>HG992033.1:5000000-7500000 GCA_905220475.3 Ennomos fuscantarius
TCCTGAGCTATATGTATACTGTGTATATATGTGTACTTTTTGGGTGAACAAAGGGCGCGAAACTCGCGTCATCGTCACCGAACGCTTTCCTGAGCTATGTGTATATATGTATACTTTTTGGGTGAACAAAAAGCGCGAAACTCGCGTCATCGTCACCGCACGCTTCCCATGAGCTATATGTCACAAGTTACTTAGTTTTCACTTCTAACGGCAGTCCCTAAAGACAGCCCCGCACATTTTTTTTGTTTTATACAGTAGAAAAATGATAGAATTTTGAATCATCATTAACAGCCCGAAGTCCGTCCACTGCTGAACATAGGTGAGTTGTTGTCAAAGGCATTTCCATTATAGCATTTATTTAAAATAGGCCGCCCCCCATAGAGCGCATCTACGTACGTAAACCATAATTGAGGCCATAAGAACCAAAGTGGCCTCATTGCATGGCATTATAATGTACATAGAATACAATATACCTAATAAAGGTCAGGAGCCATTTTCTCACTTCTTTCATCCTATTTTAATCCTTATTTATTGGAGGCTTGTTATTGGTGGATTTATTTATTGCGCTATAGCTTTTGCCATTTAGAGCAGACAGAAAAAGATGAAAATTGAGAAAAAAAAATGCAGTTAAGCCACTTTGGCTCTCATGGCCTCAATTTAAGAGTTACCTCATTGAAGAAATCTCCGACCCACTTGGCGACGACCAAAGTGATTATAATAGGCAACGCATTCGATATCTGTCCGGTGGTTTCTATGATGATGACCGTCAGTGATATAGTCATGCGGACCACGCCGCCTAGCTGCGCCGCCGCACCGATCAATGCGTATTTGGCTGGATTTATAGTCTGTGAGAAAAAGAGAAAAAAAAAATAGATATCCATGTATCGGCTCATTTTGTTCAGATGATAAGAAATTATACGAGACTAGTTGCGCCCCGCGGTTTTACCGCCAGTTATTCTGCCGCCAAGCAGTAGTGCGCAAGCACTACTTTGTTCCGATTTTAAGGGCACTGTAGCTGGTGAAATTACTGGGCAAATGACACTTTATTACCTAATCTCACAGTCCAGTAAGCTTATTGCTAAACTGTGCTGATGTCTCAGGATGACGTGCGCAGTGCACGCGAAACTATACTTTACAGTTTCAAGTGTCACTGTAACTGATATGGGCAGTCATATCGCTTAACATCAGGCGAGCGACTAGCTCGTCAAATCGTTTCGTAACAAAAAAATAAAATAAATAATACAACACGATATACAAAGAACGTCAATAATATAATAATAATAATAATATGTGCGGATATCTCACACAACGCCATCTAGCCCCAAACTAAGCAAAGCTCGTATTATGGGAACCAGATAACTGATACAATACTTAAATACTTTTTGTTTGTAAATATATACATATAATACAATATAACACCCAGACACGGAACCAACATCGATGTTCAGCACACAAATGTTGGTCCTGGATGGGAATCGAACCCACAACCCACAGTTCAGAAGGCAGGGTTACTACCAACTGAGCTATCGGGCCAGTCAATGACGTCATAATATGGGTTCCGACTTTGTTGGTAAGTACTTACATTAGAAGGCAGCATGGTTTGTATCACTATAGCGAGCAATCTCCCCCACGCGGCTCCCATCAGCAGATTCGGTATGAAGAGTCCACTCGACACCGCCAGACCAAAAGTCCACGTCGACAGTAGGAAGTAGCATATCACGAACAACAGCAACGACAGCGGTTGGTAGGAGCCCATCGGGTCGTGGAGGAATGAGCGGACTGAAGCTTCGGGGGTTTGGAACCAGATGGCGGCTATTGCGTTGTATTCGCCATCTGCGCAGTATAGCTGGAAAAAGGTTGTGTATGGGTATTGTAGCGCAAAACGGGTAGAGTAATCAATAAGCATTCAAGATTCACAAAATAATGAATATTTGCGTGATATGCACAACAACAATTAACTGATAATTACATTTTATTTTATTTATTCATATTAGAAAAACTTACACCCAAATTCACATAAAAATATAAGGTTAAAAGAAACTAGGCCAGTTACGAGTTTCCACCTACAGAAACATTAGTTAAAGCAGAAATAAATATCTGTGGACATTTCACACAGCGCCATCTAGCCCCAAACTAAGGAATGCTTTTTGTTTGTAAATACATACACAGAATACAAATAGCACCCAGACATAGAACAAACACCTATGTTCAACACAAAAATGTTTGTCCTGGATGGGAATCGAACCCACAACCCACAGTTCAGAAGTCAGGATTACTACCAACTGAGCTATCAGGCCAGTCAACGAAATAAGCTCGTAGTAGGTAGCTAATACATGAATACTAGTTTACCTGCAACGGCACCTTCGTCGGATCTTCGCCGAGCGGTCGGCAGTCGTTCAAGAAGAACATCATAAGGAATCCGCAGGTGGCTGTGGCGGCTGCCACCAAACATGCCTCCACTACCCGCAACCAGGGGGTAGATATGTATCTGAAAATGTCGAATAATTAGTAAACTATGACGAGGTATATAGATACTACAGTACTACCGAAGAAAGCCAAGTAACACGTGCCACTTTGAATCCTACGCATGCGTAGTTTGAATCCCTGACCCGCATTAATGTAGGTAGAATTTGAACTCGCAACAACTGAATAAAACCTTCACAAAATTCAAGGGAATGTGTCACCAATCCGCACTTGGCCAGCGTGGTGGTCAATGGCCAGTATTATCTCCTTGTCCAAAAACATCTCAAATACAAAACAAATACAACTCTCAAACTCAATCTCAATCTTTATTATTTTTTTGCCCAACGATCACATACATGGATCCTGAACCCTAACTAGGATTCCCTGTGTCTAGGAACCCAGGAACTATGAAGACCATGGTCCTACGACACCCAGACTCAGAACAAGTATTTGCGCTTTTTTCTGTGCACAAATACTTGACCTGCCGCGGGAATCGAACCCGCCGCCTCCGGGTTATGAGCCGACCTGCTCTACCACCACACCACAGAGGCTGTCATTATCTCCTTGTCCTAAAAACATCTGAAACTCAATCTTTGATACCGTGATATTGTTCTCCACACGCGATAAATTAAAGGGAACGAAACGGGTGAAGGCCCGGGGCGCACTAGTTTACCGTTTTGGTGTAAATAAAACTATTAGGACATGTAAATAAATAAAATATCGATGAAGATACACAAAAAAATACATACAGACGAACATAGAACCTTCTCCTTTTTGGAAGTCGGTTAAAAGAAAGAAGAGACTTGTTGATTACAGGATTTATAGGACAAAAGCGGTATTTATTTATTTTATCTACGCTCTCACCTTATTCGAAACACGGACAGTTTGTAGTTGATGTAATTCCACAGAGCACCCATCATCCCGCCGATTGCGCCAAATAACATGAACACTGGCAACTCGTAGAATTGGAACGGGAACGGCTCCATCTTACCCAAGTTTAGAAGACCTACAAATGGAAATGACCTAGGAATTAAGTATTAGGTTGAGAACTTTTTTAAATAACAGAAGATTGACTCCGCGAAGCCAAATAATGAGCGATTCTTTTAACAACGCAATAAAGTATAGTTCAGTTCGCACAGCGCTACAAGCCCACCTCTCTTTCTGTCGCTATAGTGCTGTTCTTCAGACGCGTGGTTGTCATACAAAATTATTTAGATGATACATGTTTTCTCCAGCTATTTTGATTTTAAAAAACGAATATTCGACGAACGAAATGAAGACCCATTTAAAATGTTCTGAAAGTATACAGCATCAAAATAAATAAAATGATTGTACTTAAGACCACACGACTGAAGAAAAACTTCTTTAGCTCCATCTCTCAGTAATATGTTACTGTAGGGGCAAGAGAGATGGAGCTAAAGAAGTTTCTCTTCCAAGTATACGAAACGTGACTCTTTCTTTCTATCTTCACTAGAGACGGAGATATACTTATATCTCCTCTCAGCTTCCGTTCGCCTCACCAGCTTACCAAGTCAAGCATGCGTGCAGAAGTTTTAATTTAAAAAAAAAACTTATTATTGACGGAATTAACATAAAAAGCATACAAGCGAATTGAGAACCACCTCCTTTTTTGAAATCGGTTAAAAATGTAATTTTATAATTTTGAATATTACCTGGGAAGCTCAACTCGCCCGCACGCCCGTGGTATGCCGAGAGAGCGCAGTTAAGAGTAAAGGTCGATACAACGGTGCCGAAGAACGTTCGCCACGTCAACGCCTGGTTCCAGAAACTGGTGCCTTCCTCCAGGGAAAACAGTACACCACCTAAAATTCAAGTTACCAGTAGAAAAAAAAGGTTTACCAAACGCAAAATTAGAAAAAAAAGTATGTGTACGACTAAAGTAGAACTTCTTTAGTTTAGTTCCATCTATCGGCCGGGATAACTTTGTTTTTGCTTTGTCTAATTTTAATGTTGCCATTTTGACAATTGTGAATTAATATAATATAATATGCGTGGGCATCTCAAACAACACCATCTAGCCCCAAACTAAGCAAAGCTTGTGCTATGGGAACCAGATAACTGATACAATACTTAGATACTTTTTGTTTGTAAATACAAACATAGAATACAATATCACAATTTTATTCTCATATTACCGGACATACCGACATAATAATATAATTTTTATTACTTTGTTATGTTGACAATGGAGCAGCTTCCGTTCGCCTCGCATTCACTAGCTTACTCCCCAAGCGTGCGTAAAGAAGTTTACTTCAATAAATGACAGGAGAAAAGGTTAGAAGGCGGCGTGAGGGCCGTTAAGAGTATAATGATTAGAGGTTTGTTTGCTCACCAATCGGAGCTCCAAAAGCTGCCGAGACGCCTGCCGCGGCGCCGGCCGACACAAAGTCCCGCTTCTCATGGTCCTCCCGGAAATACTGTAATATCTTGAAGTCTTTGTTGAACGTTGTACTCTTCCCTTGAGATATCCCGGCCGCCACGACGGCTCCACTGTGGATCATCGGACCTTCCTGAAATTTGTAAATATTGAAATATCCTCCAAAGTTCATTCTAAATTCAAACATGCTGACTTTAGTCTTTTACTAATCCAAAATTGATACATTCTTGCTATCATCGAGCGGCGGGTTCGATCTCCGCGGCAGGACAAGTATTTGTGCACAGGAAAAACAAGTGCAAACACTTGTTCTGAGTCTGGGTGTTGTAGGACCATGATGCTCGTAGTTCCTGGGTCCCTAGACACAGGGAATCCTAGTTAGGGTCCAGGATCTATGTATGTGATAGTTGTGCGTTATTATTATTAATTAGTTTTATCGAACAGGACAGTATTATTTAAAAACAATGCTCGCCAGTTGGCAAGTTCTCTAATTTAAGGATCACCTTCCCGCCGGCCAATCCTCCTACGACAGCGGTGATGACGCCAACAGCTTTCACAATGAGCGTCTTGAAGCGCACGACGCGCGGTACTTTCACACCGTTGAGGTAACATTTCACCTGGGGTATGCCGCTGCCAGCCGCAACAGGCTAAATGGAACGAAAAAGTGATATAAATTAGAGTGGTGTGTTAGATACTCAAAAGATTCCCTTGCTTTGCAAGGCAGGCAAGCTGATCGTCCACTCTAGATTCTTTCTACGAGAATGAATGGTGAATGACGAAATACTGATTGTTATAACTATTAGGTATCTAACCCTATTAGGTGGTAAGTACTCTGTGAAAAACTCTGGGTAGGTCTGGGTGGGTAGGCTAGGTATCTTATTTGTTCTAAAACAAAATTATAGCGTAAATTCGTTTTATTTTTAACCGATTTCCATAAAGGATGAGGTACTATGTTCGTCTTTTTTTGTGTATATTCATCGATATTTTCTTTGAGTCAGATATATAGTCAATTTTTCAAATTATATCACGATTTATCGAAAAGAATTACTACAATAACATAAAATATATCTTATTGGGTTAAATCTAAATATATATAACTCAAAGGTGACTGACTGACTGACTGACATAGTGATCTATCAACGCACAGCCCAAACCACTGGACGGATCGGGCTGAAATTTGGCATGCAGGTAGATGTTATGGCGTAGGCATCCGCTAAGAAAGGATTTTTCGAAATTCCACCCTTAAGAGGGTGAAATGGGTGGTTGAATTATTTTCCCATAGGCCACGCCGCGGGCGAAGCTGCGGGCAGAAGCTCGTCAATAATATTATAGCTATGAATTCTGATAAGGATGTTAATTGAACGGTGAATTGTTTTATCAGTGGGAAATTAGCACACAGCGATAGCCAGCTAACATGAAATTCCCGCGCGAATTGATATGCGTGTTCTATCAGCATCACAACACTATTATTATAAAATGATGAATCATAATGTAATATCCTAGTTTTAACCAGGCTTCAAATGTTTTTGTGCGTATCTATACTAATATGCCAAAATGTTTAAAAAATAAATGCGGGACGGGCCGCTAGTTATTGATAATTTATTTTGGTGAAATTTTGGTAATAAAAATTTACAACTTGCCAAGAAGTACTTTTTTAATGAAAATATATGATGCAGACAACTTTGTTGGGAGAGACCATGAAAGGAATTTCAAGGTCCAAATCAATCCAAAAAATATGTAGCTATATATTTTTTAAGTAAAACTTCTTTACGCACGCTTGACTTGGGGAGTAAGCTGGTGAATGCGAGGTGAACGGAAATTGAAGTTGGTTCACGTAGATCTCCATTGTCAACATAAAAAAGTTAAAAATTAGTTTTATTATAAAATTATATTGGTATGTCCGGTAAAATGACATTTTACAATTGCCAAGATAGCGACATTAACATTAAACAAAGCCAAAACCGGTCATACAGATGGAGCTAAACTAAAAAAGTTTTACTTCAGTTGTGTGGTCTAAATCACACTTTTTTTTTATTGATTTGCACCCATTCTTTCATACATGTATGTATCTGCGTGAGAATGTTAAACCGGCAGTTGCCGCTAGTATGTAATGAAACTCACCTCAACATAGGCAACCAACACTGAACCAATGAAGACAATTCCAATGTTGGAGAGCACCCACAGCAGATATGGAATATAAAGGTGGTCTAGTAACACATATGTATCAACGGCTGTGGAAAAATGTTAAGGAACCATGGTTTAATAATATTTACTAGTAAGTTTGATTTTAAACAACCTGATTGGTGTTTATGAAGTTATATAACTTTCTCTTTGAGAGAAGGCCAAGTTCCAGAACTAATAGATAATGAATGTTATATTCTTGGTTCTATTACTAGAAAAATATCTCATTATGGACATCATTATTCAATTAATTACATATCAAAAAGGATACACTTCTTCAGCTCTCTGTACTTGATCTTTGAGAATTCTTCAATGCAGATATCTATAAAGAAAGCTATAAGAGCCGTTATCACACCAATCAATAATATAATAAACCATCGTGCTATATCCTTCCAAACTATGAATGCATATCCTCGTTTCCTTTCTTCATCCAGCAGAAGGTGGTTTTCACATGTGTCATAATCTAGACTCTGGAAACATGTTTTTTAATTTACATAACAAAGTTTATGAAACACAAAGGAATAAAATTGTTAGAATTTTAGCATGCAAAAAGGTTTTAATTATTTCATGTGATATCTGATTCATTGGCATAGTTATTCATTCAGTCTGTGTACATTTTAATGTAGGTAATTCCTACTTGAATTGACATTGATTGACACTACTCATACTAACCTCATATTTGGCTGATAGAATATTCATAGATCCCGGTTCAATCTTTTGAACTGGATTCCGTCGTCTAACTCCATGGCTTCCATGCAATTCATCATCATCAGATTCCTGGAGAAAGAAAAATAAATAATACTTGTCACTTCCAGATTTATTGAGCAACATGTACGGGATTGTGAACCCTCAATCTGTCTAAAAAATAAGAGTTGTATTCAAACAAAACTATATTCGTTTTTTATTTAAGTATTTTACCAACATATTGTTACCAGATAGTATTCACATGAAAAAATTGACTCATTGTTTTGATAATTAATCATTATAAAACAATAAGTTTGCTTCATTAATTATTTAATTTTTTGTATCTTATGTAGTTCATTTTTAAATTATTGTAATATTATAGTGAAAGGATTGCAAGTTTTTTTTTTTCACTTTTTTAAACTTTTTAATACAGTTAAGTCTTCAATCAATTATTAGTCACATATTCATATAATTGATTGTAGGTTGTGACACTTAAAAAATTAAGAAAAAATGTATAGGAAATTTACTGTTGTAATAAAATGTGATATTTACAGGTACAGATTGTTGTTACAGCTGTAAAGAAAGCAATGTGTTTTTTTTCTTATTATAACTGAATAATAACAAAGTATGTCTACATTCATAAAATTATTTGACTATATTTTAAATATTAATCTAGTAAATTATACATAACATATAACATTTTATTCTTAGTAATAGTGCTTAGCTTTCAAATGTGTTAAAGAGTCTAATAGAGCCAAAAAATATAAGTAAAAAAAAAAGTATGTATAAATAAACTGAAGCATTCTGCATCGAAGACACCATATGAGCAGTTAACATTTTGGTATTATTTTGATCTTGTTGAATAGATAACAATATTTTCCCATTTACAAGTTTACTTTAGTTATATGTTTAGTTACAAATAGTTTTATTAAATGATCAGAAACAATGACTAAAGTAACTGAGCATATTGTATCCATACGTAAAGGAGTATATATATATATATCTTGATGACTAAACTAGTCACATAGATAGTTATAAATAATAGTACTACTAACATAGAATAGGTACCTGTGATGGAACAGATTTGTTCAGCTGTGTATAGTTGGATGTACTGGGTTCTTCATTGTCGACTAGCTGAGCTGTATCAGATGCTGTGATTGTGACTTCACCATTAGTCCCGAAAATAAGGGATGACGACGAATTGTTCATTTTCTATTTTAGCATCATTTAGATTTTACATTGATATGTAAGTGGCTCCTCCCAGTTTATACAATGCAATATCGCTGCGATCAATTCTTCTAAAATACAGTTTTGGGTAGCTATGTGTTAGTCCGGTTATTAATCAAATATTCACCATATCACACACAATAGAAATAATACCAAATATGTTTTATTCTTCATTCATATACATATTTTACGCAGAGCAGAGAAAATAATGGAAATCACAGAGAATTGTAAATTACATAAATCCATGATCCAAGATAATTACAATATTTTCATTTCATTTGCAGTTCATGAATTGCAATCAAATCCACAGACCAAGTAGAGGATACTATGTATCAGACAGGAATCTTAGAACAGCCAATAAACGACGTATCACAACCCACATGACATTTCTTTTTTTTTAAATTTACCTGCATTCTATATTGGCTTATGCCATAAATAGTATTACGCTCCGTGGTAGAAAAAAAAATGCCTTTTAAATACATCCTATATATTATGTAATTATCATAATTACTATAATAATGAAAGGTTCAATAAAAATAAAACTAATGTGATTTTATTTGTTATATTTTTCTGAATGAAAATTTATAAAACAGGTCACCAATAGCGAGCGGAAAATTTGTTTAAATGAATGGCAACTCGGATCATTGTTTCGAAAACTATACATTCTCATCTGCCCTGCCTGCCCAAAAAATTCCACAGGATCGGAATTAAAGTATCGTGGCTGTAATACTTAATATCCCTTTTTTGGAAAAAATGCCATATGCGCAAAAGGTTCTTTAACATGGGGATAAAATTATTTTGCGAAGGCACCATGGACTATTTACCCGTTTTATATATGAATCTCATTTCTTCCAAATTTTTGATGGCGTTCTTCCAAAATTGATCGTGCGGCGACGTTCTTGTAAACGCTTGTTGTAGTGGTTTTCTTTGGTTACTCTTTTTAGTGTAGCCTCAATACAAGAATCAAAGCAACAGCTGTCTTCCCAGTATCGATTAGTGATGGGCTCAATTTTTCTCCGTTGTTGTAGCAAGCTACAAAATAAATATATTTTTTTTATTAATGTTTAGTGACTATCTGTAAAACTTACAAAAAAAGTCAAAAATGTTAAAGTAAGTAAGAATTCAACCAGTTAGCAAATAGTAGAACACTTAAACACTTATTCAGGTGCTTTAGTTAGTAATCGCATGAAATTGGTGTACTTACTTTAACACTTAGTACATAGTAGGTAATATAAAATAGGCCTATGTTCAGCAGTGGACGTCTTCAGTCTTTTGGTGATGATGATGATATAGTAATATAATATAATGTGTTTGTAGGCAATAATCGTTGAAAAATGCGATCCGTACGCGAGTATGTACATCCAGACAGATAAAAGCAAAGGCGAGTTGAAGCAGTTTTTCGCTCACTTTGTAACAATAACAGTGAATGTAAATAATCGTTTTGTACATAAAACAAAAAATACTTGCCAGAATCATCGTGTGCTGGTGCTGCAGAATCTCAGCAGTAAACAAGGTGGGATACGCAGATACGTGCAGGCGATCTTTGGTAGTAGCAATTTTTTGAAATGTTTGTCGCAAACAAAACGTTTGCGTAAGTATTGCGAACTTAGCTTATTTAATTTAGGACAATTAATTTTTTGTAACTAATTTTTCTGTCTGCTGATTGCTCTCATGTTTTGCAAAGATATGAAATTTAATATTTTGCCCGTTTGCTTTCACAATTCGGAGCGCAGCAATGGTTCCGCATGGTAATGGGCACAAACTAATACAATAAACGGTCGTCGATCATTCAATTATATAAACAAATTCCTTTTTTATTTTAATTAAACCATTAGACCACGATGTAACAAACAATACAATCACAGACTACTTTGTTATGAATCAAAACGTAGTGGTTATATGCTCTTTGATGAATCAGTCATAGTGAATGAACTAAAGTCAGAGCACAATATTTCATGTTTGTTCATTGTTCATCTATCTCGTTCTAGTTGTTCACTTTCTATTTGTTAGGCCTTGTCTATGGACAAAAGAACGGGCTAGATCTTCTCTATGAAGATTCAGAGCAGTGATCAAATCCTTTGAACACATCACAATTCATAATACAAAGAGCATATAACCACTAACATAAAACATAATTATATACATTATGTATACATAGATTCTTTGTTTGTCTATGGTTGTCTTCCTGAGCATGGTTGCAATCGAGTTACGTGATTGCCCAACATACATTATCAGTCCATTTCTATATTGTACGGCCCAGTAATTTAAAGCTAAGTACACGGATTCTCCAACAAACTGCACCATTTTCTTTACGTTATATTCGATATTCTACAAAAGACTAGGCGGTATGGTCTCACTACTTTAGCCTCCCCAATAGGGCGAAAAAAAGTTGTAGTCGTCACTATTCCACCCTAGGACGATGAATCAATGGACAGAGTGTATTCAAAAAATTCGTGTCCACTTTTTTTTTTTTAGGATTTGGCTCCACACTTTTGTGTATTTAGCCAGTGTCAAGTAATTGATGATTTATCAAGTTATCGATATTTCACGCAAATATGTGTCAAGTCACAGTCGAAGTCATCAGGTCAAGTCACAGTCAAGTCAGTCTAGTCAAAATCATACTCCTAGTAAAGTGGTGGCAACTTTACTTGAAGCTTCTATGGAGTTTTGGAAACAACACGAAAAGAAACGTTTCACCATCATTATACCATTTTCCCGCACTCATGCCTGTAATCCAGCACTTAGCGAATAAAATGCCACCAATTTTATACACTAACACTGAAAATAACACAAGTTTTGGAAAATAGTACGATGCGGCGACGCAATATTTTTCGCTTTCCCGCCAAAAAGCCGTGTCCATTTTCTGTTGGTTGAGTATCTAAAACTGCATTAGTGTGCGTGAGTAGGGAAGTGACCCCTATTACACAATGTATCGATATATACTAAACCTAAGCAAACAGTCTTGAAGAAAATAATAGGACGGAAGGATTTTCTAAGTAAGTACTTTATTACACATGCAAGGCAGTAATGATTTTAATAACTTAGGCCGCCGCAAATATTCAGTATTTTGATTTATTAATTACCGTTTCTAATTTATGATACTCGTATCACTTCTATATAGAGGCCACTGTTTTTTGTTCGGGAGCAACAGTTTTTTTATTTCTCTGAAAAATTCTCAAGACTTACTTCAACTTTGGTAAAACGGTACCCTCGATATCACTTGTCGTGTCCGAGATCCGTTGGGGTACTACATCGTGATCATTATTTTCTGGTGTCGAATTTTTCTGGGGGTTACGTGTTCCATCTCTGTACACCTCATACATGGTTTTGAGACTTCTGAGAGCTGAAACTAATTGTGTCAATTATTATTAGTCATCGGTCAGTGAGTAAGTGGGTTTTTTTTCTATGTACCTACCTATGGAAAAAAACCAGCTTACTAGCAAAACTCACATATTGGAAAGATGAGCTCAGTCAGTGGGTAAATTTTAACAATAATTAGCATAGCAATACTGTTTGTCTGTTTTATTTTATGTTCTTAAAACGAATGTAGAAAATATATTTAATATGTACCTACGAGTACCTACAAATTTGACCTGTATTTCTATATACCAATAAATGAATTATGAATTATTTGACACAGGTTGTCGGCAACCCTTAATTGATGACGTGTGCCTGCCACACACACTATCTACGTCACATAAACCCATGACTTATATTATGACAAGACACACGGCTCCGACAGAGTCGCCGATCTGATTATAAACGGGGTTAATGACATGTCTTACAGTACATGGGGGCAAAACTAAAAATGTATTGAATTGATTGGGTGTGTATCCAGCTTACCAAGAACGCCTGATGTGACAGAGGACTTTCTTTGCTATTGTACTCCTCTCCTTTATCATATCTGCTTCGCAATATAGTTTGAATGGATAGGGAGACTGGAACCGCTGTGCAATCTGTAAATTTGGAACCGGTGACACCACGGTATGTGGTGCCACCGGCAAAGGGATCACCCAAGGCTTTCACCAAGCAGTGATCCCAAGTACAAGGCTAAAGTCGTTGAGTCATATTAAGCAAATATTACACATAAAGGCCAAACATATTAAACCGAGTTAATGTCAAATCTGCATTTAACATAAGCACACCATCTAGGCAAATGGGCTGCATCATGGCTGCATCATACCCACACCTATATCATAGAGCACATGGGCTAAGTAGGTAGGATACATCATCCTCACTCATATATCATGGAGCACATGGGCTATTTAGGTAGGCGGACCACATCATGTCCACACGTATATCAGGGAGCACATGGGCTATTTAGGTAGGCGGACCACATCATATCCGCACGTATATCAGGGAGCACATGGGCTATTTAGGTAGGCGGACCACATCATATCCGCACGTATATCAGGGAGCACATGGGCTATTTAGGTAGGCGGACCACATCATATCCGCACATATATCAGGGAGCACATGGGCTATTTAGGTAGGCGGACCACATCATATCCGCACATATATCATGGAGCACATGGGCTATTTAAGTAGGCGGACCACATCATGTCCACACATATATCAGGGAGCACATGGGCTATTTAGGTAGGCGGACCACATCATATCCGCACATATATCAGGGAGCACATGGGCTATTTAGGTAGGCGGACCACATCATATCCGCACATATATCAGGGAGCACATGGGCTATTTAGGTAGGCGGACCACATCATATCCGCACATATATCAGGGAGCACATGGGCTATTTAGGTAGGCGGACCACATCATATCCGCACATATATCAGGGAGCACATGGGCTATTTAGGTAGGCGGACCACATCATATCCGCACATATATCAGGGAGCACATGGGCTATTTAGGTAGGCGGACCACATCATATCCGCACATATATCAGGGAGCACATGGGCTATTTAGGTAGGCGGATCACATCATATCCGCACATATATCAGGGAGCACATGGGCTATTTAGGTAGGCGGACCACATCATATCCGCACATATATCAGGGAGCACATGGGCTATTTAGGTAGGCGGACCACATCCCCACACCATGGAGCACATGTGCCTAGTAGGTTATAATGGATTTAACAATCTATACAAATTAGTACTTGCAAATTAATGTCTTTTAGTTAAAGAAATTAGCCTAGGTACTTAACATTTATCCGCTGGTGCAGAACTCCTCCGAAGCCCACAACAATTTAAATAGAACTGAACTATTCTTATTCTACGTCTACCATATTTAAACTTACTGAACAAAATGACTCACATGGTTGCGCACACTAGCAGACTTTCCAATCCCTCAGTGCTGCCAACTTAATAATATTGTCTATGGATTCTATGAAATCGCGGAACGTCGCGACACACCCGACGGCGAAAAGGAATTGACAGTGACCAGGTTAGGCGTCCACTCCCGGATCTTCAAGGCTTTCGTGGCTGCATCGCGTTTCTGCCTTAATGGCTCCGGAGACCGCGTTGATAAATTCTCACAGGTTACGTTTTGACTCAATTTAGCAATTTCAGATATTTCATTACTCTCTGGACTCTCTGTAAATTCTTTGGAAGTATCATTTTCATTACACATACCTAAATGACCATCAACTTCACTGTGTGGCCTTTTCATGCTGTCATCAGACTCATTTAAGGTTTCCGTGTTCCTTAAGATAGCTGGTGGAACATGGACATATGATATCCTATGGGACATGACCCACTTGATCTCTCACGTTTTTTCTGCATTATCTTCATCTTCCAGTGGGTACAACTGGACAATGAACCTGACCAAGTCCTTGTCTCCTATCTTAACCTTCACTGTTCTACACTGACCATCTTTTCCTTTAATGAGTGTTCCCGAATTTCCAGGTATGACGACCCTTTGAGTCTTCTTTGATTTGTACTATTTGTCCTGCCTTAGGCAACAAACTAGATTTTATT
The DNA here is from genome assembly GCA_905220475.3 of Ennomos fuscantarius. Classification (NCBI taxonomy): domain Eukaryota; kingdom Metazoa; phylum Arthropoda; class Insecta; order Lepidoptera; family Geometridae; genus Ennomos; species Ennomos fuscantarius. Next base: position 5,014,892 of record HG992033.1, read on the forward strand.
TGTAATAACTAACTGTATCTTTAGCGTGAGCTAAGAAGATAATGTTTTGAGAGCATGTCTTCAAATTCTTCTCTTAGTTTCATTGCTCTCTTCCAGGCTTTTATTAACTCACTCTTGGTCTGTTTTACCTTGCAAGTTACCAGAAAGTTATATTCAAGTGTGATACATTTCCCTACCGCCAAGAAGTCAGCTGGTGTCAGTATATGGTCCATTTCGGAACCAATACAGATGAGAGGCATAGTATTTATGACTGCTTCTATTTCCTTCATAACAGCGTTCAATTTATTTATTTATGTATTTATTTGTTAATTAGCTATCACTCAACAGATGTTTTTAAAGGTTCCGTTTAATTTTTTCTATTTCACTATCTATATTTTTCTTATTTTGCCTTTTCAGATATCGAGCTCTACTTTGGTGTACTTGGAGACTGCATTGCGAGTACATCTGTCCCGGACAGACTCTCCCGAGTCAAGAAAGAAAGTTCTCTAAGTCTATTAGTTGGCCACATTGCCGAAAGCTGCAGTAAAAAATCTGGACCCTATAGCTAGTATGATCTTTCAACCATGGTATTGTTAGGACGTGTTGCTACGTCTGCTGGATTTAATTCTGAGCAAATAAATCTTAAATCTACATTGCTGCGTTTTGTTTCTTCAAACCTTCTTGCTATAAATGGTGTCAAAAGTTTATTGGAGTTATACCAGTCAATTACTATTTGACTATCAGTCCAAAGATGTTGTTTTTGTATATTCATTTGAAGTGATTTTTCTACATACTTCATTAATTAGAAATCAAATAAGCACTCCCAACAATTCCAATCGTGGTATTTTTAAGTTTTCTTGTCCTTTGATTGGCACTAACCTTGATTCACCAATGACAAATGCTTTTCCATTTCCATCCACACTACTGTAGTATAACTTTATGAAGATGCATCAGCAAAGCAAGCAGAGAAACCTTGTTCAAATCCGTTTTTGTATGTATATAACATCTTAGTAATATTACTTAATATTGTTAATAACTTCATATATGGTTTTACATTCTTTTACCATTTCTTCTAACAAGGCTTCATCCCGTTTAACTTTTATTTTCCATAAATCATGTATAAACAAATTTGTTGGTAATCATGTGGGTACGGCAAATCCACATGGATCATATATTGAGACAATTGTCTTAAGAATACCTCTCTTTGTTGGCAAAAAATCCATACTTTAAGCCTTAATTGCATTATATCCTTTTTAGTGTTCCAGTGTAAGCCAAGAGTTTTCACTACATCATCATTACATTTATCTGGCATATTCCATCTTAATTCTTCCGCATTTGAGCTTCACTCCCTTAAATTCTTTGAGATTTTCTGAAATTCCTTTTTCAAATTATGATATAAGTCTATAGCTTGATTTATATTTGTAGTATCAGTTACCAAATTATCACAGGCCACTCTTTGTATGGCTGCATTTTCAGATATCATAAGGTGGTATCAATAGTACATGGCAAAGGCGAAAATGCAATATATTGTCTTCAGTCACAGGTTTGGATTTGATTGGGCCATAGGAATCTGGTTACATCCCTACTATTTTCTTGGAGATTTAATTGAAGAAATGCTTTCTCAACGTCAGCTGCTATTGCGATTTTATGTGATCTAAATCTTATAAGCAGTCCAACCAAATCTTCCAATAGAATAGGTCCAGCTAACAAGCATTCATTAAGGCTTTTCTTGTCTTTCAATTTTCCAGAACCATCATAAACAATTCGGGTAGGCTTACCTGGTGTTTTTATTCCGTGATGAGCTAAGTAGTGTACTGGGAATTCACAGGTAGCTATTTCTTTAGAAGGTACAATCTCTACAATACCCCTTTCCAGTTGGTCCACAATGGTATTGTTGTAAGATATTAATGCCTTTTTATCCATTCTCCGGAGTAAATTGATCAGCCTCCCCTGCGCCAGTCCTTTGTTAGTGGGTAGATCAGGTGGATAATCTTTCCATGGCCAGCAAACAGAGTACCTCTGGTCCTTATATTCAGTAGTTTCATTAAAGTTCTTGAGAGCTTCTTCTTCCTTAGTGGTTTTGGGAGAGTCTGTGATTCCAATAGCTTCTAGGTCCCATAGACTCTTGACTTTCACTTCATCTAAAGGCAAATCAGGCTTTGTTAGCTTGAAATCCATTGCTGATTGGAAATAAGTCACTACTGACAAGTCATCTATTAGTTTAAAATCGGTTTTGCCAGTCAAAATCCATCCTAGTTCAGAGTTGACTAAGAATAAGTTATCCTCAATTTGGTGTTTTTCTGTGGACATTATTGAAAAATAATAGTCATTACCAATGAGTATATCAACTTGGTCACTCAATGAACCATCATCAGCTAGAGTGATATTATCCTTCCAAGGTGTCAGTGTTTCCAGTGGGTATGGTATACCCTGAGAGATGGTTGGTACTACATTAGCATACAGTGTTCTGTGATGTTTGGTTCGACTCTCAATGAATAGTTTCACTAATGGGCTTTCATATTCCTGTGGTTTATATGACCCGAAGGTGAATACAGAAAGATGACTTTCTTCTTCCACAGGTAATTCTAAGAAATTTGCTATTTGTTTTGTCACATAGCTCCGCTGACTCCCGGAATCCATCAAAATTCTACAGTTCCGAGTTTTGGATTTATCCCGATTCGTTACTTGAACAACTGCTGTCTGGAGGATAGTAAAGGAAGGCTTGTTAGAATCATTGACATGTGTGACTTTAGTATTTTCTCGTTTACATATTTTTAGCTTTGTGTTATTTTTTTGAATCCTTGGGCACAATGCTCTGTTGTGTTTACCGTAAACAGAGCAGTGTACACATTTTGTCTTTCTATTACACATGGCTAACACATGTCCAATCTGTAAACAACTGTAGCAACGATCCTTCAATTTTGATCTTCTTTCACGAAGCGTTGCTACCCTTTGACACTGGTCGTTATAATGTGAGCCATCACAAAATAGACAGGATAGCTTCCTTCTCTTGGGTATGGGTGCTATGTTTGAGTGATTTCCCTTGTTAAATTGTCTATCTTGCTCATTGAATTGTTTTACAAATGGTTTTATTCTATTTTGGTCGTCAAATCTTCTTTTATTGCCGCTAGAGCTGCTATTACTTTTATTGTTCATAATGCTTGTTTTTGGCACTGATATAAAGTCTTGTTTTCTGTTAAATCTATTATTTTTTGAATTAAATTGACCAGTTGGTTGATGGAGTCGAGCTTGTTGGTTTGAATGCAGCGTTTCTACGGTGTAATGGTCACTTATATTTTGTTTGTCTGTGATTTGACTGGAATCTTCTCTCGCAGATATTATGATTTCCAATTGCTTCCTCATATCTTCAATGGTGTCCGTTTTCAACGCTAGTTTCATTTCATATATCACATCCTCAGGAAACTTCTTTATTATCACGAAACGTAGATGATTGTGTGTGACGTCTTCTCCGAGTGAATTTAACACTCTTAAGTGCCGTTCAATTTCATTTAAGGCTCTTCGACAATCAGTTGCCGTTTTATCAGCAGTCTCAACTGCATACAGAGCCCCATAATGTGCATCAATGATTTGGTTCTCCTTTCCAAAACGCTCTTTTAAGGTGGCCACGGCAATAGAATAGTTTTTACTTGTCATTTCCAAGCCTTCAATTGCTCTTTTGGCCGTTCCCTTAAGGGAAGATTTGAGGTACAATAATTTATCAACTGCTGGTAAGTTTCTGCTATCAATGTTGGATGAGAAATGGTCCCAGAAAGATTGCCATTGCAAAATGTCACCTGAGTATTCTGGTAGCTGTAGTTTAGGAAGATTTTTCAACCACATTGTTGAGTTTTCAGTAGGAGTTTCATCTTTCAATGTTTTAATTTTACAGGCCAACTCGCTGAAAACTTCTTCAGCCTTCAATTGAATTAAACTAAAATTTGAAATATCATCTGCTGAAGGTTCTGTACTTAGTCTAAAGTAGTTATTCAATTCCGTGGAGAGACGAGTGTTAAAATTTTCAAACTTCTTGTAAATAATTTCCGCTTCCTGTATATTTTGTTCTGACAAAATGGTTAGGAGTATCGAAGCTTCATTTGTAAATGAGTCTATGCTAGCCACTATAGCCCGCAGCCTTGATATCAAAATTTGTTCCATAATTCCTCCTTGTTATTCCTTTGTGCATAAATTCTGAAATTCAATATTGATACTTAGCTACTTATCCTTTAAGGAATTCGCAGTGCATTATTACTCAAATGCAATAGAATAAGAATAGTTCAAAGCCATTAACATTCAATACCTAAGCCACAATTTTTAAAATTAATAGACATTACAATGCCCATTCTTGAATATGTATTTTATTTTATAACTGCTAGTTATTTTAATTAATTAAAGTACTTCTTATCTCAAAGGAAATTCAGCAATCTTTATAGATATTTTGTTGCATTATTATGATATCAATTACATATAGGTTGTAATAAAAATAAGTTGAACACAGTCATTCTGACATAATAAGAATATTGTTTTCAATTATTTAAGGCATTATTTACTAGTAATACCACTAAAACTCTTATTGGAAAGCATTAAATCCAAACAATAGACAATCGCCATGATGACACTCAAGAATAAAAATAAGCAATTTACATAGTAGATTACGTAGGTACTCAGGTACCCACCTGAAAATTATACCAACACAACTGTATATTATGTTTCATCATTCCATAAACTTTGATCCAATTTTCATAAGCGTCGTTATCACATAATAAATAAACACCTGCGTCAAAATGCAATTCATCAATTTTCGTAATTGAAACAAGGTAAATTATTGCAATGGTGGACACCGTCCATTTTCATTCACGAATGCAGTTTAGAAAAATGTTAATTATGCATAAATTAGCATAAACCACAACTGGCATTTCACCTTTTATTCTTGTAATAGCAAAATTGAAGGGCAAGTCCTTAGCAATACCCAAAATCAACCAAACTACATAGCAAATTATTCGAAACCCACGCCAACGGCGGATTATATTCATCAACATTAAACCAGCTTACGAAGAGAAAATCGTTTACCTTTCTCTATTTTCGCAATTATTAACACATTCGTCATTTGTCATCCACAATACACAGTGATTATTTTCAACTTATAAAACCTCTTTTCCTCTTTTAACACAACAAAGGAAAACACTTTTCCCATTAGAAATATTCGAATCAACAAGAACGAAAAAACAATGTTACCCGTATTCATATACGGCCAATTACCCAATCGTGAGTGTCAATAACTTCAATTATTGCACTTTAAATATTTTTCAAAATTGTATAGTTTATGAAGATTATCAAGTAGAACAAGTAAATAACTTATAAAAACCAATTTGGTGTTTATTGGAATTGGTACTAAAACTTTGACCTCTATTTTATCCTCTTATATTTTTTCAACTCGAAAAATGTTCACTTAATTGTTTCCGTTTCTCCCACCTTCTGAGAGAAAATACTTTCAATGGCAACACTGCGCATGATACTAGTAGTCAATTTAAATTCCAAAACGGAAGTGATATTTCTAATAATCTTATCAAACACTCTAAATAATGACTTGTAGACAGCTAAATAACATTTGATTAATTTTAACTTCAAATTGTGCAGTTATGAACTTTAACACATTGTATGAACAAAAATTTTTACTTGTTTTGCTAAGCGCTGGAATGAGCTATCTCATTCGAAGCACTAGTAACTTCCGTTGTGATTCTCTTGAAATTAACAACTTTTAATGTTCATTTACGAATATCCCGTCATAAAACACATATCAAATATGCAATCAAATCATAAATTAATAAACTTTACATGTTTTTCTCCGAGAAAAGCCACAAATAATCTCGTAAGGAGTCAAGGAGTCAAGTATAGTAGCTAGTTTATTAAAGCGCCATCTCTGTCAAACTCGTAGAACTAATTTCACTATGAAAAAGTAATTACGTAAAACAAACGAAGTTGTTTTTTTTTTTTTTTTTTTATTGATAAACCAGACACACACCCAACGTAGTTACGTAAAAATACTCAAGATGTCGTTAGTAGTATAGAAATTGATCATTAATTATTTTATAAGATCATTTTTCTCTTAAGTCCTTTGGGTATATCCACTGCACCTCCACCATGTCGGCAACCCTTAATTGATGACGTGTGCCTGCCACACACACTATCTACGTCACATAAACCCATGACTTATATTATGACAAGACACACGGCTCCGACAGAGTCGCCGATCTGATTATAAACGGGGTTAATGACATGTCTTACAGTACATGGGGGCAAAACTAAAAATGTATTGAATTGATTGGGTGTGTATCCAGCTTACCAAGAACGCCTGATGTGACAGAGGACTTTCTTTGCTATTGTACTCCTCTCCTTTATCATATCTGCTTCGCAATATAGTTTGAATGGATAGGGAGACTGGAACCGCTGTGCAATCTGTAAATTTGGAACCGGTGACACCACGGTATGTGGTGCCACCGGCAAAGGGATCACCCAAGGCTTTCACCAAGCAGTGATCCCAAGTACAAGGCTAAAGTCGTTGAGTCATATTAAGCAAATATTACACATAAAGGCCAAACATATTAAACCGAGTTAATGTCAAATCTGCATTTAACATAAGCACACCATCTAGGCAAATGGGCTGCATCATGGCTGCATCATACCCACACCTATATCATAGAGCACATGGGCTAAGTAGGTAGGATACATCATCCTCACTCATATATCATGGAGCACATGGGCTATTTAGGTAGGCGGACCACATCATGTCCACACGTATATCAGGGAGCACATGGGCTATTTTAGTAGGCGGACCACATCATATCCGCACGTATATCAGGGAGCACATGGGCTATTTAGGTAGGCGGACCACATCATATCCGCACGTATATCAGGGAGCACATGGGCTATTTAGGTAGGCGGACCACATCATATCCGCACATATATCAGGGAGCACATGGGCTATTTAGGTAGGCGGACCACATCATATCCGCACATATATCATGGAGCACATGGGCTATTTAAGTAGGCGGACCACATCATGTCCACACATATATCAGGGAGCACATGGGCTATTTAGGTAGGCGGACCACATCATATCCGCACATATATCAGGGAGCACATGGGCTATTTAGGTAGGCGGACCACATCATATCCGCACATATATCAGGGAGCACATGGGCTATTTAGGTAGGCGGACCACATCATATCCGCACATATATCAGGGAGCACATGGGCTATTTAGGTAGGCGGACCACATCATATCCGCACATATATCAGGGAGCACATGGGCTATTTAGGTAGGCGGACCACATCATATCCGCACATATATCAGGGAGCACATGGGCTATTTAGGTAGGCGGATCACATCATATCCGCACATATATCAGGGAGCACATGGGCTATTTAGGTAAGCGGACCACATCATATCCGCACATATATCAGGGAGCACATGGGCTATTTAGGTAGGCGGACCACATCATATCCGCACATATATCAGGGAGCACATGGGCTATTTAGGTAGGCGGATCACATCATATCCGCACATATATCAGGGAGCATATGGGCTATTTAGGTAGGCGGACCACATCATATCCGCACATATATCAGGGAGCACATGGGCTATTTAGGTAGGCGGACCACATCCCCACACCAAGGAGCACATGTGCCTAGTAGGTTATAATGGATTTAACAATCTATACAAATTAGTACTTGCAAATTAATGTCTTTTAGTTAAAGAAATTAGCCTAGGTACTTAACATTTATCCGCTGGTGCAGAACTCCTCCGAAGCCCACAACAATTTAAATAGAACTGAACTATTCTTATTCTACGTCTACCATATTTAAACTTACTGAACAAAATGACTCACATGGTTGCGCACACTAGCAGACTTTCCAATCCCTCAGTGCTGCCAACTTAATAATATTGTCTATGGATTCTATGAAATCGCGGAACGTCGCGACACAGGTAGTGTCAGATTATGACACTGGGTCAGCAAAAATGTAAGCTGTCGCTCGACAATCGACAACGTAAGAGTGACAGCTTACATAGCGTATCTTACCATCTTTTTTTACAGTCATATTTCTAATCTAGAGGTACAGATCTGTGGTAATACTAAATCTGTATAATCTGTGTATATTATCAACATGTATAATTTTACTGTTTATAATGTTTTATGATAACCTATTTTATAAACTAATGAAACCTATGGAAACTTTTATACGCTACGCTTCAACCATAATTATGTCAGAAATTTTAGAAAATAGTATTAGGTGTCTATTTTTATATTAGCAGATTTGTAGTTTTTTCCAAGATTAAGGTTGCACTTTGATCTAAATCCATGCGGCCACTTTTAGGAAAGAGATCTTCTACTTTTTAATCTCACCAAAATCAAAGTAAGATTGTGCAAGTATATGAGATTTACAAATATCGACGAAGTCTAATGCGCGCTGTGGGTGCATCACTATTTGAGAGGCGTAAAATAACCCATCCCAATAATTTCAATTAAAGCTTTAAATCTCCAAGTTATTATCACCACATGATAATAATATGATGCCAAAAATGTATATCCTTAATGTGAAATGCATATATACTTCGAGACTTCAATATTTAACTTAATGTTAGCCAGTAAACACTTACGTGTGAAATGATGATCCTTATTTCTCCTTTTGTTGTTTTTGATGAATAAAACACAGCGCAACACGACATAGTTTCACTATAGGACACAATGTTGAATCCTATACAATATATCACTATATTTTTACTTTTATTTGCTCTCGCGATTCAATGTGGTCACCTGCTGTTCTGTCACAACATTACACGCGGTGCGAGGTTGCCGTTGATACAATCGCTCTCTCGCTTACTCTATGCGACGATTCGTGTACTAAACAGAGATACGAGACATAGTATACATGACGGATGCGGAGTGGCAACGCCGCATGGCGCCGTCCATTCTGATTCATCGTCCTAGATTCCACCAATTTTGGCATTTGCAGTGGATCACAGATTAAAGAAAAATAGAGAAAAAATGGTTTAAAAGGACAAAAACTTGTCTATGACTGAAAAGCTTCCAAGAGTGCTGCCATAGTCGGTTATGAAATAAATACCATTTATTTTAAAACCTTATAATCTCATCTAAATCTTTAAGGACGGTAATTTAATCATTTATAATTAGATCAATTTCAAATAAATATTGAAATAATTTAAAAGTAAGGTGAAACATTTAAAAGTTATTTGAGATTTTCAGCTAATGAAAATTATAATTTCACTAATTTTCTCTGTAAACTTGATTTGGAGACTATTACAGAATAAAATTTGAAAAACAAATAACATAAATATCTATTAGATAAATATTTTATATATGTTTGATGTTATTAAACCATTCTGATAATGTTATCACATTATCAGTGCGCAACAAGAACTAGCTTTTTACTCACACCAATATAATTTACCCAGCGTTCTGTAAACAACAATAGAATGTTTCATGTGTGTGTAGCTTGCTCGTTCGTTTGGTTGACAATCGCGATGTGATGTATTCTACATCATCGCATGCTGAGTTATATTTTCATCAAAACCTTTTAATTTATAATTAAGTTAGTCGATTTATTTCTCAATGTTTTCTTTCGTTGTGACTAGTTTTCTCAGTTTTCATTTCTAAATATGTGTAATTTGCCGCCGAAGTTCCATTCAGTGTGTCGCCTTTGTTTATCATTCTGTGGCGATAATTGCAGTGATGTTAAACTTCCAATTTTCGACCGTGATAAGGATAAATCACGACTTTCCGAGATGATAATGGCACATTTGTCTTTAATGGTAACGTTTTTGCTATATTTTTACCTGGAATCGCAAGGAAGGTGGAGTTTTCTCGTGTGAAAGTTTAGCGTAAGCGTACGAGATTGTGGATGCTGATAAGCGCCATTAACTTTCTCGCGGGTGTTGGGTATTTTCGCATTGTGATATCATATTACGGCCCACGCGTCGAGTGCTCAGTGGGATGACTAATGTTATTCGTGGAAATGATAGGCAACCAAGGCGCTCAGTATCAGCGCTGATAGTGATAAGACAAAGGAGCGCAAGACCACCTCGCTGCTTCGCTGCGCCGTAGCCTCCTGCGCCCCCAGCCCTCCCTCGCTCTACAAATACCGCGCGGTGCACTCTGCCCATCCATTACACTGCTATTTTCAGAATTCAATATTTTCTAAATTTAGATTTTGTATATTAAGGGAATCAATCTGCAGGGAGACTACATCACATCTGTCCTTCCTGCCTTACTAATGCCTTGAATGTTGGAATAAACAAGTATGGATGTATGTATTTGTTATCAGATTGACTGGAATGACTCATCATCTATGATTACGCTTTGTGAAAGGTCACTGGCCACATCATCTCACTTAATGACAGTGTTGTTGTGAAACTAAGGTGAATATATTTTTAGGTTTCCCCGGTGGACTTGCTGCCTCAAGTTGTGTGTGGAAGCTGTGCACACAAACTAAATGATTTTCACACCTTCAGAGAGTTAACTCATAAGTCAGAAAGATTGTTGGAACAGTTTCTGCAGTATGCCAATTCACTCTCGGGGCCCAAAGAGGTGAGTCATTCAATAGAAGGCAACATCAGACTCGTATCATTAAGTAGAATAAAACCACTAACATTCCTGTTCTTTATATACATGAATTTATTAGTGTCTATAATATGTTATGGAATATTTTTATCAAATATCAATTTTACTGATAACAAAAATACAAATAATACAATATAACATTATATTATGTAAAGTACTTCTTAAATTAAGCAAAACTAGTATCCTCATTGATGTTTATGTATCGGATAGGCTGGCTTCTAATCTTTTTATTGTAGAATGCTTTAGAAGAGTTGACCAGGAGCCCACAAAGCATTCCTATAGCTACAATTGTGGCTACACCTATGATGCTCCATAATACATGTTTGGGTCTCAAATCAGAGAAAAAGCCCTTCTTTGTTGCTAAAGTGGTATCCAATGTAGGGCAGAAAGTCAGTGTTATATTTGTAATATGTGCTCCAGCCAATCTCATTGGTGCTGCACAGCTAAAAAATAAACAATGATAAAATGAAAATAAAATATATCTGTCAGTTTAAAATAGCTCATTTTATGAGATGGTTTATTGCCTATGATGAATATGAGTATTCAAGTTATGGTTTTTTACTGCAAAATATCTAGTTATAGCACAGAAGTAACTAAATGATATAAGACTCGGCTAAAATGGAAATGACCTCTCTATAACTGGTAAAAATTTAATTAAATTAAAAAAATAATTAATGTAAAAATGACTTTTAATTAAAAGTCATTTTTACATGTTATTTTTTTGTTATTTAATTAAAAGTCATTTTAAAATGATCTGTGATCATATTATAATGAGTCACTAGCTGTGTATACACAATCACACACACAAATTGTTACTTACTAAGGAACCTCTCCAGTTTTGAATTTCATCCCCGCTCCTTGTTTAGTGACAATATTGGCCAGGTCACAGTTGCACAACCACTTGTTGCCCGTCATGCCCAGTGTGTCTAGCTTGCTCCATGGCATCAGGTCTGTTGATAGCTCACTCAAGTTGTTGTCATCTAGATATACCTGTTGAACAGAAGCAAGGAGCTATGTGCTGAAATAGATTCTGTGTGGAAAGTGAATTTGCATTGTATTCTTGGTCTAATATATAATATACATATATGTGACATTTCATATATCATAATGCTGATGTTCAGTGTAATATAGACAAGTTCTTGCTAAGTGCCTAGTTCATATAAAAGGCTTTATAATTGACAATCCACACTTTTCAAGTATTTTAGGATTTTTTAAAAAATAAATTAAAATATTGTAGCCAAATTAGTCATTCACGCGAAACCACTTTTCACATCTAGGGTAAAACTTGGTGTAACTGGCCATTATTAGTTATTGACCACTATTTACTACATTTGCATGAAATAAGACTTACATTCACGTAACGCCACCTGTGATCATGGTTTAACATTACCTTATCTATAAGCTTTCATATTAGTTCACAATTTTTACTGTATGGAAACTAGCACGAATTAAAATGACTACTAGGTGGTAGAACTTTTCTGCAAAGTTCGTCTAGGTAGGTACCACCGCTTTGCCAGTTATTCTGCCGCCAAGCAGTAGTGTGCAAGCACTACTGTGTTCCGGTTTGAAGGGCACTGTAGCTTGTGAAATTACTGGGCAATTGAGACTTTATGATCTGATCTCACAGTCGAGTAATCTTATTACCAGACTGTGCTGATGTCTCAGGATGATGTGCGCAGTGCAGCAGTCACGCGAAACTTTACATGTTGGAGTTCCGAGTGACACTGTTCTGTTATGGGCGGCCGTGTCGCTTAACATCAGGTGAACGACTAGCTCGTCACATCATTCAATAACATAAAAAAAAAAAAAATATGAACTGGCCAGTGCACCTAAAGTGGCCAGTTATTAGATGGTTTACCCTATCTACCTATATTTAGTTAATTGAGGAGTAGCTGCGCCAAGCGATTTCCTCCGCCTGTTTTTATTCGCCTTATCTGGATTTCCATTACAAAACTCATTTTAATTACACCTATGCTTTGCTGTAGAAGGATGACACCTACCAAATTTCATGTGTCTAGTGTATGTCCCACGACTTAGCCTCGGCATTGGTGGTCACATATAAATAGAAGATATATAAATAAGCAAAGAAAATTATCGAAATGATATCTTTTAAAAAAGGGGCTAAACCGACGTCAATCACCTTAATTTCATACTATTAACATACTTGGATGATATGACAATACAAACTTTTTTCTAGTTACATATTTTGATTTAAAAAAACCAAACTATCAACCGATTTTGATAAAATTTCTATACGACCAATGTGAAAGAATCCACTCAAATAAAATAAATCGAAATCGGCGTATACATTATACACATATGAAGTACCTAACCACACATTTTTTTAAGTCACTTGAATAGATCGCATGCAAAATATGCCTACTAGTATATATAGTATTATATTATCTGTGTCTGGGAAGTCGCAAAAAACAGTTAACCCAATCTCCTTACTAGATACACCCCTCTCTCGGTTTCAACTCAAATTATCTAGTTTATAGGCTATACAGAAATATGCTTAGTCGTAAATCTCTCTCTCTGCTCAAGAAGAGATGTCATTCACAAAATGATCTATTCGTGAACGAAATCTTGATTTGAACACGGATCGACGACTGACTGTTCTGTAATACGGGACGTGTAGAATGGGCCTATCTAGCTAATTACAATGTTAAACCATATACATAAGTGGAGCCTTCGGGTAATGTAAGAAGGGATTGTCTATCAAAACCACGAACCATGAATTCGGACAATGGAGAGAACAAAGCACGCAACACATTGTATTATTACTCTGTGTGTGTTAGTAAACACTATAGATAGTAAGTAGAGAAAACATTCTCTTATTTTATCAGGTAACTGCATTGTAGATAGCGTTGCTTATCTTTGTTTGCGCAGTGGCAAAACTCCTAAGTCTTAACTTTACCCAAGTCTTTGTTAACTTGTCGACTCTGATACGGCAGATATCAATTTCTGTTCAATTCCAAACACGGTATTTTTACCCATCTTAGATTATAGCGAGCGAGGAATTTAGGGGACTAATAGTGGCGTTAGCAAATTTAAAATTGTAAGACGAGGTTAATTTTTTTACTTGTTTCAAATAGCGTGAATAGATGGCGTATTTAAATTATTATAAAGCAGGAGCCGGCAAAATAAAAGTAAATTCACGTTATTTTAATTACTTAGTGTTTCTATTATTATGACCTATAACAAAAAAGTATCTAAGTATTGTATCAGTTATCTGGTTCCCATAGCACAAGCTTTGCTTAGTTTGGGGCTAGATGGCGTTGTGTGAGATGTCCACACATATTATTATTATTATTTTGTACGCTGCTGATTCAATCCATCTCAATCCTACATAAAAGTTAATAGCCCTCTGGAATCAATAGTAATCTCATCAGCCCCAGATTTAGAATTTCTGCAATCAGTGATTGATTATCAAAACACGACTGAATTGATTAATCAGCTGACCCAGTTTTCGACTGTCGTGTAAGCGCCGCCGAACTGGGCCAAAACGAATTGCACACATCTTTATAAAATGATTAAAATATGCTAACAAATGTATTTGAAAATAGCATTATGTACGTTTGAACGTGATAAGCGACGTTACCATACGCTAATAATAGAATCACAGTTACAACATGGGCTGCGGTGTCGTCATTCGGAATAACATTAAACTTTTGTAAAAAAATGCGATTTTTAACGCGTTAGATCATCTCGTCTGATATCACATTTATTATACGTTATATTGTCATTGATACGGCTGCACAGAGCTTTTATTTTGTTTGATGGGTTTTCCCCTGTTTATTTATATGTAGCACCTATATTATTTGTCTCAAGATTAGGCTACGTTTGATATTTACGCACAGATAGCAAAATATATCTTTACTAATATTATAAACATATGGACGTTTATATATATAATCACTCTGACTCTTTCACGCAAAAACTACTCAATAGATTTTAATGAAACTCGGAATGCAGATAGCTTATGCGCTCGATTAACACATAGGATACTTTAAACCGCGGGGCGCAACTAGTATATTTTTATTTAAAAATATGTCTTTATTCCAAGTAAGTCCTGGCAGTAAATGTATATAGCATAAACCGCTGGACTAGAAAAGTTTAACTTGGCGGGTGTTTACAAAATTCAATCCCTGAGATTTTGCAATATTTAAAACCTCATTCATTTTGACCTTTTTAGGCTATAAGGTTCAAAATTAGTGACGAATACGCAAAGAAACTCGTTTTTTTATATGAGGCGATTCGCAGTTTCTTTCCCTGACGCGAAGAAAATCATGGCTATTGCGTAGCGTACAAAAGTAACTGGTCGGTCATACACGTAATACCAATACTTCTTCGCTACATTAACGGGCATTAAATTAATGGGCAAATGAGACTTTATGACCTGATCTCACAGTAATCTTATCACTAGATTATAGTGCTGATGCCTCAGGATGACGTGCGCAGTGCAGTTTCACGCGAAACTTTTCAAGTGACACTGCAACTGATATGGGCAGCCGTGTCGCTTAACATCAGCCAAACGGTTAGCTCGCATGTCATTCCTTAACATAAAACAAAAACGTATCACTCACCTCCTTTAAAGTCCACTTATCCTTCAACCCCCTGAAAGCATTGTGGCTGATGTATCTAAGGTTAGGGTTGTGACACAGGTGCAGCACTCTCAAACTCTTTAGTGGCGTAAAGGTACTCCGTTTGACCTCATCTAGGAACTCATTTTCGCCAACTTCTAACTCTATTAAGTTTGGCAAACCTGAGAATAAAAATAATAAATTAAAAAGAAACCCTAATTTTCTGGAATTGCACAAACAAAAACAGATTCAGATAAGAATTACAGACTTAGGTCCGTAATACACAACGATGCTCAGTTATCGATCGGTGCTCAAGCAGAGATTTCATTCACTAGTTAATCACTTTATTAATGAAATCTCTGCTTGAGCACCGATCGATGACTAAGCATCGTTCTGTAATACGGACCTTAGGTTTTCAATTTGCATCAAGTTGTTACTAGAATAAAAACATGTTTCTTTAATTGCGATCATTATTGAGCGGATGTTTCCGGAGGCAGGCCTCTCCTATCGGCGGGGTCTCGAGTCGGTTGAAGCTTCGGCCAAGTTTTATCGTCTTATTTTCTCGAGGACACAAGCAGATTTTTTTCTTCTAAATATATATAACTCAAAGGTGACTAAGTGACTGACTGACATAGTGATCTATCAACGCACAGCCCAAACCACTGGATGGATCGGGCTGAAATTTGGCATGCAGATAGATGTTATTACGTAGGCATCCGCTAAGAAAGGATTTTTCGAAATTCCCCCTTAAGCCCTGAAATGGGTGGTTGAATTATTTTCCCACAGGCCACGCCGCGGGCGAAGCTGCGGGCAGAAGCTCGTCTAATATAAAGATAAATAATTGATCAACAGTGTTTTGACGTCATCGTCTTGTAATATAATTTTAATTAACTTACCAACAAAACTGTCATCGTTTAGCTCTACAATCGGATTGTTGTTGAAGGTTAGATACTTCAGCGTACTGCCGACGAGGGTCAAGCTCTCAGGAACAGTGACGAATCGGTTTTCAGACAAGTCTATTTGTTGTAACTTTATCAGTCCATGGAACGCGACCAGGGGTATGCTATCAATATCAGTTTTTGATAAGTCGAGGACCTAAAACCAAAGAATCAACACGAATACAAATAATTAGTTTAAAATTTATCTGTGAATAAAAAAATAATTGTATGTTAGTCACAGAAAGTGTAGTGCAATTAAGCGGTTAAGGATTTCACTTTGACCGTATTAATAAATCATATCAATCAGCTAGCATCAATAAACAATTATTATTTATGATGAATTAATTAATCGATGTCTCTGCATTTGAACAATCACGATGATATTTTTGAACAAGCGTGCTCCACCTGTGGAGTGGCGTGGTTGTCAAACGCATGCCAACAAACCCGAACAGTAATTAATACTATTCCGATATGCTAACCAAATTATTTCAAATAGAAAGGCTGAATTCAATCTCACCTCCAAATTGACAGCACTAGACAAAGCTAGAATAGTGACGTGGTCCAAGATCTCAATGGGGTTGTTGTTCAAGTACAACCTCGTTAGATTTGGCGTGTGCTGGAATAAGTACCGATCCAAGGAGTGGATCTCATTGTGCCCAAGGTTGAGGGTTTCCAGAGCAATATCGCTGTACACCCCATCGTTGTATGGACCTTGGAATATTTCACTTCTCAGGACATCACCTGGAAACGTATTGTATAGATGCGAAGGATCAATTGAAGAAATAATAAATGATTCTAAATTAAATTGAAAATTTATATGCGTCTCGTGATTAGAATAATGTATTCGATTTTTTTTGAATATCGGGGTTAAACAGTGCTGATTTGAATTTATAGATTTGTGTAAATCCTAAAATAAATGCAAAATATTTAACAGTCTGCACAATAATTCATATAATTTTACAAAAAGATTCCACGAAATAAATCGAGCTCCAGCTACTGTAATGATATACTTAAATTAATATTTTGTGACCATATGTATATGTAGGATTAGTATTTATTTATGATTTAGGATAGCGTATACATATTATATATAATATGTATACGCTATCCTGCGACGTGACATTTTCGTGGAAACAGAAATCTGTGTCGAAGTTTTTTAGTATCATAAACACGAATTAATTCTTGATGATCCACTGATATTCCTTTCATGTTGACATAAGTATATTACGTACTTAGTACCTAAGTACATAATATATTTAGGTAGTGTATCTAAGTATATTACGCACTTAGTACCTAAGTACATAATAAATTTAGGTAGTGTATTTAAGTATATTACGTACTTAGTACCTAAGTACATAATGTACTTCAGTAGTGTCTCTTTTACCCGCCCGGTGCCGCTGTAAGACCGTGGTAGAGACCAAGAGCATTAGCCCGTTAAAAAAAATAAGGTATCACCTTTTCACCGTACATGGATAAGTTAGTTAGACAATACGATCGTGTCGTGTAATTAAAATAAACCCTGTTTAATTACTAGTTAAAATTGAAACTAGTTAGAATATAATTATATCATCATGGTATTTCTGAATATTAATAGGATACAATTTATAAACTAAACAAATTGACGAAAAACATTTTCCTGTATTATCTGATAATATCGCAATGTTTATTCCGTAAGAAATCCTTTTGTAGCGATATGATTTACAAGACAACATAACGGCTTTTGTAGATCCATGTAGAGCGATCGTTCGATCTGATAGATATGTGTGGAATAATATAATATGTGTGGCCACCTCACACAACGCCATCTAGCACCAAACTAAGCAACACTTGTATTTAGATCAACCCTATTATTTCTATATATCTATATATATGATATTATTTCTCGGAACTGACAGTCGGATTCTGCGCATATATTTATCAGTGAGTAATAGATAATAATGAAGATTTATAATTATGGCGCCATGATAAGCTGTTTATAATAGAAAATGTGGTCTATTCGCTGCTGCTGTTTTTTCCTGTACATCGGTAAACCATGGGACAAAAGTTGATCGATTCAATCAAGAAATAATAGCGTTTTTTATTCTAATGTTTGATAGGCTCGCGTTTGACCACTATCGCACCTGATGGTAAGTGAGAATGTGGTCTAGGATGTAACACGCTTGCCTAGAAGATACCTGTTCACTCTCGATTAACTGGGTAGCGTAGGACGCTTTCTGGGTGATCTTTCAATTTCCAAACATTTTGATAAAGGTAACTCGCCACGTCGAATCGAAGTGGCAATCATTATTAGTATCATTAATAATTAAAATGATTCTAATAAAAATCGCAACAAAGTAAATGCAGTCGCAAAGTGAGATAATGCATATTGAATTAATTATGCATCAGCTTGCTTTTTAGCTTAAATTTTATGAGTGTATGTGTAACTTCACTGAGTTTAAAATAAGACAAAATCTTTCAAATAAGTGTCTGAAATCTTGTAGTTTTGAACTAATGCGTGTAAGTGTTGGCCAGATGACATGATTGATGAATAGTTATATAAATGGTGAGGGTAATATATTTCTTAATAATGTTAATTTCTAAACATTCGGTTTTTTTACACTGTGTAAAAATGAAAATATATTTCTGTACGAGCTTCTGCCCGCCGCTTCGCGATAGGCCCGCGTGGCCTATAGGAAAATGATTCAACCACCCATTTCACACTGAGAGGTGGAATTTCGAAAAACCCTTTCTTAGTGGATACCTACACTTTACATAGAACACACACTCCAAATTTCAAGTCTCTAGGACAAGCGGTTTAGGCTGTGCGTTGATATATAAGTCATTCAGTCAGTCAGTCAGGACTTTTAATTTTATACGTATAGATAGACTGTATAACGCAACCCGCGCTATAACGGTCAATGAAAAGCTTTCTCACTTCAGTAAATTTATTTCACAACAATTACAATATGTTGCATAAATATGCACGAAACTTATTATTAACATGGGTAAAATATCCTGCATCTCTCTCATTCTGGGCATTCTTTTTTGTTTCTGCATATGTTCGATTAATTTCTCATCTCTCTATTTCTATATACGAGTAGGTTCCGATAACTTCTCATTTCTCCCTCTCGGACTATCTTTGTTTTTACATACGTTATATTAACTAAAAAAGGTTCGCGTAATATATACTCTTATATATGCATATCATTTTATTTATTATCTTTACATTAAATCAAGTTTGTAAATAAGGAAATGCATCGTTTTTCAATGATTTATTAGATTAATCTTAAACTTCATTGGCCGGTTCATTACAAAAGAAAGATTATATTCTATAAATAACAAAAGAATACTCGCATCAAAATTGAAACCGACTTCTAAGCAAGCAACCAAAACAAGTTGCACAATTATTCGGTAGGTATTCAGTGTTTGGTGCATAACATTATTAGAATTTCGAAATAGCAAAAATTTTTGACGACGGCCACTTGGGAATTTTCCATAAAAATAAAACATACATTAAAACGGTCAGCTGAACTAGTTATAAGTGCTCTTATGTTCAGAGATATGGCCACAGAATAAATAAGTGAGTCTACGTGATGCTGCAGCTTTTGAGACATAAAAGTTACGAAATTAGGAACCTTAACTAAACGACTGTAAGTAAATCACTGCGAAATTTATTGAACCTTATTCTTAATGTCATAGATTGCAATATTGCAATGTATTGGAATATTTTGTTTAATGTCAGTGAACTATTAACTTTAAATGATGATTTGCTGTTAATACAAACATGAAATAGGTACTTTAAGAGAAAGCTGATGGTCAGTAGGCCTATAGGCTAACGTGCGGACGTAATCTGTTTTTATTTAATGCCAATATAAATATGTAAATTGTGTACCATCAAAATATTTATGACTATTTGACGCTTATACTCTTACAAATGCTAATCGATCTTACGTCAGTTGGAAACTTGTCCATAATAATAAAGTCAATTTATTATTTATGGGATTGTAGGCTTACTAAAATTTTGCATATTCATAAATTGATGAGTAGACGTTATTTATCCGACGCTTGTAATATAAAATTAAACGAACTGCTGACTGCAACGGCTTATCAGCTTATCATATATAACACAGCGAATAGTGCCGAAGACAATGTTTGTTATCCCAATTATTAATTATTATCAAATGCCTAAACCGTTCATGTATAAATATTCACCTCTTAGCCTATGTAGTGTGGTGGTTGAACAGGTCAGCTCATAACCCGGAAGCGACCGGTCTGATTCCTGCGGCAGGACAAGTATTTGTGCACAGAAAAAGTTGTAGTTAGAAAAAAAAGCGTTTGTTCTGTGTCTGGGTGTTGTTGGACCAATGGTTCTCGTCCTCGTAGATCCTGGGTTCCTAGATAAAGGGAATCCTAGTTAGGATCCAGGATCTATGTATGTGATCGTTGGGCGTTATTATCATTGTTTGGTCGATTTTATTTACATATAAAAAAGTACGTGTTTATTAGATATGCCTTACTTGTGAATAGTAGTTTTATGTATTCTTCCAAGGGTTTTATAAACGTTAATAAGTTTTATGAACCTATAACACGACTTAGTTGAGGATAATCTAGCAGAATCACGATAAAATTAACATAAAACAGATTAAAGGATTAGACTGATTTTTTTAATATCAGTAGTTTGGTAATCACGGGCGTATCCAGGTTTTGGTATCCAAAAGAAAATGAAACAATAATCTAAATATATATAACTCAAAGGTGACTGACTGACATAGTGATCTATCAACGCACAGTCCAAACCACTGGACGGATCGGGCTGAAATTTGGCATACAGGTAGATGCTATGACGTAGACATCCGCTAAGAAAGAATTTTTCGAAATTCCACCCTTAAGAGGATGAAATGGGTGGTTCAATTATTTTCACATAGGCCACGCCGCGTGCGAAGCTGCGGGCAGAAGCTCGTATTTTTATAAGATCGTCAGGCCATGCTTAGTACTTAGGGCCTCGTAGATAAGGTTAGATTAGGTTATGTTAACATAAATTAAATATCTCTTGCTTTGAGCTCTTAAAACCCCCCTGGTAGTCAGGGGGATTTAGGAAGTGGGCAGGGGCGGTAGGTACCCGTGGTGGTAACCCTAATAATAATAAAATAAGGCATAAAGAAAAAAGGGATTTATCTATTTTTGCTCAATTATCAACATTAAAAATGCTCGTAAACGTTAATAAATTAGTTTTGTAATAAAATGTTCAACGTGGATGACGTCATATGCGTACCGTTAATAGTTAATACCGATTCAGTTAGTGGGATGTAAGTGGTACTAGGTGGTAGGCCTTTTCTGCAAACTTCATCTAGGTAGGTACCATCGCTTTGCCAGCTACTCTGCCGACAAGGAGTAGTGCGCAAGCGCTACTGTGTTGCGCTTTGAAGGGCACTAGTAGCTAGTGAAATTACTGATAAATGAGACTTTGTGATAAGTTCTCACAGTCTAGTAACTGTGCTGATGTCTCAGTGTAGTGCTGTGTCACGCGAAACTCCTTATTTTAGAGTAACTTTTGCGTATTGTGTGTGAGTTACAACTGTTATGGGCAGCCGAGTCGCTTAACATCAGGTGAACGAATAGCTCGTCATGTCCTTCTTTAATTGTTGTTTGTTCTGTGTCTGGGTGTTATATTGTATTCTGTATGTATTTACAAATAAAAAGTATCTTAGTATTGTATCAGTTATCTGGTTCCCATAACACAAGCTTTGCTTAGTTTCGGGCTAAATGGCATATTATTATTTTTTTATTTTAATATAAAAAAGGTACTGGCTATTAATTGGTAAAGTTATCAACAATAAAAGTAAGTCAAAAACTAAAATGCAACTATTGGAAAGTGATGCTCTAAAAAGTATGAAACAAGAAAATATTCTCATCTTAATTTATATGCAAACTATTCAACCACCAACGTCTATCAAATAAAGTTTTAAACATGTAATATATTCTCATGTATTAAAAAAAAACCTACTCATAGTGATGTTCAGAGAATAGCCAAACTCAATCGATTTATTGCAAATAGGCTAATTTTAACACTGTTATAGGTAAAAAAATCAGACAACTTAAAATAGTTTAGTTACTCATAATATTGTCCTAAGCATATAACACTACAAAGTGCTTAATGTCAAATATAGCAAGCCTATTTAATAAATTAATTTGAAAGTCTATTTCCCACTACTGCTGCAAGCAATCCGGCACAATGCAGAAAAGAAAACTCCGATCCGAAGTTTTGATTACACCTGAAAAGGTATGCCATTTACCCTAACAATAAATATATAAAATTGAATAGTAAATGATCATAAGATTTAAGGCCTATAACGATCGGACGATCGAGAAGCTTCTAGCGGTACCTATTTCGTCAAATTATGATAAGTAGTTTAGAAGTTATAAAGGAACAGATGAAGATACATACATATTTCGTACACACATACACATACCAGTTAATATCATCATCGTCCTTCTTACTTCGCCCTAGTCTGGTGAAATCATATTTTTTGACCTATATGAGAGTATATGTGGATATCAGTTCTTAACTACAACGTTATTTAGAAGATGGACCTAACAAAGAAAGAAGGTTTATGATTAAACAATCTAGTCTGATCCATTTTCACTTTTACAAATAGCTTTATCTTATTGATTTTGTTCGTAGGAGGTCAGGCACATTACCGATCGGTGTTTGGTAAAGTTTCTTCGATTCATGATTTAATTTAAGCCGCATTAGTACAGCTTTTTGTCACACGGAAATATTATATGTTATCGACGGAAATGGATTGATAGATAATTAAGATATCAATGAATATAATAAAATAGTAATTGGCTCATAGCTGTCCAGAATAAGTTTCTAGTCTGGTAAGGTCGCTGCTTATCAAGCCAGAGCCGAAGAAGTTATTAAAGTCGGAAAGTGACACATAAGTTCACTGGCCTGGCTTACAACGTGTGACGAGCGTGTGCCAACTATTCGCATCAATAGAGATGGTTGAGGATGTAGAAAATGGTGGTGATTTAAATATAACACGTCATTACCTGAGATATGGTTGTTACTGAGATCCAAGTACACCAGCCTGTCGAGATTCCGGAAAGCATCGTCTTCGATCTCAACGATCTGGTTAGACTTGAAACTGATGGCGATCCTAGCGCCGGGCAGCTTGGCGAGCTGCGTTACGTTCGATATGCTGTTGTTGAAGAAAGTTATCAACACGTGCCCGTCTGGAAAGAAACAGTCTTTTGAAGGAAGATTATTTTTTTCTATGAGCTTATTTTGTTATCATTTAGTAAATTCATAATTATTATTTATTTGTTTATTAATATATATAACCTATTAGGTTTAAAGAAATTTATTCTCAAATAAGACAAAAAGTCACTTCCATGAGAACATAGTTAGTCTTAAAAATTTCAATACAAGTACATTCGTCGTTACTGTAGGTGTAGTAACATAAATATTATCACCCGAAGTCTTCCCAAACAAATGAAATCGGTTTATCTTGGAGAGGAGAGGACAAATAAGAGACGTGTGCAACGTACCATAACAATAACTGTATAAAATACGAGTACCTACAGATTAAATGATCATTATTAACCAAATTCGTCTTATATTTATTTATCTACAGGCCTATACAGAGAAAACTTATTATACCATAATTGTTTGATGAATAGATAAGGCTGCAAACCTTTGTCCTCATATCCATAAGGCCTACAGGTTGCGCGATATCTTATGTACCTACATACATTATATATAGACCAAAAATTTTTTTTAAGTGGACGATATCATAGAATAGTATGTTTGTATATATATAAGTGCTATAACAGAAATGGGTAGCACGTCGAGATGAAAACGGCAATTCATTTTGCCAATAAACATTATCTCCTCTACAGTCTACCACCAACCGAGTAAGTATTATGTAGGTATACATAATCCTTATGTATGCTAAACTAGAACAGGTATAAGATTATAAAAACAAGACAAGATATTGATAATGTTATTCCATCACAGATAATAAAATAGTCATCTTTTTGTAGTATATACCTACTGGAATAAAAAGCAATGATTGGAGCGAAGTTATTTGTTTTGTTTACGTCATATTGAGTGTGATAGCGGCGCACGATAAACGAACCTGTTCTCGGTAGTCCGTATTACCTTTTTCGAAGTCGTTTATTTGATCCGGCCACTCTGGTATTTGGTCAATGTTGCGCCTCGAACAGTTGAGTGTGAGATTGTTCACGTCTTGGATGGAGATATCGCAGGGAGCCTCTCGACCGCGGCTCGGCAGAACTAGGACGCATAATATCATTAACACCTACAACAAAGAAACACCAAACTTATGTAATCTCCACACCTCACGAACAGCTTCTGCTAAACGTCTACGTCACTCACTACCCGCGATCACTCACTTTGCATACTGTTTGGAAGCACATTTTCCACAAAATTAGAAAGGGTACTGCTAGCACACCTTTAGATCACGGATCGGTTTTATCTTATCAGTCGCTGCGGGTGATATCACGAATGACATGAAATGAACGGGCGCCTCATTGGTCGTTTTTGTTTTCCGTACAAACTATAATAAGGTGTCGTTTATTGTTCAAACATTGTGTTTATTTGTAGGAAGTGCTGAGCGTAACGGCGGCAAAGTTGGAAGAGATAATCAAGCCATTGAGAGATAATGATTTCGAGCGCTTATCGAAAAGCAACTACGCAGAGGTTGGCTCGCCGGATTCAACCGAGGAGATGAAAAACTTGGAGAGCCGGCAGGCGGCCGTCACGCTACTGCAGATAAAAAATTACGATCCCAGTAAATATGCAGTGAAATCGGAGGAGGAGCCTCACATATTGTTTAGCAGCGGGACAGGTTTACCGCCCTCCGATCGAGCGAGAGAGGTGATGCACTGCAATGCAGTCATCGATATTATAAGCAAGGCCGTGGCGGTGACGCAGCGGGAGAACGAGGAGTCGCAGACTTATCCGGCGAGCTACACGAGCGTCATCGACCGGGCGCACGGACAGGGTTCGGAGCCGAGCTATACGCGCGACTATCCGGACGACCAGTACGACGGGTACGCGGCGCCAGAGCCCCCTAGCCCGCCCAGCAACGACGATCATGAAAAAGAGATGGATCTCTCTCTATACGGCACTGTCAAGAACGAGCCAACCGATCCGCCCGACCATGACGAAAGAGAACAGAACTATTTCACAAGAGCGCCACCGCAGAACTACGTGGAGGACTACAAGCATCAAGTGTTTGGAAGGGCTACCAGCAAAGCCAAGGCGTCGAAGGACAACTCTTCAGTATACGAAGATTGCAGTCAGAGCAGTAGTGGGTCCGATCCCGACAGGCTGCAAATGGATATATCTCAAATGTCTCAGGTAAGATCTTTATTAACCTTTTTTTTACAGGGTAGCGTCGTATTTCCTGGTGGTTCAGTGACCAGGGGCACCCCCGAAACGGAACTTTGCAATGCAACAGAAGTAATTTCATTCCCAATTTGAAAATTTCCATAGTAACTATGCACACAAACTGCGTATTGAAACAAAAACCTATACGAATATGTGTTTCTATTACGAGTAGTTGCAATGAAATAACGTTCAGCCATGGTCGACATTAGATCACGTATGACTAGAAGATTACGATTGAAAGCCCAAAGATAGTGTGCATTTGTTCGACCTTATAAATAAGTAGGCTGCTGTCTACATTTTTAAATAAGTCCTACATTTTGCAGTTTTATTGTGATATTTTATGTAAATGATTGTAACGTGTGTTATTGTTACTTAAGCCATCACGTGATTCTTAATTTGTATACATTTTTGACATTTACTTATGCAATTAATGTATCCGCATAAATATTTATTAGTGTGTAAATTATCTACGTTTACCTAAAATTATACCTTGTGTACCTACTGTAATATTTTGAATTAAAAGTGTTTAAAATATTCTCCGTTGGAATGTTTCAGGATGACCCAGAAGAAACACAATCAGCGCGCTCGACGCAGTCCTCCCCTCAACAACAATCTCAACCGGAACAAGAGTCGAAGGATTCCCTATGGCAGGCCCTTCAAGGGCAGAACGGTAATTAATTTCAGTGTTAAACAAGTATATTTTCAACCGCCGCTTACTCATATTCTCGCTAGAACTGAATCTTTGAAGATAAAAAAGTAATTACCGCTTTCTTTCTCTCTATACAGTAAGCAATATATTTTTAAACATATAAATCGGTTCAGCTCGAATTCTTAGTGGCTGATGCCTATTTGATATGACACAGACAATATATACAAACAGGCGACATTTAATTTTACATTTCGACAGCCTCTGTGGCGTGGTGGTTGAGCAGGTCGTGCATAAGCCGGAAGCGGCGGGTTTGTACCCCGCGGCAGGTCAAGTATTTGAACACAAAAAAAAAGGAAATACCTGTTCTGTGTCTGGGTGTTGTGGGATCATGGTCCTCATAGTTTGATTGGGCCGATAGCTCAGTTGGTAGTAACCCTGCCTTCTGAACTGTGGGTCGTGGGTTCGATTCCCACCCAGGACAAACATTTGTGTGATGAACAAAGGTGTTTGTTCTGTGTCTGGGTGTTATATTGTATTATATGTATGTATTTACAAACAAAAAAAAGTATCTAAGTATTGTATCAGTTATCTGGTTCCCACAGCACAAGCTTTGCTTAGTTTGGGGCTAGGTGGCGTTGTGTGAGATGTCCACACATATTATTATTATTATAACTTTTATATTTTAGTAGGGATTTTGATGTCTGTATATGGTTATATTATTAAGACAGTATGTCTGAGCTCTAAAGCAAATATTTTTTTATACTTATTTTTTTAGAGTACACGGAATCTATGCCAAAACTATAAAACTGCCTGGATTACCGGCTAGTAATTTTATCTTCTTCTACAAGACTATATTCGAATTGCAATGCAATTCGATAGTTGCAACCGTGGTGCCTACCAGAAAATACAAAATCACCTCCACCTTTGTATAAAGAATCGTAACTTTGAACTTTTCTAAGAATTTATGAATTGAGACTTGCATGATTAATACATATTTTCAACATAATTTCCATTATATTTACAGCACAATTTTGTAATAATTCGTAATTAATTTTAGAGAATCACGTTGGTTTCGGAATATTTGGGGTCTACGTCAAAAAATAAGAAAGTGGCCTGTCTACTAAAGTTTGACAGCTCCTAATTTTGCATTCTCCCTAGCTCCCGCTTTCTCGTACGTTTATCATACTTATGTCAAGTCAACACGCCCAAATACTGTACACTCATTGGTTGAGATAGCCGATGATCAACAAGCAACCAATGTGCCTTCAGTATTTGGTACAACAAACATATACGAGAACCCGGGGAAAGTGAGAATGTGCGTATGCCCTTCATCCACTCATTCCTTCATCCCCTTTCCATCATAGAACTACAAGACTTGGTGATTCTTCACATCCTTACGTCGTTAGTGTACCCCAAGTCCACTCTAAGCGTTTTGCTGGGTCATTTATAGTCCGAACGGCCAAGGAATGCTCTTCCAACAACAGTGTTTCCTCCTGGGTACAACCTGGGTATTTTTAAGTCAAGAGTGAATGGGCATCTTATGGGCAAGCGTGCTCCACCTTAGACAACTTCGTCACTTACCATCAGGTGAGTTGTTGTCAAACTAAATGTTGGCTTAGCCAAGGTGTGTTTAATAGACTTTAATACAGGTGGGGATAGGTTCTAGGTGTAACAAGTTTTCACAAATTTTTGATTAATCAATTATAATAATAATAATAATATGTGTGGACATCTCACACAACGCCATCTAGCCCCAAACTAAGCAACGCTTGTGCTATGGGAACTAGATAACTGATACATTACTTAGATACTTTTTTGTTTGTAAATACATACATATAATACAATATGTATAACACCTATGTTCATCACACAAATGTTTGTCCTGAGTGGGAATCGAACCCACAGTCCAGAAGGCAGGGCTACTACCAACTGAGCTATCGGGCCAGTCATTATTGCCAGCCAATTATGATTTCTAATGAATTTCTATGTCACAAAAGTTAAACGAGTTGACAGCTTTTCTACAGCTGGAACATGAGTACTTTAATTTATATACATAATATGAGGATGTATATTTAACTTTATTACTACCACTTTTTTACGGGCTAATGCTGTTGGTCTCTACCGTCCTTTACACCGGGTGGTTTTACAGCCGGGCGGATTAATATATTTTTTTTTAATTTTAAGGAATGACGTGACGAGCTAGCCGTTCGCCTGATGTTAAACGACACGGCTGCCCATATCAGCTGCAGTGTCATTGGGAACTCTAAATTATAGAGGTTCGCGTGACACTGCACTGCGCACGTCATCCAGAGACATCAGCACAGTCTAGTAATAAGATTACTAAACTGTGAGATCAGATCATAAAGTCTCATTTGCCCAGTAATTTCACTGGCTACAGTGCCCTTCAAACCGGAACACAGCAGTGCTTGCGCACTACTGCTTGGTGGCAGAATAACTGGCAAAGCGGTGGTACCTACCTAGACGAACTTTGCAGTAAAGTCCTACCACCTAGAGTCTTCATACCTACCATCTTCAATAATACATTCTCAAAATACCGAAATGAGGCTTAAATCTCGAGATTTTGAGTCTAAAAATAGTTTATCTGTCACAGGAATACAGTTTGCTTAGCATAAAAACATTACTATATTTATTTTATTATATTATATTTTTACAGTAATTGTATGAATTAGTACTATATTTAGTAATTTTAAATAGAATTAAAACATTTTCAAGCAACTGAAACTTACATAAACCTTTTCTATTACCTTATAAGCACTCTACATTAAAATGACGCCGTTGACGTTTAAAGTCAATTTTCTCGAAACTGTAATTTTGTCAGTTAAATCAAACCCTTCAATTACCACAATGTAAAGGACAGCTATGATAAAATTAGTACATTTTACAGGTCGTAGCGGCGGGGAAGCGACGCAGCTTCTCCGGCGGTTAATCAACAGTAAACATCTTGGCATGACGGTATCGCCGCTGAGAGCGTCGCCTTCGCCGTCGCCGCTTTCCACGCCGATACAACAACCGGTCAACGGTTGTGTCTCACCGGTGAGTGGTCACAGATAATAATAATAATAATATTTTTACCATAAGGAAAGACACTGCCCCCTGCAACACAGTGTATACTAAAGCAGAAGGCAGGGTTGTAATTTATTTTAAATGTAATGTATGTTAAAACAATAAATAAATTTGAAATTTGAATAATAATATGTGTGGACAACTCGCATCACGCCATCTAGTTCCAAACTAAGCAAAGCTTTATTATGGGAACCAGATAACTGATACAGTACTTAAATCCTTTTTGTTTTTAAATACATACATATAATACAATATGGTCCTGCAATACGGACCTATAACACCCAGACACAGAACAAACATCGATGTTTGTCGATCACACAAATGTTTGTCTTGGGTGGGAATCGGACCCACAACCCAGGTTCTGGGTTCGTGGAACCCGCAACATAACTGCAGGTTATATTGTATTCTATGAATGTATTTAGAAACAAAGAGTATCTAAGTATTGTATCAGATATCTGGTTCCCATAGTACAAGCTTTGCTTAGTTTGGAGCTAGGTGGCGCTGTATGAAATGTCTACAAATATTTTAAAAAAAAGTGGTGCAGATATCTTTAAACATATATTCAATCTTATTTACTTATTTGATTTATGATTAATGCATTTTTTGCAATGCATCATCGCATTTTTTTTTTTTTTTGCTTTACTAACTAAATACATTGTTTTTGAGCTATTTAGCGATTTAGTAAGTAAACAAGTTCAAAATAAGCTGATTACAACCATTAAATTGAACGCGTGTTTTTGTTGTAGTTTGATGCCATTGAACTCACATGTCATTAGAACTAAGTCAAATCATAGTCACACGAAGGCAAAAGAAAAAACTAGTGTAAGCGCCGATAGCGCAAGCAAAATTGATACTTACTGCGCCTTGCCGCTCTGATCAATTCACAATCACAACACCGTTGATTATGTGCTATTTAGTGAAAATAATAAGCTAATGCTTTGATAAGCACGATACCTGACAAACTTATCTCAAAGTTGTGTTAATAGTTGTCTTGACTGACTGGCTCGCGTAATGCACATTATTTCATATCTACCGCCGCACCGCCGTACCGCCGAAGATATTTTTTCTAATTACTAAATACTATTTATAAAAATGTAATGCTATTATAAAGCTTACATAAATTATCATTTAAAATGCAATACTTATTGGTATGTACATTTATATATAATATACTATATAATTGTAATTACCTGTCATTAGTTGCAATAAGCCTGTGTGCTTGCGTAATAATTTGTTATTGCATTATTTTATATCGCTAGGATAAAATGTACACTAGTGCGGTGCGGTGCATAAGATATATATTTGAAAGTATAATAAAGGCCTTTAAAAATTAAAATTAATTAATATTACTGACTGTCTTGTCAGCTAGGAAAAGAAGATATCTTTTGCTTTACTTGGTGCTATAGATAATATAGTAATAGTTCTTAATTCAAGCCAAATTTAAATTTTGTAATGACTATGGGAAGTATCCAATAGGTTTTGACGACTCGCAAAATACAAAGCCAAAAAAAATTAAGATTTTTAGTCATATCTTTTCATTGCATTGAGTTAGAAGCTTCAGTATTATATTCGATTCATCAAACTCAACCGTTAATGATAAAAAGAATCTTGACAGACAGACAAACAAAAATGTGATCATACAAAGTGTTAGGACTTTTCTGCAAACTTCGTCTAGGTACCACTGCTTTGAAAGTTATTCTGCCGACAAGCAGTAGTGTGGCAGCATAAAGCGAACGACTAGCTCGCCATGTCATTCCTCAACATAAAAAATATAATGATTCCGTTTTTCTAAGACTGGTAAAAACCCTAAAAAGCAATAAAATAAATAAACGACTTTTAAATGACACGAGCTTAGCCGCCAACGTAAATAAACAGTCAAGCAATTCTGTAATACCGTAGTACTATTATAAATGCTATAGTAATAAAAAATACAAACGTGACTTAAGTCCATTTGAACAATACCCATCAACAAAACCAACGACACGCTAGTGTTTTTTCTTTTCATAATCAAAAAGCGCGGCACTTTTGATGTCCATTAAAATTAGTCAGTACACTAAGGAAATATAATTAAACTTAAAACTTTGATTTGCACTGGATTATACACAGAGTATGTAACAGTATGTTCAGGTAAAGTGACTCACTGTGTAAGTAAAATTGACGCGTATTGACTTAAATGCGGTGTCACCGTGTA
Organism: Ennomos fuscantarius; assembly: GCA_905220475.3. Lineage (NCBI taxonomy): Eukaryota > Metazoa > Arthropoda > Insecta > Lepidoptera > Geometridae > Ennomos > Ennomos fuscantarius. The sequence goes on from HG992033.1 coordinate 5,046,353, forward strand.
CCACGAGAATTGGTTTCATACTGACAGGCATATTCATTGAATGCAATGTAACTGTTATAGGAAAACTGAATAAATTAGGTTCTTTATTGAAGACGCGAAGGTTGTTATGTTAATCTTCCTCGGAGGTAAATACACGAGTTTCCTTGAGAACGAACGTGAGGCGTTAACAGTGTTAAATCAGTCAAATGCACTTAGAGCCTCGTCGCTAAGCTAATATAGGCCATAGGGCTGTCGATAAACAAAACGATTTTGTGATTAAAAAAATGTATCATTATTTAATATAGGCCATAGGGCTGTCGATAAACAAAACGATTTTGTGATTAAAAAAACGTATCATTATTTAATATAGGCCATAGTGCTGTCGATAAACAAAACGATTTTGTGATTAAAAAAACGTATCATTATTTAATATAGGCCATAGGGCTGTCGATAAACAAAACGATTTTGTGATTTAAAAAATGTATCATTATTTAATATAGGCCATAGGGCTGTCGATAAACAAAACGATTTTGTGATTAAAAAAACGTATCATTATTAAATAATGATTATTATTAAACGTATTATTAAATAATGATACGTTTTTTCCTTACATTATTAAATAATGAAGCCCTATTTATGGGTTACCTAATTCATTGATTTGATTATGTGGTGCATTGACTGTGGACGCTTAAGTCCGTTTTTGTTATTTTCACTATTTACGCAGTGAAAATAAAAGAAATACGACGAAACTAATTTTAAATTTAGTAGAATTTCAATCTGTTTTTAACTAGAGGCGCTTTCACTTAATTTTGTTCGCTATTTACCCGTTCTGCCGCGGAAATTCGATTTTGGGTATAAAATAACCCTCATCTCATTTTTTTTTGTATTTTAGCATTCTTTATAATTATATCTTTATTTATAAATTTCATGGAAATCGTTTCGTCTGTTTTGGCGTTAAAGCTACACAGACATACAAACAAACATACAAACAAACATACAACGTTTCACTTTTATAGTATCGATTTTTATTTATTTCAAAACCTTAACGTGTTACACTTCGCTATTTAGATTCTGATGTCAAGATGTTTGTCATTCTTAACAAATAAATAAATGTATTATTATTTCGTATAAACAGTACATTTAAAGAAATTTCATCACAATTCTATACATACAAATTGCGAAGTCATTTTCCTGACCCACTATTGCCTCGCTTTTTGATTAGAATGGTTAAATTATAGTCCATGGACTAAAAACTAAAATGAGCTTTGTTCCATTTTCGCACGTTTACGTCAGCTACTGACAAAACACTTTTTAGTTATTGTGGTGTGGTGGTGGAGCAGGTCAGCTCGTAACCAATAGGTGGTAATAGGGTTCGAGTCCCGCAGCAGGACAAGTATTTGCGCACAGAAAAATAAAGCGCAAATACTTATTCTGAGTCTGGGTGTTGTGGGACCATGGTCCTCTTAATTCCTGGGTCCCTAGATAGGGAATCCTAGTTAGGGTCCAGGATCTATGTATGCGATCGTTGGGCGCTATTATTATTATTGGTGAACTCAACGACCGTTATAAGTCTTTATGTGTACTTGCCTGGAACGGTGAGTGGTAGAATAAGGTAAAACATTTTTTAGTTATTGATGAATTCAAAGACCTTTTTTCCCCATTTATAAGGCCTTATACGTGTATTCATACAGAACGGCGAGTGGCAGAGTGGCGCGCGCGGCAGTGGTCCGGCGGGCACGGCGCGCAGGAAGCAAAGCTTCCCGGCGCGGGCGCAGCCGCTGCCTGCAGACGCCGCGCCCGCCGCGCCCTGGCAACAACCGCCCGACAACGTGAGTACACGAGACTACTCAAGTACTCAACCCTGCTGATACAGTTCGTGTGTAGTTTACGTTGCCATCGTAATCAGTCTATAGGGACTTGTCCATTGGGACTTTTAACAGTTTCAGTCAGTCTCTGTTGTACAGTGTTACTAAACTTATTTATTAGTACTTATTAGGCTTCACACGTCTACCCGCATAATTAATTATTTTGTCTTTCAACAATAACTTGAAGAATTCTGAATGTCCCTAATCTAAGACCACGTCACATTAAGCGAGGCAGTTGTCAAATGATTTGCCTATAACCAAAAAAAATACGAGTGTGCTTTACACTACACGACTGGAGTAAAACTTCTTTAGTTTATAACACATTTTTTAGTTAGACTTTAGTTTAATCCATCTATCGGCCGGTATTACTTTGTTTTTGCTTTGTTTGATGTTAATGTCGCAATCTTGATAATTATAGATTGTCATTTTACCGGACATACCAACATAATAATGCAAAATTTTAACTTTGTTATGTTGACAATCGTGATTTACGTGAACCAACTTCAACTTGTATTTGCCTGGCTTTCACCAGCTTACTCCCCAAGTCAAGCGTGCGTAAAGAAGTTTTACTTCAAAAAAACGTATATTACGTTTTATTTGAGCCCTAAGTAGGATAATCTCGAAATGGTTTTTGTATTTCGGTATCTTCCAAAACATTAAAAGACCATTCGTGATATAAGTAGCGGCAAAAATGTAGGTTACGAACAGTGCTAGAATTTCGTGCCGCCACCTATACAAATTTTTATTGTATCTTCAGGCTGGGAGTTTTGGCGGGAAAACGAAAAAGATCGCGTCGCAGCAATGTATTAGGTCTTTACCTATGAAATTGCCGTTTTGTTTGAAAAAAGTTAAAGTATTTTTTTTTCGAACTTATTTATTTCTTTTATTCAAAGTAATCACCCCTGCAATCAATGCATCTTTGCCAACGCTGTGGCAGTTTATGGATGCCCTTCTTGAAAAAATCAGCAGGACGGGAGACAACAAACTCTTCAAAGGCGTTTTGTACTGCCTCTCGGGAATTGAATTTTTTTCCCGCTAAAAAGTTGTCCAAATTTTGGAAAAAGTAATAGTCGGTAGGCGCAAGATCTGGTGAGTATGGCGGATGAGCGAGAGCTTCCAAACCCAACTCATGCAGCTTAGAGACGGTCTGTTGTGTAGTATGGGGTCGCGCGTTGTGGTGAAGTAGCAGTGGAGACGACCGATTGACCAAAGCTGGTTGCAGACGTGCGAGTTTCGCCATCATTGTGGTCAGTTCTTCAATGTACACATCTGCAGTAATGCTCTCGCCGTTTTGTAAAAAGCTATGATGAATCACACCAGCACTAGACCACCAAACTGTGACCATCACCTTTCTAGGGGTCATTTTTCGTTTTGCACATTGCTTTGGTACCGAACCAGGATCTAACCAACTTGCTGAGCGCTTTCGATTGTCAAAAAGAATCCATTTTTCGTCGCACGTAACAATTCGGTTCAAAATTCCTTCATTTCTGTGCCTGTTAAGCAGCGCAAGGCAAGTCTCGACGCGTACGTTGCGCTGGCGATCGTTAAGTTCGTGGGGCACCCACCTATCAAGCTTTTTTATCTTGCCAATCTGTCGCAAATGGACCAATATTGTTTTGATGCTAACATCAAAAGCTGCTGCCAGCTCAGCTGTAGATTGAGATTCATCAGCTTCCACAATCGCCTTTAATTCATCATTGTTGACCAAAGTTTCCGGACGACCACGAGGTTCATTTTTCAAGTCAAAATTCCCAGAACGGAACCGAGCAAACCAATAACGGGTTGTACGTTCGTTTGTACAATTCTCTCCGTAAACGTCGTTGATGTTACGTGTCGTTTGTGCCGCGTTGGTGCCACGACGGAACTCATATTCCATAATTACACGAAATTTCAAAGTATCTGTTAACGGCATGAATATGTTTGTTTTGTATTTTGCCGCCTATTTGTTGTAATATATTTATTAAATAAAGCTACGGAAGGTGACGCGACCGAGATGGATGTGAGGGTGCGGGGCAGTGAAAGGGGTAAGCGGGGGGCGAGGAACGCGGCTCACGCCCGGCCGCCGCACGGTGACGTAGTCGATTGCGTTATTGCGCCGCGCCAACACGACAACCTCTCGCTCGCGACACTATCGGTCAAACTACTATCCTTATTCCGTGTTTTATTTGGGTCGGCTACAGCTGGTCCTTCGACCCGAATCTAATTGGAATCTGCGACCTATGTTTACGACTCCGCCTGCGCGAAAAATGGTGAGCACACGGAGCGCTGCCCGGAACAATAAGGAACTTCATGGAGAAACGTCTGCGGGTGCTAATGCTGTTGTGTCGAATACTTCCAAGCCACGAATCGTTCGAAGTATCTGTGGTGAACATCTGGAACATAAAAAGGACTTAAAATTACTCGATAAATCTAGTGAAAAAGTGAAATTATGTTCTAACCAAGACCTACCCTCCAAGTCAGAAAAAATATCAAAGTCGAAGTCTCGAACGAAGTCCTCCTCGTCATCAGTGTTGGCTAGAAGAAAAAAGCTAGATATAGAAGCAGCACAAGCTAAAGCACGCATACAAATGGAAATTATCGACAAGAAGTTGGCGGCCGACTTGGCCGAGCTAGAAAACGAAGAATACAGTTCACAATCGGAAGGACAAGAAGATCACACTAACGTCGAAGTGGAGAAGTGGCTAGAGCGTAGTCATCAAGAACTGGAGGTACAGGTTGTCCCGCCGCAGGATAGAAAATCGGGCGACCTTGACCCTCCACCGCCGCCGCGCACAGCTGACCGCGACGGCACTGATGGAACAGTTCAGATGCTGGCTAGCGCACTCAAGGACCTGGCTGCTGCAACCACTGCTAATGGTTCAAATTCTAAATTATTGAGCCGTTTATGTGCACCGAAAGACCTACCTGGTTTTGGCGGTGACCCGATGGAATGGCTGCAGTTTAAGCAGGCATACGAAGACTCTTCAAAAGTGTGCAACTTCAGCGATCAGGAAAACCTGTGGAGGTTACGTAAATGTTTGTACGGCGCAGCAAAGAATGCTGTAACAGCCCTGTTGATCAGCGCTACGTCACCAGATGCTGTGATGTCCACTCTGGAGCTGCAATTTGGAAACCCGGATATCATCATATCTAGAATTATGTATGATATAAACAAGCTTCAGCCTATGTGTCAGGAGTATCACAAAGACATAGTTACATTCGCCGTGAAAGTAAAAAACTACGTTGCCGCCGTACGCGCTGTCGGCCAAGATGAGTACCTGAAAGGAACAAACGTGTTATCAGTTATCCTGTCTAAGCTGCCTACTGTATTGATCTCGAAGTGGGCAGACTACAGTTACCCGCTCATCAGCTGTGGCGATAAGCCTAAACTTATAATTTTATCTGAGTTTTTGAACGATGAGGCTTTAAAAATATCGAAAACATCAGTGAATTTAACATATAATGCAAGTGACTATAAACGTAAACAAAGTGACTTTTTTACAAACAAAACTCAAACAGTGCTAGTGCAGAATGATTTAAATGAAGAAAAGTGCCGGTATTGTCGCGTAGGCCAACATAAAATAACAGACTGCAAAAAGTTTAAAAAATCGTTACGTAAGGACAGATGGCAATTTATAAAACGTTTCGGTTTGTGCTATAAGTGCTTGGTTTCACATCATAAGCGTGACGATTGTACTGCACCCGTTTGTGACAAAAACAATTGTGGACAATCTCACCATCAGCTGTTGCATTACGAGACTAAGCGCAGTGATGAACAGTGTCAACAAAATAGTGTTGTGACGTCAGACTCTGTACCGCGCAGTGAAACTGTAACGCATATTAATCAGAACATTAACGGTAATAAAGTGTTGCTAAAAACTGTACCGATTAAAGTGCATGGACCGAATGGTATTGTGAATACTGTGGCTTTATTGGACGATGGTTCTACGGTTTCTATAGTTAGTGACACTCTGATGGCAAACATAGGTATGCGTGGACGTAAACAAACTTTAAAAGTGCGCGGTGCGTGGGATAATAGTGAACTGGTATGCGACAGTGAGATTGTGGACTTAAAAGTGTCTAACTTGGACGGTACATTGTTTACAATGCAAGCGCGTAGTACAAAGGGACTTAATTTACCTACGCAATTTATATCGCTTGATAAACTAAAGTGCAGTGAAGTTATAAACAACATAAAAAACCGGTTATGTGATGGACATTGTAAGCCTGAAATATTAATAGGGCAGGACAATTATGACTTACTGTTACCGCTGGAAGTCGCTCGTGGCCACCATGATGGGCCATATGTGACTCGTACTCCGCTGGGCTGGTGCGTACACGGACCTACCTCAGTGGGCGTGTCCAGCCGCCACTCCGCTCTATTTCTGAAACAAGAAGTTAACGAGGTCCAAATGGAAAATCACCGCATGATGGCTAATCTGCACGAAGAAGTCCGTTGCTCGTTCTCCATTGAAGCACTGGGCATTACGGGCAAACCTCGTCAGAACTGTAATGATGTACGAGCGATCGAGCATCTTGAACGAACGGCTGCTTTGAAGAACGGCAGGTGGTACATCGGGCTGCCTTGGAAGGAAGACGATTTTAAGATGCCTGAGTCGTATACTGCTGCAAAAAATAGATTAAATGGAGTAGAAAGAAAATTAAAAGCAAACTGGCTAAAACTGATAAAAGATATCAAGCATATACGATTACCTCGTTATTATCATTATGGTGCAAAAAATAACGGGACGAAGTACGATAATGCACGGAATGCACTGGATAGCGAGACGCAGCAGGCTGCCGAGCCTCAACTTACCTATGATGACTCATGCGCACGCCCCGCCTTCACCGCCGCCGGCGCCGCCCCACGCTAAACAAACCTACAACTGCATATATTCGCCGACTCGTCGAGCCTAGCGATGAGCTGCGTTGCATTCTGGAGATAGGAAAATAACGACGCGCAAATACAAGTAGCATTTATATCCAGCAAATGCAGAGTGGCGCCATTGAAACACACTTCGGTACCACGACTGGAACTGCAGGCCGCGTTACTCGCTGCTCGGCTTGCAGACACTATAACAAAAGAACACAAAATCCACAAGAAAGATATTTTTGGTGTGACTCATCTACGGTGCTGTACTGGATCAGAAATAATGCGCGCGATTATAAAGCCTTCGTAGCACACAGACTCGGAGAAATCGATGAGTTAACCCGAATGAATGAATGGCACTACGTACCTACTAAGATGAACGTCGCCGACATCGCCACCAGGGACACCTGTGATATAAGTATGCTGCAAAGTGAATCGTTACATGGCCCTGAGTTTTTATATAAGAAAAAAGAATTATGGCCTAAAGACTTGCAACTAGAAGTAAACATCGATGTCCTGGAACGAATATGCCTTGTGTCCGAGGTTCACTTACCTGCTGTACCGGAACCGGAAAGGTTTTCTTCTTGGCTGCGACTCCTGAGAACAACTTGCGTCATGTTATCATTTATTGACAAATGTAAAAAACTTACCGGAAAATCAATGGTGATATGATGAGGAGAGCGGAGCGCCTGTTGATCTACTCGCAGAGTCAGTCATTCGCCGAAGACCTGGAACATCTGAAACATAAAAAAACATTAGAAAGGAAAAGTAGACTACTTACCTTAACTCCTGTGATTGATGAGTACGGAGTTCTTCGCGTTGGAGGCCGCATTGACCTGGCACCTGGAATACCTGCTGAAACAAAAAATCCCGTGATACTTGATGGTCGTAACTACGTCGCGAGATTGATAGTGAAGCACCACCACGTGAAGGCCGCCCACGGAAGTCAGGAAACGCTCGTCAATAACCTGAAACAAAAATATTGGATTATTCGTTTGCGACCAACAATAAAACATGTGACGTCAAAATGTATGTTTTGTAAAATAAGAAAAGCTCAACCAGAACCACCCAGAATGGGAAACTTCCCGAGTCCAGAATGGCTCACCATGAACGGCCATTTACCTTTTGTGGAGTGGATCTCTTCGGTCCTATGGAGGTGTCAGTATGCAGGCGGCGTGAAAAAAGATATGGCGTATTATTTACATGCCTAACTGTGCGAGCCATACATATTGAAACAGTTACAAAACTTACCTCAGATGCGCTGATTATGGCTTTACGTCGCATGGCCGCCAGGCGAGGTTGGCCCACTCATTTGTACTCGGACAATGGAACGAATATGAGAGGAGCTGATAATGAGTTAAAAAAGTCGAGCGAACTGGATGATGAGATGCTAAAAAGAGAAGCTTCATACCACGGCACGACATGGACATTCTCACCTCCCGCCAGCCCACACTGGGGTGGGGCGTGGGAACGATTAATCCGCTGTGTGAAAAACTCACTGAAGGTGGTCCTGAAGGAGCGAGCACCAAGGGACGAGGTCTTGAGTACCCTGCTCGCCGAAGTGGAACATATGGTGAATAGTCGTCCACTGACGCACGTGAGCGTCGAGCCACATTCAGATGAGTCATTGACCCCTAATCACTTCCTGTTGGGATCTTCTTCTAATATACCTACTCTCGGAGTTTACGACGAAAGTGACACATACCTACGTAAACAGTGGCGGATTTCTCAAAGATTGACCGATCTATTTTGGAGACGCTGGGTCAAAGAAGTTCTGCCAGACATGCGCCCCAGAACTAGGTGGCAATTAGAACAAAGGCCATTGCAAGTAGGTGACCTTGTGCTGATCGTGGATCCTGATTCACCCCGAAATGTATGGCCACGAGGTCGTGTGCAGCGCGTGATTCCAGGCAAAGATGGACGTATCCGAGTTGCCGAAGTAAAAACAAAGACCGGTTTGTTACGACGATCAGCTGCGCGAATTGCGCGTATCCCGACGGATGATGAGTGCTGACGCACTGGGGTGGGGGATGTTAACGGCATGAATATGTTTGTTTTGTATTTTGCCGCCTATTTGTTGTAATATATTTATTAAATAAAGCTACGGAAGGTGACGCGACCGAGATGGATGTGAGGGTGCGGGGCAGTGAAAGGGGTAAGCGGGGGGCGAGGAACGCGGCTCACGCCCGGCCGCCGCACGGTGACGTAGTCGATTGCGTTATTGCGCCGCGCCAACACGACAACCTCTCGCTCGCGACACTATCGGTCAAACTATTATCCTTATTTTCCGTGTTTTATTTGGGTCGGCTACAGTATCCATTATGAGGAAAAATGTTGAAATGTAATGAAAATACAAGGCTAATCAATAAACAAAAGACTTATATTGTAAATAGAATGTCATATTTTTAAAACAAAATTAATTTGAATTTAGAATTCATAGCCAATCAAAACTTTTTTTTGTTTGAAAAAGTCTGTACTGCAAAACGGCAATTTCATAGGTAAAGACCTATTATTATCTTCCAAAACTTGTGTTATTTTCCAGAAGGTAGTTACCAGAAGTTTCTATGGAGTTTTGGAAACAACACGAAATAAAACGTTACACCATCATTATACCAATTTTATGCACTAACACTGAAAATAACACAAGTTTTGGAAAACTTTTGGTTTTCGTTTTCCCGCCAAAACTCCTGGATGTTTGTTACTATTTCAAAACAAAATCGTCAGACGGAAGCGGAGTGCGCCACTAACATGAGCCGCGGCGGGGCGCGCGTGGAGCTGGCGTGCTCCAACTGCGGCACGCACACCACCACGATCTGGCGGCGCGACGCGCGCGGCGAGATGGTGTGCAACGCTTGCGGCCTCTACTACAAGCTGCACGGCGTGCCGCGGCCCACCGCCATGCGCCGCGACACCATCCACACGCGCCGCCGCCGCCCGCGCCACGACGCCAAGCACAGGAACAGTGAGACAACACTTGCATGATCACGAGCTTCTGCCCGCAGCTTCGCCCGCGCCGTGGCCTATGACAAATTATTGAACCACCCATCTTAAAGGTGGAATTTCGAAAAATCCATTCTTAGCGGATGCCTTCGTCATAACATCTAACTGCATTCCAAATTTCAGCCCGATCCGTCCAGTGGTTTGGGCTGTGCGTTGATAGATCACTATATTAGTCAGTCAATCAGTCAGTCAGTCACCTTTGAGTTATATATATTTAGATTTGACTGGCCCTGTTAGGGTAGCTCTTGTTGTGTACAGATACCACCAACGTTGTTGTTAATGTTGTGAAGTTGCGTAATTAAATTTTATTATGTTTTAAAAGTAAAACGATGTTGTCGGAGCGACTGTTTATTGTCTACTAACTTAAACATAAATGTTACAGAATTGCGCTCGGGCGCCCGATACCGCTTATTCAGCTAAAATTATTACACCTACATAAGTAATAATGTATATAGCTCGTACAGGCCCGATACCTCAGTTGGTAGTACCCCTGCCTTCTGAACTACAGGCTGATTGAACCCACCCAGGATAAATATTTGTGTGATCAAAATCAGCCAGTCAGATTGTTTGATGATTGATATTTATATGAAACCAGCCACAGCCCCTTACATAATAAGGATCGTTTTAGGACACTCGATATCGAGTACAGTAATGTGCTTTTAAATAAGCTAGGGCATCGCCGAAAACTTTTTTTTGAACGAGCTACTGCTGTTTGTCTCTACCGACCTTTACAGCGTCACCCTCGCTTAAGGCTATAGACTTGTTAACTCAAGGGCAGGTTGACTGGCCTGATAGCTCAGGTGGTAGTACCCCTGCCTTCTGAATTGTGGGTTCGATTCCCACCCGGGACAAACATTTGTGTGATAGGTGTTTGTTCTGTGTGTTCTGGGTGTTATATTGTATTCTATGTATGTATTTACAAACAAAAAATGTCTTAGTATTTTATCAGTTATTTGGTACCCATAGTACAAAGCATTGCTTAGTTTGGAGCTAGATGGTGCTGTGTGAAATGTCCACTAATATTATTTTTATTATTACTAATATAGACTTTTTTTACATCAGACTACCAAATAAATTTACTTTCGACTGCGTTATAGCTCAATTGGTAGCACATTTGCCTTCTGAACTGTAAGTTGTGGGTTCGATTCCCACCCAGGATCATAAAGTTACTGAATATATGAATCGGCTGCCCGGATTTAATTGCTCGTCACTCGGCTTTATCGGCGATACATCCCAAGTGTACACGTCATTGGAAGCCCTGAACACCGCACTACCTGTATTGTACAGAATATACATATAAATTAAAAATATTCAGAACATAAATCTCAGTAACGGTCAAGTAGTCTCATAAAATCACTTGTTATGAGCTCAGCAGCGCCATATCGTCTGCATAACTGATACTGTCCACGCAAACATAGACCTTGATACGCGTATGTTTTGTGTGTAGAATCCCGCCGCAGCGGTGGGGGAGGGGCATGCGCGTCACCCGCGGAGGTCGCGCCGGCGGGCGGGGGCGGGGGCGGGGGTGTGGGCGGGGGCACCGGTGAAGGAGCAGAGGAAGCAGTATTAGCGGCGTTAAGAAGGCAGTTGCAGCCGCATCTTTTAGCTGCTCTACACGCGCATACCACGCGAACGCATCGTCCGCAGGTACGTCACAGGGCTTATAATTCGATTTTTACTTATATTCGGCTATTTTCATTATTCGAATATTGAGGGTTAAGATAGAATTGAAAGTATAAATCGAATATTGAAAGTATAAAGTAACAGGCCGCTTGGTGGCTACTTTATAGTAGGAACTAAGGGACGCGCGACGTGTTAGAAACGCCAATCAGAATACATTTATGGCATTATATGATAGAGGTGGAAAAAGAAAAATACTTTTAAACAAGTCCGTTTTGTCAGCCAAATATATAAGAAACCATCTAAGACGTTGTTCAAAGTACGTTTCAACACAGTCTGGCTAGCGTAAGTTGCCGGTGGCGAACTATATCAACATGCACTATAAGGTTTTGTTTTTATTTTTTTTAGCCGTGTACTAGTTGTAGTTATTAGTATTTAGTTTATTAGTATTATTACTCACGTATAATTTTTTTTTTGTTTTATGGAAATCCAAATTTTTAACAGATACGGGGAATGCGGCTTAACCATTTAGTCTCGAGTAAACCATTTTAATAATTAAATTTTATATAATAGTAATAATTTAATTTTAGATAAAGTACGAGAATTCCATAAAAACAAAACAAACTTTTTTTATGGCCGCTAAATAAAGTACTACTCGCGTCTTATGATTCCCAATTGTCGTGGGAGTGAGACAGGAAAACTACCATACTCTTTTCAAATCTTTCTTAGTACGTTCAGTGGCAGTATTTAGGCATATATTTTTTCTAGGTGGGCATCAACTCGCCGGAATACGACGATGGACCTCTCAATCTCGTAGCGAGCCATGTCGCCGCAGAGGAGACGCACTGACCGCACTGTGATACCAACTACACCGAGGAAAACATACAGAGATAATAACGCAGGTGACTGTTTCAACGTTGACAAAGGAAAAGGCAACGTTGCACAAAAGAAACTCGATAATGTTAAATATTTGAAGGATTGAACATTGACTGTTAAATTGTTTGCATTCATCTGAGTCATTGACATACAGAACTTAAAAGTTCCTGAGAAACGAGTGTTTGTCGAAAGATCTTTCATTTTCCAAAGAGTTCTCAATTTATTCTTCAAACTCTGAAAAATTTTGCGTCGTAATCTTTAAACAAGATCTAATTTTACAGTTTTAAATATTACTGTCCCTTTCGAGTAGATTGAAATGATAAGGACCGCGACACTTAACAGTTCAATTAAGTCATAGGATTTCTTACTGCAGCTGACACTATTGTGTTCAAATCAGAAGTATGATTCTATGATTGCCAACAGTTCAACATAATGTTTAACAGGATTTAACAGTAACATTTAAAGTGCGAGAGATCGCTTAGGAGTTAGGCCAGTACCTCTCTTTCTCACGCTATTAGAGATTATACTATCTCATGCGTGCATTTGCGATTATCAATTATTATTATAGCGGTAATGACCATTGAATTTATATTAAAATGTTAGAGCTATGCTCTAAAAATAACAAATTCCATCTTGAACAAAAAAATGCTCATGTACGAGTATCAACGTGAATATTTATCGAAAGTACCTAAGACCGATTATTTTAACATCCCGCAGTTCGACTTTTGTAAAATAATCTCGTTGGCACAGCACGACTCTAGAATCTCAATTATAATCTGATCCAATTATAAATAATAGTATAAATTTTAAAAGCAATAATAAATATAAAGTTTTGATAAATAGTTAAATAACTCTTTACATGTTTAGTGATAGTGAGGCCAGTGTTGGAAGGCAATAGTTTAAAAATCGTCGAGATTTTTTAAATATTGTTTTGAACAAATTTCTTTATTCACTCTACTGTATTCAGGATTACTTGAGAATTAAAGTGTTTATAAGCCTGTAGCAATATGTTCAACTTTCAAGTAGTTTTTATTAAATATGTGAGTACTTAAATCTGTTACGAATTTACAGTTAAATACTGAGTTTTTTTTTAAATAAAATACCTTACCCAGTAAATGATTTTCGTTGTGAAAATATCTATCTATTAGATTGAAACGTCACATGTCTTGTTGGTAGCTCAAATGTATATATAAGATGTGGAACATGTTTTTGCTACAGGCTCAACAAATAGTGATATACAGATTTTCCCATAATATTTTTACATTATAAAAGTATTACATTCAGTAGCAAAGGGCATTACCCAATATAAAACGTAAAGAAAAGCAATATTTACAATAAAGTAACATTGTCTTAGTGCCTATGTATTATGATAGGATTTTACCGGATATAAGTATGGAAGAGTATTTTCCAACTGTGTATTTATTCCCCACTTGTGATATTGTATGATTGGCATCAAAACGGCATATATTAAGGAATAATACGTTACAGGAAAGTTTGCGGTGAATGCAAAATTTTGCAAATATTAATTGAAGATAACTTCTTATTATTAATATTATCTCAAGTAGATTCTCATGATATTATGATGATATTATGTTATGCCTTGCCTTATAATGCTCTCTTGATAATTTTGAAATTATATTGACGGTTACCTTTTGCAGGAAAAAAGTATTCGTTTAGATGTAGGTTTTATTGTAAATTTTATTATTTACTTAGGAATAAAGTAGTTGTAATTTTGATTACATTAAATTTTATAGTTATCTAATTTATTTCCCATTTCGGTCAGTATTTACAGTTTAAGTATTTTTTTTTACTTCTGTCGAGTATTTTCATATGTGTAGGTAAAGATGTGGAAAGAAGCAATGATAAACAAACTTTCAATATAAAGTGCTTAATACACTGTGAGCTTGTTTGTAAAATATCAATATACATACTTCAATGGTACCAGTTCAACCACACGGCTAGTATTTCCATATAGTGGTAAAAATAACTTTTCCGATTCATTTAGTTATTATTAAATGTTGACTTTATTCTAAACTATAAATCATATAATATTTGGCATTATTATAGTACATACATTTTTGCATAGTTAAAATATTTATTTTAAGGACTAATGTTTCGATCAATATAATAATATTGGGCATTTTGATCGTTAAGCATTGTAACAAAACGTGTAACATATATTACGGCATTATTTCGAGTAATTGTTTACCCGTATCACCTCATAATGGTCAGTGTTATGTATGTTTAAAGGAAAGCATTTAATTTGTGTCTACTTATGAACTTGGCAGGTTATGTTGTTGCTTCCACTCTACTCTAAGCTGTGAAGCTGTTATTGTCACCGTCCTTTACTTGACGTTTCTACTTAATTTAGTATAAGTTGGTTTATTATTATCAGTACCCACGGGCCAGTAAAATGCAGCTGTCTTTGAGACATTGTGATACTACTTAGCTAGACAAGTCGGCATACGGCTGAGCGCTCCCAACTCGTGTGATCGATAACTCGCTGCTCTTCAATACGTCAAGCTTATTCGTTCGTATTTATAAAGCTTTAAAATTGAGATTATTTATTCAGTTCTTCATTATAATATGTTGGTGTTTAGAGTGATTACCGTTTAGTATTGCTTGTACTATGTATTTCTAGTAGCGATTTACCCTTGACAATAAACTTCATCTTCACATGATATAGTATTGCGAGTCATTGTAAAAATATAACGCTCTCTATTTAAAGTCTTAAGCTCTCTGTTTTGATATCACATCCTTTTTTTACTATTTAAAATCTGCGCATGCGTGTGCTTATTTTTCTAAATGTATTTGTGTAAATACGCTCTCAAATTTTTTCCGCCATTGTCACATAGTGTTGTAAAATCGAATTATTGATGAGTGTTAGTAGACTGCTTCATCAGCGTCTTCTTCCTAAACATGCAGCTATATTAGTAAATAATTATAAGTAAATACTGAATAGCACTACAGGTAAGTTTGCAGCATTATTGAAGTAGTCATTGTGATGAAAATCTTGAAACGCGTTATAATTCTCATTGATATTATATATTGCTGCTTGCAGTAGTGATACAGTATTATTTTATTATTCTGTACATTTGTGTTAGATTTATTATTTTTGTATTTTCTTAGTTTTTATCATCTAGTTGACGTCCGAATTTTTTTAATATTATAGCTATTCGTTTTACACGTTGAATCAATACAATTAAAGTTAATAAATATTGACTTGCGGGAAACGCTTCTAAACAACCTATCTCAATTGTCCATGACATAAGATATAATGGGAAAACAAAATAGCTATGTTATGAGATCTTCCAATTTGGTTATTTATTATGTTAGTTTAGTTTTACGGATATAACGGTATTAAGAGTTGATGAACAATGTATAACGTGGTGTAGTTACTAACAAACCGGTTGTGTTGTGTGTGCTTACGCCCTAACAAGCATGTGTTTGTGATTTTCTTTTTTGTTTTACTATTCGTCTGTGCACACAGACTGTACCAATCCTGTTGTGTATTATTATAATTTATGCTGGAATGTGTAAGTTTTGTATTATCATTTGAATTCCATTCGATAATGTCATTTTTCGAATACCTTTAAGACTGACACACGAACTATGTAACGTCTCCTCTCAATACTCGCGGCATCATTCATGTAACGTTCGAAAAATGGTAAACGTAAAAGTATTTTTAATTAAATTGTGATATGTATTTCGTTTGAGAATGTAGGTGTGTATCCGAAAGCAATAACTTTGTGATAAGTGGTGATGTGTATGGACATAACGTAGAATGAATATTGTCAATTATATCTGAATACTTACATGCTGAATAGTTTGACTTACAATTTATAGCGATACATTTAAAAATATTGGCTCAAGCTTTACCTTTCCTACGATAATAAATGGAAAAATGATTATTTGACCCATTACGTATGCTGGCCGACAGCCGGCATACATTTAGTCCTGCCCGAGATAACACGTGACTTGCTCAGTTTTATATGAATGTCTGATTCTGTTCCGGTCACGTGATATCCCAGACAGAGCTTTATTTGTTCGCCGTTATATCTTTCGGTACTCGAACGCATAATATTAATCTTACCAGCGCAATATCGTCACATTTTTGTGTGTACTTATTATATTTATCTATTCTCTAACTCAAAGGAAAGTTATTGAAATATAAATGCATAAAATATTATTTTTACATTTGGGTTTATGCGTTTGTTTTGGGTTTTTTTGCAAGTGTCCTGTGAGCTATATTCACAGAATTAAGAAGTTTAATTTTTTAACGGATACCAACCGATTTGAAACATCTCTGACCTCCTTTAACTTGTGATTTGAACGATTCAGCTTATTCTGTAATCTTGTTTAAAAATTCAATCCAATTTGAAAAAAATACCAGTAGACAATTAACGTATTTCTTGTATAAAAAATAAGTTTACTGAAAGATGTATTTAGTATGATGAAAGCAATAATTTCCAATATAGAAAGCTTATGGACCATTTGTTGTTGTTGTAAACTATGTAACGTGTATTTAAGTAAGTTTCAGCATAAATTATCTTCTCGAGATTGATTGTAAGAACATTATGCATGTGACCGGAATACTCATTGTGAAAACATTAGTTATTGTTGTATAGATGATAAATAATGTGACATACGCAGGGATGGATACTTAAATTATTAAAGTTTTAACTGATATATTGGCTATGTAGTGAGTAGAATATTTTTTTACAAATAAATTATAGCAGCTAATGTCTTCGTTTTTATTATTGCTACACCTAACTGCCTCATCAATAAAATAATTATGGGTTCTCTACTGCCAATATCAGTCGAGGAGTACTTGAAAATAGTAACTTTTTGCCTTGTTGTTACATATTTGACAGCCTCTGTGGTGTGGTGTTTGAGCAGGTCGGCTCATAATCCGGAGGCGGCGGGTTCGATTCCCGCGACAGGACAAGTATTTGTGCACAGAAAAAAAAACTGCAAATACTTGTTCTGAGTCTGGATGTTGTGGGACCATAATCCTCGTAGTTCCTGGGTCCCTAGACACAGGGAATCCTAGTTAGGGTCCAGGATCTATGTATGTGATCGTTGGGCGTTATTATTATTATTTTTTAAAAATAGTTTCAACTATCCTATGGGTTAAATTTCTGTTAGACATTGGGTCAAGATTTAAATGCGTTTGAACTTCAGTCTCATAACGCGGTCATGATTATTCAGTGACACAGCCGCTAACGTTGGCGTTATATTTAAGAAATATGAAATAAAACGAAATCGTTATTATATACATATATAACATTCTAATTTATTATAACTAAGTAACAGTGAGTATAGGTCGCTTGAGACCCTGCCGCGTGCGGCGGCGCTTGTCTCGGGCGCGATGCGCGACCGTCGCTTCACGGAACAACTGCTCGTTTTCCGTCGCCTCGGCGTCGCGTCGCATCCAGTGTAAAGCGTGGAGGTTGTACCCAACCATGTCCTGGGAAATAAAAATCTTATTTATTTTCTATCGTATAAAACTGATGGTTACTTGAAACGAGGAGCGAATGGGGTAAAAATTCTAATATTGAAATTTGCTCACCAGTTTAATTAATAAATAATAAAAATAAATATTTGCGAACATTTCACCCAGCGCCATCTAGCCCCAAACTAAGCAAAGCTACTATGGGAACCAGATAACTGATACAATACTTATATTTCGGCTTACTTTATCGAGTTTTATTTTTAGTGATTGTAGTTTCATGCTGACAAGGTTCAGTATAAGATTTGCATGTTGTGACAGCAAAAAACATGTACGGAACAAATTATTTAAGTACTTACCATCTGTACGAATTTTCGACCACCGTGTTTTATATGAAAATAAACGATTTGGATTTGGAGTATTTAAGCATATAATTTTTGAACAGTGCAAATCATCAACAGAGGTAAACCTACCCTCAATTCGGCTAGTCGTAAGGTCGCCTTAGCTTGTATTTGTATCATATGTTTGAGGAGCGCCTGGTTGGCGACGAGGGGCGCGTGATGAACTTTAAGCAGGAATATAGCGAGTCGACAGAACAACTCGACATTGTCTCCGCGGTCGAGCAGCTTCGGCAGCACCTTCACGATGTCACACGCCACGCTGAATGGTATCAGTAGGAGAGCTTCCTCGAGGTCACTGGAATTAGTTTGAATGTTACTTAATTTTTTTATGTTAATGGATGACATGACGAGCTTGTCATTTGCGTGATGTTAAGCTTTACCTCCGTCCATAACGGTTGCAGTGCCTCTCGGAATTCTAAAATATAAATTTTCGCGTGTAGCTCACGACATCCTGAGACATTCAATCACACTCATTGCTTCCAACAAAGTGTGATCATTATTAATGTAAAAAATATTATCTGGCAATAAGGTAACTAACAATTTTATTATATTATGTCGACTTATCTATTATACACAACGTTGACATCGTAAAACGTTGGATTCCCAAAATGTTCGGTGGTGGACTAGGTGGTAGGACTTATCTGCAAAGTTCGTCTAGGTATGTACCACCGCTTTGCCAGTTATTCTGCCGCCAAGCAGTAGTGTGCAAATACTACTATGTGCCGGTTTGAAGGGCAGTGTAGCTAGTGAAATTACTGGGCAATTGAGACTTTATGACCTGATCTCACAGTCGAGTAATCTTATTACCAGACTGTGCTGATGTCTCAGGATGATGTGCGCAGTGCAGTGTCACACGAAACTATATATTTTGGAGATCCAAGTGACAATTTTCTGTTATGGGCAGCCGTGTCGCTTAACATCAGGTGAACGACTAACTCGTCACATCATTCACTAACATTTTTAAAAAAGTTAAATTCCTAAAAACATTATCTGTCACAATTTTTCAAGGAGCCAACTCCTTGTGGAGTGTGGTATATATATATATATATACCATACTCCACAAGGAGTATATATATATATATATATATATATATACTATATATATATATATATAGTATATCCTATCCACCTCGAGCGTATCCTCTTGACAGTTTCGACCAGGAAGTCTTCAGGTGTGGTGCAGTTGTACGCCACCATAAGTACAGGCGGCTGCACGGTCTGGCCTCTCGCCTCTTTCAGCTCTCGCTTGTACTCGGCGCCCACTTGTAGACATTCCAGGATTGAATCGGCCTGTAAATATGTAGATATATTGAATAATCTGTGTCTTATATTGTATGTATTTTTTTTTTAGTTTTGGCTCCACACTTTTGTGTATTTAGCCAGTGTCAAGTAATTGATAATTGAATTGAATCTTAGTGGCTACTGCGGCAATTTTGCCACAATTTCGCCAATGTCATGTACTAAAATAGACCATAATTGATAATTTATGAAGTTAATATTTCACGCAAATATGTGTCCAGTCACAGTCGAAGTCGTCAAGTCATATAGTTAAGTCATAGTCTAGTCAAAGTCATACGTAAAGTGGTGGCAACTTGAAGCTTCTATGGAGTTATGGAAACAACAGGAAAAGAAACGTTTCACCATCATTTTACCATTTTTCCACACTCATGCCTGTAATCCAGCACTTAACGAATAAAATGCCACCAATTTTATGCACTAACACTGAAAATAACACAAGTTTTTAAAAATAATTCAAAGCGATGATGCGACCTTTTTCGTTTCCCCGCCAAAAAAAACTTGTATGTATTAACAAAGAGTATCTTTAGTATAGTTTTTTCACTCGCTGCGAATTTGGTCATAAAACGTGAGAGCGGTGCCTGTATTTAGCCTCCCAAAGTCAAGCGTGCGTAAAGAAGTTTTACTTAAAAAAATATAGAAATAGAACGTAATTTTTGCGACAAAAAATGTAATATGAAACGATACTCACGGCTTTCTCAGCGCCGATGGTCTTCTTGGTCGGCATACTCAGACCCGGTAAACCGGGCACAGGCGCCTGTGAAATAGATAATTTCATCATCCGGGAATAACACTTTCTGATCCTTATTTATCATATATCATGACGTCATGATATATGTCTCGACTCATCAAAGGTCAGGTCTCTGGACAGCCTCTGTGGTTTGGTGTTTGAGCAGATTAGCTCATATCCCGGAGCTGGCGAGTTCCGCAGCAGGACAAGTATTTATGCACAGAAAAACGGGAATACCTATTCTGAGTCTGGGTTTTGTGGGACCATGGTCCTCGTAGTTCTTAGATACAGTGAATCCTAATTATGGTCCAGGATCTATATGTGATCGTTGGGCGTTATTTTTTATTATCTTACTATTACCATAGATAACATAATACTATTACTTAAAATATTTCTAAACGTATAACTACAAAAGAGGCTGAGATTAGAAAGAACGGGTGAAGTATCGTACGTGGTGTTCCCCGGTGGCGAGCCCGTCGTCGCGGTCGTCGGTGTCGTGCAGCACGAGCGGCTCGTCCGTGCGCGCGTACAGCCGCAGCGCGCGGTCCGCGCCGCACGACGCCGCGTGCAGCCCGCCCGCGCCCACCGACACGCCCCAACACTCGCCCGCGTGCCCCTGACCATTGCACACTTCTTTTTGTTTTGGTTTTGGCTCCACACTTTTGTGTATTTAGTCAGTGTCAAGTAATTAACTTTTCAAGTTAATAAATACTATATACGTGTATGTTTTTTTATGTGTCAAGTCAAGTCATAGTCATACTCCTAGTAAAGTGGTGGCAACTTTACCAGAAGCTTCTATGGAGTTTTGGAAACAATACGAAAAGAAACTTTTCACAATCATTATACCTCTTTCCCACACTTATGCCTGTAATCCAGCACTTGACGAATAAAACACCACCAATTATATGCACTAACACTGAAAATAACATAAGTTTTGGAAAATAATACAATGCGATGACGCGATATTTTTCGTTTTCCCGCGAAAAAACCCATTAAAAACACATATAGCTCGCGCAAAACTTTATTCGTGTTACCACAAATACATAAACAAGGCTTAGACAGACGTCCAATGTGTGTTTAACAATACAAAAAGATTGTTTAACATTTGTCTAAGGCTTGTTTAAATCTTTTTATCGTTTCAATCGTTACACCATATGAGCTCTCTGAAGTTAGGCCCGAGTACCAAATTGCGCATAGTACAGTTGAGTACGTTGTAAAAGCGGCCATACAGTAATTATAATATGCGTACTGCTTATAAAGTTTTGCGCGAGCTATATATAATAACAACATAGTCAAAGTTAACACGCCCCAACCCTCGCCCGCATGACCCTGGCGATTACACTTATATAATAACGAGCTTCTGCCCGCAGCTTCGCCCGCGGCATTTCCTATGGGAAAATAATTCAATCACCCATTTCACCCTCTTAAGGGTGGAATTTCGAAAAATCCTTTATAGCGGATGCCTACGTCATAACATCTACCTACATGCCGAATTTCAGCTTAATCCGTCCAGTGGTTTGGGCTGTGCGTTGATAGATCACTATGTCAGTCAGTCAGTCACCTTTGAGTTATTTAGATAGCAAAGTCAAAGTCGACACGCCCCAACACTTGCCCTCGCACTTCCCTGCCACCACGGGGGTGATGGTATGTGGGATTCGAACCCACTAAAATCCCCCCCGTGATCCATCCACCGTCGGGATGGGGCAAGATGGAGTCGATTGCATTAACCATTCTCACTACTGGTGCAAGCAATCCGGCACGATGACAGAAAACTCCGATTCGAAGCTTCGATTACCTATTACTCTTTATTTCCGATTTCATTTAATTTTTAACTGGATTCTAAAATTAAAGCAAAAAATTACAAATAATTATCCTAGAAAGATTTTCACTCATTTGCAGATTAAAAAATCTTTAAAATTTTCCTATATATAAAATCTCGCAAGTGACCACTAGAAAGGAACAATTCAATTTTAAATAAATAACAGCAAGAAAATTTAAATTAGCATGAATTGCATGAACTTTGAGACTTCCAGTATAACAATTCAGAATAGTACAGAATTACAATTAACTCAAAGGAAAACCTATAAAAATAATAAATACACAAAAAACTCACATTCAATGTTATAATATTATCATAGCTGTCCCCATCCCATTGCTTCACTTTCCCATCCTTCGACGTGGTAAAGAAGAAATGCGTGCTAGGAACAAACTGTAGCGACGTCACAGAGTCGTTGTGTGCGAAGATCGACTTGTGGCAGTCTCCGAAATCCATGCCCCATATTTTGACGTTGCGGTCGGCTGAACCAGTCGCGATGATGTTTGAATCGTAGCTAATGTCCAGGCAGAGGACGGGCAGTTTGTGACCGTAGAGAGATAAGTAGAACTGGAAAATAATGCAGATGTCACGTTGTACATATGTATGTCTGTTTGTGGCTTTCAAAAGACATCACCAATTATTATTAAATAATAAATAGGCTAGTGTCGGACCGTTAAGCAACAATATGGTTGATGATTTTTTGGGCCTTATTGTAACCTACATTGTTTGATTATTGAAATAAAAATAAAATAAAATGATGTAGATACGATTTAGATGAAATTTTGCACAGATATTCATTACACTACGAACACCAAAATATATATCTCGGAAATTAAGAGTAAGTTGTGAGTGAAACCGTGGCATTTGTACATATTATAAATATTTTAAATCTATAGAACGTACATTTTATACATAGATAATAGCGAAAAAATATATACAAACAAATATAACGAACTTAATGCTATAATAGAGTACCTATCTTACAGTTAGCCCTTTATCCCGTTCTACCTTTTACCTTGAATAAATGCATGTACTATTATTTATTACTTACTATGTGAGCTTTTACACAAATTAATAATGTATTCTAGCAAATAAACAAATGATTTGATTTGAAACAATTCCTATCTTTCTTTTACGAAGTCGGATTTCATTAAATAAAATATTCAAGGTTGTAAGCGGTTGTAGGTAATATTTTTGTAGCACTAACCTTAAAGGTGTCAAGAAAGAATATCTTCACAGTAGAATCCATGAGGGCGACCGCAATGAACTTGTTGTTTGGACTTATTCTCACCGCTAATACAGATTCTTCCAATTCTAATGTTCTTGTATGCAACAATGATAGCACCTGAAAAAGTAAAAATTTACCCCTTTACTAATTAAACATTGTGTAGAAGAAAAGTTATTTTATGTTTTGTTTCTCTCTATCAAGCTAGAAACACCATAATAGAAATGTAAAACCAGAGAAAACACTGAGTTATTGCACTGTTATGCAGTGTTTATTAGTAAGGGGGTAAATCGGCAACTTTATCAATTATTATAGTATTTGAAGATAAATTGATAATAATAATAATATATGTGGACATCACACACAACGCCATCTAGCCCCAAACTAAGCAAAGCTTGTACTATGGGAACCAGATAACTGATACAATACTTACATACTTTTTGTTTGTAAATACATACATATAATACAATATAACACCCAGACACAGAACCAACATCGATGTTCATCACACAAATGTTTGTCCTGGGTGGGAATCGAACCCACAACCCGCAGTTCAGAAGGCAGGGTCACTACCAACTGAGCTATCGGGCCAGTCAATATAATATAATAATAAATACATTTGAATTTACCTTTGCTTTTGATTCTCCAGTTGGATCCTCTATAAGCTCAAACTGCCAAAGTTTAACCGTCTTGTCAGCGCCGCCAGAGTAGCAACCTCTCTGAAAATATATATTAAACATAGGTGAGCATTTTAGATAGCTCCGAAAACCCTAAAAACGAAGATGCAGTGTCGTGCGTTGATCTCTACAGATCTTTATAGCGTCACCGGTCGGGAAGTGAAGTCTTCACTCTTCATTACATATGGCTCTGTTCTATAAGGACCCATCCACCGACGTCTAGCACGTAACTCTAAAGCTTCTAAACATTTTTAAACTAGAATGATACAGTCATTTGTCTCTTTTTTATGTTATGGCTATTGTTGCAAAGTTGCGTGATCACCTCACAGGTCATAAAATCTCATGTGCCCAGTAATTTAATTAGCTGCAGTGACCTTCATACCGGAACATAGTAATGCTTGCACACTACTTGGCTTGGCGGCAGAATAACTGGCAAAGTGTAGGTTACCTACCTAGACGAACTTAGCAATAAAGCCTACCACTTATTTTCCCTCACCATGTCAGGCATGAGTCCAACAGTGCAACAATCTCCATTATGCGCAGGCACTGCCTCCAGGATCCGTCCAGCGCCGACGTCAATAACCAATAGCGCGCCGTCCGCGCACCCAACCAATGCGTGTCGGTCGCCTGGTGCGAAGCAAATGCAGCTAGGCCGACCGTTTGGAATGGGGATCGTACGGAGACAGGTTTGGTTCGGTCTGAAATATTTCATTAAACAATGAATTATTGGTGGACATTTCACACAGCGCCATCTAGCCCCAAACTAAGCAAAGCTGGTATGGTACCTGATAACTGATTTACTTATATATACTTTATATTTGTAAATACACAGAACAAACATCAATGTTCATCATGCAATGTTTTTTGGAATTTAGAGTGGATTATATTTATTGGAATACTTTCAATGCAGTCAAAGAATGTCCAGTAAGATGAGAAACTACTGAGAACTAACATCGACTAGCCCATCAGGTCATTCATTTATATCATAAAAAGGATTCATTCCTTCCAGGCTTAATGAAATGATATATTCTAGCTAGACTCTAAATTGTAGAATATTCGAGAGTATCAATGACAATAGGTTGTTTTCTCACTCACACTTCACATTCAACAAAGCAGTGGGAGAGACACAAATTCAGCTTAAGTACTTCAGATTAATTCCTAGCTACGCGAGTTTCTAGTATATGTAACAATTATTGACATAATACCTGTTCCAAAGTTTAACAGAGTCAGCAGATGCGGATATCACAGCCAAGTTGTCCGAGCTGAGGGCTACACATCGCGGGTCTTTCTGGTGGCCAGGTTGTGTTATCTGTTTCAGGCAAGTGACTGCAACAATCAGGTAACTTTGTAGTACTACTGCTGGTATTTCGTACGATTGTCAAACTCACGTCAACTTAACACAATAAATACTGTGCTCACATTGGTTGATGATAGCCAATGATTAACAAGCAACCAATGAGGGTTCAGTAATTGGTGTTAAGTTGACACTAGTTTGACAAACGTACGAGAAACCGGTAGCGCGATCGAGTAAAATTAACAAATAGGTAAGTGTTGAAACATCTTTAATTTTTATCGGATTTTCATAAATTATTACAAACGTTGCGAGAAATCATCATCAGCGAAACAGTTTAATATAATAAGAGGTAAAATGCGCGCACCTGTTTAGTTAAATTTGATTTTATTTCCTGAGAACCTTTTTGTAACTACAGACGATCCTCGGTTCCTAGTAATTTACGCGTTAAAAAGCGTATAATGTTTACAATCGGTTCAGCCGTTTCTAAATGAAAGCTACCCAAACAAGCAAATGTTTCAATTATATTCAATTAGTGATATTTTAAATATACATAAGAAAAATATATGAACTAAAATAATGAAAATTAGTAAAAGTCATCAAATAAACAAACTCAATAATCTTACCTTCATTATTCTCATTTATCTTCACACTGTGTAACTCCACTGTGTTGTTCGCAAGTGTGGCGCCGACTCGGAGCTCCCCTGTAGTGCCCAGCAGTAAAGTAGAAGACTTTATCTTAGCACCTAGTTTTATGGACGGCAGCCGTCGAACTTCGTCGGAAAGTGTCAATAGCTCTGCCACTTGTACAGACTCCGGGTCCGCTTCGCCGCTTTCTTTTAACTTTCTGGAATTGATACCTCATTTACACCCATTTTCTGGGGCAACGCGAGTGCTAAATTCAAGTTTTTATTTATAAAGTTTAATTTTCCTTATATCTTGGTATTGGGATAGTCAATTAGTCACACGGCACACCTGAAGGGGTTGGTGAAGCTAGCCTCAAATTATTGATCGAAAATCAAATTTAAATGGTTTTTACTAAGTAAGTGTCAAGGTAAAACATTTGTCAGACAGTTATCTGTGGTTAGACCGGAATCGTATTTTTTCATGTTTTATCCTTTTCTATCGTTCAGGATCGTTTCTTCTGAGAGCGAGAAAGATAGCGTGAGGCATGTGGCAGTGTCAGCAGCGATTTGAAATGGAAAAAGGATAGAGCACTAACCATAATGATTCCGTGCTAACATTTGGCTCAACCATAAAACAATAAAAAATGTATGTAGCTAGCTGAACCCTGCACGTTCGCTCATGCAACCTGTTTGTTGAAGTAGAACTACCCAATTGAGCAGTCCCTAATCAATCAAACAATGATTGGTGTACCATTCCGTGCCAGTACTAAACAGTGTCTACTTACGCCAATTTCTTTCTCTGCTTCTTCACACGTTTATCCATCCTAACTTTAGCCTCGACATCGGAGCAGAAAGCAAAAAGCTCCAGTAGAGAATCAGTGCCATGACAAGCCAGCACAGTCTGTCCCAAGTCCGTGGATAGCCCCACCACGCGGCCCTTGCCGCCTCGGACTAGTGTGCCCACTTGATGACATTGGAGTACCTAAAATGGAACCTTTGATATTATTTTGGTATTTGAAGATTAGAGTTATGGACCTTGGACTCTAATTGTCATTCTGAGCAATTACAATTCATGCACCACAAACATCCAATATCAAACCATTGTAAATTGTACTGTGTGACTTGCGGAATGCCAAGACTCAATCAGCCTTATTAATAAACGGGTATTAATCTCGGATTAGTTACTTCAGCTTTTGTCCTTGTTTTGCTACTGGAATATTTAGCTGGATCGAAAGAGACAAAAGATGGTGTAACTAGTCTAAAGCTAGTTCGTGTTTATTAATAAGGCTGAATTTGTTTATTTCTTATCATAATTGTCTATACCTATAATAAGACACTTGTGCAAAGTGTATGTACACACGTACACATTATTGAAGAGGAGAAACGACGCCAGCGCCGGCCTATATAAAAGGCGCGAGATTTAATAATTAGGCAGTTGCAATATATTAGTTATTAGTTGGAGTTAGAGTTCAATAGTTACTCCATAGCCTCCAAGACGCGTGTCCTCACAGACCCCTACCTATTGACAGTATCCTGACAAGTGTTAGCTAAATCTGTAACAGGTCCAATTTGGACATTGAACATATTTAATTTTATTTCAATTTTAATTCTATAATCAATGCTAAATCAATATTTGTGGTGTGTTTGTCCATGTGTCAGTCGTTTTGCCTGTACCTTAGCTGAGCATCATGCCGATAATACTAAATGAATCCCAATGAAACTTGGCATGATTTAAGTTCATACCATGAGGTAGGACTTTGGATACTATTTATACCGAAATTCAGCATGGTTGAGGTTGGGAAAGAGGATGAAAGTCAAAATGTGTACTTAGATGCAACTCATTAACAGATCCAAATAATAAATTTTTGTTTTTTTTAGAATGATGGTGCACTCCTTTTAATGTACTAGAGATGAGAAGGCAGAGGGAAAAAGATAGGGGCAAAGGATGAATGGATGAAACGGTGAATGGAGGTAGGTGCTGCTTTGGACAGGGTTAGGGTGTAATACTAACTAACCCATGCAAAATCAGGACTAGTTTTATACATAACATACAAAACAGGTAAGATTTTAAAACTGTCATTGTCACTTGTATCATTAAAAATTAAGGGTGAATATCCACCTTCTTTCTTTCTGAATAATCTCATTATTTTCATGTGTTAAGTAGTTGTTTTCAGTTGTATAAAGACCCAACTTCACACTGTAAATGGGTAAAAATCATGCGCTCTCACTTACAGAGCTTTCTTCAATATTATCTGTCTCTTCAAGTTTCACAATTTCCATTTGTCTGGTGAGTTTCTCTTCATCTTTAATATCTTCTAACCAGTTTAATTTCCACACTCTTAGTTCTTGGTCCATGCTGCCCGTTACAAGGTACCTCTCTTCTTTCAAAAGTACTGCTGACCAAACCTAGGATATACAATAGTTGTTTTAGATCCTCATTGTTTGTAAGGAATGAAAATCTTACCAACTCACAAATGGAAACTTGATGAATAAGAAAAGCACTTACTTCCATTTGATGTCCACCCAAAGTCTTAAAGCAATGTTTGGTCTCAATATCCCAAAACTTGACGAATGTATCTTTAGATGTGCTCACTATGCAGTTTTTGCTATTGATGAAGAGTACACTGGTAATCACTCCCTTGTGACCGCTGAATCGAGCCTTGCCTGTCTCCGAGACAACATCCCAAAGGATTACTTCTGTATCCTGTAAAATAAATACATATTACCTACACACTACACATTATATGCTTGTACTTGTATAGTGTACCATCTTAATACATATAGATAGATAAAAAAATATTTTATAATTTTATAAGCTGCTTTTGTATGTAAGTTATTGTGTAAATATTATGGTATCAGGGCCCTACTTATGAAAGTGAGTTTAATTTAAGCATTGATTAAATTAAATACCATGCCTAGCAAGAAGCTAACATGCATTTTAAGCATTCATCAAATTTGAATAATTAATATGAGACGTTAATTTTATATTAAAATTTAGAATGTATACCTTAGCACCAGAAACTAGTCTGTGGCCCTGCTCGTCATACTGCAAGCAGGAGACTGCAGTCTTGTGGCCAGCAAACACACACACAGCCTCATTGTTTGTCAGCTCGAAAACATTGATATTTCCATCGATGTATCCAACAGCCATGTGGTTACCGGACGGGCTGGCTGCTAGCTGTGATACCACAGTATTTTCACCAGGTAACACTTGTGCCTAAAAAGTTATATTTTTTCAACAATAAAGTGAGACACAATAAGAGAGTGCAATAACAATGTCGGTAGAATTTAATATTGAGTAGCTTTCGAACTAAACTAGACCTAAGAAACTAAATTATACCTAAGAACTTCAAATATAAAAAAAAAACTAAAAATTTTAAATAGCTCGTTGGTGGAGGGGAATGTGCCCAGAATGCTGGCAGCATTACCACGTTGAATGGCAATACTTATTTTTTGTGCAAAATAAAAGCCAGCATTCTGGTCACCTGATGCTTCCACCAAACGTTTGGCCAAGTCCCTATGTGTCTCATATATTATTTTATATATTTTTTTGTATTAACGATTATAAAATACTCATGTTTAATGTAATAAAAGTAGTATAATGAAAATAAATCATAGCTTTCTCAGACTTACTTTTTCACCTAGCCTCATATCCCAAATAATAACATGTTCGCACGCTCCAACAGCTATGTACCTTCCGCTAATGCCGTTCAACGAAATATGGGTGCCATTACAGTCGGCACTAGCAACTACATTAAAAGTGCCACTAGGGGCATATCGTAAATATTGTTTGGTAAGACCCATGTCGTTTTATTTAGTTATTTTCATTAAAATCCATGAGCGAAACAAACAGAGCACACGTGCAAATTGTGTTGTTATGACAGCTGTCAGAGTCAGTGACAGTGACATCACCTTATCAGGACTTTTTCTTTTTTTTTTTTAGATTTGGCTCCACACTTTTGTGTATTTAGCCAGTGTCAAGTTATTTATCAGGACTTATACACTTTGGAGTATGCCATTTTAAAAAAATGATAGCATGTTCGTGGATATGTTATTAGCGTAGCGGTTTCTTGCTCTTTGCGTAGTATTAGCATCCTCTCATTAGTCTGAGGTATGGTGTTTATTGCGGAAATTGCGAATGCGGCTTATCCGGCCTAGCATCGTAGCGTAGCGGTTATATATCATATACTCTTTGTATAATAGTAAAATTTACGTTTCTTATTTTCTCATGATTTTCTGTCTACGAAAATTCATCAAGAAAATCGCCCTTGGGAGAAAATTATTCTGTGAAATCGTCGCGCGAATTGAGAACCTAGCGTTTGTATTCTCTTTGCGAGAACCTAAATGCAACGATTGTGCGTGTATCTTTAAAATAGTATTTATCAAAGCAAAGAGTATATTTACCGTGGTATTTACTGTAGATCTGACAAGATTGCCTTCAGGTTATTATGTTACTCAACAAAACCAGGTTTCATTGTTTTTCTTCTTGATCCAACTCAATGTTCCTTTCCTAAATGTAATGTTCGTTTATGCGCACAACTTCTGATGTTTGTTTGATCGCGTTACTGGTTTTCAGACTGGTCGGGTGTACAAATAGAACTCGTAAGAGCAACATGGAGGGTAACTCCACGTCAGATATTGTGATCTTGAGTGGTAACTCACATCCTGAATTAGCCGATTTAGTTGCAAAGTGAGTACTTTTGATACCTACAAAATAACTGATGGAAATTCCTAACCTATAGTAGAGACATTAGAGGTTAAGTAATTTGACCTCATTCCCATACAGAATAATACACAGTGTGCAAGTACATACATTAATTTATGTGCTTAGTACACACACATTATAATTTATGTTACACCTAATTTACCATCAAAAGGAAACCCTTGATGCTTCTCAGCCAGATTCCATCATCAAACACTAATGTAATCAGAATATCTTTATCAGACAATAATTATTACATGTAGCATTTTATAGAAAGTTATTAGCTCACTGACAAAAGCCATGTCAATGGAATAGGTATAGCCCAAATGGTTTTCTTAAACATGATTGGCAGTGCCTCTAGTGTTGCAGATTTTCATAGGCAATGGTTATTATTTACCACCAGGTGAGCCATCTGTTTGTTTGTCACTTATAAAAAAATACATGGGCAGTGATGGGGATTTTTTTTATAATACTATTTTAAACATATTTACCAACAACTTATTACAGCCGGCTAGGGGTGCGTATGGGAGGATGTTCAGTCTACCATAAAACCAATCGTGAGACAATAGTAGAGATTGCAGACTCAATCCGTGGAAAAAACATATACATTGTACAAACTGGTACCAAGTAAGTTGATTTAGCATAACCATTAACATGCAAAAGTTTTACCTCATTTCCATTTTTACATTACCATAATTGTATACAAACTGGTATTTCTGGACAGTTAAACATTTCTTATAATTCAGCAGTAAAATTGATAGAAGAAATGATGTATCTGTCTTTACTTTCTAGTGATAATATTGTCATTGTAGTTTAAAGTTAGAATTTAACTTGGATGCACTAATATTATGGTTCACATGCACCAACATTTTGATAAAAACATTGCTTTCAGAGATGTAAACAACAACATAATGGAATTGTTGATAATGGCTTATGCCTGTAAAACATCTTCAGCTCGTTCCATTGTTGGGGTAATCCCATACCTGCCATATTCCAAGCAATGCAAAATGAGGAAGCGCGGCTGCATCGTTACAAAGCTACTCGCCAAAATGATGTGCAAGTCTGGGTTAACTCATATTATCACCATGGATCTACACCAGAAGGAAATTCAGGGCTTCTATGATTGTCCGGTTGACAACCTCAGGGCCTCACCCTTTTTGTTGCAGTATATTCAAGAGAGTGTAAGTGAAAGGAAATTGTAATAAAAAAGAACTGGTTCCATTTTGTTCTCTATCCTAAACTCATGACCTAGAGAATTAAAAATATAAAAGTACTCAAAAAAAACATTATGCTAGGGAACTACTCCATAAATAATCTTGAATTTGTTTTTAATAAATGTTTGGTCTTGACTCTTGACCTTGAATTAAGATGACCTAGCTTATTTATTCTATGCCTTCAAATAAACTTGTAAGGAATAGCATGGTAGATTGCAAATGCTTGCCAACTTATTTTGATTTAATGCAAACAAGTTTTTATTTGCTTGTATTGCTTTTATTGATCTGACTTGCATGGGGCGCTTCTAGTCTTTTAAAATAAACACAATTTTTTTGAGTAAATAATTTGAACTGATAATGCTAATTAGTATGATATGATAAGTGCCATTGGCTCATCCAGTATTTACTTTTAGATTCCAGACTACCGCAATGCTGTGATTGTGGCACGTAACCCAGGCTCTGCTAAGAAAGCCACTTCATACTCAGAGCGTCTTCGCTTAGCCATTGCTGTGATACACGGAGAACAGAAGGAAGCCGAGAGTGATGAAGTAGATGGACGTTATTCACCACCACCTTGTATACCAAGGTGAGATGAATAAATTACTCCATAAATAATCTTATAGCCATCTGTACTAAAGTTTGAAAGCTCCTAAGTGCACACTTATCTCCCTAGCCTCCTGGTCAACTTGGCAGATTAAATACTATACTCTCATTGGTTGAGACAGCCAATGATTAACAGGCAACCAATGAGCGTTCAGTATTTGATCTGCCAAGTTGACACAAATTTAACAAACATATATGAGAACCTGGGAGAAAATTTTGCTTAGCTAAGTTGTATTATAATGGACTTTATTACAGATGGGCATTAGGGACCTCAAATTAATCTTTTAGTGGAATTGT
Organism: Ennomos fuscantarius; assembly: GCA_905220475.3. Lineage (NCBI taxonomy): Eukaryota > Metazoa > Arthropoda > Insecta > Lepidoptera > Geometridae > Ennomos > Ennomos fuscantarius. Next base: position 5,078,872 of record HG992033.1, read on the forward strand.
TAAGAAATTAATGATTTGTGTTTTTATTTAATATAACTTGCGGAACATCCTAAAATATTTCCACTTTCACAGATCTATGTCATTAACCAGGTATGATACTTATGATAACACTAGTTGCTAGCACCAGTACATGTAGTTTTGTGTCATTAAGTAAATGCTACTAACTGATGGGCATAGCCAGGATTATTGGGAATGAATTAGCATAAAACATCATCAGTTTTCCAATTCAATAAATGAGTCATGATGCTCATGAAAAAATGTAATCTTAGAGTGTCCAGGCCCAATTTATAGCTAATCATGTTTAAAGATGGTTAATTTAAAAAATATGCATATTTTCCTAAAAGCAAGTGTTTCGCATTCATTGAGTCTTAGTAGCAAAGCTAATTTTGAGCAATCTTACAACTATACTGTGCTGTGCAGATGCACCAAAATGATTAATAAATGTTTATATTTATTATTATTACTATCAAAACCTTGCTGCTCCCATCTGTTTGCTATATGTCACTAAAGCCTTGTTATAATAGATGTTCTCGTGAATTAGGTAGATTTTATAATTTTGTTCCGATTATTCCTAATGTTAAAGCCTACCGCAGTTGCGTTTTTACCGCGTGCGATATTGCTTTTGCGTCTTACCCACACAGCTGCGTTTAACAACGTTATCGGAGAAAAAGAAATAGTAATTTGTAAAATGTGGCAACCATAATCTTAATATATGGTGGTATGAACCTCTATTTCCCTTGGTCATTGCATCACGCGTGCACGAATGAAACCTACGCTAATTCTTTTTTGTTGTGTTTATTATTATTGTCAGGAGAAGGTTCTTATGAAAAAAATTTAAGAAAGTTGAGCGGGAAATTAGAAAATTTTCACCACATGGGTGAAACCGCGAGGCGCAGCTAGTAATAATAAAAAATAATAATAATGAAAAATGTATGTAATTATTAAGACCATTTCAGAACGCATGCGGTACTATTGCGCATGTTTTTGCGCAATAGTATGCATGATGCGCCATGTTGTTATAACGAGAAAATACCGGTCGGTAAAAACGTGGCTAGCAGGGGCTGCTTTGATGCTGATGTTCCATGTATCAATGTTTCCACTTCTGTTGAAATGTTTGAAATAATTTTAACCGTCCATTGGTGGTTCAGTGTCGACAGGTCGCGCACTATGGACGTGTCGGTGGGAGTCCCCGTGCACCCGGCCAAAGAGAAGCCGCCGATCAATGTCGTCGGTGACGTCGGCGGGAGAATAGCTATCATGGTGGTATGTACTTTGATAAACTTCCTATATCATCAAATTGCGAATTTAAATTTTAAAATTTAAAAAATATATATTAGTTGTGCAAGATCAAACCAAGCAAAATCTCGAGCGAATCTCGCTACTTAAAAAAAAAACGAGTGAAAAAGAGCTAAAATATGGAAACCAATCATCGATTTCTCTGTTTTAATAAAAATAACGTTAATACAATACATAATAAATAAATAAACATCTGTGGACATTTCAGCGCCAGCTAGCCCCAAACTAACCAAAGCTTGTACTATAGGAACCAGATAACTGATACAATATGTAGATACTTTTTGTGTGTAAATACATACATAGAATACAATATAACACCCAGACACAGGACAAACATCGATGTTCATCACACAAATGTTTGTCCTGGGTGTGAATCGAACCCACAACTTGCAGTTCAGAAGGCAGGGATACTACCAACTGAGCTAACAGACCAGTCAATACAATAGAGTAATGTTTTTTAACTAACGGTAAAAAAATATTGTTTCAGGACGACATGATCGACGACGTGCAATCGTTCGTCGCTGCCGCAGAGGTTCTCAAAGACTGCGGAGCCTACAAAATCTACGTCCTCGCGACCCACGGCCTTCTTTCATCTGACGCGCCGCGGCTTATCGAGGACTCGCCCATTGACGAAGTGGTCGTCACCAACACAGTACCACACGAATTGCAGAAAATGCAGTGCAACAAAATCAAAACTATCGACATATCAGTGCTTCTTAGTGAAGCAATCCGGCGTATACACAACAAGGAATCCATGTCATATCTCTTCAAAAATGTCACACTGGAAGATTAACGCACCCGATCGCTTTCTATATGCATAGTTTTAAGTATTAATGAAATATATGTAACACTTTGTTAGACTTTTGTAATACACAAAAAAAGTTATGTGCAGACAAATAAATTGTTATTGGATGCAATGGTTTGAAACCATTGCATCCAATAACAATTTCCTGATTTCATTCATGAACCAGATGAATTTCTGAATGAATCTTGTTGAATCACACTAATATTATAAAGGCGAAAGTTTGTATGTATGTATGTTTGTTACTCCTTCACGCTCAAACGGTTGAATGGATTTGAATGAAATTCGGTACCAAGGTAGCTTATACACTGGATTAACATATAGGCTACAGTTTATCCCGGAAAAGTGACATATTCCCGTGGGATGAGCAAGTAATTAAAACACTTTTTATCCGCGGGTGAAACCGCGGGGCACAACTAGTACAAAATAAAAAATTTAAAACACTATTAAATATTATAAAAGTCTACCAAAGGATAGTATATTATTCCCTGTATTTTGTATTGTATTATTCTTTTTACATTAATGTTATTTAGTTGACCTGTATTCTAGTAATAAATTTTATATTACGCTTCAGCCCTAGTATTTTGTGCTTATTGTATAAATTCCAAACTCAGACAAAAAGTAAGGAGGGGCGCGTAGAACTAGAAAATTAAGCCAGAAACCACTTGGAGTAATACTAAAACTCCACTAATTGATACTTCCGAAATCCAAATACCAATGAATATATAAATTCAGGTGGTTTGTATTTCTAAATCTATGTGTACCACCTTAATCTTTAGTCTTAGATTCCAAATATGCTAAGGTGTTTTTTAATATTATTTGCAGAAGTTTGCCATGAACCACGAATTATCTACTGTTAGAGTCAATAACTTCGCATTTTGAAATGGTCATTGCAACCGTTGATATTTACTGCATTTAATGGTATTTACATAACAACTGACTCATGTTGATAAGTTCATAATTTGTCAAAATTCTAATGTGAGACTGTTAAAAACTAAAATAGTTCAAATTTTTATTAAAGTTAAATTTATTTGATGGTTGTTTAAAAGTCGAAATAATATCTGTATTAAAAATGTAAGATATAACGAGTGTGTTAATATTGTATTTTTTAAGCAAATCAACATTACAAGTTTTGTTATTCAATCATCTAATAAAAAGCATAAAAATAGAATCAAATAAGATAAATATTTATGTATGTATGTAGTAAAAGAAGGGTATACAAATATAATTGGATATTTTCATATTTTTCTTACCATGTGTCCTGTAAACCCAATCAGTGATAAATAATGTACTTTATGAAAAATAGAATGATAGAAAATGTCCCTAACTATGTAATGACTTGTAAGTTAAAATTATGAATAAATCATTTTGTGGCATAGAAATTCTGTGTTCATTTCATTAGTGATTTATGGTTTCCACGAAAATTGAACCATGTACCATGATAATCCCGATTGTTTTTGTCTCTCACGTCGGATGAACCGATTTTGATCGAAACTGCATACAGATTTCCAGTAGTACCGAGATCATTATAGAATACACGCTTAAATCTATTATAGTTCCCGCGAGAAGCCAGATTAATAGCGTGTGTAACTGCGGAGCGCCTACCTCTAAATCCAAGTGTATCTATTTGTTAACTATTCACGCACGGATTAGTAGATATGTACCAGCTACATATATATATATATTTTGCCAAATATAATTAGTACATACTAATTAGTATCTCTACGTAGACTGTGAGAAATCTGCCTAACCAATGCATGAACCGTACGAAATAATTTTCAGTCTGTGTTGCAAACATCAAAGTTGACATATACGCCTCCCTCACCCCCGTTGGTCCCCATGGAGGACACAGCATAGCATCCTCAATCCTCTCCTCTCCCGTAGGCTATCCAAACGCAACTTACGGCAAGTTTTTGAGTTTTTTGGCGGAAAACGAAAAAAGATCGCGTCACCGCATTGTATTATTTTCTAAAACTTGTGTTATTTTCAGTGTTAGTGCATAAAATTGATTTCTCAAGGTACCTACCTAATTAATATTATATAATATATGTGTGTCACGTCAAGTCACAGTCCAAGTCATCAAGTCCTATGACTTGACTAGTCTAGTCTAGTCAAGTCATACTTCTAGTAAAGTGGTGGCAACTTTACCAGAAGCTTCTATGGAGTTTTGGAAACAACACGAAAAGAAACGTTTCACCATCGCTATACCACTTTCCCACACTCATGCCTGTAATCCAGCACTAAACGAATAAAATGCCACCAATTTTATGCACTAACACTAAAAATAACACAAGTTTTGGAAAATAATACAATGCGGTGACGCGATCTTTTTCGTTTTCCCCCCAAAAATCATCAATATCTCTACTCTACCTATAAGAGATGAAAAATGTAAACAAAGGCGATAACAGCACAAAAAATATATATTAAATTGTGCAATCTACAATTTGATGATAGAAATTAGTTTTACCTTTTGTAGATCATAATATGATACACTTGAATTATCAAATTAAGTTAAAGCATTTTAGTTTTACATGGTTATTATTTTAAACAAATTTAGACTAACCGAAAGTTTTTCTCATGCAATCATTTTTCTTAGACTGGGAACACTGCCAAGGTTCAAAGCATTTCGTGTAGTCGCCACTTTTATTATTCGATTCGTTCAATCCTCGAATTCTGAACACGGGTATAGTCTGTGGCCTTATTTACATAGGTACCAAAGAGTATGTAATCAATGCGTTCTAATAGGTACCTTGAAATTTTATAATAGGTCTTTACCTATGAAATTGCCGTATTGCAGTACAGACTTCTTCAAACAAAAAAAAGTTTTGATTGGCTATGAATTCTAAATTCAAATTAATTTTGTTTTAAAAATATGACATTCTATTTACAATATAAGTCTTTTGTTTATTGATTAGCGTTGTATTTTCATTACATTTCAACATTTTTCCTCATAATGGATACTTTGAAATTTCGTGTAATTATGGAATATGAGTTCCGTCGTGGCACCAACGCGGCACAAACGACACGTAACATCAACGACGTTTACGGAGAGAACTGTACAAACGAACGTACAACCCGTTATTGGTTTGCTCGGTTCCGTTCTGGGAATTTTGACTTGAAAAATGAACCTCGTGGTCGTCCGGAAACTTTGGTCAACAATGATGAATTAAAGGCGATTGTGGAAGCTGATGAATCTCAATCTACAGCTGAGCTGGCAGCAGCTTTTGATGTTAGCATCAAAACAATATTGGTCCATTTGCGACAGATTGGCAAGATAAAAAAGCTTGATAGATGGGTGCCCCACGAACTTAACGATCGCCAGCGCAACGTACGCGTTGAGACTTGCCTTGCGCTGCTTAACAGGCACAGAAATAAAGGAATTTTGAACCGAATTCTTACGTGCGACGAAAAATGGATTCTTTTTAACAATCGAAAGCGCTCAGCAAGTTGGTTAGATCCTGGTTCGGTACCAAAGCAATGTGCAAAACGAAAAATGACCCCTAGAAAGGTGATGGTCACAGTTTGGTGGTCTAGTGCTGGTGTGATTCATCATAGCTTTTTACAAAACGGCGAGAGCATTACTGCAGATGTGTACATTGAAGAACTGACCACAATGATGGCGAAACTCGCACGTCTGCAACCAGCTTTGGTCAATCGGTCGTCTCCACTGCTACTTCACGACAACGCGCGACCCCATACTGCACAACAGACCGTCTCTAAGCTGCATGAGTTGGGTTTGGAAGCTCTCCCTCATCCGCTATACTCACCAGATCTTGCGCCTACAGACTATTACTTTTTCCAAAATTTGGACACTTTTTAGCGGGAAAAAAATTCAATTCCCGAGAGGCAGTACAAAACGCCTTTGAAGAGTTTGTTGTCTCCCGTCCTGCTGATTTTTTCAAGAAGGGCATCCATAAACTGCCACAGGGTTGGCAAAGATGCATTGATTGCAGGGGTGATTACTTTGAATAAAAGAAATAAATAAGTTCGAAAAAAAAATACTTTAACTTTTTTCAAACAAAACGGCAATTTCATAGGTAAAGACCTAATATTTTTAGTATCTCGTTTTTTCCTTTTCTCTCTTCTTCAGTCTTCTTTTGGACTTTTACACGTCTTTTATGGATGGTGACTAAATTAATTCAAGTTAAGAAAAGATTTACATATTAATTATATTTAATACAAGTACCCATACTGTCTGTACAAGGTTAACTTTTTATTTGTATTTTAAGATTCATAAATGAAAAATGCGCCTATTTCATCGAATAGCATGTGTAACTAGAGTGAGTTGGTCGTGGTTACAAAAAAGACACTATGCAAGCAGAAATGTATTAAAATTAAGTGAAAGGGGAATGTTTCAAGATATGTTTCCTAATACAGCTGGGTAAGGCAAAATGCTAATAATAGTAAGTGCCTAATTTAAATGTACCAAAAATGCACAATTATTTTAATACTCAATTTCAGAAAAGAAATTCAAGATTTATTAAACAAAGCTCCCCAATGTGCATATGCTGGGTTTGACCCTACTGCAAACAGTCTCCATGTTGGAAACCTACTTGTTATAATAAATCTGTTGCATTGGCAGAGAGGAGGACACAAGGTGGTTGCTTTGGTCAGTGTACATTTTTATTATCGTTGATATTTTCTTAACATATCTTCTAATCAATCAATAAAGGTTGGTGGGTGATGGTCCATAAAATCATAACAAGACATATCTACCTATTATAAATAGTTAAGAAAGACATTCATGTCACCTACCAAACAAAAAAAAACAAGTGTGCTTTAGACCACACGACGGACGTAAAACTTCTTCAGTTTAGCTCCATTTATTGGCCGATATAACTTTGTTTTATGTTAATGTTGTGTTCACCAGTGTACTCCCTAAGTGAAGCGAGCACAATTTTATTTTACTAAAACTAAAAAAAATACTTCAGTTTGAAAGCTACATTGTAACCAACAGATATACAGACACAAATTGTACAAGTATTAAGTTATATTACCCCTTTGTTTGCATTGGGGGTTAAAAATAACCTGCTTGACTTACTTTTGTTGGTTAGGAAATCTATATTTTCATAGAGAAATGTTGCTTGCCATATTTTTAGATATAATTTATATGTTAAAAAAAAATAGTAATATAGTAACTAACAATAAATGAATAAGCCAGTTTTGCTTTTAGCTAGGAGGTGCCACAGGTCACATAGGAGACCCAAGTGGCAGAAGTACAGACCGTGTAGCATTAGAAAAAGAAACAATACTAAATAACATTAGCTGCATCAAGGAAAACTTAGAAAAAGTATTTAATAATCACAAGAAATACATTTGGGATGGAGATGAGAATAAACTTCAGCCAATTCGGTAAGATCATGTAACTGAAGTACTAACAAATTGAGTACATACCTAATTGTAGGTTACTGTCTAGTTTATAGTATTATATTATTATATTTGTAGTTATTATAGCAAATAACTATTATGCACATTTTCAATTCAGAATAGTGAACAATGAGTCCTGGTACAAGGACATCAACTCAATACAATTTGTCAGTGATATTGGCAGAAACTTCCGAATGGGCACTATGCTTCTAAAACAGACTGTCCAGACTAAATTGAACTCTGAAGTTGGCATGAGCTTCACAGAATTCACTTACCAAATATTCCAAGCTTACGATTGGCTACATTTACTAAAGGAATATGATTGTAGGTTTCAGGTAAATGACCATATTATGTTGTCGTTAAATAAAAATATCTTTAAAATATACACGGCACATGCATTTTTAGTTATTTTTCAATAATTATTTCAGATAGGAGGAAGTGACCAAATGGGTAATATAAGTGCAGGACATGAATTGATTAGTAGAACTGCAAAGAAAAGTGTTTATGGCAAGTACTATTACAAAAAAAACAATAAAGAATACCAAAAATATATACAGTCAAACCTGGATAAATGAGAACTGGATAAGTGAGAAAACTCTATAAGTGAGAGTAATAGCCAGGACCCGTCATTTTAAGCTCCCAAAACCTCTATTAGCGAGAAGCAGAAACCTCTATAAGCGACAGTCGAGCTTTATTTACAAATTTAACATCTGCTATTTTATGACTCATTCTTAACTTTCGTGGAACTTCGTACCATTGTTTTTGTATTGTTTTCTATTCAATATTGTACCTATTCTATTTCGTGGAACTAATAATGTTGTTATTCTGTATTGATGGAAATGACAGTGAAGACGAGGCACAGATTCCGGAACCAGAAATAAAGATGATTCCAATGAAGCTAGCTTTAAATGCGTTGGAGACGGTCCATCAGTACTTTGAATACGCGGCGGTTGTTGATCAAGCAATATTCGACAAAATTTATGAGTTAGAGAAAAACATTCAAAATACAAAAAGAGAAACCCAATGAAATTGACGGATTATTTTAAGTGTAAATAAGTTTTAAATAAAATAAAATTACATAGTGCACGAATTTTTGTTTTGTTTTCGTAAGCATTTAAAAAAATATATGTACACAATAATGTTGTGCATATCATGCACATAATTTTATCATATTACATATCGCACCTTTAATAATAAAGTGAATCAAGTCAAAAAATTGGGATTTGCCGATTTTGTAGTAAAACGATTTCTATGCTCCTAAAGAATAGGTGCAGTTTAACAGCCGTTGCATTCACGGCTATACGAGCGAAATAAAGGAACGTTCGTCTCTTTTTGATTGACTCGTCGATCCCTTCCGAAATCACAAAACGAACCAATTAGAAATGCTCCAGCAGTGATCAAACTGAGACGTGTGCTTGAGTGGAATAATTCAAAATAAATCATTTTATCAATTTTTCTTTTTTTTTCTAAAATTTTCATTTAATGGTAAACAGCATTATATATTAAAACACCTTGTTTCATACTATGTTTTTACTAACAAAATGCATTAAATACTAGTGATGCATTTGGTGCAATATTTTTTTACATAAAGAGTGTACTAATAAGTATTGTGTCATGAAGCATGATTAAAACTTGACGAAATTTTTAATCAAAAAAAGATCTGCATCACAAAAAATGTTTAATTTTTATTTCAAACCTCAATATTTTAGTAAATATTAATAATTCTAATTATTTTGAAGTCCATTTATGTCCCACCATCATTTTGACAAAACTTTAAAGACATTTTACTTTTTAAAGTGCTCCAAAAATCGAAATATTCGCTGAAACATAGTCAGCGGTAGACTTGTGAAACTTTAAACGTGATTTCCCAACAATCATGAATTTTGAGTTGATTCAATTTATTTTTAAAGGTGCGATATGTACATACATACATATTTCCTACATTCGTACTTGCTCTGACTTATTATTACTGCGTACCCCTATAAGAGAGAAACGCTACCCATGTACCTGCATTAGCGAGAAACCCGGGTTAGTGAGAAACCTCTATAAGCGAGAATGAGATCGTGCTCCCTTGAACTCTGGCTTATCCAGGTTTGACTGTACATATATTTACACAACCATAATTAGTAATATTTTCTTTTTAGGACTAACACTGCCATTAGTAACAACCGAAGAAGGTGACAAATTCGGCAAATCCGCTGGAAACGCTCTCTGGTTAGATCCTCAAAAAACTAGCCCATATAGCCTTTACCAATATTTTATTAGGACGAGGGATTCTGATGTTGAAAGGCTATTGAAGTTGTTTTCATTCTACTCTCTTGGAGAAATAAAGGATATTATGTTTAAACATAAAGAGCATCCTGACCAGAGATATCCTCAGATTTGTTTGGCAGAGCAACTAACAAAATTAGTTCATGGAGGTGAAGATACTTTCTTGGATACTTTAGTCAACAATTTAAATAAAAACGTCAAATCACTATGATACCAAAATAAGATATGTTTTACAAACATTAATTTTTAATATTTTTTCAGAGGAAGGTCTTAAGCGTGCATTGACAGCTACCCAGGCTATATATAGCAAAGATGTGGCCTCTCTAATAGCTTTGGATTCAACAGAGATGGAGCAGGTTTTCGAGGGAGCACCTATCGTCAACCTTCTACTATCTCCTGGCATCACAGTTTTGGACCTGGGAATGAAGTCTAAATGCTTTCCCACTGAAAGTAAGTACATGGTGAAATTTGTAAGTGAGTAGATTGTGTAGATATTGTTCTGTATTATGAAAAGCAGTAAAGACAGTCGGCAGGTAGGCAGGTTATGCAATTTTTAGTATATTTAATTTAAATTGGGCTTAAAAACTGAATATTTTGAAGTGTTTATTTTAATTTCGTTCGAGACACTGACTCAATTTTAGTACATTTAGTTTATATTGGGCTTGAAACTGAGTATTTTGAAGTGTATTCCTTAATTTTATTTGAGAGAGACTCACCTCATATTCTCATGTTTCCCCTGTAATATTGTAGGTTTGTTTTTTTTTGTTTTATTGAGAAATTTGCATTTCTATGAATGGGTCTGACAACTTAGTTCATTCATCGAATTTTTGTTTCAGGTGATGCTATCAGAATCATCAAAGCCGGCGGCTTCTATATCAATCACCAAAGAATCAATAAGATAGATGAAGCCGTCACACAATCGGCTCATATACTACCCAACTTGATCTCTTTGCTTAGGGTGGGTAAGCGGAATTATTATATTGTGAAATGGCAGACATAACAATAAAATATACTTGAACAAATTGCTTTTACGTCATTTAAACCCTTTAAAAATAAAATGATAATTGTTTTGGTGAATGGTGAAAGATGTGTCATTTATACCATCAATGGGAGTCAATGGTAGTACTGAAATAAAGGCGAGGCGATTAGTTGCAAACTAAACGAATCGGCTACATGTCCCCAACCAATACTACCAAGAGGTAGCATATCTTAAAAAAAGTAAAAAGTCTGCAGGAAAGTTGGGAATATAATCTGCAAACTCGTAAGTAAAAGAGAAAACTCTTGTTATGTTGTGGACATTGTAATTAACTTAAACAGCAGCTTGTATACTTGCAGTATATAATAATAAAATGCATATCACATAAAACGTTATAAATACTACATAACATACTTATGCCTAACATAATATTCACTGATACAGCATCGCTAAAATTACTAATGCACTGTCGATTTATAAATATTTATGATAAAATATGGCTAGTTGTAATAGTAACATATTTGTGCTTCACTCTAAGCCGGTCCCTCGCGGCGTTGAGTATGTGATTTCATTTAACTTCCCTAATATCACAAAATGTCCTCTCAATGTTCTACTAACCATTCACGTTATAAAACTTCATACAACTTAGCTAATCGTTAGAAAGTGAAAAAAGCGTATCGACGAATTGCAAACGTCGCCTGCGTGGATAGCTTCATATTTATCAGCAAAAGCGATAATCAACCGATAACAATCGAACGATTACTCTCAACACCTCTCGACGGTAAACCGTTTTTACAAAAATAAATACGTAAGTAATACTCTTGGATGCAATTTAATTCACACATGCAGTTATGTGAAGTTTTGCCGAGCGTCAAACATCATCAGTCTCGTTTTTCGAAACCGGGAGTAGGTCGAGCCTCTGTTGGCGCGACGCACCCCGGGGGTCGAGCGAGCGGAGCGGGCGCTACCGCGGCGCGCGCCTACAGGTCGGTGCTCTCGTGCAGCGCGAGCGGGGCGGGGGCGGGCGCGGGGGAGGGCGGCGGCGGCGCCGGCACCAGCGGGCGCGGCGGCCGCGCCTGCTGCGGCCGCGGCGACGGCGCCTCCGTGATGCTGCCCTCCGACTGCGAGAGCTGCCGGCTCGCCGTGCACAGGCTCTTGGGCTCGTCCAGCTCCGAGTCCTTCCCGCCGGAGCTGTGCGTGCGCTGCACCGTGGCGCGCGGGCCCTCCTCCGCGCCCACCTGGATCACGGTCGGGTGCTGCTTGTCCACCGAGTACATGTGCGTGCGCTCGAGCGCGGCCGGCGCGGGCGCAGGCGAGCACGCGGGTGCGTCGTTATCCGAGCCGGAGGCGCGCGGCGCACGGAAGCTCTGTGGGCGCAGTGTAGCGGGCCGCTCGGGGACGGCGGGCTTGTTGCGCAGCGTCACCTCCGCGGCGTCCATGTCGGCGGGCGCCGGCACGATGGTGCGCGGCGCCGCCACCGGCCGCGGCGGCGGCTGCGCCACCTGTTTGGCCGCCGCCGGCTGGCGCGCGCCGAGCGAGGCGGGCCCGTCCCCCACCACCTTCATGCGGCCGACCACGCCAGTCTGCGCGGTGACGCTCCTCACCACGAGCGTGTCGCCGCGGTCGCCGGCGGCGCGCAAGCTCTCCAGCTTGTCCTTCTCGAGCTCGAGGCTCTGCCGGCGCCCGTCCGCGAGGTTCTCGCGGCTGCCGCTCCGCGCCGCCTCCTCCTTCATCGCCTTGCTCTGCCGGTACGTGGACCGGTTGATGGTCTGCACTCCGGTGATCACCTTTCCGGTGTCGGACAGCACCGGCCGCGGCGGCTTTGCCGGTTTCTCGACGTCAGCCTTCGCGGCGGCCGACTGATCCCTTGCGGGCTCGGTAGCTTGCTGCGGCGGCGGCGGGTCCGGCTTCCTCGTCTTGTCGGGCGTGAAGTTTGGCGGAACGGGCGCGAGCGGCTTGTTCTTCCGTCGCAGGATCGGTTTGGGGCTGCCGTGCGGCGGGCTGGAGTGGTCGGAGAGCGAACTGTTGGACTGCGCCTGCTTCATGTCGCCGTCGAGCAGGATGAGGCTGGTGTCGTGGCTGTTGCTGCGCGAGTGGCGGCCGCCCGCCTCGCCGCGGTACTCGAACATGGAGCGCGCCATGCCGCTGGCCGCGCCGACTTCGCCGTTAGACGAGTCTGCGACGATGGGGTTACAGAAATTCGGCAGGAAGCCGTACTCGCAATGATCCGCTAACAGCTCATCCTTGGTGAAAGAGACGAAGAATGCGACGTCGTCCTGGAAGAACCAGTCGGCGCGTTTGATGAGCAGTTCCACGACGCAGTTGACGGCGGTGGTGAGGTGCATGTCGAACGTGGTCTCGTCGGCCGCCCACAGCAGGTTGGGCGCGATCACGATCGCCAGGTTCGAGGGGGTCATCTTGTTCGTGGCTTGATTTTGGGTCAACGCGGACAAGAACTTGATGAGGTACCTGAGGTTTTGGAAGTTAGCATCTGGGAGCTGGTGTATTGCGTCCCAGAGCGCGTTGAGACGCGCCTGCTCCGTAGGTTGTCGCGAGGCGGCGAGGAAGGTGTCGTAGAGGCGGTACGTTAACAAAGGTTCGGGCAGCTCGCGTAGATAGCACTTTAGTACGGAAGCGACCACGTGGACGTCGCCGTAGTCGCGCGGCAGCGGCACTCGGAACAAACCCGCGTCCAGCGACAGTTTCATTCGGCGTACTTTTGATGAACCTGAAACAAATTCTTTGTTACAGCTAAGTGAAAATGTAATCTTTGTAACCATATAACTGAAAAGTGCTTATTGACCAAAATAGCCCATTATAAAATGCGACTACCAAAACTTTGAATATCACGTATATATTGTAGCGAAACACCCAATCAAAGTTTGACTGGTCATTAGATTGAAACTGATGAGACCACAGACATTGCTTCTTTGTCATAATACTAAGACAATAAAATCTCAGCGTTATATTAGAGTTTTTGTTGGAATCTATACAGTGCAATGTATGTTTTTTTTTAAATATCTGTCAGGAATATGGCCATAATGGGCGCTACGCTACGCCTGGCGTGGCAATTGGCTCTCAAGTGAGGCTGCTGGAAAACCGAAATATGCTTGGTGACGGCTTCTCAGCGTGTAGTGTAGACTACTACACTAGCTACTAAGCTAGCCAGACGGACATAAAATGTATAACCTGTACACAATTACTTATTTTGTACTGTAACTACACTGCTCAAGACGAGCATGTAATCCTACCTCCAGCAATCCTGAAGAGCCCCTCCTCATTAAGCGCCAGCTCGTGCAGCGTGCAGACGCACAGTTCGATAGGAAACGCTATAGTACGGCCCGCGACTCGAAGGTGCTCTTCTAATGGATACCCAAACACGGGCTTTACTGAACTGTCGTCTGTAACAATAGTATCAATTGAGATTATGAATATGTGGACCAATTGAACGTTAAAAATAGAATTCAGAGGGCATTGCTCTTTGGTCACAAATAGACAAAGAGGATTTGTAGGTACCTACCCACTTTTTTTTAATTTAGGAAATACAATATTTCGTCTGTTCTAATAATATGTATTCTGTCTATGTCACACTTTGTCTATACAAAGTATGGGTATTAAATGTAGTGTAATATTTGAAAAATTGTTTATGACAATAATCAAATCAACTCAATCGATTGTAAAAATAAAATAAAAAAACTGATTATCCACAATTATTTTTAACATGACGCCTACGAAAATTATTTTAAAGAACTTGTTTCTGTAGAGCTAGCTTTTAATCCTGCCGAAGTTCGCAAACGGAATTACGCTTAGCTCACGACGATGACACATACTTAGTTACTATATATGAGTATGATAAATTTCTACTTAAATTTATTCTTCGGAATTTCCATAGTCAACATTTTATTATTGTGTAAACTTAGTACTTTCTTTTCTTTTTTAGCTATGCCCTAGCAGGGTTGTGTAACTTGTGTGATGTTATATGTATCTCCTTGTTACATAATGTAATAAATAAATTCTCTTACGATTATCGATTTATTTATTAACAGTTGAAAATAATCCACACAGATGAGGGCTATGAATGTTATAATTATTTACTAGAGGCTGCCCCATTAAAAAACCAACATAGTCTGTGCAACCATATCCATGAGTAAGATTTGAAACATAAAAGGGATTGCTCATCCAATTACACCAACTTTATTATTAGCATCCTGGTGATAGCAATCAGCCAACACGGTAACTGAAACTACCATTTGAATATAGATTATGCAGCTAATGGAATAAGGGTAAAATTGCCTTGTGAACAATATTATATCTTCAATAGTTGAATGGATTGCGTATTTGGTTGATTGAACAATTAATTGGGGCAGTAATCCCAGTAAGTGTCTTTGATATAACTGTAGTGAAACATTGTTATCAAATCTTCAAATGGCATTACACTAATGGGTAAAAGACTGTATTAAATCTGTAGAGAAATCTCACTTTCCTTTCTGTAATTTGTTAATGTTTCATAGCCCAAGTAAAGAAAAAAATCCAAAACTCTCGAATTTGTATTCTTAGTCCTATAATTGTCACAAAATAACTGTATTATGTTACTAGTTAATCATTATATTATCTGTGGTTAAATGATAATTTCATTCCAATTAGAAATAACCATCTTTTATAGGAAAACCGATGAGTTTGCCAGGTAATTACTTCACTTTAGGTACATTAATTGCTCAAAACTATATACGGGACGTGTTACTTATACTTACTACTACTATATACTATGTACATACAGACATCTATTAGCTAGGTACTTTTAGTCTTGTGAATGATTGTCACTGTTCTCATAGAAATCTTTACCCTTTAGTATCTCGGGAACCTAACACTTCAGAATAGGATACCATGCTACAAGTTAAAAAATTTTTTTAAAGTGTCTTCAGCTTATAATACCATTTTCTTACCACAATAAGAATCGAGAATGTAACCTTCTTGATTATAATCGCGGGCTGAAACTTTTGGTAAAATCAAAATGGCGGCGTGTGGATTACCACATAGGTTCTTTTTTTTGAGGGGGATGCCTTCGCTCTTCCCTGTTCACCACCCCCGTGGGGTATGTGGGACTCGAACCCACTAAAAACCCCCCGTGGGCCGTCTTCCGCCGTACCGGCGCGAGAAAGCGTCGCGTTTGCAGTCCAACCATCTCGCCCCCGACTATATAGGTTCTATACTAACTATGTATAACATCATAGCGACTTCGGTATGGGCTTGTTAAGTTGCTATTAAATAATCATAACAAAATGTTATCATATAAATATCTGATGGTTAAAAAAAATGTGAAACTTCGACAGACTTTCTAAAAGTAACTCTTCTAAAGTTGGTGATACAAACCCAAATATGTAGACGTGAGTAGGCTGCGGAAACAGTTCACCGAACTTTAGCATGTATAATTCAGCGTCTGCCTCCGGCTTGCAAAGCTTTTAGCGTTTCATTTAAATCACTTAATTTAGCTACTATTCATAATGGTGTCTCATGAGACCAAATGTGTATATATTTTTTAGCATACAAATTGTTTAAAAATACTTTTTGGATTTTTCCGTACTCTAAATTAAACGAGAATGTAGGAAAACCCTAAAACCTAAATGTACAAACAAATTAGATTATGTAACTATGTGTAGATAGATAGATGTAGATAGTAATGTAAATGAAGAGAAATAGAGAAGAGTAATTATTGCAGCGATATTCTGTTGATGCATAGAATATGAACATAGAAGTACCTAATGAATAATGTTAGATTTATAGCTTGCATCAATATAATACTTATACCAACAAGCTTACGCGTATAATAACAAACATTTCGCGTTATCTGTTCAATAACGTTTTATCTAATTGTGAAAATGCCCGGAAATACGAATAAAGGACGCGATGAGACGAACTGTTTGAATCTCCATAATATATTTATTACTCAAATGAAATTATGATTATTTATCAAATTAACCTTAAATTTTTCTATATTCAAAGCGATTTTTTGAATGGTTATTAAAAAATATATATAAGTGGGTAACTAACAACCTTCTTAGTGATTTTCTTGAAGAGCCTTCACTAAAGGCTGTATTCTATGACATTGAGCGAATTAGCTAGCAACAAGTCGGCGCTTACTAGTGCGATGGATATATTTCTAGGTTCGTGTTTAACTAGGCAAAAAACCAACGTAACATACATTATCCTAATAATTGTTATACTTAGATCATTTTATCATAACATTTAGGTTCGCCATGAACATATGCAAATGCGTATAAAGACAGTATGTGTCTGGTTTTTCAATTAAGGTCGATGGGAAGTCGTTTTGAATGGTACAAAAGTGTGTGCTCATGGGCAGCAATCGAATGGGCCTGACGGGCTTAGTGGACGGAAAGACGAGACTATTTGAATAAATAAAGGGTTTCCGAGCTTCGCAGGGCTATTTAAATTCGGGGTTCTATGTTTTATAAGTTGTAGAATTAATTTAATAGGTGTTGCGTAAGTCGTATACAACTTACTTATAAACCTCTCCAATTCCGGGATGGTGTCTTGTAAGGAGTGTAAAGCAGATTCGTGATACGCCCTCTGTAGTTTTACGTATTGTAGTAAGGTGTGTGCAAGCTGAGCTTCTTTAGCGACTAGAGCAAACATATCTGCGGCTAATGCATCCGTAGCAGATTCCACTTTATTCCCTGCTTCTTCTAATTCTTCTCGAGCTGCACTCAATTTTGTAGGATTCTCTTCTTTTTGACGGTCTAAATGCTGAAATAGAAAATTGCTCAATTAAACATTCTTAGTACCAAACCAATATGTATTTCAGACCATAATAGTAGGTAGATAATACATATGAAAAACCAAATTGTTTATTTTGAGCAGGCTAATTAGTGCTGTTGGTATATCATCAAAATTCAGGAAAATGGACGGTGCGAGTATGTGACGTCACAGAATAAGTCGTATTACTAGCGTTTATTGTATGGGAGTGGGACACCACCCGTTTACATATCCGAGCCGAAATGAGGCCTGAATGCCTTATGCGAGGTGACGCTGTGGGGTCACCTAAAGCATTCAGCCGTAAAATGTTAGAGGCAACTAGCTCAAGGATACTTCTGAGGTGCATCGGCTTGAGTCATTGCTACGAGAAAATCGAGAAGACTACGTTCTGAACTTGAAGAGTGGACCCTATACTTATGAAAAGTCGCGACCATTTGTTAACCAATAGGAAGGAGGTGAAGTCGGTCTAACCATTGGGCTATGTCGACTTCGCCGGCGAAATCGTTGCATGATCGTATTACGCTGGTAAAGTACCGGTGCCGAAAACGGTACATAAACCAGAAGGGCTAGACTGGCGACGACTGGGATAGGATAGTCCTGGTCGCCCATGATATAAAATCCTTTAAAAAAAAGTAGTAGTATTGAAGTAGGTGTACCTACTCCAATCGTCTTAATTTTATACTGAGAAGTACTTGGAACATTTTTATGGTCACTGTAGTCTGGTCTTTGTGGTGTGGTGGTGGAGCAGGTCGGCTCATAACCCAGAGGCGGCAGGTTCGATTCCTGCGGCAGGCAGTATTTGTGCACAGAAAAAAAAGCGCAAATACTACTTCTGAGTTGTGTTGTGGGAGCATGGCTCTGTTCCTGGGTCCCTAGACAGGGAATCCTAGTTACCCTGGACCCTAACTAGGATTGAATGCCCAATGATCTCACTCATAGATCCTATGTGTGTAATCATTGGGCGTTTTTTTTTTCAAATATTTTAATTTAGTAATCAAACTTCTGATTCGATTTTGATGAAATTTCTATTGTAATCTGAAAGTATACATTTTCAAATAAAAATAATAACTTTCTCGGTATGAAATTAGCATGTTTGAAGTCTGTTTAACCCATTTTTTAATGGATATTATGTAAATATATCAATGGTAAAGCTAGAATGTAATTTGTCCCCAATATAATGAGTACTTTGTTCATAAAAAATGTTTACTGGATATTAAGCATTGCTCTTTTACAAGCAAACTCTCTGCACAATGGACAATCAAAATTCACACTGATAATTCTGGGTTCATTAGTTTGTCTTTTATTTATCAACATATTATTTGTCATAGTAGCATTACTGAGATAGATAAAAAAAGTAAATAATGATAGTAATGATACATGATAATTGTATAAACATATAGACACAGATGGTATACAAATAGATTAGATTCTAATTACTAGTATAATTATTCTAATCTTTACAATGATCATACTAGTGATTCTCTTTTATCTTTATATTTAACCATTTGACCATGTAGACTTGCATGCCGCGCAAATGGTTAAATATATAGTCATATTGGTCAATAACACAATTGTTTCTTGGAAATCAACAAAATTGTAGATCCTGAGTAAAAAAAACATGCTTGTGTCCTGTCAAATAAGTACAAAAAGTTATTGTAATATTATTATTAAGAATGCATAAAAATCATTAAATTAAGTTCTAATGTTAACCCACACACTAAACTCTTGCTGGTTCTTGTTTATGAGAACTATGTACAAAAAAATACTTGTCACTTAGAAGTAATAACACTTCAATTTAACTAAATAAGATAAAACTGTCAACATTAGTCATACTGCATACACCACACGGTATACTGTTCATCTATTTCACACATTATTGTGTGATGACCTTTCTGGCATTTATAATAAGATTCCAAATCCAATGATTCAGGGGTCTTCATGAATTGGAATAACTATTAGATAAATAAAGATATCCAAAAACATTTTGATAAGGTTTACTCACCTGATATCGACTCGATGCTGATTCCTTTTCACTAATAAGTCTACTGAGCTGCTTCTTTGCTTTCATTATGGCCGGTAGGTCTTGTTCATAGATTGCTGATAAAGGAGCACACACTAACTGTTCCACCTTTACTTCATGATCAGCTATTTCATTTGCTAAGTATTTTTCAGTTCTTCCTAAAAAGTCGATATTTGCAATGTTTTCTTTTATATGAACACATTCTACATGTTTTTATTGAGTATGGAAACAATAAGACTTTATGTGTATATTTGACTGAGCTAAAAGAGTAGCTAAGACAACTTGAGTGTATTGGCAGGACAAGATTTGTTTCTTATTTTCAACAAATACTTTTAATAGAGATATAGGATTTTAATATTTGGCAGAAATCAAAAAAGTAGTTTCTATATGTATTTTCAGTTTGCATGTGAACAAAAGAATAGGTTTAATATTTACATTTCATAAAGGTTTTATATATTTCTAAGCATCAATTTTTGTGATTTAAGCCAAAATATGAAATGAACAAATCTTGAAATCAGGTCTCATTTCAGCTTGTTAGTCTGTTATGTTATAAAAAAATTATAATTATAAGGCAGAGTGGGTGTAGAAGCTTATGGAAAACATTGCCCGTTGGTACTTACCACATTCAAGCAGAATGTATTTAAGAATACTATCATCATCATCATAATTACTAGCTTCACACATAACCAAACCAAGTAAATATTCAGGCAGTTTTTTTAATCTCTTTTCTCTAGCAGCTGGGTCTTGACCCTGTGTGCTCCCTGCCCCTGTCGATATTCTTTTACTGACAAGATGTAGTGCATTTCGTAGGTGTTCGACCTTCCTGTCTGCTGTCTGTAGCTCATCAGTTAGTGCTTCCCCTTTGCCTGACCTGTAAGCCAAGCCCAATAGGTAATTTTATATTTTATCATCAAAACATGCATTTCTGGCGCTCCAGTTTACCATCAGCTAAGTAGGTACCAAGATTACAAGCAGCTATCGTATAAGCATACATAAAGGCAAATTTTGTTATCTGATAAAATATAAGGGTACCTTGAAAACGTTTGGTCGGCAAGTTGCTTCACCCTATAGAACTGTTTCTTCATTTTGTTTTATTACTTTCGTTACTTTAGTTAAATCTACCAAGTCATTGGACTCCAAGTAAAAATTTGTAACGAGATTTTCAGGCTAATGTCAAGCGAGTGAGATCATCCTCGGCCAGTTATGATGCACTAACACAATAATAACAACACTCGGATATTAATCGTTAAGGCACTACATTTCCTAATTTAGTCAAAGTTAAAGCATTTAGAACTTGTAAATTCGAATGCAAAGATATACAACACAACACGAAACTCGATGATTCAGAAAAATAAAATAATGAACTACTAAACCACAGACAAACAGTGCTGCCAGCTTATTTTACTATGAAATCGTACAATACACCAGAAAAAGGCGTATTATGCTATGCATTTCAGAAAAATTGGTAAGACTTTCCCCTATTTAATAGCTAAAAAAAAAGGATATTCGAATAACATTATTTATATTACTTATAACTGTCTCCTAATAGGATGGTCTTTCGACATTAATGTAAATGAATTGCACATGTACACAGATGAATAATAATACTATACAGATCACATTTACATACTTTATTACAATACAGTTGCTTGTTGGGAATCGGGGCTTTGGCTGCATGCTTTGCCATCACGAAATTTCGGTAATCTTTTAGACAACAACACCTTTCGGTTAGCCGCATCTTTGCGAATAGGTGCATCTAGCCAAGTCCCTCATCATTGTTCTTCTTGTGGTGAAATGGTACACGGGCTCGGATACCACGGACTGTCCTGTATAAAAAGTACAGGACGAATACCACGACACGCCGACTTGAACGATATCATCCGTCGGGCTTTAGTTAGTGCCGGTATCCCATCTGTCCTAGAACCTAATGGACTGATGCGAGATGACGGCAAAAGACCCGACGGGATGACCCTCATCCCCTGGAAGATGGGACGGCCTCTAGTGTGGGATGCCACATGTGTTGACACTATGGCTCTGTCCCATCTTCCTTTAACTACAGTTCAAGACGGCGCGGCGCGGCCGCCGTCAAGGCCAAAAACCTCAAACGACACAAATATGCACTTCTTGACAGGGCCTACATGTTTGTGCCGTTTGGGGTGGAGACAATGGGTCCGTGGGGGCCGGCTGCCATGGAAACATATAGAGACTTGGCCAAACGTTTGGTGGAAGCATCAGGTGACCAGAATGCTGGCTTTTATTTTGCACAAAAAATAAGCATTGCCATTCAACGTGGTAATGCTGCCAGCATTCTGGGCACTTTCCCTTCCACCAACGGGCTATTTTAAAATTTTTAGTTTTATTTTTTATTTTTCTTTATTTTAATTTCTTAGGTGTAATTTAGTTTTTTAGGTCTAGTTTAGTTTTGTATTTATGGATATCAACTTATGATTTTGTCGATAACATGTAACTCTAATATAATAGTTTTAAACTCTATACAGGTCATACTCAAAGTAATACATCACACTTTTCACTAATATAATATTATTATATCACACTAATATATACATGCGGATATAGTTTGTTTGTTGTGTTTGTGTCTTCACGCTGCAACAGCTGAATGAATGTCAATGAAATTCGTAATGGAGATAGTTTGTATATTGGACTAATACATGGGATATTTTTATCCTCAGGTGAAACTACGGGGTGCATCTAGTATTTCTATAAAGATAGGACTGATAATCCATTGAAATATTATTTTATTATTTTTTATATATCTTAATTATCTTCATAGACCTAAGTGATCCTAGATACATAGATATAGATAGATATGTGTTACACAGTAATTTAAAAAATCTAAGAATTTTGGCCTGAATGTCAGTTCTTGGTTAGGCTCGAAAACATAAGGTGACTTTGATACAGCGTAATTTATGGACTACAATAGATGGCTGATTTATAAAACCAAAGATTAAAAATATGGTAAATATACTATATTTGCGTGGAGTATGGCAGCACCACGCTTTATATTCCTATCTGTGATCTCATAGTCAATTATATTTTCTATAACCTGTGGAAAAGAACTTAATTATACATAAAACCTTAAAATAAACTTGACTTTTTGGTATATGGCTTTTGTGGCTATTTAGAAAATAAAGGCAATTTGCCGTGAAAAAAAAATTTGCCAATGTCCGTTTCATGCCATTGGTGGAAGGAAAAGTGCCCAATACAAATGTAACTCATAAATGTGACATTGACAACTAACTGACCATGAGTAACAGAATCTCTGCCAGTTCTATATTCTCTGTGTGATCCCAATGTTTTGTTTGCATATGAGAAATTACGAAATTACAAATTTAAATCATTTGAATATTTTCACACATAAAACAAGTAGAACTATGCATATAGGGCGAATTCTGTTCAAAAGTATATAATATTAATTTGCTTGGTTAAACAGAAATGTTTAACTTTGCTTAATATTAAACAGTACCAAGTCGTAAATTCGTTTGTGATGTTCGTTGGGCTGTGAGGGGACTGGAGGGAGAACGAAAACTAATAATGTGTTATCGATGCAAGAGAGCGTAAATATTGCAGTCTGCGGTTACTGGCTCAAGTTTTATGTCGTGTTGTAGTTGGTATTAAAGTTCTTCCGCTGCAGATAAATTTATCCCCATAACAATGGAAAGAAAATTTCTTAACGTTATCCTTCTTGGATTTGGGTTTATGTTCGTTTTTACCGCTTTCCAAACCATGGGTAACATTGAGGTAAGTGAACTACATATTTGATTTATAACTTTTACTTCCTTTAGCACTTACATTTTTCTACTGGTAGGGTGGTAGGTATGTGTTGATAATGCAATAGGTGCAATTTTATATTTTAAGTTTGATTTCTATTAATTTTTAATATCTTACTTAATAAGTCAAAATTAGTCAATTTATCTATTCTTTGTGATGTGCTGCCTGCATTAAATATTGTAAAAAACATTTTCTGTAGGTATTGTACTATACACATCCATAAATTATAGAATTAGATTAGAGATGCCCTATGATATTACTCATTCTTTACCCCTTTTTTCACGGGGACTTGTAATATTCCATGATAATATGTTGATTTTAATAATATAACCAACCCAATGAAATTTGATCTAAACTGGTTCACTTGGTTTTTGTATTTGTCATACTTAATTAAATTATTACTATTATTATTATATATCCATAATATCTAACTACTTATAAATACCTGAGATTGTATTTCAATTCAGGCAAATTGATCACATAGTGACCATGTTTATAATTACTATGTGATCTATAAATTAATTCAAGGAGTGTTGTTCACAGGTGTTAAAATGAGTCGTCACCAATTGTATTCTGTCTGCAAGCAGACATGCAACACTATTTAATAATTAATTATTGCTACCTTTTGTAAATAACTATTAGTACAAAATTCTATTCATAATCCTTAATACTATAAAAAGCAGTTGCATTAAACTCAGTCAGACAAACATTTCTTAAATGTATTAACTTTTAATATCTGAATGTCATTTGGTACATTGTAAATGGATATGCACATATTATATTATATACATTTCTCTTATGTAAGTCTAGTTTAGAGCAGCGGGTTGATATAATAGGTAAATAATAATTAGCCCTTTTTGGGTTAGTCACTATTTTACCATGTTTCTTTAAAAAAACCTCAGGTATTGTTTCATGTAAATACAAATTTCTTTAATGTATGTACATAGTAAAGGGAGTATGTTGCATTTTTCAAATAGAGGCCTACTGTTGTTGTTTGTTACCCAAATACATCTCTTTTGTATCTTAAGCAATAAATAATGTAATATATTATTACATAGAGTATTTATCTTCGAAAAATAACAATAAGCTGTGAATTTTAGATAAATAAATAAACACCCTGCATGTCAATTGAGGTGCCCCAAATAATCAATGTAAATAAATACAACTGGATTTTATTCCTTTGGACTTTACTGTAAAAAATTAATAATCCAAAATCCATATTAAGTGTTAGTCAATCTTCCTAATTTTTTAAAAATCAATATTTATGTATTTAAAGTAAGTACATAAATGTAAATAAAAATGTATAGTCAAAGTTAAAATAAATATTGTATAAGCTACGTAAAAAAAAAAAATCATTTATAATTATTTCTAGTACAAGTGCTTACACTTGTACTAGAAATAATTATAAATGAATTTGTTAGGAAGCAAACAAAACTAAAAGTTAGGTGTAAGCAATCCAGCACAACACAGAAAAGAAAGCTCCAATCCAGAGCTTTCATTATCTTTATTTATTTTTCTTAAAAAGGTAAGTTTGTAATGAATCATGTATTTGAAAAAAAAACTAAAAAAGTATGTTCAAGAGTTCATGAAAGTTGAAGATATCTAATTCATAACTATAATAAGTGCCTAATTGTAAGCAGCTAAGAGTATTTGCATGATATTATTTGATACATTAATAAAGTAACACTGATTTATTTATTTTTTTAATGCCGATGCCGTCACTATCAGTATTATACGCCTCGCCAACTAGAAAGGACCGAATTCCGCACGCGTCGTTACCAATGCCTATCATATACACGACCTTGGTTATTTGAATAGCTTTTAGCTGTTCCACAAATGTCAAATTAAACGGTAAAGATTGTATGATGTGATATTACGAAATCTATGTATAACTTCAGAGTTGTATTGCAGGAATTTCGTAATAGAAAATTAGGACTTTTATTTACATGGGAGCTAATGATACAAACACGTTGGCTTCTGGCGATAGCAGTCAGTAATGTACGTCAAATTGTTTATTGCGCCAGTCGTGTATTGTTTATTATTTTAATATATTTAGAAAATTATTTTTGAACTTATTGTTTTATAATTTTTTAATTAGGTTTTAATTAACCATATTTTCATAATTGGGAAATAAATGGGAAATTTTAGTAAGTTCGTTAGCGTTTTCTTATATTAGGAAAATAGTTTCGTATATATATTGGACGTAGAGCTGGATAGATTTTATTCGTCACCGATATAGGTATGAGTAGTCTTTTCTCCGAACCGTCATTGCCTTATTGGACGTGCCCCAACGAATGCAGCGATTAAAATCTATGTAAAGTCATTTTGTCAATGATTTAAAGTAGAGAAAATAATTGATTTAGCGATTTATAGTCAGTCGTCTATCTACTTATTACATATATAAAAAATCAATTGCGGTTAGTCTCGCTAAAACTCAAACGCGGCTTGTGTGATTTGAATATTTTTTTTGGTCTTATAATAGTGGGCTTTTGTATAAGAATCGCCGCTGCATTAATTTTAGGGCGTCGAACTAAAATTCAATTTAAAAAATCTTTTGTTTTGGCACGAAGAACTTAGCCTACCTTGACTAGAGTGCGATTGCATTCGATCAGAAGCTTGAGTCGGTATCCCCCGTAGTAGGTTAGATAGAAAGGTCGCGACTTTCAATAGGGTCCACTTTTCCAGTGGACGTCTTCTCGATCTTCTTATCCCGGCAACGGCCAAACCGAGGCTCGCACACCAAGGGTGCCCTTGAGCTGGATGCCTCCCACTTTTGACGACTGGGCGCCTTAAGCGCCTGCCCTCCCGCCCGGTGACGCTGTAAACGTCGATAGAGACCTACAGCATTAGCCCGTTAAAAAAGACCTATGGGATCGGTGCAGCATGTAAGTATTTCTATTACGATCATGATGCTGTAAAGATTGATGACGGAGACGTGGATAGGGCGGCCGACTATAGAACTAATTCTATAATCGGCTCGGAAATTTTCGTTGGTGGAATGATCGTACTACAGAAGTCTTATTATTATCATTAGTACTATTACTTAATCTATGTTATTAGGTAGCACAAAATAACTAATAGAACTAGCGGCAGTAGATCCCGTCATTTTTCCTTAATTGGATCCAACATCCACGGGTAGAGTAGAGAACAGAGCTGGAGCAGTAATACCGGAATCTGCACGGCTAAAAATAAAGGCACAGCATTCCTTACATTATCGAGATATAAAACCGTATCACACTTAGGTATATTTTTGTGAAATCTTGTCTTGAATCCGGTTGTTTCAAGTTTTTTCGTTTTCATGTCAATAAGTTTGCTTTCCTGCAAGTTTCTCTTTAGTACACGAAGCAAACCGTTGAAGAAGGCAAAATGTCCTGTCATGCGAAATGCGCCGATGCGTATTTTACTTGAAATAACATTCGATTTTAAATGATATATGAAGAATTATTATTCTATATAAAACGATGAAGCAGAAACTGTAATGGATATAAACAATTTGGTTGTTCATAAAGCTCTAAAATATTGTAAGTAGAAAAACGACATACATCATCAGCTAAGGACAGCCACAGATATTTGTGGTTGAAGAAATAAGTAAATTGGCTCATTATTTTTTATTATCACCGAATGGATTGCATGACTCGTCTGACTAAAGATGCTAACGAAATAATAAGGACACCCGTCCACCCGGTAACATATTATCGCAGTAAAGTGAAAATATTTCCCAAAGAAGCTGTGTCATTGATAAAGAAATACATTAATTATTTTATTTACGATCCTGTCGCACAGTGACCACAATTTATTGTTATGCATAAAGTTGATATTAACCAGTTTATTCGCGAAGTAGCAGATTATGCAACGAGAATTGAGATCATCGGCCGAGATGAGATGGACCATTGCTAGCGGTCGCAAGTGTGTTATTGTGTAATGCCACCGCGCCGGTTACGGCCGTATGGCCTTACCTACATCACCAAATGTAAATAAACTGACAATAAGGAGTAATTTCATCGTGCAATTATATTTTAAGATAAACCGTTTTAAATTTACATGTTAATCTACGATTATTTACGGGTGTCTAATTTTTTTAAGTAACATTTTTTTTGGTTATTACGTTGTACATTATACGTACTATGTCATTAAGCTTTATTGCATTGCAATTTCTAACGCCTAGCTACGTTTATGCAGGCCGCAAGAAGGTTACGTAAAATATAGTTACGGATGTTGCACGAATTGCACGATCGACGAATGTCATGAACCTTTGTTTGGAGTACTCAAACTGTATTCTATTGTTATCAGGTTGAAACAAACGTAACACATGTAATGTATGTGTCTACTGTATATCCCTAAGTCTACTAACTATCCAGGCGCCTTGTCCACCACCCATCAAACAGTTGACAGTTCATTCTCGGTTTTCATCCTGGACACAAATTACACGGAAATGCTTAGAAAGTCTTCAAAAATCTATCGTTTCATTTGTTTCCATTTTTATTATATTTTGTTTACCTCAAGACTTGTACAGATGTAAATTGTATACAGTGGGGGCTGAACCGCGAAAAGCTTTAATCCAGACAATAACATCAATGATGACAGGCAAGAATTCATTGAGTAACCCCAATCTCTACAAAAAGTTATTGTAGGCAGCAGGCAGTATTGATTAGTGATTTAATGCTATTGCCTTAAACCGTTGTGACATTTAACACGTTGCTTTATCGTCTATATTCGATAAACTCAAGGATTTGTTTGTTTTCAATTTAGGTCAGACAGATCTACCGCTAAGATATTATTCAAGGGATTTTTTCAATGACATGTTGATTGTTATCCAGATTTCCGATGAGATATATTGTAGAACTTTGTATATACCACACATCCTACCCATGTATGGGTCCAGTAACGGGGCGACACATTTGCTAATTGGCAATAATAATAATAATAACGCCCAAAAATACATACATAGATCCTGGACCCTGACTAGGATTCCCTGTGTCTGGGGACCCAGGAACTACGAGGACCATGGTCCCACAAACCCTAGACACAGAACAAGTATTTGCGCTTTTATTTTCTGTGCACAAATACTTTATTAAGGTTAATTCGCATACACATTCCTTGCGTTTTACTATTGTGTTAAATTTGGTAGTCAGTATACTCAAAGTAGTAGAAATCGATCCTTGATTATACTTATAATTACAAGGATTCTCTGTCATAATTAAGTACTATTGTTGCAATAAACCAATTAGACGTACACAGACTACGTATAAGTTTGTAGTCGGATGTTATGATAGTAGTAGTAAAGTAGTAGTAGTTTGATATAGAATGTGTTAAAATAACCCTAAGTGGAAAGACCACACTTTGTTGAAGAAATTTTGTTGTACACTACAAAGTAGGTATATTTTTTTCCGTTGCTTGATTTCAATTGCGTGCAAAGTGATAAAAAGACAATATTATGTCCCCTACCTACCTATATTTATTGCAAGAACATCAAGAGCGTATAGAAACAGCGCGTATTAGATTAGTTTTATTTTATAAAAATATTTTAAACTATTATATTAGGCAATTTTTAGGACTGTAGTAGCCGTAAAGGAAGTCTCAAAAAAGAATATCGTTCGCGTCGTGCTCATGTTCTATGCTATTAGTTAAATTTTTATGGGTTTGATATGTTATGTTTCATAAGTATTCGTATAACATCCAAACAAATGACTACACTAACTATACTTAGCTAGTTAACCTCTATCAGGTACTTTATAAAGCTCAATACTTTGGAAATAGCTAAAATGTTGTCCAAAATATGAGAGGACCGACCATTCACTCCTAATAAGGACTAAGTGAAGACAAACTATTGATTTACATTAACATAAAGTTAATCTTATACATTTAAAGAATATTGCAAACATTGAAACCGAATTTTAAACCAATTTAACTTTATTGCAATTTGTGTAATTTAAAAGGTAGCAGTAATATTTTTTTTGTTTTGGTTTTTTGATAGTCTCAAAAGTTTTGGGCGATACCATTTTTGGGCGCATCCTACTTTGTAAAGAAAGCAACTTACCGCAACCAAGTTTGCGTTTTGGGTCTTTCCAAGACTATAAAATACCAAAATAAACTTCGCCGCAGTGCAGGATGGTTTAAAAGGTATGAAAGCTCCGATGCTTTTTGAATTTTAAAATAGGGTGAATGCTCTAAACTTTAATGTAAAACTGCCTATAACTCCTTTATAGTTGTTAATAAATTCATGGTTTTATAGTGATTTTTATTTTTATGGGCAGGTATATTGTGAATAACAATGCATAATTGGCATATGACAAATTAACACTTTCATATACAGTTATTACAAAATAAACACACTTTCTTATTTTGTTAGCTTCTTACGATAAACTAGCGATATTACAGCTTACTTAAGTAGACACACACATTGTGTATAATATACAATGGTTTTTATTTTAATACTATTCAATAGTGTAGGAAATTCCACTATGTTTAATCTATGCGATTAATGAAGATGAGGTCGATACCTTGATCTCTATATTACGCGAAACTGTATCAAGGCTCTCACCTTGGCAATAATATATCTAATCTTGAATTGTCCCCAGAAAACAATATTGGATAGCATAACAAAAGATGACCCGGGATTCACGGGCGATGGGTATGCGTCCCTCGCCATCATATATGCCACCTTGGCGATCTGCAACTGGATGGCACCATCGCTCATCACTTTCACTGGCCCCAGGGGAGCAATGGTGATAGGAGCTCTTACTTATTTGTAAGTTTCTTGCCTTGTGTTATTTATAAACAGGTGTATTTGATAAAATTGTATTATTTTATGCGTATATACATAGATGTACCATAATTACCGTCAACTATTTCCTATTCCTCACACATTAAATGCCAAATGCGCTAAATCAGCCTTCGCATCTAAGTTTGTATTCTGTGGCATCCCGTCGAGGCGTTGTAACGCGTTGGTTGATTTGGTATGTAGATACTATTGTTAGATCCCGGAATAGTATTTATAAATCTTGGGTATATACAGGACATATATAGGGTACTTATTATCCCGGAAAGTTGTGTGTGATTTCTATATATATATATTTTTTATGTTAAGGAATGACGTGACGAGCTAGCCGTTCGCCTGATGTTAAACGACACGGCTACCCATATCAGCTGCAGTGTCACTCGGAACTCTAAAGTATAGAGGTTCGCCTGACACTGCACTGCGCACGTCATCCAGAAAAATCAGCACAATCTAGTAATAAGATTACTAAACTGTGAGATCAGATCATAAAGTCTCATTTGCCCAGTAATTTCACTAGCTACAATGCCCTTCAAACCGGAAAACAGCAGTACTTGCGCACTACTGCTTGGTGGCAGAATAACTGGCAAAGCGGTGGTACCTACCTAGACGAACTTTGCAGTAAAGTCCTACCACCTAGAATAGTAGGTAGGTAGAGAAGCCGTGCCCGCTGGTTCACCCGCGTGGATTTCGTGGTGATTGGATGGATGGTGGACCTCTTGGTCCATGCGGGTAAAACAGTGGACACGGCTAGATTAAGTATTACCTACACATTATTATGAATGCCAATTAGGTACTTTTTGCAGCAGCGAAAACTTCTTATACATATATTATGGCTAAATGCAAGTAAATATAAAACGAATGACAATAAAATAATTTACTTACGTCTGGGGAATTTGGCTTGATACTTTAGTCACAGATTATGTTATACTTTGGATAGGCAGTAGCCGTTGGTTGGTTGCTTTGTGATTGGAAAGTTCAAAAGTCGTTCTGTTATGATTGTTTTGATGACAAATCACGTGTATGTCATGCATGACAGACAATAACATAGCAAGTCGAAAATCTTTCCCTATATAAATAAGAAGAAAATATAAATAAATATAAGTATTTGTGGACATTTTTCAAACGTCAACCAGCCCCAAATTAAGCAAAGCTTGTATTATGGAAACCAGATAACTGATACAATACTTATATACTTTTTGTTTGTAAATATATACATAGAATACAATATAACACCCAGACATAGAACAAACACGTATGTTTATCAAACAAATGTTTGTCCTGGGTGGGTATCGAACCGACAACCTACAGTTCAGAAGGTAGTGCTACTACCAACTGAGCTATCAGGCCAGTAAAATTGGCTCAGAGGTTCCGGTGTCTACTGTATAGCTTTTCCCGATAAATATAACCTTTGAGTGCCCTACAGGTTATGATAAAGAAAATATTGGTCCAAAAATCAAGACCTTGAAAAAAATAACTTCAATATATAAATCGATATACCTACTATATGATAATTATAACTGAATAGTGTTTATATCATAAATATTACAACATTTAAATAAAATTTGATATCAAATCATTTAACTATACATCATAATTCAAAAGTGGAGATCGAGACTAATATCATTTACTGAAATGCTAATAACAACTATGTCATAGAGGTCAATACTATGCAATAGTTTATACAATTATATAATTCTAATAATGTCATGCAAACCGGTATAAATCTCAGACTCTTTTTATAGTTTTGACTAATATAATTATACCTACCTATATTCTCTGCCATGTTCTGAGTCACTTGAATTTCAACAGCTGAAACTTAAGTAATGTCAAAATGTTATAGAGTTTTATTGTTAGTCAGTACAAACTTTAAATTACCTACCTACATACAATGAAAAGACTTACATGAAACTGAATCTATCCATATTAAAAAAAATGGTCAATCAACTCACTTTGGTGGAGAACTCACGCTTGAGCAAAAAAATAACTAATAGTTTTCATAAAAATGATTAAATGGTTGCTAAGACATTTTCCCGTATCTCTTCTGGTTTATGTTTTATTCATACTGTCCCAGTTAAAAAATCATATTCTATAATATAGTACTACTAAATATAACATCATAATTTTATGCACAGACACTGTGCTCGCGAGGTCTACCGTTCTCAGAACTACTATTAGCTTATAAACAAGTTTATGCTGTTCATAGCTAATTATTTAGTCAATGGTGTCGATTCTGTGTCGCATTATCTAAAACTAAAGTAAACTTAAAGTATGGTGGTGCTCTTCTGATAAAGGGGAAATGAAAAAGATGGAAATATTTTAATTTCGTTAAGCTTTAGAATATGCGACACAGAATCGACACCAATACATAATATGGGAGAGATAGGAGAGGGACATTATAGTATAAAGTATAATTAGTACTTCCAGTTTCTTCCAATAAGAAAACACCATCATCGGACATATCGATGATCGTTTAACACTGGAACAGGAAAAAAAAATCTGCGCCAATGAAATCTCGTGCTACGTTTTTATTTATTTTTTACGTTTTTGTTCTAAATCCTGGACACGTTCATTTTAGAAGCCACCGCACTTTAAATACCTCCAATAATGCTCAGTAAACCGCAAATACCTACCTACTTTCACTGTTAGTTTTTATGTAATCATATCATAGCGTTTTGCCTCCTATGTTCTTAATCAGCACGTTTCTGTGAATACACGTATTGTCACCAATTGCTACTTTACACCAGGAGGGTGATCACGAAACTTTGATAGCAATGCAATAGGAGAAATTTTCATACTAACTATGCACATAAAGTACGTATTTTAACTGTCAAATCCATACAAAGTGTTTCTATTTGTTGCAATCGAGTTACGTGATCGCCCAGCCGATAATGAATGGTGTATTGGTTCCGCAGCTTCATGTAAATGCTAGCCTGGCCCATTACGCGAGTTGATTTGATCTATATTTATAATTGATTAATTGGACGATTGGTTTTTACAGTTGTATAGTAATGTTAAATTAGAATTGTAAATTAATGCAATGGCTTTTATTACTTTGTTACATGTTTTGAATCATAAATTATACATGAAACATTCAATCCTAAAACCTTGTGAATCGCATATTTCAAGTAGGTATTTGGTAGGTAATAGAGCGTTTATTTTCAAGTAGCTGACAATGTTTCCACTCAACGGTTGTGGCCAGCAGTTATTGAGATACGCTATTTCATAATCCAATAAAGTTTCCGAAATACTTCAGAAATAATCAAGTCGAGGCGTGATGTACTCGGCACACAATTTATTTAAGGCATAGGTATTTATGATAACTCAATTATAATAAAACTATCGCACAAACGCGTAAAAGTGTATAAGAGTAATCTTTTTATTCGTATACGTAATAATAGCCCCGGATCTACGTTTTATCGAAGCAGAGGCAAAACATGTCATTGGCACCCCTCGCCTCTAGCATTCGAGATTAATAATTATTTAAAAACTAGTTAGTAGTAGTGGGGCAGATGTTTTAGCGTGCATACGGTTAGTTTTCTTTTGCCTTGGCAAAAAACATGCGCGCGGGATTGCACGCTAAAACATTTTTCGTTAATGTTTGAAGTTAGTTCTTGATTTTGCACCATTATTGGCGTATTTTCCAAAGAGGCATAGCCCCGCCATGGGCTAATAAAGGATGCTGCCCAACCGTACTAATTTTGGTAGTTTTTAAATAAATGTTGAATACTAAGCTCTTAATCAGAACGAATACGCCAAGTTATTAAAAAGTGAAAGAAGCGTGCGTGCAAGTTTCACAAGTACACAAATAGATATAGAAATCAGATTATAACAAACAGGCATAGTTGATCTTGATATCAACTTTGTTCATCTATAAATAAATCTAGGTAAAACACGAAAAATATCTATGGACAGAAGCTGAGGGCATCTTAATGAAATGACTGACTTGAAAACGCATGCGAAGCCAGCGATCGTAGCGAACGCCAAACATTTTCATGGGTACAAATATATTAGGGAAAAAATAAAAATTTCAGTTACTTTCAAAGTTAGAGCTCCCAATTTTAATAAAACTACCAATATGAAACTGTTTCTATCGCGTTTTACGGAAAAAAGATTGAGATTGACGCGCTTTCGCTTGAACACGCACTCAAATTAGCATCTATAGAATGTCAAATAGTCAAATTTACACAGGTCATCGCTATAGTATAATTAATGCTAACACATAAATTAAGCGCCCCCTTAAATTGCCGCCCTGGGCGCGTGCTCCTGTTTGCCCCCAGATCCGGGGCTGCAGAATAAATAAGTATGTACTTAGTAAGTTTCACGCTATGAAGACTTTATAACTTATTGTTGGTAAAGCGAACTCTTTTCTTCATTGAAGATTAGAGTTCGCTTTACCAATTACTGTAAGTGAATGTGGATAATGCGGGACCCGTTGCTGGAGACTCATGGTTTCAAACTATAGAACTTTTTATATATGGATTCGAAAAGATCACGAATAAGGCTATTAGATGGCGAAAACAATCTTGACTTGATGAGCAGTTTAAGGAATTGCTTCTTAAATAAATCGTAGCGATCAGATATAAAAGTTGCGTATCGGCAACTCCATCATGTATATGTTTTAATCTATCTCCGTCTCATTAAAAATCCTTAATTTATAACACTGTTCCGCTCAGTACGTACTCACAGAGATCGGTTTATGTACTATCTATGGATGATATAACACACGTGGAATAAAACCTACAAGTACCTGTCACATATAAGTATGTACACGAGGTAAATAATAATACCGATAAAGATTACAAAACGAGTTACTCTGAGCTATGAAACATTTTAATGACAACTTCATGATAAACCTTAAATAATATTATTTATGTCTATGCTATTACTAAATTAGTAATGGTGCCTCTGAGCACCTTTTGGTCCGTTTACTTAACCTTTTTTCATAACTAGCTATGAAATTCATATTTTTCCATTGATTCGTAACTACTTTAAAAAAATATTTAAACAATAAAGAACTGTGTCTCATAACTAGCTACAAAAACGGATAAATTTTTTAATAATCAGTAATGAAAAAGGCATATTTTTTTACTTTTTGTTAGCTAATATAGCTGTAAAAATGGTTTTTACTATAGCACTAACAATCATAATTCTTACTTATTTCCATAAAATAGGGGTCTATTCTAGGCTTAGAGAATATTCTAGTTGTAAACACTACGAATGCCTACGGAGTGAAATATAGTATTTTAATAGCCCGTAGATTTTGACTAACCCCATTCTACGATTTGGTATTTAGGTTTTTCTGTCAAAATTTCTGTGAAAATTCATTTGTGTGCAAGAATGTTTTGTAGTGAAATGTGTATCGATATAATACGGCCACGCGTACTACACGCAACTGAACTACGAATGGTATGTTTATGTACTTTATTAGGTACTGTAATAATGGTTTGTAACCCCTCCCCCGTCCTTGTCACATTTGTGAAACCCCCTCTACTGTAATGTCACATATTTTGCAATTTTACATTAGAAACTTATGAAATTAAATTTTTTTGTGTTGTAATATTTAGATATAAAATATTATATTTTGAAAAATGTGATGTCACAAAATTTGGGACACTCCCGCTCCTTGCCACAAAATGTCACACTTCGTCGACCCCCTCCCTCCCCCTTAAGTGTGTCGTAATTTATAGATTTCCCCTAATATATATACTTGTATATGTACATATAAGTATGTCTATTTTTGATATTAATTCATATCAGTGACAGTAAAGCGAAGTTCGATACACTTTTGTTGTAATAGAAGGAGGTCCATAGGTTTGCTGAATTAATGATATGCCGATTGACTTTGTATAAGATATATTAATTAAAAAGATATTTACAAAAACCAAAATGCGGAAAATAAAATTTTTTCTCATGTGTAGTCTATATCAACAACATTCGTTGCCCCTAGCAACGAGCTGGAAAAGTTCTCTATTAGAATGGTATTGAAACTTTTTCGTGGGCCAGCACGCCACATCACCCCCCTCCAGAGACCGTCCTACGGGCGATAATATTCTGGAAAACGCACTGTTCGTCCTGATCGAGTGGTGGTCACTGGAGCGTCTCGGGTCTCAGGTGCTGCCACGGCGGGAGAATGGTCCAACTCACGAAGTATGTAGGCAGGCTTAATGCGGTCGACTGATACAGTGACTTCTTTGCCTTTTATGCGGAGCTTGAAAACTTTATCCCCTCGTTCTATCACCTCATGCGGGCCTGTATAAGCTGCTTGAAAAGATGGGTGCGAGGTGTCATCTCTTAGAAAGACGTGGGATGCTGTTGCTAAATCTTTGAAAATGAATATAGAGCGGTTATTCCCATGATGAGAAGTTGGTAATGGCAACAAATTTTTGGCGAATGTGCGCAGTCTTTCAGTGTATACTGTCAAGTCCTCTGTGCCATCAGCCGATTGACAAAAAATGTCACCTGGGAGTCGTAGTGACTCTCCATATACGAGTTCAGCTGGAGTCGCTTGTAAGTCTTCCTTAAATGCCGCCCGGATTCCCAGTAGTACAAGTGGAAGTGTTTCAAGCCAGCTGCTGGTCGCATGACATGTAATGGCGGCTTTAAGCTGTCTGTGGAATCTTTCGACGAGTCCATTGCATGCTGGATGGTAGGCTGTAGTTCGTCTGCGTTGAAATCCGATGATGTGGGACAGATGCTTAAAAAGTTCTGATTCAAACTGTCGACCACGATCAGTGACGATATCTACAGGGCAGCCGAATCTGGATATCCATCCGTGAACTAAAGCTTTTGCCACTGTTTCAGCTGTTATCTCCTGTAATGGTATAGCCTCGGGCCATCGTGTGAAGCGATCTACACATGTGAGACAGTAACGATACCCTTGTGAAAGAGGTAAAGGTCCGATCAAATCTATGTGGATTTTCATGAATCTGGCTCGAGGTAAGCTGAATGATGCTAATGGAGATGAGACATGACGTGTTATTTTTGATCGTTGGCATGCTAGGCAGGAACGAGTCCACTCTCTACAATCTTTTCGCATACTAGGCCATACATAGCGTTCCGATATCAGTTTCGTCGTCGCATTTATGCCAGGGTGGCTAAAAGAATGCAAGTTTTCGAACACTTGCCGTCGCATGTCTTTGGTCACATAAGGTCTGGCCACATTGCTGCTCTTGTCACAATAGATTTCTGTGTGAGATCCAGGCAGTTTGATTTTTGTCAAGCGCAGAGAAGTATCGCTATCCAAAAGTTGTTCTAGTTCAGGATCTGTGCTTTGTGCTTGAGCAAGCTTGGATAGATCGATGGGCTGAGTAATCTCTTCGATGCGTGATAAACTGTCAGCCACAACGTTATCCTTTCCTGAAATATGCCTGATATCTGTAGAAAACTGTGAAATAAAATCCAGATGTCTGAACTGTCTTGGTGAGCACTTTTCTTTTCGTGAATGAAATGCGAAAGTTATGGGCTTATGGTCAGTGTAAATAATAAAGTCTCTCGCCTCCACCATGTGACGAAAGTATTTTATTGCTTCGTAGATGGCGAGAAGTTCCCTATCGTAAGGCGAGTATTTCTGTTGACATGGTGAAAACTTTCGAGAGAAAAATGCTAAAGGTTCCCACATGCCGTCTTTATGCTGTTGTAAAGCTGCGCCCATTGCTGTGTCTGAAGCATCGGTGACTATAGCGAGCTTCGCTTGGCAGTCTGGATGAGCGAGTAGTGCTGCTTGGCAGAGACTTTCCTTGCAGGTGATGAATGCTTTAGTAGCTTCTTCTGATAAATGCACGGGATGTGAACCTTTAACTGATCCTGTGAGCAGTGCATTCAGAGGCGCTTGATGCCGCGCTGCGTCAGGAATAAACCTTCTGTAAAAGTTCACCATTCCTAGGAATCTTCGCAGTTCTCTAACGGTTTTCGGTGGAGGGTAATTCGCAACTGCTTCTACCTTCGATGGTAACGGCTTAGTGCCAGCTGCTGAGATGCTGTGTCCTAAAAACGTTACCTCTGATACACCGAATATGCACTTGTTCGTGTTGATTACCATGCCGTATTCCTTGAGTCTGTTGAAGAGCAGATGAAGGTGCTTCTTGTGTGATTCCTGATCAGGTGAGAAGATCAAAAAATCGTCCAGAAACGGGAAGCAGAACTCCTCAAGGCCCCTAAGCATCTCGTCCACAAATCGTTGAAACGTTTGACTGGCATTACGTAGTCCGAACGTCATGAACGGAAATTCGTATAAACCAAACGGCGTCGTGATTGCGGTCTTCGGAATATCCTCAGGGCAGACAGGAATTTGATTATAAGCTTTTACGAGATCGATAACCGAGTATACTTGACAGCCGGAGAGACAATGTGCAAAGTCATGTATGTGTCGAATGGGATAGCTGTCTGGTACGGTTCTAGCGTTGAGCATTCTGTAGTCACCGCATGGACGCCAGCCGTTATCTTTTTTAGGCGCAAGATGAAGTGGTGATGACCATGGTGACTTTGAAGGTCTGGCTGTTCCGTTCCTCAACATATCTGCAAATTCGTCTTTTGCGATTTTTAATTTATCCGGTGCTAGTCTTCGTGGTGTGCTGCTTATTGGCGGCCCTGCAGTAGTTTGTATATGATGCATGGTATTATGCTTCGGAACACGGTGGACACCGGAAGGTCTAGTAATCTCAGGGTATTCGCTTAGTATGTTATGATATACGGAATTTCCAGAAATAACTTTTACCGATGAAATGTTCCCAGTTGACTGTGCAGGTGAAGCTGGGGACGTAAGGCTTGTAGTGTTGTCGATTAAACGTTGATTTCGACAATCCACGATGAGGTTGTAAAATGATAAAAAATCTACACCTATTATGGCCTTTGTAACGTCCGCTACGATGAATCGCCAAGTGAAGTCACGGCGCAAGCCTAGGTTCAGCACTAAATGAGCGTAGCCGTAAGTAGAAATGGGTGTACCGTTTGCCGCACACAGCTCATAATTTGTTTTCTCACGACGTTCCTTGAGTGCCGATCGGGGGAAGACACATACGTCACTGCCAGTATCAATGAGAAACTGCATCTTCGTAGCGCCGTCCGTGACAAATAGGCGACCGGAAGTTTGGCAATCGGTCGTCGCCATTACCGACTGCTGTTCGCGTTTCCCGCATGATAATCACATGGTTTTACGCACTTACTTGCTTCATTTCCGAACTTACTATGATACCAGCACACAGGAAATTTTCTATAGTTCGACTGTGATCGTGTGGAGCTAGAAAGACCGCGCGTTTTCTTGTTTGAACGATTCGGTGCACGTGAATGCCGGTTCACCTGCGCAGTTAGAGCTTGCACTTGTTTGGTAAGTTCAGCAATCTGTTGGTTCATGGCTTCTAAAGAGCTTCCTGGTATGGCACTTGATGTTGATGCTACGTGCGCTGTAGGCGACACAACGTCATGGATGCGGTCAGCGAGATCTGCGAGCGCTTCCAGTGAAGACATCATCTGCGAAGCGATTATCGTTTGCGTGCTACTTGGTAGGCGACTGGTCCATATAGTACGTAGAAAATCTTCGGGAACTCCAGGTCCAGCCAAATGTTGCAAATGTCTTAGAAACTGAGATGGCTTACGGTCTCCAAGTTCTGCGTGCATAAGTAATTGCTTGACCTTCTTTTCTCGTGACGCGGACAGTCGTTTGATAAGTTCCGACTTCAATTTTTCATACCTGTTGGTGTCGGGCGGGTTGATGATTATATCTTCCACCTCAGAAGCATACTGCGGGTCTAGTTGGCCGATAACGTAGAAAAACTTCGTATTGTCCGTAGTAATGTTCGATATCGCGAATTGGCCCTCGATCTGCGCGAACCAAATGGCCGGCTTTTCAGGCCAAAACGGCGGAATGCGCACGCCCACACGACAAATATCTTCGTTCTTATCGGTTGAGAGCGACATCTTTATGTGAATCAGTATCAGAATTATCGCAATCAGCAACAAAATCAAAATCACACACATTTACTGCAAACGTGGACTTTCGGTTCAAAACAGGTCACTTGTTTGAACGATTCGGTGCACGAGATGCTTAGGGGCCTTGAAGAGTTCTGCTTCCCGTTTCTGGACGATTTTTTGATCTTCTCACCTGATGAAGAATCACACAAGAAGCACCTTCATCTGCTCTTCAACAGACTCAAGGAATACGGCATGGTAATCAACACGAACAAGTGCATATTCGGTGTATCAGAGGTAACGTTTTTAGGACACAGCATCTCAGCAGCTGGGACTAAACCATTACCATCGAAGGTAGAAGCGGTTGCAAATTACCCACCACCGAAAACCGTCAGAGAACTGCGAAGATTCCTAGGAATGGTGAACTTTTACAGAAGGTTTATTCCTGACGCAGCGCGGCATCAAGCGCCTCTGAATGCACTGCTCACAGGATCAGTTAAAGGTTCACATCCCGTGCATTTATCAGAAGAAGCTACTAAAGCATTCATCGCCTGCAAGGAAAGTCTCTGCCAAGCAGCACTACTCGCTCATCCAGACTGCCAAGCGAAGCTCGCTATAGTCACCGATGCTTCAGACACAGCAATGGGCGCAGCTTTACAACAGCATAGAGACGGCCTGTGGGAACCTTTAGCATTTTTCTCTCGAAAACTTTCGCCATGTCAACAGAAATACTCGCCTTACGACAGGGAACTTCTCGCCATCTACGAAGCAATAAAATACTTTCGTCACATGGTGGAGGCGAGAGATTTTATTATTTACACTGACCATAAGCCCATAACTTTCGCATTTCATTCACGAAAAGAAAAGTGCTCACCAAGACAGTTCAGACATCTGGATTTTATTTCACAGTTTTCTACAGATATCAGGCATATTTCAGGAAAGGATAACGTTGTGGCTGACAGTTTATCACGCATCGAAGATATTACTCAGCCCATCGATCTATCCAAGCTTGCTCAAGCACAAAGCACAGATCCTGAACTAGAACAACTTTTGGATAGCGATACTTCTCTGCGCTTGACAAAAATCAAACTGCCTGGATCTCACACAGAAATCTATTGTGACAAGAGCAGCAATGTGGCCAGACCTTATGTGACCAAAGACATGCGACGGCAAGTGTTCGAAAACTTGCATTCTTTTAGCCACCCTGGCACAAATGCGACGACGAAACTGATATCGGAACGCTATGTATGGCCTACTATGCGAAAAGATTGCAGAGAGTGGACTCGTTCCTGCCTAGCATGCCAACGATCAAAAATAACACGTCATGTCTCATCTCCATTAGCATCATTCAGCTTACCTCGAGCCAGATTCATGAAAATCCACATAGATTTGATCGGACCTTTACCTCTCTCACAGGGGTATCGTTACTGTCTCACATGTGTAGATCGCTTCACACGATGGCCCGAGGCTATACCATTACAGGAGATAACAGCTGAAACAGTGGCAAAAGCTTTAGTTCACGGATGGATATCCAGATTCGGCTGCCCTGAAGATATCGTCACTGATCGTGGTCGACAGTTTGAATCAGAACTTTTTAAGCATCTGTCCCACATCATCGGATTTCAACGCAGACGAACTACAGCCTACCATCCGGCATGCAATGGACTCGTCGAAAGATTCCACAGACAGCTTAAAGCCGCCATTACATGTCATGCGACCAGAAGCTGGCTTGAAACACTTCCACTTGTACTACTGGGAATCCGGGCGGCATTTAAGGAAGACTTACAAGCGACTCCAGCTGAGCTCGTATATGGAGAGACACTACGACTCCCAGGGGACATTTTTTGTCAATCGGCTGATGGCACAGAGGACTTGACAGTATACACTGAAAGACTGCGCACATTCGCCAAAAATTTGTTGCCATTACCAACTTCTCACCATGGGAATAACCGCTCCATATTCATTTTCAAAGATTTAGAAACAGCATCCCACGTCTTTCTCAGAGATGACACCTCGCACCCATCTTTTCAAGCAGCTTACACAGGGCCGCATGAGGTGATAGAACGAGGGGATAAAGTTTTTAAGCTCCGCATAAAAGGCAAAGAAGTCACTGTATCAGTCGACCGCATTAAACCTGCCTACATACTTCGTGAGTTGGACCATTCTCCCGCCGTGGCAGCACCCGAGACCCGAGACGCTCCAGTGACCACCACTCGATCAGGACGAACAGTGCGTTTTCCAGAATATTATCGCCCGTAGGACGGTCTCTGGAGGGGGGTGATGTGGCGTGCTGGCCCACGAAAAAGTTTCTATACCAATCTCATAGATAAACTTTCCAGCTAGTTGCTAGGGGCAACGAATGTTGTGGATATAGACTTCACATTAGAGAAAATTTTATTTTTCCGCATTTGGTTTTTGTAAATATCTTTTTAGTTATTATATCGTATACAAAGTCAATCGGCATATCATTAATTCAGCAAACCCATGGACCTCCTTCTATTACAACAAAAGTGTATTTAACTAGGCTTTACTTATATATAATTTATATAAGTAAATTATTATAATTTTATAAGTTATAATATGAATTAATATGTTAGATATTAGTTATATCGATAATATATAATATAATATATATATAATATCGATACTATAATATTATATTATTTTAAATAAAATAACATTATCTTGACATATCAGAAGGTTGCGTGTTCAGATCACGTCGGGGTCACCAGTAAAGCGAAGTTCGATACACTTTTGTTGTAATAGAAGGAGGTCCATAGGTTTGCTGAATTAATGATATGCCGATTGACTTTGTATAAGATATATTAATTAAAAAGATATTTACAAAAACCAAAATGCGGAAAATAAAATTTTTTCTCATGTGTAGTCTATATCAACAACATTCGTTGCCCCTAGCAACGAGCTGGAAAAGTTCTCTATTAGAATGGTATTGAAACTTTTTCGTGGGCCAGCACGCCACAACATAAATCAGAGATTTATGTCCACATGTAGGAAATTGAACTTTTTCTTTACCATATATTGTTAAATTGTGTTAAGTAAGTACCTACCTATATAAGAACGCATCTTTGCTATATAATATAAGGTTTAAAATGTTAAATCATATAAATATATGGATTATTGTTTAAGTAAAAGCACTTTAGAAGGATGTCTCTACCTACCATACTTATAAGGTCCACAACACAGTAAACACTCAAATGATGAATAATACTTTTAAGTCTCAATGTCCTCGTAATCGAGATCCACTTGACCTGTTTGCAAATAATGATATTACCTACCTGAGAACTGGTTTCCAATATATTACCCGTATTCTCTTATGTTGTTGCTAAATGACCAAATTAAAGGATCTGTAGGTGTTGGTAGACCTTGTGAAATGGATTGGAAATGCTATGCTATATGTATTTATATATAATAAAAAGTCAACGCTCTTTTATGGCTATTTATAATGGTAATTAAGTGACTGAAGGTATTTCATTATTATTATGGTTAGTAGAACGAACAACACCTCCAAATCCAAATAAACAATACATATTGTACAACACGAATTGTTTGTCGAGTAATTTTTGTAAGTAAATACCCTCTTTTTCAATCAACTTCAAAGAGGAGGTTCTCAATTGGGATATATTATATATAGTGCTTTAATTTTTAAATTAAATTAACCGTAAAAAATATTACGCTGTTCGCTTACTAAACAACCTGATTGCTCAGCATCCAGATGTAGATGTATTTTACAAAAAGCTTGACAAGTTTGTGGATGTTTGTTTAAAATGTTTAAGTTCGAATTAGTAAGTGTATTTATGTATTTTAGACTTATGCTAAAACACTGCGAGTAGTTGAACTTAAATAAATAAATATAGATGATAACATCATTCAACTAATTTCATAAATATCATTATGACATTAAGGCAATTGATTTTGGGACAATGAGTACTCTATCATAGCCAAAACTATATTATAATAGCACTACCTCAAGAGCTTTGCTCTCTCTGCTGCAACCTTGTCGCTGACTGTACTTATGAGTTAGGTGCTACTTAATTAAAACATTCGCTAACCTAGTTTTCATTAGATAAGGAATGCATCATAACATGATCGATCGTTAGCTGCAACTCTCTGGCAAGTGGCTTGCACGGCATTGACTCTACTTAGTAAATCAATTATTTTTATAAATTTGCGTGTTCAAGGATAGAAACTTAGTGCTTATGATATAACATTGACAAAACATTTGTCTAATTTAAAGTGGTAACTGCTTAAACTTGACGGTTTCTGTAAATAGACGAAATAGGACGTATAAAATAGACGAAATTTTTATCATCAGCTGATAGCCGTAATCACGGCTTTCGATAGAAAGCTTTTGCTGTCCTGTGTACTCTGTTTTACAAATAAAGATGTTCATTAAAAAATCTACGGTGAATTTACTGTCAATAACCTTAAAGTATACATTACTCAAAATTAAACTAGTTTGAAAGAGCTAGAATTCAACTATTTTCCGACAGTGCCACAGTAGGTAATATACCATTGGGTGTGTTGTGTGTGTGGCATTGGCAATACCTTGGAAAACCCTAGAATACTTTCATAACAAAAATAAGCGTTTTATCCGCTTACGAAAGTAAACCTATAAACTTTCGTAAACACTGCAAAGTTTATGTCTTGAAATTT
This sequence comes from Ennomos fuscantarius, assembly GCA_905220475.3. Lineage (NCBI taxonomy): Eukaryota > Metazoa > Arthropoda > Insecta > Lepidoptera > Geometridae > Ennomos > Ennomos fuscantarius. The sequence goes on from HG992033.1 coordinate 5,123,519, forward strand.
TGTCATATTTAAGCACATATTTCATATTTCATGATATTATTCCATAATTTATTTTGATATACCATACCAGCCAGGCGAACACTTAGCTTGATTGCAACGCATAGAAACACTAATTTGTTTGGATTTAACAGTTTCAATTGACATAGACATAGCTTTAATGGATGGATAGATTTAATGAAAATCAATGACTCGATATAGAGTAGGCAACGATAACGATAACGACGACCTTATTGATAGGTCAAAAGTTCTCTGCAACTGTCTCTTTCTTGTCATGGTGATAGAAGCAATTTGTATTGCAATCAAAGTTCCGTGATCACCCCCATATTTCAATCTAGCGTATGCTCTTGTCACCGTTGATAAATACATAATAGCGTAATAATTTCACATTAGGCATGTGAAATGGTGATTATTGATCAGTCGGTAAAAATTTAAAATATATAATAAATATTTATTTTAGTTTGAGTTATGTGCTGATGCTCACGCAAGCCGCCGCGGCTTGCGTTAGTAACTGGCTCCCAGAAAACGGACATCGAATATGACCGAAACCGACTTTTAATTGACATGAGTTTAGCCGTTATTTATTTTACAAAATATTTATTTATTTTCAGATTCTTTATAATAACGTTCCTGTTCCCAAAGACATGGCTACTGTACGTGGCCAGTGTCCTGATCGGTGCTGGAGCAGCCCTCATATGGACCGGCCAGGGCAGCTACCTCACGCTCAACAGCGACTCTGACACCATATCGCGGAACTCTGGAATATTCTGGGCCATGTTACAATGCAGGTTAGCCTTTTCACTATAATTATGGGATAGCTGCCATTACTTAGTTTAATTTCCACGTAACTGTCATTGCTTCCCGTTCTAGGGTTTTGATTGCTGTACACACGTAGATCAGAGTAGGCAGGATACAGGATGACAGGACACAAGTATTTGTACACAGAAAAATAAGCGCAAATACTTGTTCTGGGTCTGGGTGTTGTGGTACCACGGTCCTCGTAGTTCCTGGGTCCCTGGAGACAGGGACTCCTAGTTATAGACAGATAACTCTTTATTGTCTCACCAATGAAATTCACCTAATACAGGAATGAATAAATAATAGTTATGGCCCAGGATCTAAGTATGTGATCGTTGGGCATTATTATTATTATTATAGCGTATAAATTAGATTTTGACTTTATTTAATTCCAATTTCAACTGTAACGTTGCAAATTGTTTCGAAATCTAGACATTAAAATATAACTTCTCTAAAAGTCACGGTAGCGTGATCAAAGTAATTAATTTGAATACTGTTATAGGTAATTACTGACAGTCCGATACAGATTGTATCTGCAATATAATAATAATAAATATATGTGGACGTTTTACACAACGCAATCTAGCCCCAAGCTAAGCAAAGCTTGTATAACTGTGGGAACCAGATAAATTGTACAATACTTAGGTCCGTATCACAGAAAGATGCTCAGACATCGATCGGTGCTCGAGCAGAGATTTCTTTCACTAAATCGCACCTTTAATAATAAAGTGAATCAAGTCAAAAAATTGGGATTCGCCGATTTTGTAGTAAAACGATTTCTATGCTCCTAAAGAATAGGTACAGTTTAGCAGCCGCTGCATTCACGGCTTTACGAGCGAAATAAAGGAACGTTCGTCTCTTTTTGATTGACTCGTCGATCCCTTCCGAAATTACAAAACGAACCAATTAGAAATGCTCCAGCAGTGATCAAACTGAGACGTGTGCTTGAGTGGAATAATTCAAAATAAATCATTTTATCAATTTTTCTATTTTTTTCTAAAATTTTCATTTAATGGTAAACAGCATTATATATTAAAACACCTTGTTTCATACTATGTTTTTACTAACAAAATGCATTAAATACTATTGATGCATTTGTTGCAATCTTTTTTTTACATAAAGACTGTACTAATAAGTATTGTGTCATGAAGTATGATTAAAACTTGGCGAAATTTTTAATCAAAAAAAGATCTGCATCACCAAAAATGTTTAATTTTTATTTCAAACCTCAATATTTTAGTAAATATTAATAATTCTAATTATTTTGAAGTCCATTTATGTCCCACCATCATTTTGACAAAACTTTAAAGACATTTTATTTTTTAAAGTGCTCCAAAAATCGAAATATTCGCTGAAACATAGTCAGCGGTAGACTTGTGAAACTTTAAACGTGATTTCCCAACAATCATGAATTTTGAGTTGATTCACTTTATTTTTAAAGGTGCGAAATGATCACTTTCTGAATGAAATCTCTGCTTGAGCACCAATCGATAACTAAGCATCGTTCTGTAAAACGGACCTTAGATACTATTTTTTGTTTGTAAATACATACATAGAATATATTATGAAGAAACTACTTTAACGCAGGAAGTATCCTCTCTCCTCATTAATATTTTATTAAGCCATTGATCGACCTTGATCTTCCGCAAGATACAGGACTATGTATACTAGTTTTTATATTGAATTTAGTGTATGGTTTTAGCTTACGTTCAGTCATAATCATAATTGGTCCGTAGGTTTCAAATTAAAATAATGTGCTGTAAAAAATCCTAAAAATCTTGCAGTTTTATTATGTTTGTGTTTATGTATCGGACCGGTTGTGTTTACTACAGAATCTTCTATATTATTATGATATAGATGTTCTATAAAAATGTGGAGATTAATTTGTGTAGGTAAATTTATAAATAATTAAACTCTTTTTGAAATACTACATTGCAGGAACAATCGGTATTTAGAAACTTAAAAGTAATGCCTAACTGCACTAAAGTTTGCCAGCTGAAGTTCGCACTTATCTCTCTAGCTATAGGACGTCTCCAAATGCGTTGCAGTAGATACGTTATAGAGGGATAAATCCGATCTTAAGAGCTGCCAAACTTTAGTATAGGCGGGCATAAGTTAATATCTATAGACTTGAAATTTGGAGGGTGTGTTCTTTGTAAGGTGTAGGTATCCACTAAGAAAGGGTTTTTCGAAATTCCACCCCTAAGAGGGTGAAATGGTTGGTTGAACTATCCATGAAAAAAATTCTTTTCGTTTACTATAGGCCACGCAGTCGAAGCCGCGGGCAGAAGTCTTATCGCTTTAGTTTTGCTTAGTTATTTTTCTCTCAAATCGAACCGATATTATACTTAAATGCCACCGTTAACAGTAATAATTAGCATATAATGAACGATGCTAATTTTATGATATACTTTAAAGGCAATGACCGTTATTGAATTAGACTTAGACAGTTAGAACATGAATCCTCCTACCATTGTGCTTCTATTTTTGTGAATAATAATAATATGAATAACGCCCAACGATGGATCCTGGACCGTAACTAGGATTCCTCGTGTTACCCAGAAACTACGAGCACCATGGTCCCCCACAACACCCAGACTCAGAACAAGTATTTGCGCTTTTTTTCCTGTGCACAAATACTTGTTCTGTCGCCGAATCCGTGTTATGAGCCGACCTGCTCCACCACCACATCACAGGCTGTCAAAGAGACGTAGCAACTTCTGTCTACGTTGAATTATTATTAATAATAATAAATTTATTTGTTCACATAAGATAAAGCACACAGAATGCATCTAAGAATATTATGGACTAAAGAAGCTAATAACAAAAATAATGCTGAACCCTGAATCCCACAACGACTTGTGACGTGAGATTCAGTTTCTTCCTAAATGTAGTTAATATTCAAACTAATATTATTGCAGCATGTTCTTCGGCAATTTGTTCGTGTTCATAAAGTTCCAAGGGAAGACTCACATAGACTTGGAGACGCGCAATATAGTTTTCGGCGCCCTGACAGGCGTCTGCGCTGTCGGCATCGTGTTCCTCGTCCTCTTGCGGCCGCTGAGGAGGGCCCCGACTGTTGATGATGCTAAGGTAACGAGGGCAAATGTTGTGTTAATTAAATTTTCATTTTTGAAGTAACATTTCTTTACGCACTTGACTTGGTGAGTAAGCTGGTGAACGGTAGTTAAAGTTGGTTCACGTAGATCTCTATTGTCAACAAAACAGTTAAAAAAATATATTATTGTGTTGGTATGTCCGGTAAAATGACAGTTTACAATTGTGAAATTGGTGACATTAACATTAAACAAAGCAAAAACAAAGTTATACCGGCCGATAGATGGAGCTAAACTAAAGAAGTTTTACTACAGTCGTGTGGTCTAAAGCACACTCGTTTTTTTTATTATAAATTAGCTGCGCCCCACGGTTCACCGGCTAAAAAGTAGCCTACCTTAATCCACTTAATAAGCTATCTATATTCCAAATTTCATCTATTCGTCCGTTCCGTCCGTTCATCAATCCGTCTAGCCGTTTGAGCGTGAAAGAGTAACAAATATCCATACATAAAAACCTTCGCGTTTACAATACTTACACATTCTTATTATTTCTTTAGCAGTTTAAGTCAAATTTAAATTACTTATTACCCGTAGTAATATCTAGATTTTATGTAATTTTAATGATGTACTATGTAAGGTACACCAATTTAAAAAAAAAACTAGTAGAATTGATCAGAAAAAATATTTTAAAAAATATTAAACCGACCTCAAAACCACAAATAGGCACTCAAAAGCGAAATATAAATTAATATAATTCCTAAGACTCTAGTTATAAATCAATTAATTAATAGTGCTATTAAATTACCAGATGGAAATGGTGACCCATAATGCGGAAGGACCCATGGAGGCTTTCAAAGGCGCCTTGAAACTATTCTGTACACGAGACATGTTATTCCTCAGCGTAACCTTCATCTATACCGGTAAGACACACCTCCAATATCACTCTCATACTCATTATAAACCTTGTTTTAAACGCTCTAAAGTTGCAATTACTATGTTCAAGTACAGCTATGCTGTCTAGAATTTCCGAGATCGCTGACTTGAAAACGTTTTGTGAATGACAATTAATATGGCGAGGACGTAGAACCACAGAATAAATAATACTTAGTACAAGTAAAAACGTAGGTTTCGCAAATAGGCATTGTTTTCAACGGAACGATGTATGACAGAAAGTTGTACTGAAAACAAACGTTTGGAAAGCATGTCTAATATGTATAACTTTGTTTTATTTGGATAAAGCATTTTTAGCATTAGCAATTAGCATTAGCATACTAATGTTGTTTAGAATTTGTTCTTTATCTTAATTCACAGTTTAGTGAAGCGTTTGCTTCGGAACTATTATCATAATGATGGTTTGATGAGACTAATTGCGCTACACTTCGTTTTCTAGACAATGACAGCCTTATTAATAAACAGGTATTAGTCTCGGATTAGTTACTTCAGCTTTTGTCCTTTTTTTGCTACTGGAATATTTAACTGTATCGAAAGAGACAAAAGATGGTGTAACTAGTCTAAAGCTAGTTCGTGTTTATTAATAAGGCTGTGAGAGCCTAGCTTCTTATTTTATTCTATCTTTTAGCAATGATTTTTTTTCTCCAACATATAAGAAAGAGCTAAACGCGTAGGTACCACGAATATGCCAATGAGCCCCTTTCTACCTTGCTTTTGGATAGGGGCGTTGTTTGACAACATAGAAACTATCATTCAAGGCCATAGACCATACAATAATGTCAACTTTCAAGGTGTAATGTTAAAGTTCGTTCTCATAGACGAACACTTGCACGACTTTATCGTTAGTTTAACTCTGAACCCTAACTAACGTTGTTTAAGCACGGTTTTATCAGGTACTTATATTGCATTAAGAACTATTTATTATGCACATTGCACATGATACAGTGATGTCAACGAAACATAGCGGCTCTGGTTTTACCGGTGAATTTGCGCATGTAAATGTTTTTTTTTTTACACAATATCCTTTTTAAAAAAGGGGTTAAACCTACTTCGATCCCCTTTATGTCAAACTGAGAAATATTTGGATAATTATATATTACCAGTGAGAGCGTGGTCATATGCTAGTTTGATGTAAAAACATATCTTTTAAATTTTGTTTTAAAAAAACTAAACTACTGAACCAATTTTTATGGCACCAATTTAAAAGTATATAGATTCAAATAAAGAAATAATTGTCTTACTTTTTTATTTGAAGTCGGTTGAAAAATGGTACCTACTGCGCATGCCTTTAACCAACTTTACAACGGCAGTTTCGTTGATATTACACTGTAATGCGTGTTCATTCATTGTTTTAAAGTTCATAGCTATTCATTCATATATATTGACCGGATTTCCAGGTGTGGAGCTGTCATTCTTCAGCGGTGTGTACAGCTCAAGCATCGGCTTCACACTTGCGATGGGAGAGAATGCAAAACAATTGGTCGGTCTTTCGGGCGTCTTTATTGGCATGGGAGAAGTTTTGGGTGAGTAATAGAAAGTAACCAATGATATCATTATCATATGATATACTATTCATAATAAAATAACAAAGTGTCTTATGTCAAATATTATATAGCAAGCCTATTAGGTACAATAATTACGCGAGTTACCAAGCAATGCAGAACAGAAAACTCCGATCCGAAACTTCGATTACACCTGTAAAAAAGAAGCTATAAGATACTTTACATTGATGATCAATACACCTCATTCCTTAACATTTCTTTTTTATATTAATTACACTCAATTATTATTATCAAGTCGCTCTCACGCGATACATGCGGGAAGGAAAAAACCTCGCGTTGACCTAAATGATGAAATCTCGAGTGAAAGCAAATGATAATATTCCTTTTGTTTTTATATTGATTTCCTGGTAAAAAAAGAACTTCTTTTTTATTGTTATCGTTGTAACGTAATTCACTACATTTTAAAGAGCGCAAACACTAATTGTGTTGAATGAATGAATAAATAAGATAAGTTATTAAAACAATAATTGAGGTCATTGACCGTATGTTTTTTTATAGGTAGCAGACTAGTTATATGTATAGTAAAAATTTGAATCGCGAACGGGATTTGAATCCGCATCCCCATCCCCTTTCATTTTTTACAACCAACTTATGTGAAGTTGGTTGTAAAATGTTAAGGATTAATTTGGATATAAGATCACTTGTCACGGTAGTTTAAGTAAAGCATGTGTTAGCTTTAGGGATGGATGAGAGCGGTTATAAAAACGCATATAATTAATAATAACAATAATATGTGTGGACATCTCACACAGCGCCATCTAGCCCCAAACTAAGCAAAGCTTGTGCTATGGGAACCAGATAATGGATACATTACTTAGATACTTTTTGTTTGTAAATATATACATAGAATACAATACATTTATTTTTACAATATAATTATTTTATGCCTCGAACGACCCAGGTCCGCCGAGACCCACATTTATGATACATTTTATCCCTGAAAATTCACCCGGAAAAGTGGATGAAATTGTGGGACGTCTCTGTAGTCCACCTACTAGATAAAACCGATAATAGTTAATGGGATTTAATATGACATTTATCTATGTGTAAATTAATATCAAACTATGAGTGGATGACTGATAAAAAATGCTTTAGCATTAACTCCTCCGTTTGTACTGTTTTTAGTGCAATAAAGAAGTATAATAATAATATTGTGCCAGATCCAGAAGGCAGTACTCCTTGACAGGGCACGTATTGTCATGAGGTTTCTCAGTCTGCAGCCCTAACCACCGGTAGCTTGGGCCTTGCCCCGCTGCTGGCGGCACACTAGGTTTAGGTTTTTTATTGTATTTTTATAATGTTACTTTTATAAATATTGTAAAAAACTTAAATTTAAGATCGTAAATAAATAAATGAATAATATTGTGCTATAGTGAATGTCGTAATGCTTCAGGATCAATAAACTACAGCTATCATAAACTCATGATCTACTTGTTCATTGAAACAGATTAGGTTAGTTACACAATATATCTGATAGTAATAATACTGGTTATTGATTACAAAATCCATTCCACGGACCTATTACATAGAAGTTTTGTTAATAACCTGATAAATCATAGATTGAGTAATAGAGTAAATAGTTCGACATGATTTGTCTATTCCATATAATAATTTGTTATGTACTGTGTAGATTTTTGTTAGTTTTCGCTGGCTTCATTTTGATGAAACGGTGTGTAGATACTTAAATTAGGTCCTGAAATAACATAGAATACGTTTCACAGAAAATATCCGCGTGTTAGAAACCGCGGGGCATTGCTAGTAGTATCAGGACTATGGATCTAGTGAGAATCAACACCATAAAAAACGAGTGTGCTTCAGACCACATGACTGAAGTAAAACTTCATTAGTTTAGCTCCATCTATCGGCCGGTATAACTTTGTTTAATGTTAATGTCACCAATTGTCATTTTACTGGACATACCAACATAATAATTCAATTTTTTAACTTTGTTATGTTGACAATGGCGATCTATCAGAACCAACTTCAGCTTCCGTTCGCGTCGCAGTCAGTCGCACTAGCTTACTCCTCAAGTCAAGCGTGCGTAAAGAAGCTTTACTTCAATATCCGCGTGTTAGAAACCGCGGGGCGTTTCAAGAACTATCCGGACTACGGATCTAGTGAGAATCGACATGATAATGTAAATTCTGTTGTTCTCAAATCGGTCGTACAAGGAATGTTTCTCCCTCATTTAAAGTTTATTATTTAATTCCCAGGTGGCGCTCTCTTCGGCATTCTCGGCAACAGGACGACTCGATGGGGCCGCGATCCAATCGTCATCATGGGCTACCTAATCCACCTGACTTCATTTTTCCTGATCTTCATCAACCTACCAACTGTCGCACCCTTCGGCGATACCAACGAGGTCTCCTACATAACTCCGTCACCATACTTGGCTATGTTCTGCAGTTTCCTACTCGGCTTCGGTGACGCTTGCTTCAACACGCAGATATACTCGATCCTCGGCGGGAACTATTCGGATAACAGTACGTCTGCGTTTGCTCTGTTTAAGTTTACTCAGGTGAGTTTGGTTTGTTTATTCATTTGTTATATACATCACTATCTGATCCGACAGACGTAGTTCTTTGGACAGGACGACGTTTTATGGTCTTGAGTTGTAAAAAAATCATAGCAAAACGGACTTTAAGTTTACACATTTTCCATATATTACAAACATTTGAAAACAAAAAATAATCAAAACCGTCCATTCGTTTTCAAATGATGAAATAATGTTCTGCTGTTGGTGCTTTCATTTTTATTTACATAGATTATGGCGCAGTTTTTCAACAGTCGGATGAAAGTTGTTTATGGGATAAAACAAAACGTTGTGGATTTTTATAATTAATTACTTTTGTATGATTAAATCGATGTGTCCCATTTCTTTAATTAAAGTGATATACTAAGTTTTTTTTTTAAACTAACATCGATAAATAACGTGCATCACTAACAAAGCAGTTCCAATGAAAGCTACAGAATATTATTTGCATAATCCTACAGTTTTTTAGTGGGAGTAAAACAGCAATATAAATTTCCTTTTTTAGAACTTGTATTTACACGTAGAATGCTTTTGCTAAACAGTAGAATAACAGTTAAAAAAACGCACGAGCGTCGTACGTTTAACATTTGTTGAGTTAACGGGTCGAGCATTAACAATACGCTCTTGTATTCCAGTCGATGGCAGCAGCCGCGTGCTTCTTCTACTCTTCCAAGGCGTTGCTATCAGTGCAGCTGATCATACTCGGCGTCCTAGCTTCACTCGGCACGGCGACGTTCTGCCGCGTGGAATGGGCTGGTAAGGCTCGGGCCCGCGCCGCTGCTCTCTCGGCTATCGACGACAAAACCTCGCCGGCTTCACACTCACTCGCCGCTAACGCGCTACACTACGACTGAACGGGACTTGAAACAGGCGGTTAGATCGTTAACATTTGTCTACTGAAGGCATTAATTTTTTATTGACATTTCACACAGCGTCACATCTAGCCCTAAACTAAGCAATGCTTGTACTATGGGCACCAGATAACGTATGGAATACTGAGATAATTTTTTGTTTGTAAATATATACATGGTACAACTAATGATCTCTTTTTCATTAGGTATTGTCAGTTTAGTTCTTTCATGGTCAAAAGGAGTTCGTGTAACTTTTGGTATGTATTTACTTTTTAAATATAATATAATCTGATAGGTAGCTTTTTGTCCGTCCAATTATTCAGATCATATTGACTCTATTTGGTGAAACAATCTCTATTGCAATGTAAATTTCTGTATTACATGAAAAAAGGCTTAAATAGCACGTAAAACGAGAGTGTCATTTATATATTTACTTGATTCCAAAATAATTTAGAATTATTTTTAACGATCTTTTATAAGTCATTCTACGCGCTGTCTTTTCTTCTATCGACAATAAAACGAGCCTACCTTTTCTTGCCTATATTTAGCCGCTTATTATTTTATTTATTTTTCCGAGTTGCAGCTTTTATAGTATGGGCACAATAAATAATAGTTGGTATGGGGCAATCAAGTTGAGCTCTGGCAAGGCAAACGTGACCTTCGAAGTAGTAAAAAAGCATATAAATCGTGTACTATAGGGATCTATAGCACCGATAGCAATGTATGGATTTGCCCATTTCAATATGCAGTTCAAATGCATATTTCATGTGGCGTTGCAAAGTTACATGGGTTCAACATGTGAACTAAAAAGTGCTAAAAATAGCCTATTTGCAATCAATCTTTTGACTTTGACTTTGACATGTTTTCGCAAGTGGTCTATACATAAAATACAGAAGTAAAGATCGAGCAGAATAGAATGTGTGATCGCGAACAAGTATTTGCACTTATTTTTCTGTCTTAATACATGTACTGCCGCGGAAATCGAACCCGGCGACTTCGGTTTATGATCCGACCTGCTCAGCCACCACACCGCAGGAAATGTATAATATATTGATATATTATATTATATTTAACTTATAATTTAAAAAAAGCCAAACGTTTCTAAAAGTAAGGAAAAGACACATTCTGGATGTGATATTAATTGTCTCAAATTAAAATGTAAGCTGATGAGGAATATAATGTTATGATTTCAATTATTTTTCATTAGATTTAATAAAATATCGCAGGGTGTTACAGGGATGAATAACATTACACGTTATAATTTACAATGCAGTCAACATTATTAATTGGTGACTAAAAATATGATTATGTAGATTGATAGACATTTCTCGAATCATTTCATTGATGCTAAAATGTATTGACAAAGTGTTAGATTTATAGAAAATGACTTATTAACTATTTTGTTATACCTACATACTTTTTGTTTATTACAAATCTATTTGAATTTGTTGAAGATAAATCGTTTTTTTTTTTTGTTAATATACTTATAATTATGTATTAGCAATAGGTACAGAGTACCTTTCTGGAGGTAATTTAATTAAAAAAAATTCAGTAGCATGATGAGAGGTGCTTGTATATTTTATATAAATATAGATTTAAGTTTTAAATAATGTAGGTTAAAAGATTATCTACTTCAATGAAATTGTTTTAACAAAGCATGCTTCGAAACTCTATAAAAAGGTGTGAATAAAAAAGTGATTAAAAACTACACTGTAAGACAGCTTTAAAGGATTATCTAACTGCATCTATCCATTATAAAGTTTTATTGTTTGTGGGAAAAGTAAATTATGCAAGTAAAAGCTGCAAAACTAATATTAGGCACTCGAGGTGGTCTCAACAGATCTGCAGCTGGCCATTGACGACTACCTGCCTATTTAAACAGTACCTAGATTTACAGTTTTTGTTATAGGTAGCAGAAATTATGATGCTGTTGTAATAAAACTAAATTATATTAATATGCCTACAAAGTCGAATTGTCAAAGTGGTTAAAATAAGCATTTATATATTTGTGATAAATGTAAATGTTGACATTCCATAGATGTCTATTTTTATAATTAAAAGTTAAGCTTAATATATTATTTTTGTAAATAAAATTAACACTCATACGATTTTATTCAATAAATTAAATTTCAAATGTTAATAAATGTATGGCTAAGTATACAATAAATTTGTATTTGGCTACTGATAAATTGGCAATAACTTCCTAGTCATTCCGGCCCTTTGTTGTTTTAATTTATAGTAATCTGCTTTTATATAATAAATAATTAATAGATTATAATTTCTTTGAAATAAAACATTAACAATTTTTAGCTAGTTTTTTTTAAATTGTAGTAAATAATGTCAAGTCATTACATAACAAACATATTCCAAGTAAGAAATGAGAGACCACACCACACCTTGTGAACACATTTTGAAACAAAAACTTCAAGACATTATTGGTCTCATGGTCCTTTATATTCAACTTCAACTCTTTGTTAATGGCCTTTGTGGAGAGGTTACCACAATTTTGTCAATATCATGTGACAACAAGCTTATGACAGTGATAAGTGTAATAATAATAATACACTATAATATTATAAAGGAAAAAGTTTGCATGTGTATCCCCTCTTCATGTTGTAATGGCTATACAGATAGGATACTATTTTTCTGGGCATGAAACTGCAGGATGATGAAAAATGATTATGAGGCTGATATTTAGAAACAATCATTCATTGATAATTTATGTTTTTATATACTAGCTAACATAAATACTATTTAACAGATAGAGTAAATATCACATCACACTACTTAATTTTATTTAGTTTCACTTTCAGATTCTCCTAGTTTGAAGTCCATTGGTTTGTCATAGCCCATTATTTTGGCATAATGCATGGGGTCACTAAAGAATCTGGCTTCAATAAATAGTGGGTGTCCTTTAGCTTTCATTGTTGTGAACATGCCAGGTACCTCTGGAACATCAACATCCTCCACTTTGAATTCAAGCTGAAAATAACGAAGAATAGTAATTAGCAATATACCTGCTCGGCTAACATGTGCACCGCAACTTAATTTTCTGGATACTTTTTCTCATGAGAGACCATAACAGGATGATGGTAGTGGTTAAGTGCATCTCACTCTAACAAGGAGGACAGTTTTCTTGTGGTGTGCATGGAAGGCCTTCTGGTTTTTAATTTAAAAAATTGATGGGGAAAAAACTTCAATGCTACTAGCTACACTATCTACTAAATAATTAGGACTGTATTCGTTTGCAGTGACCTGTATATAGTCCAAATGCTCCAGCCCGCTGCCAATAGATAGTGTGTATCCAACATACCTGTTTCCTTGCTAGAAAGAAGTTTATAGTAGTTGCTTTGTAGGTTGATGTTCCAGCATCATACATTATGTCTGTCACATATTTCTTAGTTATGAAATGCAGTAATACCGGAGTCACAAATGTGAAGAAGCCTACTACTGAGCAGAGGGCCACGATTAAAGAAGTACTGCCTATGCTTGCTGCTTCATTTATGATGATAGGTTGTGCTATAAGGCCTGCTATACTAGAGCTTAGAGAAAACACTTTTACTGCCTTAATCTGAGGAGTCAGGGGGCCATAGTAAACCTGCTCTAACTTATTATCGACTTCCTCTGTCAATCTTACAGCATAATGTCTGGATATAATTGTATTCAGTGTCGTGCTTTTCCATTGAGAGGTTGGTTGTTGAAGCGCCGCCGGTTGGAATATGCATTTGTTTTGTGAATAACTTCTTAAGCACAAGCGTAGCATATTCAGATAAATAATTGTTTTTTTTTTTTAAAGGAATAATTGCTTTCGTGTAATAGTTATATTTTGATTTTTTTGCTCTAAACCACCCACTTTAGCTGGTAAGGCTTTGTAGATTTTTTGATGACAGTTGACAGTCAGTCAGACAGTCGACTTGACTTGACATTATAAATGACAATGATAATGACAACCTAATGAAATATAGTCACAGGCAATGAAAAAAATTACTGTCCGTTCATAAGCTCATCACATTTTTTTGTTTAAAAATGTAGGTAAATATGTTAAAATAAAAATTTTCACTACTTCAAATTCAAAATGTGCTCAGCCTTAAAAAATTATAGATTGTAGAGATTCTTAATTTAAGTATGTAAGAATAAGAGTTATACGGTTAGCGTGTCTTGTAGGGCAGTTGTCGACATCATAGCAGTATCCAGATTCCGTGTCTAACACCAAGGGGTCCGGGCAGTCGCACCGTGAGAAACCACAAACAGTTCCCACTAGCATTCGTTCTGGATGCTCACAGTTTTTCTGAGCCAACCAAAATGATTGAGTGCAGTCACTCATCGTTATTACCATCTCTTCTGGGCAAATGTCCACACCTAAAATGAAAGCCAAAAACAAAGTCAAGTTTTAATTAGGTTTATATAATACTAGTTGCGCCCCACGGTTTCACCCGCGGATAAAAAGTATTTTAATTATTTGCTCATCCGACGGGAAAATTTCACCTTCCCGGGATAAAATGTAGCCTATATGTTAATCCAGTGTATAACCTATCTTGGTACCTAATTTCATCCACATCCATTCAGCCGTTTGAGCCAGAAGGAGGAGGAGAAGAGACATACATACATCACACAAACACACATACAAACTTCTGCCTTTATAATATTAGTGTGAAGTGTGATCTACCTACGTTGATATTGATACTTAGGTACTCTACTTAAATGATTGCTAAATAAAATGAATTACACTTCAGACCATACTTAGGACAGACAAGAACAAATTCGAAGCAACGTCCAAAGTTTAAACTGTTAACCTTCGTTATCTTAATATAGGTAATTTGTACTCACATGAGTTATTGTGCCATAAGCAATTAGAAACAGTAGATTTCTTGTAATCACCGGCGACAGTAATTATACACAGCATGAACGTCCACTTTGGCATTATGACTCGTCTATTCAAATATCTAGTGTTCATATCAGTGTTACGATTTTTATAGATCCGTGCTAGTCTAGATTGTTATTGCTATGCAATTCAGGGATGCATCTAGAAGAATAGCTTGAGGCCCAATCCTAATAACGTTATACTTATAACAAAAAACGATAAAATAACAGATCGACAATGCCTTCATCAAAGTGATGAAGTGTCTGGAGAGTGTGTGACGCTACCGGTTCTTTACCCGGATGCGACCTCTAATATTGATGCTCTATCAAGGTATAAAAGTATAAAGGTTGTCTGGAAGAGACCACTCTTAGCGATAAGACCGCCCATTGTATCTATCTTATTCTACATCTTTATTATTGGTGTCGATAAAGTGTTTTGTATTGTATTGTAAGGATAAGGTAGCGGAAAATAACCTCATATGGAGGGGTTTTGTTTCTTAGAAAATATAAAGATTAAAAATATGTACGAGTATAGGTATCTACATAGTTATTATTGTTAGGTGTGATTTTTCGATGTCTGGATAAATGTTATTCATCTAAAAAATTATAATCTGACTAAAATAGAAGTGCCATTATTACTGCAGTGTTCACTATCCAAAATTATTTCTTTTATTTTCACTGTGTTTTTTTAATCCAATAAATAGATTTTATTTGATTATTGATTAACCGTGCTTTAGTCAAATTATGTAGCAAATGAGTAGAACTTACTAATGAATACTGTATGACATTATAGTATCTATACCTACATAATAACCATGGAAGTCTATTATTGCAATCGCACATCTTGCAAAAGTGCGGCAGATTATGGGTGTAATTAAAACATTGATTGGAAGCGCACTGCCTGCTACGTAGATTTTTAGGGAATATTAACGTTGGAAAACGTTATTAACTCCTTAATGCGTGCCTGTATTAGGTATTGAATAGAGTCACCCTTGTTTCAGCTACATGAAGATGTTTAATAACATCGTCGCTCAAGTTCTTTAGAGTGATTTTAATGAATAATGGAAGTTCTGTTTAAGCCTTGAGTTAAAACATTCCTTTTGTTATCATTAACAATTATTAGATACTTCTGTTCGGCGGCGATGTTATAGTTGAATCCAGTTAGCTGTTAGAGTTGATAAAAGTAGGTGCGAGTGCGCAGGTGCTTAGATTAACTATTGTATATTATACAGTCCCAAACATATTTAATTTATTAAGTCCACCATATAAAAAAAAGTAGCACGAATTAGGTAGAAATAGGTATCTAAAATCTACATTTAGTAGTTCTATCAAGATTATTTTCAGTACCTATTGCAGGATGACTTTTAAATGAAGCCGATAATCCTGAAAATGTCGGTAGGTAGAGATCTCTATCAGAGTAATGAATTAGGGCTAGAAGGAATAGAGATCAACGGCATAGCCCTATTAACTCAATTTTTTTTCTTAAATACAATTAAACTATGTTTATTTTCCAGTGGTCTGGACCGATAGCTCTGTTGGTAGCTGCAGGATACTCCTACACGGGGATTCCTGCCCTCCCACGGTCGAAAAACAAAACCCAGCTGTCCGAACTGTATACTTAGATTGATTGTTCGATTCCCACTCAGGAAACATTTGTAAGATGTACAATGTACATCGATGTTTATTCTGTGTCTGGGTGTTATATTGTATTTGTAGGCGTAGATCTATTTACAAACGAAAACTATAAGTATAGGTATATATCAGTTAGGTACCTGATTCCAATGCTTGTACTAACACTAGCAGCAATCGGCTAGATATGAGAAATGTCCTACTTAGGTACCTACCCACCACCTGCCTAAGCCCCCTGCCCACCTACCACATCTACCCACTTACGCACCTACTCACCTACCCACCGACCCACCTACCCAACTATCCACCTACCCAACCTACCTACAGAATTCACCCTAAAAAGACTATCAATTTTCAGCTCAACTTGGGGAATAATTAAATGCTAAGGTTGTTCTAAGAGCCTATAAGTAAGAAAGGCATAGTAGGCATCGTAATACAACATCGTATCGTAGTATTGGTAATTTGGTATTTGGTATTGGTATTGGTAATGGTAATGGAGGACCTATATTAAGTTAGCGTCTGGTGACCACTTGCAATCAAGTGTGCCCGCCTGCTTATTTGCCATTGATTTTGATTTCATAATATTAATTACCTAGATATATACTTTACCTAAAGTAGTATGTAGGGTACTTTTAGGGGCTTTAAGCGTAGATTGACTGGAGGGGTGTACCTATACTCGTAGTTATGTAAAAGCAACGGAAAACTTTTCACGCCAGAGATAAGAGGCGAATCATCGCACAAGCGTGGTCAATACAAAGCGGCTATCTATGAATCAACACGGCCTATTGATTTAGTTTATCTCAGTTCAAACAGAGTCGCAACCGCCCGTGTGGGAGCTTCATATATAGAAAGGGGCTTTGTAATAATAAAACATTATGGAGTGGAGCACCTTACCCGCCCTCAGATTTTACATTTGTACACATTGATATGAATATTTACGTTACCACGACCACAGTATTATTATTCTATATACTTATTATATGTCAAAAGTCAAAAGATTTATTGCAAATAGGCTATTTTTAGCACTTTTAAAAGTCAAAATTATATTAGATACTTAAAATTAAGTTATTTTCCTAAGCATATAGAATTACAAAGTGCTTATTGTCAAATATTATATAGCAAGTCCATTACTATATATGAGTTTGAAAAATAAAAAGAAGTTCTCTTTCTTTTTCTTTTTCTAGCAATCCGGCACAATGCAGAACAGAAAATTCCGATCCGAAGCTTCGATTATATCTGTAGAGAAGAAGCTACAAGATTTTTTTTTTTTGTATTGTGTTTTACAATATTTATAATTTATTACAGTTGAGTATGTAATTAATGTATTACAAAAGTAACCACCCAAACTTCACATATACACAATATTCAGGGAATGAGGCGCAGTAGGTATTCTTCTTGGTCTGCATTATAATTTACTGCGATCACCATAGAAATCTAAATAGTTCCTGTAGATTGGCGAATGGCGATCACAAAGCAACCCCTGCCAACCGTAGTGATTATGGTAAACAATCCCCTCTACCTAATGGGGGGGTCTATAACCCCTGCCAACCGTAGCGGTTATGGCAAACAATTCCTCGACCTAAGGAATGCCTATGTTAAGCAGTGGACGAAAAAAGGTGGTGGTGGTTAAGTTATAGTTACATAAAACTGTCATGTTGACTGTTTGTTTATGTAGAATTCATGATATTTGAACATTGTTACACGCAGTGTTTTTTTTAAATCGGACCTTTTTGCTGTACCTTCCAATAACCATCAAATAAGTTGTTCTTGTATTACAGATATTATTTTGCTAGAAATAAGTATTCAACGGAGCGACTACATACTTACCTATTATATAATATTAATAATAAATAAATATTACTCTATGAATATCTTTGCCTTCTCTCTAATCTCTATCCGTATTCCATATAGGGAACAGAACAGATAAAAAAAGTAAATAATTATTGTTGCCCGAAAAAAATTAAGGGCAGCCAATAATTATGATTTGGCAATATTTAACGTTGCACCTTGTTTTTTGTACAATCTACCTGCTATACGCATCTCCATTCGTTTTGAAATATTTAATGATAATTTGTGATGTAACTTTCTATTTACTTATAACTTACATTTTCAAAGGTTAAATAAGTAGGTACTGACTTGTGAAAAGTTAACAAATACTAGCTTAGCCACAAGCTAACTTCGCAAAGGTAAAATAGCAAAATTCGCAAAAGAAAAATATAATAGTATGTATAGAAACAAATAATACAATATATATAGGTACAAATAATTAAGTTTTGTAATCGTAAAATAAGCTAACAATGTTTTTACATTATTTATACAACTGTGTTACTTAATTACCTTTAAAAATCCATCACAATAGTCACACTTAAAACTTATACATTTAACTCCGCTTTAGTAAATAACATTACCTCCTTGATAGGCACTTACACATACAGTAGCTTTAAGAAGAGCAAAAGTAAAATAAAAGCCTTCGATTTGCGTACAAAATCATTCCCGCCAATTTAAAAGCCCTTGATTAAGCTTTTGAAATCTTATGCAAATCAATTTTAACCGTGTTGTTTTGTGATAAAGCCGTAACTGCTTCGATATGATTAACTGCTGCTAGAGAGAATAAGAACATATTCATATCGCGTTCTAGCAACATATTGCATCGTCTTTCTCTTTCTCACGACAGGCAGAGTGGTTACCATTGAAAACTTTGTCTCTGTCATTATTGCGATCCCGCTCTCCTCCGCGCGCGCGCGCCAGTCGAGATTTCATATTCTTGTAGAGTTGTCGTTTGTTTGACGATTCTTTGCGGTTTGTTTTGTAAACATTGATGTCCGGACATTAATAAAATATTTTTATATCATGTGATATTTTTGTACTGTTATTGGATTTTATGGTGAAAATGGAGGCCTCTGGTTCTGTATGGACGCTTTTGGTGCTGGTGATATGTTGTGCGGAGGCGGCAATGATGGGTGACCAGTGCGATTGGACCGGCAGGTATGTAGATGTTGAAAGTTTTACTATATATTGTTTTTTCATACTTTTTGGGCTTGAAATAACCAACCATATTCTGCTGCATGTTTCATAAATAAATAACTTACTTTCATAAGACTATAAGACTGACATTATGTAATTTAATTTGATCTAGTCGGTTTCAAAATAAGCAGTACGGCAGTGTCTCGATAATTATTTAGGTTTATTACTAATTTTGTTATAGTTCCGTGATCGTCCCCGCTGGTTGCGATAATATTGCCCTTCAAAGTTACATGATTACCCCCCAAAGAATTGTTAAACTTATTTCATCACATACTAATTTTTTTCTTCGATCGTTAAGCATTCTTACTATATTTAATACATATAGGTACGAGTAATTTAGCTACCTAGCTATATCTAACCTTTATCCTTAAGTTAGAGACAGAATCCCACGACACAGGTCATCCTAGTGTGGTATCCAGGGATCGAACCTGATTATGTTCTTTTTTCTGTTTAAATAAATGAATTATTGAATGATTATAATTACCTACATACTTACAGTTTAATACTTATTTCAAGATACTTTTTGGTAATATTATTATATGATTTATGACGAGGTTCGATTAATAATTATAGTTCTATCTATGTTTTTTTTTTTAATTTATTCTAAAAAATTTTCAAAAGTTTACTCTTTAATCATTTCCATGTAGTGTTGTCGTGCTCAATGAAGAGTGTAGTGAGTCGTATTCATGGAGTGGTGTGATTACCCCAAAAAGTTATCCTAGAAGTTTTAAGGTTTTTTTAAATTGTTTGATAGGCTTGCGTTTGACCACTATCGCACCTGATGGCAAGTAAAAAAAAAATGAAATTTAGTTAAATTCTGTACCTGTTTAAAAAGTTATTTTATGAGTCATTTTATTATTTGTTGTCCATCTGTTTGTCTTATAAGATTATTTTTCTTAGGAAGAAATCGTTAATATGTTTAAAACGTACATACTGTCCTATAATTTTTTTTGATAAGCAGCACTTTAACTAGTGCTTCATTACAATAACAATCTAGCGCTTACTATGGCTAATAAGTAATTTCTGACTTAAACTGTTAAGTAGAAGAATAGATAGATAGATAAAACTCTTTATAGAAACACCACATTACAGGAACAATTTACAGGCACAAACTTCATAATAAAGTGTCACAATGGGCATTCTTATCGCTTAAAGCGTCACAATGGGCATTCTTATCGCTTAAAGCGATCTCTTCCAGACAACCTAACAGAATCCTAAGAATGTGGCCATTACCAATGTAACACTTATCTTTACGTCTCTATTAAGGCTAAACTTCGATTATGTCATCAATTCAAAACAAGATTAGACTTTTTATATGTTAAATCAATTTAAAATCGATCTATTAATGTCCATACTATTTTATTTAAAAGTGTACCGATTTGGTAATATTGTATACAGATTGCCCAAGATTAATATGGTTCATATTGTAAAGATAAAACGGGTTTATTCGCGTACAGACCCCTCGTTACCACGGCCAATGTAACTTGGTCGAAACGTTGAAGTTAGTCAAAATAATGTTCTGATAATTTCTGTACGCGAATAGACCCGTTTTATCTTTACAATATGAGTTCAAGTCACGAAAGTTTAAAGTGTTAGTAATGGGGTTCTTACAATATAATTTTATGCCGGACAATCAAGAGTCCTCGCGGGGAAAGCGGTAGGTATGTGGCAGGTGAAACCGAGAGTCATTGCTATCAGTTACATAAATATATAAAATTAACAAACACACGACAATAATAATTAAAGATAGGTATAATCACAAGAACGTTACAATAAAATCTGGTTTACCTTGGAATTTGAAAAGTAATAAAATTGTGCCTATTCTAATTTGAATAACTCTCGGTATAATTTAAAACAAGACCACTTTTATGGTTAAACAGGTATTATGAATGAATATTTGTCACAAGAATCAAATTATAATAACGTGTGCTCAAACTCGCTGTGAATTTCAAATATAATTAAAATTAATGAGCAAACTTGTTTCCCGAAATTTGAATTTTATATTAACAAAATTGCAATCGTAATCTGAGAACTCCAATTTGTATCTGAATTACAATCCTGGCCCGAGGCGGGTCCATCCAGCTACAGCGAGCAAATTGCTAAAACGCCGCGATATTTCCATATCATTTCATGGTTGCGTGTCAAATTGTTACTATCAGACTGCATTCTGTGAATTCTTTGATAGACCAAAAATTTCTTGGGATTAAGTCTCCTTAATATGGAATTTGTATTATTAGAGCGCATTTATTTAAATTGAAAAGTCTTGACTAACTAATAATCGTTTTTATAAAACGAGAAAGCATCAACCCTATCTTCAAACTGACAGATTTAACTGGTTCGACGTAAATAATATATGGAAAATGAAAATGAAAAAACATTTGACAGCCTCTGTGGTGTTGTGGTTGAGCAGGTCGGGTAGGAGGCGGACCCCGAACCCGGAGGCGGCGAGTTCGATTCCCGTGGCAGGAAATATGCAGCCCAAATACTTGTTCTGAGTCTGGGTGTTGTGGGACCATGGTCCTCGTAGTTCCTGGGTCCCTAGACAGGGAATCCTAGTTAGGGTCCAGGACCTTTGTATGTGATCGTTTGGCGATATTATTATTATTTATTTCACAAAAGGCTATATTTTTAATTCATACGTTATATATGTATCAGTCATACATTGTGTACTCAAATTTTATTGCGTGAAATATTAAATACAGGGACCTTTTGGACAAGGAATACAGAACCACAAGATTTAAAATGTAACGATGACGTCATCTTAGGCTAAAAAATTATACGTAAAAGGTTTTTTATTTTTTTTGTGACTTTGACTCGCTGCCCGTTATAAGTAATAGGTATTATTACCTTTTTGTATAGATATAGCTACGTTTACAGTGCTCATTATTTCATCGACCACAATTTTTAAGCGTTACCGCTTAACGACATTCAATCCAACACAACTCATTATAATATCTCAAAGACTTTCGCTCATTAAACAACACAAATCAACATTCGATACAACATTCATACATCAGCGGTTTAACAGTTAATAATAACAATTAAAAACATCATATCGTCCGGCCCGGAAACGATGTCGCAGGGTCGATTACGGAACAAAATCAACAAGTCGACGATTGGGGTTTCCCATCGCTGGCCGAGGGTGGCGTGGGAAACGCATGGGGAAACTGTTCTCGCCATACACCCCCTGCGCCTTTTAACTGTTGGAGTTTGGACACGTGACCTATCCGGAAAATCAATCAGGGTTGATTGATTTTGTAGTTAAACTTTAGTTTAGTCAAAGGATTTGTTTACTTCACCCGTACCTATTTATACATATAAATTCAAAGTCCTGGCTGACTGACTGACTTATATCAACGCACAGCCTAAACCGCTGGTCCTAGACTCCTACAGCCTTAATAAACACGAACTAGCTTTAGACTAGTTACACCATCTTTTGTCTCTTTCGATCCAACGAAATATTCCAGTAGCAAAAAAAGGACAAAAGCTGAAGTAACTAATCCGAGACTAATACCCGTTTATTAATAAGGCTGTTAGAGATTTGAAATTTGGAGGGTGTGTTCCTTGTAAAGTGTAGGTATCCATTAAGAAAGGGTTTTTCAAAATTCCACCCTTAAGAGGATGAAATGAGTGGTTGAATTATATATGAATAATTTTCTTCTTCGTTTCCTATAGACCACGCGGGCATATAATATTTGTGAGATATAATAGTGTTGGGCACCCTAATTAAAAGGAATTATACCGAAACTCTTCAAAATAAAGAACTACTCCCTATTAAAACTGTAAATTGTTTATTTGTCTTTCATGACAAAACGGCTGAACCAATTTAAATGACATACCGAAATAACATGCTACTTTTTACATAACTATTAGGTAGCTTAAAAGGTAGGTAGGTACTAAGTAAAAGTAGCTATAATATTGTTGCCATTGTAAGGAGAGATTGTTTATGTAAAAGGTTTAAGTACAACAGTAGTTAAAAAATACGTTAGTCATAATATTATAACAGGCGGAATCAGCTATCGTAGTAATAGCCCTGTTTATTATTCGATGACTTTGCAATAACACCTGGCGTACCATTACAAAGAGCTTTATTTAGGTCGGTACCTGTAGGTTAGTTGTACATTATGTCGATTGTGGGTGTATTTGCAAAACAAACGGTTAAATAGTCACTGACATTATATTGCGCATCTTGGATTGATTCTTGGACTAAAATTGAGGCCCTGAGAGCCAAAGTGGCCTAACTACATTTTTTTTCAATTTTCATATTTTTATTGGAGTTTGCTCTAAATAGTAAAAGCTATAGCGCAATAAATAAACCCACCAATAAAAGGCTTCCGATAAATAGGGATTAAAATAGGATTAAAGAAGAAGTGAGAAAATGGCTCCTCCCCTTTATTATAATGTACATAGAATACAATATAATAAAGGTATTTAAAAGTGCAGTTAGGCCACTTTGGCTATCATGGCCTCAATTCTTATTGTCTTATCAACGTACATAATTTAAAAGAATACAGGCTACCTTTACTTATCTAATTGGGACGACGGTAAAATATTTAAAAAAAAAAATATTTTAAAAGATTGGTCAATAAAGTCCGAGGCTCTGAGGTATCAAATATTTAGAAAAACATACAACTGTATTGAGAACTTCTTCCTTTTTTGTAGTCAGTTGAAAATATAGCATACATAACATAACCTTATTTCTATACATATAACCAAAATACTTTTCTACTTCAAGCATGATTGGTGTTTATTATTTGCACTAACGATATTCCTACAGTAAAAAGCGTAGCGGGTAAGACAATCGCGAAGAAGACATCCAAGGCGACTGCAAAAAAAAAACCAAATTGAGTGTCAATGTACCAGCATCACTCGGGTATTGTCGACGTTCAAGTTCATACACATTCATACATTAATATTTATTGTGGAGGGCTACGAGAGGGGACCGGGATCTGTTTATTATAATTTCCTCTCCATTATAACGCGTTCGCACGATACGCTCCAATCTGATTGATAAAGTGCTCCGTTGACTTGCGTACATGCTTCAAATCCACTGTAACTTTATTAATACAACCTTATCTTAAAACATTCATGACACTGGATTCATCACAACCCAAAGAAACGTTAAAAAAATGCATCCCTATTTAAATAAACATGAATAGGTAGGTAAAGTAGCACGTAATCTGAAAGGTTTGTAGGTGTGTATAACTTCTCTGATAAACCCATGCTACTTTGACGAAACCAAAAACCACAACAAATGTATGTAAATTACATACTAGATAGAGTACAGCTCTGCATTCATTTCATTCTTATAGGTTACATTGAAACAAGTGCCGACAGATTTTATTTGTCCTCTAAGCTAAATTGCGATTTGTTTAGAGATGAATCGGACGTTTCCTTTGCGGCTAGACTCCCCTCTTCTACGAGTAAAGACGCTATAGATATGAAATAGATTGCGTCTTTAGTCATAGCCGATTCAGTATTTAGGTTATTATTACAATACAAAAGAGTATATAATAGCCCAGTTGGTAAAATTGCACTATATCATGGGAATCGTGAAGAAAATCTCTTACGATTAGATAGATATCCTACGTAGGTATCCCACAGACCTTAGAATCATAAATACAAGGAACAATAGGTATGAAACAGCGTCATCTCAGTCTAATTGCAAATCATATTTCATACCCAATCAGAGTGACTGATTCAAATCTACACACAATTTATAAAATCATTGGCTATAGAGAGTAGATGGTAAAGTGGTATTACACATTATTTGTCCTCAAATCAGTTGAAATGAAATTGACCTCGATTTCATGACGTAAACGCAACAAATGACTGTCTAATTAAATCGCCTCACGCAACTGCATGGGATGCGTGTATGCGACGGATGTGCGTAATAACATAACTGGACAGACTAAAAAACGAAGCCGTAACAGCCACCCTTAATTAATTAATCTTCTCTAATGTGCGGACCCTTGCATAAGCATAAAGCTACATAATATCCTTAAATAAAATGACTTAGTTTTTTTTCATACTGATGAGTTTTGTAACGTATTTCCACAGCACATGGTATGAATGGCAGAATATGAGTACCGCTACTTACATATCCTGTAATCTCCAACACAGCATTCTAATTGCGCGACACGAGTTGCCGTTATTCTTTTAATTGACTAACTACTAGGTACATTAATATAACACTACTGCTAAATGCTAGAACTACACTACCTACTACAAAAAATAATTGAACTATTTAAAAAAACACAAATACAAGAACAGCTTAGCTTAGGATTTTGTACAACAGAATTTCCTACTTTGACACTTGTCACTGTTCAATTAAAGTTAAAATGAACTACTCATAGACGAAGAAGTGCGTGTGAGAATATGAGATTAAAGTTTATTATTTTATTTATTAGACCAACTAGGATCTTAATCAGCACCAAATAAATACATATCAACAAATCACCATCATCATCATCATCAGCCTGTGTTAGTCCACTGCTGGACATAGGCCTCTCCCAATCATCAATCAACATCAACAAATAGCATGGTAAAATTTTAAAATAACAAAATCATCCATTAATATTAAAATACAACAAAACGAAATAGAAATTAAATTAAAATAAAAATTAAATTTAAATTTAAAAATAATATTGACTCCGTTCAGTAGGTGTACCATGTTACAATGGTACACATACTGACAGTCAAACCGATCAGCAAGCGCATTTAGGATACTGTTACGGCTGGCCCGCACCCTGCGCACCAGGGATGTGCACCGTTTGTGCATGACTGTGTGGATGAATGGCGAGCAGCGGAAGATCACATATACCTCGCAATACTATTACCCATACTGGATCACAACAATCACTTCTATATCGTTTCACTTCCTCTACTCATTAACATTAAGCGTTACTCTGAAGTGAGCGAAACATCTTTTAATTCAATAATCAAATTGAATCGGATCGACTATAGAAACAATAACAGAAAATCTGATAAAAATATTAAGCAAATTATTTGATTCATCATTTATTTCATTATCATTTGAAACTGAACGCAAAACATGGTACCTACATATATTAATAATAGTATCTATGCTTAAAAATTACCATATCCTGAAACAAAATGTCCGCGAAAGATATACGATTGGCAAATATTGCTTATTTGATGGTGTGAAATTAATGTTTGTGTGAAAATATATTTGCGGTTTTACTTCCTGAAGTTGACCTATATTTATTAGACTACACCGCTATACATGCGGATGTTGCTATCATATACTGCCTAGTGGTTATGATAAAAACATCAGATGGTGTAACGCATGGACTCCAGTCTCACGCCTTCCATATGGTGCACACCGTACCAGACTTCAGGATGTACGAGTTGGATAATTATGCAAGCTTAGCATGTACGATGCAACTTGGATGCTTATACTAATCCGGCCGAAACACTTCGTACATTTTTATTGCTGAGCAACTATGGTAGAGCTTTGATCTAGCTATAGGTACCTACGGTCCGTAACTGTGCTGAACAAGTAGCTCATTTGTTATTAGACCATCTGCTTCAAATTCTAGGAAGAATTCCCGAATCATATCCAGCACATACGCTAGCGATCATTAGCGATCGAAACGATTCGCCATAGGATGGGATCAGTACAACAGGACATTTCACATGGGATGTGGGAACTACATACTTCGTTACACTAAGAGAAAACAACCGTCACATGTTGCGGGATGAAATCACGGTTAT
Source organism: Ennomos fuscantarius (assembly GCA_905220475.3). Taxonomy (NCBI): domain Eukaryota; kingdom Metazoa; phylum Arthropoda; class Insecta; order Lepidoptera; family Geometridae; genus Ennomos; species Ennomos fuscantarius. The sequence goes on from HG992033.1 coordinate 5,150,517, forward strand.
TTTTAAGCGACGATTGTTTTTATTCGCTCGCCAATTGGGGGCAATCAGCGACACGTGTTCCGCTCGAGACGCCCGCCTCAGGCATCCATTGAGCTCGTTCAGTATCTTGTCTAGGCAAATAATGGCTTGTAGTTGACTGTTTTATTTAAACTATGCGTTTATAAGTTGCAAACCTTTGTGTTACATGTATATTTGGTGCAGCCGCTATGGTTAAATTTAGGTGGTTTGTAAACCGTGGATGGGTCGTCAAGTCGTCAAAGTTCCCATGATACTCCAGAGTCACTCCGGCGCACCAAATGTTCTACACAAAGGAATATTTTATATACGCTCTCAAGCCCCAATTACAAGAGATAATGTATGTTCGTTACTTATGGCGTAGAAGGGTAACCCAATGCCTCCGCCATGTGTCCGCTTAGATTGTACTATCTTTTGTCGTAAAGTACAAGAACGTTCCATGAAGCTATCCAAGGCGTTCACAAGTTTTTCGGCGTTGATTGTTGTAACGATTATGACCCACTTCGGTCGAACCAAGTTGCAACAGAGCTGTCGTGCTTTATTTGAATTTATGCCAACGATTTACATTTAAACCTTCGTGTATCTAACAACAGCAGGCTTTTCTAACGAGCGACTATCGAGCTCTGTTATCTTACGAGATGTTAATTCGTCGAACATTAGTGTTAATTGCTTTGTTTCATTGAACACGGCATTCCTTGAATGAAACTGAATTAATTAGCAGTGAATAGTAGGTCGATATTGTGACTGCGGGCGCGGCTCCTCGGATGAAGGCTCTCTTTGTGTCATTCGTGTTTATTCTTTCAATCTTTCGTGGAGTTTGTTCCTTCCACGTTCATTACAATGAAGAATGGCGATAGTCATAAGGTCAAGACAGTGTGAACGGAGCCACGACGCTGAACATTAGTTTATGTTTTTTTAGGTTATGTTTGGTTATGTGTTTATGTTTTTGACTAGGATTTTAACAAACTGTATACTTCAAACATTTATGATTTAATGAATTAATGATGAAGATGTCTTTACGTACACATCATTGTAAAAAAAAAACAACAAAACGATTGGTACCTTCCATCCTCCATCAATTTAATTACCTACATTTTTGACGTGTCATAGCACCCTTCTCAGAACCTATTATGTTTGGGCAAAAATATCAAAATGGAGATGACCGCGCCGCTCGTTGAATAATGCATTAGGCGTGTTTAGTCCATTATTAGTGACGATGCGCAGGCGCAGGCCAAGCCGCACGAGCTGCATCTTTATGCGAAGGAATTCAACGGCGCGCTGTCAAATCATAATAATGAATTCCAATGTATTTCCGAAAGCTGTGATATAATATGTATTGTATAATGTTAATTTTAACTATTGAATATCGTCTTTTATACATTCTAACTACACATTGTCCTTCCGAATGGAAATCATGTCGAGAATAAATAAAGCGGCGCCTGCACTCGCGGATGTTTTTATACTTTTAATATTTGAGAGACGAACGTTGAAATCCTAAACCAAAAAAGGCAAAATGAATGCAAATTGTGAGATTTAACGAAGCTGCATCGCTAATGAGGCGACACGGGCCGTCTTTGCGGTAACCTGACCCTCTCATGCGACAGTCTCCTTATCGACCACACTCTGGATACGCTACGAAGGTCCCGTCGTACGCACTTGTAACCCATCCATCATAATGAACACAGGAAGTATGTCAACGTCAATTGTTCGCGCTACAACGAGCAGTCGCAACATTTATGTTGAAAAGATTTTTTTTATACCTGAGCCTTTTTTACTCTCTTATCCTTAACTATAACTCTTATATAAGTAGGTACATTAGCCTAAAGTGTGTCATATTATGTTATATTATTGTAAGCTTAATATACCTTAGCTTGCATCCATTGCCATTTTGAACGACCATTGCTTATCTGGCCGGAAAAAAGAAGAGTAACCGGCGACCAACCGATTATAATGTAAAAAGAGGTTCGTGGTAGTTCCATAACCGATTGCAAATGGCAACCGCCGCAGGCTCAGCGCCATTTATAGCTCGTTGCAATCTCAACCACAAAAAATTGCTATGCAACAATTTTCTCGGCGGATCGCTCCCTATTCTATCGTTTGAACCTAAACGAACGGAGATAGGATGCCACGAGACAACGACTGGCACAAAAAATTATCGAACATCGTCGATGCGGTCTCACATCGAATGCCTGCGCGTATAACCGAAAGACGCTTTTTACTATTCCCGAATTTAGGTTATCCGCTTTTCATACAGGCTGAATTGATTTGATTGGCTTATTAATTTTTATACCTGCATAATACCTACGCATCTGACACCATCAGTTAATGACGTAGATGTGAGACATCTCTGTTGTGAAGAGGAGTTACGAGCTGGCATTCGTCGCATAAAATCCGAGACAAGAATGCCATAAAATGAGGCTTGGGTCTCATATTATAACTCGTTTTGTTTACACCAGTGCCACAGCATGGTGCCCATAACTGACTCGACACAACAATGGCGGCCTTACGAGTTTACTACGACGTTTGTTCGAGATCTTCCTTGATAAACGCTAAATTGGCTTCACTGTGCTGAGCTTAATAAGGCATTCCTTTTATATCAGTGACAATCGACAGTGTTCCGCCAGTACCGTTCATATTCCCTTTTGTCTGACAATCTTTACTCTTAATAAACCCATTGTGGCTTCTGCTTTATGCTAAGCTATTGACTTTTATGGAAGGGATTTTTACATGGCTGGTTCACGGGCCGTATACTTCCTTTTCTGTAATGTTAAATTACTTCATTCCGATAGAGTGCATCCATGCCAAGTAGTGAAACTTTATACTCTGACACGCAAAACGTCATTCGATACCTTCGAAGACGATGGAGGGCACGGAGATCTTGACGTTTAAATAATATGAAAGTTAACCTCGCGTAGCTTTTTGTAATGGACGTTCTAAGTATATGCTCTAAACTAAATTGTCTGCCGCAACGCCGTAGTAGAAAGTAGTACTAACCAAGTTACATAACGCAGTTCTGCTGACTTACATACAAACGCACCTATATATCTGATGCCACAGTACTGGCATTAGTTTGAGATACTGTATGCATTAGTAATTTAGTATAGTGTTATTACCGGCGACGGCGCGGCGTAGGGATTTACGAGTCGGGTCCGGTAAGCGGCTTACCGGCTACCACAATAAGAGGACCACGATCGTCGGGGCTTTTCACACCTTCATATTTGGGTAGTGAGTTAGCATTGACGCCTCGTGTATGCCTACCCCTAAAGTTCGCACCTTCTTTTACATAGCACGTATCCATTAGGTAAAGTAATGCGTTGGGTTTATTTAAAATTGTTGAGGTGAGAGGGTGCACACGTACGTGCATGCATACATTATTGACTTTTCGTCTACAACATTGATACTTTAGACCAATAAGATTACCTACGTAGGTAATATAAAGAAATTGGAAAATAATGAATTATTAACTCACCGACGACAACATAATCTAGAACAAAATATATAAAAAAAAAGATTTTTATAGCAATATCGCCTGCTTAGAGAAATCTATAGAAATCACTTTTGTAATTCAGATTTTTCCTTTACGAACATAAGATTGATGTTCCGGAGTTCTGCAAATAGGCCTACTAAATTACTACTACTTAAACAAACCAAGTATATGATGCATATAATGTGTATAGCAAACAAAACAATTAGCTAAATATTTTTCTATCAATCAATATGTTTAGCGTAAGACTATTACGTAAAGGTACATTTACATAAACAGATTTCTGCAGAGCGGCATTTGCGTTCACAAAACCAAATCATCAGTATTACGATTACGACCCCAAAGGCCTGTTAGTGTCGAAGTTAGTTTGTACATGACTGGCTGCGTGACTAGAGGTCGTGTTCTTTGGCCAAGTGAAAGTTGACGATGGTTTTGCGTGTTACGAAAACGCTAGATGACAATTTATTATCTTGGTACCGATAATGAGATAGGTATTACATTAATTGGAAAACTTAGTTTGACGGCTTTATTTTAATTACCTTAATTTGCACGAAAGTAAGTACTTATAAACACAAAAAATGATGATGTTTTACTGCAAAACCTTTTGAGACCACTCGACAATTTCATTAAAGTTATTTAATTAAACTTTGTAAGCAGCTACACAATTAATAGCCCGATAAATAATGTTTACATTGTTGTTAACTCATTGCAATCCGGATCCGACCATCACGACGACCGGAGTTAATCAAAATTGCATTACGCGTCGGTCGTTTCGTCACGGGCCTCCATTGTAAACGCGCCGCGCGGCAAAAACGTCGCGTCCGACGACATACTACACCTTCGTATTCCTTGTAATGATTGATGGGACAATTTATTGAGAACGATTCGATTATGTATACAAGACGTAAGTCAGCCGCAGTCATGATTAGTAATTTTCAGATACTTTTAACCCTTTTTGCCTATAGATTTCCAACATGCAGTTTGTAAGTGTTTTGCACCCAGGTTAGTTAGATAGGTTGTGGGTTCAATTCCCAACCAGGAAAAACATCTATGTGATGAATATAGGTGTTTGTTCTGTGTCTGGGTGTTATATTGTAAGTATTCATCTGGTTTCCTTAGTACAAGCTTTGCTTAGTTTGGGGCTAGATGGCGCTGTGTGAAATGTCTGAATTTTTTTTATTTATTTTACCTATTGAATAATAAAATATGTAGATTAGACTCGCTGCAAAGCCACATAAAAATCAGTGGGTAGACGACATAATAGATTATTCAAATTAAGAAAAAGCTGCAGAAAACTTTTGTCATGCAAAATAATAGGTATAATAATAATTTAAGTCAAACTTTCTCATATGGTATTTTGATGCTGCATATCTATATTTTTATGTCTTCTACGTATACATAATATTTGACACTTGGACACATACATGAGACGAGAATAGTGCTTCCGAGTATCGTTGTTATGATAATCTGGGCGTCCGTTGCACCTGCACACAATGGTACATTATTGAGTGTTTACAGTTAATGTAGATATATCCAATGGTGGCGTGGGCGGCGCGGGCGAGATGGCGTCTAACTCGTTATGTAAACACCGACTGACCACTGCGGTGATGCTGGCGTTGCTGGCACAAGCCGGCTAAACACGAGCTTAGGTACACACAATTTATGCTTGCACTGTAAAGCCTGTGTATTAAAGTTACAGTGTAGCAACTAGCAGTGCTCCTACAAACTGAACCATAATTCCTTATCCTGTAAAGCTCTTACTCTATACAGTATTAGCACAGGTGAGGTGACCTCAGATACTTCAAGTTTAAACAATGGCGTTCAGGCTAATTCTCTTCTGTGGTTCAGGTGCAAATTCTTTGAAAAGTACCATATATACATTTTCAAAGATTACAGTAAACTATGTAGCGAACAAAATTAGCATATAGGTCTCCAGCCTGGAGCTTAAGTATTTTTTACATTCACGTATAAAGTAAGTTTTACTAATTTGTAGATCCACATCTACAAAGTAGGTAATAAATATATATTAGGTCTTTACCTATGAAATTGCCGTTTTGTTTGAAAAAAGTTAAAGTATTTTTTTTTCGAACTTATTTATTTCTTTTATTTAAAGTAATCACCCCTGCAATCAATGCATCTTTGCCAACGCTGTGGCAGTTTATGGATGCCCTTCTTGAAAAAATCAGCAGGACGGGAGACAACAAACTCTTCAAAGGCGTTTTGTACTGCCTCTCGGGAATTGAATTTTTTTTCCGCTAATAACTTGTCCAAATTTTGGAAAAGTAATAGTCGGTAGGCGCAAGATCTGGTGAGTATGGCGGATGAGGGAGAGCTTCCAAACCCAACTCATGCAGCTTAGAGACGGTCTGTTGTGCAGTATGGGGTCGCGCGTTGTCGTGAAGTAGCAGTGGAGACGACCGATTGACCAAAGCTGGTTGCAGACGTGCGAGTTTCGCCATCATTGTGGTCAGTTCTTCAATGTACACATCTGCAGTAATGCTCTCGCCGTTTTGTAAAAAGCTATGATGAATCACACCAGCACTAGACCACCAAACTCTGCCCATCACCTTTCTAGGGGTCATTTTTCGTTTTGCACATTGCTTTGGTACCGAACCAGGATCTAACCAACTTGCTGAGCGCTTTCGATTGTCAAAAAGAATCCATTTTTCGTCGCACGTAACAATTCGGTTCAAAATTCCTTCATTTCTGTGCCTGTTAAGCAGCGCAAGGCAAGTCTCGACGCGTACGTTGCGCTGGCGATCGTTAAGTTCGTGGGGCACCCATCTATCAAGCTTTTTTATCTTGCCAATCTGTCGCAAATGGACCAATATTGTTTTGATGCTAACATCAAAAGCTGCTGCCAGCTCAGCTGTAGATTGAGATTCATCAGCTTCCACAATCGCCTTTAATTCATCATTTTTGACTAAAGTTTACGGACGACCACGAGGTTCATTTTTCAAGTCAAAATTCCCAGAACGGAACCGAGCAAACCAATAACGGGTTGTACGTTCGTTTGTACAGTTCTCTCCGTAAACGTCGTTGATGTTACGTGTCGTTTGTGCCGCGTTGGTGCCACGACGGAACTCATATTCCATAATTACACGAAATTTCAAAGTATCCATTATGAGGAAAAATGTTGAAATGTGATGAAAATACAACGCTAATCAATAAACAAAATACTTATATTGTAAATAGAATGTCATATTTTTAAAACAAAATTAATTTGAATTTAGAATTCATAGCCAATCAAAACTTTTTTTTGTTTGAAAAAGTCTGTACTGCAATACGGCAATTTCATAGGTAAAGACCTATTATAAAGTCCAACACACTATCTTCCATAAAGTTCAAGTGCCGAACGGAACAAGTGATTTTGAACCATTACCATAAAACAAAAAAGTACTCGCTTTATTTTGTGACATTACTATCTTGCTTCAAACAGTAGGTGATATGAAGAAAATATCACACGATGAAGAGGATCTTGCCTAGGACAGTCCCCGCCTGTCACTCGTATAGGTGTAGCTGTAGTAATGAAATTTCAGACTCTAGCAAAGATTCCAATCTCCATCTTGTGTAAAGTACTATTTACACAAAAATAAAACTATGCGCAATATTTGTATAGGACAACGAAAGGCGACGTTGCCTTTAGGGCGCGCGGTCCTAATATTTTATTTGCATGCGTCGCATAAAGTTTCTGGCACAAAGGATTATTGTCCGCAAGGCATGTTTGTGGTGCACCATTGTTAAAGTTTAGTGTTCCAACGTATACATAGTGCCTTACCAATGGATAAACATATTTATATGTACAGGTTGTTAATGGAATCATACTTATGGATAAATAGATAAATATACTTATAAATAGCGTCCAACGGATCACCGACGATGTAGGAATCAGGAACTACGAGGACCATGATCCCACAACACCCAGACTCAAAACGAGAATTTGGGCTTTTTTTGTGCACAAATACTAGTCCTGTCGCGGGAATCGAACCCGCCGCCACCAGGTTTGAGCCGACCTACTCAACCACCACACCGAGGCTATCAACTTTTTGCTTAAGGTAATTAAAGTAGTTAAGATGAAATTAAAATCTATGGATTGATTGTATTCATAAAAGCAATCATTATAATAGAGACAATTATATGAATTGAATCTCCAATTTCGCTAAATGAATCAACAAAAACCAACGTTATTAACTTTTGTTTTTTACAATCAATTTAATGAGTAGAAAAATTTGCATGTTTATATTTCAGCCTCACCTCCTCCCCTTCTCTGGTTTAGTTGAAAGACGCGGCCTAGCAAAGGACATAATTCCTGGTTATTTTTTTAAAATTAGTGGTTAAGTCTCCTAGGCCTAAAATGAAATCCCAAGCTGCCAAAATTCTCTATACATCCAAACATCAGCATGAAATAAGATATTGTTTGCAGAACACTCAGCTCTGACTCTGCGTCGCGCACCGACTAAAATGCCTCCACAGTGGCCACTCGTATTACAAATCCATTTCTTTCCCAACCGGAATCCAATAATATCAATCTTACAAATAGAATCCACTTAGAAACTTTCTATACGATATTTATACAGGCTATATGGAAGTCTCATAAATTTAATACAAAAAAAGAAATCGGGACATAAGCTTGAAGAATAAGTCAGAGCCACAGAAGGGATACAGAGAATAAAGCTGTTATTTGAACGCTATAAAGCAATAAAGTCGATATCGAATTTTAATGACTGATTGTAAAGTCGAAACTAGTTATGTTAAATTTAATTATTGTCAACGTCTTTAAATGAGTGGCACCAGTCGGTAATGAAACACGAAGATTAATGGCAAGTTGCAATAAAAGGATTCGCATGTTTCAGTTAGCCACAGCCTTGGGCCGCGACATAGTGCGTCATCGCGCCTAAATTTATTATAGTCTCTGAACTCCCTCACTAATTGGCTCCTACAGCTACCCAACTTCATATTTTAAATTCCGCTTATTTGAATAAAATCTCGATTGGCAACATCACCAATTTATTTTTTTACAACGCAACGGACCGATATCGTATGCGCGAGCATGCGGACGAATGTGCCTGCAGGGCATCATTTAATGCTCGTGCTAAAAAAACTGCCATATATTTGTGCTTTATTGTTTTTATTTTTCTTGCAACGTAAGCTAAATGTTATTACTACCAAAAGGTATAAAACATGATGTTCAATATGAAGAACATGTCGACAAGAACGGTTTGTGGGTAGATAGGTTGCAACCTATATAACTATAGGCCTTCAGCATGTCCGCACCGCGCCGTGTCTGGAACAAGAATGCCACGTAGCACACCAATCGATCCCTTTATATAGTCAGACAGGTAGGGGCGCCATGACAGTTGCCGGTGCTGCCACTGTAATAAATTTAATGCCACCACAGGGTAAATTACGGTGCTCAATCGCTGTGCATAGAGTTTATAACTGGACGTAGCCGCCGTCAAACATAAGTCTCGTGTGCTTTTTGCATACTTGTAATTAGTTATACGTACTACCTTATACTGATAGATCCAAACAATTATATTTGTTAATAATACTTACTGTTATAGGAAACAAAAATAATGATGGGTATGAAGACCGTGACAGTGTGGTGACAAAGCACTTTTTTAATTGTTTCTATTTCATGTTCTCAGCTTCTTTCGTTTATAAAGCCTTTGAGATGTCAGCCGCCGGAGGCTCGATAGTTATAATAAACGGTCAAGATACCGTTCTAGTTTCGACATTGTTCCTTTCTAGTCTCCCACCACGACCACAACGATAGTGAGATTGCATATCAATGCAATTCCGTGGGTGGAGCTGAATGTAGACGTATTTTAATGAGGTCGGTAAATCAAATGGAACAATGCCGGCGCGTGCCACAAGGCCGATCAACTGAAGGAGTCAGATATCCTGGGGTTCTCGCTCGCACTGCGGTCGCGCTCGCTCGCTTTATATGGAGCTGTGGTTACTATACGATTATGGTTTAATAGTTACCCGTTCAGCCACCGTTCGAACTCGTCATTGCACCGCCACGCTTACGCCATAACCACGTGGCTTTTAAGGTATGACACCGGCCACCACTAATACTTTATTCAAATTAACCGCCAGATAAAAAATTCCATGCCATACAAGAAACTGCGGCGCTCATTTGAATGGCAGATTTGGCAATGTCGATATTTGGTGTTCATTTACCTACTTACAATTAAGTTTTTGCAACGTTTAAGTAAATTGATTTCTTGTTTAATTGGTGCTGCTCTTATGGCCGCAGTTGGTTAATGTACGAATAATTTTATCGGTGATAAAATAAAGCGTCCATGTTTAGCAGGATTATTGGCAATAGCCGAGGGCTGGGGTCCAGGTTTCTTAGCTCCGTTAAATAATAACCGGCGTGTACGAGTCTCGGTTCCAGTGAGCTATAAATTGTCCGCTGCCGCGGGCAGGCAGCACGCAATCTCAATGCGGAAAATAAGGTGCGCACAAGCACGGGCTGGCTGCCTCGTCGCCCACTGCCCCAGCGGCTATTCGGGGCCTAGCATTGTTTCTCTAGTGCCTATTATACTTATAACGTTCTTTTTAACTCGAAATAAATGCTTAAACAAAGCTTACACGCGTGCGGTTAAGAACAAAACAAAGATATAGAAGACATACACAAATTATGAAGAAAAAAAATACATGTACCTTTGTTGTTGTTCATTTGATACTTACGATTGACCCTATTAATTGATGCTATATAGGATTTTAGCTGGTTCGATTTTCGAGTGAAGCAGGCGAATTTCCGAAAATCTTCGAATGCACATTTTTTTTAAATATAGGAATGTTTCCTTTCAGTAAAATGTTCTATCTGCATGTATTTAGAGTACTTTCCCTACGAGTGCGGGTAAAAAAATCCATTCCATACATTAACAATGTTCTTCGTTAACTCAAATCTCGTGATACATTCAACCGACATCAAAGACGATGTTCTCAATTCAGTTGTATTTTTTATGTACTTTGTTAGATTTGTCTTATATTGTCGTATATAAACCAATCTGGATAGTTCTTTTTTTATTTGAAACTAGATGCACCCACGGTTTCACCCGCGGATAAAAAGTATTTTAATTATTTACTCATCCCACGGGAAATTTTCACTTTTCCGGGATATAATGTAGCCTATATGCTAATCTAGTGTATAAGCTATCTTGGTACCGAATTACGTTCAAATCCATTCAGCCGCTTGAGCGTGAAGGAGTAACAAACATATACATACATACACATATACACACATACAAACTTTCGCCTTTACAATATTAGTGTGATGTGATATACTTTCAGCCTGAAGCCACAGAAGTTGATGACTAGATGATAATATCATATCCCCAGATATTTCTCAGTATAAAATGAATGCGATTGAAGTCTGTTCTACCGTGTCTTAATTTAAAAATATATTGTAATAATACAAAAATCTCACCAATTCAATGTAACCATACACTTTCTTGGCTTCATTATACGAAGCAAACTAGATAAAGCTACGTAGTACTAATTATTCTGTGCTAAAGCCTCAGCGCCCTTCCAGGCGGGCGCGCAATCATGGACGCATTCCATCTCATTGTGCGCTCGTGTCACTGTAGCCTCCGACTGATCTGATTCGCTTCATCATGCTAAACTGGTTGGAGAAATATATATTATTTGATAATAGATTGAAGATAAAAAATCAAAAAACGACATACTTGGACATACATTTATAAATCCTACTAAGATTAAAAAAATTTCTTTTTCTGAACTTTGTTGTTTAAATTCACTAGTAATTTTCTAGACTGTGACTGTGACCAGTAGCTTCAAATAAGTATTTTATAGGTTCTGATTTTGACTTGAGATGGTCCAAAAAATGGACTATTTGTACTAAAATTATTATGATAATTATAACATTATTTATGACATAATATAAAATTATTTGCTAGCATTGGGTACCACTACTGGTAGTGGTCTGGACCAATTGGACTGTCTATTGTAAACCAGTACCAAATGTTTTATTTTGTAATAGGTAGTGCAGCTAGCAGTATTTAATATTAGTTGATATAATGTAGTATTTACTTAAAAGAATATAGGCACTTTCCAAATTATTTTAATTAAATAGATTTCCAAATTGAATAATATGGATAAAAGCTGTAAGCCCTGACGGACGAACGGAACATGGTGCGCGTTTATGTCTTTTATAAGGCATAAATGTTCAATTTTAATATGTCGTTTTTTTATATTTTCTTGTTATTTTATTTTTAAAATGTGGTTATTTTTTGTTCCATCCATCAGCAGTATAATAAAATTTTAATGAAGTTGCTGTAAATAATCTCGGAGAGCAGATTTGTATCAGATTATACCCTACAGTGGCTAAATTCTCAGAGAAGCGCACACTGCTCACGCATACAACATTTACCTAAATAAATAGGGCAATGAAATTGTAAGTGAATGAGTTAGTATTCAGTTCGCAAACCACACAGTTCTTTCTCACGACTCCTTGCGTATTCCTCACGCGCCGGCGCGTGTGAACCGCGCAGCACATGCGGGTCTGCGATCGCGTTAATCTTTACAAAATCTCTCTGTTCATTATTCATTGCGATCTACTATCGCGTAATAATATCAAAGTAAACAAATCAGCACACAGCACAGCTTGCGGACTGTAGACGACCGCATTAGAACATCACGTCTACGCTTATTATTTACTAATTGCGCCCCGCGGTTTCACCCGCGGATAAATAGTATTTTAATTATTTGCTCATCCCGAGGAAGCATTTCACTTTTCCGGGATAAAATGTAGCCTATATGATAATCCAGTGTATAAGCTATCTTGGTACCGAATTTCATCCAAATCTATTCAGCCGTTTGAGGGCGAAGGAGTAACAAATATACACACATACAAACTTTCGCCTTTATAATATTAGTGTGATGTGCCAGTTCACTTGCAATCGCATATATTCACGGAACTGATTGCGAGATTTCCTTTGGTAACAGTTTCAACAGACTAGACCTGGATCAGTTAGAACACTTACCTAAGCTTGCTTTACATTTACATAAGAACATAGTTACCAACGTTCCTACAATGAATCACCTTTAACATCTAAAGCTGTGTCTACACTATACCACCAGTATTTCCAGTTACTATCTTCATGATCGATACATCTAAACGCTTTTATTTTATGTTTCTTAATTGCATCGAAAGTATTACTACGCAATGGTTTATAGATATTTATCTTTTTAATAGTGACAATATAACAGACATTATTGTAAGTAATTTATTGCTCATAGCACAGATTATTCATTTGTGAGATTTACAACACCCATCATTTATTTATTAATGAGGGTTTGAAACTGTTTATTATATTCGTTTGATAATTTTATCATTTATACCAATTAAAGAGATAAATCTAAATACCATACAGGGTATATATACACTCATAATTCGGAGGTAGCGAGTTCCGATTTCCCGCGACACGACAAGTATTTGTGCACAGGAAAAAAAAGTGCAAATACTTGTTGTGTCTGGGTGTTGTGGGATCATGGTCCTCGTAGTACCTCGGTTCCTAGATACAGGGAATCCTGGTTAGGGCCCAGGATCTGTGTATATGATCTTTGGGCGTTATTATTATTATTAATATACTTACCGAACCGGACTTTACTTATACATTTTAGTTAGGAAATTCATTGATGTATGAGTTGTGTTGTCATAGTTGTTTCAGATTCCGATAAAACTCAGATACGAAATTATTTACCGGACAAATCAATCTCCGCCAATCAATCTCCGTCCTTTATGTTCTCTCTAATCGCAAAACCTATTATAAGAAGTTGATGTTGAAGTGAACTGTCACGGGCAAAAATGAGATAGCGCATTTGCATAATTAAAGCTGTAAATTAGCAGTTAAAGTGAAATAAGCATAATAGAAAATACATGCTTGATTAGACCCAGTTAGTTTTTCAAGTTTATAGTTAACTAGTAGCGCCCCGCGGTTTCAACGCGGATAAAAAGTTTTTTAAGTATTTGCTCATCCCAGGAGAACATTTCACTTTCAGGGATAAAACGTAGCCTATATGTTAATCCAGTGTATAAGCTATCTTGGTACCGAATTTCATCTAAATCCATTCAGCCGTTTGAGCATGAAGGAGTAACATACACACATACAAACTTTCGCCTTTATAATATTAGTGTTATAGTGTTATGTTATTATAGTTAATACATACCTATTTGAAGACCTTAGAGCAACCAAATAAGAGATTTTGTTCAATATTATTGCTTTAGTCAGGCTGCAAATATCGTATGCTCAAGCACTGGCTCCTTCCATAAAACTGTGGCATATTGACAGTCCGGATCCCTTCATCCGAGCCGGACCCGGTCATCACTGACGACAAGTGTCAAGCTTGTCAGTACTCGTCAGATAAGTTCGTGTGACTGCCCTTATCGATCTGTGCCTCTGCACGAATCGATCGATATGAGAACGACCTAATTGCCATGGGAATCACCTATAGGCAGGTCATATCACTTATAAATTATCGTAAAAACCGTGATACGCGCTGTGAGAAGTTCCTGTTATCAGTTTACTTTAGTGTTTGGATAAGTATGAAAAGTAAAACAGATTTTTAAATACCGCCTGTTACATGGATATCTAAAAAACATGCCTTCTTTATTTCCCGTTGTTTTTCATCAATTTTGATGGTCTCAGTGCCTAAAAGTTCAAGGTAAATGTGATGACATTATTCAGTCCACAATATTACTCGTAGCTGCAATACATTTTAAAATAATTATTTCTATATAGTCCATTTACATTCACAATCACAAATGAAGGCCACAACTACCAGTACCTAAAAGTTGCTTTTTGTTTAGAGGGGCACTCAATTATGAAAATCAATCTATTAGGTATTTGTATTTATGTTTACGAATGGCATATCTTTATCGGGATAAAGTTATTTAGATTAACGATTCCCACGATTCGCGTGATAACGTGAAAGTTGGCGATCGCATGTCAAAATCGATATCGATTTTGTGTATTCCCATGGTCTATTCTTAACACTATTTCGATGCTCTCAATATTTGTATATACCCGATTATGGCCGTATCTAATATATCTCACGGATCGAGTCAAGTACACACTGTTTATTTATGATTATAAACGCAAATAACATCAACTTTCTCATTGGAATGTTATGTAGTAGGTATGTTGTTTACTTATTACAGACTTCATAAATGTTATGAATGTTAACAAAAACTTGCACAATTTTCATAATGTTAACGTGCCCACAACTAAAGTTAAATCATGTAATGACTTCCATTAAAATTATTATATTCGTGCTTTTTGTTGCCGGGACATTTCCCGGCAACAAAAAGCACGAATATAATTAAAAAATATTTGTATGTATGCAGCAATGGAAAAGAAATTAAAATCAAGTTCTATTACTCGCAACTGACCCTTTTGCAAATTCTTCTTGGTTGGTAGAAGTTAGTCCTATGAGATGAAACCTATAATAAAGGTGAGGTTACACTATGCAACAAAGAGCAGTGTCGCCCGCAGGCCGCAATAATTACACGCTCACAAAATTATACGTAATTGAAGTGGTTGCATGCTCTCCACTCGCCAGCTTTTGTCTCATAAACATTTTTCCTTGTTTATTTTTTATCTTGGGCTAGTTGCTGCAACTTAAAATATTATTATAAATACTTTAGATGCTCGTCATCGTTATTATGTGGAACAGAAAGTTAGATTAAAACTGCATTTCATATTCGCTTTGAGCAAAATGAAGCTTATTATGAAGCAATCTTCGACTTCCCCGCCCACCCACATTTGTTTTTTGCAATGAGGAAACAAAAACTCACAAAATATTTTAGAGACTTGCTTCAATGGCCACTTCAAATGGCATTGGCACATTTTTTTGATGCAGAGGTCAGCACTTTGGTTGTTTTGAATATCGTATTATTTACAATGTCTGTCAGCGTTTAGGAACATGTGCTGCGCTGGCGCCGCCACCGCCGCTGACGTCGGTCGTGTACGTCGGCATCGCACATGCGCACTCAGCTTAATTCACGGCCTAAAATAATGTCGTAAGAGATATATTATTTTTTATGTCACACGATTTATGATCACGGCTTCAGTGATATATAGCGCGTCACAAAATTGTATTATGATATTAACTAATTTAACAATGTCATTCATTTAACGGGATATTTAGTTCAGATGTTTATAGCGAATCACTTCTCTACCAAAATTTTCTTCATAAGCCAACTTATTTATTTTTAAGTGACGCCTAACATAACCCAAGTAGTGAATGATTTGTTAACATTTTTTAACATTTTGACTGACCCGATAGCTCAGCTGGTAGCAACCCTGCGTTCTGAACTATGGGTTGTGGGTTCGATTCCCACCTAGGACAAAAATTTGTGTGATGAACATAGGTGTTTGTTCTTTGTCTGGGTGTTATATTGTATTCTATGTATGTATTTACAAACAAAAAGTATCTAAGTATTGTATCAGTTATCTGATTCCCATAATACAAGCTTTGCTTAGTTTGGGGCTAGATGGCGGTGTGTGAAATGTCCACACATATTATTATTATTTATTATTATTTTTTTTTTTTTTTATGTATTGTTTTGTCCATCAATTAATCAACGTTCTCGTATGTGACGCCACATTATGATAAACACCGAATAATAGGTAATACGACGTTGCTGTAGTTGCCTAGAGAACAAAATATAGTTATCTTGACCAATTGAAATACTAGTACTAATAGAACTCATTAACTACTAATAGAGGTATTTATTTAATCTGTCCCTCGGTATGTAGTTGTTATGTTTGTTCATGTAGTTAATGACTCACTTCACCTCACTGATAAGGCTATGCTACGCTTCCAAAATGACTTTGCATTGCAATACCGTATGTAGGAACGGGATTATTGGCTTGTAACCTACTACATAACATACGGACTGTTTAAAATATACTGGTTTGTTCAACATTTTTTAGAATGTTTGTAGAATTTGCCATGGCAAAAAAAAACATAATTGGTTGAACAAGGCGTGACCTCGCGAAAGTTCATCTTAAATACAAAATAAAACAAGAATATCTAGTGTAATTCCGCTATTCTAGCGGAATATATATATTCCTATTTAATTTTGTTTGTAACAAAACACATTCTTACCAGATTCTTTTAAAGTCATCACATTAATTTTTAATAATGTTTCAACTATTTGTTTTAAGCTATTTTCATGCTTAACAAAACTACCAAAGGTTCACCATCGACTGATACATCTTGGGTGATTTCAACTATTTCTTAAACATTCAATAAATATTCAGTTAAAATCGTAGGTGATATCATGAGATTCATAAGCGTGCTGTGAATCATGTAACAATTCCCGAGACTAACAATTGAAATTAATTTAGAAGGTGCAGAATAGCAATTACCTTCGTATATCTCTACTGGTGACAGAGGGTCGCCCACGCGCCATCCCGCACGAGTTGCCTTCTATTATACAATCAACGGGAATCAGCACATTAGATACCACAAACCTGTCGCGGTATACGCATATTGGAGACTTCTATTCCAGCGCACAATCCAAATCAAGCTGGACACGAGCCCAATAATCCTATATACGAGTTAAGCAGACGATCTGTGTCGCACACGTCGCTAGATCCATGAGGGATACGCAATGGTAGCTAGACGATTAGATCTACGCTTTGCAACAGGCAATTTTCTAGGATTGCCTACGTCAATTATACTACTTTACACAAGATTTGAATTACTGCGCTGCGCCGTCTTCGAGATTGTTTCCGGCTTTACTACAAGTTTGCTCAATCAATCACTTGACTGCAGTTGTATGATTTATGATTACGAATCGACGTAGCAGTCGGAACCGTTCGAGTTCAGCATACGTATGCTCTATTCAAATGTTAATTGATGAATTTAAGAAATAAACCTGAGCTCCAATGGATTTATATTATTTTGGACAAAGGATATTCAATATCGAGGTTTATAGCGGAGGGAATTTGAGGGTCGATAAATTAGTCTGCAGGCATTGTCTAGAGACACGGCCGCGGCCGGTCCTGCATCATATTGCTATGAACACAATGGGCACGCACGTGCGCCTGAGACGCCCGCGGCGCGTCCGTCCATACGACCATTGTCCAATCGCCCATTGTTTCACGGAAATCCTTTTACATGCTTTGACACTCACAATCATTTAATTTTGATAATAATCCATCAGGCTACGCATTATTAGAAAGTGGTCCTTCTAGTGTTGTTAAAGACAATTTAGTATATTTCATAGCTGCTGGCTATTTCAGATAGGAATCTAATCCACTTTTCCTTGCTGCTGCCTTTGAGAACAGAGAAAGGCTCATAATACTTCGAGAATAGAAAGGTGCAAAACAGACTCGATCGGCCGGCAATGTTCTCGCATCTGTATCGTGGTCAATCTAATCTCAATACAATGGTCATGTTTCGCAAGTCACGTACACAGCCGGCTAATGTTACCGATTAGGTTCTGGTTGGTTTTACAAACTGGTCGGCCTAAAGTGGATCACGGAGCTGCATAGGTAAAACTACGATATCTACAGTCTCCACAGAGCCTCGAGCACAGGCCTGACCTACAAACGAAAAAATGGTCGGAGAACTCGCCTTTGTGTGTTCAAGTGTGCGTTCGATTCTTATAAGAGCGTGTAAGAAAGCGGCGCAGTTGTGTGGGTGAGCTTGAAAGCTCAATAAATCTTGTTGGTTGTAAAAGGTTGTTGTGTGCGTTAAAGGCTTGACAAGAGCAACTCGATCGCGACACAATGGTTTGAGCACGAATTTCCATTCCTTATTAGAGCACAAATGGACCGATTCGATCGCTGCATTAGGAAGATATATATTCATATATTTTTAAACGAACTGGGAAGATTTTACGATCACGATACCCTAATTTTGCTATGCATAGCACTAATGCAAAATTTGTTTGGTATAGTTTTTAAATCGAGCTGCTTTAAATGAATAATTAAAATTAAGTACCTATTTATTTTCAACGCAATGTAGTATCTATGTACGCTATGAGCTTATGGATCCTAGATCTCTAACCCTGTGTAAGTACCTGTATACATAGATTCTGATTCCTATATATGGAACAAGAATAACTGAGAGCGTCTGTTCTGTGCACGACTATTTTATATTTGTTTAACTACTGTCTTGTAGATTTTTGTATAATTTAAAAACTATGGCATTTACTTAAATTATAATTTTATGACCAAGATTATAAATAGGTACTTAAGTGTTATAACGGTCTTTTCATGACATGACGACAATGCTTCGATTGCTTGCGCGTGGGCAGGCAGCGCGTGTTGCCATGTCACAATCCAGGGTTGCTGCCAACATAAACCTCTCACTTTCCATTCATTGAATAACAAGGATAATAATTGTAACTGTAATACCATTAATTATTTCAATGATTCCGATAGTGTATACCAAATCCTTAATTTATTTTAGTACTAAACTTTCGCTCCTAACTTCTTATTCTTATCATCTGTCTTCAGTACCTACTTTTAGATACTATTAAGGATTCTGTGCACAAGCCTACAATATATTATTTTGAGGTATGTGAATAGAATAACAAAACAGAAATGGCGTTAGCTTTTACAACATCACAAGAAATAGGCTTAACCAAGATACTCTTAAGCTCTGCGCCTGCGCACTCTATTCCACGCAAGCCTATCTAAAGTCAGCCCTAAAAAGCGCTGGCGAGACTGCGCACGCGACATTGTTATCTCGGAGCCGACCCAAGTTTGGGCGAGAATAAATAAAACTCTTCGTAGAAACACACACATTTATTTTATTATTCTGACGAGCAAAGTCGAGATAACGCTTTATGGGACCTGTTATCATGAACTTTCTACATCGCGGCGATTTGGTAGGATTAGTTAGTTGTTCTTAAACTCTGTAGCACAGTTCTGCTGTAACTTATACGCAAGATACGTTTATTTTGATTACGTATACCTCGTACGTTTCTGGAGTTGTTTACCCAATATTTCGTTGTAAGAAGAACGGGAAAAATTGTCTATTTGCTAAATAGTTATTGAAATAGGTACCTACTAAAGAATACATGTTGTTTAAATGTACGCTTAAATTTTAAAGCCTTGATACAAAATATATTTAATCAATCAGTTTAATTTGACTTTTTTTTTTGGAAAGATCTTAATGGAACGTCGATGTTTCTATTTTTACTCGGCCCATTTTGGCATATTAACATGAATACGTTAAAATTTGAAATTTATTGCGCGGTAATAATCACCTAAACACAACAATAAAATCTTTATGGGGTTTATTCTTCACGTAGGTTTCAAAGCTGTCGTAAAGTTGCGGTACCTACCTAAAGGCCAGTCATATATTTTCTGAGCCAAAGATATTAGCTGTGGCTTTTATTGCATACTTTAACAACCGCAAATTAAGCATCTATTCTACCTAGGTTTTTTCAAAGAAAAACACTAAATTTTGGCCCTAATTGGACGGCGCGCGTGACTTCATTTCGGAGGCAATTCTTAAATTTTAATAGACAGAGACAAGCATACTGGATGTACTGTTGAGTGACGAAGAGGGGCATGTGTTGAAGGGTGACGTTATGGCACATTAGGAGCTTTCAGGTGCTTTTAGTCTGGTATCTGCGCTCGCGTCATTTGCCTGGTAATGGAGCAGGATTGCTTCAATTTGAATCTGCCGATAATGACGTTGGGCACACCCCTCGCCTCTAATGGCTCACGACCGCAGGCTTTTTGTTGCTTGAGACACTTTATCCATAAACAGACCACAAAGTATCTTTCAACACTTTAAGCCTGCTTATAAATAGGTATATATTCCCGCGGCAGGACAAGTATTCGTGCACAAAAATAAAAGCGCAAGTACTTGTTCTGAGTCTGGGTGTTGTGTGTGGGTCCGAGTCCCTAGACACAGGGAATCCTAGTTAGGGTCCAGAATCTATGTATGTGATCGTTGGGCGTTATTATTATTATTATATATTTCAACTTTATGTAAGTAAATTAATTTAATAAGGCTTACAATTTTTAGGATGATATTTATTTCTGATAATATATTATCTATTAAAATATTATGATTGTTGTTAATTGGCAATCTGGAAGGTAGAGCCATTAAGTTTACTAATCAATGTTTATTAGGATAAAAACTTACCTCCAAGGTCCCGGTAATATTAAATGTTGTAAAACGCCGCATATCGTTAGAGTTAACACCCCTGTGTATATTTTTTGTTGGTCTGTTTGGAAACAAAAACGATGTGGTTTTTATAAGGGATGGTTTTTGTATGTTTGGCTGGGCGATGTGCATAAGATAACATGAAGCGTGTAACTAATGCATTTGTTAACAACATTTATTTAATTCTATATTTAACTATGGGAGAATTATCTATTATTATGTCTATTACCTAATTAGACGCATTTGTCTGTTCTTGCATTACAATAAACAAACTAAGAAATACAAATACATATTTATATATTTTTTTATAATCTCTGCAGGCGGATATTTTTGATCAAATAACCGTTTTCTTGTAAGTTAAACCATAAAAACAAATGAAGAATTATTATTTTGGAAATATTATTAAAAATTAATTGCACCTCCAATTTAAAACCACAAACAAATTATCCCAATCAAACAAATATCGCATGTTACGATACCAAGATTGCCTCAACCTCACCCGGAGGTAAACATTAACAGCAGGTAGATTAACCCTCTTTTCAAACCCTCTAATATAAAAACAAATGGGAAGGTTGTTCACCCCTGGAGACGAGGGTAGGATTCCTAAGCTTCCACGTGTGAGTCGCGACGGGTGGCGTAGGCGTGTGACGTCATCATACAGACATAATCGAACACTATTTCAAAGTAAAATATTCGAGTTCCATATTCCGATAAGTACTCAAAGAAAACAAACTCGCTTTAATACGACGCTGCTGTTATGTAAAGCTTTTATGTCGTTTTAGATCCATATGAATGTTAAAGCACACACTTGCACCATTCGTTCATAATTTATAATGCGAACGTATTTCAACGGTCACCCATTAGTGGGGATTAAAGGAAGTCCTCGATGACGGCAGGATATGACGTTACAGAATTCTAAAAGAAGCACCGATCAATGTGAAGCTACAATCCTTTCATCGTCGGATTCCATTTTACATGTAGGATAATAATACAATTATTTATCGTTAACAATGCACCGCGTAGGAGTTTGATTTAGTGCGACCAGTCACATTTGAGTGAAAGTACAGCAGCAAGATTTATAATAATAACAACAAAACACAAGTATAAAATTCCAAGTTTTGATTAACCGTTTAGGTTAAGGTATATTGCATCTGCGAACAGTTTTGTTTCAACTTGTATCATTGTTTAATAATTTCTCGTGCATATTGTTGCTTATTATCGATGGCGTCGACCTGTCAAGCCAGTGTATGATTATAGGAGTGGCGACGAGACAAGACGGGAATGTAGACGCAGGCTTTGAGCCGCTTGATAAAAGGCGTCAGTCGTGGCCACACATACAATGCGTTTTAACATAAAAGCTTCATCGTGGTTTTATTGCTATTGCTTTGGCTTTAGGCCCTGTAAAATCTTAACGTACCATCTTTTATAGTGCACCGTGTCGTATATTTTAGCTTTATGTCGTGTGTTTGTGTCTTGCCGTGGGCAGGGCGTGGGCGCTACTCCAGAATCGCGGCCCACGTGCCACTGATCGCAGATACAATTGTCCGCTCTCGGCTTGTTTATGGGAGCACTCTGAGATATCAGGGGAAATGACACCTCCATCGAACGCCGCCATCTGCACTGCATATCTTACTGACCACTGCACAGCATCGATCACGCTGATTCAATGTTATTACTGTACTAATCCATTAAACGTGGAAAATGGCCGTATGCGCCCATCACTTTAAAAGCCGTTTACTTAACCGTACAAAGACGAGACAATAAAACAAGGACCGATACAAAAGTGGTTCTATAAAAGCGTATATTGAATCGTAAGCGGTAGCAATTTGGGAATATTTTTAGTAATTTTTATTGGAGAAACAAACGGAGCCGGTTACCAGTGTCGCAGCCTCGCAGCGGGCACTGAATACGAAATAAGCTTTCTTTCGAAATTAATGCCTTCGGTAGTATCGGTAGCCGATGGAACTGCAATCAAATTGTCAAAATATGATTAAGACGACTTTCTGGCACTGTCATAAATAAGTCTGGCCCTAAACTATAATTTAACCACGTGTCGGCATGTGGCTTATTTCGAAATCTCAGTTTTTGTTCTGCGTTTCGACGATTTAATTTCATGCATTTATTCAGAATCGTTAAGAAATGCCACGATGATAACAGTTATTTTTGATATTGTTGCAGTGGGCTGTCATCCAACGCCGAGCGAGGGGTGACTCCAGTGTACCTTCGGTGTCGGGAAGGGAGCGTCTCCTGGCTGTATCCCCGAGGGGCCCTGAGATTGCTGTTCAGGCCCCCTCTACCCGTTGACGAGCGAGACTACAGGGTCTGCATACGGGTGATCAGGCGACCGGACCCGCCGGACCTGTTTCATACCCTGCGGCTTAACGAAACAGGTAAAAATAAAGCATGTTTATTATAGCTTCTATAAATTTGATGCAGCCCAACTTTATAATAATGGGTTTTACTTTTAACTTACTTCCAGAAGCTGCAGAGCGCTTTCCAGCTCGATTGTTTGTGGAGGGTGCGCGTAAACTGCTTCCTTTGTATGCGCCCAACGACGGTGATCCTCGGGAGCTGCGCTGCTTTCGAAGCCGACATGGACGTGCCGCGCTCTACGTCGAGGCGGAACCTGAAGAAGGACCGAAGAGACGAGTGGCAACCTTCAAATATGAAGCCAAGCCGTTGCAAAGAAGGCACTACGACCCCGCCACCGCCGACTGTCGGCCGTGCTCCGACTCCGAGTTGGAACTCGCCTTCTGCACCAGCGATCTGGGTAAGCATTAGACCCCACACAAACTACTGAAGAGTCATTAGGCACGCCCGCGCCCGTCATTGCACCATCGCCGTAATGAGTAAGCAGAAACCCGGCGGCGCGTCCCTGAATGTTAATAAAGCTCCCGTCGCCGACCGCACGACAATTTGTTGCTATAATTGAGATTCCTCCCGCCAGAAATTAAATAAAACCTTTAAACTCGTGAAATATATTTTTGAAGCGTAAATAAAGTGTTTTACAGATTGCGCCGGCGAGTTTTCATTCTGGGAACTCCATAAATGCGAAAATTTCAAAATGGCCAAAAACTCAAAAGTTAAATGGTTATCTACTAATTGTTCCTATTGTCCGAGTTACCTTTAAAGGTGCACCGCTAAGTGGTCTCAAGATAAGAGCAGAGATTGTTGTGCTATTCCGATCTGAGTCATGGAAGCATGCATACGCGCGGTACGCGATACGCGACGTTTGATGGCTGTTCAGATTCAATTTACGGGCATAACGACTAGATACCGGACAGACTAGCTAGTCCGGCGGCACGCGACTCGGCGGGGAGCTCGTGTTCACTTTTTTTTTCGTTTGATAAATTATAATGGCCGAGAAGTTATGTCACTGCAGCCATAGTTCCTCAGTGCCCCGCAGGGCTGTGGGCGGCGGCCGGGATGTATTAGCCCTGCATCATTACCAGAAATTTTTGTGTGTCATGCTATATAATAATTATTGATATCATTCACATTTTTTTATTCACGATGTATATGAACTTCGTAACGAAACGTAGGATGCATGTGGGAAGGAGTAAAGTGAAAAAATACTGACCAAAATTCTCGAAGCGGCAACAACAGCACACGCGACGGTTTACTTTTATTATTTTTTATTGATTCTTCGTCGTCAAATGAATTGAATTTCCCCGAAACTTTTTAATTACGAAGGTTTTATGTTACTTGGCGCTAATGAAATTAACGGTAGGTACTGTGGGATGGTCGGCCTTGTTGCTTGATACAGCCGAGATGGCTCGTTAGTGAAGCCTTCTCTATAATTATCGGCGGCCGGGCGCGGCGGGTTGATGACCGTTTACCAAAGCTTCGACTATTCACTTATCTATCTCAAACAAAAGCCTGACAGGAAAAAAATACGGTTACATTTTGCGCTTACTCACGAAGCGGACAAAAAGCCCGCGAGCGGACAATAGCGACACCGTGATTAATATCTAATCTACATAAAAAATAATGTTCTCTTAAATGTATTGTCGCGACGGAGATTATAAAAATGCGCCATAATTTTTTACACTACATCAATTCAATTGTTTTCGGTGCAAGAAATGATTCCGGTACGAACCTACTATTAAGTTGTCTCTTATATCGTAATTTTCCTCAAGCAGGCGTAAAATGATTTTATCTGTACAAAAATATATCCAATAGGTAAAACACATTAGAGTAAATCTTGTATAAATTGGAATAATATATTTTACGAAGAAGAAAAGAAGTAAGAAGTAATTGTAAGAAGTCATTCAGAAATTTGGCGAATAAAGCAATTCCTAAACAATTTAGTTACTAATATTTGTTTTTAAGGGGCAGTAAAATACATGATACTGTACATAAGACCTTCCACACTTACAGCCTTGCTTATAAATGTTAGTTAAATTTCTCAATCAATCTATCTAAGCTTAAAATATCCTGTCAAATGTCACGGGCAAAATAAGGCGGCATTTTAAGCATTAATTAAAATTAACTAGGTATCGTACATAAGGTCCAAACACCTACTAGATTAAACGACATTGTCAACAGTATGTGCGTAATATCTTGCGCTACTTGCGCGCTTATAATGCGTTGTATTCGTTATACCGCCATTAATTATTGCATTTTCAAGTTTCTTTTTAAATACTGACCAAAAATTTTTTTGCAGTATCACGAGGTGTGATCGTGGGTTCGGATCAGCGAGAAGACTTGGATACCACCCAACTGACGCTTCGACTGACGAAGCTTATCAGAGTGACCGAAAGTGGTGAAGCGAGGGACAAACCGGACCTAGAAGACGATGACAATGATTATTATAGGTAAATAGGGAGCCAGCGGTTTCACCCGAATTCCTTTATTTAATCAATAACACCTTATAACCCTTTGAAGGAGTTGAATTTTTTAAAACCTCTTAGTACAAAAGGAAGACTTAATATCAAGTCTTTAGATCTAGCAAATTGGGACTCTTTGGAGAATTGTCTGTCAGTCAGTCAAGCAGACATTCACTCAGAATAATACCTTTTATATATAGGATAGCACTTTCAAAAAAGCTAAAGGTTGTTCACAATGTCGGTATAGGTCAAAATTTCAAGCATTGTAAATTACATATCCGCAGCTTGGGATAAACAAACAGTATTTAAGTCCAATGATCAGGTTTAGTTTAAATATGGTTACCACGAGTTGCACACTATAAAGTTGTCGTAGATTGATAAAATCTAAATTCGCTTGCAGAACCCGTGCTAGTTATAAGTAGATAGGCTGGTACTAAAACGTTATGATTACGTAGTTTCTATTCTATACGTACCGGTTAGTTTTATTATACTTTTGTAGGACATCCAACTTGTAGTCGCAACTAAGTATAAGCACATAAGTACCTAGATACCGATGAGTGGAAACTCTTTACAAATGCTTAGTAAACGACATCATTCAGACGAATGGTCAGACTATTCTAATTAGAATATTTATGGCGCAGCCGGTAGGATAAGCTGAACAAATCCCATCAGGCTAATATCATAGAACGACGCTCAATCAAATCAGTGCTACCTTACTAAATCCAAAGTTTTGTTCACAGGTACGACGTAGACAACACATTTGAGCGTACTTCCCACCGCAGCCACCGACGACGGAAGGCTAGAAGCCTCCACGCGCACGTTCAAGTGGCGTCAGTCTGCGGCGCCGCGGCTGGCGCGGGCGAGTTTCTTGTCATGGCGCGCCGACGGCTGGGGAGGTACTCGCTTGTATGTGCGCCCAGGGTCGAGCAGTGGATCGAGCTGGTTGAAAGGAGAAACGCTGACGGCAGTGCACATTGTACGCTGCAACATTGACTTTTGAATTCAAGTGACTCGTGTCTTCCGCAAGTGGCATACGTGCGTGGAATTTACTCAAAACCCCTAAACTTAATCAACTACGTGTTGAGCGAAGATTTTGGACAGGTAGACTTACTCATTCGAACGTTGCATAGATCTTTTGTTTTTTGAGCGCTCGTGATTGAGATGTAAAACCTAATTCATGTAACATTATTATGGTTTTTTTGTACCAGGTCTATTAGAGCTCGAAAAATGATTTTGATGAGTGATTGATGAATATTCAAAATCATGTTTTGAACTTAGTGTTTTCAGTTTTTCTAACTCAGTGTAGCGTTAAGTAAAATGCTTTGCTAAGCCCACTATTAAACTCCAAATGGTTATTCTTATATTCAAAATGGTAATACTGGACTAACCATACTGAGGTTGTATTGCCACTACAAAACTATTCCCGATTTGTGCCACAAAATTAATGCTATCAAAACAAAACTACATTCAAAATCTGCATTACAAATGATGTTCTAGTAACCAGAAATGTTAAGTTTTGCTATTGCAGTTTATAAGGTGAAGTTGTTTCTTGAATATATTTTTCTGCTTGCCATGAACACAAACTAGCTTGTAAATGCAATATTTAAAATTGTACATAGTGTAAAAGTAGAATAGGATATTTATTAGGTTAAGAATATTGTATCGCTTGGAAGCAAGAGAAAATGACGTGATCGATACCCTGTGCCTATATTAGAAAAATAGTTGGTTAAAAATCAAAAGACAAAAATCTACCTATCTACATTAATAATAGAGCTTGTAATAACTTATCAGGATCATTGAAAATAAAAATGAATACCTTATTTTTCTCGCTTCCAGCGGTCAGAATTGTGGACCACAGTGCCAAAATCTGTAAGATCTTCGTAGCCATAAGGGTGATCTCAACTGTGTACATATTTAATTTTAAGAAAAATATAGCCATATTATTTTAGCATCGGGATACAAAAGCAAACCTGTTTATAAATTTATATGCCAAAAATATTTGAATAATAAAAAAAACAACAAAATTTTATTACACCTACTGATTCAAGAGCCAAAACCAAAAATCATTTTGATTTTTGTATCAAGTAGGTATGTGTTACATCAATAATTTAAACAAAACAGGATTGTTCAAAAAATACGACATACATCTAAAATATAAAGGGACATCTATGTATTTTTTTAATTAAAAAATGTTAGTTACTCCTTTTAGATATTTGGTCTTTTTGGAATAAATAAAGTAGCTTTAGGTGCTACCATACTTATTTTATGTGCTTCCGATAGCTAACCGATTCACCATAAATGTATTACAATCTGTAAATATATTTTAAACGGATAAAACAGAATATTTAATATAGAATCATAGTATATTGAAATTGTGAATGCTTAGTAATATATTTGTAAAATACCTATAAATAGATATCGATATGTGATATAGGATTACAACGAAAGAGTTATATGAAGTGCCTATTGTATATACGATTATATATAAACGTTTAAAGTTATGATATAGTGTTTATATACATTTTATTCTGTGCAGAGAAGACATGTTGAATAAAATATATAAAAATGATGTATTCGTTTTATTTCTATTTTATACCATTACGATGTATCTGTCGCGTTAGATCTACTATAAAACCTATTTCCTACCAAAATAGGGCAATGACAATATCCTTGCTTACATAATTTTACGCCAACTTCGTTATTACTTGTGTACAAACTTTTTTTTATAAGGGTAGGTATTGGGAAAATTCTAACAGCCTTACTAATAATAATAATAATAAATATGTGTGGACATCTCACACAACGCCACCTAGCCCCAAACTAAGCAAAGCTTGTGCTGTGGGAACCAGATAACTGATACAATACTTAGATACTTTTTTTGTTTGTAAATACATACATAGAATACAATATGACACCCAGACACAGAACAAACACCTTTGTTCATCACACAAATGTTTGTCCTGGGTGGGAATCGAACCCACAACCCACAGTTCAGAAAGCAGGGTTACTACCAACTGAGCTAACGGGCCAGTCAATAAATAAATAATAACACCCAGTGATCACATATAGATCAGATCACAGATCTAACTAGGATTCTGTGTCTAGGGACCCAGGAACTACGAGGACCATGGTCCCACCACACCCAAACTCGGAACAAGTATTTGTGCTTTTTTTCTGGGCACAAATACTTGTCCTGCCGCGGGAATCGAACTCACCGCCTCCTGGTTATGAGCCAACCTGCTCAACCACCACACATCAGAGGCTGCCATAAACTGATCAACATTAGTTAAATATTAGGCCGTAATCGTATTCCCTACCCAACAAAAGTTTTTGATAAAAGGCAAGAGTAGTTATAGTATTTAAATTAAACAATTGATTAAAGAAAACATGTGTTCATATAGCAATTCGTTTATTTGAAAAAATCACAACTGATACCACATAGAAAAACTACTCGGCACGGTTTAACTCTTAACTATACATAATATCACATAAACACTTTATAATTTCATTAAACTATATACATAAGACATTTATCATATCAGTATTTGGTACACTTTGTGAATACAGCAATCACTAAGTGATTACGATGTAAATAAATAATAGTACATCGTGAAATAAATAAAATAAAACAGAATCAATAAATAAAATTAATTGAACAAAAACAACAAAATAAAAACAGCTCTCGATAAATATTGGAAACTATTGCAATGGTACGTCAAATATAGACGAATTTGGGAAAAGATGTCTTTATATTACCTACATAAATAGATTTATTATATTATTTTTAATTATTATTGTGCTGTCAATAGGCTGTTATATCGCCATTATTGAATTATCCTTTATTATAGTATGCCCGCCTGCACTTAAGTTTGACAGCTTTTAAGTTCGCAGTTATCTCTCTAGGTCGTGCGCAAACGCATTGCAGTAGGTATGTCATAGAAGGTAAAGTGTGAACTTAAAGCTCTCAGTTCCGTTTATAGTTCATTAACTGAAGTGTAGACAGGCATTAGTATTTCATTTATAGTTCGCTCAAAACTTTATGAGCTCTCAGAAGTTAGCGCGGATGGCTGCGCTGTACGCATATTATAGCTACTGTATCGCTTTTACAATGCACTCAATTATGCACAGTTTGGTACTCGGGCTTAACTTCCGAGAGCTCATAAAGTTTTGCACGAGCTATACGTATCATTCCAATATTTGTTGTAGCAGTTCTTTTTTCCAATAAAACGTCAGATCTTTACAAAAAGGGAAGAAAATATACCTACTGTATGTGAAGGACATTTATATTTTATTTTACGTATGTAAACTCAGATATAAATCAGTTTAAGCTAATTCTTAGATATTTATAAGTATTACGCTCGTTTGTACCAAAGTTTGCCAGCTCTTAAGCTCGCACTTTTCCCTTTGTCCCTACTGAAATGCATTTGAGTAATTTACAAAGGAATAAGTGCGATCTTATTGAGATGACTTATAGAGGCGCTGTCAAACTTTAGTACGGACAGGCATTTGTTTAAAACAGGTACGTGATTTATACTTTGTGATATGTGTAGTGTCTTTTGGAATCCAAGTCTTTTGTAGATCTAGAATAACAAGCCATTTTAGTTCTATTTTGCCTCTTATTGCGTTGACTTAAAGAATGGCTGGACATGCATGGAAAATGTTTCATTTCTCTATTTCAGAGCACCAAATAAAATCACATAAACATACGAACAAATAGAATAATACAAGTTTACAGAGCCTTAACTAAATAAAATAGCTAATAAAAATGATAACCTATTTGGCAATCGATGCTTTACAAAGATAAAAAAAGCACTAAGCTTTATATCATATTTTCAATTCTATTTTCACTTGCGCAATTCACTCTCAAACATGCGTCTTCAATTAGTCCCAAAGCTCTATCAAGCTTGTACCATCCATTTATATACCTAATACACCGTTAGCAAGAACTATGGCACGCCTAGAACAAGAACAGATCTGTAAAGCTTATGGCCCATCTTGATCACAGCATCATTTATGGAAATGAAGTTGCTAGAGTTAATATATTTGCTTGATAAATATATTTTCATTTCCTTTTTCGTAACGCCAACCGACGTGCAATATTTCTTGCCAGCTTTCCTTCCATTTCACAATTACAATGAGCAAGATTAAATTTCAGCCTTCGCAGTTTCAACATTGACACACCATTTTGCTATTATTGCACATTATTTTGCATTTCGACTATATACAAATTAAATGATAGTGCGAATATATTTTTAATATAAGCGTTTAAGCGCTAAAATGAGATTATTTAAACGTTGTGATGTAGCCAATGAAGGTCTCGAATTGTGCGACTCTGGTCCATATCATATAGAAATAAATGACGTATGTATGTGTAGTGTATTCAAATAGCACATTTTAGATAGCTGCAAACAAGTTTAACGAATTTGATGCAGTATGTCTGATAATTTTTCACACAAATAGGAATAAAAAGCAGGGTGAGGATCGTTAGACACAAATTATGTCACTTGTTAAGTTTCAATGTATTTTCAAAATTTGCGTTAATGACTTTGCATTTTAGTATAAGATAGAAAGTATGAATATTTTTTAAAGAATTTATCCTAAATATTTAAACGAAATTTGCACTAATAATTATTAGAATGTTAGAACAATTATTAGTGTCATAGAAAACATTAGAAAAATGACCTACATCTAGAAAAATACATTCGAATCGATTCATTTATAACAGGTTAGGGATAAATTTTAAAAATATTAATTCCATTTACGTTTTTCACGCACACATTATAGATAATATCATTAATTATTATAATCTCTTTTCATATAAAATTTGGGAATGCATATTAACAGTTTATTGGTGGATTTATTGTCTAATGTTTGTAGCGCAACTACTTTACTGCGACCCAGTTTTGCGCGTATTAAATAATAATAATATCGCCAAACGATCACATACATAGGTCCTGGACCCTAACTAGAATTCCCTGTGTCTAGGGACCCAGGAACTACTACAAGGACCATGGTCCCACCACACCCAGACTTGAAACAAGTATATGCGCTTTTTTATACTTGTCCTGGCGCGAGAATCGAACCCGCCGCCTCCGGGTTATGAGCGGACCTGCTCAACCACCACACCACAGAGACTTTCCGTAGATAAAACGGAACAGGAATATTGTGATGCAGCAACGAGAATTCATCATTAAAACTGTATGTTTTAGCGCTTATATTGGTTTGTTCATTATGTTTAATACATACACCATAATAAAGTAGTTGGATTGTGATACAAGGAAGCTCATCACAATAACATGAGTAAATAGATATATTGATAATTTTTATTATTATTTGTTTCCGTTATATTGAAATTACATGTTTCTAGCACAATATATAAACGACCTTAAAATCAATTTCCTTTGATACATTCATTTGTCATTTTTTAAATAAAGAATAAATATAAATTCCTCACTAAAACACACCGGCGATGTTTAGAATAGAATAAAATAAATATATATTCATGACAAAAAGGCAATGGCTTAAAAATTAAGTGTAACAAAGAATAAAATCATTTGCCCGTTGCAACGAAACGTGTTTAGAAACACTGAAGTCTAATTAGCGCCATTACAGAAACGATTCTGAAGTAGATAAGCGTTAGCATATAGCTTTCTCCCTTACACTACTTACATTGTCAAAAGCGTAGTGAGAATTTTCGTCTGCATTAAAGTGTGACAGCTCTTAGTTCGCAATCATCCCTCAATCACGTAGCTACTGCAACGCATTTAGATACGTCCTAGAGATATAAGACGACTACGACTGGCTCGATAGCTCAGTTGGTAATAGCTCTGCATTCTGAACTGTAGATTGTGGGTTCGATTCCCACCCAAGATAAGCATTTGGGTGATGAACATAATAATAATAACGCCCAACGATCACATACATAACATAGATGTTTGTTGTGTCTGGGTGTTATATTGTATTCTACATATGTATTTACAAACAAAAAGCATCAATGTATTCTGTTGCTGATCTGGGAGGTGATCACGAAACTTTGATTGCAATGCAACCAGAGAAATTTTCATACTAACTATGCACATAAACTGCGTATTCAAACTGTCAAATTCATACAAATTTGTGTTTGGTTGCAATCGAGTAACGTGATCACCCCGCTGGCTCCCATAGTACAAGCTTTGTTTAATTTATTTCTAGATGGCGTTGTGAGAAATGTCCAAAACTATTTATTTTTATTATTATTAAGTGGGGACTTAGGAGCTGTCAAACTTTAGTGCAAACAATAGAAGACGAATAGAATCGTAGGTGCAATTTTTGTTTAACTCTTATTGGCGCGTAGAATAACGTGATCAAATACTTACCTATACTTGCTTTGTTTTATAGGATGTTTATGTGATAGATGTAGAACGACGTAAATATCTACGCATTCAAACTAATATAGCACTCATCTAAATAAGCGTGTAATCACAGATAATAAGTAATACGTTTCACAACTATGCGATGGCTATTTCATACGAACTTTGTTATTGACAATGAAGATACTTTATATCTCAAGAAAGCATATTTTAATATTTATATTGTAATTTTATACATCAAACCGAATGCTTATGAAATTTTGTAAAATAATTTTGAATATAAACTCAATTCATATGGCAATAATGAACCGAAATTGTATTAATATTCGTCTAGAATTTCAATTATAATTTACTAGACCTAAAACGGGCAACCTATTATCATATACAATTATTTTCAAATACGCATAACAATAGGTCTTGCCACAAAAAGCTTTCAACAAGTGTTAAACAGATATTTCGATGTTAAACACTTGTCGAAAACTAATTTTATTGTTTTGTCAATAAAATCCGCTTTTCTGTACCAAAAAAATAAATCTCTAGTAACATAATCATATACACGACCGATAAAAATAAATTTCCAAACCCACCAAACAGCGCACCACCCATTTTCTGCCATCGAAATCTAACCTAACATCCAGTAAAAAAGTAGCAAATACATAACTATTAAATAATACATTATTATAATACATTTAATTACTAATTTATCATACATAAGTTTACGGTACAAATGCGTAAAGTTTGTAGTTCACCTCAAAGGAAAATGTATCTAAACAACTGTTTCTATTTACCGAGTAAATTCAAAATTGTTTGGCAAACAAAGCCAGGTTCTAGTTTTATTGGTATCTACAGGATTGCATCCACAATTGAAGGGTTGAGAATAAAAAGGGTTTAACTGACAAATTGACAGTTTCGAGAAAATTGACATTAAACGTCAACGGCGTCATTTTAATGTAGAGTGCTTATAAGGTAATAGAAAAGGTTTATGTAAGTTTCAGTTGCTTAAAAATGTTTTAATTCTATTTTTAAATACTAAATATAGTACTAATTCATACAATTACTGTAAAAATATAATATAATAAAATAAATATAATAATGTTTATATGCTAAACGAACTGTATTCCTGTGACAGATAAACCGTTTTTAGACCCAAAATCTCGTGATTTAAGCCTCATTTCGGTATTTTGAGAATGTATTATTGAAAATAATTTCACGCTGAATCCAACAATACCCATAAGTCATTTTGTGAAAAAAATCAGTTAAACCCTTTTTATTCTCACCCCTTCAATTATATATTTCGTTTGTACACCTATGATCTGTATTCTGAACTATCCAAATACGCGCCATTATAGACACCGCTCAATATAATTTCATATTAATCTAGGAATCTAGCGTCTGACCGCAGTTAGGGGAATCCTGTCAATTTCACAGCTTTACAAATATGTATATTTGCAATAACGCTACGGCATATAAGTAAATAGTTTTTTGTTTGTTACAAATTTCAGTTGTATCATGGTACAATTTTACACAATTTTTATGGGACGCAAATAACATGAAAATAACAAAAATTGTGTAATTAAGTGGAAAAATATCAACTTATTAAAATCGTTACGTCTCTGGCGTGATTCAGCCCAGTAATTACTTAATTACTTCGACTGCGGTGGCCTTCCGGTTTCCATAAACGCACTTTTGATTAACTCCACAGATTGAAATCTAGGTGTCTTGATTGGCTGTAATTATTGTTTCGACCAATCAGGACAGCTTTAATCTATCAACAGTTTCTATCCAAAGATCGTAGCGTATTGGGCCTAACCAACGTAAGTTCGCTTCTCACTGACGTGAAATGTCACATGCGAAAACGAGACCGAGAATTTGAAGTATTGATCAAAAAGTAACGTTTATAAGGTTGAATATCTCTTAATCGTTTCAATGTACTTGATATTACTCAAATTGGATTAGAGAGCATAGATATTGAAATCATAAATTACCACAATGCTTTTTATATTATAAGGAAAATAAGTTGAGCCACGGCGAAGTACCATATGACCTTCGTAAATGTATTAGAGTCCTATACTATGCAGATCACATGGTACTTCAACCAGAGCTCAACTTGCTTGTCCCTGACTATAAGGCCCTATCAATTCTAGCTCAACTATTCAACATTCGTATAGTTACCGGCAAACAAGTTGAGACTTGGCTGAGGCATCGGTATACAATTTATATGCATTTTACTACTGAACAGGTCACGTGGTACCTGAACCAACTCTGAGAAGGTCACCTGGTACCTCAACTAGAGCTCAACCTTTTTGACACAACCTGTTATTCGCACGCACCTTAACTTATTCATACTGTACAGGCGTCGGGGTCATGACGTCGATGATGATGTCTTCCATATTGGGCAGCACTAGAACCTTCTCGAACTCTTTGCTGAGCTTTTGTTCTATCCAGTTTGAGATGTGAGCGAAGCGAAGCGTGCGCGCTCCGACCGCAGGACGCGCTTTTAGCACCAGTTGTGGGTTCGTTCGGAAACTGCGGACATAAAAAATTACGCAAAATGGTATAAAAAACCAGAAGCTTCTATAAAACTCTTGTTTATTCTTCATTCTTCAATATACATTGCAAATTTTCACTAGCAAACCAGGAATCCGAAGAACGTTATAGTTCCAGCGGTAAGAACGTAATTATAGTCTTACAATGATAATGAATGCCAGTTATAATTAGATGCACTCACCCAATCCAAAGCCTGTCGTGTGGCGGCGGGGGCAAGTTCAAAGCTAGCCTCCCCTCCAAACCATGGATCTCTAAATGCAGTTTTATATCCGTGTTGGATAACCCTTCCATTGCGCGTTTCACGTACTTATAGTCCGTAACCTAGAGAAAAAAATCATTCGACTATGAGCCGTTTTTTAAACGCCTGGATGAAAGTTATCCGACGAATAAATTATAAACCGACTAAAATAAACAACAAGAGCTTTTTAAGGGTAAAAAAACACACTGTATTCTCACTGTCTTTTGTATTATTTAATAAACAACCGATCCGATCATTGAAAAACTTTACCTATATATAAATCTCTACCTTATATAGATGCATACATTCATACGTATTACATACCTGCTGGAAGTATTTATTTGTAGCTATCTTGTCGACCATTCGTAGGAACTTTTTCTTCGATGATCCGCCATCGACTGATGCTCTGAAAAAGAAAAAAAAAAGAATTATTTAAATATTAGCTTTCTCCAAAAACACATAGTTTTACCCTACCATACATGTATATACGACCTTTTCATATTGGTAAGAAATACCCCAGAAAAAAAACCAAAAAAGGCCAACAAATACAAATAATACAAATTTAGTTTTGGCGGGAATACGAAAAGATTGCGTCACCGCATTGTATTATTTTCCAAAACTTGTGTTATTTTCAGTATTAGTGCATAAAATTGGTGGCACTTTATTCGTTAAGTGCTTAATTACAGGCGTGAGTGTGGGAAAGTGGTATAATGATGGTGAAACGTTTCTTTTCGTGTTGTTTCCAAAACTCCATAGAAGCTTCAAGTATAAGTAAAGTTGCCACTACTTTACTAGAAGTATGACTTTGACTGGACTATGACTTGACTTGACGACTTCGACTGTGACTTGACACACATATTTTGCGTGAAATATTATTAACTTGATAAATTATTAATTACTTGACACTGGCTAAATACACAAAAGTGTGAAGCCAAAACATGAAAAAAAAATACAAATTTATTTATTGACACATTTGGTTACAATGAATCCGTAGACTCCCGAACTAGTGGAAACTGTGTTACAGGAGTCAGTGACTTCTCCCATTATTAACTCCCAACGATCACATACATAGATCCTACAGTCTAACTAGAATTCACCGTGTCTAGGGACCCAGGAACTACGAGGACATCCATAGTCCTCCATAGTCCATGTGGGACCATTCCCACAACACCCAGACTCAGAACAAGTACTAGCGCTTTTTTTTCTGTGCACCTCCTGCTGCGGGAATCGAACCCGCCGCCTCCAGGCTATGAGCCGACCTGCTCCACCACCACACCACAGCGGCTGTCAAATAAAATAAAGTAGTGTTCTCACGAGGAGTCAGCGGCGACGGCGATGTTGACGGCGCTGTCGGCCGGCTGCACGGGGGGCGTCTCGTCGTCACTGCTCGACTCCGCCGAGTCTTCTATCTCGGAGTCGTACACCGCTGGCGTTCTTCTCTGCAAACAATATTAGCTTTTATGTTTTGTACAATTTTTTTTGTTAAGATCCAAAATTTTGTGTATTTAGCCAGTGTCAAGTAATTAATAGTTTTTCAAGTTATTTAAAATATATATGTGTCAAGTCACAGTCCAAGTCATCAAGTCGAGTCATAATCTAGTCTAGACAAGTCATACTCCTAGTAAAGTGGTGGCAACTTTACCAGAAGCTTCTATGGAGTTTTGGAAACAACACGAAAAGAAACGTTTCAACATCATTGTATCACTTTCCCACACTCATGCCTGCAGTCCAGCACTTAACAAATAAAATGCCACCAAATTTATGCACTAACACTGAAAAAAAAGCACAAGTTTTGAAAAATAATACAATGCGGTGACTCAATTTTTTTCGTTTTCCCGCCAAAATTTTGTACAATTAATAACAGCTAAACTCACGTCAATTAAAGTCGAAATTACTTCAACCAGGTTTCTGCTGACGCTTGCGGAAGCCGCCGCGGCTTGCGTTAGTAATAAGCTTTTATGAGGCCCGTACGAAACCACGCTCAGTTATGAATCGGTGGTCTAATCAGGATTTAGAAAGAATGAAAAAAAAAAAATAAGCAAATATTTATGGATATTTCCCACAGCGCCATCTAGTCCCTAGCTAAGCAAAAAAGCAAAGCAAAAGCTTGTACTATGAAGCCAGATAACTGATAGATTACTTATATACGTTTTGTTTGTATTTAATTTATCATCATCATAAGCCCAATAAGTATAAAGTTAATTCCTAAAAATGATTGGTTCGATGCCTTTTTTATGCATTTGACGACGACGATGATGATGATGATGATGATGATGAAGACGACGACGAAGACGACGACGACGACGACGACGATGTTGTTGTTGATGATGATGATCATGATGAAGGTTCAGTTGTTGCGACGTGAAAACCACGCAAACAAATAGATAAAGTATCACTTTTATATTCTATATTATTAGGGGATAGACATACCCGTAATTGTTTTTCAGAAACACCCATTGTTGGCGATCCGCTAATATCGTGTTCAACGACGTTTTCAGCCAGTAACTGGTCTTCTAATGTCATATCTGAAATATAAAACACAGAATAACAACTTTTCGTGCGAACTTAGCAGAAAAGTCCTCAAACCTAGTTAATGCCCCTTCCTCAAAATTATCTATCACACTAATATTATAAAGGCGATTTTTTATGTGTGTATGTTTGTTACTCCTTCATGCTCAAACGGCTGAATGGATTTGGATGAAATTCGGTACCAAGATAGCTTATGCACTGGATTAACATATAGGCTACATTTTATCCAAGAAAAGTGAAATGTTCCGGTGGGATGAGGAAATAATTAAAATACTTTTTATCCGCGGGTGAAGCCGCGGGGCGCAACTAGTACACTATATCTTCGATACTAAAACGTCCCTAACAAAAAGGGTGCAGATATTGTACGCTTTAAGACTAGAATTAATAAGCTTTTCATAAGTTAATATGCTTCGACTGCGTCGTCACTTAACATCAAGCGAGTTTCAGTCAAACTTTGGCCTTTTCGTACATAAAAAAAACGCGTGTGCGTTAGACCACACGACTGAAGTAAAACTTCTTTAGCTCCATCTATCGGCCGATATAACTTTGTTTTTGCTTCGTTTAATATTAATGTCGCCATCTTGACAATTGAAGGGGTGTGAATAAAAATGATTTAACTGATTTTTTTGACAAAATGACTTATGGGTATCTTTGGATTCAGCGTGAAATTATCTTCAATAATACACTCTCAAAATACCGAAATGAGGTATAAATCTGGAGATTTTGAGTCTAAAAATGGTTTATCTGTCACAGGAATACAGTTTGCTTAGCATAAAAACATTACTATTTTTATTATATTACATTATATTTTTACAGTAATTGTACGAATTAGTACTATATTTATTAATTTTAAATAGAATTAAAACATTTTCAAGCAACTGAAACTTACATAAACCTTTTCTATTACCTTATAAGCACTGTACATTAAAATGACGCCGTTGACGTTTAAAGTCAATTTTCTTGAAACTGTCAATTTGACAGTTAAATCCTTTTTATTCTCAACCCTTCAATTGTAAATTGTCATTTTACCGGACATACCGACATAATAATACAACATTTTAACTTTGTTATGTTGACAATGGAGATCTACGTGACCCAACTTCAACTTTTTTTTATGTTACTGAATGATTTGACGACCTAGTCGTTCACTTGATGTTAAGCGCCACAGCTGCCCATAACAGAACAGTGTCAATCGGAACCCCAAAATAGAGTTTCGAGCAACACTGCACTGCGCACATCATCCTGAGACATCAGCACAGCCTGGTAATAAGATTACTCGACTGTGAGATCATATCATAAAGTTTCAATTGCCCAGTAATTTCACTAGCTACAGTGCCCTTCAAACCGGAACACATGCTTGGCGGCAGAATAACTGGCAAAGCGGTGGTACCTTAGACGAACTTTGCAACAAAGTCCTACCACCTAGTAAACTTCCAACCAACTTCCGTTCGCCTCGAATTTACCAGCTTACTCCTCAAGTGAAGCGTGCATAAAGAAGTTTTGCTTCAAAAATAGTGAAGAAACAGCATAATTACTCTTCTCTTTCAGCTTCAAGAGGTTGATTTGCGTGAGCAGAGCTATGTAGGCGCCCCCGTCGTAGCGCAGGTCGGCGTCCAGCCACACGCCGCGCGCGTCGCACGCCGCGGGCAGCACGCGCGCCACCAGCGGGCACGCGCCCGCCAGCGACAGCTGCGTCACTAGGAGCGGCGACATGAAGGCGGGGAGCTGCCCGACATAATATGAACACAACGATCGCATACATACACCCTGGACCCTAACTAGGATTCCCTGTCTAGGACACAACATCCAGAATTAGGACAAGTGTTTGGGTTCTTTTCTATGCGCAAATACTTGTCACGGGAATCGAACCTACGACCTCCGGGTTATAACCCGACCTGCTTAACCAACACACCACATAGGCTGTCGACTGCACACAACATAAATGACGAGTTTTGGCGGGAATGCAAAAAAGATTGCGTCACCGCATGGTATTATTTTCCAAAACTTGTGTTATTTTCAGTGTTAGTGCATAAAATTGGTGGCATTCTACTCGTTAAGTGCTGGATTATAGGCGTGAGTGTGGCAAAATGGTATAATGTTGGGAAAACGTTTCTTTTCGTGTTGTTTCCAAAACTCCATAGAAGCTTCAAGTAAAGTTGCCACCACTTTACTAGGAGTATGACTTTGTCTGGACTATGACTTGACTTGAAGACTTCGACTGTGACTTGACACATATTTCTGTGAAATATCATTAACTTGATAAATTATTAATTACTTGACACTGGCTAAATACACAATAGTGTGGAGCCAAAACATAAAAAAACATAAATGACACATGACATCAACGACTGGACGACGTCCACTGCTATACATCATAGGTCTGCCCCACAAAACGCCATGTTAGACGATTATCATAGGGGGGGGGGTGTCCTTGCTCATGACGTCGAACACGACAGGGCGTCCCTGTTCAACTACGTCACTAGACGAAAGTGTACGTCACTTTGGTCATGATAACTATTGACACATTCTAAATGTAGATATTAAAATGTAAGGCTTGAACGTATTGCATGCGTGTGTCGGATCGAGTATGAATAACATGACGTCAAAAATAGACTACGCTTTTTTGAAAATGTACGTCGCTTTTGATGCCGACTGCACATTATATCTAACACTTTACCTTGAGTGTATTGTTTCTTCTATACCCCAGTCCGCACACGCTCTATTAGTATAGGATCTCTTATGACATGAAACATGTACTGCAGTTAACTGTATTTACCACACACGTCACTTCTAAGGAAAACCTACTTCACTTGCATTACTGCCTGCACATTCTCTCTAACACTTTTATTTGTAACACTTTACCTTGAGCGTGTTGAGTTTCTTCTGTATCCTAGTCTGCACTCGCGCTATTAGTATAGGATCCCGCATGACGTCGAACATGATACGCGCTAACGCTGTGTTCAGCCACGACACTTCAGATGGCAGCATACGGCATTCACAATCTGGTGACGGCGCTTTTGTCTAATAAACAATACATCATTCTTGTTAAATTCATAATGAAAGTTTACAAATTCATTAAGCATTTAAATCAAACAACATCAGCCAAAAGACGTCCATTGCTAAATATAATAGACGTCCCCTATAAAACGTCACGTAGGACGCATATCATAAGGGGTTATGCCACTATCAGTAAAGCTTGGCAGGCGTCTTGGTGATTTTAATGAACCGAAGAAAATACTGCTTCTAATTTCCTGGATACTGCCTTAGCCAGCTCTGACGTCACCTGCGGGAAGAGATGCGGTGGTATTTATTTTCACACCGGAGCCACGAGGCAAACCTTTATGTACCTTTGAGTACCTTTATGACATATTATTTCAGTGCCCCCAAATTATCTCTTTAGGTGTTTTGACGTCTCTTTCTAGTAAAGGCCGGACTGGAGACCCGCCGTTACTTTCATCAGAAAGTAACGGCGGGGGATTCCCCTGTACTGTAACTGTTCTTACATGCAAACCTTAGCGTTTGCCGTAAGAACAGATACACTAAGTTATAAGATTTTTCTAAAAGAAAAACTTTTGATAAATAAAATCATATCTACTGATGATAGATAGATTTATACTCTAAAAATACACTAAAATAATGATTAAAATACAAAAAGTGTAAAATTCTGTTAGAACGTTGGCAGCATTGCGGCAGTTACACGTTCAATACATAATCACTATTGTGTTTTTAAATAACGCGTATATTGGTCTTTGCTATATGAATCTGCCTGGTAAAATAACATAAATTATTCTATTGGTACATACGAAATACTGTAACAATATCTACTTTACCTGTGTTTAGAATTCGAGATCATAAAGGTATATAAGGAAATGTCAAAATATGTCGGTATGAAAGCGACATTTGAGAGGTACTCACATTTTGTCACCCGAAAAAATTCCAATCATTCAGTAGTACTTTATAAAATATGTACTATACCTGTACTGGTATAATTGCATTGGATATTTCTAATACTTTTATGATGATTTCATTTATCTTGTGATTTTATTGATGATTATAAGACCGCACTGAATTTCATGCGCATCACTTTTCAAGTTCTCAAAATATGTAGATACTTATATAAGCTACCTAACAGGTGTATTACATTCGAGTTCGAGGATTGAAGCACGAATAACGCAAAATAAATTCGGCGACTGCACGAAATGTTTTGAACCTTGGCAGTGTTCCCAGTTTAAGAAAAATAACTGCATGAAAAAATCTTTCGGTTAGTCTAAATATGTTTAAGATAATAACCACGTAAAACTAAAAGCTTTAAAATAATTTAGTAATTCAATTGTATCATGAAAAAAAAAAATGCTCTCTAAAAAAATGGCAAATCTAATTTCTGTGATCAAATTGTAGATTGCGCTATTTTATATCAATTTTTTTGTGCTGTTATCCTCTTTCTTTACCTTTTTGATCTAAAACTCTGAACATATAATACAAGTACATTTAATTGGACTAACATCGCACTTTTTTTTCTTCTTGTGCTTCGATCTCACGTGCTGCGTAGGTTCTAACTGACACATAACTCCAACTTCTGCCGTCTGCTTGTGTGTCATGTCGTGGCTCTGTTACCGTTACAATGTTTATATACCTTATCAAAATCAACTTTAACTTGTGAACATTAAGGTTGGTGTTTACCTGTATGATTTTGAGAAGATATGGCCAGAAATTCGTGTCGCTATCCATTGGCGTAGAATTTGGAAACGAAGTTATAGTTACTCCCTCGGTCATCGAATCTGATGCTTTATTCTGAAAGAATAAAACCATAAGTGATTTTTAATCAAAATTGGTTCCTAAACACGTTTGTGTAAATATCTCAAATAATTTTGATTGTAGCTGGGTGCTTCACATCGCTTTTTCTAAAAGTTTTGTTGATAACTTACTAGGATTTTTAGGGGATGGTGCAATAAAACAAAAGCCTTCATTCCGTACAAATCACGCAATAGCGCCGAGTTTGGTGAGTTTTGAACACGCAAGCAAATGAGATGAGAGAAAATTATAACAAACGCAAAGCGTAAAACCGACATTAGACATATAGTTTTCTCATGGATGCCATTGTCAAAACTGGACCAAATAGACCACAAGGGAAGCACCAGCTTTCAAATAAAAAAAAGAATTATAAAAATCGGTTCACCCAGTCGAAAGTTCCGAAGTAAAAAACACAAAAGAAACAGTCGAA
Organism: Ennomos fuscantarius; assembly: GCA_905220475.3. Lineage (NCBI taxonomy): Eukaryota > Metazoa > Arthropoda > Insecta > Lepidoptera > Geometridae > Ennomos > Ennomos fuscantarius. The sequence goes on from HG992033.1 coordinate 5,193,904, forward strand.
TTGAGTACCTCCTCCTTTTTGGAGTCGGTTAAAAAGCGACTTACAGTGTTTTTAGCAAAAGTAACGGCGGGGTCTTTCTCAGCGCGGTACACGGACAGTTCGATGCCGTCTTTACTTTCGTTCGGAGGGTCGCTGCCGGACTTATCTTCCGCCGTCGAGTTGTCCGCAGACGCGTTCGCTTCCGACACGGCTGTTGATAGCCGTCGGTACCTAATAATAATAATATAATAATAACGCCCAAAGATCACATACATAGATGCTGGACCCTAACTAGGATTCCGTCTAGGGACCCAGGAACTATGAGGACCATGGTCCCACAACACCCAGACTCGGAACGAGTATTTGAGCTTTTCTTTCCTGTGCACAAATGCTTGTCCTAACGCGGGAATCGAACCCACTGCCTCCGGGTTATGAGCCGACCTGCTCAACCACCACACCACAAAGGCTGTGAAAACCTGAAATATAAATGCAAATACGTGATTTTTACATGACTTAGCTGCGGTTTATCAATAATCAGATAATAGTAATTGCAAAGGCAGCAATTGCAGTTCGACTATGAGTTTGAAGGCCAAACCACAGGCGAGGCGACTGAATGAATGTATTTCTATTATATTATATTCTAAAATGCATAAGTTTAATCTATATGAGACTGAAAAAACTTCAAAACTACATACCATTCATGTTTATCTCTGCCGGTTCTTGCGAAAAAATACAAATGTGAATGCTTATCAATGGAATCTTTCACGTGGACGCTCCACTCCCCATCTGAAGGGCCATCTGCTCCGGCTTCCAGCTCCTGGATATAGAAAAAATCTACTTACTACTACTAAGCTTTTAAATGGTGCGCGCGTAAGTTATGGCATTCATTAAAATAATTGATTATAAAAGTTTTTATAAACTTTGATGGGTTTGCATTTGACTACTACTCACCTGATGGTAAATGACGATGAGGTCCAAGGTGGAACACGCTTACCCAGAAATAACTTATTTACTCTAAATGTAGGTGGATACTCTTTACTTAATGTGGATAGAAACACCGACGACGGGAGTGAGTTCAATTCCCTAGCCGTATGCACAGTAAAATAATTTACAAAGCGCTTCGTAAAAACAAAAAAACTCGTTACAATTACTCGATATTTAGATCGACCCTAGAAACCTTTAAAATGACATGACAATATTACAATAGGCTTTTGACTACTATTAAAGATCAAATATTGTTGTCATGAAGTAAGTTAAAATTGAATTTAATAATTAAAAAAATAAGTAAAATCGATAAATAAATCACGGTGTAATACACTTTTAAACTTTCTGGAGAGACATTTTTTTTTGAGGGGGGGAAATGCCCTCGCACTCGACGGGACGCACGGGAGTGGTGGCAGGGGGTATGTGGGACTCGAACCCACTAAAACCATCCCGTGAGCCCTCGTCCGCCGTACCGGGGACGTGAAGTGGTCGCGACTGCAGTCCAACTCGCCCCCCGAACGGGACATCGCCTATCTCTTTCTCACAAAACAGATCGCGTATAGCTTTCTCACAGCTTAGTAGTCTTCATAGTAAAGGCATTATTTGTGACGTCACATGCCAAAGAGATGTATGTAGATCTACCATTGAGGTACCACAGCTTAGTAATGAGGTACTACGAAGGACTAGTAACTAGTAGTAGTGGCTTATTTTAGGACTCAACTTCCAACTTTTCATTCACAAAAACTTACAGTTTCTTCCAAAAACTCCTTAATCCTCGACATTTCAGTGTCATCTAGTCCGTATTCTTCGACCTCTTCCTTGCTGGTCGTAGATTTCGTCGCGAGTTCCATTTCATCATCTTTCAGTGGATCATCGTGTATCGCCTTTTCAACCCCTTGACCTTGAGTCTCGCTAACTGGCTCCGTGCTAGTCGATACAGAGTCCGTTTTCTTATCTGTTACTAATGAAAATTTAATATATCAGTGACTCATGGTTTTTTACTGGTAGTATCATGTGCTTAATCACATACAGTGTCCTGGTGTCGACAATTATACTTGAGATAAGAAGAATAAGTTTATTATAATACAAACGTCAGTTACAACAAGTTATTTATGTAATTTGGACTATCTAATAGTTTAATTAGGTACATACATACATGTATACTGACTACTACTTAAACATAACAACTGTATTAACAATGCTATCGTAATACACAAAAAGTTAATATTTCAGAGCTTTTTTTAATCCAATGTAACGTCTCATAGTCGTGTTGAAAACCAAGCTTGGAAGAACCTGTGTTATGGCCTGCAACGTGTCTCCTTGAGTTTCATTAAGTCTATACAGAATAGTACACGGTAACATTAACATTTGGTATACATATATCAATGCGTAAGTGATTCTATTTGAACCTCCATCTTTGAGATCCAGTTACTAAGACAGGTGTAACGCGGTGCCACCTTTGATTATATCGTTATATAACATCAATAGCATGTAGTCTGATTGAGACGATTTCTTCATTGGCTACAAATTTTTAGAATGTACATACCTTCTTCTGTATCATCCTCATCTTAAAGATGCGTGTACAAAATAAAACAATAGTTATCTTAAAAATAGGATAGAACGAAAAAATACTTTCGATTCTTTTTTATGTACGCAAACTTGTTTGGATTAATATGACACTTTTAATTGAACATTTGCAATGTTATTTTTGAAGGCTTGCTAGACAGAATTTTCTTTTTTTTTTTTCTTTTTTTTTCTATTTTCTTCGAAAATGTCCCAATGCACGAGCGAGATAGAAAATCCAGATAGCATGGACCCTTAACAAACATTATTTTTTATTTTTTTTCTTTATTAGGAATAGTAAACAACATATGTATAATGTTAATATTAAGCTAAAATATAATTATAATAATAATAAGTGCAAGTCTATGTAAAAAAATTAAACAATGCGAAGTTATTAAAACAAAAGTATGAAGAATAAAAGTGGTAAATAAAATGCCGAAACATGTTGTACTCAACCATACCTCTGTGCATTTTTCTCACGAGTCTGTGTCTAAGTCCTTCTCTACCCGGCTCTCCTTCGGAATGTGTTACACTGGAAAGCGTAAAAAATGTTGCTTACAATCTGTGGTAATACGTAATAGGAATAAAATAGAAAAATCAATTTTCCTAGCTTCACAAACCACAGATAATGTATTCTCAATCATCATTATTATTATATTTATTTATCATTATCATACAAATGTACTTTGTCTGTGTGTGAAGAAGAATTGTTACCTTTTCTCTTTTCTCCTCCACACAAACTTCTTTTTCTTCTCCGGACTGTTGGTCTCGGTGCTTTCATTTTCGTGCGACGATTCCTTCTTATTCTTCTCTGTTACTATTTCCGAATTCCTTTTCTCTGCTACTGTGATTTCTTTTTCCAGAACTTGAATCTTTTCTTTTTCGTTCAGTATTACGCATATCGGGTACTTCTTGCTCCATTGTCTAAAATAAAATAAAATAAAATATTTTGGTCAATAATCATACATTTGTGAATAAGTACATTAAGACACTCATTTTGTTCAAATAGACAATCTTGTTGTACCTACCACGTCTTATAATATTACGTTCTTGTTTGAATAATAATAATACTGCCCAACGATCAAATACATAGACTCTGGACTCTAACTTGGAATCCCTGTGTCTAGGGACCCAGGAACTACGAGGACCATGGTCTCACAACACCCAGACTCAGAACAACAACGACATGAATGACATTACGTACCTATTGTCGTACCATTTACGCTTAGAAAAGCGTAAAAGGTACGACTTTGTTGCAAAATTCGTCTTGGTAAGACCACCGCTTTGCCAGTTATTCTGCCGCCAAGCAGTAGTGTGCAAGCATTACTGTGTTCCAGTTTGAAGGGCACTGTAGCTAGTGAAATTACTGGGCAATTGAGACTTTATGATCTGATCTCACAGTGGAGTAATCTTATTATTAGACTGTGCTGATGTCTCAGGATGAAGTGCGCAGTGCAGTGCACGGCCGCCCAGCCGTGGCACTTAACATCAGGTGAACGACTAGCTCGTCACATCATTCACTAACATAAAAAAACAACTTATCTCAAATACGTCAGAAATAGAAAAAAATCAATACGTACGAAAACGGTCGCATAGAGAATAAATAAATATTTACCAACCAGATTGAAGGTTGATAATGGTTAAAGCATGTATTATGAGATTCGTTCTATTTTAAAACTAAGTGACGCAATTAATATGCTTGATTATGCGGTTTATGACTTTATTCCGGTTCAATGATGAAATAATAAAAAACTTGTCGTTACCCGTGTAGCTGACACAGACATATTTTAAAAGCTAATACAACCATTGCTTTCACTAAGGGCAGCACAACAGCTTTATTTTCCACCCGTTGTCGCTGTAAAGGTCGGTCGATACCAACAGCATTAGCCCGTTAAAAAAAACAGCTTTGTTTTCCACGTTATCAAGCTATATTATAAATATTAAGGATATATTTTTTAGGTAAACAATAACAAAAAAATGAGTCGTAACAAGATAAATGCTTATACGTGCTCTAAATGCCAACGCTTACCGAGTAGTTACCGGTTATTAACCTAATTTTTTTCATCGCATCAGTGCGAGCGTGTTCGCGTTGAAGGTCATAAAACCTAAGCAACCTTTTGTTCAGCAATGCGCACTAAATTATTCTTCTTATTACGATAAGTACTAATTTACATTGACAAAAACATATTACCGACTTATTTGTTTAGAGATCTTTAACATGTCTAGGTTATTAACGATATGAGTGACAAACAAGCACGGCCCAGTAGCTGTCACTTGTTTACAAAATTATATTTGGGGGTTTTTTTGATAACCACTAATAGACTCCAAGTTGTGGTAGCATCCCGAGGAAAAGATTTGATTCTACGTTTTATTCCATATAACCTATAATTTATTCATTTAGAAAAGACGGTTACAATTTCAAAGCGGTTGCGTTTGTTTTGAAGCGGATTTAGATACCTACTTGAATATATCGCCACTTCTGGTTAGTCAATCTGCGAACGTATCAAGTTTATATTAGAAATCGTTGAACCGACTGAGACCTAGACATAATAAAAGCTAAATATAGCTACCGCGTGTACGGTTCTTAGAATTTTTATTGATAAAAAACAATCATGATCGATTTACAAAGGCTGTTCATTTTGAGCATGTTTGTTGACATGATCTTTTTCACCACAGCAGCTCGAACAGGCTTTAGCTGGGAGAAAACTGTGCTAAATTTCATTTTGCTCACTGCATGAGAATAAGTATTTTTTATTACAAAAATATTTAATACAAAACTATTACAAAACTAATACTAAAGAAGTAGGCTAACAAGCTCGACTACGGTTGTAGATTAATTAATTTTTGGGTATAAGATGATAACAAAGTATGTAGGTATAACATTTTTGCTCTAACCATGTGGGCATTGGCAGTATTATATTATCGCTAAGTAGTAACTCCAAGTTCTAACTACTATTATCGGGCGTTATCGATAATGCCTATAACTTTTCGCAAATTATTTTCCTTCTTATTATTTTATGTTTTAAAATAACGGCAGAAGTGGTATTTGCGAATTTATTATTACTTTCGTAATTTTAGCCCGAACAACGGATATCAGATGCAGTGATAAATTTATACATAATGGACATTTTAATTTTTTTACCGGCTTTATTAAGTTAGGGAAAAACGCACGTATTTTTTACATTATTTTCAATGCGCTAGATAAAGTTGTAGTTTCTTTTAATTTTGAGTAAAGTGTGTTGAAATGAAATGGTTTCATAATTTCGGTACCTCTCAAAAAATTAAATGTTGTACACTGTAATGAATTATTTTTACCTTCTTTTGACGAGTCCATTGGGCAGCAATATGACTCGTGCGCCGGTTAAATTGTAAAGCCTATGTTGGTAAAACACCACTTTTTCAATTTTTTCATCCCATAGCGCTCTCTTTGCTATTTTCGACTTAGTATATGATATTCTTAAATTACAACCTGAAAATGAGTAGGAAAATTAAATGTAAACTAAGATGATATATGATATTGCTAGGAAAAAAAGTGCACCTGGGAAAGCCCTCTATATAATTTTAGCTTATAATAAATAGTAAGGGCAAGGATTCATGTTTCCCGTCAATCGAGCAAAGTTTTCTTTATAGCAGCAGTGAGCATCCAACCCTAACGATTGTACAGTATAATTTAAGCTGCTGGTACTTGCATCAAAAATTACGCGTACCTTGCTTGGCTGAAATTGGCCGAGGGCTCGTAGTAGTACATACACTATTAATAATTTTTTTTAATGTTAAAGGGAGCAAACAAGCATACGGCCCACCTGATGGGAAGTGGTCACCGTAGCCTATGGACATCTGTAACACCGGAGGAGGTATCACCAATGCATTGCTTACCCAAAACTACTATTTCTTCTGTGACCACGCTTTGCTAGGATGTAAATAGAGGTTATAAATAGGTTCAAGCTATCGAAGCAATTAGATATGAGCTGTGTGTTGGTCTAACTAGACCCGCACTGCCTGCATCCACTCAATTGTACACAAGTGATTAGTGTAGTGTAGATAGAATGAGGTTAATTAGTGTTTTTAAATAGCAGTTTATAAAATGTGTATTTCGCAGGTGATACAACTAAGATGACACGCCCTTTTTGACTATCTACCTTCATTCCGGTGATATGATAGTAAAACTATACAATGGACATGTTGTGTGTGCATCCAACGACTCGTGATAAGAACAAAGTAAACATAGATTATTGACAAAAATACAAATTAGACAATGGTGTTTCATAAAACGTTATCTTTGCGATACCAAGTATAGATAATATAATTTACCTTCTAGCTTCATAAATGCTGTAGTTGTCTTATTTATATGATAACTGAACGGATCGTACTCGGGGTATCTGTAGTGATTGATCCAACCCTAAAAATATTACATGGATTTAAATTTACATATTACTAGAGCATATTTGGTTCATACCAATCATGAAAAACTATAATACAATATAATTGTAATCAAAGCATGCGAAAGTTTCTTAATTTTGAAAAAAAATGGCGGTAATGGCGCATTGGCAAAACAGTTAGGAAATCTTTTTTCCTCTTTCTCGCTAATGCTAGTGGGAAGAAATAGATTAGCTATAGACGAAATTGATACGTCACGAAACATTATTCATCATCAAAAGCCAGAAGATGTCTGCTAAATATAAGCCTTCTCCATAGAACGGTTTCTTGCCTCCTGCATCTATCGGCTCCCTGCGGTTCTGACCAGCTAGGCTACTAGCAAGACACGTAACTTGATTGCAACCAATTTAAACACAATATTCTATGGATTTTACAGTTTCAATACGCAGGTTAATATGCATAGTTACTAGGGATTGCAATCCCGCAAAACAGGATCACGAATTCCCGCAGGATCCCGCTGGTTTTATTAATCGGCTTGATCCCGCACCTTCAAAGCGAGGATCCGCGGATCCCGCAAATTAAGCGTCTGAGAGAAAGTTGTGATTTGATTATTACTCATTATATGAATAAGACTGAATTAAAAATATAAAACTTGATCGGAGTAAGGGTAAAACTAAACAAAACTTAAACTACCCCAAACGTTTAGAGGTGAATCTAAGAAAACTGATTACTTATGCTTAATTAATAGAGAAGAATGAATTTCTGATGCTTAATGTAAGAAATGTTTAATAAAGGTTGATTTGGCAAAAAATCGGTAGTTTCAATTTGATTTTATAACATACTTTCAAAGATGCGGGATTGAGTTATTTCGCATATCAATCCCGCGGCATTAAATGAGCTGCGGGGTTCCAATCCCTAATAGGTACTACAGTATTTATAATTAGGAATGCTATTTCTCCTGTTGCATAGCAATAAATGTTTCGTGATCACCCTTCTAGGTCGTCGCTGCACCTAGTGGGGGACCTGGCCTATGCTGCGTCTTCCGGTTTGTGTTTACATAGTTATTAAATTATGTAACCACCATGCACATGCACTCGATCGATTGTTTACAAAGCGGTCAAATCCTAGACATATTTACATCTGTTTTGTATGCGTGCCGAAGCACTGAGAGTGCACCCTTGAAAATGTGTGACTATTGTTTATAGAAGTAGTACATAATTATATGAATTTCATGAAGTGTTTATCATAACTTTTAATGTGAATAAGAATGTTATTATACTGCATGATTGGGTTTTAGATGTACACTCGAAGGTTTTTGACTTGTAAATGTGTTAAAATTACTTAATTTGCAATAAAATGCGTGAGTTTTTTTTTATGTTGTTATTAAAATTTTAAAAGTAATGTTTTAAAACCCAATCACTCAGCATGTATAGTGAATATACTATATATAGGGTTTAATATTTTTAGTGAGACTTACCTCATATTTCTTCATTGGTCTATGCTCCTTAACAGAAGGTATTGTGTAAGTAGCGGGCATTACACTGCTGCGTTTCAACTGAAAGTAACTCCTCTTAGGCACTCCATCGTAAAAGAAGGTGCCCATAAACCAGCTCTTCACACTGCCCACTAAATAAAAGAACCATATTCCAAGCAAAAAGCCAATCCAAACATTTGAATTAGGAAAAAGGATGTAGTTTATGATTAGGAAAAATGTTAAGATATACATGGTGATATTAAGGATGTGCTTTTTGGGTTCTGTATCGTTTTTATTTTCTTTCAAGTTTGTTTGACTCGGTGGCATGCCACAGTTGGGTGGCGTAGCTGATGGTGGATTAGTCGTTGTTTCTATAGGCTTTTCGCTGCTAATGATCGGTGGAAGGTTATTGACGTCTCCAAAGCCGTCCATAGTGTCTTCCAACGCTTCCACTCCCGATTCAACGTCCATTAAGCTGTCGTTTATATAGTCGTCCGCCATATCGCTGTGAGCTACAAGGAAATGATCATATAAGAAAAGACGACGAAGATAATAAATCTGAAGAAATCTCACTAAAATGCGAATGTTTGTGCGTGTGTTTAATTACGTAGTACTATTGTGTTCTGTGGTTTCACTCAATAGGATCATTCATTCAACATGTTCCTTCTTCACGCCACAAAACATTATAATATCATTGAAGTTATATACATTCGGACAATTATCCACTCATGAGACACCGCAAGGGATAACTTGATTGTAATCTAACAGTAGTTTACAATTATATTGTACGTCACCATGGAACTATTTAACCACGAGGTTATGAAATAAGACTAGAAAAGACTGAAAGAAAAAAAGACAAAAGACTAAAGACATATATACATCACAGAAAGAAAAACAAATGAAAAAACTAATGTACAAAAAAGTAAACCTGTGTGTTCCGTTTTAATGTAAAGAACGCTATAATATTGTAGGGATATCAGTGAAGCAAGGTCAGAGTTTCATAGGTATAACTACATTATCTTATGCAAGCAGGTCTCACCTAAGTTCTTGTGTGTGTCATCACTAGACTCCGAGTTTTTGTTGTCGATTGATAAGCTCAGCTCTTTTTCCGCAGCTTTGGCAGTTATTGGTAGCGTCATCTCCGATAAATTCTGCATGCTGCTGTCTAATGAGGATACCTAACATAAATGAAATTCATAAAAAACTTTATTTTAAAAACTAAGACTTCTTAAAACTACTTTTATGCTAAACGAGCTTCTGCCCGCAGCTTCGCTCGCGGCGTGGCCTATGGGAAAATAATTCAACCACCCATTTCACCCTCTTAAGGGTGGAATTTCGAAAAATCCTTTCTTCGCGGATGCCCACGTCATAACGTCTACCTGCATGCCAAATTTCAGCCCGATCCGTCCAGTGGTTTGAGCTGTGCGTTGATAGATCACTATGTCAATCAGTCACTTTTGAGTTATATATATTTTTAGATAGAATCGAAACTACCACTCTAAAGTCTGGAAGTGGGTAATTCTTAATCATATTTGTTTCCAACCTATAGATTAGCCTAATAAATGTTTATAATAACAACTCTACAACCAAAAATTATTTAAATAAAAAACAAGACATAGCAAGAAAACATTTGATGCTTCGTTGATTTGATATTCCCACTAGCAAGACTCATTTTAAGCACATAGATGTAACAGTAATAGCGTGTAGGTTGTTTTTGGTTAAATTTCCAATATTAATAACTTTAATCAATTTTACAAAATATACATTTTTTTCAGGCCATACATGGTTGGTGGGCTGCTTCAGTAGCACAGCTCACCAAGAAAAACTTTATTTTTTAACCTAAATCAAATCTAAAAATAGACAAAACTTGTTAGCCTAAAGGTACAAAACTTCGAACTTTATTCCACACCAGCTGTAGCATGTATTAAATATTCATTAGCACTTATGTTAACATAACTAAGAACTGGTTTTAGATACTTACACATAATAATAAAAAATTTATGCTAAAATGTGAACAACACTTTCTTGTTACAGAAACCAACAAGAATACAGTTTGGGTCTCATGGCAAAAGCATAACAATTTAAATAAGCACCTAATGAGTTTATGGATTGAATTAGTTGTACAATCCTTACCTTTTAAAATGATAAATTTTCTACTTTATTTTAAATTATTTGCTTTATTTTTAGTACGAACAAGCTAATTATAATTTGTTCGTTGAAGATAACTAGAATTGTCTATAAAATATTGAATCATGTAGGTAAAATGTGGTTGTTTATGTAGTAAGGAATATAAACACAACCTGACATTTGAAAGTATAGTCACACATATTGACCAGCCATGGTCACCGGTCGCCCACAATGCTAGTGCTTACCTTGTCACTTCCATACAATTGTGCAAGAAAGAATGCCCCATGTTAGCCATTCTCAGTAGAGTGTAGTCTTTTTTTTGTAAATGTGATGTAGAAAATTTAATTATTACCTGATTGTCTGTGTCTCCCACACTTTGCTGATCAACATCCTTCACTGCCAGATTGTCTTCTGAATCGGATATTGAGTTCTCTCTGGGCACAGATTTTTCCTTTGTATCTGTTTACAAATTAGAATAAATTATAGCCTGGTGCAAGATAAAAATGGTACTATAGTCTATATTAACAATAACAACAAACAAAACTTTGTGACATAGCAGTAGTTATGCAACAAAAATGTCCACAAACCTTCAACAGACTTTGTCTTCATATCTTCAACTGCCTGAGCTATTTTAAACTTAAAATCATGGAATATCTTCCATGTTTCATTACTGCCTTCCTTTACTTCTGTAACTTCTGGTGTACTTCGTTTACCAAGTCGATTCAAGTAATCCTTCATAGGAGATGAACTTATCTCTTTGGGAGTACTTGAACGAGCCTCATCCTTTTCCGTTGGTTTTGATTCTGATACTTTTACATCGTCAACTTTATCTTTTTCAACAGCCTTTTCAGTGCGAATGGATTTAAAGTACTTGTCTATAATGGAAGGTGTTTTGTCTCCTCTTTTAGGGCTAGCAGTTTCACTCTGAGCATTGGGGACAGTGTCACACTGAGGAGTGGGAGGGTCATCCACACAAGCATTGAATAGTTCCTCTAACTCTTCATTGTTAGCATTGTAACGAAAGGATAAGGTAGAGTTTGGTGATTTACCTGAAATAATTTTATATTTTAGCAAGCCTTTATACGAGTTTATCTACTCATTCATCTTGTATACTTGAGTCATTTTATTTATGTAGTTATAACTGTGGTAAGGAAGGATAATTATTACTTATGTGCTAATTTGTAAATTAGTGTGTAGACATTGAACTTTATAGATTAGTAAAACCTGTGGTGGTGAAACAAAATACTCAAAATTCAGGTGATTTGATTTTTGTCTTTGTTGGCAAAGTAGCGATGCATGTACTTACGGAACAATTTGCTTACCGCAGACATTTGAGTTTTAAGAATGATTATATCGAACCTGTTGAGTCCATGGTTTTATGCCCTTACCATAATGTACGTTTTGAAATATTTTGAAAAATTATCCTGGCTAAGGTAAATTGATAATAAGCATTTTAAACCTACCCGAGCCGGAGACCTCCATTGTACCAATTAGATGCAAATCATTGCTTCATGCGAAACATTCAAAAATATAATCTTTAGCACTTTCGTTTTTCACACTGACACTACACTCGACCTCGACGTCGGCCGACTCGATGTATAGTATTGTAATTATTTATTTATTTTAATCAATGTATGTATGTATGTACATATGCACTCTAAACATTTCATTTTGCCCACAGCAGTTTCATTTATTTTCTATACGACTTTTGACTGACTTCCATAGTATTCTGTGCAAAGAGCATATAATATAACCACTACGTTTTAATTCTGTGCTGACTTCTGTCTGAAACTGAACAAAGCGTCAAATAAATAATTATATCAATGTCAAACAAACTTTTTTTGTGTATGTTAGCCCATTTTTTTTTTAATGTTTTGGCTCACACTTTAGTGTATTTAGCCAGTGTCAAGTAATTTATTGATAATTTGTCAAGTTAATGATATTTCACGCAAATATGTGTCAAGTCACAGTCGAAGTCATCAAGGCAAGTCATAGTCAAGTCATAGTCTAGTCAAAGTAATACTCCTAGTAAAGTGGTGGCAACTTTACTTGAAGCTTCTATGGAGTTTTGGAAACAACACGAAAAGAAACGTTTCACCATCATTATACCATTTTCCCACACTCACACCTGTAATTGTTAAAGAGTTCGTTTTGTATATAGTCTATGATTTATGGTTTTGTATTCGATGTCAATTTGAACCAAACAGAATGTCGGTCTAATGTCTTAGAAGAAAAATTGTATTTAATTAATTTCGTTTATTTAAATATAACAATGATGATACAGATAAAAAGGTGGTTTTTATAAAGGAAAAGACATTCTTTAGGTCTCCAACATTAACATGGTAGCAGAGCGGCCGAAGTTCTTGTGAAATGTTTCAGTTGCTGGAAAAACAAAAGCATTGGTAAGGATTGGGAAAGTTACGGAACTGTTGGGAATAATTGTATCGAGGAAGAATAAGTAAGTAGGAATAAATAAATATGGATAGAAGTAGTAAAGAAGAATTTAAACTACCGATATTCGATGGGTCGAATTATGAACTTTGGAAGTTCAGATTAAAACTACAATTAAAACTACAAAAATGTGATGAGGCTATAGAACGCGAAGCGAAGTCAGATACTGATCTTAGAGCGCAAAACTATATCGTAAATAGTATTAGCAATTCCCAACTTGACATAATAATTTCGGAAGATACGGCATACAGAATGATTAAAAAACTTGATAGTTTATACTTAGTAAAAGGCTGCGCGAATAAACTTTTATTGAAAAGAAAATTATTGGAGACAAAATTTAAGGAGGGAGATCCGATTGAGTTCTTTCAAAATTTTGAAAAACAGATAAATGAATTGAAAAGTGCAGGAGAAACAGTAAGCGAAGAAGACAGATTAAATTATTTATTATTGGCTCTACCAGAAAAATTTTCACACATTGTCAACATAGTAGACGCACTGCCTACATCGAACCAGACTGTAGAATATGTGAAATCTAAGCTATTATTAGAATATAAAAAGAATGAAGCTGAAATTTTACAACATACTTTTGCAAGTACTACCAGTTCAAACACAATATGCTATGAATGTCACCAAGAAGGTCATTTTAAAAGAGATTGTCCCAAGCTGCGGAATAATAGACGTGGACAATATAATACCAGATATCATCGTGGTGGACGAAGCGGAGGTCACCGAAATTATCGAGGACGCCGAGGTACCTATAGAGGATTTAGAGGTCAACAAGGTAACAACTCAAATTATATTGAATGTACAGGTGAAAATTCATGCTTCAATGTAGAAGTGATGACTGCGGGTGCGAGTACAGCGACAACGAATTGGCTTCTCGACAGTGGATGCAGCGACCATATCGTGAATAATGACGAATACTTTTGTGAGTACAAAAAATTAAACGATCCAGTTAACATAAGAGTCGGCGATGGTTTTGCTCTTAAATCTGAAAAAATAGGAAAGGTAATTATGTACTGTCAGGTGAATAATCGGTCACACAGAATTGAGGTCGATAACGTATACTATGTGCCAAGTATGAAACGAAATCTTTTAAGCGTATCATCTATTGTAAATAGAGGAAACATGGTTAAATTTCAAAATGATACCGCACAAATTTACAATTCGAATCATGTATTAGTAGCTAAAGCAAGAAAGCGCAATAGATTATATGAATTAGAAGGTGCAATAGCTAATGATCGTAATGTATATGCAGGTGAACAGGGTATGTCAACGAAAGAGAAATGGCATCGATTATTAGGTCACGTAAATTTTTCAAAGCTAAAAGATATGTGTAGGTATAAAATATTAGATGGTTTACCGGAAAGACTTAATGAGAGTTACGTACAATGCGAAATATGTTTACAAAATAAAATGACGAATTTACCATTTGAAAATAATCGCCGGAGAGCAACAGAAATTTTAGAAATTATACATACGGATGTAAACGGTCCAATAACACCAGCAGGTTACAATAATCAAAGATATTTTGTTACATTTATAGACGATTACAGCAGACACGCAGTAGTGTGTGTGATAAGAAATAAAAGTGACGTGTTTGATTGCTTTAGAACGTACGTCAATGCAGTTCAAAATCAAACCGGAAAGCGAGTTAAAGAAATTAGATGCGACAATGGTTCTGAATACATAAACAGAGATTTCAACGAATTTGCAAAAGCTAACGGAATTTTTCTTAAGCCAGGACCAGCTTATACTCACCAATTAAATGGAGTTGCCGAAAGATACAACAGAACAATAATGGACCGAGCCAGATGTTTAATGAAGGAAGCTAATTTAGAGAAAAAGTATTGGCCTGAATGTGTATTAACAGCAACTTATCTGGGTAACAGAATAATTACAAACACTAGAGAGAAGAAGAGCTCATTTGAAATATTTTTTGGCAGAAAACCGGACATTAAAAACTTGAAAATATATGGAAGTAAATGCTTTGTCAGAATACCTGAAGAGAAACGAACGTCAAAATTGAATCCAAAAGGAATGAAGGGAACTTTGATTGGCTATACGGATACTGGATATAAAATTTTGACAGATGATAAAATAATAATAAGTCGTCATGTAATATTTATTGATCCTGATGCAGAAGTTATCAGATTTGAAATAACAAACGATGAAGAGAAAAGTGATAGAAAAATTATTACTGAAGAAGATACCAAGGATACAAAGACAAATGAAAATGTCAGATCAATAGAAACCAGTGATAATGACAATGATGAATTTTATGACACTGTTGAAGATGAAGAAGATAAAAGGAAGAAACTTAATGTTGAGGAGGTGAGTGGACCAAGTCGTCCGAGAAGAGAAAGAAGATTTCCTGGAAAATTTAATGATCATGTTGTTTATGTAAATGTATGTAATGCTAGTGTACCAGAAACTTATGAAGAAGCAATAAATAGCTCAGACGCGAAAAAGTGGAAAAATGCAATGGATGATGAGATTAACAGTTTAAAACAAAATGAAACATGGGAAGTTGTTGATGAACCATTAAATAAAAATATAATAGAAGTCAAATGGATATTTAGAATAAAATCAAATGGAAGATATAAAGCACGTGTTGTAGCAAGAGGTTTCCAACAAACGTATGATGAAAATGAAGAGATATACTCGCCTGTGGCTAGAATGATTACAATGAAAGCTATGATGTCAATTGCATGTGTCAGGGGTTGGCATATTGAAAGTATGGATGTAGAAACAGCATTTTTAAATGGAAGTATCAAGTCGGAAGTTTATATTTATCCTCCAGATGGTTATGAAATTGAAGATAATAAAGTTTGCAAGCTAAAGAAAGCTTTATATGGATTGCGAGAAAGTCCAAGAGATTGGTATGAATGTTATAATGAATTTATGTTGAGCATAAACTTTAAACGATCAAATTATGATTATTGTTTGTACACAGGATGTATTAATAATGAAAAAGTTTATATATGTCTTTATGTGGACGATATTTTAATCTGTGCAGAAAATGAAGATACGATTAAAAATGTTAAGAAAATGTTGAGCAACAGATTTCGGATGAAGGACTTAGGAAAAGTGAAACAGTATTTGGGTATAGATATTGATTATAAGCCGGAACAGAAGAAAATGACTGAGTCAGAGCAAGTATATAGAAAGTTTAGCAGAGAAGTATAATATAAAAGATAGTAAGAAGTATGAAACGCCAATGGAGCAGAACTTATCAATTGAACCTGGAGAAGTAAATAATGTTAATTTGAAATATAGAAATTTGATTGGAGCGCTTTTATACATAGCAAGTGGAACGCGTCCAGACATATCTTACAGCGTTAATTATTTGAGTCGATTTCAAAATGCGTATAATGATACACATTACAAGTATGCTTTACGAGTTTTAAAATATTTGTATCACACGCGTAATATGAAGCTAAATTACAACGCAGAATATGATGAATGTTTTGATGCATTTGTTGATGCTGACTGGGCTGCTGATAAAAATGATCGTAAATCAACATCAGGAATAATGTTGAGAATATATAACAATCCAGTGTTGTGGAAGACACAGAAACAGAAAATTGTGTCACGAGCATCTACGCACGCGGAATATTATGCATTAGCTGATTGTGTTTCAGAAGTTTTACCAGTAATAGGTGTACTAAATGATTTTGATATTGATATTAGAAAACCAGTTGTGATTTACGAAGACAATAGCGGCGCCATAGCTCTTTCGAAGAAAGGTAAATTTTGTAAAAATTCAAAACATATTGATGTGAGCTATCACTTTGTGAACGATTACGAGAAACAAGGTATTATTAATGTGACAAAGATTAATACTGATGATCAGTTAGCCGATATATTGACTAAAGCGTTAGGTAAAAATAAACTTCAAAAGTTAAGAGGTTTAATTAATGTTTATTAAATTTTGAATCGGTTGTTGTTGTATTAATATTTTTTGTTGTGTACTCTTGATTGTAGATTTTTATGATTTGTTATTGATTGCCAGATAAGGAATTTTTAAGTTATTGTTGTTGTTATTTATTATGAATGTTGAAATGTTAATTAAGGTGTTAATAGGTATGTTATTCAGTGATGATATTTTTAATGAATACAAAACTCAAGGAGGTGTGTTAAAGAGTTCGTTTTGTATATAGTCTATGATTTATGGTTTTGTATTCGATGTCAATTTGAACTAAACAGAATGTCGGTCTAATGTCTTAGAAGAAAAATTGTATTTAATTAATTTCGTTTATTTAAATATAACAATGATGATACAGATAAAAAGGTGGTTTTTATAAAGGAAAAGACATTCTTTAGGTCTCCAACATTAACAGTAATCCAGCACTTAACGAATAGAATGCCACCAATTTTATGCACTAACACTGAAAATAACACAAGTTTAGGAAAATAATACAATGCGGTGATGCAATCTTTTTCGCTTTCCCGCCAAAAACGTTCCAGTATTTACGATAACGATACATACATAATTTTTATATGCCAGTGTCAGTGTCAGGTGTCCAATTGTCAAATCATTTTTTCTCTGACTTGTGTTGCTTGCTTGTTGTGAATAGTTTACGTATCGCAGCTTCTCACTCACTCACTTCACTACGTACTAAAAATTCACGATTCACGGGGGTTTCTGTCTTTCGTTCTTTCTCTTGTAGTGTTTTTGTTTGTATTTTTAATTGCGCATAAATATGGGATATTTGCGGATTGAGAATTCCGAAGTGAGATAAAGTGCACAGTGAACATGAGAGTCTTGATTTTATTGTTGTTTGTATTTAGTTCGAGTGTCCTCGGTACTGTCGTCGAGGAAGATGGAAAGGTAATACGTAAAGCGCGAGCGAAAGCGCCGACTACAGCACATAAATACATAGTTGATATTTTAAATATGAATGGACAAAGGGCAATATTTAAAAGCTGCATATTGTTGTAGGAAACAACTGAGTTGTCTCGTGCTCTGGACGACCGGCCACTGATCTTTGCCACGCTTGGAGGCGGCATGGTCGCAGTCGACCCTTTAGCAGGAAACATTATTTGGAAGCTGAAAGACGGTAAATAAATGGTTACAAATGTAGTCATTGTGTTTTTAAGTAATGTATCTCATACTACTTACTTTTAGGTGTTCATGCAATACTCTTAGTAATAAATTTGAAAATAACACAATCACTCATATTCAGGGAGTCGGGTAAAGTAGGCAGTTTACATGTTTTTTTAGAATTGGATAAATTTGTAGTTTATATCTAATAACAGCTGTCTTGATGTCATCATAGTGAATGACATGCAACCAAAGATATTGCCTATTTCAAAACAATAACCAGTACCAAAACTAATAGTTATGTAGGACCTTTACAGGTAGACATAATTATTATAATGTTGCTTACTATCTTGCAATTTTGCACCATTATTAATTAGAAGGCAGTACTTACTATTGTTGCGGGTTAACTGTATTGTTCAAATTTGCAAAAAATATAACTCAACAACACGTTTTGAGATGTGTTACTCAGAAGTTTCGAATTGTTACATGTTCAACAGGTTGGGTTCTAACCAAATAGACTCGATAATACATTTGAATTTTATGAAATCTTATTCCATAATCTGCTGCTCTCTAAGTGAACATTGTTACATTCATTTATGGCCATTGTGTGTTTCTAGTTTCATCATCATTTTTATATCCTTTACTCACTGAATTGGGCCAGTGTACAAATGTTTTTCTCATTATATTTTTATCCTTGCAACATTTACATCCCACTTTGATAGCCTAAATTATAATGTTTATAATGTCAAGGTGATAGTCATACCTATAATAAATTTCTGACAAATAAATACACAGTAATTAATTCTGTCCTGGAAATCACTCATAGATTAAATTACCGATGGCCTACTAACTTATAAGTATCTAATAAATCCTTCTGTTTTTTTTAATTCCATATTTTTATAATTATCTGATAATTGGATTAGTTACATATTGATAAATGACTTACAATAGTTGTGTTTGTAAACAATCTACTTGGGATTCTTATAATTTATTTAATACTCATTTCTGCCTAAATAGTGATTTAATTTATTTATATATTTTATACACATTTGCACTGGCAAAACTGGCATGAAAAATAAAATATTAATAAACAATATGTCCATACTATGATTTTGCTATAGGAACAATATAAATATATTTGGATTAAAGTTAGATTTGCAATAAATCTTATATTAGGCGGTCATCAGTATCTATATTGTTATTGGCAGTCTCTTTACGGTGAGTAAACCAAGATAATACAAACCAGTTGATTAGTGTATGTAATAAGTTAACAACCAATTATATAAGAGATAATAAAAATTAAAATAATACTGTAGCCATGTGTATTAAACACACACCCGATTAATCATTGTGGCTGATAAATGTCTTTTTATCAAAATGAGTGAAGCGATGCAGCCTGATAACTTATTTTTTAATTATTATGTTTATTAGTATGAGAGGTATGATGATAAATAATACTGAACTGAATACCTTTCTATCAGAGAGTCACAGAAGATAAGTAAAAAAGAGGTAGCTCAGATGGCTTCTTGTAGTGTGTTTTTGCAACATTGTACTGATATTTTTGTCATTTCATCTACTTTAGTAATAGTAACTTTAAACTTTATGAACAGTATTTATATAATTTTCCATATTGTTTCTTATATTATGTATGTTAAAGTAAATTTTTAAAGTCTTGAAAAATAGGTTCACTATATTCACTAGCAATTCAAGATATTAGAATTTTATTGTTTTAACATAGCTGAGACATAAGGTCAACAACATACTGTTCCCATGCTACTAAGGTTTTTCAACAAATCCTAAATGTCTAATTTTAATAATTGTTCTAGAACCAGTTGTAAAAGTGCCGACCCAGCATGCACACCCCATGCCACAATTCCTTCCCGACCCTCGTCATGGGTACCTCTACATCTATGGTCCAAGAGGAGATCAGATGCTGAAAAAACTGCCATTTACAATACCGGAGCTGGTGGCCAATGCTCCATGTAGGTCTTCGGATGGGATATTGTATACCGGGAAGAAAAGTGACACATGGTTTATGATTGATCCTTTGACAGGGTCTAGGGAACAAGTTTCAGGTAAAACTGTTTTTTAGCTTTCTATACTCTTTTATAAAAAAGATTCATACACTACAAAGATAATGATCAAGATAAACGATTGGCAACCTTAAAATAATTAATTTCTTTCGGCTGCCATTTCTATTGTAATTGTGAAGAAAGAAGTATCTTCTTACAAACTTTTATTTTTTACGACTCTATTTTTTGTACAGCATAAATATTGAAAACGATTTCCAGTGATCCATGAATTTTAAGCTGTAATTATTACCTTATCTTGTTACAAAAAGTTGTTGACAAAGAAGCATAAAATCTACTTGTCATCATCATTAACACACTACACTGGGACTAGTCCAGCTGGATATAAGGTTCTCTCAAAGCACGCTACTAAGCTCCATATTCAGCTCCAGTCCCCCAGTTTGTACCTACTCTCAAATACCAACTAGTAAAATCCCTGACATTGATGGAGCAATGACGTATTGCATACGTCCATCTCCATCCATTCTCTCCATCTTGCTGCAGGGATTCTACTTACGCTACTACATCATCTACTTACTACTCGGTCTGTGCGCTTTGCTGTCACTCCAGAACATGCCTAAATCATTGATTATCCGTGAAACATCCTTAAATCAGTAGGACTATTAGATTTTAAAGACTTTTACCTAAAGGACACCTTTCTGTATTAACCTTCGCCTTGTATTAACCCTAAATATTTCTAAAGGTTTCGACAAATCAAAGATATTCAAAAATGAGGATGGCAACACCTGCGTCCCCGACCAGAAGCGCGGCGTGTACGTTGCTCGCACAGAGTATAACATACTAATGCACGACTCCAAGAACAACAACCACAGATGGAATGTGACCTTCTTTGACTACACATCGCATGCTATGGGCAAAGAGATGCTGAACGATTATGGTGAGGAGAATCACTTCCTAAAGTTCCTAATTAAGTATTGGGATCTTGCAACAAATAATATACATGGTAAATATCTTGGTTTTAACGTAAATTTTTTATAATTGCTTATTTTTAATAATTTTTTCCCAGTTTTTTCGTTCGTTTTGAGTTTTGTGTATTATTTGTTGTTTGATTTTGTGTTGATATCGCTTTAAAACTTTCAATAAAGAATAGACATGGAAAGAGCGGGGAAAATTACAATAGCCCCTCAGTCATTACTAGCAGATAAATAAGTTTAACACCATTTGTTGGAAACATGCGTTTGATTATAAGTACCAATGTGTTGTTGGCCAATAAAAGGGATAGCAACAAATAGAGGCAATGGATTGTTTAAAATTTAATTTTTATTTTCCCATTTCATTCACATAATTGGGTACCGCAATCCTAGGCGGGTTTCACAAACCAGTTAATGAATACGATTTTTTATCTCTTTTTTAGAATATTCCATAGGTACTGTACTTACTAATTGTTATAAATTAATAATAAATTGTGCACTTCGTTATCGATGTTATTTCACAGTATTTGTGAGAATTAAATAATTCGCTTCTAAGTAAGATAGGTAGCTTATATTGTTGGTTTTAATTTTTTCGTAAGATAATGAAGCGCGATAATGCACCTTGACTGTTTTAATTAACGAATTATTAACTATATATTCCATCCCACTCGCACATCACACATTGATAGCCGAAAGACGTCCACTGCTGAGACGTGCCGCTCCATAAAACGCCAATTTGCCATTACGGTGGCTTGGTGAACGCAGAAGATTTGCATGTACCGAGAAGAATGCTGCCACCGGTAGAAAGAGGTGGGATGGTCCTCCACGATAAATTGGGAGATCACGAAACTTGGGCGAAATGATCTCCTTGATTTAATTTTCCTTAATAACTATGCACACAAACTGCTTATTGAAACCGTCAAATCTGTACAAATTTTGGTTTCAATAGGTTTGAAACTCAATCAAGTTTACAAGTTATGTAATCGCGTACTACTAATGTTTTTGTGGGTTTCTGCATGATAGTATAACGCTATCAGTCCAACGCTTCGGGAATTTCAAATGATGTTCTATCACTATAAAATTGTTTCTTATAAAATGTAAACAATGAGCCATACTAATTAATTTGCTTTTAAATGATTCATTTAGCTTTATAGGCGTGTATTTTTCACATGTCGCCATGTGCCGACCCGCGTACATTTTAACAAGTCACTAGTTAGCGCGCTATGCTACTAGTTTAGAAATATAGTTAAGGGCAGAAAAAAATGAATTGGTTTGGTCCTTGGAACAAACTAAAGTAATCATTATGGCCTTAAGGCTTCGAAGTTTGGAGAGCCCTGAATTAGTGCATTCTCGTGCAGAATAGTAACTGGCAAATTGAAGATGTCCAGCGAACCGTCCGACTCGCGCACTTGCGCAATTACGAATTTTGCGCACGTTCATCAATATCATATAATCAGCTTTTGTCATATCAATTGTATAGGCTTTCTCAAGATATGCCACTGAACTCGATCTTTTGCTCTACTCATTCAGCTGCCGCCAGCCAAGAGACATCGTCGCTAGCCGGCGACATTGGCGTCCTACGCTAAGTAACTCAAGTCGCGGTCTCTCAACTCAAGGTTTTCTAGCTAATATTGCTAGCCCACTACCACTTACCACCACTACAGTGTGCTAATACGGTGGGCGGTGTCGATGACTGCGTCGATTACTTAGCGTTATCAAGGAAACAACCCTGCTTTAGGTGTTCCTATCACAAGTCCAATAATTTAATATAATTTAATAATTTTTTAATATATAATAATTATATATAATTATAATAAATAATAATTTTTTTTATTGTTTGATAGGCTTGCGTTTGACCACTATCGCACCTGATGGTAAGCAACGATGTAAGTAAGTATATTAGGAAGCATGTGTGAATAGAGCATGATTGCTCAATATGATGCAATTTGACAGCGCCCCTGCTCAATGCATATCTTACCTTTATAGAACAACACATTACCATGCAAGTATTGATGCTTATCCAATATGTGTTGATAATAAAAGCAAGCTGTCATATTTTTAAAATAACAAACTAAACCTTACGACACATTATTTGTGGGTAACTATCGCTAATGTATTAATTAAAGAAAATGAAAAAAAAAGCTTATTACACATTTATTGATTATGTGTCAGAGAAAAAAGTTTGGCCTAATTGGGTAAACCTCAATGTTATGAAATCTTAGGTACCTAATTTTATTAGGCATATAATATAGATAATTTTTTAGGTAAGTATATAGTTTCAGTTTTATTAGTAATTTTTATAAAGATCATTACAATATTTTTCTTACACCAGTGGGAAGTGTAGGTGGGTACTTTGAGGCATGTTTCATGTGATGTGTCAATTGTAATAAATTATAAATATTCTAAGACACGAAAAAAATTACACGTAAAAGTTGCTTCTTTTTTAATTCTTTGCTTCTGTAATTGAAGCTTTGGATCGGAGTTTTCTTTTCTGCATAGTGACGTATTGCTTGCACCAGTAGTGGAAAAAAGAACTTCTTTTCAATAACTTTCTTTAAGTGTTTTAAGTAATCTCTTTATAACTTAAAAGTGCTAAAAACAGCACATTTGTAATAATTGACATGGTTTGATTTCCGCTTCAACAAAACATATTACTATGAGTACAAATGGAGTTTTTGTTTTCTCACAAATCGGGCTCATTTAACTCTTTATTATTATGCGGCAATACAATCCGATTATAAAATCTACCCGGGCAAACTGTAGAACAAAATAGCAGTCTGCCCAAATACGATATCGCGTAGTTTTACATAAACCTGGACAACAGGAGTATTTTCCATACTAACTATGCACTGCGTATTGAAACTATCAAATCCATACAATTTTGTGTTTCTATCAATTGCAATCGAGTTACATGATCGTCCAACTGATATAGTGTTAGGTCAGTATTTAATTGATATGTGCAGTAATATGCACTCGTAAATAAAATTGCCCTATAACAGCTAGTTACAGGATGCTCTACATAATAGTCACGTTATTAGTGTCGTTTTAATCGACCTTGCATGGTATATTAAAACTATAGTAAGTTCAGGTGTGACAAAGGCTTTTGACGTATAGTAATAGGTGTAGGTTAGGTTGTAAGTCAAGGTGTAGGTAAACTATACAACTATCTACAACCGTTGGTTAGTCTAGGAACAATAATCTGAATCGTACAGTCGTATTACAGGCGTGTAATATATTTTTAGTAGGTACCTTATATCTACTATGGATATGGCTTATATGGCTTGGCATTTGGCATATAAAATGTGCTGTAAGGGCGTTTCTGTACCGGATCGTAACCGGGACGTCACCCGAGAACGAGATGACGGTGCCGAAGTAGCAGTACTGGGCGATACGTACATTTACTATGGCAGCTGATCCACTGCACGCCCTTTACGGGGCGTTCGATAGGCGCGCAGTGGATAAGATGCTATAGTGAATTATGTACAGCTACTTCGGCGCCGTCATCATCTCGTTTTGGGTGACTTCCCGTGGACAGTGCGGTGGACAAGCGGCCTAAGTGTCTACATAAGTATTCTATTATTGTGCCATACTTCTAAAATCTAGACTTTCGATTATCTATATACTTTTGTTTAAAATTCTAGATAGCATTTAGGTTTTTAGAAGTTTAAGCTAAATTAAAATTGCTTATTAGCCAAATATGTATGGCTAGATTGTAATTCAATTAGAGTGCCTACGTTGACGGTACTCTAGGAATAAGAAAAAAAATCTAGATAATTGTATTGGCCGAATATTTTAACTAGTCGATTGACTCAGGCGTTAGATCTCGCGGAAGATGAAACAAGAATATCAAGTGTACCGCTGAATTTCAGCGCTTTCATAACGGAGTTCACTATATAGACATTCTAAACTAAAAGTGAATCTGTATTTCTTGACAGATGTTCCAGTTAGCTATTTACCTGATGTAGGTTTAGGTATGTTCCACAAGAACTAGGCAAAACTATGAACAACGTAATGAATAATGCATCAATATTAGATAAATACAATAATCGATTTATTGGACGGAGGACGTTTAGATTTTTTCGGCTTCCAAAAATAAGGATTCTATGTTCGTCTGTAAGTTTCTTTTTACTCGTAGGATTATGGTAATGAAAATTTCATATTTAAGTTTAAAAAATGCTTTCTACAATTGTATACGCAAGCTATTTACCGAGGTGTTAAATCCTTACAGGTACAATCCATTTCACGTCGACGTCCAGTGGTCGAGTGATGTCTTTCGATCGTAAGACCGGTGACCTCGTGTGGTCACAGAACTTCGAAACACCAGTGGTCGCAGCATACCTTCTGGATAGAGAAGGCCTGATATCTGTCCCCTTTAACTCCATCGGAGACGACACCTTGGACCATATTATGGAAGATGCTACAACCTTGAGCAATGGGCAAGGAATAAAGAACTCTAATATTGAGTTGCAGTAAGTATATTTTACGAAAACTAGTGTTGTGATCGATTCTTATTTTGGCTTTTTTTATTATTATTAATCTGCATTTCCACAGACACCTGGGTGCGTGCTTTTTGTTAGATTATTTTTTATATTTATGAATTAAGCCTATTATTAACATGAACTTATATATAATACAGGAAGGATAATACAGCCAATAACAAAAAGATACATAAACATAAGTATTTAAGTTCTTATTTCTAATTTTTAATTGTGCGTACACCACCGAGCAAACCAGCTTCCGCAAGCAGCACCCGTTCACGAACTTGACGCATGTTCCAGCCATCGCCCTTTCTTGCTACTGCAAACAAAATAAAATGAGTAGAAAAGTTAAATTGAAATTCAGTATCTAGCAGAATGTCGGCTTAGACTCATTTAACTTTGATAAATATTCAATTTGATTGATGTTCAGTTGACGCCTCTCATTTATTTCGTCATTCAACATGTTTATTGTTATCTAAAAACCATTTGTTTGCAATCAACGGGTTTGGAAAACATGTATGTACCCCGTACCTACGCCCCCATAATAGATTTCACTGAACCGTGCTATTTATTCCGATTATGATAATGCTGGCATACAAATACCGTTCAATGGTCTGAAATAAACGAAATTGTTATCATTAGAAATTCGTTCGACATAAATAACCTTGTAATTTGGATTTTCAGCCCGACGCTGTACGTTGGTGAACATAATCACGGTCTATATGCGTTATCGTCTCTCGTCGATAAGAATACTATAACGATATCGACAGGACTCTCGAGGCCTTTGCTATTGGAAGGTCCAAGCGCAGGAGTAGTTTCTAACACAAAAAATCCGGAATACGAGCCGTTGAAAAATGTACATTACCAACTGAACGATTTTAATTTCCATGTCGCTGCACCCTATCTGTTATTGGGGCATTATAAAGTGCCGGAACTAACAACGACTTGGACGCCTCAAATACCGAAGTCTAGTTTCCTCAATGTACGTGAGACGGCCCCCAGTGCAATCAAACTCATCAACGGTCAAGTACATACCACCCACTCTGAAGCAGAGAAAGACGTCGAAAATGAAACAAATGACGTCGAAACAGACTTGAAATCAAACTCCATATCGGTGTCCGTACAGACAGAGGACTTGTTTGAAGGCTTTCACTTTAGGCCAAACCTATGGTACAAGCAAGCGCATGCATGGCTTCACCACCAAGAGAATCAGGTGCTAAAAGTGGCGCTTATAATACTCGTAGGCCTGGTGATCAGCATGTTCTGGTATCTCAGATATCAGGTAATTACTTTTTTATCTACGACATATATGATTAATGCGGCACATTATTGTCACGTCGCTTCGGCCATGTGTTGATACACGTGTTTTTTTGGTATCCCTTTTGCTGATTTTACAATAACATTACACCAGGATTTTCTTTATACATTCGATCCTTATCAAAGCTATAAATAAGCTTGAATGAGAGTACTGGTTATAATTCAAATTGCATCTCTCAATTTAATGTTTGTTTGCAATTCATTACATTCCGTCTCGGCCGTGTAAATGAAAATTTCCTTTGCATGTTGGAAATTTGACGTGAGTTGACATTCACGACTCCTTTGTTTGTATGCTTATTGTTACAATGATTCTCGTGATTTCAATGCCAAACCAAAATATTATCTCATTTCACACACGAGGTACACTGTTTTCTTAATTTTGTCATTTAATTATTGCAGTGTTATTGAATTATGTTAATTGGAACTTGGATCAGTTTCCAATGATGAAACTAATTAAAATCTATTAGAAAAGAGTACTAATAAAAACGAGCGTTCTTCAGACCACACGACTGAAGTAAAACTTTTTTATTCTATACTAGTTGACTCGCCCCGGTTTCGCACGGGTGAATTAGTAAAACGTGGTAGAACGGGATAAAAAGTATCCTATGTCCGTCTCCTGGTTCTAAGCTACCTTCCCACCAATTTTCATCCAAATCGGGTTGAGCTTGAGTTATATATAGTGTAACTAACACGACTTTCTTTTGTACATGTAGATAGATTCTTTTCATTTATCGGCCGGTATAAATTTTGTATTTGCTTTTTTTTTAAAGGTTTAGCTCCACATTTCCGTGTATGACATTAGCCAGTGTCAAGTAATTGATAATTTATCAAGTTAATGATATTTCACGCAAATATGTGTCAAGTCACAGTCTAAGTTATCAAGTCAAGTCATAGTCTAGTCAAAGTCATACTCCTAGTAAAGTGGTGGCAACTTTACTTGAAGCTTCTATGGAGTTTTGGAAACAACAGAAAATAAATGTTTCACCATCATTATACCATTTTCCCACACTCACGCCTGTAATCCAGCACTTAAGGAATAGAATGCCACCAATTGTAACACTAACACTGAAAATAATACAAGTTTTGGAAAATAATACAATGCGGTGACGCAATCTTTTTCGCGTTCCCGCCAAAACTCTTTGCTTTGTTTAATGTTAATGTCGCCATCTTGACATTTGTAAACTGTCATTTTACCGGACATACCAACATAATAATACAAATTTTAAGTCATTTTTAACTTTGTTATGTTGACAATGGAGATCGACGACGTTACTTAACAACTTCCGTTCGGCTCGTCGCGCATTTACCATACGCTTACTCTCCAAGTCAAGCGTGCGTAAAAAAAATTTACTTAATAATGCTTCACAAACACTTTAGATACGTGCAGGGCGGCATGAGCTATAAATATCGATATGTCACTTCTCTCGAGAAAACCTTTGGCCAATGAAACGCAAGAAAAGTTTATGACGTGATCGTTGATTGCTCAAACGCTTTATCGAGAGAAATGTCTCTTTTATAGCTCATACTGGCCCTGCTGTTCAAGTAATCCTTTCTATATTTTCCCTTACTTTTTTTTTCTATCTGCGTTTCCACAGACACCTAAGTCCGTGCTTTTTGTTAGATTATTTTTATATTTATAAATTTAGTAAATTATTAACATGAACATATATACAATACAGCCAATAACAAAACATAAGTACTTATTTCTAATTGTGCATACACCACGGACAAACCAGTTTCCGCAAGCACCCTTTTCACTTGGTTTAGAACTTCTGCATTCGTTTTCTCAGGCACGTGAGTTCCAACAACTGTCCCAAGGCGGGTCCCGTAGTTCTAACTCATCGACCGCCTCAACGGGTGAAGTGACGGGACAGTTAACCGACTTGGGCGACGGGGAGGTGAAGATCGGTCGGATTGCCTTCTACACAGATCAGGTGCTTGGGAAAGGATGCGAGGGCACTTTTGTCTATAGGTAAGAAGGCTTTAATGAAGAAAAAATCAGCTAATATCTCGCAATTTTTATTAATTTTCATTCCAATCTCCAATAATACTTTCCATCCTTTCGCTTTTAGCGACATTGTAGCTTTAAGTTTCATCATCTGTAACTGTTTTTTTTTTTGGTGTACAATAAACAATTCTTATTTTTGTACACAAACTTGATGTACGTAATCTGCCGATTTACCTGGATTTATGTTAAAAAGTAAATACATTGTTATGATATACCACAAGTATTAGATGAAAATTAAATTATTTGTAATGACGCCAAAAGCCGAGTGACCATACGATAAACTGGCTGTTAATTCAGTGAGCTGAACCAAACTCTATCATTTACGAGAATTCATTAGTGATAATGCTGATCTAAACCGCGCTCCATCATATCGGTTAAATAGCTATAAAAGGGTTAATTTTCTCGGACAATCAAGTGATTCATTGAAGTGACTGCAAATATACTTTTACTTTAAATGAAGTCGATTGAAAACAGTTCTTACTTTTGAGGTAAAACCTCTTTACGCACGTTTAACTTGGGGAGTAAGCTGGTGATTGCAAGGCCAACGGAAGTTGCAGTTGGTTCACGTAGATCTCCATTGTCAACATAACAAAGTTAAAAATTTGTATTATTATGTTGGCATGTCCGGTAAAATGATTATTTTCAATTGTCAAGATGGCGATATTAACATAAAACAAAGCAAAAACAAAGTAATACCGGCCGATAGACGGTGCTAAACTAAAGAAGTTTTACTTCAGTCATGTAGTCTTAAACACATTCGATTTTTACACTAGATAGGGGCAAGCGCAAAAATGGAGCAAACGCAAGTTTGGCCACATTTCACCTGTTTTATATGTTTAGCGACAAAGTCGTCGACGATATAGCACGTTCGTAAGAAACCTATTCACTCTGCTTTCGAAAACGATCCTCAGTAAAAGGATGCAGAAATAGATTATAAAACCAAACGAAGATTAGTTGTTGTTAGTATCACTGGATACTGTTATTTTGGTACCCAATAGAGTATCATTACATTACAGACACACCAGGATGTAAGTAAGTAATCGAACAACGTTATTGATTTATGAATTGTTTTTGCAGAGGCACGTTCGATAAGCGCGATGTGGCAGTGAAACGTCTACTGCCGGAATGCTTCACATTCGCCGACCGAGAGGTGGCGCTTTTGCGCGAATCCGATGCGCACGCGCATGTAGTGCGTTACTACTGCACCGAGAGAGATAAACAGTTCAGGTATAAAGCATCATAAACTTCACCAGACTATACGTTCCCGTATATTGATATAGGGAATGTTCATGTCCCGAATGTTCATGTATTGTGTCTGCAAAATTCATTCAAATCGATTCAGCCGAATTTGGAGAGAAAGTCACACCAGTCAAACAGGTGCGAGTGTGGTCATATCTATCTAAATATATATAACTCAAAGGTGACCGACTGACTGACATAGTGATCTATCAACGCACAGCCCAAACCACTGGACGGATCGGGCTGAAATTTGGCATGCAGGTAGATGTTATGACGTAGGCATCCGCTAAGAAAGGATTTTTCGAAATTCCACACTTAAGAGGGTGAAATGGGTGGTTGAGTTATTTTCCCAAAGGCCACGCCGCGGGCGAAACTGCGGGCAGAAGCTCGTCCTAGATAAGTGTGAAGTAAAAAAGGTTGAATTGAGAGATGGGGAGTCTTATGACCTATGAGCAGGTCCAGCCACTCGTTTACATTTAGTGAATCCGTTCAGTAGTTCAGTTTTAATATGTCACACTCACAGTGGGTACACTAGCCAATATAAGGAAAAAAAGCTTTTTGATATTATTTTTACGTTCATTCTAAAAGGTACAATATTTATATTATAAGTAGGGTAGCTGACTGATTGGTCGCCGTGGCCGAAACCGGCTTGGAACCAACAAAAGGGTAGCTGACCCGCTTCCGATTTCGCACGTGTTATCTAAACCATACGTTGACTCGGATTCGTTCCTGTACTATATTTGAGGAGTGAAGTAAACGACAAGCTGGTTGAATGCACACTGATTTATTTCGTACGTAGGTACTAGACTTATAGGCGGCACAGCCGCTGCTACGCATACATAGATACATAACAGTTCCCAAAAAAAAATATTTGTCGTCAAAATTTGCCGAGCCGTTTAGATGTAGTTCAGAAATACGTACATAAAAATTAAACAAAGATAAAGATTTGATAATTTTTTATAAAGATAAAGAAAAAATAACTTTTTTACAGATACATTGCTCTCGAGTTATGCTCGGCGACTTTACAAGACTATGTTGAGAAGAAACTAAACTTCGAATGCAGGATCGACGCTGTTGAAGTTCTAAGACAGGCCACCATGGGCTTGTCGCATTTACATTCTATGGATATCGGTCAGTATCGACCAATAGTGTGGTATTATATGAGGAGATTCAGAACAAAACCTATTGATAGACTCAGGGGCGACTTCGCGGAACTTCTTAATACAAAAAGAAGCAAGAATATCTAGTGTGATTCCGCAAAAATTGTAGCGGAATCACACTAAATATTCTTGTGTCATTTTGTATATAAAACCTATTGATTCTAATGATAACATTTTATTTAAAAAAAATCTACAAGTAAAATAAATTAAGAAAGAAAATTTGCTGTTAAAAACGATTCTCTCAATAAAAAAATCAACACAACAAAAAAGATCAAATCAAAACAAACACACTTTTGACGTAGGTACTTAAAACCTATCTTCTGCAGAAGTTCCTGTGGAAACCTATTCTTCCAAAAATATTGCATTTATACCTATTTTTTCCATTATTATTGCTGCATCGAAATCTATTTTTTCATTTTTGGGTCGTAACAATATTTGTGGTGTGGTGGTTGAGCTAGTCAGCTCATAATCCGGAACCGGCGGGTTCGTTTCCCGTGATAGAACAAGTATTTATGCACGAAAAAAAGCGCAAACCCTTGTTCTGTGTCCGGGTGTTGCGGGACCTTCAACCCGGAACACAGTAGTGCTACACAGAAGAATATCTGGCAAAATAATGTGGTAGGACTTTTCTGCAAAGTTCGCATAAGTAGATATCACCGATTTGCCAGTTATACTGCCGCCAAGCAGTAGTGCGCAAGTATTAGTGAAGTTACTGGGCAAATGAGACTGACCAAATCTCACAGTCTAGTAATCTTTTATTAATAGACTGTACTGATGTCTCAGGATGACGTGCGCAGTGCAGTGTCACTTGAAACTATACTTTTTAAGACTTCCGAGTGACACTGCAACTGATATGGGCAGCCGTGTCGTTTTACATCAGGCGAAAGACTAGCTTGTCATGTCATTCTTTAAACTAAAAAATTTAGAAGTAACATAGTTTACAAAAAAGAAAGATATTTCCTCGGTAGATATGTGAAGTTTGTTTTGTTTCAGTCCACAGAGATATAAAGCCCCACAACGTTCTGCTATCGATGCCGACTGGCGCAGGTGAAGTGCGAGCCATGATATCAGACTTCGGACTGTCCAAGAAGCTAAACATCGGCCGCGCAAGCTTCTCGAGAAGGTCCGGCGTCACTGGCACCGATGGATGGATCGCGCCAGAAATGATCAATGGAGAGAGAACGGTTTGTGTGGTGACTTATAGACTTGCACCTCTTTCTATTTTTATAAATAGCGCCCAACTACATACGATCCTACATAGTTCCTACATAGATGACTGTTTAATTATTTATACAAGGTGGAATTTAATTCGTTCTTTTCCTTTAATGTATGTATTCAGTCCATGCTATAGAATGCTCCCATATAAATAAATAAAAAAGTACTAATGAAATAAAACTTAAAACTATATGTATATTATATATTTTTTTTTTTTTTTTTTTTTTTTTATGTGTGGACATCTCACACAACGCCATCTAGCCCCAAACTAAGCAAAGCTTGTGCTATGGGAACCAGATAACTGATACAATACTTAGATACTTTTTGTTTGTAAATACATACATAGAATACAATATAACACCCAGACACAGAACAAACATCGATGTTCATCACACAAATGTTTGTCCTGAGTGGGAATCGAACCCACAACCCGCAGTTCAGAAGGCAGGGTCACTACCAACTGAGCTATCGGGCCAGTCATATGTAATATTCACGTCAAATTTTATCAAAATTCATTTAGCCATTAGTGCTGAGTGACACACAAAAATTTGCATTTAATAATAGGTCTTTACCTATGAAATTGCCGTATTGCAGTACAGACTTTTTCAAACAAAAAAAAGTTTTGATTGGCTATGAATTCTAAATTCAAATTAATTTTGTTTTAAAATATGACATTCTATTTACAATATAAGTCTTTTGTTTATTGATTAGCGTTGTATTTTCATTACATTTCAACATTTTTCCTCATAATGGAAACTGAAATTTCGTGTAATTATGGAATATGAGTTCCGTCGTGGCACCAACGCGGCACAAACGACACGTAACATCAACGACGTTTACGGAGAGAACTGTACAAACGAACGTACAACCCGTTATTGGTTTGCTCGGTTCCGTTCTGGGAATTTTGACTTGAAAAATGAACCTCGTGGTCGTCCGGAAACTTTGGTCAACAATGATGAATTAAAGGCGATTGTGGAAGCTGATGAATCTCAATCTACAGCTGAGCTGGCAGCAGCTTTTGATGTTAGCATCAAAACAATATTGGTCCATTTGCGACAGATTGGCAAGATAAAAAAGCTTGATAGATGGGTGCCCCACGAACTTAACGATCGCCAGCGCAACGTACGCGTCGAGACTTGCCTTGCGCTGCTTAACAGGCACAGAAATGAAGGAATTTTGAACCGAATTGTTACGTGCGACGAAAAATGGATTCTTTTTGACAATCGAAAGCGCTCAGCAAGTTGGTTAGCTCCTAGTTCGGTACCAAAGCAATGTGCAAAACGAAAAATGACCCCTAGAAAGGTGATGGTCACAGTTTGGTGGTCTAGTGCTGGTGTGATTCATCATAGCTTTTTACAAAACGGCAAGAGCATTACTGCAGATGTGTACATTGAAGAACTGACCACAATGATGGCGAAACTCGCACGTCTGCAACCAGCTTTGGTCAATCGGTCGTCTCCACTGCTACTTCACGACAACGCGCGACCCCATACTGCACAACAGACCGTCTCTAAGCTGCATGAGTTGGGTTTGGAAGCTCTCCCTCATCCGCCATACTCACCAGATCTTGCGCCTACCGACTATTACTTTTTCCAAAATTAGGACAACTTTTTAGCGGGAAAAAAATTCAATTCCCGAGAGGCAGTACAAAACGCCTTTGAAGAGTTTGTTGTCTCGTCCTGCTGATTTTTTCAAGAAGGGCATCCATAAACTGCCACAGCGTTGGCAAAGATGCATTGATTGCAGGGGTGATTAGTTTGAATAAAAGAAATAAATAAGTTCGAAAAAAAAAATACTTTAACTTTTTTCAAACAAAACGGCAATTTCATAGGTAAAGATATTAGTAGGTATATAAGATAGGAACCAAGTAACAAAGAGTCGCAAGGCGACATGGGAGCAGTTCAAAGCTATTCACCATAAGAAAAAAAAATGTATATGATCTTTTGTAATGATAATAATGATAATATTTTGAATCGATAAAAATATAGTTTTTTTTTCTCAGACAACATCAGTTGATATCTTTTCTCTTGGCTGCGTGTTTTACTACGTGCTGTCAAAGGGACAGCATCCGTTTGGAGACGTGCTGCGGAGACAAGCCAATATACTCACTGGGGATTATAGCTTAGATCAACTTGGGTAAGTTTCAACACGTCGAAGTAATATAATATGTGTGGACTCTCACACAGCGCCATCTAGCCCCAAACTAAGCAAAGCTTGTATCATGGGATCCAGATAACTGATACAATACTTAGATACTTTTATGTTTGTAAATAAATACATAGAATACACCCAGACACGGAACAAACACCTATGCTCCTGAATGATGTTCCTGAGTGGGAATTGAACCCACAACCCACAGTCCAGAAGGCAGGGGCAATTAACATTATTTTGTAAATAAACATGAATCACGAACAGGATTTGAACTCACATCCATCTGTACCTAAAGCCGAGGCATGCTTTACTTAGCTACCGCGACAATTTATCTCATGTCCATATTTATCCTACACGTTTTACAACCAACTTATGGAGTTGGTAAGAAACATAAATATTTTGATTATAATATATTACTAAGAATGGAAATATATTTTTGCCAGGAACGTGCCAATGCTCCGTTGTTGTTCTCTCAAAGACTCCATAGAAGCATTTAACAAAGTTTCTACCACTTTAATACAGCAGACTTTGACTAAACTAGACTTGACTTTGAGTAATAGGGACTTCTACTCGATTTGAAAAATGGTTTTAAACTGATAGGAATCGTCATAAATATATATCCAAAAAATATTATTTCCTGGAACTAAAGTCGTTAAGTCTCATTATTAAGATTTTTTATTTTGATTTTAAATAAAATAGCGCGAAATCCAAGATGGCCATTTTGTGTAGTCATTTGTAAGTAAACGGGAATCTTTCAACTGATCAAGTCAAAGATTTTTACTTACATAAATTCTATTTTTACAGTGGCGAAAGTAGATGCTAAACGGTGATTTTAATAAAATAAGAATATTGATAAATATTTTGTAAATAATATTTTTTTTATTTAGTTTTATATAAATAACTTATATAAAAAGTATCCTGTTTTTATATTCAGTATTTCTCAAGTTATTATTAAAGAATAAAGTGAGGATTTGCTGGAATTCGATGTTCGCGTGTGAATCTTAAATTTATACAACGACAGGTACAATGAAACATTAAAATGCTTAAAATATTAAAATTAGGAAATAAATTCGCTTATCAGATTTAAAAATATTTTATGGTTAAAAATGTGAATGTTGGCATTAAAAATCACTTAAAAACAAGTTCTCCAAACCAAGCAAAAAACCAGTATCAAATCGCGTAAGTATGAAAAATAAAACAAACCTATAAAGTGCATCGATGACGAGCATATGTTTTGTTTTGTCATTTTGTATTTTTATACTTTTTTTTCGAAAGCTGTATTTTATGATTTACATACGTATTCATTTTGTTTCGCGTAAGAGCATATTTGTTTTACACCATACATTGGAGTATTATGTGTCAAGTCAATGTGGCAAGTATTTGTGCACAGGAAAAAAAAGTGCAAAAACTTGTTCTGCGTCTGGGTGTTGTGGGACCATGGTCCTCGTAGTTCCAGGGTCCCTAGACACAGGAAATCCTAGTTAGCGTCTAGGATCTATTTATTAATATGTATTAATGTTACAAAATTTTGGTAGTTTTTTTTTCTATTTTAGAGTATTTCGTTTCTCGAGATATTAGTTTTAATGGCCATGTCCGGTTACCGCTGGGGTTATCTTTTTTTTACTTAAAAGCGTCAATGCTATAAAATTTTGGTAGATTTTTCTTTCTATATTTAGAGTTTTTTGTTTCTTGTGAACAAGATCACTTCAACATCCGGAGACTTCCACTGCTGAACATAGGCCTCCCCCATAAAACGCCATTTTGGAGGCTTATCAATATCGTTGACTCCACATAATATTTTCCATGACTAATTAATCAATCAATATAAATAAAAGGCATTGTCCTGGCTGACTATACTGACTGACAGATAGACAATTTACAGTCCAAATGACTGGAAGTAGACTTACTTCTTTACGCTCTCTTGACTTGGGGAGTAAACTGGTGAACGCGTTTCGAAGGAAAGATTCGAACGAAAGTTGATTCACGTAGATCTTCATTGCCAACATAACAAAGTTAAAAATTTGTATTATAATGTTGGTATGTTCGGTAAAATGACGACATCAACATTAAACAAATTTAAACCGGCCTATAGATGGAGCTAAACTAAAGAAGTTTTACATCAGTCGTGTGGTGCACACTCGTTTTTTTTATAGGGCGTAATTGTTTTTATATCACAAGGGTGTACCAAGAAACTTTCTATGTAAATTGAGCTTAATTTACAAAATAATGTATGAAAAATCTCTAGTAAGTTTTATACAATTCTAATATTACACCACCGTTGTTTCAGCAAAGTACTTCCCGAAGAAGAGGTCCTAATCACAAAGATTCTGATTCGCGCCATGTTGTCACCGCGACCCGCGGCCAGACCTCCTTGCGAAACCGTGCTCAAATACCCCCTGTTTTGGGGCAAGCAGAGTATACTTAACTTCTTACAGGTAATTAATTAAAAGGTCATAAACGTTAATACAAAACTAAACTAGATCTAAAAAACTAAACTATACTTTTTAAGAACTTAAAATAATTAAGAACTAAAAATTTAAAATAACCCGTTGGTCGAGAGGAAAGTTCCCAAACTGCTGGCAGCATTACCACGTTGAATGGCAATGCTTATTATTTGTGCAAAATAAAAGCCAGCATTCTGGTCACCTGATGCTTCCACTAAACGTTTGGCCAAGTCCATATATGTTGCCATGGCAGCCGGCCCCCACGGACCCATTGTCTCCACTCCAAACGTGGCCCTATCAAGGAGTGCATATTTGTGTCGTTTGAGGTTTTCGTCCTTGCTGGCGGCCGAAGATCATTAAATACAGTGGAAGCGGACAACGCATTGCAATTTGTACGGGGATATCAGATTTCGTGATAGTCTCCGCATTCAATCACGTAGAAGACTGGGCTAAAAGATTAGGTGCAAATCATTATCAAAATATCAATATATCTAGACAGCCTCTGTGGTGGATGAGCAGGTCGGATCATAGTCCGGAAGCGGCGGGTTCGATTCCCGCAGCAGGACAAGTGCACAGAAAAAAAGCGCTAATGCTCGTTCTGTGTCTGGGTGTTGTGGAACCATGGTCCTCGTAGTGCCTGGTTCCCTAGATACAGAAAATTCTAGTTAGGGTCCAGGATCTATGTATGTGATCGTTGGGCGTTATTTATTTATCATTTAAAATAAAAACTCATCTAAAACGTTGTCTGCTCACCGTGAAGTAAATAAAGAAAAAAATCTGATGCTATGACAGAACTGCTTCATCATAATGTAGTCCTCATCATATTTTATTTTGGGGTCGGCGCATTTTAGGTCCTTTTCTTCCACTCCTCCGTCAACATTTCACTAAATTATCTAACCATTTACACACGCGAGAAAACATGCTGCTAACTAAAACTCACCCCTATTGTATTATGCCACACCGAATGCAACCGATAT
The DNA here is from genome assembly GCA_905220475.3 of Ennomos fuscantarius. Classification (NCBI taxonomy): domain Eukaryota; kingdom Metazoa; phylum Arthropoda; class Insecta; order Lepidoptera; family Geometridae; genus Ennomos; species Ennomos fuscantarius. The sequence continues at coordinate 5,231,896 of HG992033.1, forward strand.
CATTGTGTTTCTAATATATAACCGCTACTTATTACTTACCATTTACATGCTAATTTAATTGACTTTCTGCGTTCACTGCTGATCATAGGCCTCCCCCATTGGGGAGGGGGGTTTGCCGTAATCACCACTCTATATAGGCGTGTTCGAGTCTTGGAACTAAAGAGAATGCTGCTGCACATTCCCTATTCACTTAGATATATTAAAAGAATATAATGACTGACCCATAGGATGTAAGCGACCAAGTGGAAAGCTGTCCTTCCACCAGTGATCATCCAATAGAGTTCTTGGGTTGCCAAGTTGTGCGCGGAGATTGGCGCGCACATGTTTGTTCTACCGTCGCCGGAGACTTGCGAGCTCGGCGCACATACCGCGGAGACCGCGTCGCACATCTGCTCAGGGCTATCAGGAACAAGGTGAGATAATGAAACTTTGTAAGTATGGATGTATGGATGAATGTTTGCTACTCTTTCACGCAAAAACTACTGAACGGATTTGGAAGAAATTTTGAAAGAGATAGATACAGAAACAGATAGTTTACTACTGGCTTTTTACCCAAAAACTAATTAACAAATTTGGATTAAGTCAGATAGTTTATAATCTGGATTTACACATAGGATATTCGTTATCTAACCGAACCAAAGTGAAACCGCGGAGGGCAGCTAGTAATAATAATAAATATGTGTAGACATTTCACACAGCGCCATCTAGCCCCAAACTAAGCAAAGCTTGTACTATGGGAACTAGATAACTGATACAATACTTAGATACTTTTTTATTTGTAAAAATATACATAATCGATGTAAATCATACAAATGTTTGTCCTGAGTAGGAATCGAACACACAACCTACAGTTCAGTTCACTGAAGGCAGGGTTAATACCAAATGAGCTATCAAGCCAGTCTAAATAGTAACATACCCCTATACAGTATCTCAAGTAGTCACATGGTGCGACCGTCTCTGGAATCAGTCAATTCCCGCTATCGGGAACGAAGTGAGATATAGACCTAACCACCTTTTAATAGAGCTCATAATCGATAACGTATCGTTCAAAACATTCAGTCTTAATTTTGGATGAAGTAACATTTGAAATATACCTTTAGTTAGTAGTGTAATAGTTCCGAGTGACACTGCAACTGATATGGGCAGCCGTGTCGCTTAACATTAGGCGAAATGTTAGACCGTCGCGTCATTCCTTACAATAAAAAAAAAGATTATCCACCAGGTAATACAAACCTAGGCTTAAGGCAGACAGCAAGTCAATAACAATTATCACCTATAGCAATGACCGCGCCGGCGCCTGTTCAAAGTCATTGAGAACAAGGCGAGTCAGTCGCGGCCAATGACGGAAGTTTAAGAATAAATATACAAATAAACACAGAAAATCCTTTAATAATAATCGCGCTATGGATCGACACATAACTATAAGAATATTTGTGGACATTTCACACAGCGCCATCAACTATAAGGAATAAGATACGAGCTTAAAATTGCTATGACTTAAATACGGAGTGACATTCTATTTTTAATAATGAAGGCGATGAGTCAGAGGTACGCTAAGTCTGAAGTTTAATGACCTAATTACTAAGATACCTGTAATATCCAGGCGTGCATTTAGTCAACAAGGCGACAAGAAGCTGGTTAAGTGTAGACTGCAAAGATGCATGCTTTATCATAACTGAATGCGATTTTTAGTATGAAAAAAATTAGTTAATTTGTATAAATTTTTGTAACATAGCTTATACATCACACTAATATTATAAAAGCGAAAGTTTGTATGTGTGTTTGTGTGTATGTTTACTGAATGGATTCGGATGAAATTTGGTGCTAAGATAGCTTATACACTGGATTAACATATAGGCTACATTTTATCCCGGAAAAGTGAAAGAAACAGTTTTCCCGTGGGATGAGCAATTAATTAAAATACTCTTTATCCGCAAGTAAACGCGGGCGCAACTAGTTTCCCATATTATTTCCGGTGAAAGAGGCCTGGACCTCATAATACGGGCCCTGAGCCTAGTGTGGGGACCCTGGTATTTCTAACTTAATGTAATGTAACTACTTATATGCCTTTATCCAAATATATGTATTTTACATTTTCATTAAAATTTCAAATAACTTTTCCGTCTTTTCTAAAGATTACAAGGCACGTTGCGCTTTATACATTTCTTGATATAATACGTACTGAACGAGTTTCCACTAATTTGTAATACCCGTTTTAAATGCATTAAAACTTGTAAGGCATCAATTATAAATTGATCAACATTACGTAAGCATTATTTGAATAATAATCCGGGCCTGTCATAATTATAAGGTCAGCGACAATTTTCATAACCGATAAGACCTTAGCGCGAGTCGGTGCGCAATGTGCAGCCACGCGATTTGCCAGCGAGAGATTGAAGAACCATATACTGTACACAATAGAGAATATTACGATAGGATCCGGATATTTTCGACAATTGAAGGGGTGAGAACAAAAAGGGTTTAACTGATTTTTTTCGCAAAATGACTTATGGGTATCGTTGTGTTCAGCGTGAAATTATCTTCAATAATACATTCTGAAAATACCGAAATGAGGCTTAAATCTCGAGATTTTGAGTCTAAAAACGGTTTATCTGTCACAGGAATACAGTTCGCTTAGCATAAAAACATTATTATAATTATTTCATTATATTATATTTTTACAGTAATTGTATGAATTAGTACTATATTTAGTACTTTAAATAAATTAATTAATTTTTCAAGCAACTGAAACTTACATAAACCTTTTCTATTACCTTATAAGCCCTCTACATTAAAATGAAGCCGTTGAAGTTTAAAGTCATTTTTCTCGAAACTATCAATTTGACAGTTAAACCCTTTTTATTCTCAACCATTCAATTTATCTCTGGTATCGTGTTACAACATCGAAAAGTAGCGTCGTACCGCTTTAATTATTTATTTATACTTTAACACAAAATAATTTACAAGGAAGACTTAATGCTATAATGCATTATCTACTAGTCAACTTGGATGTACAAGAAAAAAATATGGTAGCGGTTCAGTAAAATATATTAGAATAAAATACGTACTTATATATGTATAAGAATAATAATAAAATATTACATATAACGTACTAAATTATAAAAAGAATATAATATACCTACTTATGTATAATTATATTGGATACAATTACTTACATATATAAAACTAACTATACTTATATAACGTCGAGATAAAAGAATGCATATTACATAGCTGAATGAAATATTAAGTATTACAATAGGTTATTAATAGTAATTATTAAGGGAGATAATTATGTAATAATTGATTACATAATAATAAAATAAATACTACATGCAAACTTACTTTTTAAACACATCTTTGGAGGTAATTTTTTTGAATTCCTTAGACAAGAAATTAAAAAAGATTATTTACGTAGTCTCGACTTTTACTCGATGTTTCGATGCTATGGTGATGTTAAAGCTACTCGTATATGGATAATGTACTTCATTGAAAATTTATTTTATTTCAAAAATGATTTCTAGAGGATCACTCTCCAACTCTTCTATGTTTTTTAACTCAAGTTGTTTTTCGTTTTTTAAGGTAGGTAAGGTTAAATGGTCATGCTACATCGTAATGATTGCAACCAATAGAAACGCTAAAATGTTTGGAATTGACAGTTTCAATACACTGTTTATCTGCATAGTTACTGTGGAAATTTCAAATTCGGAATGGAATTGCTACTGTTGCTCTGCAATTAAAGTTCCATTATTAACCTTCCGTAAAAATGTGGTCAAAGGCAAGCCTATCTAATATTTAAAAAAATATTGTAGAATGCAAGAAAATATTGTTTTCCCATTTCCACGATTGCCTAAGCGCAATGAGAGTGAGATGAAAAATTATATATTTTTCAGATCCTGTTTATTGAAACGCGTTATTTAATATTACCATGATGTTTCATCTCGAGTGTTGCGAATAACGACAAACGCGCGCGCGCGATATACTATAGTATATCAGATTACTCACAAACATGTTTAATTTACATAAAATCCAGTTATCAAGATAAATAAATAATACTATTAGATTCAGAATTTAAAATCTGATATCCATTATGTAATCAAAGAACTGATTTTTACTAGTTATGTCAACACCGATCTCCTGATTGGCTTCTCATGTAACGTTGGTGCGTAATTTTTTAATTAAATTTTTGAAGTTCTATATTATACTTTCATTTTCATCTTATACGTTTAACATCAGGCGAACGGCTAGCTCCTCACGTCATCACTTAACAAAAAAAAAAAAAAAAAAAAAAAACTATTGTAGTACTATTGAATGCAGCATTTGTAGTAACGTGATTTGGCTATTATTATATTGACCTGCAGAGGCTATTGGTATTGGTATTGATACAAGTTGCTCAAGAGTACATATAAACTGGTAATTTTGGAACAGGAAAATCAAACGTTTTTGGCTTCGAAGGTCTTTCATAGTTACATATTTGGCAAAAGTAATAAATGTTGTATTTTATATGTCCGTGGCTTGCCGCTCTAATAAAAAAATCGCATATACTGAGTCTGGGTTTTGTGGGACCATGGTACTCGTAGATCCTGGATCCCTAGATACATTAAATCCCAGTTAGGGTCCAGGATCTATGAATGTGATCGTTGGACATTATCTTTGGACAAATAAAATTCAAAGTCCTGACTGACTGACTGACTTATATATCAACGTACAGCTGGTCCTAGAGACTTCAAATTTGGAGGGTGTGTTCTTTGTAAAGTGTAGGTATCCACTAAGAAAGGGTTTTTCGAAATTCCATCCCTAAGACGGTGAAATGGGTGGTTGAATTATCTATGAAAATTTTTCTTCTTGTTTCCTATAGACCAGGCCGGGCGAAGCCGCGGGCAGAAGCCAGTTTATTTATATAATGTTATTTTATTTGTGATATTCTTTACAGAAACATCACTTCAGAGAACTAGAACCAGAAGTTAGAGAAAGTCTCGGCAAGCTGCCAGACGGATTCGTCACTTACTGGCTCCGAAGGTTTCCTCTACTACTACCTCACGTTTGGATTCAAATGCAGCAATTGAGACAAGAAGACATCCTCCAAGCTTACTATCCACACTCGTTCACATTCTGTCGAGAAGACATCCCGGAACTCAACAAAGACGAAGATTACGAGACAGACTTACCACAGGACATGTGCGATCCGGAGAAAAATGAACTGTTCGTCAAGAGCAGAGTCTTTGTCGACGAGAAAAATCAAGAAATCAGACATAGAAAAGAGGGATCGCCTCGAAAGTTCATTAATTGGCGAACAGAGGCATCGGACTACAGAATAAGGCAGGACGATGTTAGATTCAGAGATAGGCATAACTATAAAAAGAAGGAAAAGAAAAAAGAAGATATGCCAGTGTGGACATTGCCGCCGCAGTGAACTGAACCGGCGTGGTTATTGCGCGATCAGACAACCAGTGATAAACAAGTCTGGTTAATGCAAATGAACTCACCAAAACCAGTTTCATAAATATTTGTGACGTTTTAAATGCTCTTTCTAGTTTGTCTGATCAAACTCTAGTTTTAAGTAAATGTTGCACAAGACAAGTGACTATAATTTAACTAATGAATTTATCGTTGGATAAGCCTAATTTAATTTTAATTACGATGTAACTTTATAACGTTTTTGTATGGGGTTTGGGACCACGACAAGCGTTAGGAAATTATTATAAACATAGAATTTACTAAATATTGATTTTAAAAATGTTATATTATTTATTGCGAACAAATTGATAATTGTTTAAAAAAATCTAAAAATATTCTTACATTCCTTTTAGGTCATGTAATAAAGAGTCAATTTACAAGTTATGTCGATTTATATTATTTACGATTTATAATTTGGTTATCAAATTATTTTTAATATTTTTACTTTTAATATTGAGCTTTTGCGGACTTTAAACCTATATTTAACACAATGCAGAACTATATGTTATCAATGTGATAAAATGGCTTTCTTTGCAAACCTATATAATAACTTGCAGGAATATATTTATGTGTATAAGTTACTATTCCAGTAATCGAATTGGACTATCTCACGGGCCGTATTGCATTTACCCAAAGCGAGAGGTGTCACTCCGCAGTTTAGGTACATAAAATTAATTGTTCTTTAAAAGAATTTAACCCTAATTTTGTCGAAGATATAACAGTTAAGCGATAGAAAGAAGCACCTTCTAGGTAGGTGAGTATAAATGTAGGTCATTAACACTGTGCAACCTGAATTGCACTTTATCGTGTCTGGGTAAGAGTCGATATTTGTTTAAATGATTTCGCGGAGTGAGTTTTCTGTAAATAGTATATGGATTTATATATTATTATTAGGTGGAATTTAATTCACTCTTTTCCTTAACTCTCTCTCTTTTCCTTTACTAAGACTTAGCTATAGAATGTTCGTTCAAGGGCCAATTTAAAAAAAATGTTTTGTTTTAGTATTTAGTGCCTCCTAAAATAACTGCATGAAGCCGAAATGTCTATTTAACGGTACACACAGCACACGACATTGACTGGTGCCCGTCAATGTCGCAAGGCTTTTCTTTAGAATTTAAATTTGATAATACCTAGATTTAAGTTTTATTTCATAAGTACTTTTTTATTTAGTTATATGGGAGCATTCTATAGCATGGACTGAATACATACATTAAAGGAAAAGAACGAATTAAATTCCACCTTGCATAGTTTACAGAATTTAGTTTGGAAATAGAAAGAATAGAGAAGAAAGCTGGCTATGATCCGACGAATCGGAACGACATAAGAAATATTACGAAACTCAACGGCGTTCTAATCCTTTTCAAGCACAATCTCATTAAATCCAGAATAACATAGTTCAACATCTGAAAGTTATATTAAAACGCTGTATGAAAATTATCATATCAAAATATTTTAGTTGGTGCTATGCGTTATTTAGTTCTATCTTGTTTGTAACTATTGTAGAAATATTAAGGCACCTCTTACTTACTTTCATATAATGTTACAATCAAGAGATAATACTAAAAAAATAGGCTTTTAACACGGTTCCTTTTTTGTACTATTATTGACATTATATTATAGTGATTAATTTTAACATGCTAGTTGACTTTAAATAATTTATGAATAGCACAATGATGTCAATATTTTTATGACGTGATATTTTAATGAATGAAGTATTATCAATGAATGTTTTAGAATGCAAGAGTTTAATATTATTAATGAATGGTTGTCACCGTTTGTATTATTTTGTAAATATTAAATAAAACAAATGAATTAATGTACAATCCTGTATTTTATTTAAAATACAATGTATTAACAGTAACATAAAACTTATCAAAAAAGCAGTAGAATTTATTAGCATGTATCATAAAATAAAATATTTAAAAACTAGGCATGTTTATCAGTCTTAAATGGATATAAGTAAGAATTTAAATTGATCATTATGGGATATACCAGCTATGGTTTTAAACAGGCTTATATTTATATATGAGACGTAGGTATACTGCTTATATTGAAAGTGAAGTAACAAGAAAATCATAACCAAAAAATCACACGTTTTTAATATTAAAACGGACATTTGCGCGGCTGTCTCGCTCCCACTCTCGTGCAACTAGGTATATCATTTATTACCCACCGCGGTGAGGTCACTGACCTCGGTGAGATCGCCCGGTACGGTGTGCTTTTACTCTGAATCCAGGGAGCATTATTTTCTTTCCATGGAAAAGTCAATACATAATATTAACTATTCAGTTACTATTTACCCTAGATTTTATAGTATTGGTGAGCAACATATGTCCTTAGCTAAAACTTACAGCACAAAAAGTATAAACCTGTTTAAAACCACAGCTTGTATTTGCCAAATAACATTGGATATTAGCAAAAATATTACAAAATATATGTCCCTCAAAATAAACATTTATTCATTATATTCATCAAATTTTATTCACTACTCTGATGTAAATTATAATTATTATACTTAAAATTGTAAACAATTTATATTAAATAATGAGTATTTATATGGGATAATGTATATTTGTGCAAAACAAAAACCACGTAAACTCATTTAGTTATAAAAATCAAATTTAAAACTTGTAATATAAATGACACATTGGAATGGAGTATAAAATTAGACAGATTAGTTTTATTATTCATGTTGACATTGAAACACTTGCAAATAGAAATGCAACTTATTATTAATAGGTGGAGTGTGCAAAATTTATCAACAATTAAATCTTATATTTTATTATTATTTGTTATTATGTATTAAACTAGTCTTATATAAATGATACATAATTAAAGCTATTAAATATCATATAAAAATATTCATAAAAAGATTACCTACATGTACATACTTATGCTCATAATTTTTATAATATTACATTTTATTAGCATACTTGTCTATCAAGTCAATTATAGTCAAATGAACTTTTTGTTTGGCAAGACTTAAGGCAGTTTTCTGAGCACCATTCAGCATGGTCACATCAGGATTATATGTGATCATGATTTTAACGGCCCCAATATTGCCCATGTCACTTGCCTCATGCAATGGAGTATTTCCCGCCAAGTCGATAGCATTTATATTCGCGTCATTGTCTAATAAAACACGAATAACATGGGTTCTATTATTCAAAGCTGCTAAATGTAAAGGAGTCTGGCCTTTCTTATTGGTGCTGTTTACATTTGCTTTGTTGCATATTAATATACTGCATAATTCATCCAATCCATAACGTGCAGCATAATGCAGTGCAGAGGAACCATTTATATCAGCAAAATTGACATCAAAGTCTGAATGTGATTCTGGTTTCTTTTTACAAGCTGCACATTCACATAAAGGATGGCAAGATGATTTTGGTTTGTCATTTGATTTCAAATAAGCTGTATAGTCTATATTCATGTAAAAGCATGCAAGCTTTACATCTCCATATGATATTGCATTCAAAATTCTTTCAATCAATTTCAAATTTTCTACTGTCTTAGATGCTTTGCTAGTATTGCTTGTCAAATCAATTTTTAAGTCTTGAAATTTTTCTTTGACATCTGTGTTGTCTGGCTTGCAATTCAAGGCTTTCAAATCTGTTCCTGAAATATGGATGTATTCATATAAATTAGGAGTGCTTGATTTTAAAATGAGTAAAATTCTTAAGTTATGAGCATAGTCAAAAGCAGTTTTGTTGTATCGATTTTGCAAAGATGGTTCGGCCCCATTTTCAATTAAAATTTTGGCTATCCCTTCATAGCCCCATTTAGAGGATAAATGCAGTGGTGTGTTCCCACTTTCATTAACACAGTTTATTTTTATTTTACGCCTGCTGTGCTCTGCAAAGTATATCAGGGCTTTGACACAGTTCAAATGGCCATTATTGACAGCCATATGAAGCGGAGTGTTCTTATCAATGTTTGTCCGATTGATATCAGCTCCAGAATGGAGTAATAACAATAGCGCATTTTGATGTCCTCTTGATGCAGCATAATGCAATGGAGTACATTCGTTTAGATCTGTTGCATTGATTTCTGCACCCATATCAAGAAGAGATTCCACAATGTTAGCTTTACCATGGATACTGGCTACATGCAATGCAGTGAGGCCATGGCTGTCTCGAGATGATACTGTAGGATAAGTTTTCAACAGATTTTTGGATATTTTAGAGCAGCACTTCTTGCAGTTGCATAGAGGATGACAAAGTCTTTGATATATTTCAATTTCCTCATCGTCATCATTAGACGAATCAGTAATATCATTATCCAATGTAATTTTGATGATATTATCATTTTGAATGCTTTGAACTTGCTTCTTGTTTTTGAGAAGTATAGTTTCTACTTGCTCAAAATGATTGGCTTTGATTAGTTCAAAAATATATTCTAAACTTTCCTCTCTTCCATTTGTATCTGACGTAGAAATGGATTCTGTCAGACTGTTCCTTCTTTGTTTGCTGCTAAGGTTCTCTTCTGTGAGATTGCTTTCATAGTAGTAAGCTTCAGGGTCTGGTGGACCAGCCAGCGCATCTGATTGAATGTGTTCTATGACAGCTTCTAAAGTTGTTATTAGGAATGCACTTTCATCACCATCTCCGACACTACTAAAGCGGAACTCTTTTATATATGTCAGTTGACTATACCAGTTGGGCAATCCAGACTTGATAACTAAAAACACAAAAATTGGCAACAAATCATCAGCAGTGAGTAAAATAATATTATTGCTGTCATCTTTCATATTGATAGCATTCAATGCTTGTTTTATACACAGCACTTTTTCTAAAACTGTGTTGAATGTGTTTATTTTTGAGAGTATTTGCTTTGCTTTTGGCACAGCATGGTAAAGGTCCCGTTTAATGTCTAAATCTCTCAATTGAATATCACACATATTTCTAATCTTTTTGTTCAGGTGGGCATCTTCATAGGCACAGGAAGTGCAGATTGATTTGAAAAGCGAATCAAACAATAGATGCTGCATGTAACTTTCAACTGCTAATTTTATATGTTCCAAAACTTGTTTGTTGTACTTTGATTTATCCCTTAGTCTTCTGTTCTGTAGAACAATTTGAAGGCACTGTGTGTAAAGTTCACTGACAGTATCCTTGAGAGAACCAACAACTATTGGCAAATTAGTGTGTTTTTTAATAAATATCTGTACACTGTGCTCTATTTGGTCTAACACTTGACGGCCAGCTGCTTGAGTCCACAACAGATCTATACAGTCATTAATAGAAGCAAGGTGATCTTTAGTAATGGCATTGTAATCTGCAGTTGCAGTAGGCTCTAAAGGAGTTTCTATGCACCATACTTTGTATTTGATAAAATCTTCTGTGTAGAATGTTTCTTCAAACAAGATGTGGCTTTGGAGGGGCAATCCTTTGGTGACCTCTAATGTGATAACTTTATTTGTTACCGTCACTTGTTTTTCAGTGAGTGTGCTATAATGCGTTTCGGGCAATTCGTCGCTGGGCACTAAGATGTGAGCGCAGAAATCTTCAACGGTAAAAACTCGTGTGTTCAAACTTCCGACGCGAGGCACACATATTACCCACGATTCGGTAATGCAATGTTGAAACAAATTAGCATATTCTTGTTTTAGTTCGGCAAAAAATGGATTATCCGATACTATCTCGTCGTATGTGCCGTCCATTGCTGGAAACAAATAATGAGCGTTGTTGTCACACTTATGATGTACGTGAATTTGTTAAGTAACCAAATGAGATTTATTAAAAAATATTGGAATGTAAAATACTACTTACCAAAATTAATCTAATTTTGAATAGAAATGAGAAACTACATTTACATGTCAACTTCAACTTCAACTTCTTATCTTTGTGGCTTCTGCGGGTTACCACAATTTCGCCAATGTCGCGTAGGTAGAACGGAGAACAAGCGATGGAGATTTTGCTCGGTTAAAATATGTTACATATTAAATTCTGAGTTCTGCAACTGAAATAGGACAACACAAAACATTCACAAGACGTCACAGTTCACATATAAAGAAGCATATATATATTAAATTGGAAGCAGGGATTTTATACAAATATTTAAGGATGATGAGAGATGATAGGTACTTATTAATCATAACTTAATTTTGTTGGCAATTATGAATTTACTTAGGATGTTAAGGAAAGGTGTAAATACTAGAGAAAGGAGGTAGCTAAAATTAGTGGGACGTGGAATTTCAGGAGGAAGTATGTCATACAAGGAGCCGCGAAGTCTCACACAGTTGAAAAATATATGTTCCAGCGTACCCTCGTCTAATCCACATTCACAGAGTGAGTGGTCACGAATCCGGATTTTAGCAAGGAAGACCGGTGTGCAGGAATGACCCAATCTCATACGGCAAATAACAGAAGTGGATCTTTTATCAAGTTTTTTGAATTTGAAGAACCAAGGTTTGGTAGGAATACAATTTTGAATTTGGCCGTAAAATTTACCTTTTATGTTTTTTGTATTTTGCCACGTGGTATCCCATTTGAGTCGTAGCTGAGGTAGACATACCGATATTAGGTCGTGAGCATAGCCTACATAATGGTCGTTGTTACCTAGCCGTGCTGCTTGTTTAGCAGCAGAGTCAGCATTTTCATTTCCTGGTATACCTACATGACCAGGGATCCAGACAAGAAACACTTTTAAATTTTTTTGGTGGCATTTGTAAAGAGCTTCTTTGATTTTTAAAATAATAGGAAATCGAAATTTCGTCCTGAATTGGTTAGCATTAATAGCTTCGAGACAACTTTTAGAATCGGAGAATATTATAGATTTGTTAATGTTGTGCGAGTAAATATACAAAATCGCTTCCAGAATAGCAGTAGCTTCTCCTGTAAAGACTGATGATATAGGTGGGCATTTGTACTGTAGGATTATTCTGTATCTGGGAATCCATACAGCAGCACCAACATTACTGTCATTAGATAATTTAGAGGCATCTGTATATATAAGCAACCATTCATTACCAAGCCTGTTAATTTTTTCATTGAACAGGAAATTCGGTTCAATAGAATTTTTTTCAATACCGAAATCTAGGATAATATTAGGATTGAAAATTAGGGCATTATAACTTGTCGAAAACAGGGGGTTGTATGGGAACTGAGCTATTGGGCAAGGAAGTTGAGTGAATTTAATATAACTACGAAGAATGCAAGGGAAATTTTCCTCAGATCTGGTGCCTTGGGATGTGATATTTCTATGAAGGGTTTCTAATTTAGATATAAGAGGGTGTTCATAATTCTGGAGAAGCTTAAATAAATACTTATCTGCTAAAAATTGTCTACGTAGATGGAGAGGGGGTTCGCCACATTCTACCTGCATGGCATTAATCGGGGAGGACTTCATAGCGCCAAGAATTATACGTAGACATTTGGATTGGATTTTATTTAACTTATCTAGAGCCGCTTTATTAGCAGGGTCTAAGAGGAATGATCCATAATCAAGATGGCTGCGGACTATAGCATTATATAACAGCTTCTGACTAAATGGGTGGGATCCCCACCATGCCCCAGATAGGGCTCGCAAAATATTAATGTTCTTTTCACATTTAGCTGTGACATGATTAAAGTGGGGAATACCAGTTAGTTTCATATCCAGCCACACTCCCAAAAATTTAACTGAGTCTTGTTGGGGGATGATTTCGTTTTTATAGTGTAAGTTTAATTCAGGAATATTACGCTTTTTAGTAAAAATAACAGAACAGCTTTTAGAGGTTGATATTGATAAACCATGTTCAAATAACCAGTCCCCCAAGTAATCAAGTGCTGTATTTAAACCTTGCTCGATTTCTGACATGGATTTAGCTGAGCGGTATAAAGCTACATCATCTGCATATTGTAGTACTTGGCAGAATGGATTGACTGTAAGCTCTAGGTCATATGTATATAAACTGTATAGCAAAGGGCTCAATACTGAGCCTTGTGGGAGGCCTTTCCAGATGGATCTAGGTGGTAGATAGGAGTCTTGAGTTCTAATTAAGATAGTCCTCTGTAATAGGAAACAGCAAATAAAGCGTACAATCTTCTCAGGGATACTCAGCTGAAGAAGTTTATTCCTGAGTACTGGAAGGTCGACATTATCATATGCTGACGCTATATCAAGGAATACCCCAACAAGGAATTCCTTGTTGATAAATGTATTATGGATTTCGGAAGTTAGGATACTGAGGCTGTCATATGTACTCATACCTTTCCTGAAACCATATTGAGACTTCGCAATGAGACCTTTATTTTCCACCAACCATTCCAGTCTGTTTTTTACAAGATGTTCAGCTATTTTCGCTAAAACACATGACAGGGCAATGGGGCGTCTGGAGTTAGGATCCGATGGGTCTTTTCCAGGTTTAAGTAATGGTATAATTATCTGAGTATTCCAGGCCTCTGGAATAAAACCTTGTTCATAAAAAACATTAATTAGGTTAAGTATGACATTTTTAGTTTTATCTGTGGATTTTATTATAAAGGAATATGTGATACCATCTATTCCAGGAGAGGAATCAGTCAAACCACTCAAGACTAGATTTAATTCATCAGCTGAAAATGGGCCATCAATATTATTAAATAAATTGGGGTTATGGTTGGGTATATTATTAAACGAAAGAGCAAGATGAACAAAGGGTGGAGCCAATCTGTCGGCAAAACCTTCTAGCCAAGAAGAAGTGTCGTTTGATGTTATGTTGACTGAATTATAATATCCTCTGAACCTTCTGATTAATTTCCATACTACTGATGCGGGTGTGTTAGGGGAAAGACTTTCACAGCATTTAAACCATCCTTGTTTTTTCTTTGTGGATAGGATTCTTCTAGATTTGGCTGCAGTTTTTTGATAAACTAAGTAATTACTCATAGTCATAGCGGAGTTATATTCAAGTTCTGCTTCATTGCGGCAGCGAACAATTGCTGTACACTCAGGGTCCCACCAAGGAGGAGAGCTGTAGTTACTTCTTTGTTTTTTACGTGGAATGTGGGCGTCTGCTGAAGAGATAATACACTTTACAAGTTGGGAGTAGCATGATATGGGGTCATCACTTGGGCTTGGAATAGTATTGATTTTTCTATCAAGGGTGAACATATACTGGTCCCAGTCAGCTCTTGAAAGCTGATGTTTTAAAAGTGGATTTGGGGAATTTGGGGGAGGGGACATACGAGATATTTTAATTACAATGGGAAAATGATCACTACCATATGTCAAAGGGAGTACTTCCCAGGAGAGGATGGGTGACAGGGAGGGGGAGCAGATGGTGAGATCTACAGCACTTTTTGGGTTTTGGGTTGGAAGAACCCTACGAGTAGGAGTCCCATCATTAATTACACATAAGTTAGCCTCATCAAAAGCATCTAATAGAGAGTATCCAAACAAGTCACAATGAGCTGAGCCCCAAGAGTAGTGGTGTGCGTTAAAGTCACCCATTAAAATAACAGGAGAAGGAACGGATGATATAATAAAGAGTATATCGGCTATCAGGGAGGAGTTAGGATGGGGAATATATATACATAAAAACGATATATTAAAAGCTCGTACAGCCACAGCATTAATATCTGGACTGTGAGCAGGCAGGACTATCTGCGAAAAGGTTAAGCAGCGCTTAACCAGTAGCGCACATCCTGCATACCCGTCCTGGCGGTCGTCCCTAAGACAGGCGTACCCCGAAACTCTATAATGAGATCCGGGGACAAACCATGTCTCTGAGACGGCCACCAGGACGGGGGAATGCTTTCTAATAAGAAAGTATAAATCATGAGTTTTCGGACGAAGACTTTTGCAGTTCCACTGGATTATGGTTAGGGACTGATCCATGATTGTTGACAGTTGATATAGATGAGATTTGGGCGATCATTTGTGCTACGTGGGACGGTATATTAATTGAGTTCTGGGTAAGTATATTCAGAATAATGGTCAATAGCTGGACTAGAAGCTGGTCTTGCGGTTGGGAGAGAGACTGGGGTGATGAAGCTTGAGCCATTTGCAGGCAATAACCATTGGGTAGAGAAGATGCCTCATTAGAGACAATTGCCTGGTGGGCTGCTTTGTCATAAGATTTACCCATTGGGGCCCGAGGTTGGGGGTTTCGGTAAATAGTTTTTTTGTAAGATTGGGCTTGGTGAGATTGAGAAGGGGGAGGAAGATGAGGATGGGGTACGGAATTGGGTGGGGTTTCCTTAAGGATGTCGTTATATGCTCTGCTTATTTTTGGGAAATGTAAAGAAGCCTCTTCATATGATATGCCATCTCTAGACATCATCATTTTTATAGTTTTTTGACGTTCTTGTTCAGGGCAGGATCTACTTGTTGAAAAATGATGGGCTGAACAGAAAAGACATGTAGAGTTTTGTTCAGGAACGATACAATCATCTCCACAATGTGGTTGGGCACATCTATAGCATCGCGGGCTTGACCGGCATTGGGCCTTAATATGCCCAAAACGGCAACATTTCATACACTGTATGGTGGGGAATTGATAAGTCTCTACAGCCAGTGATGAGTAATATGAGAAGACCTTTGTGGGTAACTGCTGTCCTCTGAATGTCAGAACAACAGTTTGGGTTGGTTCCCAGCTAACAGTATTATCATTTTTAACCTTTCTGTTAAGACGTCTCGCTTTGAATACTCGTATAGAATTGCCTGGGATTTGTAGAGATTCAACAAATTCATCCATTGACCAATCAACAGGGACTCCGCGGACTATACCCATACGAGTGACATTGTAGGTGGGAATTGTCGCCTCATAATTATGTACCTTAAGCACAGGGTTACAGAGGAACTGATTTGCACCAGAAGCAGATTTGAAATTGATGGAGATTCTATTCCTACCAACCTTCTTCACACCGTCTTGGTGGATATTTTCAATTTTGTTATTGAACAAGAACTGACCAAATTTCATTGGACGGATTGTAGTTCCTGAAGACGGATCTGGGTCAATCCGGGACACATGCACTATGTATGGACCTGCATCAGAATCTTCATAGGACCTAATACCCAAAACGGACATTTCCGGATGAACATAGACTGTTTGTACAGAGGCTGTCGCGGACTCCTTGTCTACAATAGTTTTTTTTGCTGGACCTACATTTTCATGTTCCACAGCTGCGCGTTGTCTTTTTTTTGCGGGGAAGAAGATAATTTGTTGTTTTGGTGTTGACCAGTCCATCATGGCCGCCGCGTCTGAATCCAGCGGCGGCGGGTCGGGTGGTGGGTCTGGGGAAATGGGCTCCATTTCCCCGGACGGTTAGTAAAACACACAAACACTTACCTCCACCAGGATTACACAACTCAGAAATAAAATTAATACAGAATTAGGCTTGAAATCACTTAAAAACTAAACCAATCACTCTTATACGCGTGCTCAGTTTCACACCAGATTTGCGACCCCGAATCAAAAAAACTACATTCTTCAGTTCTACTTTAAAAAAAGCACAAAAGCAAGATCTTAGGTAATGTATTCATAGGTCAAATATATACTAGATTGCCGGAGGGAGTTGTCAAGAGTGAACAAGTATCTTCTAAGCTAGCATGCGCCCCATCGCAGACCATGTAATTGCTTACCACCAGGCGAGGCAGTTGTCAAATGCTTTGCTTATACAATAACCAATTTAAAAAAAAACATGTGCGTAGCGTATTCTTAAGCGAGAAGAAAGTTAAGGTTTAATAAGTTACTCTATAGTTAAGGTACTACACGCACATTCATAGTTTTTCAGTGCTTCGAAACCGGATATTTGGATAATAGGATTGCATCTTGTTCCAACATATACTATCGTTTTACAACCACGCTATCCTTTTTCCATTACAAGTTACATATTTTGTAGGCATATTTACTACTCAGAGTAACTTCATGAACATCTGAAAAATATAGTGAAAATTATTCAATATGGAAAGGGTGTTGAGGAAATCGGTGTAATCGTTATCTTTACAATCTCACTGTTCATTTTAGTGGAGTTTTGTAGAATTGGCGCAGTGTTTTTATTTCTACGTTTGTTTATTTATAATAGGTCTTTACCTATGAAATTGCCGTATTGCAGTACAGACTTTTTCAAACAAAAAAAAGTTTTGATTGGCTATGAATTCTAAATTCAAATGAATTTTGTTTTAAAAATATGACATTCTATTTACAATATGTCTTTTGTTTATTGATTAGCGTTGTATTTTCATTACATTTCAACATTTTTCCTCATAATGGATACTTTGAAATTTCGTGTAATTATAGAATATGAGTTCCGTCGTGGCACCAACGCGGCACAAACGACACGTAACATCAACGACGTTTACGGAGAGAACTGTACAAACGAACGTACAACCCGTTATTGGTTTGCTCGGTTCCGTTCTGGGAATTTTGACTTGAAAAATGAACCTCGTGGTCGTCCGGAAACTTTGGTCAACAATGATGAATTAAAGGCGATTGTGGAAGCTGATGAATCTCAATCTACAGCTGAGCTGGCAGCAGCTTTTGATGTTAGCATCAAAACAATATTGGTCCATTTGCGACAGATTGGCAAGATAAAAAAGCTTGATAGATGGGTGCCCCACGAACTTAAAGATCGCCAGCGCAACGTACGCGTCGAGACTTGCCTTGCGCTGCTTAACAGGCACAGAAATGAAGGAATTTTGAACCGAATTGTTACGTGCGACGAAAAATGGATTCTTTTTGACAATCGAAAGCGCTCAGCAAGTTGGTTAGATCCTGGTTCGGTACCAAAGCAATGTGCAAAACGAAAAATGACCCCTAGAAAGGTGATGGTCACAGTTTGGTGGTCTAGTGCTGGTGTGATTCATCATAGCTTTTTACAAAACGGCGAGAGCATTACTGCAGATGTGTACATTGAAGAACTGACCACAATGATGGCGAAACTCGCACGTCTGCAACCAGCTTTGGTCAATCGGTTGTCTCCACTGCTACTTCACGGACAACGCGCGACCCCATACTGCACAACAGACCGTCTCTAAGCTGCATGAGTTGGGTTTGGAAGCTCTCCCTCATCCGCCATACTCACCAGATCTTGCGCCTACCGACTATTACTTTTTCCAAAATTTGGACAACTTTTTAGCGGGAAAAAAATTCAATTCCCGAGAGGCAGTACAAAACGCCTTTGAAGAGTTTGTTGTCTCCCGACCTGCTGATTTTTTCAAGAAGGGCATCCATAAACTGCCACAGCGTTGGCAAAGATGCATTGATTGCAGGGGTGATTACTTTAAATAAAAGAAATAAATAAGTTCGAAAAAAAAATACTTTAACTTTTTTCAAACAAAACGGCAATTTCATAGGTAAAGACCTAATATAATGTTTTGCATGTTTGTTCGACCATCTTACTTAGGTGTTTGGATCTTTGTGAATTTTGTTTAATGGTTATTTATATAAAGTTTGCAAGCAGTAGATAATTAATTTTTAATCAAATTACTAATTATAATTTAATCAGCTGATTTGTATTAAACGAGTGCATACAATACAATACAAAAATTCTTTATTGTACACCAGAAGAAAAAACAGTTACAGATGAAGAAACTTAAAGGTATAGTACAATGGGCGGACTTATCGCTAAAAGCGATCTCTTCCAGTCAACCTTTGGATGGAAAGAATTGTTAGAGATAGAGGTCGGCGGTGTAAACGAATTGAGTAAAATTGAAAACAATGAAATTTATAAAAAATAAAAATAAATAAAGATAATTTAGATACGTATAATAAATAATCAATAAATTAAATATAACTGATTCATATATACTATATAATATATAAGTATAAATACATACATAATAATAATAACATATAAATTACAAATACTTACATAATAACGAAATAAGTTCAAATGGATGAAACTACTAAAAGTATTACAACTGCGAAAGATAAAAACTTTTAACGCTGCATACTACTACGGAATAGAATTATGGAAGTCGTTGGCATCTTATGTTTCCTGAAACTCATAATCTCGGTGTATACATGTACCTGCATAATTAAGTTTGCCATGTAAGCTAAACTAAAGGGGTTGTACTTACTCTGTGCTACTTATGATGTTGTGTGATGTTTCCATACGTGTAAACATTTTTAGTCAGTGGTGGGGTATCGAATAAAAGGGTGTTATATTCATACATTATACAAAAATGGCTTTTATTTTAGGCTCAATAGTTTTTATTATGCTAAAATGTGAAGACAAATCATGAATCTCATGTTCTTAGTGAACCACATAAGTACCAACTACCTACATATTCAATTTATTTTCAAGATGTTAATTCTAGTCATCATCATCAGTGATGAAAATATTATTGAATATGCCAACAGAATTGTTTTTAAACAGACTAAAAAGGCCTTATTGTACACCTATGGTAACATTGTCAAATTTTCATTTTGACAGCGACAGACAGGTAATATAGTATCTTTCAAAAACCCAAAGAGCATATAATCACTACGTTTTACAAAAACCTTTAATTTATTATTATTACTCAAGATTACTTTGCATAATAATAAGTAGGTATAGATACTTAACAAAATACATAATAACACTTACAATCTATTACGAAGTTATAATGTATCAACGCAATCATCAGTTTTATCTATAAGTACACATTTTTGTTAGGTTTATTTCAGCTTCAACCTTTTAACTTGCCAGGTTTTATCATCTGGGTTACCTACTACCCATTTATCACAATAGCTACCATGGCAATTATCCTCTTCCACCACCACCGCCTCGTCCGCCACCAAAGCCGCCACCGATACCTCGACCTCCGAAACCTCCTCCAAAACCTCTACCTCCGAAGCCACGGCCACCAAATCCTCTTCCGCCAAATCCTCTTCCACCAAATCCTCTTCCTCCAAACCCTCTACCTCCAAAACCTCTACCTCCAAACCCCCTGCCAAACCCGCCTCCGTAGCCACCAAATCCAACGCCAATTAAGATGGGAATAGGATATGGAGGGTATCGTACTGAAAAAAAAAAAATGTGTATTAGTTATGTTTCCTACAATGTACTCGTAATGATCCTCAAGATGTTTGCCATTACAGTTATAAACTAAAAAAGAAACATAATTTATTTATTTATTTATTATGACACACCAACAGTATATATATTTAATATTATCCATAGTAGAACTTAAACTAATACATTTTTTTTGATATGTATACCCTTAACAGGTGCTTACAACATTTGCATATACATTGTGGTAAGACAAAAAAAAAGTTAAACAAAAGATAAATACTACAACAACATATACAACTATATAATGATAAATACATGAAAAAAAATACATGCAATATAATTAATGGTAAAAAAAAGAATTCAATCTAATGCCAAAATCCATGGAGGATACAAGGGAATACGTTTGTACCCATAGGTATGAACGGCACGAGCTACCTACCTTAAGGTCATCGGTGCAGTATTATAATAGGTATAGGTAGGGGTATTTTTGTTTGTTTGTTTTGTCTCCACACCTTTGTGTATTTAGACTATTTAGCCAGTGTCAAGTAATTAATATTTTCGCAAGTTAATGATATTTCACGCAGATATGTGTCAAGTCACAGTCCAAGTCGTCAAGTCATGATCTAGTCATACTCTTAGTAAAGTGGTGGCAATTTTACTGGAAGCTTCTATGGAGTTTTGGAAACAACACGAAAAGAAACGTTTCACCATCATTATAATATTATCTAGGATCTATGTATTTCGTTTAAGTTCAAGTTGTATGTCTTTGGGCGTTATTATTATTATTCAGTTTCTAATACTCACTGTATTGCCTTTTAACCCTCGATAGTGAAGCACCTGGTTTAAATCCATTTTTGTCTTGATTTAAGATTAAATCCTCCAAGGGGTTGAAATTGGGAGATGTTTTTGGAGTTTCCTTATTTTCATCGGCTTTGCTTTTTCCTGAATTTATTCCGTGAACCGACACTGCCAGTATGAGCACCGCTGCGAAAACCAAATTCTGTAAACAAAGTTATAATTATGGTAATACAGACTATTAATATCATATCATAATATTATCTATATAATGGTGTCGATTCTGTGTCGCATTCTCTAAAACTAAATTAAACTTAAAGTATGGCGGTACTCTTCCGATAAAGGGGAAATGACAAGGACGGAAATATGTTAATTTAGTTTAGCTTTAGAGTATGCGACACAGAATCGACACTAATATCATAAAATTGGGTTTATTAGTGATATGTAGTGTGGGAAACAAAATTGAACCAGGCAATAAATAATAGTATGTACAATGTACATTGGTATCACCAAACAAATACACACAACAATACAATTATTCGAATGTATCTCGTGAGTGTTAGCCGTGTACTAGTTGTAGTTAATACACACATCGTTTGTTTAATTCATAATTAATACAAACATCCATCGAGTTAAAAAATAATATAGAACAAAATGGTTAGAAAAATCACATCACACTAATATTATAAAGGTGAAAGTTTGTATGTTTGTATGTTTGTTACTCCTTCACGCTCAAACGGCTGAATAGATTTGGATGAAATTCGGCACCAAGATAGCTTATACACTGAATTAACATATAGGCTACATTTAACCCGGAAAAGTGAAATTTTCCCGTGGAACGTGCAAATAACAAAAATACTTTTTATCCGCGGATGAAATCGGGGGGCGCAACTAGTAAGTTTATAAAATCACAAATCACTTAAAATATCAGTGACTTACGGTTACCTCCATAGTGATCTATGTCTCTTCTACGACTGATGCAAATGACGTCTTCGTCACATTTAAGATAAATTTATATTTACTGATACATTTAGACTTGCCAATTAGTGACTGGTGAGTTGTGGTGTACACAAAAACTGCTGTATTTTCTATGGAAAAACTACATACACAATGTGTTTTTGGGTTTCCCTGGTTATGGACCGACACTGGACAATGTTGTGAAATGTATGAGTGTTACCCATATTGTAGGTACTATAATGTTTATCGAGATAGGAATTTGATCTGTGAAAGAAGGCGTCATGTGTTGATAAGGAATTAACACGTTGCCACATTTGTAATCTAGTTATTGCTAATACGAGATGAATCACTATCACACAACAGCCACACGTATGTACCAAAAATATTGGCATAAAGTATAAAGCAATTTGAGTCCACGGTGCACACTGAATGGAATTCTACCAACATTACATAATTTTCTATGATTACCTAGGGTAGTGGTGAAGCGAGTTATAGAGGGGCTGCAGCGGGAGTATTAAAGTGAGACGATAATTATACTAAAGTTATTTATTTAATCTAAGTTCGTCCTTAAAACTACTTATAACTAATATGTACAAGTGACAGGTCTCGGCGATCGAGAACGAGTGACGTAGGAGGGGTCATGACAGCCTCACGGGGCGAAGAGGGGAACGCGGGACGCGGGCGATGCGCGGACGGCGGTCGCGATCCCATTCTCACGCAGGCGCTGGTCAGCACTTTCTTTAGTGCCTTGTGGATGTGTGTAAATCCAGCTGACGCGGCGACGACGACGTCTAGACGGTGTGATATGCGGCGCGTCCGGTGCACTTTGCATGCTATGTAACACCTCCCATCGCAGATCAGCAACTATTTCAGTACTTTCAGTCTAAATGTTGCTGAATGATCTGGATTTATGCAGCTGGGTGCTAAAATCTCATCATCGGCTTCTCTTATTGGTTGAACGTTAGTCGTGGCAGGCGTGGCAGTCGCTAGGCAGCGTTTTTGATCGTTCTTCGATTTTATAAAGATGACCAATACTCCTGTACTGGTGATAAGATGTAAAAGGGCATAGTTGTGTGATAAACTGAGTTCGATTGATTTTCAAGAGTAAGGATAGACTGAGCTGCCATCTTTTCTTGAATTTTGTAGAGTCCGTTGAAATTTATCGAGTTAAGTTTCATAGCAGGATATGTTTCATGTCCAGGTTCTGTATATTCGAGGATAATAATGGTCTTCATTGGCTGTCCTTTGATTTCATTGTTAAAATTCATAACTGTTAGTTCGTCGGTGTGCAGTATACAGTTTTGCGTGATTGTAACAAAGTAGCTTCCGTGAAGGTAGTGGTGTCTTCTCTTTTGAAATGCATCGTCACTTTGGTGGCTTTCGGGAATATGATGATGTAGTGCTGAACGTCCAATCTTTCCATTATTTCTTTAAAAAATGTTATAAGTGTTCTTGTGCATGAGCTTCCAATTGTATGTGCTAGTAATAAATCTCGAATGCAGGTTTTGTTCGAATTTGATGATTGAGATTCGCTTCGCATATGAACCGGTATTCTAACTTCGGGCATTCAGCCTCCATGTACACATAGAATTTCTCGTTAGTTGCTATATTACTGATAAGGGGGTAAGATGACCAAGTTATATTCGTTAGGTATAATGATGAGTCATTAAAGTTCGTATATACTAGAGGAACAAATAGGAATTTTAAAAACTACAGCTACCTTATTTTCATAGAAATATGATCTAGACCTTATAATACGATAATATTCTCTAAGTTCTACTCCTAAAATTTGATTCTTATCATATAAAATATAAAGTTTTTGAATTATCTTACGCAATATCTCTAATCCTATTATAGAATGATGAGTGCGAGAGGCACGTGTGAATACTAACATATCTTCTAGTCTACGGAATTCATTTGCAATTTTTTCTATATTACCATTTATAATATTTAATAAGTGTGCTATTTAATTCTGATTAACATTGATAGTTGCTATGGCATCGTTCTTTTTAAGAGCATCTGTATAGTCCAGTTAGATTTTTTACGACCAAACCAAGACCATCTATAAGACCTCGTTTCACATGACTTGGCTCTAAAACTTTTTAATTAAATTGAAGCTTTAGACAAAACTTGTTGATCAAATGATCGAATTGCGTTTCGTAGGATGTAAAAAAGTATGAATAAAAGTACTATTTATCATATAACATCTTGCTTGTAAAAGCTGGTTTTAAATTATCTTAATTTTGTCTTCAATATCAGTCAGTTCAATGTAATGGATAAAAGAGTGGTAGGGGGATAGTTATCGTTAATGTTATTTTTCATTTAATTTACTGAAGTCTACTACAAGGCGCCATTTTTGTCGACCAGAAGCATCAGCCTTCTTTGCTACTTCCCAAATAGGCGAGCTCCATGCAGAATCGTATGGTTTTACAATGCCTTGCTCTAACATATTCCTAAATTGTTCACTCACCTCTTTTTTGTGAACAAAAGGATATCTGTAGCACTTCGTGTATGCAAGGTTGTTATCGGTAGTTCATTAGTACTTTAGTTTATTAGTAAAGGTCGAAGGTTCTGCCATTTACGCTCCGAAACGCAATCACTTCTTTGTCGCAAGTATACTACATTGATTTCCTATACATACTCCAAAGCATTATCTGTACTAGCAGGTCTCATCCATCCACTACGAGAACCAAGTGGCTCTTTTACTTACTTGGCATTAATCCAGAAACAAAATCCTGCAAGGTTTTTTTTTATATTAGTCACGTTTTGCTTCGATTGTCGTATTAATACTTTCATGTAAAGTAACATACGTCATTATAGTAGAGAAAAGGCTCTGGCAGTGATCAAAGAATTTTTGAGGGGTGCTACTTCCCTGTGTGCTCAGGGAGAGGTCATTGTAGAGGGCTGTTTCATCTCGTTGGTCTGTGAAATTATTAATTAACACATTCTTGATGCCAGCGTAGCTCTCATAAAATAAAATTTAATATAAAATACAAGTTGATCACAAATTTTTATAAGCCTGGTTAAAATATTCGGGTTTCCGTCAAATTCAGGAACGAACCGAAACGCTTTAAATATTGGGTCTGGATCGAATTACGTCATATCTAAATCTCTATTTAAATCTAGTGCAATATGTCTACGGTGTTTTAAAATATTTATTTTAACTTCCGCAATTTTCGGAAATCTCACGATTTTTTTTTTTATTCGATAGAAATATTTTTTATTAAATTTGATTTATTTTATTTGATCCGTTTTAATTAATTTAATTTATTTTCTCTATATTAATTTTTTCAGTTTATTAACTTTACATAGAAATTTTAAATTTATTGATTTTTATTTCATTAAATTAAATTTCAATACCAATTTATTGTATTTCAACTAAAATTTATGCAACATATATACTGCTTTTATTCTGAAATTAATTAAAAATTTAATTACACATACAATTTATCAATTTGTCAATATCAGATTTATTTTTATTTAATTTAATTTTAAATCTTAATATTTTTTTCTTACTTAGGTTTTATTTTTAAATTTTTATAAAAAGAAATTATATTATTTAGTTTTATCGATTTAATTTAGTCGGATTTAATTTATTTTATTTTATTTATTTACTATATATTTACTTAGTCTATTAATTTCATATTTTTTAAAATATATATTTTTTTTATATAATTAAATTTTACGACCAAAATAATTTTATTTCAATTAAAATTTATTCAATTTTAATTAACACATTCATTCTGAAATTAATTAAGAACTCAATCAAATATACAATGAATCAACTTTTCAATATTACATTTTATTTAAATTTAATTTATAATTTTAAATTGATTTTTTTTTCATCAGTTTTATTTATTAAATAAAAACAAATATTTTTTTTTAATTTTAATTTCATTCATTTAATTAATTCTTTTTAATTACTATAATTTTAATATTTAGTCTATATTTATTAAGTTCATCAATTTATATAATTTGATTAATTTTACTATTACATTTTTTTAAATAAATCAAATTCTACTACCAAAATAATTTTATTCAAATTAAAATGTATTAAATTTAATCAATACATTTATTCTGAAATTGATTCAAAAATTAATTAATAATACAATTAATCAATTTTTTGTACATTATAAAATTTTTCAAATTAATTTATTTAATTTTATTTAAAAATGTTACATTTATAAATTTATTAATTATCTCTTTACCTACACTTAATTAGACGTAATCATTAAAATTCATTTTCAAATTAATTTAACATGAATTAATTATTAAAATTAAATTTACTTGACACCTTAAAAGTACGATACTGAAAAAGGAATGGTCAGGCAAAATTAGTTTTTTCAAATTAATTCATTTTTTTTTTTCAAAATGTTATATTTATAAATTTATTACTTATCTCTTTAACTAAACTAATTTATCGTAATAATTAAAATTCCTTTTGAAATTAATTTAACATAATAATATGTAATATTAATGAATTATTAAAATTAAATTTACTTGATACCTTACCAGTACGATACTGGAAAAGGTATGGTCAGGTAAAATCCTGACGGAATTACAACTAAAGGGGGGAAGCAACACCAGAGAAAATTCTAGCGTACTTACTGTATATTCATCATCTTTGGTTCACTTTAATATCCTTCGATTTCTTGAAAGCTCCAGCCGCAGTCCTTCAGAGATGTCCGAATCCTTGGTCAAGGCTCAATAGCCAGTCACGTACGCGCACAGTTCAAAGTTCACTGAGTTCACAGAGTTCCCAGAGTTCCACTCACAAGTCCAAAAAGATGTCAAAATTTCCCGAGGGTCGTACGCGCACTTGACCCAAAGATCATACCGTCTGCGCCAGTTATAGAGGGGCTGCAGCGGGAGTATTAAAGTGAGACGATAATTATACTAAAGTTATTTATTTAATCTAAGTTCGTCCTTAAAACTACTTATAACTAATATGTACAAGTGACAGGTCTCGGCGATCGAGAACGAGTGACGTAGGAGGGGTCATGACAGCCTCACGGGGCGAAGAGGGGAACGCGGGACGCGGGCGATGCGCGGACGGCGGTCGCGATCCCATTCTCACGCAGGCGCTGGTCAGCACTTTCTTTAGTGCCTTGTGGATGTGTGTAAATCCAGCTGACGCGGCGACGACGACGTCTAGACGGTGTGATATGCGGCGCGTCCGGTGCACTTTGCATGCTATGTAACAAGCGCTAAGGCCTTCATTTATTTTTCCAATTTAATAATAATATATTTTCTTTGATATTTTCTAATTATTAACATTTATTTCCAATATCAATTGACTTTCTTTGATGAACGAACTAAAGTTAACATTAGAATGTCGCGCCCATATCCGAAACCTTCGAGTTCTCAGAGGGTCGAGATAGATGGCGTTAGCAGTACTGATAATCTGCAATTAACACACCGCTGATTGGTCTAATGATGTACCCTAATGTCAATCTTGGTAATGGCGATCTTCTCGTTTTGATTCCCGTGAAAGCAATACGCTGTTCAAGTGGAAAATAGTTTTGTGACCTAAAATTCAACCTTTTGTGCCTGAAAACTGGCTAGTTTTGTGTAATACCCAGCCATTTAGTGACTGCATACGTAGTTACTCCAGATCTAACAGGATCTACACGATTTCTTCGGATTACAAAAACGCCGGCCGGCGGCCCAACAAACTCGGGCTTGAGGATCTGCTGGAAGTACCGGGAGACGGTGATCTGCTCTGATTCGCATCTGCGAGTACCTGGTGAGGTGCTGGATGGTTGAGGTACGTGGGCTGCTGCATTTTCTGGTGTTGATTTTAGTTGTTCATCATTCTTGTCACTTGTCGCGGTTTTAGTGTTCGGCCATATTTAATTTGCATCATAGGCGCTTAACATCGGACACTGATATCGGAACCAGAGGCGATGTGGGCTATTTACACGCCCCTTCATAATAATTTGGTCCTTCGAGCCGGATCGTTCCAGTGATATTTTTATATTTTACGTAATTTTGGTAAAATTATTATATTTAACGCAATAACTTTGGTCATAGATTTTACGTAAACTTGGTAAAATTCTAATACCTACGTTAATCAAGTCGCATTATTTGATATAGATTTACGTAATTAATTGGTAATATCTCGTTCAAATAAAGTTGTACATGAAACGCTTTAAGTTATAATTTTCACCGCTATTTTTATTCCGTAGCTGCGAACTTAGTTTCTTGCTGCTATTTGTGAATTTAACCTTGCAATATTAATTTTTATTTTTGTGTTCTGTAATACTATTAGTCACTATGACTGAAACTCAACTTAGTGAAGAAAATTTATTGGCTCTTTTAGAACAAAAGAAAGAATTGCTTTTTAAAAGAATTAACCGCGTTTATGATGCCGCTAAAACTATAACCTCGTTTGAGTCGACTTCCAGATCTAATGAGAACTTCATGACTGATTCGGAAACGGTAGACGAATTACGTAATAAGTTTGAGGGAATTGTTGATCAAATAAATCAAAAAAAGTTGCAAATTAATCCCAAATCACGCGTTGACTATGCTTGTTTAGATGCCTTTGATGATTTATACAACAAAGTCAAACGCGTTCGTAATAAAATAATTAATGCCGTTATTTTGCCATCACGGTGTGACAGAGAACCGAAGGTCGTGAGTTCGCATATTAACTTACCTCCTATAAACTTAGTAAGTTTTGATGGTCGTTCAGAAAATTGGCCCGCCTTTTACGAATCATTTAAAGCTAATGTTCATAACAATGATCAGCTGTCTGACTCGCAGCGGGTGCAGTATTTAGTCGGTAAACTGACTCACAACGCATTGAAGGTGACCGCCGGAATAGTTCCGACGGGCGATACCTATAAAATAATCTGGGACAGTTTGGTTAAAAAATACCAAGATAAGCGCGCTTTAGGTACGCACTATTTGAGCAATATTCTAGATATAAAAGGATGTTCACACAACGCTAATAGCTTAGATTCATTTATAGAAAAATATGCCGCTTCTATATCCGCTTTAAAACAATTATCTATACCGGATCTTACTGATTTTATTCTTTTGCACTGTGCATTGAGGAAGATAGATATGCAAACGGTTCAAAGTTTCGAGTTATCAGTTCGAGACGTCGAAATACCTACCACTAAACAGCTGATATCTTTTGTTCAGGATCAGGCTAAGATTTTAGAACGTTCGAATCCGTCTTCGTCATACCTTAACCAGCGAAACGTAAACAACAAACCGCCGGCCGCTATTACGTCACGTGAAGCTCGCACGGGCACACATACCTACAAGGCTTTTGTCGCTAGCGACGGACTTGTACCTACCGCGGATGCCACGCGCTGTGCGTTTTGCTGATAACGGTCACGCTCAACTTTATAATTGCGCGCAGTTTAAGAGCTCCCGTGATGCTAAATCGCGATACGATTTTATTAAATCGAAGCGTGGATGTGTGAATTGTTTAAGTGTAATGCATAACTTAACGACTTGCAATTCATCGTCAGTGTGCGAATTATGTAAAAAACGGCACCATACCTTGTTGCACTTTGACAATAAAACTAATAGGAACACATCCCGTACACATGTCGCTTGGGTTGAGGGCGAAGTACCAATGTTGCCACCGTGCACGTCTCCTACTATGGGCTCGTCCCCTATAGTGCCCACATTCTCCGCTTCGCTCGTCCCCCATATGGTAGATGCGTCTTCCAATAAAAATTCGTCCCCCACAGTGCCCGCATTTATTGCATCGTGTGGCCCTCATGCTAGAGGTATGTCCCCTAGTAGAGGTTTGTCCCCTACAACGCCCGCGCTCTCCGCTTCGCTTGTCCCTCACGTTAATGACGTGCCCCTCACTAGAGGTTCGACCCCTATAACGCCTACATTCTCCGCTACGCTTGCCCCTTCCAATACGCTATACCCCCCTACTATGGCTGGGTCCCCCAATGCGCATATGTCGCCAAGGACACTGTTCCCTTCTTCTACGCTTATCCCCCAAACCGTAGATGGATCTCCTAATATTAATAGATCCTCTATAACGCTCGCCCCTACTTCTACGGTGGTCCCCCCAATTTTGCATGGACCCCCCAATACGCTTATGAATTCTAATACTCCCGTAGTTACTGCTCCGCTAGCGGCCCCCACTATGTTCACGCCTTGCACTACTGTTGCACCCCCATCGCATAATCCTGCAGTTATACTTTCGGCCGAAATGAAACCGAAGTCAACCGTCTTATTGTCAACAGCTCAAGTGTACGCGCGACCTAATGGTGGTACGGGACAGAAAGCTGTTGTTAGATGTCTTATTGATAATGGCTCTCAAAACAACCTTATTACCACAGATTGTTGTCGCACATTGAACTTACCTATAATACCCTTGAGTAACTCTTTTGTCAAGGGTGTTGGCTCAACTTCACGCCCAATCATTGGTTATGTTCATTTGGATATTGAATCCCGCGTATACCCTGACCAGAAATACAACATACACGCGCTAGTCGTGGAGTGTATCACTGATCAGTTACCGTCACAATTCATCGAGTGTAATATGAATATAATTTTTCATAATTTACCTCTCGCTGACTTGAACTGGAACATCCCCGGAGACATTGATGTTGTGTTAGGCGCTCAACTTTTCCCGTATATTTACCTGGGGAATAGAGTAGATCTGGGTGGCCATGCCCCACCTGCGCTCTTGACCACATTCGGATATGTTCTGATGGGTGATTTTCCGCGTAATGAAGCATTAGTACCTACCGCATCTTTCACTGCTTTAGCTCTAAATGAACTAGTGCAAAAGTTCTGGGAACTTGAAGAAGTGCCTAAAGTGCGTTTACTTTCACCGGAAGAGACGGAATGCGAAAATATCTTCACGTTTTCTGTTACCCGCGACGATGAAGGCCGATATACTGTAGCGTTGCCATTTAAAAAGGATCCATCGGAACTTGGTAATACACACGCTGTCGCTTACCGCCGTTTCATCGCACTAGAAAGAAAATTTCGCCATTCACAAAGCTTAAGGGAGAATTACAATAAAGTTATTCAAGATTACATTGATAACGGTTACCTTAGCTTAGTTGATGTTCCCGAAACTTCAGGCGCTGGGTATTACATCCCACACCACGCTGTTGTTCGAGCTGATAAACCAATGCCACGTATAGTGTTAGATGCGAACGCTCGGTCACATACTGGTCTCTCTTTGAATGACGTCATTCATATTGGTCCAAATTTACAAACCGATCTATTTCTATTACTTTTGCAGTTTCGGTTATTTCCGGTAGCCATGAACGCCGATATAAAGCAAATGTACTTACGCATAGGTGTACCCGTTGACCAGCGAAAATACTTGCGTATATTGTTTCGATTCAACGAGAACGAACCAGTGCGCACATACGCTTTCAACCGCTTACCTTTCGCTCTTAAGTCGAGCCCCTATATAGCTATGCGCACTGTGCGCCAGCTGGCATCTGACATGAGTCCATATTTCCCTGACGCATCTAAGATTGCAGAGACATGTCTATACATGGACGATCTAGTTTAATCTGCTCACAACGAAGACACCGCTATGCAGTTGGCACAAGATCTCATTAAAATGTTCCAATCAGGTGATTTTGAACTAGTAAAATGGTCTAGTAATTCTCCAGTGCTTCTAAATAGCCTGCCTAAGTCGCACCGCAAATCCCTTGAATTCGATGCTGAGAATAACACTGCAAAGGTTTTGGGTCTGTCGTGGGACCCTACTGAAGATAATTTTTTCTTCACTTCCGCTCCAGTCACAGACAAATGCACAAAACGAAATTATATTGTCGGTCATTGCTCGTCTGTTCGACGTTCTCGGCTTGGTTGCCCCCGTTATTCTTTACGCCAAGCTGCTTATTAAAGAATTATGGTTGAGCGACTGTGGCTGGGATGATCCTGCTCCCGAGAACGTTGTGATTCGCTTCTCCGCTCTGGTGCAGGAATTTCCTCTGCTCAACACCGTGCGCATTCCACGTCATGTAGGCGTCTACATTGACTGTGTGCTACATCTTGTCGCTTTTTGCGATGCTAGCATGAATGGGTATGGGTGTGTGGTCTATGCGCACTGTACTCACTCTTCTGGCATCAGCGTTCGCTTACTTTGCGCAAAATCAAAGGTGTCACCGACCAAGGTCACCACTCTCGCCCGTCTTGAGTTATGCGCCGCCGTACTCATGGCCAAACTGGTCAAAACCGTTCACGATGCGTACGCTACTCGTGTTCCTATTGCAGGAATTTACGCCTTCTCAGATTCCACCATAGCCTTATCGTGGATACATTCTTCTCCGCATCGGTGGTCTGTTTTTGTCAGTAACCGCGTCGCTCAGTGTCAGGAGAATCTGGCCGCAAAACATTTCTACCACGTTGCCGGCGTAGAGAATCCTAGCGATTGCCTGTCCCGTGGTATGCTCCCTTCCCAACTAGTCTCGCACGACCTATGGTGGAACGGACCACCGTGGATGCACGGAGCTCCTAAGGATTGGCCTGTCAAGCCTTTCTCTCCAAGCAATTGTGGCGAACTACCTGAGCATAAGACAAACGCCATGACAATAACGTCTCAGTTAGAACCACCGCTCCTATGCGAGTTGGCTTTACGCATTTCTTCCTGGGAAAAGTTACTTCGCATAATCTCATACATATTGAAATTCGCTTTACCGAAAAATAATATTTTACCGCGTTCTGTACAGGGATTGATGGCTGCGGAACGAGCTCTGGTTCGCACTATTCAGTCTGTTCATTTCGCTGAGGATATTAAATGCCTAAAGTCTAATAAGCTCCCATCAAAGAAGCTGCTGAGTCTGGACGTTTTTCTAGATGAAGAAGGCATTTTACGGGTTGGCGGAAGGCTTTCTAAGTCGAATCTTCCATTTGATGCCAAATACCCCATGCTTCTCCCCAAACGCGATCATGTCGTTGATCTAATCATACAACATTATCATGTGGTCAACTGTCATACTGGACCTGGACTCCTCATGTCCATTCTACGGCAGCGCTTCTGGATCCTAGATGCCAGAACGGTCATTAGATCCAAGTTGCTGAAATGCAACGTTTGCTTCAAGGTGAACCCGTCGCACCCGTCCCCAAAGATGGCAGATCTTCCCACATGCCGCGTGTCGGAAGCTAAGGCATTCGTTCACACGGGAGTTGATTATGCTGGCCCTATCCGCATAACGCTCACCCGACGCAGAGGTCAACACGCACAAAAGGCGTACATATGCCTGTTCGTGTGCCTCGTAACCAAGGCTGTTCATATCGAGCTTGTGTCCGATCTGACATCCGACTGTTTCCTGGCCGCGTTCAAGCGTTTCATCTCCCGACGTGGACCAGTCTCTTGTCTGTATTCGGACAACGCAACAAATTTTATTGGTGCCAAGGCCCAATTAGATCAGTTGTATAGCTTCTTGGCAAGCTCTAACTTCAATTCTTCACTCTCATATGAGTTAAGTACCCGTCGCATAGAGTGGAAAATGATTCCACCTAGAGCTCCCCATTTTGGAGGTATGTGGGAGAGTAACATTCGCAGCCTGAAAACGAACCTCTATCGTTCTATAGGCAGTCAGCTTTTGACATACGAAGAGTTGCAGACTGTACTCGTTCAGATCGAGTGCATCTTGAACTCTCGCCCTTTGTGTGTAGTATCGTCCGATCCACACCCTGAAATTATTACTCCTGCTCATTTCTTGATGTCCAGTCCACTACAATACTTACCCGCTACCGACTTGTCAAATCAACGCGCCAACTTAGCACAGCGCAAACAATTGCTGGACAGCATGGTCCAATCTTTTTGGAAGAAATGGCGGCTTGAGTACTTGCATACGCTGCAAGTCAGACAGAAGTGGACTACGCCTGACAGACAAATTGAAATCGGAACCGTCGTATTAGTAGGACAGGATGATTTAGCTCCTTTACATTGGCCTTTAGGAGTCATAACTGAAGTTTTTAAGGGCTCAGATAGTACGGTGCGAGTCGCTATGGTGAGGACAAAATACGGTAACTTCAAACGTGCTGTTACTAAACTATATCCGATACCGACACAATAATCCTCATAAAATATATAAATGTCGCACTTAGTTTATATTTATTATTCAATTGTCATATTAATATAATTCGTTTCCGTTTCTAAACAGTCATACATTTTGAAAACTTTTTATTTTTTCCTTTCGACACGAAACCTGTAGAGCTTAACGCAAACTAATGTATAAACTTTATTTGATTTCTTTTGAAAGATCTTGCGACCTTCCAAGGCGGGGTGCATGGTGAAGCGCTAAGGCCTTCATTTATTTTTCCAATTTAATAATAATATATTTTCTTTGATATTTTCTAATTATTAACATTTATTTCCAATATCAATTGACTTTCTTTGATGAACGAACTAAAGTTAACATTAGAATGTCGCGCCCATATCCGAAACCTTCGAGTTCTCAGAGGGTCGAGATAGATGGCGTTAGCAGTACTGATAATCTGCAATTAACACACCGCTGATTGGTCTAATGATGTACCCTAATGTCAATCTTGGTAATGGCGATCTTCTCGTTTTGATTCCCGTGAAAGCAATACGCTGTTCAAGTGGAAAATAGTTTTGTGACCTAAAATTCAACCTTTTGTGCCTGAAAACTGGCTAGTTTTGTGTAATACCCAGCCATTTAGTGACTGCATACGTAGTTACTCCAGATCTAACAGGATCTACACGATTTCTTCGGATTACAAAAACGCCGGCCGGCGGCCCAACAAACTCGGGCTTGAGGATCTGCTGGAAGTACCGGGAGACGGTGATCTGCTCTGATTCGCATCTGCGAGTACCTGGTGAGGTGCTGGATGGTTGAGGTACGTGGGCTGCTGCATTTTCTGGTGTTGATTTTAGTTGTTCATCATTCTTGTCACTTGTCGCGGTTTTAGTGTTCGGCCATATTTAATTTGCATCATAGGCGCTTAACATCGGACACTGATATCGGAACCAGAGGCGATGTGGGCTATTTACACGCCCCTTCAGGTAGGTAATCATAGAATATAATTAATCATAGATAATATATTATTTCCTGATCCTCCTAATATATATTTCCTGCTCCTGATTTTATATATTGTTTCCTGAGAACTATAGTAATATTAATAATAATAATAATATCAAATTAATGTCCCACGCACGGGCCATGAATTTATTTAATTAGATATTGACAGGTAGTACTAGGTGGTAGGACTTTGTTGCAAAGTTCGTCTAGGTAGGTACCACCGCTTTGCCAGTTATTCTGCCGCCAAGCAGTAGTGTGCAAGCACTACTGTGTTCCGGTTTGAAGGGCACTGTAGCTAGTGAAATTACTGGGCAATTGAGACTTTATGATCTGATCTCACAGTCGAGTAATCTTATTACCAGACTGTGCTGATGTCTCAGGATGATGTGCGCAGTGCAGGGTCGCTTGAAACTCTATGTTTTAGGTATACTTCCGAGTGACACTGTTCTGTTATAAGCGGCCGTGGCGCTTAACATCAGGTGAACGACTAGCTCGTCACATCATTCAATAACATAAATAAATAATAATAAAAAGTACCTACTAGTGGTTACACGACCACATCTTTTAATAATGAAAGGTTATCTTTGTCATTAGATACACGCTCAAAGCCGCAATTAGGCTATTTAATCTATTTATATTATAACTACCTAGTTATAATATAAATAGGTTAAATAACCTACTAGGTATTAGCGGATATACCTATATCCGCTAATACCTACTTATGTATGTAGTTAATAATACCTAATTAAGTATATTGTACAAAATATCCTGATTCGTCATATCAAGCAGCCGTAGACTTCCAGACAATACCTACTATTATTTACTCTGTGGTACTTGTAGACGCTATATTACGGAAAGGACGATAGAGAAATGTGTAAATTAATTTAAATTTTTAATTCACGTAATATTTGAGTAAAATCCATCCACAGGCGGTTAAATTGTTGCATCAATATACCTAATACATTGTTGTGCGTCCTCCCTGCGGTGGTGTATAAATATTTCAGGCCTTGTGAACCGGAATATGAAGTGGTTAATTTAAATTCTACCAGTCTCGTACCGACCGAACACTCGCGGTTATGCCACTTTTCTGGCCTTGCTACTCTACCCCAACTGCAGAGATAGTGGCTGGATCCAGCTGTCAACTTTATTCTGCAATGTTTTCGCACTTTCCACTATTAGACAGTAACACACAGATTCTTAAAAAGACACAGTATAGGTACATACGTTTACGTAGACGTATTTATAAATGGATAACTCAATTTTAAGTTTCATTAATGAAGTTTAGTTGCAGTTCTGTCGTGTGGACTGAAAAATAACGCAAAATAGGCGACGAAGTCATTTTGGAATAGCAATTCTTTGCAATCTGCAATGGAAACACTGAGAACATAATTGTGTCGTTTCTGCAAGAGATGTCTAGTAACGCTTTGTGATAAGTCACGAAGCGTCTGATAACTTTCGCTTG
Organism: Ennomos fuscantarius; assembly: GCA_905220475.3. Lineage (NCBI taxonomy): Eukaryota > Metazoa > Arthropoda > Insecta > Lepidoptera > Geometridae > Ennomos > Ennomos fuscantarius. The sequence continues at coordinate 5,268,471 of HG992033.1, forward strand.
ACTGGAAATGATCCAGTAACAAGCAACTGGATCCAACGTAACACACCCTCATATTTTTCACTTTTTCCCCACTTCCTTTCAAAATGCACAAGTGGACGGCGCTTTTATTACTGAAGTTCGTGAGGCAAACGAAACAGGAATGATTTGCCGACCACCCGCGCCCCCGGGATCGCGGGTTATTTATTCATGAATGTGTGATTTTGTTTGCGTACAGTTAAATAGGTGTGTAAAATGAAAAGGATGGAGTGGCAGCTTGGTTAGTTTAGCGCAGAGCAAATAATTGCTTAGGCGGGTGTTAATAGCTATTTTTGTTTGGGAGACACTCATAGATACTTTTATTATTATAGATCCTTATCTGCTTGTAAAAAGGTCTCTTATCGTCGAACTCTCCTGCAGAGGTAATGGAATGGGCTATAAAAACAACATAATATCTCTTCTCTTGAGAAAGCGTTTTACCAACCAACGATCACACGGATCACGTCATAATAAAGAACCAGATAACTGATAGAATATAAGATACATTTTTTGTGTGTAGATACATAGAATACATTATAACACTCAGAAACAGAACACCAATATTCATCACACAAATTATTTGTCCTGGGAATTGAACCTATAGCCTACAGTTCAGAAGGCAGAAATACTGCCAACTGAGCTATCAGACCAGTCAGGCTAGTCATTCATCCAACGCTTTCAATACAAGAGATACCTATGTCGATTTTTATAGCTCATACTAAGCCTGTTGGGAGCCAAACGAGACATCAGCATTGAATCTCCTCGCCCTAATAGAAGAGAAATAAAAGATTATCGTTCTGTTGAAAACAATTGAATGTCGACCAATTGATTATTTTTTTGTTTTATTGATAGGCTTGCGTTTGACCACTATCGCACCTGATGGTAAGTGGTGATGTTTATAATTATATGACCGTTAATTTATAAATACACAACTTGCTATCGGTAAAAAGAACTTGGAATAATTAATCATAAGCACTAGCAAATATACCTATGTAGCTATTACAGCCTCTGTGGTGTTGTGGTTGAGCACGTCGGCTCATAGCCCGAAGGCGGCGGGTTCCATTCCTGCGGCAGGACAAGTATTTGTGCACAGAAAAAAGCGCAAATACTTGTTCTGAGTCTGGGTGTTGTAGACAATGGTCCTGGATTCCTAGACACACCGAATCCTAGTTAGGGTCTGGGATCTATGTCGGCAACCCTTAGGTGGTGACGTGTGCCTGCCACACACACTATCTACGTCACATAAACCAATGACTTATATTATGACAAGACACACGGCTCCGACAGAGTCGCCGATCTGATTATAAATGCGGTTAATGACATGTCTTACAGTACATGGGGGCAAAACTAAAAATGTATTGAATTGATTGGGTGTGTATCCAGCTTACCAAGAACGCCTGATGTGACAGAGGACTTTCTTTTCTATTGTACTCCTCTCCTTTATCATATCTGCTTCGCAATATAGTTTGAATGGATAGGGAGACTGGAACCGCTGTGCAATCTGTAAATTTGGAACCGGTGACACCACGGTATGTGGTGCCACCGGCAAAGGGATCACCCAAGGCTTTCACCAAGCAGTGATCCCAAGTACAAGGCTAAAGTCGTTGAGTCATATTAAGCAAATATTACACATAAAGGTCAAACATATTAAACCGAGTTAACGTCAAATCTGCATTTAACATAAGCACACCATCTAGGCAAGTGGGCTGCATCATGGCTGCATCATACCCACACCTATATCATAGAGCACATGGGCTAAGTAGGTAGGATACATCATCCTCACTCATATATCATGGAGCACATGGGCTATTTAGGTAGGCGGACCACATCATGTCCGCACGTATATCATGGAGCACATGGGCTATTTAGGTAGGCGGACCACATCATGTCCACACGTATATCAGGGAGCACATGGGCTATTTAGGTAGGATAATCATCCTCACTCATATATCATGGAGCACATGGGCTATTTAGGTAGGCGGACCACATCATATCCGCACATATATCATGGAGCACATGGGCTATTTAGGTAAGCGGACCACATCATGTCCACACGTATATAAGGGAGCACATGAGCTATTTAGGTAGGCGGACCACATCATATCCGCACATATATCATGGAGCACATGGGCTATTTAGGTAAGCGGACCACATCATATCCGCACGTATATCAGGGAGCACATGGGCTATTTAGGTAGGCGGACCACATCATATCCGCACGTATATCAGGGAGCACATGGGCTATTTAGGTAGGCGGACCACATCATATCCGCACGTATATCAGGGAGCACATGGGCTATTTAGGTAGGCGGACCACATCATATCCGCACATATATCATGGAGCACATGGGCTATTTAGTGAGGTAAATCATCCCCACGCCAAGGAGCACATGTGCCTAGTAGGTTATAATGGATTTAACAATCTATACAAATTAGTACTTGCAAATTAATGTCTTTTAGGTAAAGAAATTAGCCTAGGTACTTAACATTTATCCGCTGGTGCAGAACTCCTCCGAAGTCCACAACGATTTAAACAGAACTGAACTATTCTTATTCTACGTCCACCATATTTAAACTTACTGAACAAAATGACTCACATGGTTGCGCACACTAGCAGACTTTCCAATCCCTCAGTGCTGCCAACTTAATAATATTGTCTATGGATTCTATGAAATCGCGAAACGTCGCGACAATCTATGTATGTGATCGTTGGGCGTTATATAATAATAATAATATTTTTATTATTACTTATTCTGTGCCACTTTAGTCAGCATCATCAGGTTGAAGACGTCCACTGCTAAGCATAGGCCTCCCCATTGAGCGCCACTTTAAGCAGCTACGGCCAACAGCTAATGACTCCCCTCGGTCACTTTAATATTTCCCGTAAAATATACATTTTAGTGAAGTAATAATACCCGATGTTTATCTTCATCAAAAAGAAAATGTAACGATGAAGCACAAATGGACTTCCAAAAGCTCTTGCGAGTTGCCGTAAAATGGGCTTATACCTGGTCCTTTATATACCCCAGAGGCTTCGATAAGTGCCGCCTGAAATATTAAAGATATTGTGGTTTCTTGTAACTTAGAAGGCATTATGGAAAAGTATAAAGCCGCAGTATCTATATAGGTAGCTATGTATGAGCTCAATTTGCAGAGTCACTTTACCTATTTACTCTTGGGCTTCAGCTTATAACAAAACTTAATAATAAAACATTGGTAAGTACCTATAAGTAATTACATACCTATATAAATTTTTAATACAGTTAAGTGTTTACTTACTCCAATATCGTAATGTGTATACCTGTACTGTGTCTCTTTGTCGTGTAATGTGTTTCCTCAAGTTTAGATAATTTTTTTGAATGTTAGAAGTCTTTAGCGAGGCCATGCGGGATTCCAACCAGAGTGCATTGGCTTGAAAGTCTCTCGTAACTGTGCACTGTAGTGATAATAATAATAATAGTAACACCCAACATACATAAATCCCGGGCCCTAACTAGGATACTCTGTATCTAGGGATCCAATAACTATGAGGACTATGGTTGTGGGACCATAGTCCACACCCAGACACAGAACAAGTATTTGAGCTTTTCTGATCCGCAGTAATCGAAACCGCAATAATATTCTTTTATTGTGTGTAATATGGCATAGGTAGATTTTTTGACATATAAATAGTATACATAAAATTGAATATATATTATGTAACATTGCACACCATTGTCGTGGTACGAGTTATTTAATTGTAATACCAAATATTAGTGTTCTACATTCTGCATAAATGATATTCTATTCTATGTTTATTCGTATTTTGTGTGCTACCGTACCGTTTATCCGATTGTGATGAAACTTGGTCAAATTATTACTCGAACTTTTAGGAACGCGAAGCCGGGGCGGGTCAGCAAGTAAGTAATACAAAAATATCTAAGTATTCAAGAGAAAGTTCAATATTTTACGAAGTTCGTCCCTAGTGAAACCCGCCTGTTCAAATATTCCATCTTTATCTCCACATATTGGCATCCTAAGCTTCTCATTCACCCGTTCGCGTGATCGTAGCTCACGCAACAATGTGGCGTCTCCCTCGAGTGTCACTCTGCGCATGAATAGGGGCCATTAGTGCCGGCAGCGGGCGGTGTGCTTGTTGCAGAGTATAGAGCGCATAGGATAGGAGCTGGTGAACACGATTATCACAAAAAAGATGGTGTTGGTAGTTGGTAATTTTTGTGTGAGTTATTTAAACAAAATATTAAATGAATAAACCAAGTGATAGCTCGCTAGCATTTGGAGCCCATCTTGTGATAGTTTGGTTTGATTCGATTTGTGTATTTAACCTGTATGAAGCTTAGTATCGGAACAGGAAATGATTGGGGGAAAAAGCAGGAATTTCATTAGAAAAACGAGTAGCTGTGTATCGTTTTGGCGTTGGTATAGAACCAGAATAAACTTAGCTTTTGTATTAATTTTGAGCAGGTTCAGGTAGGTACATTTATTATACAATGACATTCGATAATGCTCATCGGGCTTGGTAACGAAGCCAACAACGGAACAGTTTCGTATTTTGGCGAGAGCCAAACAACATCAATATTATTATTCACACACACAGGACAGCCTCTGTGGTGTGATGGTTGAGCAGGTCGGCTCATAACCCGGAGGCAGCGGGTTCGATTTCCGCGGTAGGACATGTATTTGTGCACAGACAAACATAGCGCAAACACTTGTTCTGTGTCTGGGTATTGTGAGACCATGGTCCTCGTAGTTCCTGGGTCTCTAGACACGAAATCCTATTTAGGGTCCAGGATCTATGTGATCGTTAGGCGTTATTATTATTATTATTTTATTATTTATTTACGCCTGTATTCCTGTCTGTTTAAAACTATTTTTCAAATTGAGTAAACGACCCTATTAGATCAACCGACAAATAGTGAGAAATTATGAAATGAAAATAACTTTTAGATATTATGATTTCATTCATGTCATAACTTTAAAAATGTTTAGTTTGGTTTAAAGAAAAGAAAAGAATTGTGAAAACTAATTAGAATTTAAAACAAGAGAGAAAATACTTTCGTTTTAGAATAGAATAAAATATAAAGACATTTTTTTCGATAGTTGCTTATCTATTATATAAAAGGCTTTATCCTGACTGACTGACAGACAACGCACAGCCCAAACCGCTGCACGTATAGACTTGGCATTTGGAGGGTGGCTACTTTTTATGACGTAAGCGCGTGCTAAACAGGATTTTTGAAAATTCAACCCTTAGATGTTTGTCAAAAAATTATTTAAATTATTTCAACATTATGTACCTAACAACTTTTTGTTGCCCATAGATTACGTCATTTTAGAGTATTCTTTCATACTCTCTTTTTTACCATATGCAAATAATAATACTTGCAGTACTGCGAACGTCTATCAAAACAATTATTGTGTTCAATATATATGACGGCGGCTACGTCCAGTTATAAACTCTATGCGCAGCGGGCAGTACCGTAATTTACACTGTGGCAGCATTTAAATTTATTACAGTGGCAACACCGGCAACTGTCGTCGCTGCCCCACCCATCTGGCTATATAAAGGGATCGATTGGTGTGCTACGGATCATTCTTGTTCCAGACACGGCGCGGTGTGGACATGCTGAAGGCCTATAGTTATATAGGTTGCAACCTACGCAGAACCCGTTCTGCCGACATATACATAATCAGATCAACAGCCGGAAGATATTTGCTCCTGCGGGGTGATCACGAAACTTTGATTGCAATGCAACAGGAGAAATTTCCATACTATGTACACTACTACACTACTAGGTGGTGGTGGTGTACTAGGTGGTAGGACTTTTCTGCAAAGTTCGTCTAGGTACCACCGCTTTGCCAGTTATTCTTCCGCCAAGCAGTAGTGTGCAGCACTACTGTGTTTCGTGTGTGTACTGTGTTTTTGCAGGGCACTGTAGCTAGTGAAATTACTGGGCAAATGGGACTTTATGATCTGACCTCACATTCGAGTAATCTTATTACCAGACTGTGCTAATGTCTCAGGACATAAACTGCGTAAAATTCATACAATTTTGTATTTCTATCGGTTACAATCGAGTTACGTGATCGCCCACCTGAACACAGGCCCACCCAATGTCATGCCACTTTGGACGCTTAGTCCAATTTGAAACTATGAATATATAGACCAGGGTCGATAATTTTTAAAACCAAAAAAAGTAATAGTTGGATGAAACCCATTAGAAAAGGAGGGGAATATTATAAAAATGAAAGGAAAAATAATTTACGGGCGATCTGAGGTCGGGAAGGGGATGGGGGTGAGTTTTTAAGTGTAAAAAACGTAATATTTTCTAGGAATTTTAGTTTTGTTGGAATTCGGAAAAACCGTTTTTTACCCTTAAAAACTCACCCCCATCCCATTCCCGACCTCAGATCGCCCGTAAATTATTTTTCCTTTCATTTTTATAATATTCCCCTCCTTTTCCAATGGGTTTCATCCTACTATTATTTTTTTTCAATTTTTATTATTTTTAAAGGCTTCTACCCTGGTCTAATAGATCAATTTTATACTACTTCCTAATACAGGTTTGTCAAGTCCATAGATATCTACTACTCTGATGATGTAGGTGCAAAATTTAAACCTCTCAACATTCTAACTCGCTACTCATTCGAGGCACGAAAAATACTCGCGCAAAAAACGGCATTGGTAACTGGGCTGTATCCGGAACTCGCGTTGGCTCGCGTTAAAAACTTTAGAGATAGACATGAATTCGCTTTTAGAGGTTTGTTAGATGCAGTGCAGCGATGCGTCCCGTACTGCGGTTCGAATAGGAATCTAGACGTCTCTCAATCACGTCTTACTTTAAGACTAGATTCGCATCAAAGAATCTATCACACTAATATTATAAAGGCGAAAGTTTGTATGTGTGTTTGTGTGTATGTTTGTTACTCCTTCACGCTCAAACGACTGAATGGATTTGGATAATATTCGGTACCAAGATTCGACTTTATAATATTAGTGTGGTATAATTGTCGCACTAATACTACATCCATGAAAACTGTGAATAATGCTGTCACCGCAGGATCCAGCGCCCATAGATAATCCAGCGGATGTAGAGGAAGGTGTCGCACGCCCCCGGAAGTCGCACGTTTGGTTGCGTTATCATCGCCACATCCGGTTCCTGCGGTTAGCCAATGGTGCAGAAATGGGGTTAGATTTCACATACATATGGCTAATTTCCCAGGGAGTTACATGTAGAGGTTTGTAGGTAATTTTAATATTATGCTGAAAAAATGTCACGAGTTCGAGACAAGCGTACCTATACTGAATTATATACACGACCGTAGCTTAATATGAATACTTAAGTATTTAGAAAATTGAGATATAGACACAGTCATATGGAACAGTTTTTGAAGTAAACATTCTTTACACATGCTTTACCTAGGGAGTAAGCTGGTGAATGCGTGACGAGAGCGTTATGGCAATTGATTGGGTGAGGCGAACGGAAGTTGCGAGGGAGATATAAGTTAGTGAAGAGAATAGATATGAGAGAGTGGTAATTAGAGAAGAAATAGACACAGAGAGAGAGAGAGAGAGAGAGAGAGAGAGTTACGTTTTTTATAGAAGTTTTACTTCAATCGTGTGGTCTAAAGCACACGTTTTTATTTACATAAAACAAAAAAGCTTTTTATTTATTTGGAGCACTTTGTCGTCTAGCGACCACGTCGTCCTGTGAGAAAACATACATTTTATTTAAACTTCTTTCTAGTCCTTAACTAGGTCTAAAGTTAACAATTTATACAATGTTTTTGCATGGGTTGAAGCAGGCACAGCACCAAAAAACAAAAAGTGTTTCAATTAAAATTAAATAATTTTGACTGACTGACAGACTGACATTGACTCATTCAGGCACATTATTTAATGTGCCTGAATGAGTCAATACATCAGTATACTCGTATGTATACCTGCCTGGCTTTTTATAGAAATAATTTTCATCTTATAAGCCACGAATCGGCCTGGATATTCAACGAAGGAATGACGCCGTCTTTTTAGGCACGCTCTCGGAAGAATATGATTTAAATTATATATTTTATCAACTTCATTTTATTCATTATTTAGGTTTTTTAGTTTAGGTATAAAGTACTTACATTAAAAATATCACTGAAACCCTACATTTTGTATAGCAGTGCAATATAGTTTTATTATACGAATATTGTGTAATACCCTAAGTTTATTGTTGCAAACATTCTGTCGTTTAATTACAATTATGATAGTACGTCCGTTGGCGGGTTGAAAATCAATCAACACGTATGAAATAATTGAATTAAAAATCACGAGAGGCAATAATGCAATTATGAATCGATGTTAAAAGTGTCACAATTGTCATTTCGTACATGTTGAAAGGGGAACATATTGGTTGTACAAGCTTTTTATCAAATCAAATCTTGCAAATTAATTTTTAAGCAGTTATTTTTAATCGACTGAGATGAAATTTTGCTTGTACGTTTAGTTTGGATGACAATGCATAGTTATCTAGTTGACGTAATTCTAAATCCAATATGGCAGACGGCTAAAGATGGCGGATTAGTAATATTTTGTGCACGCCCATGGCAAGGGTATCAAATGAAAGTGATTGAAGAATACAAAAAAAAAATGGTTGCAGTAAAGGTTTATTTTATAATAATGCTTTTTTAACATTATATTGATTTGTGAGTTACTTGCTTGCAAAGTTATATATTTAATTTCTAATTATTTAATTTTTAAACACATTGTATATGCTATGTAAAAGATTTTAGTTGTGCTGTTCATGATGCAAATAACCTATCTATGTGTAGCTCCATCCATAATCTATGTAATCAATCATGTCTATAACTGTATATTATAAAACCTTAAAATTGTTACAAACAGGCACTAAACACTACACAGGCTAGGTATTTGTCTATTTTTTTATACAACACTAACAAGAAATGACTATCAGACTATCCCTATCCCCTATACCTGTCCCTAATGTAGTGATTTAAAAAACGTTGATTGCCTGTGTTACTTGCCATAGAATACTTATTTAAATCTTGAACGCGAGGAGAACAATTATTATTACGATAGAGAGAGAGAGAGAGAGAGAGAGAGAGAGACCGAGAGAGAGAGAGAGAGACAGAGAGAGAGAGAGTAAAATCTTATAAAGATATCTTATAAAAATACAACAGTCAATAACTGCCCATCGTAGTATGCAGTTTTCATTTTACTACATAGTGACAATAATAAAATTACTGTTCATGTAAAATTGTTATTGTTCATCAATTTGGTGTCCGAATTGATGTCCACTGCGTCAGTGCGAGCATGCGTGTGGAACAAATTGGCGAGTGTTGATGTACAAGGAGCTACGAAGAAATTTGGAAATTGAACCAAAAACATGATGATTTAAAGATGATTTCAAATTAACGTTTCAATCGTCTTTACATTACTATATAAGATGAAAAAGTATAGTTTTAAAACTAGTGTTGGTACGATATTGATTTAATTTTTTTAGGTTTTTCTAAAACTTCTATAGGTTCGTTAAACCGGCGCGGTCGCTGCTCTGATTTTTCATAGAACGTACCCCAAGTTGCGAGGCAGAGCGTACGGCCTGGGTTAGTAATCTGCTGCCCGTTTTTTTAACAAGCTAATGCTGTTCGTCTACAGTCCTTTACAGCGTCACCGGGCGGGGCTCTTCTGCTCTAGGCTTGCTGTTATTTATATATAGGCCAGCGCCGATTTATGTGCCAAATATCATATACTAGTTGCGCCCCGCGGTTTCACCCGCGTATAGAAAGTATTTTAATTATTTGCTCATCCCACGGGAAAATTTCACTTTTCCGGGATAATATGTAGCCTATATGTTAATCCAGTGTATAAGCTATCTTGGTACCGAATTTCATCTAAATCCATTCAGCCGTTTGAGCGTGAAGGAGTAACAAACATACACACATACAAACTTTCGCCTTTATAATATTAGTGTGAAGTCTGATATACATAGTATTCGTTCATTAAGTTCCACAGACCTAGAAAATTATTACTTCTCTGAGTGATTGCCAGTATTGTGGCAGACTTAATAAATTACTTTGTAAGATGCGATCCATTTTAAAGTGGAAATGCGTGAATTCAATAAAGCTGTGTAAGCGTTTAGGTGCCGCGCGGGTACAAAACTTGCTGACTGATAAAAGCCACTGAGGATAGTACCTGAGACAAGTAGACCTGCCTAAAAAGGGTGCATTAATGTTGCGTATAGACGCGTAGTACTTTTTCATATAAGAAATAAGGTAGGTATCTACGTCATTGTTTATACAAGGTGGAATTTAATTCGTTATTTTCCTTTAATGTATGTATTCAGTCCATGCTTATAGAATGCTCCCATATAACTAAATAAAAAAAATATTTATGACATAAAACTTAAATAGGCATTATCAAATTTAAATTCTAAAGAAAAGCCTAGCGACATTGAACAAAGCAGGTGTTTTATTGTCTACGATACATTTATAAAGCACTCAGCCGGTGCCCGTGCTGTGTGTAGCGTTAAATAGACATTTCGGCTGTCATGCAGTTATTTTAGGAGGTACCAAATACTAAAAAAAACCTTATTTTTTAAATTGGACCTTGTACGAATATTCTTCAGTATAGTCTGAGTACATACATTTAAGGAAAAGAGTGAATTAAATTCCAACTTGTATATTGTTAGTTTTGGCTCTACTAACTATTTCATATAGGTCTCATACCATACAAATAAAGGTATGGTATTTAAAGCATTCAAAATTTTTTATTTTTTTTTTATGTTAAGGAATGACGTGACGAGCTAGCCGTTCGCCTGATGTTAAACGACACGGCTGCCCATATCAGCTGCAGTGACACTCGGTACTCTAAAGTATAGAGCTTCGTGTGACACTGCACTGCGCACGTCATCCAGAGACATCAGCACAATCTAGTAATAAGATTACTAAACTGTGAGATCAGATCATAAAGTCTCATTTGCCTAGTAATTTCACTAGCTACAGTGCCCTTCAAACCGGAACACAGCAGTGCTTGCGCACTACTGCTTGGCGGCAGAATAACTGGCAAAGCGGTGGTACCTACCTAGACGAACTTTGCAGTAAAGTCCTACCACCTAGTATACCACCAATTATAATAGTTATACTCGTACCGAGCAGTGGAGAAACAAGTACTTGAAGTTTCCGCTGGACCAACCCAAGCAGTGGGACTGTGTCGCCCCATCGAAACGTATTTTTGCTAGCAAAACTGATGAGGTGCTTGCTTAGTATAGCCACAATTTTCTCGTTTTGTCTATTACTTACCTATCTTAATTTGGTTAAAATTATATCGAAATGTCGAACAATTAATGCAGCCATATCTATTTAGGCTCTTTTTAAATTTCTTTATACTCAAACAGCCTTATCAAGAAACACGAACTAGCTTTAGACTAGTTACACCATCTTTTGTCTCTTTCGATCCAGCTAAATATTCCAGTAGCAAAAAAAAGATAAAAGCTGAAGTAACTAATCCGAAACTAATACCCGTTTATTAATAAGGCTGAAAAAGTTTTGGAATGGTGGATTATGGTTTGAGCAAACTAGCGTGATCTATGGCAGCTGTCATAGTTGAGCTGCCATGACAGCCTCTGTGGTGTGGATGTTGAGCAGGTTGTCCGGAGGTGGCGGGTTCGATCCCATGACAGGACAAGTATTTTTGTACAGAGAAAAGTCCTCGTAGTTATTGAGTCCCTAGATACAGGAATCCTTATAGCGTTATTATTATTATTTACTTAAGCCACGCGGTTTAATCTTACTGTTTTTTAGTCAGATTGTCTGGAACCAGTCTCGATTTGTATCAGGATCTTCACATTTTCCTAAATCAAAGCTTTAAAGTTTTTTTGTTTTAAATAAATATGTGTGGATTTTTCACACAGCGCCATCTAGCCCCAAACTAAGCAAAGCTTGTACTATGGGAACCAAATAACGGATACAATATTTATATACTTTTTGTTTGTAAATACATACATAGAATACAATATAAACACCCAGACACAGAACAAATAGGCATAAAGGCAATGGTAAAAACCTTTGGTCTCACTTCCCTGAAACTCATTTGAAGCTACAAATTCGTAACTCCAGGTTTCTGACCACGGATGCTCACTCACTGCATTTTCGAGCTGGAATTATTGAGGTTCATTAAAATTTACCTACCCTTTTGCTTAATATTCAGCCCGGCTTCGGATTATTCATTACGCAGTCACTAATTAATACAGGTTAATGCCACAACGTACATTTGGAGTGGTTTTCGATAATTTTTATCGAAAACCAATCGTTTTTACTAGGTGGTAGGACTTTGTTGCAAAGTTCGTCTAGGTAGGTACCACCGCTTTGCCAGTTATTCTGCCGCCAAGCAGTAGTGCGCAAGCACTACTGTGTTCCGGTTTGAAGGGCACTGTAGCTAGTGAAATTACTGGGCAATTGAGACTTTATGATCTGATCTCACAGTCGAGTAATCTTATTACCAGACTGTGCTGATGTCTCAGGATGATGTGCGCAGTGCAGTGTTGCTCGAAACTCTATTTTGGGGTTCCGATTGACACTGTTCTGTTATGGGCAGCCGTAGCGCTTAACATCAGGTGAACGGCTAGCTCGTCAAATCATTCAGTAATATAAAACAATTACACGTTAATCTATATTACATACTTGTAAATATCGGTCAAGCAGCGACTGCAAAAACTTCGAATATTAATAAAACTTGTCTGGAAAATACCATTAATTATAATAGTAATCCTTGAAATTTAAATTTAATATCTATCTCCTAGTTAAAAATCTTGATCTGGTGGGAAACAATTTAAACCAAAGTAATAATATATTTTTATTGACATAAAAACATAAAGTGGGGCTTTATTGGATTTGTTTTGGAACTACTTACACAATAAAGGCATCTAATAATAATAATAATATGTGTCGACATCTCACATAACGCCATCTAGCCCTAAACTAAGCAAAGCTTGTACTATGGGAAACCCAGATAACTAATACAATGCTTAGATACTTTTTGTTCGTAAATACTCGTACATACGTTGAACAGAATACAACACCCAGACACAGAACAAACACTTATGTTCATCACACAAATGTTTGTTCTGGGTGGGAATCGAACCCACACCTAATGTACTTATCCTATTCAATCTCTAATTAATCAAAACCTACTCTAAATTCAGAATCAACACTAAATTCAGATTTACGGCTGTTATCCTGTAATTTTCACTGAATGATTAGTGTTGGAAGACACTTGAATTAACATTTAACAATCGTAGTGCATAAAGTGTAACCTACATTGGATGTACCGATAGCACGGGTAGCGGAAGCGCATGTCAGTGGGCTTATAAACAGTTTCTTAACTTGCTCATTTTTAACCCAAGACGTAAAAACGACGGTGTGTTATAAGTTTGTGTCTGTGTGTGTGTGTGTGTGGAATCGTAGCTCCAGACCAGATGAACTGATTTTGATTTTTTTGTTTGAAAGGTGAATTAATCGGGAGTGTTCTTGTGAGCTATGTTTTATCAAAATTGATGATCAAATTGATGTCCATGATGGCCGCCGCCACTAAATGGCGGAATACATATTTTTTCACAACTCCCTCAATATGGGTATCAAATGATAGCTTGTCTAGTAGACTACTATGATAAATTTCAAATCCAAGATGGCCGCTACTACAAAATGGCGCAACACATTTTTTATATTATTATTTTGTATCGGGGTTATTTTAATTTTTAATATAATTATAGCTTGTTTCTGTATATTTATACTAGGCGTACCCCTCGGTTTTTCTTGCAATTTATCCGATTTACCAAGCGAACTTTTTAATTGTCTGAAATTAAACGTTTCTCATGGGGCTACTGGGTGAAAACAGTGTAACGGGACAACACGATGGGACTAGTGGGTCCGAGATATTAATGTTACGTGTCCCATTGGGACTGCTATGTCAAAATAGTGGCAGTAGACCCATCGTTTTGTCCCGCGTGTTATTCTATAGCATGGGATAGACTCTTTTGGCAACAAACAAGGAAACAAACATACAAACAACAGACAACGTTTCACTTACATATGTAGGCGGAACGGTTTGTGCGTAGGTTGCAACCTATATAACTATAGGCCTTCAGCATGTCCACACCGCGCCGTGTCTGGAACAAGAATGATCGTAGTACACCGAGCGATCCCTTTATATAGGGGCAGCGACGACAGTTGCCGGTGTTGCCACTGTAATAAATTTAAATGCTGCCACAGGGTAAATTACGGTACTGCCCGCTGCGCATAGAGTTTATAACTGGACATAGCCGCCGTCATATATGTATAGTGTAGTATGGGACACTTGTACCTACAAGTGAAATATTAAAAAAAATTAGTTCCCAAATTCTAGTTAGATATATTCCTTTAGATACATGACACATTTCCTTAACTTTTGGGCAAACATAAGTAGGTATTATAGTTATATATAAAATAGAAAGAACATTTGTTGTACCTTTTACGTATTAGCAGAAATAGTTTCGTCTACAAATTAATTAGGTTAATGGAGCTTTAGCACTGTATCAAAGTGTCGGAAGTGCCAAGTGGATAACGGGCCGGAACGTGCCGGAACGTCCGATTCCGCTCGCCGCTGCACCGAGTTCCGTTTCCGACGGAAACTCGCCAAGAGCTAGATAATAAGCACCAATAGTGATGAACCATATCAAATTTTCCTGAAAGGTTACTTGCAATTTACATGAAACGTTACGAAGCAAATCACACTATCACACTAATATTATAAAGGTGAAAAATATTTCACATACAATCGTATGTGTGTATGTCTGTTTGTGTATATGTGTATATGTTTGTTACTCCTTCACGCTCAAATGGCTGAATGAATTTGGATAAAATTTGGTACCAAGATAGCTTATAGACTAGAATAACATATAGGCTACATTTTATTCCGGAAATGTAAAATTTTCCCGTCGGATCAGTAAATAATCAAATGATTAAAATACTCTTTATCCGCGGGAGAAACCGCGGGCGCAACTAGTAGAGTTATAGAAATAGTGGTTGCGAGTACCGAATTAAACTCCTTTGAAATTTTTAGCTAGCTGCTGCCCGCAGTTCTGCATGCGTGGATGGATAGTTTACCTACAATAAGTATCTTTAATCTATTAACACATGCATGCCACTTGCCACTCCACAGCGTGGAGCAGTGACAGCGATATTATACTATACACGTATTCGGTAATGCGTTTGAAATTTTGGAGATGTATCTTATTTATAAAACCGTACAGTTTCACGATCATTATTCAAAGTTTTTATTTTGTTTTTGTTTTGCCTCCACACTTTTATATATTTAGCTAGTGTCAAGTTATTGATGATTTCTCAAGTTAATTAAAATTATATATGATATATGTCAGTCAAGTGATAGTCTGGTCTCAAGTCCTAGTAAAGTGGTGGAAACCACCAGAAGCTTCTATGTAGATTTGGAAACACACGAAAAGAAACGTTTCACCATCATTATACCACTTTTCCATACTCATGCCTGTGCTCCAGCACTTAATGAATAAAACGCCACTATGCACTGAAAATAACACAAGTATTGGAAAATAATACAATGTGGAGCCGCGATCTTTTTAGTTTTCCCGCCAAAAACTATTCGAAGTTATTTACCCTAAAGACTAATAGTTACTTGAGATCAACACAACAATGTCACATTTCTTAAAAAGTGCTGTCATACAAATAAAAAACAAAAGGCGTTTTCCCTACAGGGCTCCGTTTTAGCTGATTGCTGTAAGGGTCGTACCCTCGAGGCATTGTTCGCGCCGTCTTTGTCGACCGAAACTTGACGCCTCTTGACGGTGCGAAATATGTCTGTGTTTAAGAATAAACAACCGTCAAGCGCTTTCCAGATTCTAAAGGAGTAGCTATATGCTATGGCGTTTAGTTTCCTGTCCTATAAACTCTGTAACTTATATATATAATGTCAATATATATGTGTTTAAGAATAAAAAACCGTCAAGCGCTTTCCAAGTTCTAAAAGAGTAGCTATACACTATGGCGTTTAGTTTCCTGTCCTACAAACTCTGTAACTTATATATATAATGTCAATATATATGTGTTTAAGAATAAACAACCGTCAAGCGCTTTCCAGATTCTAAAAGAGTAGCTATATACTATGGCGTTTAGTTTCCTGTCCTATAAACTCTGTAACTTATATATATTATGTCAATATATATGTGTTTAAGAATAAACAACCGTCAAGCGCATTCCAGATTCTAAAAGAGTAGCTATATACTATGGCGTTTAGTTTCCTGTCCTATAAACTCTGTAACTTATATATATTATGTCAATATATATGTGTTTAAGAATAAACAACCGTCAAGCGCTTTCCAGATTCTAAAAGAGTAGCTATATTCTATGGCGTTTAGTTTCCTGTCCTATAAACTCTATGACTTATCAATATAAATATAATGTCAATATGTCTGTGTTTAAGAATATGTCGGCAGAACGGGTTCTGCGTAGGTTACAACCTATATAACTATAGGCCTTCAGCATGTCCACACCGCGCCGTGTCTGGAACAAGAATGATCCTTGTTGTTCGAAACAAGAATGATCTGGGTTAACCCTGCAACTAAAATTGATATTAGTGTCACCCGCCGTCACGTCATCATATTTTCGACGTTGCTTGAAGAGTGATGTAGAAATGGGCATCCCACTTCTGATGTAGGCTGAAAGGGGTTGTGCGTAGGTTGCAACCTATATAACTATAGGCCTTCAGCATGTCCACACCGCGCCGTGTCTGGAACAAGAATGATCCGTAGCACACCAATCGATCCCTTTATATAGCCAGATGGATGGGGCAGCGACGACAGTTGCCGGTGTTGTCACTGTAATAAATTTAAATGCTGCCACAGGGTAAATTACGGTACTGCTCGCTGCGCATAGAGTTTATAACTGGACGTAGCCGCCGTCACGGCCATACTGACGTGCGTACGTCCTCGTACGCTTAGATTCACTTTGTACCTGGTGAGGGACATAAGTATCAGTGTTATTGCTCGTTCATCCTGACAATTAAATTGAGTTAAACTTGGAGTCAAAGTCAAAAGATCAGGTTTCAATTTGATTAGTCAAAAGCATTTTAACCTGCCAGTCATCGTCAGGCAGGGTTAACCCTTCAGGACCATCAGTATCCCTTCATTTACAAAAAATGCACCGGATGGTGCTAGACCGGATAGATATCCCTTTAGCAACCAAAAATCATCAAACTAATACCGTATCCCTTCATTTATAAAAATGGACCGGATAGTGCTATACCGGATAGGATCCCTTTAGCAACCAATAATCATCATTCCAACTAATACAAATTAGTGCTAGACCGGATAGATTATCCCTTTAGCATTCAGACACATTTTTTGTCATCATTTTAACATTCTCTTTTCTTACTTTTTTCCCCTCATTTTTTCACTTTTTTTTTTCTTTTTCTTACCCTTTTTTTCTCATTTCTTTTTCTAACAAATTATTACTTTTTTTTACCATAACTTTCATTCTCTTTTTTTTTCACTGGTCTGGGTTAACCCTGCAACTAAAATTGATATTAGTGTCACCCGCCGTCACGTCATCATATTTTCGACGTTGCTTGAAGAGTGATGTAGAAATGGGCATCCCA
Source organism: Ennomos fuscantarius (assembly GCA_905220475.3). Classification (NCBI taxonomy): domain Eukaryota; kingdom Metazoa; phylum Arthropoda; class Insecta; order Lepidoptera; family Geometridae; genus Ennomos; species Ennomos fuscantarius. Next base: position 5,286,148 of record HG992033.1, read on the forward strand.
CTACTGATGTAGGCTGAAAGGGGTTGTGCGTAGGTTGCAACCTATATAACTATAGGCCTTCAGCATGTCCACACCGCGCCGTGTCTGGAACAAGAATGATCCGTAGCACACCAATCGATCCCTTTATATAGCCAGATGGGTGGGGCAGCGACGACAGTTGCCGGTGTTGTCACTGTAATAAATTTAAATGCTGCCACAGGGTAAATTACGGTACTGCTCGCTGCGCATAGAGTTTGTAACTGGACGTAGCCGCCGTCAAGTACACAACCGTCAAGCACTTTCCAAGTTCTAAAAGAGTAGCTATGGTTCGATTCCCGCGGCAGAAGAAGTCTTTGTCCACAGAAAAAAGGCGCAAATACTTGTTCTGAGTCTGGGTGAAGTGGGAACATAGTCCATGTAGTTCTTGGGTAAGGACACTAACTAAGATTCTCTGTGTCTAAGGATTCACAGGGTATCTTATCAGGGATTTATGTATGTGATCGTTGGACGTTATTATTACTATATTTTTAAGATCACACACACACAAGTACATAGATATTATGATCAATTGAATATATTAAAATTATTAAAACTGGGCAAAGAAATTGACACCTAAAGCGTAGTAACTGAATATTATGATTGTTGTATGCTGGCTAATTTTATTGAGATATAATAAAACCACCAACGCCTAGTGCAGGTTGGCAGTGCCGGTAACACATTTATACACTAGTTGCGCCCCGTGGATAAAAAGTATTTTAATAATTTGCTCATCCTACTTGAAAATTTCACTTTTCCGGAATAAAGCGTAGCCTATATGTTAATCCAGTGTATAAGCTATCTAGGCACCGAATTTCATCCAAATCCATTCGGCCGTTTGCGCGTGAAAGAGTAACAAACATACACACATACAAACTTTCGCCTTTGAAAATGAAGTTTGTAAATTATATATTTTCTCGAAATATGGTACAAAACGATGACAATTATTCATGAAAATAGTACTTTATAATATTAGTGTGACTTAATGATCAACAATTAGAGTGTACAGTAATTTACCTGATATTTATAAGAATTTACCTCTAATTACTTTAAAGACATAATTGACTCAATGGCTCTTAGATAAATGTTTTTACGATTTAAATGAATATATGACTTATAAAAAATGATAATGTACCAATATTTGTATGGCTAGTAATTAATAAATGTAAGAAACTTATAACATTGCACACCACTGTCGTGGTAGAATGTACGAGCTATTTAATTGTAATACCAACTATTTATGTACTACATTCTGCAATAAATGATATTCTATTCTATGCTATTACTCTATTCCATAACAAAAAGATTTCAAAGTATTTTAGAATAATACCTACATTTGGATTCATTGCGCGATGTCACAAAGACAAATTGGAGGATCGATGTGAGTTTCCTGCGAGTGGCCATTAGTGAGTCAGAGGACTCGTGTCTCACGTTTCGAGAGTACTCCACTCGAGGGCTTTGTCTCACCACTCACCACTACATCTACTCTATAGTCATGCCGTTTCTTGTATATTCACTTTATGTGTTCATATGTGTTCATTATGATACTCGTTACTTTAACATTAAATACTCGCTAATCTAAATATATATAACTCAAAGTTGATTGACTGAGTGACTGACTGACATTGTGATCTATCAACACACAGCCCAAACCACTGGACGGATCGGGTTGAAATTTGGCATGCAGGTAGATTTTATGACGTAGGTATCCGCTAAGAAAGGATTTTTCTAAATTCCACCCTTGAGAGGGTGAAATGGGTGGTTGAATTGTTTTTCCATAAACCACGCCGCGGGCGAAGCTGCGGGCAGAAGCTCGTATTGTATAGGTATAGGTGTTTGTTCTGTGTTTGGGTGTTATATTGTATTGTATGTATGTATTTACAAACAAAAAGTATCTAAGTGTTGTATCAGTTATCTGGTTCCCATACCACAAGCTTTGCTTAATTTGGGGCTAGATGGCGTTGTGAGAAATGTCCACACATATTATTATTATTATTTATTGAAATACTCATTATAGGAGTATTTAAAGTACCACGTGTTTGCGATAGATCCCCAAGTACATTTTTTTTTCTTGTTGAATGATGCAGCATGCATACACCTGATGTCAAGTGACACGGCCGCCCATAACAGAACAGTGTTACTCGGAATTTTAAAATATAAAGTTTGACGCGATATTGCACTACGCACATCATCCTGAGACATCAGCACAGTCTGGTAATAAGATTACTAGACTGTGAGATCAGATCATAAAGTCTCAATTGCCCAGTAATTTCACTAGCTACAATGCCCTTCAGACCGGAACAGAATTCAGAGCAGAATAACTGGCAAAGCGGTGGTACCTACCTAGACGAACTTTGCAGAAAAGTTTTACCACGTTTTTTAGTAAGAACAAGTATTTAAAATAATATATCATATGTATAAAAAAGGTAGGTACCTACCTTTTTTATATATATTAAGGCACTGTTGCTTACAGCCAATTATATCTTTATAAAAATAAGCAACAGTGAATAAAATGAAAATAAGCTAATTATCCGTGAACAGTCAAGTAATTAAATGAGAAATGACGCAGTTCCAATTACCTACTTGACTCCTATTCAGACCGAAGTGACTGCGAGTAGTAAGCGTTTTACCGCTCAGCATTTCTGCGATTCTTCCAGCCCCATAACTAATGCGCATATATTATTTCACAAGTGTACTTGGACGCGGAAATATGCAAAATTACGTGTAACATGCAGCTTGGGCTCGTGTGTACAGTTAATATTAAAAGTGGAAACTGCAATAAGGGCTCATGAACAACTCTGTGAGCTACTATATACCCCATTCAAAGTCAGTGAAAGAAAACTTTGAATGTTACTCTAAGCTTATAGTTTTAATTTAGGGTAAACGGTAAATATATTCAAGAACAAATTATAAGTTTTTAAACAATAAAACTAAAATGAAATTAAAAACTATGCATAACCAAAACTTAATCTAAGAAGCCGCTACCAGTAGGCAACGTGCCCAAAATGCTGGCGGCATTGCTCCGTTGAATGGCAATGCTTAGTCTGTGGGCTAAATAGAGACCAGCATTTTGGTCACGTGTTGCCTCAATCAGTCGTTCCGAAAGATCTTTGTAAATTTTGTGGCCCCAACGTCTCGACACCGAAAGGTGCAAATATATAACCACTGTCTAGGCAGTTATATTTTAGGGACTTATTTTATTTTATTTAGGGTTGTGCAGTAGGTTAGTTATAATAACGATATATAGTGTGCAAGCAAGCAATGTTGCACTCATAGCTAAATAGTAACCTACATGTATGCATATTTTACCATTTATTTTAGCAGCTATTCGATTTTGTTAACTAATATTTCGTGCATGTTTCGTTTCTATTTCCAATAGATTATTGTTGAAATAATGATGACCATCCTCTTTGTTTATTGGTCCCCAATTTGCGCGGCATCGAATTATGAATGAGAGGTTTTGATGTAGATAAGGCACGGTACGCTGTTCGGTTGAAAGCTATAGAGTTAAAAAGGCTGTCATATTTCGCAAATAAATGTTATGTTCTATTCGTGTGACTACATATATGCTTAATTTTAAATACCAGAATTTACTTTATATGCCGGGTATTTACCACTGTTCCACAAGTTACGTTGTAAGTACCACAAGTTCACGCGAACTCTTACATTTTTACATTCTCAAGTCAAGTCTATACGTTTTGGTGTATTTTTACTTTCGTAGTTTGAATGATATTAGTCAGTCGGAATTTAATAGAGAGTATTTCTGACTATAATAAAGCCAATTTCGTACATTTTAAATCAAACGCAACATTACTTCATCAATTTTCATTCAGCTTCAATATACAAAATTAATGTCAAAAATTATGCGTTGAAAAGCACCGCAGCGGTTAATGTAATATGCATTTACTATAATAATGTTACCTATATGCTCTGGTGCTGTAATACCCAATATTACTCAGTGGCTGTAATACTCGGTGGTTGTAAATAGTGCACAACTCTAATTGGCACTCACAGTTACGAGCCGCGACAGGCATTTGTGTGAAGCATCCGGTGAAATTTCTATTGTATGGTTATTGACATAGTACATAGACTCTTTGCAGAAAACCTACATTTTTACTTACAGGATGAAAAAGTATGGTTTAAATCAATACACTCAAAGTTTATAATGACACTAGAATATATATATTGTGCAACTCCGCTAAAAATACATTTTATGCTGGATATTCGTGTTTCATTTTGTATGTATGATTAAAAGCTGTTGAACAAATGCTGATTTTTTTATAATAATAATAATAAAAATAATAAAATAATATTTAATATATTAAAAATAATAAATAAATAATTTATTACATGATTATTTACTAGAGTGGCCCGGAAAAGTTGTTATTCCTTATTTATTTATTTATTACGATCACCAAAATAATGTGCACCGTAGCCTAAACCGTAGTAGTAGTAGTAAGCGTAGCATTTTATGCTGGATATTCGTGTGTCATTTTGTATGTATGATTAAAAGCTGTTGAACAAATGCTGATTTTTTTATAATAATAATAATAAAAATAATATTTAATCATTAAAAATAATAAATAAATAATTTATTACATGATTATTTACAAGAGTGGCCCTGAAAAGTTGTTATTCCTTATTTATTTATTTATTACGATCACCAAAATAATGTGCACCGTAGCCTCTTTTATGGAACATTTTTTATTTTTTAGACCACATGACTGAAGTAAAACTGTTGGAGCAAGAGAGATGGAGCTATTTCTCTTGCTTCTACAGTAAAATACAAAACGTAACTCTTTCTTTTTATCTTCACTTAGAGAGGAAGATATAAGTATATCTCCCACTCAATTGCCGTTCCCCTCACCAGCTTACTCCCTACGTCAAGCGTGCGTAAAGAAGTTTTACTTAAAAAAAACCTATGTTAATGTTTGACAAAGATGAGAACCTTGTAGAGAGAATAAGCGAAAAGGTTCGTAAAACTTATAAAATACAATGGCGTTCATCAAAATTTATTGAAAATTTGAAATTTATTTCCTCGTGTAAACTGTGGCACTACTCTAATCCCAATTGCATGGATCCAGTCTAGTATCTGATTTAACAATCCAATCTGATGGGTTATTGTTTTTAAAGGGTTCGCTTCGCTTGGGGAAAAGTACAACGAGAGACCAATTTGTCAGTTCGATGAGGCATACAATACGGAAGTAGAGTTAGCTTGATTGTGACACATAATAAATTAGAGAGTGCTACTGTACTTTATTGTGACCTCTATTAGAAAATATTAGTAGGTATTATACAAGTAACAAACGCATGGAAAACAGAGTTCAGACTAAATGGTTTTCTCATGATTGCCATTGTCAGAACTGAACCAAATAGGACCACACGGGAAGTACCAGCTTTAAAAAAGAGAATCATCATAATCGGTTCTCCCAGTCAAAAGTAAAAAAAAAATTATATAAAAAACAGTTGAATTGTGAACCTTCTCCTTTTTTGAAGTCGGACAAATCAATCTTACTGGTGATTATGGCAAACTCTCCCTCCTAATGATGGAGGTCTATATGCAGCAGTAGACGCTGATGATGATGATAATCCGTTCTGTGGTATAAAATGGTATTTCATTTTAAATTTTGGAGTAGGGTTAACTTAAAAAATTAGAGAAACATTTTAAATTAGTGCTAAGTAATTGCACATTAGTTTCGTCCTTGAAATGTACTCGTATCAAATTGAGCAGAATAGCAATGACTATACGATGACCTAATTTTGTGTGTGAAGCGCCGCCCCTCTGCGCTGGCCGACCGCGCAGAGAGGCGGTGGCGGCGAGAGAACCGCTCGAACGCGCGGTCTGGTGGTGTAATTGTGTTAAGCATCAACGGATTACTAAGAAATCACTGCAATGTGAAATCCACCTCATCACCTGCCACGGCGGTGCGCGGTGCCGTGTGATAAGCGCCTAAAATAAAATAAAATAAAGCTGAGCCATTCAGGAACTGCCTGAGTGCTCTTAAAAATCGTAAACTACCCACTTCCTGCCTGACTTAGTCCACTTGTAACAGTTGTAAGCAACGCTACACGTAAGGTCTAAAGCTAGTGCTTAAGAAAATACCTGGAGGAGTCACACAAAGGCTTTCAAGAGTTCAGGACTACTCTTAAGGCTTTCACAGGGTTGGTGCGACCGCTTCAGTTGAATTAGACACTTGTGGATTGTAGAGTCTGTAAAAGATTTAAATGGAAGGTACTCCTGTCCCTGAATGAGTTCCTTTTAGGTAGGTAAGTCATATTACTCTGTAATATGAAACAATGGTTAGTACGATATTTAATACTACGATAAATAATATTTAATACTACTACGAATTTTTTTGTATTGCCTAAATTTAACTACTCATATTTAATTTGAATGACTTGTAAACTTAGTTTACCAATAAATGAGTATTTGAATAAGAATTTTGGTATAATAGAAAAAAAGCAACATAGGTTTATTTTAAACGAGCTTCTGCCCGCAGCTTCGTCCGCGACCTAGCCTATGGGAAAAAAATTCAACCACCCATTTTACCCTCTTAAGGGTGGAATTTCGAAAAAAATCCTTTCGTAGCGGATGTCTACGTCATAACATCTACCTGCATGCAAAATTTCAGCCCGATCCGTCCAGTGGTTTGGGCTGTGCGTTGATAGATCACTATGTCAGTCAGTCACCTTTGAGTTCTATATATTTAGATTTTGTAATGTACAAATAGCTAACCAGATAGCAATAGAATGTTTTAATTCGCAAATTGGTACCAGGTCCGATTGAAAGTTGAAGAATAATTTACTGTGCTCTAGTAATTGATGTTCATTTAATAAAACATAAATACTATTTTAAGCGACTTAAAAAAGGGGGAGGTTCTCAATTCGACTGTTTATTTTTACGTTTGTTACCTCAGAACTCTTGACTGGGTGAACCAATATTGATGATTTTTTATATTTGAAAGCTGGTGCTTCCAGTATGTTCTCATTTCAGTTTAGCCCAATTCTGACAATGGCAACCATGAGAAAACCACATGAGTCTGAAGTCGGATTTTTACGGTTTGCGTTTGTTACTTGTGTTTTATTATCGGAACTGTCCTTAAGTTCACTCTACTTGAATAGATACATAATTTGTAGAATAGAGTATCCGCAATACAGAGGAAAGCTGTTACACTGAGTAGTGGAGGAACACAGAGACGGGCGCTCGAAGCGATGCATTCGAATCATTCGGACGATTGCATCGATTAATTCGAGTTGGACCGCAAACAACGGCTCGAAGCGATGCACGCACGACCACCTCTGAAGCTTTGCTTACTAAGCTATTTACAATTCATCAAGTAAATATTAAATGGACGATGCAACGGCGTTAAAAGCTTTTAAAAATGAATAATACTAATAAATAATAAAATAATAATAATAAAATGCTCGATCAAAGAATAATACTAATACTATTAATAGATATTAATTGACTCGATTCTATTTACGCAAAAAAGTTTTTGTTTTTTTGTTAGTATAATGTGCTCATTCGATTTATTCATTTTAATCGTTGGTCATTAAGAAATAGGCCACTCAAACAGTGATAAAAATGCATCTACGAAATTAGTTAATAAACTAGTTTGAAACAAAGATAAAGTCATTGCAAATATTATGGCTAAAAAATTCAATCACTGTCTGAAGCGAGGAGGAATTAATCTGGGAAATGAATAAGTAATCCTTTGCTACGGAACTATTTCTTATCCCACTTAGCAGCGTTCGCGTCGCATTTGTTCAATTTACTTACTTTTCATAGTATCTACGACTAATGTTAGGGGAGTTGTTAGCACTTAAAAAGGTGTGTGTTTCCTTTTGATTACTCTGATATTTTCATTATTTGAATGAATATGGATTTTTTTAATCTCCTATAAAATTACTCTTTTTTATGTTAAGAAATGAAATTACCAGCTAGTAAGTAATTCGCCTTATGAGTACGGCTGCCCATAGTAGCAGTGTATTCGTGAAACTTTATTTTTGTTTTAATATGACGATGATGTTTTATTGATGCGTTGTTTCTAAATATGCATAGCGTCACAGGTTAAAATAATAATTATGTATGGATGTTTGAGCAAGTTAATCGTTTACGTCACTTAGTAAAAGGTAAGTGGTAACGGCTCCTTTACTTAAGCTGTTTATAACAGCTGTTGGATCCCGCACTCATATGTTATTCAAGACTCTCGCGGATGTGCGTCATGAAATGGGACCAATTTCCACTCGTCAAATTGTTGGAACTTCATTTAGGTGATTACTGTTGAACATTAACGACACCGAAATAGTAAAATGTTTTGAAGCTTAGAAAAATAAATTTTATTTTGTCAATATTTTCTTAATTCCAGCGGCCTTTCCTGTGAGGTACATTTTAAAAGGAAGGTTAATTAAAAGAGTGTTTCCACATCTACGCATTATAGAGGCACGTTTATGGTGTTATAATTATGTCGATCATTTTGATTGATCATCATTTACGCACACCCGTGGCTGGGTCGGCCACGGGTAGTGTCGGGCTCGGTGCCAGAGGCGCACCCATACCGACTAAAACTTCACGATGTTTCTCCGTCCCAGCTGGAAGCAGGGCCGCGGGTCCGCTTTTGCACTCTCCGCAGCCCTGCCTGCAATTATGTCCATAGCCTACAGTGACCTCTTCCCATCGGGAAGGCCGTATGCTTGCTTGCTATTTATAGCATACAAAATTCATCGTTCATCAACCGTGAAAACCTAAAAAGAATACGTAACCGGTAATTAATATTTTACCTAACAACGAGCTGTGTATCCACGGATAAACCATACATTTAATAGCGAAAATATTCAAGGTCTGTGATCTGAACCATTACTACTGAACCGTTTTAATTTCATTTTTCAATTCTTCATTCGAGTCGAAATGAGGATATCACCTTCTTGGTTGTTACCAAGAGACAGATGCCGTATCTGTGGGAGTCTCCACGTTCCTTTTCACGGTAAATAAAGATTTCCAATTCCCTGAAACTTTGATTAGAATTGAAAACCAATCATAAAGATATATTGGATGGATTTTGATTATTTGTTTAGGATAGGTAAGATATGGCTTCTATTTCTATTTTTAGAATTACCATCCAAATATAAAGTACTATTGGATTAAGGGATCCATCAAATAAGTCTGAAAATGCTTGAGGAAAAACAAAAACACTATGAGAATATTTGAATATAAATAATTGAATCAATGTTTAAGGTGTTATTCTATTTTACGTATAAGGAAGTATTATTAAGGCGATTGAAGCCAATTTCACCCCTTTTTTCAAAAGATATTATTTTTATACATACTACTAAGGAATAAATAGTCTAATTTTGGTATTACATTATTTTTAGACAAAACTGGGAAAAGTCTTCATTGTACCCATATAACTTTCTTTGTACTGTAACTTGAAACGACGGTATAGCTTTATTTACATAAAACAGCCGTATTCGCGATTATGCGGGTATTCCGCTGTTTTGATCGCGGAATCTGGCTAGATCCGCTATAAACCGGTATATATCGATATAGCCGGTATAAATCTCGCTTTGAGCTCGGCGGGCATTCCTGGCAAGTTACCGAACAACAGTAATGAAGGCTTAATCCGCTAAATTCCTCCATAATCCCGTGGGTTCTGTTTGAGACTTGGCTTTGCTCTATCTATAATAATGAACTATTGGCATTATGGTATTTATGTTCATTTGTAAAGTCGTCCTGTGAGCAATAGATGTCGATTTTGAAGTCACAATCAAATGGAAAATGAATGAAATACAAATATGGATGGATTAATAATAGTTTTATATAATTAACTGTGCCGGATAATTATTAGTTTTGCATATATAATATCAAACCACCAATACTCGTATCACAGCTGGCAAAATCAACAGGCTAATTCTGGTAAAAAACTACCTACCTTCTTCTTCGTTTAATGGCTTTCTTCTTTTTTCTTCGTTTGATGGCTTTTTATCGCTTTTTAGCGATAATTCTGCAATGTTAAGTAAGGATTTTTTGTGCTGTTTTATCATGTCAAAGTCTTATTTTGTCAGTCAAAATGCCACAGTAAAATGGTGGATATTTTACTGTAAGCACTAGGAAGTCTTGAAGTGAAAACGAAAAGGCATGGTTTTATCGAGTAGAGTCGGTGAAACGAAAATATAAAATTGAGGTTTATCTATGGATTACACTTTATGGAAATAAAGTTGTGAAATTAAGCTTGGTGAAATGTAACCTAAATAAAGTGTGCGTTAGTTAATTATCGGATCTTATTGACTCTTTGTTAGAAAGGTTTCAATTAAATGATTGCTCTTCCATTTGTATATTCAAACCACTCTGATAAAATAATCTTGATCTTTTATAAAGTACAAAAAGGACTACTTAATCATTTTAGCGATATAAAATGAATTCTGTTAAAATTCTAGCTGGCATTAACACCTTCCCTTTCAGCCGCCATTATTCCGCTGGAATTTGGAAAGATGTCATAAAATTTTAATTTTTCATAGCGTCCATTACAATTTGCTGAAACGACATCGCATTACGGGGTGGCTAAAAGCACATTTTAAAAGGCAGCCCGAATTATACCGCCCCTGGCGACGCGATTAACAAGAACTGAGAAGAATTACTTATTTTACGGGTGGAATGGAGATTATTTGATGTTTGGGAACCTATATTTTTCGTCAAAGATTAATTTGAGGAAGATTTTTTTAGGACCTTCACAGACAATGGATCAAACTGTCAGTATTTGGGTCAAAGGCAAGATAATTAAAAAAAAGCATACATGTTTGTTGTAACAACACTTATTTTTAGTTCAATTAGTTAGTTATTTAGTTCATACCTACTAAATTTAAATTTGAAATCAAAACTGTTACCTTCGTCGGTTTTTAGTACATAAGAACAAATAGACTTATTTATTTTGGGATGAAATAGGAATTTCTTGGAAAGACGATTAAATATGTTAAAAATCGGCTAAAATTTCAAATTTCTCATAAAAAAAATTTAATAGTGTGGCTTTTTTTAATGAATAGTATTTATGCTTTACAGTTTTGAAGGATTATGAAGTATATAAATAACAATAATTTGACAGCATCTGTGGTGCGGTAGTTGAGCAGGTCGACTCATATTCCGGAGGCGGCGGGTTCGATTCCCGCGGCAGGGCAAGTATTTGTGTACAGAAAAAAAGCGCAAATACTTTTTGTGTCTCTGGGTGTTGTGAAACCGTGGTCTTTGTAGTTCCTAGAATGAGGGTATCCTAGTAAGGGTTCAGGATCTATGTATGTGTAGGCAGAACGAGTTGTGCGTAGGTTGCAACCTATATAACTATAGGCCTTCATGTCCACACCGCGCCGCGTCCGGAGCAAGAATGATCCGTAGTACACCGAGCGCTTCCTTTTTTATAGCCAGATGGGTAGGGGCGCTATGGCAGTTGCCGGTGTTGCTACTGTAATAAATTTAATGCCACCACAGGGTAAATTACGGTGCTCGATCGCTGCCCGCTGCGCATAGAGTTTACATTTACAACTGGACGTTGCCGCCGTCACATGTAATCGTTGGGTGTTATTATTATTATTATTAAATAAGAGATTAATAATGGTTAAATTACTACGAGAAATAGTACATCATACCTCGTCTACACGTTCGTGAATCAGCACCGAGTCGACAGTGTCGACACCTAGGGAGGCTCGCATTTAGATAATTGCGGGATAGCGGCGGAACTTTGTTGGTTGACGCTTTTGTACTGTCCGTAGTTCGCGCTCTTTGAAGTGCATAATGACAGTCCGCATTACGCGCATTGTTCGATGACTGTCTGTGTGGTCGCGTGATTTGATTGAGTCATGACTAGTGATGGCTTGTGAATAACTTGTTTTAACCTTTATGCTATCATTAGTTTTTGTAATTGGACACATAAATCATTGTTCATTTTGAAATGAATAACAAATGAAGGCAATAATATGATATGACTATGTGGTTGCGTAATTTGATGGTGCCGTGACTAGTGATGGCTTGTGAATAACTATGTTTTAAACTTTACGCTATTAATAGTTTTTGTAATTACTAAGGCACCTAAATCATTAACTACAACTAGTACACGGCTAACAATCACGAAACACTCACTCACCGGTTCGATATATTCGATTGTATCTTTCATTTTGAAATTAACAACAAATGAAGGCAATAATATGATATGACTATGTGGTTGCGTGATTTGATGGTGCCGTGACTAGTGATGGCTTGTGTATTCTCTTTGTTTAAGCTTTACGCTATTAATACCTTTTGTTATTGGACACCTAAATCATTGTTCATTTTGAAATGAATAACAAATGACGGCAACATTATGATATGACTGTGGTTGCGTAATTTGAAAGTGCTATTATAGTGATTGCCTGTGAAAGGCTTTGTTTCAGCTTTAGGCTACACTACTAGTACATAACAAATTTTAAGCGTTATTTTTATTTACATTTTGAAGAAAAACTTTTTTACGCAGGCTTGACTTGAGGAGTAAGCTGGTGAAGCGAACCGAAGTTTAGGAGGAGATATACTTATATCTCTCTCTCTACGTGAAGATAGAAAGAGAGACTTACGTTTCATATATTACTGTAGAGGTAAGAGAGATGAAGCTAAAGAAGTTTTACTTCAGTCGTGTGGTCTAAAGCGCAATCCTTTTGTTTTTGACGTGCATAATTTTATTGATGACTACTACATTATGCCTTGTTCAACGCCTGGCTCAGATTGTGTGAATTTCAATACAAAATTGAAAGAGTAAAAAGTTAAGTAGGTGTTGAAAAGCAATGCAAAATTAAAAAGTAAAATTAAGCTAGGTAATCTAGTTTAGAACAAAATTATGAACCTTTGTTGTCTAGTAATAGTTTAAAAGCTAAGTAAATAAATAAAATATACATATATATTAGTATTATATATTATTATATATATATTTATTAATTGGTGATAATAATGACGTCTAACGATCATATTCATAGGTCCTGGGTCTACTACTGTAATTAAGGACCCACGATCTACAAGGACATAGCCACCTAGTGCAAGTACTTGCGCTTTTTTACTGTGCACAAATACTTGTCCAGTCGCGCGCTCAAACGTTATGTGCTCAAGATGTACGTTGTGTGTAGTTGCATTTTGCTTACGTAATATGAAAGGATAATTGCAGTGCATTGATAAACACGTGAAACTAATACCAACTTATAACTAAAATTTTCGGAACAGCATTACAAATTTACCTGCTCTAATTTGTATTCCAGTTGGATCCCAGGAAGCGATTTTGTAAGTACTTTAGTAAGGAAAATAAATTAGACAATGATTGGAATTAACCTTCGTAGTGAATTAGAAGGAATTGGCCTTGTGTATCGGATCAACTTCTTTTTCGGGAAGGCGGAGCTTTCAAATGTTTTCGTGCAATAATTAGCTCGCACCTTACATAGTAGTACTAGTTCGGGAGTCTATGGATTCATCATACATTTGTAATTAATTGTGTCATAAAATAAAATTGTATTTGTAATACAAAGTCCGTGATAATTAGTGCATAATCGGCTTGGAATCAATTACAGGTACACTGTGAAACCAATACCAATGAAAAAAACGTTTGCTTTCAGATTCATTTTGGTCTTTTTCGCTATTCAGGCATGCACGCCTACTTGAAAAATTCACTCTGTATCCTCGGATAGCCTCTGTGGTGTGGTGGTTGAGCAGGCTGGCTCATAACCTTGTGTGGCGGGTTCGATTCTCACAACAGGACAAGTATTTGTGCACAGAAAAAAAGCCCAAGTATTTCTTGTGTGTCTGGGTGTTGTAGGATTATGGTCCTCGTAGTTTCTGGGTCCTCAGATACAGGGAATCTTCGTTAGAATATGTGATCGTTGGGCGTTATTATTATTATATTCATATCATTAATTGACTACAGACTTTCATCCACTCGTACATACCCATGTATGCAATGAATCATTGCATACTTACATTCTTTTCATCATCATCATCATCATCATCAGCCTGTGTTAGTCCACTGCTGGACATAGTCGCCCAAGGTACGCCATTGAGCCCGGTCTTCGGCTTTTCTCATCCAATGATTGCCAGCCACTCGGCGCAAGTCGTCGCTCCACCTAGTCGGCGGGCGTCCTACACTACGTTTACCAAGTCGCGGTCTCCACTCAAGGACACGCTTTCCCCAACGGTTGTCGGTTCTGCGGCAAATATGGCCAGCCCACTGCCACTTCAGTTTGCTAATTCGATAGGATATGTCAGTGACCTTAGTTCTCTGACGGATCACCTCATTTCTGATTCGATCCTTCAGAGAAACTCCAAGCATAGCCCTCTCCATAGCTCTCTGAGCGACTTTAAGTCGGTGAATTCTTTTAGGTTGCGCTACTTTGAAATACCTACAGTAGGCGGTCTTACCAATCAGAGCGATCTCTTCCCGACAACCTTGCACGGAAAGGAGAATTTTATTAATGTACCTTTGTTTCTAATGCAGTTCAAAGCGAGCCGATAAATTAATTTCAGACCACCGCACATTAGCCCGTCCCCACATACACATTCGCAAGTGTAAATGGGACAATACGACGCGTTGCGAGTGTTCCGAGCCATTGGGCTTATATCGCCGACGAGTGGACAGTGGACTCCCGACTGATTTCCCGCTCATTGCGTCCGTATCGCTGCGGGTCCATAAATAAACATTGCACTCGATATAATTCATTGGATGTGAGTGAAATATGCAGTTGTCGGTAGGACTTTTTTCGTTGCAATATACGCATTGTTATGTGTTCCTCTTACCTAATTTTTTATGTATCTCAAACTGTGCAGAATATCGGAGCTATATCGGTTACTAAATATTCTATCTTCTATATGTCGGCGGCAACGTCCAGTTATAAACTCTATGCGCAGCGGGCAGTATCGTAATTTACCCGGTGATAGCATTTAAATTTATTACAGTGGCAACACCGGCAACTGTCATTGCTCCCCACCTATCTGGCTATATAAAGGGAGCGATCGGTGTGCTACGCATCATTCTTGCACCGGGCACGGCCCAGTGCGCATGCTGCGGGCCTATAGTTTTATAGTTTGCCCACCATGGCTAAATATATATATATAGTCAAGTGATTAAATAAAGGAAATAATTATAATAATAGCAATCAACTAATATTATAAAGGCGAAAGTTTGCATGTGTGTTTGTGTATTTATGTTACTCCATCACGCTAAAACGGCTGAATGGATTTGGATGAAATTCGGTACCAAGATAGCTTATACACTGGATTAAAATATAGGCTACATTTTATCTCGGAAAATTGAAATGCTTCCGTGGGATGAGCAAATAATTAAAATACTTTTTATGCGCGGGTGAAACCGCGGGGCGCAACTAGTAATAATATAAATATATGATAGCTCTTGATAGTAGCTCTGCCTTCTGAGCTGTAGATTGTGGTTTCGATTCCCATCTAGAACAAACATTTGTGTGATGGACATGGGTGTTTTATTTTGTCTAGCTGTTATATTATATTCTGCATTTACAAACAAAAAGTATTTGTGTAATCTATCAGTTGTTTCCATACTACAAGCTTTGCTTAGTTTGGGACTAGATGGCGTTGTGTGAAATGTCCACAAATGTTCATTTATTTATTAATAATAAAATTAGATCTAAATAGCAAAATGTTGTTATAAGCAAATAGAGTAATTTTTATAAACAATAATAATAGTCGTAAAAATAAACTGTTTGTATTAAAATCTGATCCTTAATTCAACAAACAATAAAACTGATTGTTCAACGGAATTCCGCCATCGCCACGCTGATGAAAGCAAACACGTCGACGTGAAATAATTAGATTTTCGCTGTGCACGATATTATGTATATTTTAACTTTATGGACAACCGTGACGCTTAACTAATGTTTAAGTACTAATGTCGACGATAAGCTCGATACGTTTTTTATTTACATAAAAAAGTAACGGCCATCAACACTACACTGAACTACAAACTACCACAACTTCAATTAATCTGTACATTTAGTTTAACATTTGCATTGCAGCGCGACATCAATTTCCAAACTGGTTGTGGTAATCTATAAATAGTTCAATTAAATTGGCCTTTGTGCATGCCAATATCGAATGGAATCATGAAACAATGCAAATGAAATTGGATTCCTGGATTAGGTGAAGCGGTAACTATTAATCACTAACTGGAGCAAATCGATTTAATATTGCTGGTGAAGTGGAGGTAGAATGATATTGGATGTATAAGATGCTTTTTTCTATTCTGAACCATTATGAAGTAAAACCAGAATTATCAATTCAGATTAATATTCTTCAAAAATATTAAAACACATTTGGAATAATCTTTCAAGCATTTATTAATCACGATAACTTCATTATTTAAATCAAACTATCTTAATTATTACAGAGGACGCAAATAATTTATGTTTTGTAGTTAAAACATTTTTTTTATTGTTGTTTTGGCTCCACACTTTTGTGCATTTCAGCCTGTGTCAAGTAATTGATAATTTTCAAGTTAATGATATTTCATATATATACATTATACGTGTCAAGTCACAGTCCGAGTCATCAAGTCAAATCATACTCTAGTCTAAGTCATAATACTTCTAGTAAAGTGGTGGCAACTTTACCAGAAGCTTCTATGGAATTTTGGAAACAACACGAAAAAAAAACGTTTCACCATCATTATACCACTTTCCCACATTCATGCCTGTAATCCAGCACTTAACGAATAAAATGCCACCAATTTTATGCACTAACACTGAAAACAACACAAATAATACAATGCCGCCGCATTAGATCACAAGATCTTTCTCGTTTTCCCACCAAAACTCCAAAAACATATTTACTTACTAATAAGACCGATAGCCGAGACCAAAAACGGAGTTTTTGGCGGGAAAGCGAAAAAGATGCGTCACCGCATTGTATTATTTTCCAAAACTTGTGTTATTTTCAGTGTTAGTGCATAAAATTGGTGGCATCTATTCGTTAAGTGCTGGATTACAGGCGTGAGTGTGGGAAAATGGTATAATGATGGTGAAACGTTTCTTTTCGTGTTGTTTCCAAAACTCCATAGAAGCCTCAAGTAAAGTTGCCACCACTTTACTAGGAGTATGACTTGACTTGATGACTTCGACTGTGACTTGACACGTATTTGCGTGAAATATCATTAACTTGATATATTATCAAATACTTGACACTGACTAAAAATACACAGAAGTGCGGAGCCACAACATAAAAAAAAATATAAATATAAGTCCGATAGCCAAGATTCGCTCTTCTCTCTTCTCCCTCGGCTCTTTAAGAGCACTAATTCTCGCTTCATTTGATAGACTACAAAGACTAGCTTGTGACTAGATAGCCTTTACCAGTAGTTAACGAACTCACGCCCAAGTTTCAAATAGGTTATTTACTTGCAAAGCAGCTTCCAGTCACTGTTCGAAACGTGATGTTGCTGAGAGATAAGCTCTTTGGGAACTATGAAATGGAATGTTTTTTACTTCTTAAGTGTTGTTATGTGCACGGCATGCGTTATTTTTAGCCTCTGGTGTGGTGGTAGAGCAGGTCAGCTCATAACCTGGAGGTAGGTTTGATTCCTGTGACAGGACAAGTATTGCACAGAAAAAAGCGCAAGTAGTTGTTCTGTGGCTGGGTGTTGTGAGAACATGGTCCTTAAATACGGGCAATCCTAGTTAGGGTCCAGTATCTATGTATGTGATCGTTGGGCGTTATTATCTTCTATACATATAAAATTCAAATTCGTGACTGAGTGACTGACTTATATATCAACGTACAGTCTAAACCAATGGTCCTAGAGACTTGAAATTTAGAGGGTGTGTTCTTTGTAAAGTGTGAATATCTACTAAGAAAGGATTTTTCAAAATTCTATCCTAAGAGGGTGAAATGTGTGGCTGAATTTACTATGAAAACTTTTCTTCTTCGGTTCCTATAGGCCACGTGGGCAAAGCCGTGGGCAGGAGCTAGTTATTAATATTCGGCTAGTTAATGAAGGCGGGTTCGACTCCTTTTTTATTCTGAGTGTTTTCCTTACAAACAAATTTTATCTAGGTATATTGCCCAATTAAATATAAGCTTTACGTGTCGCTGTTCATAGACATTCATCTATAGCTTGAATTTTTACACCCCATTTATGGAATGTTATGACAGCCTCTGTGGTGTAGTGGTTGAGCAGGTCAGCTCATAACCCGGAGGCGGCGGGTACGCTTCCCGCGGCAGGACAAGTATTATTGCATGAAAAAAGCACGAATATTTGTTTCGTGTCTGGGTGTTGTGAGACCATGGTCCTCATAGTTCCTGGGTCCAGGAATACATGATACAGGGAATCCTAGTTAGGGTCCAGGATCTACGTATGTGATCGTTAGGCATTATTATTATTATTGTTATACATCACGACAACTATGAAATTCTATGAAAACTATAAATAATCTCGCGGTATTTCTTGAATTTATCTAAGATTTAAATTGCACAGACAATTCACGCCACCAAGCCAAATAGTCGCTCTTAAAAGTTACGATACACGTTCTCATTCCGGTTCGCCGGCGTCCATCAGGAATTGGATTTGCGGAGACCGGGTCACGGACCGGGCGATAATGGAAAACGGATTACCCGCGAACCCTCTAACTAAAGCCGACCATTCATGCTCCGGACTCCGGACTCCTATAGGATCTTTGCATGATTGTGACAATTGCTAGTCGTTGTATTTTGTTCGACTTGAAAAATACTATTGGCTTCAGTTCACTGCGGTCTTTTTCTAGTTTATGTTTACTTTAGCGATTACTAGTTGCGGCCTGCGGTCTCACCCGCGGATAAAAGTATTTTAATTATTTGCTCATCCCACGGAAAAAAATCACTTTTCCGGGATAAAATGTAGCCTATATGTTACTCCAGTGTATAAACTATCTTGGTATCGAATTTCATCCAAATCAATTTAGCCGTTTGAGCGTGAAGGAGTAACACACATACACACATACACACAAAAACATATACAAACTTTCGCCTTCATAATATTAGTGTGATATATATTTTTTGAAGTAAATCTTCTTTACGCACGCTTGACTTGGGGAGTAAACTGGTGAATGCGAGGCGAACGGAAGGTGAATTTGGTTCACGTAGATCTCCATTGTCAACATAACAAGGTTAAAAAATTGTACTATTATGTTGATATGTCCAGTAAAATGACAATTTACAATTGCCAAGATGGCGACATTAACATTAAACAAAGCAAAAACAAAATATACCAGCCGAGAGATAGAGCTAAGCAAAGTTTTACTTCAATCGTGTGGTCTAAAGCACACTCGTTTTTTTATTTATGATAGCTTCTTTAGTGGTGTAGTTGAGCAGGTTGGCTTAAAACCTGGAGGGGACTGGTTCGATTTTCGCGACAGGGCAAGTATTTAAGCATGAAAAAAAAGCACGAATACTTGTTCCATGTTTGGGTGTTGTGAGACCATGGTCCTTGTAGTTCCTAGGTCCCTAGATACAGGGAATCCTAGTTAGATTCTAGCCCCTATGTTTGTGATCTTTGGGCGTTATTATTATTTTTATTAAATAGTTTATCCCATATCGGTTCCACCAATGAAATACTTTAATCCATATCGGCCAAACAAATGAAATACTTTATCCCATATGGATCCCATCAATGAAATACTTAAGTAAGTTATTAGTTTTCGTTAAAAACCATAAAATTTAACATCATAAAAATTAAATAACAAAAACAGAAAAATAAACAACACAAAAAGAAAAATAAACAACAGAAAAGGTTTAAAGGTTTAAATTCAACATTTACAGAAACCCGAATATTAGTAACTAGTGTAATTACTCGAAGGCACATTATTTTGTAGAGGCAAAGACTGTTTGATTGTTTGACTCTAGGATTGTTTACCAAAATAATAATAATAGTAACACCCAGCGATCACATACATAGATCCTGGATCCTAACTAGGATACCCTGTGTCTAGAGACACAGGAATTACGACGGCCATGGTGCCACAACACCCAGACTAAGAACAAGTATTTACGGTTTTTTTTCTGTGCACAGATACTTGTCCTGACGCGGGAATCGAGCCCGCAGCCTGCGGGTTATCAGCCAACCTGATCAACCACCGCACCACAGAAGCTGTAGTAATAATAATAATGCCCAATGTTCACATACATAGACATATACAGCAATATAATATAATTGTTTGCAGTCAGTATACTTTGGTGTACCCGTACCTTCTAATAATGAGAATGGAAATTATCCTAACGTTATAAGAATTGGATTTACTTTGGAAGGGGTAAAAGTTGTAAGCTGCAGATAATTATGTTATTTTTATTAAAATAAAATATTAGAAAGCTTCATGTGTAACAAAATAAATGCCAGAGGCAAAGTCTAGGGGTCTAGAGATTATAAATATTACCTCAGCAACTTGAACAAGGTTTTGGGCATAGTTAGCCATAGTTTAGTAGTTCGACGTTTGTAAAGCTCACGAAATTCTCAAGAAAATTTGTTTATACTGAAATATTTAACCACTACAAAAGTTACTTAGTGTTTTGGTTACTGTCTAAATTTCGGTTGCTGATGCTTTAAATATTTGAAATCCACAAAATGTTAGATTCCTAGTCACGTGAAAATAAAATTTGTCAAGTTGGTCATAGTTAAGACTGGATGCGCCGCAGTTTACAATACAATACAAAACACTTTATTGTCACCAATACTGAATATGTAGAAATGAGAATCACATAATAAGAAAGGCAAAATGGTTGGTCTTATCTCTAAGAGCGATGTCTTCCAGAAAACTCACAATCTAACCGTTTTCTCGCGGATCTCTTAATTTTCAGAGATAAAAAGTATCCTATGTTGATCTAGGTCAGGACTTAGTAACTGGTGGACCGTAGTCCTGATCTGGACCGCCGACCAATTTTTGAATATATACGTAATTAAAATTAGCAGACGCTTTGCCTTTGCTACCGTAACCTCAACGTACTTCAACAAAAATAAATTTCAGACTTTAGTTACCGATGAAAATTCTCAGGGTTTAATGATTCTTGCATCAACTGTACTCCAAACTTTGACAAATAGTACACACAATAACACAGATAAAAAAACAGTATATAATAATCTAACTCAGTCTAGCATCGTCAATCTAGCATCATTAACACAAAAATCATATAAAGAAACACACAAGAATAATCATAATGTTGAACCCATAAAACCAAGGCAAGTAATTAAAGTATTAAATTACAAAATCCGACTGAAACATTCCTTTAAAATTTAGGTCACTTGTTTTTTATTCGCTACACATCGGTGGGTCACTGCATAAATTGTGTAATGGGTGGTAGCGTACAAGTTGCCAAATAATTCACAGCAAAAGTGCCATAATGGCAAAATTAAATAAACAGTAAGGGCAACCACCGAACATACTCAGGCATTCTTGTGCCCACTAAAAAGATTAGTTCCTAACCAATTTAAGTAAATTCTTTGAAGACATCTATTTTATACTTATAATAAAAGTGTATCTAAAATTTAGAAAAATCATAGGTTTTGGTGCATTTCGAAGTTTCTATTATCAAATACCCAACAGCTCAGTTGGTATAGTAGTAGCCATGCCTTCTAAACTGTAGGTTGTGTATTCGATTCCCACCCAGGACAAACATTTGGGTCACATCAATGTTTGTTCTGAGTCTGGGTGTTGTTATATTGTATTCTACGTATATATCTATAAACAAACAGTATATGTTTAAGTATTATATCAGTTATCTGGTTCCCATAGTATGATCTTTTTTTAGTTTGAGGCTAGATGTCGCTGTGTGAAATAATAATAATAATAATAACGCCCAACGATTACATTAATAACTAGGATTCCCTTGTGTCTAGGGACTCAGGAACTACGAGGACCATGGTCCCACAATACCCAGATTCAGAACAAGTATTTGTCCTTTTTTTCTTTAAATACTTGTCCTGCCGTGGGAATCGAACCCGCTGCCTCCAGGTTATGAGTCGACCTGCTCAACCACCATACCGCAGAGGCTTTCATCTGTCAAAATGTCCACAAATATATAATTATTTATTACATTTTTAACTGTTGTTTTTAGAATTCTTGTCTGTTTGTGTGAGTGTTGTGTGTGAACCACTAAAAATAAAGTTCTCATACTGTTTTCTTTGCACCGTGATAATGGTTCGTGAGTGCGCGCGTAAACAATACAGAGGCTATAAAAACACAAAGGGAAAGTGATTCGGTTGTATCACACGCTAAATTATTGTGTACGTGTTCCAAGCACTTGGACTCTCCTACTTTACAATTTACGATCCGAATACGGATGATTAATAAAATAAAAAATGATTTTAATTTTTTTTCACACAGCGCCATCTAATCCGAAACTAAGCAAAGCTTGTACTATGGGAACCGGATAACTAATACAATTCTTACGTACTTTTCTTGCAAATACATGCATAGAATACAATATGAGAGACACACAGACACAGAACAAACATTGAAGTTGATCACAGAAATGTTTTGTCCTGGGTGGGGATCGAACCCACAACCTGCAGTTCAGAAGGCAGGGTTACTAATACCAACTGAGCTATCGGGCATGTTAAATTGTGTAAAGTTTACATAAAAAAAACCGTGCAATACTCAAAATGTTTATTTGCGAAAGATTTTAACTCATGAAAGTCTCATACGGTTTAAAGTTTCTTTCATGAAAGTGCATAGGTGGCGGTGACTGCTTATCGGTGGACTGGTTATTTGTTGGCATGAAGATCTCATTCAAACCTTAACTAAAATTCAGCCTAAGGAACAAATTCTTCTGCTCGGTGACTTCAATGCTAGAGTTGGGCGTGACTATGAATCGTGGCCTCGTGTTTTGGGCAGGCATGGTATTGGAAGCATGAACAGTAACGGGCAGTTGCTGCTTGACCTCTGCTCGCAGTTCCAATTAGCGATTACCAATACTATGTTTAGACTTCCTGCTAAGTACAAGGCCACTTGGATGCACCCGAGGTCCAAACACTGGCATCTCATTGACTATGCTATCGTACGTCAAAGAGACATTTCTCAAGTTCATTTGACTCGAGTTATGCGTGGAGCTCATTGTTGGTCCGATCACAGACTGATAGTCTGTAAGTTACAGATACGGCTTTACCCTTCTCGTCGATCTGGCAGATCCAAAATCTGTCGCATGGATTTAGGCAAACTGCAGGATATGGAGATAAGGGAGTCATACCAACAAAACATTGGTGACCACGTATCGCAAATGGATATTGAGGGTGGAAATTTGCAACTAAAGTGGCAAGACCTTACTAGTTACATAATTAAAACTGCTTCTCACACGCTTGGATTACAAAAGCGAGTTAATGAAGACTGGTTTGATGAAAATAATAAGGTCCTTATTGACGCCATCGCCAGACACAGGGAGCTCTTACATAAACAGAGTTTCACACTTGATAATACTAATTATAAAGATAAGATCAAAGAAAGCTCATCCCAATTACGAAAGCTTACGCGGACCATTAAGGATAAATGGTGGCAGGAAAAAGCTGACCTTATGCAAATGCTTTCTGATACTAACCAACTTGGTCTCTTCTTTGGAGAAGTGCGAAGACTGATTGGGCCGCAGTATAAATTTGATGTGCCCATAAAAGCTGCTGATGGGACGTTGATTTTTGATAAAAGCGAGACTTTGCAGAGGTGGGCAGAACATTTTAGATTGCTATTAAACATTGATCGATCAGCTGATCTTACTTACATTAACTTGCTACATGAACGTCCGCAGGTCACTGAGCTAGATGCTGAGCCCACGCTCCCTGAGGTGGTAGCTGCTATACGACAGCAACGGAATAAAAAAGCTGTAGGCCTTGATAATATTGCAGGAGAGCTTATAAAATATGGTGGAGATGAATTGCACGATGTTCTGTGGAAGTTCTTTAAGCGAATGTGGTTCGAAAAACGTATACCTTCGGATTTTAGTACGTCGAATATATTACTCTATAAAAATAAGGGCAATCGAGCCGATTGCAATTCATACAGGGGTATCTCACTTCTCTCTGTCACTGGAAAAATATTTGCTAGAGTTCTCCTCAATCGCCTTGTTAAGCTATCTGAAACTATATTACCCGAGACTCAATTTGGGCTTCGTCCCAGTAGAGGGACCTGTGAAGCCATATTCTCTATCCGTCAATTACAAGAGAAAAGTAGAGAACAGTGCCAGTGTCTCTATCTCTGTTTTGTCGATTTGGAGAAAGCCTTTGACAGTGTTCCTCGTGAGGCTCTGTGGATTGTTTTGCGTAAGCTGGGGTGTACTGACAAGTTCGTCAGAATTCTAAAGCTTTTGCATGATGGCATGGACTGTTGTGTCTCAGCCAATGGTGAACGGTCTGACTTCTTCCTAGTCAGCTGTGGGGTAAAGCAGGGTTGCGTAATAGCGCCGACTCTGTTCGCTCTATATTTTGCTGTTGTTGTGGAGGAAGCTCTACGAAACTCAATACATGGCATTCGTGTACGTTTTAGAACTAGTGGTCAACTTTTCAACCTGGCTAGACTTAAAGCTCACACCAAGTGTTCATTTGACACCATCAGAGAGATCATGTACGCTGATGACCTGTGCTTTGTGGCAGAAAGTCCGGATGGTTTGAAGCATCTCATGAAAAGCCTTAATGATGCATGTCACAAATTTGGTTTGAATATCAACGCCACGAAGACCGAAGTCATGGCAATGGACCACACAAGTTTGAATATACCGCTCGGAACTCATGTTCTTAGGCAAGTAGACAAATTTAAATACCTTGGCAGCACGCTGACACATAAAGGAAACCTGGATCCAGAAATAAATAGTAGGATTAGTGCTGCTTCTGCTGTTTACGGAAAGCTGCGGGAGAAAGTGTTTCATTCTCACGACCTCTCGTTAAACACTAAACTCAAAGTCTACATGGCCATTGTTTTGCCAAATTTACTTTATTCTTCTGAGACATGGTGCCTATATCGCAAGCATATACGCGTATTGGATAGGTTTCACCTCAAGTATCTCCGTGACATCATGTGCATAACGTGGTCAGATCGTGTCAGAAACACGGAGGTTTTGAGAAGAGCTAACGTTAGTGGGGTAGAGGCTTATCTGATGCGGCGTCAGCTGCGTTGGTGTGGTCATGTCTCAAGGATGCCCGATGAAAGTGTAACAAAGCGCATCTTCTATTCTGAGCTCCTGGATGGTAAGCGGAAGAGCGGTGGCCAGTTCCTAAGATATAAAGATGTTCAGAAGAGGCACATGAGAAGATGCAATATTGATCCCTCTCATTGGGAAGTGCTTGCTCAGAATCGTTCCAAGTGGAGGCGCCTGGTGCAGCAGAGTGTATACTCTTTTGAGGACGATAGAAGGCGCGATCTTGACTCTAAACGTGACGATCTAAAAAATAGGCCGCCTTCTAATATGGTCTATAATTATATTAACGGTACCCTAACGTGTAGCATATGTTTGCGGACTTTTAAGGCTAAAATAGGGTACTATAGTCATATGAAGGCACACGAGCGAAGCCTTGCACTGACTTAACAGAAACACTGGTCTCCATGGCCGAAACCGGCTTGCAACCATATATATATATATATGGTTATTTGTTATTCATTTCATTAGAAAACACAATATTTGTATTCACGTACAAAAATTATCAAAATATTATTTTGGCTAGCTTCGACGTTTCGTCCAAGTTACATTGGCCGTGATCAACGGCTCAACGAAATATGAGTTCAAGTCGCGAAAGTTTAATAAGTGTTATAATATTTGTGTTTTGGAAGTGGAAGATTAAATGAAATCGGCTTAGGTGTTTTGGAAGTCCAATACACGATCTACGTACCTTGTGTCTCAGGCAGGCAACTTTTCAAGCTCGGGTTTGTTCCAACATTAAAAAAAAGGTTTTTTTATTGTTGTGTTTCAATTTAAAAGATTTTCCGCAGTAAATCTCGGTTAATTGTAAGACGATAAAAGACCATAAATTTTCGGTGTCCCAAAACCAAAAATATGAGCGAAAAATTAAACGAAATAACGAAAGCTGGCTTTTGTGTTCGCTAAAATGTTGACGCTGTCCTTGAGGATTATATAAATTTACTGTTTCTAGAGAAATATTGATAGAAAATATTGGGCTTACAATATATTTTTATCTTATGGCTAATGAAATAAAAGTAAAATTATTTATTCATTCTGTTAAATATTGCTCGATAAGTTTGGTTTTAAGAAAGGACAACGGCGTTTGAATATTGAAGATCTACAACGAAACTAAAAAATAACAAAACAAGAATATTTTATAGTGTTTTTTTATACAAGCGATTACCTATCACAAGATTTACCATAAACATAAAGTTAAATAAAACGCACAGCTTTACACGTAAATTTCGCATGAAACTAACTTAGTATGCTAGTGGGATCCCCCGAAAAATTGTTCTCATTAGCTTATCTCGGTGGGAAATTTGGAATTTGGTCTTATCTCAAACCGTAGGGCTAAACAGGCAACGCTACGAGACTACGACGCAGATATCAGCTACGCCGTAGCAATTCTGCTACGCGAGGAGGTTAAAGTGGTACGTGCCTCAGTTGCAGAGCATGGCTCATTGCGGCGTCCGTTGGAAAATGTAAAAGTATTTTCTCTGCAACTAAATAAGGGTGGCTTTAATTAGTAACCTTTTCGAAGCTTAAAAAACAAAACTATTAATGAAAAAGTCTCAAATAAACTAAATCAAAAGTTACTTTCTGATAAATCTGCAAAACAATTGTTAAATGTTTTACTAAAGATAATAATAGTAGTGTGAAAAGTAGCCAACTAAAAACAAAGTTGTGTTACTTAAATCTGTGACAAAACATAAAAATTATGTATATCATAATTATTTACCTATTTATTATATATCCAAATCGTTTAAGCAAAGAAATAAAACCGTTATGCTGTTTCTATGTTAATATTTATAATCTGATTACTGAAACTTTCATTCAAAATATGCAAACTCTAATAAACTTTTGTGCGTTGGTGCAAACGCACATAAAAAATACATCAGTCAGCAGGTGCTAACTGATCTCTTTTCTATGTGCCTTTGTTATGGATCTCATTAAAACTGGCTAATTCTGTAAATTGAGACTAATTCGATTAGATAAAATCAAGATTTTGAGGTCTAATAAGAGTCAAATAGGCCTGAACCTGATTTTTAAATAAATGTAGGTATACGTTCTTTTTAATGTAGAATAATTGTTTGGAAGGTTGTTGAAAAATTGTTTTGCTCTGCCAAAGGTTGTCTGAAAGAGATCGTTTTCAGCGATAAGACCGCCCATTGTAACACTAGTTTATAAGTTTTTCTTGAAACCTTTATATTTCATTGGTGGAACAATAAAGAGTTCTCTATCTATCTATCTATCTAATAAAAATGCGACCTCAAGTGATGGTCGCATTTTATATATTTTTAATTGAAAAAATCTAAATCTTCCAAAAAGAATGACTATGATAATAACCATACTTCTTTCGTTTTAACTTTTCAAACTAAAGCTGATGCCGAGTTTTGGCGGGAAAGTGAAAAAGATTGCGTCACCGCATTATATTATTTTACAAAACTTGTGTTATTTTCAGCGTTAGTGCATAAATTTGGTGGCATACTATTCGTTAAGTGCTGGATTACAGGCGTGAGTGTGAGAAAATGGTATAATGATGGTGAAACGTTTCTTTTCGTGTTGTTTCCAAAACTCCATAGAAGCTTCAAGTAAAGTTGCCACCACATTACTATGACTAGACTATGACTAGACTATGACTTGACTATGACTTGACTATGACTTGACTATGACTTGACTATGACTTGACTATGACTTGACTATGACTTGACTATGACTTGACTATGACTTGACTATGACTTGACTATGACTTGACTATGACTTGACTATGACTTGACTATGACTTGACTATGACTTGACTATGACTTGACTATGACTTGACTATGACTTGACTATGACTTGACTATGACTTGACTATGACTTGACTATGACTTGACTATGACTTGACTATGACTTGACTATGACTTGACTATGACTTGACTATGACTTGACTATGACTTGACTATGACTTGACTATGACTTGACTATGACTTGACTATGACTTGACTATGACTTGACTATGACTTGACTATGACTTGACTATGACTTGACTATGACTTGACTATGACTTGACTATGACTTGACTATGACTTGACTATGACTTGACTATGACTTGACTATGACTTGACTATGACTTGACTATGACTTGACTATGACTTGACTATGACTTGACTATGACTTGACTATGACTTGACTATGACTTGACTATGACTTGACTATGACTTGACTATGACTTGACTATGACTTGACTATGACTTGACTATGACTTGACTATGACTTGACTATGACTTGACTATGACTTGACTATGACTTGACTATGACTTGACTATGACTTGACTATGACTTGACTATGACTTGACTATGACTTGACTATGACTTGACTATGACTTGACTATGACTTGACTATGACTTGACTATGACTTGACTATGACTTGACTATGACTTGACTATGACTTGACTATGACTTGACTATGACTTGACTATGACTTGACTATGACTTGACTATGACTTGACTATGACTTGACTATGACTTGACTATGACTTGACTATGACTTGACTATGACTTGACTATGACTTGAGTATGACTTGGCTATGACTTGACTATGACTTGACTATGACTTGACTATGACTTGAGTATGACTTGACTATGACTTGACTATGACTTGGCTATGACTTGACTATGACTTGACTATGACTTGACTATGACTTGACTATGACTTGACTATGACTTGACACATGTTTGCGTGAAATATCATTAACTTGATAAATTATATAGCCAGTGGGCTAAATACACAAAAGTGTGGAGCCAAAACATTAAAATAAAAAAAAAAACTGATGCCATTTCGTTTTTTTTTCTCGTATGATTTTGTCCACAGACCACTTAGGAGAGACTATTTTGTCATTTATGTTCGGTATGTCTATTACGCGTGGGATACTCAAATCCAAAGTTCATAATACGTAGAGAGTATATTTTTTGCATAATACGTACCCAAATTATGCTCTATCTACTAAAACCAAAGTAAAAACTATTCCTCCATTGAAATCTATTATTCAAAATCCACATATCCCAGGGCGTGCAATCTTGCATTGAAAGAGTTACTCCGGCCACAGAGGGCCGACACAAAGAGGCTTTTATCGCGGCGGAGAGTGCCGCTGGAGGCCGCAAACAAATCCGACACACGATGAATGCCGCTAAGTAGGTTTAGAGATATAATCTAGCGATTTTTACTCGCATTAGGAAGGGATCAAGCACTTGAGTTGCGCTACTTATGCTTCGATATCTTTCCGTTTCATCTTTTTTGATGAGGATATTCGATAAGGCTTATATTATTATGCAAATACGATACGAGCTAGTGGTGGCGTGAGTTGATATGAGTTAGTGTGGTTCAGTAACCTGTGTGACTTTCAAACCGGCGCACCATGGTTCGAATCCATTGCTGCTGCTACAGTTCTGCACCAATAGTTTTGTAAGTTATGTTCAAAATCTTTTGAAAATGTTTGTCATCCACCAAATTGCACTTGGCCAGCTTGGTAGAGAGAAGGGCCGTAGCTTAGGCGTGTATGTGCAGCACACTAATGACGAAGTCGATACGTTTTTACTTGGCATCGCCTTCACATACATACGTCCGTAGGACTAAAATGGTGTTTTTCATACTTAAAATTTATAAAATACACTATCGACCAGAAAAAATGTACTTATTCAAAGACCAAGTACTTAATTCTAATTAATTTAAATTAATCCTATAATTACGTATTCAAGCTAATTCCTACAAAATTGAATCAAGTATTTCCATGGGAACATACAGTAGACTGAACCAGTAAAAAGAACATACGTGCAGAATGAAGGCGCATTCTCGGGCATACAAAAGCGTAGATTTAGATGCTATCTGCAGAGAGCGCTACTTTCGCGCTGTGCGATAATGCCTCTCAGGGTGGGGTAAGCTTTTACGTCTGACCGCCGATCGGCGCTTGAATACGAGGAATGAATTCCCGACGTACTGCGAACTCTATACGTATCACCACGGAATTGCTCTACCATTGGATATTTGTTGGCTTATTTAGCTGCAAGAGTAGCATTTTTAATAGGCCAGGATTTGTAAAAAATATATTGGCCACAACATTTGTTGGTAGACAATTTTATAACTATTTTGTTACATTGATTTTGGTAAAATATTAACAAAATAAGAATCACTAACCATCAAAAAAGTAAAAATAGATTACTATTATTACTTTTTTTAAATTTTTTTTCATTCATAATAACGCTTAACGATCACATACATGGATCCTGGACCTTAACTAGGATTTCCTATGTCTAGGGACCCCAGGAACTACGAGGATCACAACACCCAGACATAGAACAAGTATTTGCGCTTTTTTTTTCTGTGCACAAATAGTGGTCTTGCCGCTGGAATCGAACTCGCAGCGTCCGGGTTATGAGTCGACCTGCTCAACCACCACACCACAGAGGCTGGCTGAGAAGTTAATGTATTCATGGTTTTTTTGTTGACTTCTTTTAGTTACTCTAACAAATTATTGCAACTCCCGTTGGATGCTGGATGGCGCCGGAGTATAGACAGCTAATGCTGCTGTTCTGGGACTCGATTGCCAAAAGTATATCAGTTTTAAGAGTGCGAACAGTCAAAGAGTAGATTGCCTTACCGTCCGTATTTCCCAAAACTATAATCTTGTAGTCTTCAAGTTGAGAGTGAACAGGTATTTTCTAGGCAAGCGTGTTACATCCTAAACCGCATCATCACTTACCACCAGAGGAGATAGTGGTCAAACGCAAACCTACTAAACAATAAAAAATTACAGTATTTTTTCTAATATATAGAAAATAAATTCTTTATTATAATACTGATCTATTAATATTATACTACTCTCTCAATATTATATCTAGAGTATAATATTGAGAGAGTAGTATAATATTGAGTATATACTAACTGGTTTCTCCCGCAGCTTCATCTTCATGCTCATACGAAGGTGGACAGCGCGCCTAAAAGCTTATTCGTGTTCTGCGCAACGTCCCGACATTTATCATGGCGCTGTATACCGCATATCATTACCACAAACTAAGCACCTTTACAAGTAACAACACTCTCTCTTACATAAAAAGAGGATTTACTGGACTGTGTATTTTTTTTACCGGTATTGTCTATTTAACCCTGGATGTATGCTTCTGATTTTGGCATTTTCTTAAACTAATACACCATGATTGGGAAATTAAATAAAAAGAGCGAAATTTGCAATGCGCTTAGGACAAAGGTTTTATTGTAAGAGGCAGAGACAACAACACTTGACAGATATGTTTTTAAAATCCTTCGATAGCATAGATAATAAAAGTGGACTGTAATCAATAAGGTGTATTTACTCGATCAAGCCTCAATTTAGGATACGTTTACACGGTTATGCTTTTGTGTCAAACACACCATAGGTACTATATAATTCTCACTTATGCTAAAAACTAGAAATACTAATCTGTTGAATGAAAGAACTACGTGAGTGGCGATTACAAGTAAATCTCTACACCGGCCTTATATAGCTAAAGTAAAAAATAAAAGTTTATTATCTACATACATCACGTTTAATCTACATATATCAAGAAAATATGTGTTTCGCGAACACGGGATCAACCCCTTTAATTATTAAATTAAATAAATTAATATTTGTGGTCATTTCACACAGCGCCACCTTGCTTCAAACTAAGCAAAGCTTGTACTATGGGAACCAGATAACTGATACAATACTTAGATACTTTTTGTCTGTAAATACATACATTGAATACAATATAACACAGACACATAACAAACATCGATCATCACACAAATGTTTGTCCTGGGCTGGAATCGAACACACAGCCTCCAGTTCAGAAGGTATATCTACTACCAACTGAGCTATCAAGATAGTCAATTACGTGAAAAGATCTTCAGAAATTACACCTCGTGGTTTTCAACTCATAAAGTTAATATAACGGCGACAAACTTCTTCCATTAAGTTCACGAAGCCAGTTATAATAGCGTCGTGTACGACAGAAAACTTTGCCACTATGGTATTACATATTAGATTTAATTAAAAGTGCTACTTCCCAAAGGATATGTGTAGTTAGCGAGATGCGAACCATTATAGAGAAGTGGAACGGAAACAGAAAACTGATCATTGAGTTTTATTGTTACTCGAGCATTCTGTATGCAGGTATCTTTGTTTTTGAAGTACATAAAAGCACAATAAACTTTTTATTCTATTTGGATACTTCAATTCAAATTATTGTGTGTATGCAATCGTTTCGCTGGAGCTCATGGAATAACTGCATTTGGTAAAAATGCAAAAATATGAAACATAATATTCCGTGGTTCCTTTCAGTGTGATTTCATTATAATAATATATTAATAGCGCCCAACGATCACATACATAGATCCTGGACCCTAACTAGGATTCCCTGTGTCTAGGGACCCAGGAACTATAAGGACCGTGGTCCCACAACACCCAGACACAGAAAAATTATTTGCGCTTTTTTTCTGTGCACAAAACTTTTCCTGTCTCGGGAATCGAACCCGCCACCTCCGGGTTGAGCCGATCTGCTCAACCACCACAACACAGAGGCTGCCAAATGATCATGGGCATGGTTTTTATTAGTGGTTCTGAATTAAAGTATTTCCGTACAGAGCTTATGATTTAGAGATATGATTTGATGATACAGCTCTTACAATCACTCATACTGCTCTTACAATAATACATACCTTAAGTTCTTAGAATCACTCATATATACTTTACAATTCAATCCATAGACAGCCTCGGATCAATTATACAATTTCTACAACCATTCATAAAATTCTATAACTTCTAATTTCTGTTTAATTCACTATTATTTTTTATGTTTTTCTGTAATCTAAACATTAAATCCTTTTTAACTGTTCAAATCCAACGAACACTTTTGTAACGTCTCAAAAAAATTAGAAAAACAAATGTTTGTAAAACTGGCCTCCACAACACAGGGAATCCTAGTGTGGAGCCCAGGGCTCGAATAATAATATCTACTGTCAACTAAAATCATGACTTTGTATTTGATTAATTTCACATACCTACTTAAGTAAGGATGATATTGTTATTGTTGCTATTGTTTGCTGAAATAAATCTTATTCTTATATTGAGGTCTTGGGGCGTTCGTCGGTGACTAGGTGAACACGCGAGATATATTTTCCTCGTAGATACAATTTATTGATAAAATATTAGTTCCGATTTACACAAAATAGAAAAAAGGCTGTAATATACGTAGAATTGCTATTTATGACTGATGAACCACATGATGCCAACTTTATTTTTACCAGTACGGTCACTGTCATTAAGTCAAGTTTCACATATTTGTAAAGACATTTTATTTCACACTTCTTGTTCTGATGCCTCAAGATGTTTGAGCAGTGACAACGAGAAAGGCGTCAAATATCCTTCCTTGCAAAACAACAAGTAGCTTTATTGCTCTATTTAGAATGAACATGCTCAATGTCCGAGCGACGTTGACATTTTTATTTAGCATGAATTGAACTACAAGTTTAAACATATTTTTTGTTAGGTGGGTAGGTGGTAATTATGTCCTAACGAGTAACGCTACTGTTGTAATTGCTTAAATTTGCCTTTCAACAATTATCATTTTGGTCAAATGTTATGACCGCCTTTGTATCACCATTGGAGTCTACCCTAATTTCTATATATTTTCAGATGTATAAAAATGGGGCATCAAGTACGACTAAGATATTATTTTTTCATAAAAAACACGGATTTGTGTATAGCAACGCAATGCATTTGTTTTGAGGTGATTCTACGCGAGCTAGACCGTAAATTACACTATTTACTGCAAATCGAAAAATAACGCCATAAAAAGTCAGCAGAAAACGTATAGATTACACGACATAACCTCGGGCTCGCAGGAAAAGGACAGCTCAGGAAATGAAGGTTGTCTGCAGGGAGGCACCATTTCCGGCCGGTCCGGATGCGAGCACTCGCTAAACAGGGATCTCTATTATCACGCAGTGCTGCCATCTACGATGCTCTTTCACATCGCGCCTCTATTGTAAACTTTCCTTTTGTACAAATCTGTCCAGTGTAGGATAGATTCTGGAGCTCTCGGAAAGTCTTTGTAAGGATGTATTGTACATTTACTAGATTTTAAAGCTGAACTGGTACGAGCTTGGTTCTAAATTTACTTTACAGAATAGTTTAATTATTGTGAAGATGTTTTTAGAGTTCCTAAAAAACACCACAAGTTGTACAGTCATAGCTAAGTTAGTTAAAACGGCTAATCCGGTGGCCTAAAAAGATGATTCGGACGTATACAATGACAAGACTTCTATGCCAAAAATGAACTCAATTTGTTGCTATGTAATTTCCGTATAACATCTGTTGTATGAACCGACGTTATGTCAGACTCGTAATGTACCGTGTGTCGAGATTTATGTTTGTGTAGCCTCATGCGGGGTAAACAGACGTTTCGGAGCATGTGTAGTCATGATCTTTGTGGCGGGCTCATTCGAGCGTATTATTGTCCATATACTCGTATAGAGACACGTATTTGATACACTCCGCGTGTCTAAAAAATTACTACAACCTAAAAGTATCACGTCATAAGATGGATTATTGTTTAATTAGTGAAATTCTGATTGATATACTTTCTGGCAATATCATCAATCATGCCGCAGCGTTGATGTCTTGGATTAAAAGTTAATGGATTAAGCTTGGCCCTGCGCAGTAATATTTTTAAAACTCTTCTTTAGCACAGACTCCTGGGTCCGTGCTCTTTTTGAATATACTACTTACATATTTGTTTGTTGTATTTTTGTTGTTCCGCAGTAACATTTATTAAGTGGTTCAACTTCAACACACTTTATGTATGTATATTACAATTTATTCTATTAGATATTTTTATTCTATTATGTACAAACCAATAGAATAAAATACAGAATACACGAAGTGACGAGCTAGCGTATGCTCATAACAGGTTGCAGTGTAATTAGGAACTCTAAATTATAAAGTTTCGCGTGATACTGCGCACGTCATCCTGATTCATGAGAGTCTTGTAATAAGATTACTAGACTGTGAGATCAGGTCATACAATCTCATTTGCCCAGTCATTTCAAGAGCTACAATGCCCTTCATACCGGCTTCAAATACTAATAAGGCTACGGTACTATAAGGTTTTCACTAACAATGCCAGCTTTTACTTTTTGATAAAGTAGTAGATTGTTGGTATATGTGCGAAGTTGAGAGGTTCAAAGGATCTTTTTTCTAATCATCTAATCGTTTCCGCAGCCGGCAGGTCAACTATATATTTTAAGGCGGTGAACATTTTGTCCACAAATCCACACCATAAGCTCAATAAGTAGTTAATGGGCATTCATGAACTAAAATAAAATAAATAATATTTAAATTGATTTCATATTTTTCGCCGGGAACAATTAAATATTCTCTGGTAACTGATCAAGTTCATTTGTGTCAAACTTTGCAAACATTATCAACAATTAACGTTTGTTAACGTTAGAAGCCAGTAAACTGAAGTTTAAGTTTGTATGTCCAAAACTGTTGATAAAAACCTTCATTAAAAGCGCAAATACTTGCTCTGTGTCTGGGTGTTGTGGAAATGGTCCCACAACACCCAGACTAAATCTAGACTGTATCAGGTGCTACGAGGACCATGGGGTCCTCATAGCACCTTAGTCCCTGAGTCCCTGAGTCCTGAGTACAGGAAATCCTAGTCAGGGTCCAGGATCTATGTATATGGGCGTTGGGCATTATTATTATTATAAATTTTTATTTCCTTGCTAAGCTCTGTTCTTTTGTTCTGTTGTTTGTTCCATCAATATAAATAGCCAAATATTAAGAATTAATGTGTACGCAGAAAAGGTTCTAGACGTGTATTAAGTGTCGCGACAAGCGAGTGTCGGCGTGTAACGGATACAAGGGTGGCTTATCTGCTTCGGATGTTAGGCGTGTTCTACACTGCTGATATTCCGCCAGAGGGAGTTAAGGCGATACGATACGTAGCACCTTTGTGTCATTATCACCGTATTCTTTTTTTTTTCACATGATTTCACAATAAAACCGCTTACTAGGTGGTAGGACTTTTCTGCAAAGTTCGTCTAGGTAGGTACCACCGCTTTGCCAGTTATTCTGCCGTCAAGCAGTAGCGTGCAAGCACTATTGTGTTCCGGTTTGAAGGGCACTGCAGCTAGTGAAATTATTGGGAAATTGAGACTTTATCATCTGATCTCAGAGTCGAGTTATGTTATTACCAGACTGTGGTGATGTCTCAGGATGATGTGCGCAGTGTGCAGTGTCACGCGAAACTTTAGATTTTGAAGTTCCGAGTGACACTGTTCTGTTATGGGCAGCCGCGTCGTTTAACATCAGGTGAACGACTAGCTCATCACATCATTCATTAACATAATTTCAATTTCTTAAAAGAATTTTTTCGGTAATACTATTTGAATCTCAGATCAAGATGTGTGCGTTTGACTGATTTTTTAACGCCCCGGGGCGTAAAATAAGCCAAGCGTGCAGAAGAGCAACAGAGAGATGGAGAGAGGGGTGCGATAAGTTTAACATGTGTATATATGGGTCGGTCTGTGTCATCGTAGCTATCGAATGGAATTAAACCGGTTTTAATTTTTCTATTTTTGTTTGGAATGTGACTTGGTAATTAATATAAATTGTTCTAGGTTATAATTTAAAAAAAAAAAACACTTTTTGAACGTCATTAGCTCTTTTGAATTTGTTGTTGACCATCTGGTCAGTTATAAAGTTGGTTGGTTGGTGGTTAAAATGTTTAGTGTTACCAAACATAACGCGAGCATGACCGCGGAAAAAAGTTAGGCTACACATAGTTACATAGAACAGTAATCGACAATAAATGTAACCACCTATCAGAGAATTTTTTTACAAATTGATTCATAGTTCCATTCTATACAAATTCCAATATGCGTTTTGCAAATGTTTTATAACTTTTACCGTATGATTCCGTTACCAAAACTACAAAAATAACTTAGGGATCTATGTGGTCGCTCAGTAAACACACATCCAGATAAAACCTGCGCCAGCAATTATAATATTAGTTTTTATACAGCCCGTACAGTGCAGTAGTTGACAGTCTCTGTAGCGTGGTGGTCGGCTCATAGCTCGGAGGGAGTGAGTTCGATTCCCGCGGCAGAACAAGTATTTGTACACAGAAAAAAAGCGCAAATACTTGTTCTGAGGCTGGGTGTTGTTGGACCATGGTCCTCGTAGTTCCTGGGTCCCTAGAAACAGGGAACCCTAGTTAGGGTCCATGCATGTGATTATTATTATTATTATTATAGGCATCGTGTGAAATGCGCTTAATATGAGCTCAGACTTACCAAAAACGAGTAAGACACATCGCTTTTCGTAAGCTGCCTTTGTAATTTAATCTCAGATTATTACTACCTACGTATTTGATATATTCAATGTTATATTTAAGGAATAGTAACGGTTTAGAAATTTAGCTAATTATAGGTAATTTGTAGCGGATAGTCCATAATTTATCGTAATAGCAGAAGATGAAAATGCCGCGGTTATAAGGAGAAATGGATGCGAGTTTATACCCATATCATGTTTTTTTCCAGTTTGTTGAAATTACTTAACCTTAAATAAATAATTCTTGATATACTTGATTATTACACCGATAAGTATAATAATTATATTACTCCCAAAATAACTGAAATTGATTTACTTACTCAAGTTAATATGAAACTGATCTATGATTTAAAATAAAAAATAATCCCTTGCTAAAAAATTAATACGTAATAAAAAGTGCGGGCAGTCTTTGGAGGCTGCCGATAGAAGTGAAAATCAAGTAATTTGCGACATATAGCTCATGGAAAGCGTTCGGTGACGATGACGCGAGTTCCATAATTTTTATTCACCCAAAAAGTGCTCAACGCACCTTAAGAAGTTTTCACTTAAAAATAATGACTGCTAAATAAAGGTTGGCTAGAAGAGAACTGAACTAAAGTAGAAAGCAAAAACATTACCAGAAAAACCCTTAGAGAATTAATCCTAAGAATAACATTTTACCAAAAAAGACGGGCAAAATATATACGAAAAAACTTGTGATCTACTTATTTAGATTGGACAGCTCTCGTCTTTCTATAAGTAGGCTTATAAGTAGTAAAATAAATTATAATGGAAACGTCTCTACGTCGTGTCTATATAGAATAGCATTGGCAAATTTGTACGTTGAGAGCTTTATAAACCTAAGACTCTTTTTACCAGATCTTTATACTGCCGAACGTTCTGTGAGCAGTTCCTTGTAGCCCATTCACATTCACATTTTGACCATGTGTCAAAATGGTCTGGTTTATAATAAGGCACCGAATAGAAACCGGCCTTGCCTACACTCGATACGGTTTTTACACGTTTTCATACCCCACAGTGCGATGGACTTAAACAAGGTGCGCCGGCGCACCGGCCATTATCATTTCTTTTTATGTTAAGGGACGACAAGACGTGCTATTCGATTACGCGGTACAAAGTGACGCCCATATCAGATGCAGTGTTACTCGGAATTCAAAATAATAGAGTTTTACGTGACATTGCACTGCGCACGTCATCCTGACACATCAACACAGTCATTACTAGATTGGTGAGATTAAGTCATAAAATCTTATTGTCCAATAACTTCACTAGCTACAGTGCTCTTCAAACCGGAGAATAGTATAGTCCTTGCGCAATATTCATTGGTGGCGATTAACTGACAAAGCGGTGGTACGGACCTAGATGATCTTTGTAGAAAAGTCCTACCACTTAGTAATCATTAGGGCTGGTTCGGAGTAGCGGTACTCGGTAGCGGAATTATCAGCTCCGCGATCCATTAACTGGTTGCTAGAAATTGAACCGTTTTGAAACCGTTTCGTGTAAATAGATCCTTATTTAAAACGTATTCTACCATTATGCTAATGTTTTTAATGTGCATATTTTAATGTTCTTCAGTAGGCACCGGTGCTAAATCTACTTAATTAATATTAACACTTAGATTCACTAATAATTTTTTTGCCTAATTTTCATTTCTTTGAAATAGCTTAATTGAATAACGAGCTTTAATAAGGAAAAGCATAATACATGAATACCAAGAACCTTTTATCAAACGACGTAGACATGGCGTGATTTAACGACGTATCCTTTGGTTCTTTGTTTCCAAAGCCGATAGATTTAGCCGAAGGATAGGCATTAATGGAATTAATTCCAACATGAATAAATTTAAATCTAGGCACTTAATCGCGGTGACTTAAAGGGTGATCCAATGGATGAGCAAG
Source organism: Ennomos fuscantarius (assembly GCA_905220475.3). Classification (NCBI taxonomy): domain Eukaryota; kingdom Metazoa; phylum Arthropoda; class Insecta; order Lepidoptera; family Geometridae; genus Ennomos; species Ennomos fuscantarius. The sequence goes on from HG992033.1 coordinate 5,325,595, forward strand.
CTCACAGTTTCGCTTGTGAAATGAAGCATTGAGATTCTTTGCAAATTTATGCGAATACTCCCAACCGTTTCGATGTGGAAGAACTACACGAACAAATGATCTTACAAGCAAATAATTTTTACCCACGTTTTACCGAGTGACCATACGCTTGGACGCTTTAACAAAAAAATGTATACACTAACATATACTAATGTTCAATCGCTATAATTAAAAAGCTGTTATTGGTTTTAGTATTCTAGCAGCCCTTTGAAATCGTATTCAAGTCTACCACAATTCCCAACAGAATCCGTATTGACACGAAACGAAATGACGTTCGGTAGCGACACGGGCTTCCTCGAGGTTCGAGAACATTTGAGCAGACTAGAAATTCTCGAATTTCGGGACTCTCGGGCCACTTTGCGGGAACTGTCGGCAACTTCGTTGAAGTGTCGCAAGCTGCAAGTTTCCCCAGTCAAAGGCTAGTGCTAGGTAGTAGTGAAATTACGTCGAAGTGTCGCAAAGTTGTTTGCGATGTGGATGCAGCGAGATGCCGTGTTATCATTACCTTAGTAAAGTAGAAAAGTTTGCTGGGAATCAGAAACCATGCGAAAGATGGGTGATTTTAATATATGCTTCTAGAGCCTTACAAATGAGCTTCAAAATTTAGTGAAGACTGTCAACAAAACTTTTTCATTATTATTTCATCACGAAAATTTGCGGGCTATGTACTTGTTTCGTTTACTTGCATGATTTAATAGTTCAACTTAAAAGCGATAAATGAAGTTTTTTAGAAAAAGAGGTCAGACGTTACTAGCATATAGCTTAGGCTGCTGAATCTACCATCTGCCTGTGAGTGACAGAGACAACGCTCTACCAAGAAGGTTATCGCTATATGCATCATTTACCGACAGTAGGTGAACCTATTATTGTATCTATGGTACTGCTTTAGTTTGTTTTCAAATGAAAATTCAAATTATAACGGGATGCTAGCACACGATTTTTGGAGAATAGGTGGATACCTACAAGGTGATCCTTGTAGTCTTTAATGTCTCTAATAACTATCTGTATAAACGTCTATCCACAGATATATTACCTGACCTTGTTATTATATAAATACACTATAAGTTATTATAGTCATTAATGTGATAAGGATAGAGTGCTCTTCCGAGTTTTGAGGCACTAGCCAGTTTCCTCTAAGCATTAAGCCGTCAGCCATCTCCAACAAACTTGGACACATTACAAAGTTGCGCGAAAGTGAAACTTCTAAATTTAAATGAAACATGATTGCAAGCACGAGTTTGCGAACTGTTCCGCATCGAAAGAACTTTAGTTTAACTCACTTGCTGTTAGTGACGAGACTTCACACTCCATTTTATGGTCTATCAGATAGTGGTGGGTGGTGGTGAAAAGGGAATTGCATAATTTTTAACCAACTGTTGTAATTTTTTTTTATGTTAAGGAATGACGTGACGAACTGGCCGTTTGCCTGATGTTAAACGACACGGCTGCTCATATCAGCTGCAATGCCACTCGGAACTCTGAAGTATGGAGGTTCGCGTGACACTGTACTGCGCACGTCATCCAGAGACATCAGCACAATCTAGTAATTAGATTACTAAACTGTGAGATCAGATCATAAAGTGTCATTTGCCCAGTAATTTCACTAGCTACAGTGCCCTTCAAACCGGAACACAGCAGTGCTTGGGCACTACTGCTTGGCGGCAGAATAACTGGCAAAGCGGTGGTACCTACCTAAGGTATTTGTAAAGGTTTTTTAGGCTTTTTCAGGTTTTATCATTGATATAATAGATGATCTTATTATCTGGATTTAGCGGAATCACACTAAATATTCTTATTTCATTTTGTACCTAATAATTTACTTTTATCTTTTTGAAACAAAGGCTTGCAACTTCACAAAATGTTGCTTCATAAATAATTCCACACAATCCAGTAGGTGGCAAGTGGCCGGTCGCTCCGCATCTGTTTACAAAGTTAAGAATTACGATATAACAGTGTTATAATCTCTGGTAAGGAATTTAGCACAGTGGTTATGAAATTTATATTTTGATGAAACTTAGGTATTCTATTGGGCACTGCATAATAACTAAGGTTTCCTGTATCTAGGGACCCAGAAACTATGAGGACCGTGGTTCCACAACTAACTCTACTAAATATTGCAGAGCATACTTATCTTTAATGTATTGACTGCTCCCTTACACTGGAGTACTCTCATCTATTCTGTGCCTATACTAATCTATCTATATAATTATGTAAAAATGAATCATTTTTATATATATAAATAGATTCAATAAATTTTTCGCTAATTCTTTTTTTGTTGTGTTTATTGTAGCCAGGAGAAGGTTCTTAGGGAAAAAAAGTTGAGCGGAAAATTAGAAAAAGTTCACCACGCGGGTGAAACCGTGGGGCGCAGCTAGTAAAAAAAAATATTTGAATTTAATGTGATAATCGATCTGTTCGCGTATTTTTATTTGTGGACATTTCACATTTCACACAATGCCCCTATCTAGCCCCAAACTAAGTAAAGCTTGCACTACGGGCACCAGGTAACTGATTACAATACTTAATTACTTTTTTTTAAAATATATATTGTAGATAGAATACAATATAACACCCAAACACAGAACTAGCATCGATATTCATTACACAAATGTTAGTTCTGCGTGGGAATCGAATCCACAACCTACAGCTCAGAAGGCAAGGTTACTACCAACTGAGCTATTGGGCCAATCAATTTGTTCGAGTGATTTATTCATAACGGTTGAACTAAAGCGATTTTGTCAGTAGTGTAAATAAACTACCATATTTATATCTATTGAAAACATAAACTATCATACCTTTGATCTCCGAAAATTACATAAAACATTTTAAGGTTTTTAGGTATATTTATTTTCCCACCGCGTAACATTTTTTTGCTTGGAGTTGTATAAAAGTTGAGTCGAGCGTAAACTTGCACTTAGCTATAAGGACTTAAATAATACCTAAACTTTAATGGACTTTATGCCCGTCCGTACTAAAGTTTATTAAAATACAACTTAGCTAAGCAACACTTTTCTCCGGGTTGTCGTATACGTTTGTTGAATTCGTGTCAACTTGGCAGTCCCAATACTGAACGTTCATTGGTTGCCTGTTGAGCATCGGTTGACGACTAGCATTCATTAACATAAAAAAAGCCTTGATTCCTAATTTTACCTACCCAGTGAAAATCTAAATATCAAAAAAAAATATATTGAATATAATCGAACTCTTTTGAACATACTACTGCCCTCTATCAGATTTATAAAAATGTAATTAAATGTTCAAGGCTGCAGGAATAATTTTATAGAATAGCACATTAGTAAAATTAATATTTGCTTTCCAAACTCGTTCCGCGAGCTCCGAGCCAAATGTAATCTATTCTGATGGATTTTGTAAAGAGGCTTATAATATTTTAGGTGTAAGTCTTTTGCCAGGTTGCCTATACCTTGAGAGCGAGTAGAGTTAAGAGAGTTTAAGAGTAAATTTCAAATGAAAGCAATTTAATAATATAAGATGGGTTGGGAATAAACAAATGAGAACTTCATCATCATCCGCCTACTCTGATCCCATTTATTGGTCGGTGCCGCATATTTTCTCTTTCTCACTCTCTTTTTTCACTCATTTCTGTCAGACGTCATCTCAACATTCACTCCTTCAGCATCATTCTTCATTCAACCACACTTTTTTCGGTCATCCTTTACCACTTGTCACGAAGTAATAAATACGCTAAGTTTAACCACGAGAGACAAAATGGTTTTTACGGTACCGCAACAAAGGCTTTATAAAAATTGAAAATGGTCGTGATAATATTATAGAAACTGGCGTGAATAGTATTCATAGGTACCACTAGTACACAGCTGACACGGCCCGAGATATTGCCCGAATACCGGTCGAGTTATTCGACTGTATCTCGTGAGTGTTAGCCGTGTACTATAGTGTATTCACGGAGAGGAGTTAGTAGAGCGTTATCTCACTCACACAGTTTAAATGCGATTGGTCACTGATAAACGCTAAGGCGGTGTACACAGTACGAGTACTTTTTAGTCTACTCATACTTCCCGTACTGTGCAGTCGACTTGGCGGCTTGTGAAAAGGACTTTTCATTGTGAACTGAAATAGTGCATAATGGCGGATATCGAACAACCTGCTGCGAAAAGATAACGGCGGGCTTTTTTGTCTACCGAGAAGACTATGATTTTAAATATGTACCACGCAATGAGAAATGCAGACTCTTCGGCCTCCAAGGGTGGCATACTGAAAGCTGTTGCATCTTCTTAAAGAAAATTTAATCATTAACTCTCGATTTTATTTCTTTCCTTCATATCCATCAGATATATAAAAAAGTAGGTACCCATAAAAAAATTCTATCAAATAAATGTCACTCAATTTATACGGCAGACGAAGCCGCAGGAATAAACTAAGCGAACTTTTAAGAAGCGCAGTGTGAACGTACATTTACATTTCTAAGGTATTGTTAAACGACTGACCCTAAAAAAGTTTTTTTGTCTTTATCATTTGTATGATAATGTGCGATAGAGAAGGCACTATACTAACTCATTTCCGTGAATGCACTATAGTTGTAGTTCATGATAATAACACCTCTACAGCCTTATTAATAAACACGAACTAGCTTTAGACTAGCTACACCATCTTTTGTCTCTTTCGATCCAGCTAAATATTCCAGTAGCAAAAAAGGACAAAAGCTGAAATACCTAATCCGAGACTAATACCCGTTTATTAATAAGGCTGCGTATGCCTGCACTAGTCTTTAAAACGGTTTGCGTCCGATAATAACAGCATTAGACGATACAAATGGAGCTGCCGGGCATTGCAATCAAATATTTCCGTTTCAGTGCGCGCGCTGAACAAGGACGGCTACTCTTTCAGTACTGTAGAAACCTATTTATCCTTTTGTTTCTGAACAAAATACGAGTTACTCTATGCAATACAATACTAAACGCTTTATTCACACCAAAAATAAACATGTATAAATATAAATAAAATAGAAATAGAAAACATTTAATCAATACCTGTCTAAAATTAAAGTACAAAAACAGGTTAAATTTATACACATAGTGGTGTCGACTCTGTGTCGCATTCTCTAAAACTAAAGTAAAATTAAAGTATGGCGGTACTCTTCTGATAAAGAGGAAATGAAAAAGACGGAAATATGTTAATTTCGTTTAGCTTTAGAGAATGCGACACAGAATCGACACCAATATGTACATAATGAATAGAAATAAACAAGTATCGAATGGGCGTCGGCTCAGCATATTGCTGGTCATCAGAGACATCCAGCGCTGATTTTCAGCCTAAACCTAAAGGGGGTGGAACCAATGCATAATTCGAAAAAGAGAAATGAGGATCACATAATAAGACAGGTACAATGGGCGGTCTTATCGCTACGAGCGATCTCTTCTAGACAACCTTTGGATGGACAGAGATATGAGACACTATGAGCATGGACTGATTTTATCCTAACTAGTTGCGCCCCGCAGTTTCACCTGCGTATAAAAAGTATCCTATGCGTTAATGCGGCGTATAAGATATCCAATTCAAACTTCTTTCACACACTACGTTCAAGCAGTACTGAGTACTTTTTTTTACACCTTTTTGGTTCTACTTTTGAACGCGATTTCTTCCAGACAACCTTTGGATGGACAGAGATATGAGACACTATGAGCATGGACTGATTTTATCTTAACTAGTTGCGCCCCGCAGTTTCACCTGCGTATAAAAAGTATCCTATGCGTTAATGCGGCGTATAAGATATCCAATTCAAACTTCTTTCACACACTACGTTTAAGCAGTACTGAGTACTTTTTTTTACACATTTTTTGTTCTACTTTTGAACATTTTTTTGCCGCGGTTGACGGTCGGAACATTCTTACCTAGCAGATACCGGTATACCGGATACCTTCCACTTTATGAGTCAAACTGCTCAATTATTAACATCACTGAGTGCTGAGAATATTAAAAACTCCTTACGGAGAATTGGTTAAATGTTATATGCTAGGGATGCTAGGGCACAAAAAGACATAAAAAATTAAAACAACAATCGTTTGCTATATAAATAGCGGCTATAAAAAGGTATTCTTAATTTGCCCTTTCAGTAATCTTTAATTTATAATCCGTTACCCAACGCAAGCCTACGCATATATAGAAATAGCGTTGTGTAAAGTTCAAGGCAAAATACCTTACCCAAAGCAGATACTATTAACTTACTTCCAATTTAGATCTCACGATCGTGTCAGAGCATTCGTCCTTCACATTATCTATCCCGGTTTAATACAACTCCTGATCTATAACATACCGTTCACCCACGATAGACCGCAGGGTCGCTCAGACTCTCACATAAAATCAAACTTAAGTTGCTATTAGGTTGGGTGAATAGGCTATCGCTATCCGTGGATATAGAGTATGGAATAAGGCTACGGAACGGGATTCATCTCAGAACAGAAATCTCACGCTTCAGTCTCCATTTAAACGCCAGCCGAGTAGCACGTGCCGTTCGCTGCTGAGGTTGGAGGGAAAACTTCGAACGATCGCGGGGAAATAAACTAGAAAATATATGATTTTATGTTAGTATTGGTGGAACTGAAGTGCAAAAATGTGGAATGCAAATGCGGGGCGTGTTGGACGCTTTACAAAGCAAGTGTGAAAATTGAAGAACAATGAAAGGTTGGTTTTAATCTTTTTAAGTATGTTAATTGTGAATAGATTTTCGTTTACACTACTGGTTATTAAAATTAGAAAAAAAAATTTTAATTTAAAAAAAAAACGCTTATGGTTAAACAAATTATGCAATTCTTTAAAAAAAGCTCCAATGCCTAGCTTTGATTTTAGTTTTAGTCTTTTCTCAGGAACGGGTTGAAATTGAATCCTATCTGCTTACTTAATTTTACAGCTTTAGAATTACTTTAATTAACCTGTAAAAATTTTAAGCTTCTAACTCAATGCAATAATAATAAAGGTATAATTCAAAATCTTTATTTTTGGGCCATATTAGTCGTATTGCGCGTCATCATAACCATTAGGGACTTCCTGGTGACCTAAATTTTCGTATATATCATGAAAATTAGCACAAGATTACGGGTGGAATTACCATAAGACAAAATTTATTAGGGTCATTTTCACACTGATTAAATGTCTTTTAAAAAATAAAATGCATTGCAGTAGGTATGTCATATAGTAAAGTGCCAACTTAGGAGCGGTCTAACTTTAGCACAGACGTGCTAATGCACGTCTGTGCTAAAGTTTGACCGCTATTTCACTATTGCACTATTTTCACATTAATGTGTGACAGTGAAAATAGTACCATAACTATAATAATAAATAAATATTTGTGGATATTTTACACAGCGCCATCTAGCCCCAAACTAAGCAAAGCTTGTACTATGGAAACCAGATAACTGATACATTACTTAGATACTTTTTGTTTGTAAATAGATACATAAAATACAATATAACACCCAGACACAGAACAGACACCTATGTTCATCACAGAAATGTTTGTCCTGGGTGGGAATCGAACCCACAACCCACAGTTCAGAAGGCAGGCTTACTACCAACTGAGCTATCGGGCCAGTCAATAATATAATAATATGTGTGCCACCGAACAACTAGATGTACGAATAAACGCCACCGTTACATGGTTAATATCCCACTTGTGCGGACAAAGCGATTTGGTTCCACATTTATCATGCGAACAGCGAAAGAGTGGAACGCTATACCGGCGTTCGTATTTCCCGATTACTACAACCTGGGAGTCTTCAAATCGAGAGTGAACAGGTATCTTCTAGGCAAGCGTGATACATCCTAGACCGCATCGTTACTTACCATCAGGTGCGATAGTGGTCAAACGCAAGCCTATTAAACAATAAAAAAAAATGTGTGGACATTTCACACAGCGCCATCTAGCCCCAAATTAAGCAAAGTTTGAATTATGGGAACCAGATAACTAATAGATTACTTATATTTTTTTATTATCTTATGTAGTAATATCTTATATACTTTATGTTTGTAATTACAATACTTTTATACTACATAATATCCAAAGCATAAATACCTATGTTCATCACACAAATGTTTGTCGAATCGTCGTCAAATCGAATGTGGGAATCGAACCCAAAACCTACAGTTCAGAAGCCAGAGCTATCACCAGCTGAGCAAGTCATATGTTTTAGTTTTAAAACGATGTTTTATTTAAATTTGCAGTAAGTCTAGTTGGAGTGATTATATCCTAAAAAATTGGTATCGTATGCATGACCTAGTGTAATAGTAAGATAGGGGAAATAAGATAGTAAGCAAGATATAATTAGGTGAATACTTAGTACCTACGAGACAATAATCTTGAGTCCAAATCGAGACACAACGTGAACATATTATACATACTTACATAGTATGCATAATTTCAACTGCGTAGGTTATGTGTTAGTTCGCCAGGGTACCTAGTTTTCTGTTACTATCTACGTTATAAAAACTAAATAGAAAAGGATAAAAATAACTATTGAAACACCGCATTCATAAAACACGGAACAAAATAGAACTTAAAGTTATGTAACTTGCACTATTCCCGCGTATATTGTGCAAGTAAGCATTTAATACCCTTCACGCTCGCGTTGCACTTTTGCACCGGCTGGCACCGCACCGCATAAATAATTAGCAACGGTGTAACTTTAAATTAAATGCGCATAATTGTGCGCGCCAATTTGAATTTCATATCGTTCCTCACGAATATATGCACCTACTTAAACTTTTTGTCCTTTGCTTTGTGATTGCTTTGCTGTATTTTGTTTAGGTATGGACCGCTGTCGTACTCACCCCGTCGTCGCCGCCCGAGACACGTCTTGAGCACCCGGATGATCCTATAGCAGCCGTAGTATCGGCTGCGCTAGGATCACCGGACCCTAGCCCTTCTGGCTCATATACCGCTTTCGGCACCGGTATAGGATACCAGTGTAGCACGATCAGACAGCGACCCCGCCGGCGAGGTCGACGTACCTCCCGTAGGTTAGCTAGAACAGTCGCGACTTTCAATAGGGTCCACTCTTCCAGGGGACGTCGTCTTTTCGATCCTATTATCCCGGCAACGGCACAAGCCGAGGCTTGCACCCCAGGGGTTTTCTTGAGCTAGTTGCCTCCCACTTTTGACGGCTGAGCGCCTTAAGCACCCGCCCTCCCGGTGACGCTGTAAAGGTCGATAGAGACCAACAACATTAGCTCGTTCAAAAAAAACCGCTGTGTCACTATAATAAGTGATGGATGACTGTGCGTGTCTAGGCAACTACTCCTGCCACCTACCATACTGTTACCTGTCCAATTTTGATCTGAAATCTCCCAAGACTCCTAATGTGGATGTCAATCAAGACAATGGGTATAATGTTACTAATATTAAAAATGTGATAGTTTGTAAGTATGGATGTGTGGATAAATGTTTGTTACTCTTTCACGCTTTCACTACAGAATGGATTCGAATGTAATTTGGAACACGTTTATAACCTGTTTATATATAGGATACTTTTATCCCGATAGTATGTTCCTGTGGGACAATTGCCGAACACCGCGAGGGCGACGCCACGGACTTTTTCCGCAAATACTACTGAACGCATTTGGATGAAATTTGGAACACAGATAGTTTATATTAACATCTAAATTAATTACCTAAACTAAAAAAAATGTTTTTTAGACTTTTTCGCGTTCCATACCAAAATGGTAAAAAGAAATCTTTGGAATATAGATTGCTTATATAGTGGATTAACACATACTTTTCTTTTAATCCACGGGTGAAACCGCGAGGCGCAGCTTGTAATACATATTATGGATCTATGTATGTAATTGTTGGGCGTTATTATTGTTATTATTTACACTTCGGCTGATGGATTTCACTATCTACAGATACCTTTAAACTGGCCTGATAGCTCAGTTAGTAACCCTGCCTTCTAAACTGTGGGTTGCGGGTCCGACTCCCACTCAGGACAAATATTTGTGTGATAAATGTTTGTTCTGTATATGGGTGTTATATTTTATTCTATGTATGTATGTACAAACAAAAAGTATCTATGTATTGTATCAGTTATCTGGTTTCCATAGTACAAGCTTTGCTTAGTTCGGGGCTAAATGGTGCTGTGTGAAATGTCCACACATATTTATTTATACAAGTTAACCGAAAATGTGTTAAATCGTAGCATTTAACGGATGTCAAAATAACGTCACAGTAATCTCACAGTCTAGTAATCTTATTGCTAGACTGTGCTGATGTCTCTAAATGACGTGTGCAGTGCAGTGTCACGCGAAACTACACTTTAGAGTTTCAATTGTCACTGCAACTGATATGAGCAGTCGTGTTACTTAACATCAGGCGAGTGACTAGCTCGTCATGTCATTTCGTAACATGAAAAAAAAACATTTTAACAATTTAACGTAACAATTTAAGTGCAACCTATCGTTGCATGTAACAACTAATATGATAAATTTACTAATTTCAACTATAGCAGTAACCTTAATCTGCATTACGGTGCAACCCAGAGTATGGTAACTACCTACTTGTACGTACGTACATTGAGCCTGTGGTGTGGTGGTTGAGCTGGTCGGCTCATAACCCGGAGGCAGCGGGTTCGATTCCCGCGGCAGGACAAGTATTTTTGCACAGGAAAAAAGCGCAAATACTTGTTCTGAGTGTGGGTGTGATAGGACCATGGTCCTCATATTTGCTGGGTTCCAGGAAATCCTAGTTAGTGTCCAGGATCTATGTATATGATCGTTGGGCGTTATTATTATTATTATAACTCTACAAACTTATCTACGATTTGAACATCACAAAAGCACAGTGAGGGTTATATTCGGTAGCAGTTGCATCATAAATAAGCTGGCAAGGGATATACGCTTGCTGTTGATTTACGTTATTCGAGTACCATGAACGACACTGCAATAATTCTTAAAAATTAACTACAACTGTTAAACGCGATAAAACATTTTTATACGCAGAGCTTGTAACGTCGGACATTACAGCGATGGCATTGCCCATTTTGCTGACTGAATGGGCGGCGGTATATAGCCCTTGTTATACGACAGAGTTAATATCTTCAGTTGGATGGGTCAGTTTTATTTTTGTCGTTCATTGTGAATCTTAAATTTTCATTTGTTTTTATTGATATCTAGCCGAAAATAATATATTCTACCAACACGTATCTTTATAAGTCCTGTTTTTTGCGTTCATAACAGGACTATTTAAAACGCTTTCTGAGAGCTCATCATCATCATCATCATTCTGTGTAAGTACGTGCTTGACATGGGACTCTGTCAAGGTACGCCACTGAACAAAGTCTTTACTCGTTTTATCTAACTCCTGCCAGCCACTCGGTGCAAGGTTTCGATCCTCCTATATTTTTTATTTTTTATTAGTGAATGATGTGACGAGCTCGTCGTCCACCGATATTAAGGACACGGCCACCCATAACAGAACAATGCCACTCGGAACTCCAAAATATAAAGTTTAGCGTGACACTACATTGCGCACATCATCCTGAGACATCAGCACAGTCTGGTAATAAGATTACTCGACTGTGAGATCAGATCATAAAGTCATTTCACCAGTAATTTCACTAGCTACATTGCCCTTCAAGCCGGAATATAGTGGTGCTTGCACACTACTGCTGCTTGGCGGCAGAATAACTGGCAAAGCGGTGGTACCTACCTAGATGAACTTTGCACAAAATCCTACCACCTAGTGGGCGGTCTCCAGTCAAGCGCCTGTATTATACCTACCTACTATGTTGGTAAACTAACGCCAATTATAGTTAATAATTATGAAGTGGAAAAGTTAAAAAGGAAGTGGACTCTGAAATGTAAGAAGCAAACAGCTTCTCAAAATGACACTTTATGAGAGAGGCCTATGTTCAGCAGTGGACGTTTTCAGCCTGATAATGATGATGGGGTCTAAATGTCTCTCATTATGTTTAACAATCATCGTTTCAATTGTCCCCAGGATACCTCACGTGTGTGCTTGCTACTCTGCTAGCCCGAGCAAGTGCGAATGACAAACGGCCGCATTTCGTGGTCGAGCCTCCTTCAAGAGTGCTGTGGCCGGCCACAAGAGGCGCGTATGCAACATGTCGTGCGTCCGGCCATCCACAGCCTGATATACACTGGGTTACTAATGAAGGACAACTAGTCACTACTATACCGGGGCTCAGGTAAAGTATATTATTTTTGATTGCACCCCAAAACCTGTGTGAGATAGGCAATTGATGCTTCACTTATAATCTTACACAGGGACTTTTAAGAAATATAATATTTTGTTATCAAAAAACATTGTACTTCTTACAGAATTGTGTTAAGTTTTATTTGGATGTAACTTATCTTTGTGTTTTGTAAATTAAAACATGTAAAATACGAAACCAGACAAACCAAGTTTTATCAGTATATTGACGTTGTACAAAAATTACTTTTGATTTTTAAATAATTATTGTTTATTAACGGAATATTTAACTTGTAATAAAAAAAGTTAGTTATTCAGTTTCATGAAGGCAGATCGTTACTTAGTGAGATTGATCTAGCTTGGACATTGGATTTCATTCGATGATCGGGCGCAACAGAGTAAGAAAGCGGTACAAAAAAGCGGCAAACTAGATCTAAATAAACAAAGAATAGACATCAATTTGTCGATAGTGGTAAGCTCAAATTGAATTGAAAATTTATTGAGGCATAAACATTGGTGAACAATCAAATTAGACGTAATATACAGAATCTGTTGTGCGAAAGAAAGATATAGCAATGCGTGTTTTGAGCGACGATTAGAGTGCGTCGCAAGGCCAGTGTTTCACTAAGGCTAAGCGTGTACTACGATAAAAAACGACTGCTAACATAAAACATAGAAAAAAAAAGCAAATGCACAAAATATATATACTACTTTAGAATACATTACTTATAAACTACAACAACATCACTCATTTAAAATTCAATTGAATATATTTGAAACAGTTTTTAAACAATAAAACTAAAATAAAATTATAAACATAACTACTAGATTTTTACTACATAGCTAAAAAACCACACTTAGTAAAAATTGCAGTGCGCGCTTATCCTAAGCGCTTTGAAGATCATCTTCCCCCTTTTAATTACATCAATGGTAAATAATTGGGATTCAAGAGAAGAGACCTGGGCATTACTGTTACTATATGTATACTGTTTGAGTTAAAAATGTTTATATATTTTTAACAGTCAATAAGAATATTGGAGATATTCGTAATGTTTACCTTTCAATAACGGCTGGCGTAGAAGAGTAGGTTTTCAATATACAAACATACAATAGTGTAGGCAGCAAATCTAATATTCGATTACAAACTACTATTTCCGCTGATAGAAATTGAAGAAAGGAAGAAACCATTTATATATTGATGCATACAAATGACAAACTCATTCACAACTTTTCCAAGTATTCGACGTACTCTGCTCCAATATTGATAGAAGCATTTACCGGTATCATATCTGTTATTGACAACCGATCTTAGAACTATTTGAGCTGAAGATAAAGTTTTTGGTATGACACAACAGTGGAGGGGACGTTTCTTTCTTTCTCTATAATTTTCTGCATCAATATGAAACTCAATACCAATTGGTACATGTCATATAAGTACTATTTAGACTCTTCCACGATGTAGCATATAAACTAAAACAAATTGTTTTTGAATTTTGTAATAATACCAGTCCAGAACAAAAATGTCATAAGTGCCTGACTTAGTGTTTTTGTTCGTATGGTACTAATTATTTCTTTGGTTCAGTACAAAATTAATTCCGACCACTAGATAGCAGAAAAGATTTTAGCAGATAGCAAGATAATACCTAAAAGCTTTCTATTTACTAATGCAAACAAAAAATAAAGGCAAACAACAAAATAAAACAAATGAAAGTTGGAAGAGGCCTCGAATAGATACAAATATCCTCGAACTAACCAACGCTTTATTTGTATTTACTGACACCGACAGCGCTCGGCTTTCTACCATTCCCTCCACAAAACATGTCGACTGATCGATCTTTAGATAAGTTCAGAATTGGGTGTTAGTGAACTCCGGGAGAAAGTCGACGACGGTTACATTAAATAAACTACACAAACTTCACCAATATTTTACAAGAAAACGATACGAAAGCGTGCAAGTTAATATTTACTGCCAATATTCCGTGCAAATTCCCGCGTTCTGCATAAAGCTGAATATGGGAACGTCGGCACTGAATAAGTTCGACATTAATTAGAAAAATTCTGAATCAAGTGCATTCAAATCACCATAGTTATAACTTAAACATCTTCCAGAGTTTCATAATAACTTGTTTGGTTCACTTTTAATTTTTTTTAAGTGTTTTGAGAGCATCATTTTTGGAGACTTTAAAAACTTTGAGGAGGACATAGATTGCCTTTTTCCGCTGTCTAAGGTGTTGAAATACGAGGAGAAAGTTAATAATTTCAGTTTATTTGTTCATGGAAAAATATACCTACATTAAAGCAAGCACCGGGTGTTGAAGTTTTTACTTTCTGAGCTCCCTGAGTGAGTCTAATGACCGACAGCGGGGACTACGAGTTTTGTATTTTTAATAAGTTCTTGTATTAGCGTGTGCGGCAGCTTCTGCACTAACTTTCCTAAGAGACGCTCATAACTTTCAAAGGAAAACTTTTTGGCAGCGCTTTTCCTGTTTAAAAGGCAGAACATTTTAAGTTTATTCAACACGGGGATCCCTTCTGCATTCAATTTTTAAGTAGCAACACGTAAATACAATGTAACACTTTTGGCATTATCACAGAATAAAGACTTTCGTGGCACGTTTCAAGATAAATGACTTCTATTGTCGTATTCGAAGCAAGTCGATCCAAGTTAGTTGACTTCCTCTCCACATGTATAGCTAATCCGAGTTCTCGTAGCTAATAAATTGGGAGAGTTTCCGATCAGAGTCTGTTACACAAAGTTGTGAAACGAAGACGTGTCGACTGTTACATGTAACTATGTGCCGAAAGGGGAACTTTGGAGATCCTCGATCACAGATAGCTCCGGGGAGCAATTACTGAAATTCTGTACGGTTGGGGCAATAGTATACTACGGCACGTATCACACTAATATTGTAAAGGCGAATGTTTGTGTGTACATGTGTATGTTCCTTACTCCTTCATGTTCGAGAGGCTGGATTGATTTGGAATAGAGATAGCTTATATACTAGATTAACACATAGATTTATTATCCGCGGGTAAAACCGCGGGGCAGCTAGTTTGAGATATGCCTGATTATAACTTTGCAAATACATACTTTTTAATAAATACTTTACTAATTAAGTGATGCGTATTAAGATTGTTTTTGCTAGTTTTAAACATTGATCTATTTAGTGCTTAGTTTAATTAAAAAAATATGTAATGTAGTAAAGTTCAAATTTTTGTGAATTGATTATAATAGAGTAAAAAGTTTTCATATGTTTTATTTGTCAGTGGAAATTCATTTGCTATTCAAGTTATAAAACCTATTGAATAAAACGCGGCCTCAAAATTAACCTATTCATTTAAACTTAATAAGTGTGTTACAATTGAGAAAGTAAAACAATAATGGTAGCTGATAACTGCAGTTTTACTCTTTGTTCACAGAAATAAGGTTGAAAGTAGTAATCTAAATAAATGGCGCAAAACCATGACTTCACCTTTGGTTTCGCAATTTGTAAGGTTTTGATTCTCTTACCCGAGCCAAATTCGTATATAAAGTAATAAACTTAAAAATCGTAAATAAAGTTAAAGTTTTTTAATTACAATAAAAAAATATAAAACGTAAAATTGCTGCAGAAGCCACTAATTAAGAGTTTGTTGTTATAGAACTACGTCCGTGGTTTCACTCGCGGATAAAAAGTAACTTATGTGTTAACTATATAAGCTCTGTATATTCTAAATTTCATCCAAATCCGTCCAGCCGTTTGAGAGTGAAAGAGTAACAAACATCAATACATACAAACTTTCGCGCTTATAATATTAGTAAGAAGTGCTCAAATATTAGGTCTTTACCTATGAAATTGCCGTTTTGTTTGAAAAAAGTTAAAGTATTTTTTTTCGAACTTATTTATTTCTATTATTCAAAGTAATCACCCCTGCAATCAATGCATCTTTGCCAACGCTGTGGCAGTTTATGGATGGGCATCCATAAACTGTTGTTCTTGAAAAAATCAGCAGGACGGGAGACAACAAACTCTTCAAAGGCGTTTTGTACTGCCTCTCGGGAATTGAATTTTTTTCCCGCTAAAAAGTTGTCCAAATTTTGGAAAAAGTAATAGTCGGTAGGCGCAAGATCTGGTGAGTATGGCGGATGAGGGAGAGCTTCCAAACCCAACTCATGCAGCTTAGAGACGGTCTGTTGTGCAGTATGGGTTCGCGCGTTGTCGTGAAGTAGCAGTGGAGACGACCGATTGACCAAAGCTGGTTGCAGACGTGCGAGTTTCGCCATCATTGTGGTCAGTTCTTCAATTTACACATCTGCAGTAATGCTCTCGCCGTTTTGTAAATAGCTATGATGAATCACACCAGCACTAGACCACAGAACTGTGACCATCACCTTTCTAGGGGTCATTTTTCGTTTTGCACATTGCTTTGGTACCGAACTAGGATCTAACCAACTTGCTGAGCGCTTTCGATTGTCAAAAAGAATCCATTTTTTGTCGCACGTAACAATTCGGTTCAAAATTCCTTCATTTCTGTGCCTGTTAAGCAGCGCAAGGCAAGTCTCGACGCGTACGTTGCGCTGGCGATCGTTAAGTTCGTGGGGCACCCATCTATCAAGCTTTTTTATCTTGCCAATCTGTCGCAAATGGACCAATATTATTTTGATGCTAACATCAAAAGCTGCTGCCAGCTCAGCTGTAGATTGAGATTCATCAGCTTCCACAATCGCCTTTAATTCATCATTGTTGACCAAAGTTTCCGGACGACCACAAGGTTCATTTTTCAAGTCAAAATTCCCAGAACGGAACCGAGCAAACCAATAACGGGTTGTACGTTCGTTTGTACAGTTCTCTCCGTAAACGTCGTTGATGTTACGTGTCGTTTGTGCCGCGTTGGTGCCACGACGGAACTCATATTCCATAATTACACGAAATTTCAAAGTATCCATTATGAGGAAAAATGTTGAAATGTAATGAAAATACAACGCTAATCAATAAACAAAAGACTTATATTGTAAATAGAATGTCATATTTTTAAAACAAAATTAATTTGAATTTAGAATTCACAGCCAATCAAAACTTTTTTTTGTTTGAAAAAGTCTGTACTGCAAAACGGCAATTTCATAGGTAAAGACCTATTATAACCAACAAAACCAGTAATCAGAAAACCAATCCTAAAGATTACCACTTACACTAAATAATGAGTATTTATAGTACCAAGACTATAATTTGTAGTCTGTAGCGGAAGAAAATTGCGAAGTGAGCAAGAAACAAACGATTATTACGACGGCTGACTTACGGCGTGCGAATAGCCATAAATAAAATAGTCTCACGTACCTACACTACTTTTATTCATGGATATTCCCCTCAGCAATAAATAAAGCAGGCTTGGCATAGTGATGAGTTCGGGAAGAAGGGATACAAAAATGCTATTACGTTATTATTCGCGTCAACAAGTAATAAATTACCAAACTTTTTCTAGATCCCTAAAGAACAAAGTGATAAATGATTAAGTATTAAATTTTGTCAACAGTATGTAATGTAACGTACGTCTTTAATTCTACTAATATTATAAATGCGAAAGTTTATGAGACCGGACATATAAACATAATAATACAAAGTTAAAATGATTTTTAACTTTGTTATGTTAACAATGGAGATCTACGTGAACCAACAACTTTCAACTTTCGTTCGCCAGCTTACTCCCCAAGTCAAGCTTCAGTCACTTTAATAATAAATAATATGGTACATTGAAGATAGTCTTGTTGTAATGACATCTACTTATATTGGTGCATAGGAGATCCGTGGCAAGCCGAACAATTAAACTGCCTGGTGCGGCGAACAATACTTTTATTAAATAAAAGTAGCACACAAAAATACTGAGCATATAATATTCTGTACATGCAAGTCAACATTCGTAAGAATAATTATTGACATATTTATGATGATTAAATCGAAATATTAATAGATTTAAATTTGAACGGACACAGTACACAAGTAGACGACACAACGGTAAGGGGGAGAGAGAAAGAGCAACAACGGAAATAGAACCATATTTTTTTTTATTTTTTTTTTAAGATTTGGCTCCACACTTTTGTGTATTTAGCCAGTGTCAAGTAATTGATAATTTATCAAGTTATCGATATTTCACGCAAATATGTGTCAAGTCACAGTCGAAGTCATCAAGTCAAGTCATAGTCAAGTCAGTCTAGTCAAAGTCATACTCCTAGTAAAGTGGTGGCAACTTTACTTGAAGCTTCTATGGAGTTTTGGAAACAACACGAAAAAAAAACGTTTCACCATCATTATACCATTTTCCCACACTCACGCCTGTAATCCAGCACTTAACGAATAAAATGCCACCAATTTTATGCACTAACACTGAAAATAACACAAGTTTTGGAAAATAATACGATGCGGTGACGCAATCTTTTTCGCTTTTCCGCCAAAACTCCAGAACTATATTAGAAAACCATAGTGTAAGTAGTGTTGCCACTACAATATACAGGATTGTGGAGATTACAGACTATTTAACAGATAGCACGTTTTAAAGAATCTAACGTTAATAGTCCGTGTTAAATCCCACAGTTAATAAGTATCAACTAAAATGTACGCGTTTCTATTAAAAGGTTTGCATCCTATAAAAGAAATCTTGAATGGCCTGCTATCACCAAGGGATGAGGCGTAATCACGTTGACAATGGAACACTGAGTGACGTTTGCCTCTCGCTTCCATCAATATCTCCTGTGTCACTGACTAGAGACACAATAGATTCCATTAGTGGCAAAACAATGATATTGATACTTCAAATTGAGTGCTAATATCGCACCGAGAATTGGTCCGTTTTGTATGATGGAGTAATTTTCTAGAATAATAATCAGTTGTCCCGTAGTTAACCAACATTTTGTACGGTAAAGCATTATATATAGTTATAAATAACAGTCATTTGTATGTATTGTGTTTAGGGTTTGGGTCCGGGACGGAATCTTCAGCCACGATAAAGCGTTACTAGTAGTAGAGAAATTCTACTTTATTAAAAGGTTCATCTTAAAATATGTGACTATACAATCTTCTTCCCATACATTTTGAAATAAGTCATTATGGTTTATACTTTAGACTACAGATTATTTTAACAAAATGATTGTAGCATATGATGACCGCCTCTTTGGTGTCGTGGTTGAGCAGGTTGGCTCATAGCCCGCAGGCAGTGGGTTTAATTCCTGCGGCAGGACAAGTATTTGCGCACAGAAAAAAAAACGCAAATACTTGTTCTGAGTCTGGGTGTTGTGGGACCATGGTCCACGTAGTTCCTGGGTCCGAAATCCTAGTTAGGGTCCAGGATCTATGTATATGATCGTTGGAGGTTATTATTATTATAACTAAATCTAGTTGAACTACATTTCGCAACTAATGCAATAAATAGAATCCTTACAAGTTGAGAGATAGTCCTAATATAAACCGTACGTGTGGTCACCTACATATCACGTCCGGCGTGTCAGCACTAACGCGCCCTTGTTTGCAGCAAGTTGGGCAAACTTCGGACATCTCACCTGAAACTTTACGGTTTACAAAGTTGAACCACCCGTATGTAAAGTTTGTTGAATATATTACTTTTAGATCGATTTATATTAGAATGTAGTGAAACTTTGATATCTAATAAATAAATGGAAACGCCAAACATTTTGTGGAGGCATTAGGTGACCAGAATGCTGGCTTCTATTCTACACAAAAAATAAGCATTTCCATTCAACGTGTTAATGCTGCCAGCATTCTGGGCACTTTCCTCTCCACCAATGGGTTATTTAAAATTTTCAGATTTATTTTATTTTAAGTTCTTAGGTATAGTTTAATTTACTTAACCTAATTAATGCATTGCAATATCATGATTTATAATTTTATACGTTACAAGAACTATAATCATTTTAAATAAATGCTATTTAGTGTTGCTTACGTCATAATCTATCAATAGTACAGGGATCGTCGTCGTTTAGTAGCTGCAGTATGCCTGATGTTTATCGATGGTTATGATGAAAATTCTCCATCGACGAAGTTAATGGGACAATCCAACAGATCCACGGTATTGCTGACTAGGCAAGGCGTTTCCGGAAAATAATAAATAATAATGTGCGAAATATAAAAGTAGCGGCAAACGTGGCGAAAAATATATTAAAAATTGAAAATTTTACATAAAAAACTAACCAGACATTTTCTTTTTGTCAAAACTAACGTTCTTAAAATCTAAAAACCAACCAAAAAGAGGCCTTACGCAGCAACTTCCGTGTCGCTTACATATGGGTAAAGGCTCATTAACTCATGTTTTGAATCATGCTCAAGAATAATTGTCACGCGACGAGCAAATTTTTTGACATTATCAAATGAATTAAAAATAACTAAACTAAACTAGACCTAAAAAGAAATATATTATATGTATCACGCGACGTATATTATGTGCAAGAAGTTCTATCAAGTGGCGGCATTACGACGTTAAATCTTAAAACATTATATTAAATGAGGAAGACGCCTTAAAATACAGTTTGGTAGGTTATTTAGAAGCTTTCGAATATTGATAAAACTAGAGCGTTTTTTTTCGAGGGGCGTTTAGAGTGAAACATTTTTACTTACGTATAGAAATAAAACAATTATCGACTGATATTCTTATTCATAAATAAATAACTGTCAAAAAGGAAAGGACATTACAAAAAAGTCGTCACCATCACCATCCTGTCCACGGCTGGACAATGGTGAAAGCAAAGCCTGTAATGCACGCCATTGAGCTCCATTTTCGGCTACCCGCATTCAGCTGCTTGTCCACACACCATACAGCTCTTTGACGTATCACCTCGTTTCCGATTCGATCCTTCAGAGAAATTCCAAGCCTAGCTCTGTACATTGTTCACTAAGCAACATTAAATTTGAATATATTTCCTCACTTCTTCAATCTTAAATTGATCGGTAGACCATTTCCTTTCCCGTAATTGCAAAGTAGAGCGCTATCATATTTGGAAAAAACAGCGAAGCAGAAAATTACATTTCCATGTCAATATGTACAACATAAGCTTCGATATTAATGTTTATGTCAGCGGAAAATTGGCAATGATCGAATATCGACGAAATCTGTGATGAAGGAAGGTCGAATATCTAATGAGGTTCTGAAACACGCATGATTTTTATGTTTCTCACATGAGCAATAGGAAAATATGAGCATATAGCATACTGATTATTAAGTATCCTAACATCCTTCCCCAGATTTCAAACTATTGCCATTCCAAATTTTTTCAAGATCGGTTTGGCCACTTTGTTGTAGAAAAGTATAATAAATGGACTACATAATAAATAGATATTTTCAGAATAACCTTCGTAGTTATGACTAAATGTCGTAAGAACGAATATGTTATTTAATCTTACGGAGGCTTAAAACTTTTCCTTTCAAAACGTCACCTAAGTTTTCCTTTCCACCGTCTACATCAATTAGTTTCGCTTGCCAAAGAACCAAAGGAAAATTGTGACATCCAATAAAGCATAAAATAAGGTTACAATGAAATCTAAAAGGTTATAACGGCTTATTATATTTGCAGACACGTTTTAAGCGACGGAAGGCTGGTCGTGGGTGCTAGAAGATCACTCTTAGATGCCGGGAATGGAGGTAGCGGTGCAATTCTACGGTGCAAAGCTTCCAATAGAGCTGGAACAGTTTTATCGAGACCTCTACAACTACAGCCAGGTTAGTATGTAATATTTAATTCCTGCAAAATTTTAATAACAGGTTTAATCAGTGGTCATATAAATATTATGCTCAACTAGACCTAAAAACTAAACTATACCAAAAACTTAAAATAGATAAAACTAAAAAACTGAGATGGAGGGAAAAGTGCCCAGATTCAACGTGGCAATGCCTCCAATTATACAAATACAAATACAAAAATGTTTATTGACATAAATATTATTACATTATATTAAATGAATCCATAGATTCCAGAACTAGTTTTTAAACTGTATTTCAGGAATCAGTGGCTTCTCCCAATATTTTAAAACGTTATTATTATGCCACACAAAAAAAAACATACAGTGAAATCTAGAGGAAAAAAAAACTTATAGTGTAGAAGTTACAAAAATTAAACAAAAATAAAAGGGAATTTACACTACAACACTCATCGGTATCAACGTGTGTGTGAGTTTGTGTATGTGTTTGTGTGGGTGTGTTTGTGGGTGTGTGTGTGTGTGTGTGTGTGTGTGAGAGTGTGACTGTGTGGCATGGCATTTTTTAATTTTTCCATTCATTCAACTTGGTAATGCTTAATTTTTGTGAAAAATAAAAGCCCGCATTCTGGTCACCTGAAGCCTCCACCCAATATTGGCCAAGTCCCTGTATGTTTCAAAATTATTTTTTTCACGTACATGAGCTATTTCAATCGTAAAATCTTAAATGGTTTTGGCAGCCCATTACTTCTCTGATTATAAAGTTTGTTACTAACTTAGCAAAAAGAAAAGGTAATTACTGGACTATACTTAGCTTTCAACGGAGCTCATTAGCAAACCGTAGCAGGTCGTGCGTACTAATCACGTAAAATTAGATTACAAAAACGCCCAATTACAAACAAGATATTGGTATTGGTTTTGGTACAGGTTCCAGCAAAAATTGTGCCTCTAATCAATCCCCCCAACCTCGCTTTAGTGGATTAGAAATTTAAATAAACTGTAAATATCCAACTTATGTAATAAACAAATGTAGGGAAGAGGGCAAAACAAATTACAACTTCGACTGGAGTCGGACCAATTAACATTCCGTTACAGCAGGGAAATATGGAATAAAGTGAAAAACAGCCTACGGCCGCCCGAGTTTTTACACGGGAAACTTTTAATTAAGGGGTTAAAAATGACATTAGAACGAGTTCGCAACAAGGTAAGTTTGCTTTGTTCGCGAATATCCGCAAGGTGACTACCAACAGAGCTGTAGCTTTTATGTAAATAGCTAAGCACTGGGTATACACTTTCAGGGTTTATTAATTATAACGGCATTTACGGCTCGTATAAAATTAGTGAATGATCCCCTCTGAGGGTTTTATAATAAGAGAATCTTAAGAAAGGCTCGGCTCGGGCAAGTTTTCCTTATTTATGAAGACGCCTATAAGAAATTAATACTTTATAGTTTATGAACCCTGCAAGATGGAATTATTCAGACTCTATTATATTATATTTAATATATATATTTATATATATATATTATATTATATTTAATATATACATTTATATATATATTAAATTTAATATATATTATATTTAATATATATATATTATATTATATTTAATATATATATTTATATATATATTAAATATAATATAATAGATATTTGTTAATAATCTCGATAATTGTTTTAATTCGATAAAATAGTATTTTAAACTTTATTAAATAATATTTTAGTGTCATTTAAAGATTTTATTTAGTTTAATTTTTATATCTAATTACTGCAAAATTGGGTCACAATTCCAGATCAGCTGATAAATTCTTTTTTGTATTTTAATTGGACATATAGGTACTTGAAGACCCCGAAACATACCTAATTGTATAATAACGATAAGCTCTCTTGAATATTAATTGTACCAAGAGTAACAAATCACTAAGGTATATTACCTACTTGAGATTTCAATTTTATATCGGGTTGGTGGCAAGCAATTTTCAAAGGGAGTATCTTATTATTATGTCCATAAAATTCAATTAATATTTATGATGGAACAATGTAATTGTATTCAATTTCTTCTAAGCTCTAATATTAGGTATTTGTAAAGGCGAATTTTGGTTCAATTACTTTTTCTTCAGTCGACGAAGAAAGTTTTAATTAAAGATTGAAGGACAGAATGTTCCCCATTTTTGAAAAATAACCTTGTTACAAAAAGCCGACGGTCTTTTATTGAAAATAACTTCGTTGTAATAAAATTGGCTTTTTTACTTTCATATTTTAAACATTATGGTATGAATTATGACACCTTTTAAGAATGGTAGGTACTTTTGGTGATGGTTATTGCGCTGATGTTCAAATGTGCTTACAATGAGTATTAAAAGTAAGCGTTAAAACGCCCAGAGTCAAAGCGTACAAATATTTGTAGGGACATGCAATGCAAGCGTGGTGAAATACTTTGGTAGCAAAATGTGCCCGCGGCATCAGTTGCTCCACCACCTTGCAATTTTCATTTCCTATCCCAGTAGAGAGGACGCGCAAGACCTTTTACTTATATATAGGGCAGTAAGGGTCTATATATATCTCTGTAATATGTTCTCTCTCTCTCTACGTTAAATATTTTAGTGCCAAAAATACATAATAGAAACCATTCCGCATTTTAGATTACCGAAATCGTTACACTGAGTATTCGGCAATCTGAGTTCCCAGCCTGCGAGGGAGCAGGGTGGTTATAAAAATAATGATAACTACAAAAACGAGATAAAAGTCTTTCTTTGATCTCGCTCTTGCAATTGCCTTGTTGCAATACCGGACCGTGGACTGATTGGGATTGACCAACTGGCATATTATTACTACTATTTATTGTGTGTGATAATGAAATATTTGTGAGTTTGTGTAATCGGTCAATATTATCATGTGGTAGTTAATTGGTATGGGCATAATGAATGGCACAGTTACTATGGACGAAACGAATTTTAATAGATATACCTATATATAACTCGGTAGTTACTAATAATTTATACAATGAACAATCTACTTTAACCTAGCCGGACTAAGTATAGGAAAACAAAAGTTGCGTTAAGTTGAGTGTATTTCTTAGTCTTCACTCCAATTAATATAATAGTTCCAACTTCGTTATAACACACCCTAATTCTTGGAATCGTTTAGAATTCTAGGAAACGGCCGCTCAATGAGTTGAGTGGAACTTGTTTACGTTAATATATTTATGTATTCTTAGAAACAGTTTCGCTTTGCAGTTGCCTAATAAGAAATGAGTTTTAACCACGGTGTATAAAACCGAAATTCAAAAACAGTTGAATTTTTATGTTACCTTTATCCAACTGGCATTTGAACAAAGCAGCAAAGGTCTTAATGTGCCCTTTAACGCAAACAAAAGAAGACAGGTAATTTTTCGGGAAAAGGAATAACAAATACCAATTTTCTGTTTTCCTTTTCACCGCCTAATCTTGTTTCTCGTCACATTTAGACGCGCATTAATCTATTAAGGCAGCCTGGAGTAGTAGTAATATTTTATTTTACTGGAAAACTAGCAGCTTCAAAGCCAATATAATTATTATAATTATAAACATAAGAAATCCTTAAAAAAAACTTTGGATAAATAAAACGCATGTTGGGTACGCTACCTACTGATGGTAGTGGGCTGGAGCATTTGGACTGTCTATAGGTCATCGCGGCCAGTATATAGTCCAAATGTTTTTTTTTTGTAGTAGTATTTATTTTTTAGTATTACTTATTAAATCATTGTAATCCTTAAATATTAGGTCTTTACCTATGAAATTGCCGTTTTGTTTGAAAAAAGTTAAAGTATTTTTTTTTCGAACTTATTTATTTCTTTTATTCAAAGTAATCACCCCTGCAATCAATGCATCTTTGCCAACGCTGTGGCAGTTTATGGATGCCCTTCTTGAAAAAATCAGCAGGACGGGAGACAACAAACTCTTCAAAGGGTTTTGTACTGCCTCTCGGGAATTGAATTTTTTTCCCGCTAAAAAGTTGTCCAAATTTTGGAAAAAGTAATAGTCGGTAGGCGCAAGATCTGGTGAGTATGGCGGATGAGGGAGAGCTTCCAAACCCAACTCATGCAGCTTAGAGACGGTCTGTTGTGCAGTATGGGGTCGCGCGTTGTCGTGAAGTAGCAGTGGAGACGACCGATTGACCAAAGCTGGTTGCAGACGTGCGAGTTTCGCCATCATTGTGGTCAGTTCTTCAATGTACACATCTGCAGTAATGCTCTCGCCGTTTTGTAAAAAGCTATGATGAATGACACCAGCACTAGACCACCAAACTGTGACCATCACCTTTCTAGGGGTCATTTTTCGTTTTGCACATTGCTTTGGTACCGAACCAGGGTCTAACCAACTTGCTGAGCGCTTTCGATTGTCAAAAAGAATCCATTTTTCGTCGCACGTAACAATTCGGTTCAAAATTCCTTCACTTCTGTGCCTGTTAAGCAGCGCAAGGCAAGTCTCGACGCGTAAGTTGCGCTGGCGATCGTTAAGTTCGTGGGGCACCCATCTATCAAGCTTTTTTATCTTGCCAATCTGTCGCAAATGGACCAATATTGTTTTGATGCTAACATCAAAAGCTGCTGCCAGCTCAACTGTAGATTGAGATTCATCAGCTTCCACAATCGCCTTTAATTCATCATTGTTGACCAAAGTTTCCGGACGACCACGAGGTTCATTTTTCAAGTCAAAATTCCCAGAACGGAACCGAGCAAACCAATAACGGGTTGTACGTTCGTTTGTACAGTTCTCTCCGTAAACGTCGTTGATGTTACGTGTCGTTTGTGCCGCGTTGGTGCCACGACGGAACTCATATTCCATAATTACACGAAATTTCAAAGTATCCATTATGAGGAAAAATGTTGAAAAGTAATGAAAATACAACCCTAATCAATAAACAAAAGACTTATATTGTAAATAGAATGTCATATTTTTAAAACAAAATTAATTTGAATTTAGAATTCATAGCCAATCAAAACTTTTTTTTGTTTGAAAAAGTCTGTACTGCAATACGGCAATTTCATAGGTAAAGACCTATTATATTCCGCTAATGGTTATATAGTATGATTTTTTTCTGGGCGTTGATGGCTAAAAAGTCTAAAAACGGTTTATCTGTCACAGGAATACAGTTCGCTTAGCATAAAAACATTATTATATTTATTGTATTATATTATATTTTACAGTAATTGTATGAATTAGTACTATATTTAGTATTTTAAAATAGAATTAAAACATTTTCAAGTAACTGAAACTTACATAAACCTTTCCTATTAAACCTTATAAGCACTCTCCATTAAAATGACACCGTTGAAGTTTAAAGTCAATTTTCACGAAACTATCAATTTGACAGTTAAACCCTTTTTATTCTCAACCCTTCAATTGTTGTTAGCTATCGGCGAATTAACAAGCTCAAAGGCAATAAGCCCTGCGGCTCGGATCAACTTCAAAAAACTAGCTCTCAACTCAGTCTTTACTTATCATATTTTAATATTTTCTCCTACAATGGAGCCATGCTACAAAGGGAAAATTGAAAGGCAACAAACGGGGGCGCAGTAGTAGCTCATTCTCATTCAAATGAGTTTCAAAGAAAGTATTCGACACTTTGATGTTGTAATATTGAACTCACCTTGTTCCAGTTAGAAATTCACCATTCGATGAGGTGTTTATTTATAAAATAGCATTTTATTTAACGCCTAAAGGTTCTATTTACCGTATTATTTTAACGTCTTCTTATTACGTTCTTTGCCATTCCGTATTTTTTATTTCAATTTTGAACCGTAGGCTATAATGGCACAAGGAATATACTTAATGATGATTATTATCTTACAGTGGCTGGCGGTCATAATTATCGTTATTTACCATAGTCAGTTCGAACGCTTCCCATTCATGAATATTTGGAACTAGCTGCGCCCCGCGGTTTCGTCCGCGTGGGGAAAGTTTTTCAGATATTCACTCAACTTTTTAATTTTTTCATTCATAAGAAGCTTTCGGGAAGCGGATGTGCGCGGAAGTGCGTCTGTCTGCAGTCTCTTGTTCTCTTGCTCAATTTATACCTGCTGTATGTATTATTGCCCACTAGTGCGTTGGCCCTGCCTATAAATATGTAATATTTTTCTGAAATAAAAACTTGATTGATTGATTGATTGAAGCTTCTCCTGACAATAATAAGCACAAAAAAAATAGTGAAAATGTTTCATCCGTTCATGAGTGATGCGATGGGACCATGGGAAATAGACATTCATCACACTAATATTATAAAGGCGAAAGTTTGTATGTGTGTATGTTTGTTACTCCTTCACGCTCAAACGGCTAAATGGATTTGGATGAAATTCGGTACCGAGATAGCTTATGCACTGGATTAACATATAGGCTACATTTTCTCCCGGAAAAGTGAAATATTCCCGTGGGATGAGCAAATAAATGAATATTTTTTATCCGCGGGTGAAACCGCGGGGCGCAACTAATTTTTATATTTATAAAGATAAAATAATTCTTAGTAAAAGGTATTTCGACATTTTTGACAAAGCACGTGTAAACAAACGAATATCCACAAACTTCCACCGTTAACATTATGGTCCTGTCGGCTGTAAAAATAATTCCTTTATTTATTATTCTTCCTCAATTTTTCTTGCTTATTTCTTTTGCTGAGTTTTGAAGGTTTCCAGTTACGCATTATTAAAATGAAGGAGGACTTTGTAATGTTTTTGGGGAATTATGTTTTAGGATCCGTCTACTTGTGCTATTGTGCTATTGTTTTCCGTAAATTACCCTAATAAACTGCTGTATTTGGAGTTAAGTAGGTACCCATATTTTAATTAATTTCCCCTTCCTGGTAATCCCGTTTTCCTTCATTGATTAATTTTTGAGAAAGCTAACTGAATCAAGCAACACAAACAAGGAGTTTTAATATCTCTACAATGTACATAATGAAATTTTAATGAGAACCGTTGATGGAGTTGCATAAATACGTTATTAGCTAACTTGAAAAGTTTTTTATCCGTTGAGATTTTTAATATTTAAAACAGCGATCATGTGTAAATTAGGAGTAATTAAGATTTTAAATATTATAATTATAGATGAAAAACAAATTAAGAAACTTCATATAATAACAATTTTTTTTTGTATTTAATTGAACAGTGGAAGATAACGTAATCTTCCATACTGCACGTCAGCTGACACCAGCCAAAGTCGGAGGCTCAGTTTTACTAAGATGTGAAGTATCACCACAAGTTGGCCTTGTGGACATCACGTGGCTACAGGATGGTCTGCCTCTATCTTCAGGCTATTTGAGTACTGGTAAGTAATGCTTTGATTGTTTCTTAAGTGTTGTTTCGAAGTTTGTTACGAGTTTCTAAGTTTTACAAAAGACTACACACTGCCAAAAGCTGCTGAAAAGACACTGCGAGTATATAATAAATAAATAAATAAATATGTGTGGAGATATCACACAGCGCCATCTAGCCCCAAACTAAGCAAAGCTTGTACTATGGGAACCAGATAACTGATACAATACTTAGATACTTTTTTGTTTGTAAATACATACATAGAATACAATATAAACACCCAGACACAGAACAAACATCGATGTTCATCACACAAATGTTTGTCCTGGGTGGGAATCGAACCCACGACCTGCAGTTCAGAAGGCAGGGATACTACCAACTGAGCTATCGGGCCAGTCATATACTATATACTCGAGTATATATATATTTATATAAATAGTATATAAATATGCTTAAGAGAAAGTATAAAATATTGTAATAGAAAAAACTCCACTCGCCAGTCGAAATTGGTTTTGACGAATGCTATAGATAGATCGTTTCGTATTATTCTATAGTATAGATGAACATTGGTTCCCCCATCTCCACCACTTCGAAAGTGTTGTGAGACAGCAATAGAAGAACTCTCTTGAGAAAAAACCTTTGTGAGAAGCCTTGTCTCTTAAGTGTTGCATTAAAATGTTTTGGTGCAGTCCTTTATGGTTCATGGGTGATCGTTTTTAATCGTTATATTTTTTTAGTGTGGTGCTATTTCCTTTTTGTACCATATGTATTACTTGTTTAGCCTGTTTTGATAAATTGTCTGTAAATAGACAAAACTTTATTATGCGCATGGAAGAGCAGCTGTGTTGTTAAATTTGAGAAACTGGTGATAGACAATACCTTTCAAGATTGGAACAAGCCAGCGCGGTAGGCTGCTGTGTACACGACCGTTCGCCACGGGCGATTACGCCAGTCCAACCTACATAAAGGGATTTCTAAAATTATTTTAAAATTTACTTTGAATTAAAATCAAAATAAAGTACAGAGTTGATATTTGTATCGCTTGCAGATTCACATTGGGTATCTGGAGCTGGGGGTTTGCTCCTTGGTACAGATTTAACGCAAGCGGATATTCAAGCTGAGTTTTCGTGTGTAGCTTTGGATTTTCCTAGCCCCGCTTTGAAGCTTACTACAGATGGTTAGTATTAGATATCACATTAAACTGGCTATATTTAACGTAGTACATTTCTTTAACGAATAGTTGTTTCTTTGAATAGATAGCAGTTGGCTAGAAAACATCGACATGAGTTCCATAGAAGCTCAAGCAGGCGCGTCGGTGGTACTCCCATGTATAATGCGCCACGTCAGTGGACATACTGTTACGTAAGTTATTTATTACTGCCGCCCATACTAAGTGTTGAGATTGCCAAATTAATTGCCAAATGCAAAATCCAATAACTCCAGTTTCAATGTTTTAGTTTAGCTTTGATTTTAGATAATTTGACGCCAGCAACTGTGCTTACACTGTATATACGAGTATTGAAGAGTTAGTATATTCTATGTACGTAGTTTATAATTATGTACGCTGAATGGAACACGCCACTATTTATAGCATACATTGAAAATGCTTGTTTATCAGACTGGTACCTTGGTTAACATTTGAATACACCATAATATTTTAAAGTCAGAATAACTGACGGTTTTTCATGCATATTCTACCCACATTGGTACTACCAATGTACTTGAAGTCATCTTACGCTACTAGTATAGTCACCGTAACCATTATCCATTAAAGACAAACACGCTTCTCGCTTGATTTGGCTAGTACATAGAAATGAAATCGTCAGTTGGCAGCGGCAGGAGGTGAGCGGTACGTGGGCAGCTGCAACAGGAGAAGGCACGGTTAGGGCTGGAGCACTGGTCCTTCCTAATGTTAGAACCCACCACGCGGCTAGATATGCATGTTCTTCTGGACCAGAAACCTCACCAAGAGTTCTTATACGGCTTGTTGTGTATGAACCCTTGACAGTCACTGTTTCACCTAACCCGTTGGTAAGTATACTTCAGATATTGTTTGTTGCTAGTGTATCCTGCTCCAATTTTATAAACTTATGAGTCAGAGTTACATTTTAGGCCAAATAGTCTTCGAGTACCTTCAAAATAATTATGTTCGTAATATTATCCACATCTGTACTATTAAGCGTTATTATATCTATTGTAGATGATTGGAACTGGTGGCACAGGCCATCTTAACTGTTCAATTCACGGTGGGCGAGGCGGAGGTATTACGATAAGTTGGCAGCACGAAGGAAGGCCTCTCCATGCCCCTCAACCACGATTGTCTATCGGACCAGTTCGGGCGCATCATGGTGGTCTATACCAATGTACTGCACATGACCACTCTGAGTCTGCTGCGGCTGGAGCTGAACTAGTCATTGCTGGTAATAGTTTAATATAAAACTGATCTTATAGCTACCATACTATTGAATTTAAGCAAATCATGAAACAGTCTTATTTAATCTTTCCTCTGCTGAAGAAAATTTGTGACTACGAACACGGTATTCTTCTAGAAGATCTTTTCTCGGACCATTTCCATTTTCCCAGCATTACTAATTTTACAACCTAATCTCTAAATACCATTATTTGAATTCGTTTGTCAACCTATTTATGGTTTCAGACAGACCGCCAAGATTAGTCTCTACATTTAGTGAAGCAGTAACAAGGATAGGGCAGACTATAGCCTTAAGATGTGCAGGCACAGGAGTTCCATCACCAAGAATACTTTGGACTTTAGATGATAGACCGTTGCCAGCTGCACCAGATAAGTATGCATCATCAAGGCATTTTACTAATTAATCTGACTGAATTTGAA
Source organism: Ennomos fuscantarius (assembly GCA_905220475.3). Taxonomy (NCBI): domain Eukaryota; kingdom Metazoa; phylum Arthropoda; class Insecta; order Lepidoptera; family Geometridae; genus Ennomos; species Ennomos fuscantarius. Next base: position 5,357,621 of record HG992033.1, read on the forward strand.
AGAAAAATAGTGAAAGAACTAGAGACAATATAAAAAAATGAGAGATAATAAAGAAAAAGATGGATAGAAAAAGTGGAAGAAAAAGATCTAACAATAATGTCTCTATGTGTGGTTTTTTTTGGATTGTCTGGAAAAGATTGCTTTCAGTGATAAGACTGCCCATTGTGACACATAGTTTTAAGTTTGTGATTGTCAATTGTTCCTGTATTTTGGTGTTTCAATAAAGAGTTTTATTCATCTATCTATCTATATTATCTACTCGTATGTATCTAAAATATATTGCTTATTGCTTTTAGGTACAGTGTTAATACAAGAGCAGAATCGCTACCTGGTGGAGAAGACGGCGCAATAGTATCAACTTTGAGTGTAACCATTAGAACAGCTGATGAAGGTGGTAGATATGGCTGTAACGCAACTAACTCAAAAGGTTCACATTCTCATCAAGCACGGCTGAATGTTTATGGTAAAATATTTTGGAGTAAAATTGTGGTGATAATAAAAAAATAAAGTAAGTATATTAATATTTGTTTGTTGTAGGGCCACCAAATATTAGATATTTACCGGCAATACACGTAAAGACTGATACTGACGTAATTTTATATTGCCCTTACTCCGGTTACCCAATAAAGTAAGTAAATTTGCAAAAAAAATCATGATAATGCTAAAAAAATAGTGTCCATGTAAAATCAAGAGGTACATTTTAGGGAAGTTGTTTGGCGACAAGAAGATGGAACACTTGTAGATGTGAACACAGAACCTGGTGACGAACGTGGAATATTAAGACTGAATTCTATTAGAAGCACATCTGCTGGAAGCTACACTTGTGAAGTTAGAGGGGAAAGTGGAGAATTGGCTAGAAGAATAGTTCGAATTGATGTTCATAGTAAGTCTTATTAATAACCTAAATTAATTTATAGTTTGATAGTGATAACTATTACACCATCAGCTTTTTGTTGACAGAGCCACCTAAAGTTGCTCCTTTTCAATTTCCGGAAGAACTAGAAGTAGGAGGCAGTACACAAGCCACTTGCAGTTTGATATCCGGAGATAAACCAATACAGTTTACTTGGCATAAAGATAATTTGCCTATACCTGCAGGTCTTAAGGTGAACTGTGAAAACACTTTCTTTTGTTTTATTCTCATCTTTTTTCTTAATTGATTTCTAACCATTAAAATTGATTGGCAGGTTGAACAAAAAAATATGGATTTCTTCACAATCCTAATTATTCAAGATCTAACGTCAGCACATACTGGGGAGTATACTTGTAAGGCTACCAACGATTTTGGCACTGTCAGTCATAGCGCATCTCTGATTGTCAAAGGTATTTATGGCCTACACCATTACTTCAATTTTATTTATTTGTTCTTCACTATGAAATAGCTGGTCATATAAAGCAGTTTCTCCAAACAGAACCGCCAATGTGGGTGTGGCGAGCGCAGAACACTTCTGTGTCCGCCGGTGCAGCACTATTGTTACCATGCTCTGCTAAAGGACAACCTACTCCGAGAATCTCTTGGGAATATTCTGCAGGTAAGCGTCCATAACAAGAATGTATAACTACTTAAGTCCAACTCTCATCTCATGGTCCCCAGAAATTACACACTCTATTTAATCTGAATTTCCGTAGTTTATGGACTTCATCCTGTAACATTTCAAATCATTGTGATAAAGTATTTGTCCTCTTTTGATCTTATTAACGTAGATGGAGATAACTGGCGTCATGTGCTGTGGGGTCAGTCGGAAGCCACAGACACTAGTGGTGGTTCCATTCTATCTGATGGAACTATATGGCTCAGAGCTGCCTCTCCGGAGCATGAAGGCTGGTACAGATGTACTGCTCGAGTGCAGCATTCGTTTCTGCATCATTCATTCTACCTCGATGTAAGAGGTAGGTCTTGGAAAGTTGTTTAAATTACTTTTAATATAAGTTATTATAAAAAAAGGATCTTGAACAAACAAACTTGGTTGGATAGTAAGCGCATTATTTGTCCATGAAACTGCTGATGCTACATCAAACTTTGCATTGCCCAACCTAAGATACTTCTCTCTTCGTCTCTGTGATACTTGGTATCAAGTTCCAGTTATTATGATTTTAATATGCCTATTAATTACATTATCAAAAATTTTCTTGGAACTTTAAAGCAAGGTTAGTTGTTTTACTAGTTGGTTGCCAAATAATATAAAAGAAGGTAGATTGCTAATAGAACTGAAAATGAAAGAGGTATTTTATTCATGGATATTTTTTGGTAGAACCCCCAAGACTAGCAAGAGTCGGTGGAGGTGGTGAAACTAGATGGGTAGTCCGAGGATCAACAGCGAGATTGGCCTGCACTGTGCGAGGAGAGCCAGAGATACACGTGCATTGGACTCACGATTCAAGACCTTTAGCTTTGCAGTAAGGAATTTGGCTTTTATTCTTTCTTAATTTTTTTTTTTTAGTTTCACATGCAGGTGATGCTCCTCCAAAACGTAAATATAATGTATTTGATCTTAATGAATTGGAATTTTTAGATTAAAGAAATTAAAATTTTCTTTATCAGGAAGATTTAATTCAAGATAAATAATATGTTTCTAGTAGTGGTGCAGGAGGAGTGGAAACCAGAGATACTAGTAATGGTCTGATTACGTCGGAAATGACCATATTACACACGGGACCTGAACATGCAGGCGAATACCGATGCCTGGCTAGAAACTTATATGGCAGCGATGAAGTTATGTTCCGGTTGTTTGTAAAAGGTAAAGATCAAATTCACCCCAAAAATAACAGTGGTAGGCGTGAAATAAATATGGCAATAAATTAACAAATGAGATACCAACATAATTATTTAATTTGTTTCCTATATACTTATCAGTTATTTTACCACAGCAGCAGCGGAGAAAAAACAGTAACACAATCGTGTTTCCTTTGTTGTGTGTATATTTCACCGTAATCTCTCAAACCATAACGTCGCTGCCAAAATAATAACACATACCTTTTTTCTCTGCATCTGCACATCATAACAGTTCGGGGTCGGTTCATGTCATGTCATGCTAACACTGGAAAATATTTATTGTACTATTGTGTTTCATATAGTTTTAGATTTTTCGTAATATGTTACGACATCGTTTAAGTTATTAGTGTTCTAAAAAGGTTAGATTCATATCTAAGCAGTCCTTTATGGTTAGGTACGCTTCTTTTGTTAACCTTTTAATTGATACCAATTATAGACATCCTTTTTGAGAAAGTCGAAATTGAAGCTCTATAATCTAGACAATTTCCTTCGTGTGGTTTTAAAATTCTGACACCAGGTATAACCAGATGCTGCATACTACCTTTCTTATTATTTTTTATTATCACAGAACGCCCTAACATCCCAGAAGAGGTCAGAATATCTGAGGTGTGGTCACGAAGAGCTCGAGTTACCTGGCGCATAGCACGAGGTGCATTAGTCTCCCACTACTCGCTCCAATACCGCGCCCTAACAAGAGACCTGGTAAACGCTCCTCTAGATGCACCGCTACCCGCTCTGCTCGACACATGGGACTCACCCGAAGTGTTCAACTTCACACTGGCTAACTCGGATTTGCTTCATGTCGCGTAAGTTTGCACTTTAGAATTGCATGCCTTTATTCACCTTTGAGATTGACTTGAACTGCTTACTGATATTAGTTTAATTTGAGCACGTTCATTTTCGCTTTATGCAAAATTTGTGGAAGTTTGTTAAAGTCAAAGTTAAAGATTGATTGCATGCCACTAAGTCGTCTCTTAAGTGCTGATGGAACTAGCTTAATACCTACCTACTAAGTACGTCCACATCGTTTCATACATATCTATCTATTGATGTTATAGTTTCTTTATCATTTGTTCTTATAAAATTATAGGATACTTTTTTGACTTTTGCTTCTTAATCTGTCTTATGTGTATGTTTTCCCGAGTTTCAGCATAGTTATGAAATTTTTTTCGCTAGCTAATACCTGACCTTATGACACTGTTAGTAGCATTCTGACCTGTAGGTTGTGGGTTCGATTCTCACCCAGGATAAACATTTTTGTGATGAACATTTATTATGTGCCTGGGTGCTATATTGTATTCTATGTATGTATTTACTTACAAAATGTATCTATATATTCAATCAGCGACCTGGTTTCCAGCGTTGCTTAGATTGGGACTTGATGGCTTTGTGAGAAATGTCCACAAATATTTATTCATTTATTTAAATAAATTTATTTTTATTTGAAGTATCTGATAATAGCTAAAATAAGGGGCTACTAACTAATGGGAGCTGGTCTGCTCGTGGTGTATGCACAATTAAAAATAATTGTACTAAAACTCGTATAGCAATTTTTTTTTATGTCTTTCCTGTACAATCAGAATTAATAAAACAATTAAGTAACAGAATTCAAAATTATTTAACAAAAAGCACGGACCCAGGTGTATGTGGTAATGCAAAGAAAAAAAAATCTCATTTGATTTGCTATCTGAGGGTAAGATGACCAAAAAGCTGGCGACATAACCTCGTTGCATGGCCAAACTTAGTCTTTGACCGAGGTAAGATGGTCACCTGTAATATATATCATGACTTTAAATATTATAATTTTTTAAAACTTCTAATAAGAAGAAAAACTGGGTCGATGTTTGGAGAGGGTGATTCACTAGATATTTGCCTCAAAGTAGTCCGCTTCCCCTGCTACTCTAATAACCACACAACTCAAACTAAGTCCTCAATCTTACATTTGGTTGATTCAGATTAGCAACATGTCTCAAGTTTGTACAGCCTTTATGAATATGATAATTCTCAGAGGATTTCAGATATCAGAATAATAGTTAGCGTGGGTGTCACCGCTGATAAGCTTGTCTTGTGTGACGAAATATGCATGGCAAATAGTGTGACTTATAGATTAACTAACGGTATAAAATATATAGCCTATGTCATTCACTGAAAAAATGATTAAAATCGATCCAGTAGTTTTGATTTATTCATTACTGCCCGTGGCCCGCACGCGCTAAATTTAGAGTAAAACAATTCTTAAAAATGTTATTGTGGGATATCCATAAGAGATAGACATATACCATAGCGGAGTATTCTGTAGACCATCATTTTGATAAATCTTGTAGGGTTTTCAGCCTGCGTTTGCAATGTAAGCGGAAAAAATGTAATTATTGACGACATAACATGAGAAGCCTCAAAAATAACAGTATTTCTTTTTAATGGATGTTATTATACATATAAACCTTTCTCTTCAATCTTCAATCATCGAGAGATTCAATCTTCAAGAGCGCAAATACTTGTTCTGAGTCTGGGTGTTGTAGGACCATGGCCTTCGTAATTCCTGGGTCCCTAGAAACATGGAATCCAGTTAGGGTCCAGGATTTATTTATTTGATCGTTGGGCGTTATTATTTTTATTATTATTATTATAAATAAACACTAAATCCAAATCAATTCATCGGTCTTTTAGCTTTGAGTGGTAAACAAATAACACATACTCTTTGGGTATACATTTATAGTTTGTGTAGAATTACTATAACCTTGTCTACTAATGCCATTAAATGGAAGTTCATTGAACTCCGTGTGTATGTCTTTTTATGTAGTAAAAATATGCAATGAAAAAATGACTAATAAACAAATTAAGCTTTCAATCAAAATCGCAGTTATTGACATACTCTGGTTTTGATGTCTTTTCATTTGAAATTAATGAAAACATTACTACTAAATTGTTACAATCAAGTTACGTGATCGCCTAGAATGTATAAACTAACAAAGGCTCACCAAAAAGCTTTTACCAGAAAACGACCTGAGTACTAAACTAAGCCAATATAGATAGGACTACTTAACTAGTTCGCAAACTTTGGAGAGATTACTTTGCTCTATTATCCGTGTAACCCTACCTTCATGAGCCGCCTTGTTGTAATGTGAAATGATTATAACAACTAGCCCATGTAACGATTATAGGTTCTTGGGAAACCGACACTTTGTATGTTACCTAGCTATCACAACTCTCTAAAAATACTCATGTACTTACCTGAACACTTCGTTATTAATGTCTCTACTACTACTACTACTGCTAAGCTACTGTTGTTTATTTTCTCTGATGTTTTGTTCATTTATGCTGTCAACAGACAGAACTGACGGGCCTAATAGCTCAGTTGGTAGTAACCCTGCCTTCTGAACAATAGTTTGTGTGTTCGATTCCTACCAAGGACAAACATTTGTGTGATGAAAATCGAAGTTTGTTCTGTATCTGTGTGTTATATTGTATTTTATGTATGTATGTAAAATATTTAAGTATTGTATCGGTTATCTGGCTCCATTAGTAACAAGCTTTGCTTAGTTTGGGGTGCTAGGCGCTGTGTGAATTGTCCACAATATTCAATAAGTTTTCTACTTTTTTAAAGATAAATAACGGCTAAAACTCACGGCAATTAAAAGTCGTACGTTTTACGTGTTGAGGCTCGCGAAAGCCGCCGCGGCATGCGTTAGTAACTGGCTCCCAGAAGAAGGACATCGAATATGTCCGAAACCTGGTCGGAGTAATTTCGACTTTTAATCGAGACGTGACTTTTAGCCGTTATTTATCATACAAAATGTGTCATACTCACGATACTTTTCAAACTAAAAAAGTTTTTTACTGGTAAGATTTTACTCACTTGTTTAATTATTGTAATTTGGGCTATAATTCAAGTGTTTCTTTTGTAAAATGATTCGACTTAAGTATAGTTGATGCCAATTTCGTAAGATTTTGTAAACATAGGCATATCCATTTTTAACCTTTCTGCTATACTATGATGAATGAATAAACTATTCTGGTGACTTTTGTAAGGTAAGAGATATAAATGTACTTACGTGTGCGCCTAAAAACTATGTTTTTTTTTTCATTAAATGAAAATAAAATTTTTACTTAGGTCTGAAGGACCGGGCCGCGCTGGGGCTTCCATTTCGGGCCTTTCGCCTGATACTCGATATGCTCTGAGGATAGCTGCTCATAACGACGTCGGCGCCTCAAGTTACACCACGCCGTTACATTTTACCACTCGCGAAGAAGGTATGTTTACTTAAAACATATTTTTGTTCAATTATCTTAAAAACGTTTGTAAAACTACTTGGTGTTACTTTTTACTGGTCGAATCTCTGAGTTTTTTGTCTAAGTCACAAGTTATAGAACAAACTAGAGAATAGTATTGCTGTGGCTAGTAGATAAACTAAGCTAAACATATTAATTTTTGTCAACTTGAGATTTTTTGTAAAAAAAATTTTTTTCTTCCATCTTACAATAACAATAATATTTTGCTATTAAATAACATCTTAGACAACTGACCATTCAACGAGGGAATGTCACCAGCTTTTTGGGAACGCTCCCCACAAAAGGTTGCTTTAAATTCTGCTTCCATTTATAACCTTTAATTACTTCATTAATTATGTTTTTTAGGCTTAGTGTACATGGATGTAGGTTGTATATGTGGGCAGAAACGGGTTTGTGGGTAGGTTGCAACCTATATAACTATAGGCCTTCAGCGTGTCCACTCCGCGCCGCGTCTGGAACAAGAATGATCCGTAGTATACCGAGCGGTCCCTTTTTATAGCCAGATGGGTGGGAAACCGATGACAAATGCCAGTGCTGCCACTGTAATAAATTTAAATGCTGCCACAGAGTAAATTACGGTACAGCCCGCTGCGCATAGAGTTTATAACTGGACGTCGCCGCCGTCATATATATTAGATATATTTTAAGTACTTATATTGTAAATAAATAAGAACGTAGGCACTTAATAAATGGGTTTAAAAAAAGCGCAAATATTTGTTCTGAGTCTGGGTATTGTGGGACCATGGTCTTCGTAGTTCCTGGGTCCCTAGACACAGAGAATCCTAGTTAGGGTCCACGATATGTATGTGATCGTTGGGTGTTATTATTATTAATCTTAGACAGCTACTAAGTATTATTTTGAGTGTGAGTATGGTTTACGTTAATTATCGTTGAATTGTGTATGTGTAAATATACGTGTGATATCGTTCAGCCCCCGGAGGCGCTCCACGTGACATCACAGTCCGCGCGCTACGAGCTGGCAATTACTACACTTAAATTTGTTGTGAGTTTATTTGCTATTTGAAATTATATTTTGCTCGTGTTTTTCGAGTTGTTTTTATTTTAATTGAACCACAATACAAATTGTGGTTCAATGTCTCGAATTCCTATGATGTAAACTTGATACGAATATAGAAAACGACGTAAAATGGAATTTGGGTAGTTATATCCCTTTATTACTCAGACATAACACACGGTACTAATTACTAGAACGGACAGGACAGAGGAGGACGGAGGTATGAGTATGACACGGACAGACACGGTACTAATTACTAGAAAAAAAAAACGAATGTGCTTTAGACCACAAGACTGAAGTAAAACTTGTTTAGTTTATCTCCATTTATCGGCCGGTATAACTTTGTTTTTGCTTTGTTTAATGTTAATGTCGCCATCATGACAAATGCAAATTATCATTTTACCGGACATACCAACATAATTGTACAAATTTTTAACTTTGTTATGTTGAATTTGGTTATGATAATTTGTTAAACAACAAAGTTAAAAAAAAATTCAACTTCTGTGCGCCTCATATTTATCAGCTTACTCCCCAAGTCAAGCGTGTGTAAAGAAGTTTTACTTCAAAAATTTACTTAAAATTTATATATCACTTGTCTCGCTTAAAATATCATTAGCAAAAGTAAAATACAAAACAAGAAATAATAACTAACCGCTTTAAAATCACTTTGAATCATCTCTAACATTGAACTAACACTTCTAGCCACCACCCAGAGAAACATGGCACGGCACGCTTCTCGGCTACACAATTCGTTGGTGGGAGGTTTCCGAAGATGGCAAGGGTGCTATCGGCGACAACGCAGGTTCAGAATCCGGTGCCAGCGCTGATGCGACCAGCACTACCCTGAGAGGATTGAAGGCAGCTACGAGATATGGGGTTACAGTGAGGGGCTATAATTCGGCTGGTACTGGACCACTCTCGCCCCCGCATTACAGGCACACTTTGGAATCACGTAAGTGACTGCAGTTATTACGATCATTGAAAAAGTCTTAATGTAATGCCCAATATACATTTTGGACTAATTATAAATGGTTTTGTGCAAATTCTTTAACGTATCTTCTACAATAATGTCAACACTATAAGTGCTACTAACTACATTACCTATTATGAAACCTTTGGATGGTATACTAGCCGCATTATTACAGTAAATCATAGTTAATATTAAAAGAAAGAAAGAAAGAAAACATTTAATCAACACTCACAAAAAAATTACAAGAATATTAATACAATTAAATATGAACACTTAAGAATATATAACAAGAGAAATAGAAGAGTAGATTTAGCTGATAAGCAATAATAATAATAATTATAATATGTGTGGACATCTCACACAACGCCACCTAGCCCCAAACTAAGCAAAGCTTGTGCTATGGGAACCAGATAACTGATACAATACTTAGATACTTTTTTGTTTGTAAATACATACATAGAATACAATATGACACCCAGACACAGAACAAACACCTATGTTCATCACACAAATGTTTGTCCTGAGTGGGAATCGAACCCACAACCCACAGTTCAGAAGGCAGGGCTACTACCAACTGAGCTATCGGGCCAGTCAAAATATTAATATGTTGTTTTCTTCGTTATCAACCTGAAATTCTGAGTAATCTCATTAACATTTTTAAACTTTCATCAGTACTGAAAAGGAATTATTTATAAGACATTTTAACGTTACTTTTAAAATGCTTTCATATAATTGATTGACTCAGGCGTGACCTCGCGGAAGTTTATCACATCACACTAATATTATAAAGGCGAAAGTTTGTATGTGTGTTTGTGTGTATGTGTGTATGTTTGTCTCTCCTTCATGCTCAAACGGCTGAATGGATTTGGATGAAATTCGGTAGAGAGATAGACTGGCCCGATGGCTCAGTTGGTAGTAACTCTGCCGTCTGAACTGTGGGTTGTGGGTTCGATTCCCACCCAGGACAAACATTTGCGTGATGAACATAGGTGTTTGTTCTGTGTCTGGGTGTTATATTGTATTCTATGTATGTATTTACAAACAAAAAAAAGTATCTAAGTATTGTATCAGTTATCTGGTTCCCATAGCACAAGCTTTGCTTAGTCTGGGGCTAGATGGCGTTGTGAGAAATGTCCACACATATTATTACAATAAAAAAAAAAAGATTATACACTGGATTAATATATAGGCTACATTTAATCCCAGAAAAGTGAAGTTTTCCCGTGGGATGAGCAAATAATTAAAATACTTTTTATCCGCGGGTGAAACCGCGAGGCGCAACTAGTCTTAAATACTAAATGAAACAAGAATATCTAGTGTAATTCCACTATAAATCCGATTTCCTTTTTTTTCATAGATTTTCAGTATTAACATTGCGAACATTGCAAAAGAAATATAAAATACTGGATAAAAAATCTTTTCTAATTCAAAATCTAACCCGCAAGTAAGTTATAGGCAGGTAATATCGACGGTCGTGTCATTTCTAAATTACAAAGGTTACTTTATTGATCGCATAAGTCAGCATTGCTTGCTGAGTTAGCACTACGTAGACTAGATATTAAAGTTTCTACTCCCATTTCATCGTAACTTTTAAGTTAGGTATAAGTTGCAATAAAGTGCTAGTTTAAGCGTGCAAAGTAAAAGTACTTTTTTAGGTTGTGTCCTCGCTAGGCAAACAGTAAATAGCTCACTGTTCAATGATTGATTCTAAACGGCAAAGCATGCTAGCTCATTGTCGAGTAAACAGTGAACTTATGAAATTAACCGCAAAGAGTAAATTTTTGGCAAAAAAGGTAAACTATACTTCTTACTGCGGTATTTCCTCTGCGTAGCGAGCGTACTTCGCCGCTGACTGGAGCAAATTACACGCGTAATTTTGCTCTCAGCCGCTCACTGAATGAAGCGAAGTGAGTTTGCAAGCGCAACGCTACAAACTGCGTACAGTACGCGCTGTATGGACACTTCATTTAAAATATATGTGGTAAATAATATGGTGGCAAATAGTGAGCTGATCATAGTTCGTCTAGTGAGAAGACAGCTTCAGATTATTATTTTGTTTTGGACTTAGAATTAGCAGCAACACAAATATATCATTATCTCTACACCATAGGCTAAACCACAGCGGCAAAATTTTCATAGTTGGACTATCCTGAGTCATATAACACAAGAAACTCAATTGTCAGCTCTGACATTTTGACGTAAGAGCTGTTAAGATCAGCAAGTCACGTGGCCACATGAATAAATAAATCTGCAGTGCCCTGTTATCGACTCGACGTTGAGATCGTAAATTTTCCCATCAAAATGCAAAATGGCTTAATTGGACTGTGGCCTTTTGGATCTAGGTCGGACGATTCAGAATAAATTGATGGCTCTTTTGTGAGCATGTTTCATTTTTCCATTTATTCCGTTATTTTAGGTATTCGTTACCGAAAAAGTGGAACAAAGGCTTTTTTATATTTTTGTCAACAGTACAGTGCCATCCAATTAAAAATTCGTCATAAAATATCTTCGACATGAATGAAGCGTAAAAGAACGTAACTGTGCCTAGAAAAACATCATAATATAGTAGCTTTATTACAACGGACGTACCACTCTCTCATACACACACACACACACACTCGTTAAGGTTTTAGTATTAATCTTGGAACCGACTATCTAGTCGGTTCCAAGATCTTCGAGCAGGAAGGACTAAAGGCATGCGCATTATTACCTTCAACTTACCCGTTTCCCTGAAGGGACTCTTAATTTTCCAGGATAAAAGTGCCATATGATTTCGGCGGGAAGCTGATATAATCGCTATGCGACTAAAGCTCCCAAATATTATAGATTTAAAAAAAAATGGTTTCGGCAATTTAAGTACGTTTAAGCAAATTTCTGTCTAGTTTTGTGCACCAATTTCCATAGTTAAACAAAATCAAACAAAAAAAGACGTAAACGCAGTGTCAAAGTACGAGAATTCTAGCATACAACAATCATACATAGCACTCAACAAGGAAACCCTTTACGCACGCAGAATAGATATGCGAGATTGCGAACGCGAATGCAATATACTTACCTTTTCATTTTTCATAGCGCCAACTAGCGGGCCTGAAGGTGTGACCTGCGTACCGAGTGGATCCACTTCACTCAGGGTGTCATGGCGTCCCCCTGCAATCGATACTAGGGGAGGATTGATCACGCACTACACATTACAGTACACGAGACGTGACGCCGATCCATTGCTTCCTACCCAGGACGCTTATCTTAGAGTACAGGTAAGGGTCTCACACCGATTTTCTTAACGCTGTGAGAAAATAAAGATAATTTATGTGGTCTATTTTCAAGTTTGTTAAAGGCTGGAGAGTGCTTATGTGTTGCGTTTGGTCTTGTTTTGGACCGTTATTTTGGTAGTGGTTCAGATATGAGTAAGAAAAAGCAGCAGCTATATAAGATAAATAACGGCTAAGCTCACGTTGAAATTACTCCTCGCCGCCGCGGCTTGCGTTAGTAACTGGCTCCCAGAATACTTCTTCATCGAATATGTCCGAAACCTGGTCGGAGTAATTTCGACTTTTTAAATAACGTGAGTTTAGCTGTTATTTATCTTACAAAATGTGTCATATTCACGATAGTTTTCAACCTTAAATGACAGTTATAATGCTAACAGGACTAAAATAACTAAAAGGCTATGTGGTAATAGAAGAAATAATGGTGTGTAATTTTGGGATTCAAATTGGACGCATCTTACAAGCCTTAAATAGTTATTTTTATCAAATGTATCATATTTTGTTGAACGTCTATCACAATAATCTCCTTCTTACATTATCGTGTTATAGGGAGAAGAAGCAATCGTATCTAGACTGACGTCTTATGCTGAATACGAGATAAGAGTAAGAGCTCATAACGCTGCTGGTGACGGACCTTTGTCTGCGGCACAAGTCTGCAGAACTGATGAAGATGGTAAGCAATTAGGTCTATTCATATAAGTAACCAAAATCAAAATCAAATCTAATCTTAGCCCTGATTCAATAATAAATGTTAAAAACCAGTAGGTGGGTGGTGATGATGCTACTGATCATTTACTTAAATTACACAACCATATTCAAATATTCAACGAGTAAGAATTGATAATTGCATCAATGTTTTAGTGCCCAGTGCTCCAGGGGGTATGAAACTGATTGCTCTAGGAGAAAGATCACTAAGAGCATCTTGGCTTCCACCACCAGAACCAAACGGAAAGCTCACATATTACTTACTTTATGTCAAAGATCTGTCAGGGTAAGTTCTTGACTTTAAACTCATAGATATGCAAGTTTTCTATGATATTCCTATTGACCATTAAAATCTTTTTAGAACTCAAGACCCGAACATAACAAGAGTAAACGCATGTACGGAAGGAGAAGGTAGTACGGTAGAATGTATGAGGTCTCTAAGAGGTCTTCGAGCAGGAAGGACGTATGAAGCATGGGTTAGGGCTGTGACTTCTGCGGGTGAAGGGCCACCTTCAGCAGTCATCGCTTGTCAAACCAGTGCTTTAGGTAAGATGGTAACTCTTTCCATAATCAGATATAAATAATTACTGACTTTGTTGCCTTCGAAGCATTAAGATATATTATTATATTATTTAAGACATTATATTACATTAAGATATATTAGCCGTATTGTTACTAACCTAAAGCTTCATAATTTAGACATGACATATTTCTGATCATTGTTTTTTGACGTTTCTTAGCTCCTGCGCGTATATCTTCATTTGGTGGCATGGCCATAGGAGCGGCGGGAGGGTCACTCACTATACGATGCGTAGTTGGAGGTGCCCCTCCTCCGGCCAAACGGTGGCTGCGAGCAGGAAACCCCTTACATCCAAGACCACCTTTTCACCTGGATGGAGATGCACTATTAATTAGAGGTAATTAAGACGAGTACAAGAAAGTCAATGCCCAGTACTGCTTATCATCTTATCAACATGATAAAATTGGCAACACAAAAGTTTACGGATTCTTTTGCTACATATTATATTTACACAAACACTGATATCGGGCTAACGAAACCACCATTCATTTTCTTCACAAGTTTTAGAAATATTGACTACTTTCTATAGGATTAGAACTATCTCACGCGGACAACTACACATGCGTCGCTGAGAACCCCCACGGTTCAGACTCGACGACCTGGCGAGTAGTGGTGCTGCGACCACCAGCTGCTCCAGGTCTCGCGCTCTTAGAAGCCAGGTCTCGGGAGCTAGAGCTAGAGCTGAGACCTGCCCCAAGGGCACCTGGACATGCCCTGCCGAAAGCCTATACACTGCATTGGAGACTTGCTTCACCAGATGTGAGTGACCTTTTTAATATGCCACAACTGTTTTGGTGAACTTTTGCGATTAAGTTTTGAATAAAACATTAATGCCCGTTTGTACTAAAGTCTATTAAAATACAACTTAGCTACTTTTCTCTTAGCACTCTCTCTTAGCACTTTTCTCCGGGTTCTCGTATACGTTAGTTGAGTTCGTGTCAAATTGGCAGGCCAAATACTAAATACTTATTGGTTGCCTGGATGCCTTTTGATCATTGGCTGTCTCAACCAATGAGTGTACAGTATTTGGCATGTTGAGTTTGACAAACGCACGAGAAACTGGGGCCTAGGAAGATAAGTGAGAATTTAGGAGCTGTCAAAATTACACGAGCATAAATCTTTAAAAAAAAATCTCTTTATGACATCTGAAATCCCATCTTCTTAATTGAAGGGGTGAGAATAAAAAGGGTTTAACTGATTTTTTTCACAAAATGACTTATGGGTATCGTTGGATTCAGCGTGAAATTATCTACCATAATACATCCTCAAAATACCGAAATAACCTTAAATTTTTTTTCTTGAGACTCGAGACTTTGAGTCTAAAAACGGTTTATCTGTCACAGGAATACAGTTCGCTTAGCATATAAACATTGTTATATTTATTTTATTATATTATATTGTTACAGTAATTGTATGAATTAGTACTATATTTAGTATTTAAAATAGAATTAAAACATTTTCAAGCAACTGAAACTTACATAAACCTTTTCTATTACCTTATAAGCACTCTACTAAAATGACGCCGTTGACGTTTTAAGAAAATTTTCTCGAAACTGTCAATTTGTCAGTTAAACCCTTTTTATTCTCAACCCTTCAATTATAAATGATATAAAAAATTAAAACGTAAAACTGTTACAACTGAGTTACTTGCTTAGGGGGAATGGCGAATTCAATCTTCAAATCCCGGTCCAGTAACACTCACAAGTCTACGATGTGGTTCCGCATACCGAGCTTACAGTTCCGCTGGTGGAACTCCCGGTACAGAACTAGCTGTGAGGACCTCCGGAGGTCCTCCAATTGCACCTTCAGATGCCCGATGGATCAGAGCGAATGCTACTCATGCCAGTTTTGATACTAGTTTGTGGAGTGATGGAGGATGTGGCCCTGTGGCTTTGAAGCTAGAATGGGCTGGATCAGGAGTTGCTGGAGCGAGAGACGTGCCTGTTGGCGGAGAGGTTATACTTGGTGGTGAGTTGGCTTTCAATAATTTTTAGAAGTAATAATCGGTAATATATATAGAGATTGTAGAACTAGTATCATTAGTGGAAAGGTTATTAGAACTAA
This sequence comes from Ennomos fuscantarius, assembly GCA_905220475.3. Lineage (NCBI taxonomy): Eukaryota > Metazoa > Arthropoda > Insecta > Lepidoptera > Geometridae > Ennomos > Ennomos fuscantarius. Next base: position 5,373,284 of record HG992033.1, read on the forward strand.
CAACTTAAACGAAAACGCAAATATTAAAAAAATCTAACTATCGGGTTACTTATAAAATACTTAAGAAATATCCATGGGAATGTTCAGCTGCGAATAATGATGACAAATAGAAACATCAGAACTAAGAAATAAATCACGGACAATATTTTAGCTGATTGGCATGCAGTTTAGGTATGTATGCACGTACGTGTAGGATTAAAGATCATAATAATAAGTGCGCGTGTTAATTTTAAACAATCCTTTTTTTTACAACTTCTTGATTTTATTATAATGTATTTTTAAGACTACTTAATTACAAAAACGCTAACTTATGTAAATAATAATAATAATGCCCAACAATAACATACATAGATCCTGGACCCTAACTAGGATTCTACGGACGCATAAACTACGAGGAAACTCATAACACCCAGACTCGGAACGAATATTTGAGCTTTATTTCTGTACACAAACACTTGTCCTGTCGCCGAAATCGAACCCGCCGCCTACGGGTTATGACCTGACCTGCTCAACCACCACACCACAGAGGCCGAAAACATGAAATATTTCATTAATAAAAAATACTCGATAGGGTTATCTCCGGGATCAAGATACCGCGTAGCAGCTCGTGCGTCTAACGAGGCTGGGTGGACGCGAGAGGTCTACGAATTTACCACCTCCCCCGCTGAAGGTGGATTTGCTGAAGAAGTCGACGCACCATTCCCTGCAACGGCCGGGGAATTAGCACTTCTGTTAGCTCTGTGTGCGGCGTTATCACTTGCTGCTCTAACTATTTTAGCTATTTTACTGAGAAGGAAAAGGTAAGGAAGTGTTTGTAATTTCATTTCAGTGAAGGAGGTATTACTCCCTACGGGCAAGCTCACGTACAAAATCGTATTAACTTAAGGGGATGAGATTAACTTGTAGCTTTGGTGCTAAAAATATTTCTTTTAGCGACTACCAGCCATAATACATACAATTTATATAATAAATAAATATTTGTGGACATTTCACACAGCGCCACCTAGCCCCAAACTAAGCAAAGCTTGTACTATGGAAACCAGATAACTGATAGCATATTTAAATACTTATTTTCCTTTGTAAATATATACATAGAATACAATATAACACCCAGACACAGAACAAACACCTATGTTCATCACTCAAATGTTTGTCCTGGGTGGGAATTGAACCCACAATATATAGTTCGGAAAGCAGAGCTACTACCGACTGAGCTATCAGGCCAGTCAAAATAGAAAGAACATTCATTTTTATCAATTTGCAATTCACAAAGTACATTGCCATTAAGTGGCCTAATATAGCTCGTAACTTACATTTTATATTAAAAGCTGTAAAATGACCGTATTAGAAACGCTTTTTATATTTTTATCGTAAAATGTGTTTACAGCAACTCTCTTTGACGCCTAGCGCCTATAGGTAATAAATATTTTACGGCTGCTTGTTTAGTATATATTCAATGACCTTATTTGGAATTTGGAGCAAAAATTAGGTCTATTAACACTGTTATAGAACTAAACGTGATGAAAGATACATGAAGAAATATTTATTCGAATTCTCTGTGTATAAATTTGTAATCTCTAGATGTTTCATTATATAGTCTTATATTTTCTACATGTCTTCTTTTTAACACGTTAGCTGCGGCACCAATTTTTGCATACTTTCCGTTCCTGCGGCACGAGGTATAATCGGCCCGTACCGTGACCAGACGTTAGGGCGACACGCGGTCTATTAGACCCCACCTCCTTTTACAGACTAAAATCCATTTTCTGACGCGAAATCAAAGATAAATGAGAATTTTGGTCCTTATTGATATAGACAGTGAATTGATAAACCCTAATCCACCGTCGCCCCGGGATCTGATGGCTAGTTTAGGAATTATTAGCAAAACAAAATATGGGATCTTATACACCTCGTAACGCACTGAAATAGGGCAAATTTTCGCTGCGATTAGTGATGGGAAAAATAATATCGACGTTTTTAAACTGTCTTAACGACGCAACGACTTGACCGATTTTGATCAATTATATCTCATTAGATCGTTTTAAGGGCAAAACCTGGCAAAACAACACAAAGCTATCAAAGGATACATTTTTTTTAAATAATCTAAATTGTGCTTGAAGGCGCCATAAAGAAAAAAAAACCGGCCAAGTGCGAACGGACTCGCGCACGAAGCGTTCCATTCTATACCATTAAGAGGCACCTATTACAGACTTATTATTGGAAAATAATGGATTACGGTTTATGCATAAGGTTTATCTTTCTATTTGTATATGAAAATCTTAATGAAGGCAACCAGAAGTAGAAAAGAAACTGTCCTATTTATTCTGCCTCGGGCTTTAAAAATACAATTATTAGAACTTGAATTAACATTAAAAAATCAGTATCAATATACTTTTTTTTATAAAAATCTCAATATATATGTTGTACTTATTTATGAGTGTTTTTCATTGAAACAGGGTAGACAATAAGATTTTTTGCACTGAGTGCACTGAGTCAAAATCTTTTTGGATTTTTTATCAGCTTCACGAGATGGTAAAAATTTGCGTAGTTTTTGGTAACAACCAACACATCTTCTCCTTTTTTCACCCTTTTCGAGGCAATGGCGTGCGCTTTCAGGTGCTGAAAAATAACAAAAATGTAAAGATAACGTAATAAAACTGACATTGTTACTTAGGTTAGATCGTAGATGAGAATAACAATGATAATGTAGGTATAACTTACCTGTTTTGGCTCTGTTTCTGGGTTTTTTAAAATTAACTTCTTCCGACATCGTTTAGACATGTTCGGCGCTGTAAAAGGACGTGCTCTCCAATCGACGTGATGCACAACACTGGTCGCGGGAAGCTCGCGTTGAGTGCGGTACGAGGTCAGGGGGGATATGGGACGTTTTACCCTCGTTCCGCACTGCATTAAAATTATATTAATTCAGTGCGGCACGAGGCCTAAGACATCCGGTACCAAGGTAGGTACACCACCGAGTCCGGAACCATTAGTGATCTCAAATATATATTTATCTCTTTCCTACACTGGACCAAACCAAAGCTATGCCATTCGCACGACAGAGAAATTCACTTTTTTGCTTGCCGCACCACAGGGAAGTTGCATCAGGGGTGATTTAGGCCTCGCTTCGCACTTAACGTGTTAATACATACTGGCCCGATAGTTCAGTTGATGGTAACCTTGCCCTCTGAACTGTGGGTTGTGGGTTCGATTCCTACTCAGGACAAACATTTGAGTGATGAACATAGGTGTTGGTTCTGTGACTGCGTGCTATATTGTATTCCATGTATGTTGACAAAAAATGTATCTAAGTATTCTATTAGTTATGTGGTTCCCATAGTACAAGCTTTGCTTAATTTGGGGCTAGATGGCGCTGAGTGAAATGACTACTATATTTATTATAATTTTCCAGAAGTCTATACATTCAATTAATTTGATCAAAATCACTTGAGTTAATATCAGTAGGAGTAGCCCACGCCCGTGCGTACCTCAAAACTCATTAATTCAATGCAAGCTCGTACCTTTAAAATAAACGCGGGGTTCATTAGTGATCTGCAGACGACTGAGTGCTGACACAAGCGCTCTTCTACCACAATCGACCCTTTTCCATCGCCAGGCTTTTGTGTTGATGACATGTCAAGTTTATTAGTAAAAAACCAACCATCTCAGCGGAAATTCTCTCCGCCAGTAATCGTGAGATTGTTCAAGATGTGTTTCATGTACTTATAGTACGGTTATCTCTCAAAAGTCTACGACTGTTTACAATACGAATTATTAATAATGACGCCCAACGATCACATACATAGACCCTGGAACCTAACTAGGATTCCCTGTGCCCAGAGACCCAGGAAGGACAAGGACCATGGTCCCACAACACCCAGACACTCTGTGTACAAATACTTGTCCTGCCGTGGGAATCAAAACCGCCGCCTCCGGGCTATGAGCCGACCTGCTCAACCATCACACCACAGAGGCTGTCAAATAATTTATAATAAGCATTGAAAAATTGTAGTGAATTTAGAAATCTAACTATTATTTAATTGACCTTGAAAGTAAAACTTATTGAAAGTTCACTTACATAAATGAACGTTTTTGCAAAAAATCATTGAATGAAATGAAATGAAATGATATTTATTTCGGAAAATAAAAATAGGTGACCACCTACTCAAACATCGTAGCAATTTTAAGAAATTTAGAGCTACATTACATATACATACTTAAAAAAGAAAAAAAAAAACTAGGATTTATATTTTTCGATATTAAAACTGTGTACTTTTGAAACTTTAACAGTTTATGGATGTAGGTGTAACTTGGCTCACATATAGATGACAGTATGAATTGATACACTATTAGTGGTATAACATAACTCGAGTAGGTATAAATGTCTGAGCACTAACTCCTAACTAAGTTAACCTGTGTTTAGGATATTAGGTCCCCCACATTGACACGTCCTCTATGATATTATTTATTAGTGTGTAGCCACTGCTAAATTTATAAGTGTAAGTACAATTTCTCGAAATTAATCTTAAGATTTGTGAACTTACGTTAGTGTGCTTGTCTATGATAAATTAATCAACTAAAAACTAAAAATTTTGTATTATTATTATATTATTATATATAAATTGAATATTGTATTACTTTTTTAAATAAATTGAGTCATGATTTTTCATTCAATCATAAAACAAATACCTACATTAGAAGAACATCATTATTTAAAATTAATTTAAAATGTATTGAATCGATTATGAATATGATATGAATCGGTATATTAGACTCATCAACCATTCAGTCGACAATTGAAATATAAGTTGATATGTATTCCCCATGTACACTCACTTGATCGATAACTACATTCTAGGGGGTTCCCCCAAACATGTATAATGTGAACATTGCACACCCATTTACGTTAATCGTAAAACACGTTTACGGTCCGTCTTGACGGCGCTATGAAATCTTACGAGCGATAAATCTATTAGACTGTGTTGTCAATCTCACGGCTGTTGACTGCAGGATCTTTAATCATAATAAAATGTAATGAAAGTAATAATTGCTAGAAATAAACTTTTAGCATGGGTAATATTGAAATAAATAATATTAAAAAGTTTCGAGTACAAGGCTCAAATGAGAAATGTATCTTCAGAAAAATAAAATATTTTGATTAAATATCTCTAAACCTCGAAAAGTAAAATTACATCATTTTTATTCTGGTGCATCCATTTCTTGCATCACAAAATAAAACCAAAATGTATTGAAAAATGCTCATTTATCACATCACACTAATATTATAAAGGCGAAAGTTTGTATGTGTGTTTGTGTGTATGTGTGTATGTTTGTTACTCCTTCACGCTCAAACAGCTGAATGGATTTAGATGAAATTCGGTACCAAGATAGCTTATACACTGGATTAACATATAGGCTACATTTTATCCCGGAAAAGTTACATTTTCCCGTGGGATGAGCAAATAATTAAAATACTTTTTATCCGCGGGTGAAACCGCGGGGTGCAACTAATACCTAATAATACTTTAAGCTCTGATGTTTCTCAGAGTATTTTAAGTTACATATTTCGTTATAATAATAATTACTGGCAACACTATAAATGACGTCAGACTTCACTACTTTCAAATATGTGAATATCTCGACTCAACGTCTCAGTTCGAAATTATAATACATTATTTTAATACGTGATGTAACTTCTCTTTTTTTGTGTATTTAGCCAGTGTCAAGTAATTGATAAAATTTATCAATTTAATTATACTTTACGCAGATATGTGTCAAGTCACAGTCCATATCATCAAGTCAAGTCATAGTCTAGTTATACTCCTATTAAAGTGATGGCAACTTTACTAATTTTTTTTTATTTTATGTTAAGTAATGACGTGACGAGCTAGCCGTTCACCTGATGTTAAACGACACGGCTGCCCATATCAGCTGCAGTGTCACTCGGAACTCTAAAGTATAGAGGTTCGCGTGACACTGCACTGCGCACGTCATCCAGAGACATCAGCACAATCTAGTAATAAGATTACTAAACTGTGAGATCAGATCATAAAGTCTCATTTGCCCAGTAATTTCACTAGCTACAGTGCCGTTCAAACCGGAACACAGCAGTGCTTGCGCACTACTTCTTGGCGGCAGAATAACTGGCAAAGCGGTGGTACCTACCTAGACGAACTTTGCAGTAAAGTCCTACCACCTAGTAAAACTAGAACCTTCTATGGAGTTTTGGAATAAACACGAAAAGAAACGTTTCAAGATCATTATAACATTTTCCCACGCTCATGCCTGTGATCCAGAACTTAACGAATAAAATGCCACCAATTAGATAACACTGTAAATAACACAAATTTTGGAAAATAATGCAATGCGGTGATGCGATATTTTTCGTTTTTCCCCCAAAACTCCTGTAACTGTTCTTATTTACCATAATAATTTAAAGAGATACGTGATCGAAATCCACCAATAATATTACCTGTATTATAAAAAAAGTTCGATCACATAGAAACGATTGTTTGACATTTCTATTACGTGGACTCATTTTCCATATTAATAAACTTTTCCAATAATTTCATTTCGGTATAGAAAGTACTGTAATCTCCGTTGGTAAAGTTAAAACACTCGAAATTGAGGAAAATTTATAAAGTATTGATTATTAATGTTGAAGCGAAAGAAAGAAGAGTTTTGAAAGTCACCATTTATAATTAATGACAGGAATAACATTCTTATACCTTTACAGCATATGTGTTGATATGGCTTGACCATTGTTGGGGTGATTCTTAAGACGCTCTAAATATTTAAGATCCTACTAGCCCCGTAAATAGGTTGTAAAAAATATGAAATCACTTGTCGTGGTAGCTTAAGAAATGCTTTAGGAACGAATGGAGGTGGATAAAAATATCAAACGTGGTTCAATTTTTTTTTATGTTAAGGAATGACGTGAGATCAAGACGTTCGCCTGATGTTAAGCGACATGGCTGCTCATATCAGTTGCAGTGTCACTCGGAACACTAACATATAGAGTTTCGCGTGACACTGCACCGTGATCCTGAGTCATCAATAGTCTAGTAGTAAGATTACTAAACTGTGAGATTAGGTCATAAAATCTCATTTGCCTAGTAATTTCACTAGCTACAATGCCCTTCAAACTGGAACACAGTAGTGCTTGCGCACTACTACTTAGCTGCAGAACAGCTGACAAAGCGGTGGTATCTACCTAGACGAACTTTACATTAAAATTGATATAGTTTCATTCTACTAACTTGGTATAATAATGAAAATGGTATTAGTAACTTTAATCTTAGCTACAGTTGACCTAGTTCGTTTAATCTAGGAATGACGGAGCGGTGGCTCGAGTGTCAACAAGCGCTGAGAAGCCATCTTGTGGGACGTACCGGGCACCGCCTCATCAGACACCCAAGCTGCCGCCTGATCCTCCAGGTAACTTAATTTTGGATCAACGAACTCTCGACATCTTTGAATTTTATAGATATAGAATGTATTGTACCGTTAATCCCCTAATATTCTTTTTACCACTGCATAACACAACACACGGAAACAAGACATTCGTTTATGGCGGCCATTCCGCCAATACGCAGAAAGCGTATCGCCCAAATATATATTACGCGGACGCCAAAGGAATGGAACACATTACCAGCGTCATTGATTCCTGAAATATATAATCTGGAAGATTTCTTGGCAAAAGTGAACCAGTATCTTCTAGGCAAGTATATTCTATCGTCGTCCACATCACTTACCATCAGGTGAGACAGTGGACAAATGCAGGTCTATCATAAGTAAAATGTAAAATATCATTATCAAATTTGTGTAACTCCGCTGCTGGACATCTGACTCGCATTTGTTTATATTTCACCGTTTGTAGGTGCTCATCACTAGAAACTACCTCTGAAATACAGCTACTGGAACACACTGCCAAGTCTTTGGCAGCAAACTTGCAAAATAAGGGTGGTAGGTAGTCTAGACGAACACTAGAAAAAGCAGTTAAAAAGTTGCTAAACAATTTCAAACTTTCAATTGACTTGTAGACACAGCCTATTTAGTTTTAGACTTCTAAAATTTGAAATTTTTGTCCTTTAGTCAACCCACGCGAAAAACCTTTTAGATGTCAGCTACTCGTGGGATTTGACTCAATCGAAATTCTAACTTTATTTTATTTAACTTTATTATTGTGGACTAAAAGCAATCTCTTGTTTAAATTGTAGAAATGCATTAACCACAGCCTACACGTTGGACCACAAAGTCTAACGTGTTTAGAACCTATAATATAAAATATATACAAATGCGATTTTTCAACTGAATTCAAAAAAAAGGAGGCTTGCAATTCGGTTGCATTTTTATTCTTGTTTTATGTTTATTTTTTACTTCATATCTACGTTACTTATAAATAAACAGATTTCAATTTTGATTTTTATTTGAAAGGTTTTTAAATCAAAATAACTGAAAAAAACATGTATTACAATATCATCCATATACGTTGTCAGTATGAATTTAAGGTGATTGAGGTCGGTTTAACTCGCTTTTTTAGAAAGAATATTATTAAAGAAAGACTATAAGTCATTTATTCAACACTGGCTTACAACTAGACATAATAAATTGTACATAATGTTATGCCCTGACAGACCAATCCATAGACTGCCTCGAGCTGGTCTTTCGAATTGAATGTGCCGGCCCGCTTATATGTACAGCCTTTAACCACTCAACGAGAAAATTCAAATATAGAATAAGAAAAAGTATACATAAATAAATGTCCAGAGCCTTGAATTTACTCTATTGTTCCAGATGTGTACGAAATAAGTCCATACGCAACGTTTGCGGGCGCGGGCGTAGGCACGGGCGGTAGCTCACGCGCTTACACGCTTCAGCTGCGAGCTCTCGCGCGTCATGACGATGACGCCGCGCCGCCCTCATTACCACCCTGTTGTGACGGTGTGTACTCCATTCCTATAGCCATCACATCATGCATCGTCATCCTTTTTTGCGTACACACATTATCATATTGACAGGCCCGATAGCTTAGTTGGTAGTAACCCTGCCTTCTGACCTGTGGGTTGTGGGTTCGATTCCCACCTAGAACAAATTTGTGTGATGAACATAGGTGTTTGTTCTGTGTCTGGGTGTTATATTATATTCTATGTATGTATTTACAAAAAAAAGTATCTAAGTATTGTATTAGTTATCTGGTTCCCATAATACAAGCTTTGCTTAGTTTGGGGCTAGATTACGTTGTGTGAGGTGTCCACACATATTATTGTTATTATATATCTTTTCCACTAGAAGGGGAGAGTCACCTAGTCATCTTCGGCAGGCGTTTTGGTGATCTTGGTACTATAGCTATAATCTTAATCATTGATATTTTTGCCGTCTTTGTGTTTGTTATTATAATCTTTATCATCATCACATTTAACGCTATCGCTATAGCTAACGTCAACGAAAACGTTGAGGTTATCGTTATCGTCACCATTATCATTAGCATCGTAATCGTCAACGCTTCTTTACTTTCACTATCATCATTATAATCGTAATCGTCAACGTTATCGTCACTACCACCGTGATCATTATTATCGTAATCTTTAACGTTGTTGCCACCATTGCCATCGTCATTATCACCGTCATAGTCAACATCAACGTCGCCATCATTGTCAACGTCGGAATTGCCGTTTTTGTAATATTCTGTTCCTATCAGAATCATCAGTCATGACATTATCATCGATTACTCATGTTCCTTTTAATCGAAACTGATTTAAAAAGTAATGTTTATTTCAAACTATTTCCCGAATTTATGCCTTAAATCTATTTTTATCTCTAATCCCTTAAAACAAAAAGGTACTTAAATATTGAGTTGATTACTGTTGTTATCACGAGGTATAAAATAACGTATTATATATTACAAGCTCTATGCGCATAATTTATAATTATTATTAGAAACAGTCTTAGAGAACCGTAGCGGAGGCGTAGCCGTTCGTTCATACCAGATCATGTTACGACTGTCTACGAATTCAATGTAATGAATTTTGTTTTAGACATTTTCGCGTATTTGAAACAATTATTTAAAACCAAACAAGGTGTGTTGAGGAATCTTCAAAAGATTATAAATGGGTCAGTCTGCGGCTAGAATTGAATGTTTTAAGTATTTATTTATTTTCGGATGGTGTATAATTTTTTTATTTTTTGCAGAAGAGACCTGCGTTGACGCGTGCGATGCGCAGAGACGACGGAGACGCCGACGGCACTACTGCCCAGATCATGGTGCGTGTAGATATTTTTATTGATTTCTTTTGTTCAACAGAGAGTAAAAAGTGGTTTTACTCGCAATTTACTGGTTTTCCCGTGAGAGCATTTCATTTTTCGAGATAAAAATTATCGTACATTGGCCTCAGTGGTGTTACCTGCAATTTTTAAATTTAAAGCGTTTCAACTGGTGTAGCGTGAAAGCAAATAAAACAATGACGTTACAATAAACATATTGTAACGTCACAAGGTATACGACAAAAATTAGTAGGAATATGTTAATGAACCTGCTGAAGTTGGACTTCATTCTGATTATAATGAAATTATCATGGGAGTCTAATAATAGGTCTTTACCTATGAAATTGCCGTATTGCAGTACAGACTTTTTCAAACAAAAAAAAGTTTTGATTGGCTATGAATTCTAAATTCAAATTAATTTTGTTTTAAAAATATGACATTCTATTTACAATATAAGTCTTTTGTTTAATGATTAGCGTTGTATTTTCATTACATTTCAACATTTTTCCTCATAATGGATACTTTGAAATTTCGTGTAATTATGGAATATGAGTTCCGTCGTGGCACCAACGCGGCACAAACGACACGTAACATCAACGACGTTTACGGAGAGAACTGTACAAACGAACGTACAACCCGTTTATGGTTTGTTCGGTTCCGTTCTGGGAATTTTGACTTGAAAAATGAACCTCGTGGTCGTCCGGAAACTTTGGTCAACAATGATGAATTAAAGGCGATTGTGGAAGCTGATGAATCTCAATCTACAGCTGAGCTGGCAGCAGCTTTTGATGTTAGCATCAAAACAATATTGGTCCATTTGCGACAGATTGGCAAGATAAAAAGGCTTGATAGATGGGTGTCCCACGAACTTAACGATCGCCAGCGCAACGTACGCGTCGAGACTTGCCTTGCGCTGCTTAACAGGCACAGAAATGAAGGAATTTTGAACCGAATTGTTACGTGCGACGAAAAATGGATTCTTTTTGACAATCGAAAGTGCTCAGCAAGTTGGTTAGATCCTGGTTCGGTACCAAAGCAATGTGCAAAACGAAAAATGACCCCTAGAAAGGTGATGGTCACAGTTTGGTGGTCTAGTGCTGGTGTGATTCATCATAGCTTTTTACAAAACGGCGAGAGCATTACTGCAGATGTGTACATTGAAGAACTGACCACAATGATGGCGAAACTCGCACGTCTGCAACCAGCTTTGGTCAATCGGTCGTCTCCACTGCTACTTCACGACAACGCGCGACCCCATACTGCACAACAGACCGTCTCTAAGCTGCATGAGTTGGGTTTGGAAGCTCTCCCTCATCCGCCATACTCACCAGATCTTGCGCCTACCGACTATTACTTTTTCCAAAATTTGGACAACTTTTTAGCGGGAAAAAAATTCAATTCCCGAGAGGCAGTACAAAACGCCTTTGAAGAGTTTGTTGTCTCCCGTCCTGCTGATTTTTTCAAGAAGGGCATCCATAAACTGCCACAGCGTTGGCAAAGATGCATTGATTGCAGGGGTGATTACTTTGAATAAAAGAAATAAATAAGTTCGAAAAAAAAATACTTTAACTTTTTTCAAACAAAACGGCAATTTCATAGGTAAAGACCTAATATACAATAAATAAATATGTGTGGACATCTCACACAACGCCATCTAGTCCCAAACTAAGCTTGTACTATGGGAACCAAATAACTGATACAATACTTAGATACTTTTGTTTATAAATACATACATAGAATACAATATAACACCCAGACACAGAACAAACACCTATGTTAGTCACACAAATGTTTGTCTTGGGTGGGAATCGAACCCACAACCCACAGTTCAGAAGGCAGGGTTGCTACAAACTGAGCTATCGGGCCAGTACCCATGCCTTTTTACAATGTATGTATTACAAATACTGAAATGCTGTTTCTATAAATTCAGTTATTTTAATCAACTTTTTTTGTCTACAGGATGCTCACAAGACTCCGGGAGTTGAGAAACGATCTGTAAAATCATAAAGTCAAGAATATCTAGTCATTGTAATTAGCGAATTCGGTTATACATATTAATGTGTATACAAAAATTTATACAATAATATTGTTTATTTATATTATGAAGTTTTTCTTTCCTTACCTTCGAATCCTTAGTATTAAAAAGTAGTAATTTTAGGGGTAATTTCAATATAAGTGCCCTTCAAAACGTAACACATTTAAAGTATACACTATTTATGATTTATAACAGTATCAGCAGAAAAAAGCAAAAACGTGTCATGGCTTTAGGGGCGTGATTCCGTACATGATTCAATTTTTTTCTTTTACGTTAAAAATATATCTATTAAATTTAATTCTGGATATTGATGTGATGTTTTTAATTTTAATATTATATATACTTTACTGAAATTTATTACGATTTTTTTATGTTCAAAGATCGTTTAATCTAAGACTAATCTGTTTATAGATAGGTAAAACGTTCTAGACTTATAAATAGGCTTAAATATTGTGTTTTTTTTTTGAAGCAACCAATTAATCGGTGACATACCAAATGAGTCGATACGTAGCTTTTGCTGCATATTTTTGTGTTAGGTTGATTACAATTTCCTTAAGAAAACATCGTAATATTGCAAGACATAAGTAAACACCTTCAGCCTTATTAATAAACACGAACTAGCTTAAGACTAGTTACACCATCTTTTGTCTCTTTCGATCCAGCTAAATATTCCAGTGGCAAAAAAAGGACAAAAGGTGAAGTAACTAATCCGAGACTAATACCCGTTTATTAATAAGGCTGATAGAGACTTACCAATGATGCACAGATAAGTATAATAACCCTGGACCAGTCGTTAACGCTAACGACGTTTCATCCCACAAGGCTTATATCTACTTACGATAGTAAAGGTAGGTTATAAAGGGAAGTTTCCGCTAAATAATAGCACATCGCACTGCGAAGCCCACAAAAGGGTTCCACGGTTACAATTAAGACCACACTACCGCCGTTTTGCCGGTAACATATGGGTGAGCTACAAAAATGTAAGTAAACTGCCTCCTGCCCGCAACACTGTGAATGTTTACGCCGGCCTCGTTTGCGGACTAAATTTCTTTTATCTTAGAGACCGCAATATTGCGCGGATAGTTGCTGTGTGGAAATGCTCCGTGGGAATGGTTGGGTAGCAACGCTTTTACATTTGTTCAAGGAAATTACGAAGAAGGATCAGGGAAGCTGAAATAATTTAAGTTTGTTTTGGAGTATGTAGGGCGAAGGCTCGGTTTTGTTCTCCTATTTAAGACATAAATCTGAACCAAATGACTGTTAGATAACTTGGAAATTGTTTGTGTTTAGAATAAACAATATGTATAAATGTAAATAAAGCTGACAATAATTATAATTTTGACAAGAGTTAGGAAATATATGCTCCAGTCTAAAGTGCAACGCCCTCGCAGGGCTCATACAATGGAATATTTGGAACTAAGTACTGTATAGACTACGTACTTAGTATTGTATGAAAGTCTATTCTCTATCTATTCTAGTCTATATCTAAGTTAATATTGTATGAAGGCATGTAATAATAATGAATAAAACTATAATTATTACCTTCAGGTTTTTAATTGTCTTTGCGTGATTTTGATATCATTTTATCTTTACCTTATTTATTTTGTTTTTTAATTTATCGATAACTATAGTGCTGACCACAAACCTACCAACAACAAGGACTAGGACTAAGACCTACGATTTTTTTGCAAAGTTCAGATGAACTTAGCAAAAGCGGAATAACCAGCAAGGCGGTGATACCTACCTAGATAGGTAGGTATCACCGCCTTGCTAGTTATTCCGCTGCCAAGCTGTAGTGCGTAACTACTGCTGAGTTCCATTTTAAAGGGATTGGAGCTAGTAAAATTACTGGGCAATTGAGACTTTATTATTTGGATTTGGAGTTCGGAAAAAGACGCTAAGTTATGTTATGAGTGGCCGTGTTGCTTAACATTAGGTGAACGACTAGCTCGTCACATCATTCACTAACATAAAAAAAAAACATTGCATAAAGAAATTAGGTAATACCATATCTGAATAATATACTAATACTAATGTAGATACCTTCAGAGATAACAAAGTGAAGCAACTCAAATAACAAAACACTGGTTAGTTAAAATATGAAAATGAAAAATAAAAAACTTTCCAGCAAAAAGATTTTGCAAACAATATTAAAAAAGTAAATAAAGCTTTTTTATCACTGACGGCGACCGAGTTTTGATGTAGTTTTCAAACGAGTTTCTCTATATTACCGTATATAACACGTTTGTATGCAAATTTTATTCCCGAAATCCGGTCCAATGGAAAGCGGTCCCAGCAGGAGGGACTTGTAGGTATTATCGGGCAGACGGGGCAAACGCCCGAAGTTTTGGGTTGAGATGATAACACGTCCCTGAATACCACCACTGTGTCCATTACCTTATCGTACAAATGGAATTATTTGAATTCCCTATTTGCATAAGCGATGTTATTGTAAGCCTTAAATTGAATGTTTTGAGTTAACCTTTTGGGTAAACTATGTCGTACAGGCTGATCCAAGTGATCTTTGTAGGTATTCCGTCTACAACTTATGTAGGTAGTACTTTAAAACAGGCAAATACTTGTTCTGTTTTTGGGTATTGAGAGACCATGGTCTCTCGTAGGTTCTGGGTCGCTAGATACAGGGAATCTTAGTTAGGATCCAATATCTATGTATGTGATTTTTGAGTATTATTTCTGTATTTGTTTGTACTTTTAAATATTTGAAATTAGCTTTTACGGTGAAGAACGATAAGTTATATTTGAAGACTTTAGGATCTTAAAAATGCACTAAGTGTATTGTTGACATTCAGAACTGGAGACTGGCCCGACAGCTCAGTTGGTAGTAGCCCCGCCTTCTGAACTGTGGGTTGTTGGTTCGATTCCCACTCAGGACAAACATTTGTGTGATGAACATAGGTGTTTGTTCTGTGTCTGGGTGTCATATTGTATTCTATGTATGTATTTACAAATAAAAAGTATCTAAGTATTGTATCAGTTATCTGGTTCCCATAGCACAAGCTTTGCTTAGTTTGGGGCTAGATGGCGTTGTGTGAGATGTCCACACATATTATTATTATATTATTATTATAGAAGCATAGTCTTTTTTTCCATAATATCCCATTCTCAAAATTACACCCCTCTGAAATAAGCGTATGTTGATAAGAATTTCATATTCACAAGGCCAAGTGACTATGATTACTCAATTTATTGGAGTCATTAGCAGATAAAATTTGTAAGCTTAAGATCTCAGATCTTAGTGTCTTGTTAATAGATAGCTAATAAATTAATTCCATCTAACGAAATAATAATAATAATAACGTTCAACGATCATACATAGACCTGGACCCTAACTAGGATTACCTGTGTCTAGGGATCCAGAACAAGTAATTGTCCTTTTTTCCTTTTTTTTTTATTTTGAATTGACCTGTCCTGCTGCGGGAATCAAACCTGCTGCCTCCTAAACCTGGTTATGAGCCAACCTGCTCAACCACCACACCAAAGAAGCTGTCAAATATATAACTTAAAGTTGATATCGTACGAAACTATCAGCTTTCAAGTCCAATTAAGCACTGAATGTGAAACTTGCGCTCCTCTTGATGCTTTAAGGTTTATTTACCAGCCTGGTTTATTAATCTGTGTAAACTGAATATTATTATTAAGACGCCTTACTCAAGGTTACTCGCCTAATGCTCTTTTTACGGCAAATTGAGTACGTTACTATTTATTTAATCGGGCTATTTTCGAGAAAGTAGTAAGTACTTACCTTATCTTTATTCTTTTAGTTGCACTTCGCGGTTTCACCCGCGGATAAAAAGTATTTTTATTAATGTAGCCTATATGTTAATCCAGTGTATAAGCTATCTTGGTACCGAATTTCATCCAAATCCATTCAGCCGTTTGAGCGTGAAGGAGTAACAAACATACACACAAACACTTATACAAACTTTCTCCTTTATAATATTAGTGTGATTCACATCTTCAGATGTACCTACTTTTTTATGTTAAGGAATATTCTATACTACTGGTAAAGTATGTTTTATCACATCTATTCGAAAAGCTCTAGTTTTTTTTTCAGTTAACGGGGACTAAAATAACTCCTTATTCCTTAAAGACTAAAAATTATGTGAATTTGGAATGTTGATATTATTATTAAAAGTTCCAATTACCAAAGAGTTCAATCACGAACGTTGTATGAACAAGTAACGGGCTATATGATAAATCACAGTTAATATAGTAGTTAAAATAAAGCGCGCGCGAAACAAATAAAAAAGAGGTTGTAAAAAAACCGCACTAAATACGAATTCAGAATGTATTTAGTTTAATGAAAAATTAATGTGTCCTCAATTAGTGACGGAACAAAAACGTAGGTACTAATATGACTGTGATCGGACGCTAAAAATATGAATCAAATAATTTGCTCTCACCTACTAATTTATAGAGAATAACAAAAAGTAGAAACGAGAGCATTTTTAAACTCAAGTGATGTACTTTGAATCCCTCACTACGTTCAGGATTTAAAATAGTTCTTTGCTCCCTTGGTAAACAATCTACTATTATTATCCATGACCATACTTCACAACGCAGTATACTACATAAGTATAAACTACACTACACAATCTTCTTAAAAGACAATAAGTTTTAGGATCATTCTGTATCCATCAAAATGTTGTGTGTTCGTAGAAGAGAAAAAATTGCACTATACTACACAAAAGTATGAATTAAATTGACCCGAAATCGCGTTACCAAAACTGGTTAGCAATTCGAGTGGCAATCTCGCGTTGAAGTCGACTTCATTCGGCGAGTTTAAATACTTTGCCCGCCAGCCTCGACTAGTTACTTGTTTCTACACTCAGCTTCTAGTTTCCGGAACATTTTGAATCGGAAATGCGGAACTCGATGTGGGATTTAAAGTGAATCCATTTTATTTATCGTTAGAGTTTATCGTTACAGGTTTATGATATAAATAACTGACTTTAATGAATCAGCGATACTAAATGTTATTACGATGCCTTCGAAACAAAATAGTGCCTTTCTTTATCCTGAGCAATTCCACCCTTTCTTCTTCCTATTCTCGTGTAGGCAATTGTTCAGTCTGCTGTCAAATTTTTAACGCCACCTAAAGGCTTATATATATACTATATATTATATTATACTCTTCGAAGTAGTGACCGCAATGAACTTTAGCCACGAGCGCCGTCCCAGTCTGCGTAGACTCTGGATTCTGGCTCGGCCTACTTGGTTTGAAAAGTTTGTTAGACATGAAAAATATTTTACTTCAGCATCAGCCTTTGCGGCTGCTATAAATCGCGTGCCAAGCTGTGTTTATATGTTATACTCGTAAAATAAAACATAAAATTACTATGAAATACATTTATTTATATGTATAATTTAAACCATTTCATTTCAAACACTGTAACATGATTCGTGGAACCAAAACTGACATTAACTTCCGACAACATTTATTTCTAAAGAAAACCTAAAGCTCCAGCGCGAAATGTCGTGTAAAATTGTCCACACTGAAATTGCGCTTCTTACTACGTTTTATGAACGCTGGCTGGACATTTGGCCCGAGCTTTTATATTTAATGTTGCGGCAATGAAAAGGGCCATTCAGTGTCCACAATATTCGGTTCCCTTGGCACTATTTACGAGCACCAACCCGTTTTCACCGATACTTGAATAAATCATAGTGGAATCCGTAATGGTGGCAGGGTTTGACTTATAGCCTGAACGCTTTCGCACTATTACTTGTAACGTTTTGACCATTTTAAATTTGTCTTATAAATACTTTACTACTTAATATAGGTAATTATTTATTTTGGTCCCCAATTATGAAATCTTTTTAATTTCCGTAATAAGCGTGGAAAAATTATGCAAGCAAAGCTTTTTATTTCATTATGCTCAAATTTCGTCCATTTTTGTCAGCAGAAAAATAACAAATGATAAAATCTGACATTTTGACACTTGAGTCACTTGACTCATCATCCCCTGGAGACTCACGAACTCTGCAAGTTATCCATACCAATTATTTTAAAATTGAAAATTACTCTATATACTTATCGGTCTGTCACCAAGACTAAACGGCTGAACAGATATTGACATAATTTACGTACGGTAAATTAGAATTTATGAGTCTGGAAACTGCGGGCATCCGTTAGTTTTTAATATTCTTACACACATCTCTCACGGCAATTACCAGTGGATTACTTCAAAAAATTGTTTTGTTTAAACTATGGGTAAATATAAAAATGTATCTCCATTTACCTTGGTTATCGCACCCACGTAAACGGAGGAAACATTTTCGCTAATTCTGTTTTGTTGTGTTTATTATTGTCAGGAGAAGATTCTTATAAAAGAAATAATTAAGAAAATTGAGCGGAAGATTAGAAAACTTTCACCATGCGGGTGAAGCCACGGGCGCAGCTAGTTTTTATATAAATATACCTAACAACGACAACGAAATTTCATTTAAAGATGTATGACTTAGAAGCCCGCGTGACAGACGTTTAATTTCGTTCGCACAAACGAGCAAATACCTTTCAATGAATTCGTCATTGTCAGTAATTAATTACGTAGTCTTAAGGCCTAACGCTAGTTAGTTATTCTTCGCAGGTAAATGAATATTAAACTATTTAAGAGCATCTTTCCATTGTCACTCAAACTGTGAAATTATGCCTGTAGTGCTTTGTCAGATTCAGGGCAAACAAAGAGTATTGAATAAGTATGTACTTACAGAAATTAGCTTTAGTCGATTTTTGACTTCACTACTTTTTTGCGTATTTGTTATTACGCGTGCATGTGTCAACTCACATGTGAGCGCGCGGGGGTGTATGTATTTATGTGTGTGTGTGTGTGTGTTTGTGTGTGGGTGTGTGTGTGTGTGTTTGTGTGTGTGTGTGTGTGCGTATAGTTGTGTTTGATTTGAGTATATGGCGTAGTTTAAATGTAACGCGTATATGTTTTTCATTTCATCTTTTTTTTTATTTTTGTTTCTTAGTTTTTCCTGTTTGTTTCTATTTTTAGTTTCTTCTTTAGGCGAGCGACGATATAGTCGATCACATTGTCACTTAATATTACGAGAAATGTGGTCAAACACAAGCCAATCTACTACCATTTCGTCGTTTGAACTAAATTTTAAAATAGCTAGTTATACAAAACCGTTTTTCTTTTTTCCTCCTATTTTCGTAGCTTTGTCATCTGAGATGAGAATGTAATTAGATCCGACGAGTCCATCCGACACGACGGCGACGGACGCCGCTCTGCGACTCTCAATCAATTTGCCATCAATTTGTCGCTCCAGCCTTTTGTGTGGACATTTTTTATTTTGTATTGAAAATGAATTATAAAAGAAATTCTTTTTGTTTCGATGTTTCATTTGTGTGTTAAAGATAAATAGCTATTTTTGAGTGATTATCATTTGTTTTCATTTATAAAAAGTAAGTTCGTTAAGCACTTAAAAGTATAGCTTAGTACTAAGTACTTTGATCTGGTGATTGGAAAGACGAACGCTCATTCTCATTATGTAGGTAATTTTTATAAATAAATTATATAATTTAACAGTAAAAAGTTTAAAAAAAACAGTAGTAGTAGTAGTAGTAGTCGCAGTCTTCAATTATGTCTTAATTTTACACGTCGACGAAGATTTTGTTTTGTATCTCTAACATATTTATTTATAATCTTAAATTGAAGTGATTATGTAATTTTGGAAACATCAATGCAACAGGTCAAAACTCATTCATAATTCAAAATTGATACTAATATTATTTTGTTGGTTGTAACCACGATATTTGACCGTCTAACCCTCTAGGGTTTGTGGTTTACCACAGGTGAAAGTTTTACTTATTATTTGTTATATTGCAATTAGCTCTTGTGATATACGCCATTGGCTTTGCGCTTCTCCGCAATCAATTTGATGTTCCAGCTCCTTCATCCAGCCACCACGCCACTTCACCACGTTTTACTGAAAATGTATTCGGCTACTGTTATTCAATTGTCGTATTGTGCAAAACGTAGTAAGTCCAAATTGTTAGACCACATTAGACACAACAATTTATGTTCGACACATAAATAGATATATACCTATCGAAAATTATTATTTAAGCATGATATTTTACAGACCCGTTAGCTCGGTAGTGCCTTGCCTTCTAAACTGTAGGTTATGGGATTGATTCCTGCCCAGGAATCGATAGAACCGATGTTGGTTCAGTGTCTGGGTGTTATATTGTATTTTATGTATATATTAACAAACAAAAAATAAAGTATCCAAGTATTCCCATAGTACAAACTTTGCTTAGTTTGGGATTTGCAATGTCCACAATATTTAATATTTATTTATTATTATATTTTACAGATCATGTTGTTATATTCGCACATGGATCATTTTTAATTGATTTTGGATGGATCGGAGATATAGTAAAATTATATTGCAAAATGCACCCGTTGTAAATGGGTTATAAGGTAATTACATGTTTGGATGCAGTATTTACATTTTGACTATAACTATATAGTCATATGCTTATTTATATGGCTGACTAGCCATCTGCAACAATACGTAAACATTGCCTGATTCTCAACAACACTTATATTATGAAAAATTTCAGCAATCAGATATTACACGATACTGCCTGACAGTTGGAAATAGAGCCCAAAATAAGATCTAGCCAATGAGTTTATAGTGACTACAGTAGAGGAACAGAATGTTTATATTAAATCCGTAAACATACTTTTCAAATCCATTAACCCTTGTAATTATAACCAGTGCCAGAACCGTACAAGCCAGGAAAGATTAATTACTGAATCGACAGTTTTAATTAGTTTCGTAATTAACAGCGGCATAGCCCGCCTTCCAGGCAAACTAAAATAAATTACCTTTTAATACAATCACTCCAGTGGATTAAACCGGTCGCCCTCGAAGCTATGTTGCCAGATTTCGCGGAAATTACCCAACCCATTTGGGACAGCTGGATAAGAGATTAATATTCAAATTTTTATCAATATTAATCAAGCACCGTTTGTTTTTAATTCAGTAGAAAAATTCACCTTTCAGAAGCTGTTGCGCTCACAGTGAAGTTTGACTAGCCGTTCTTAATGGATCAGTAAAGTCAAGCAGCGTTTGATGCGCTTGCTATTCGGATGAGTGACCACTACGAAAAATTGTATGTACAACTGAGCGCTACCGAGCTTCAGTGGGGGAACGTTTAGCCATCGATCCTGGCCGTTGTCGTAAGGAAGTAGTTTGGACGGTCTTCAGAGCCCAAAGGTTTATGGTATAGTATAATACCTAGATAGTAGCAGTATCTAGTTGTAGATAGCGGCAATAGTTAGTGTGATTGTATCAGTTATGGCAGAGAATAAAAAACTTTGACCGCTTTAAAAATCAAACAAACACAATAGTAGCAGGGAAAAAGGATTATACGTTATCCGTAACAAAAAGAATATGAAAGGTCGATAGAAAGACAAATTAGCTAGATTATTATTTATTCACGATCCTAATTCAATATTCTAGTTTGTTGCTTTGAATTTATAGCGAAAGGGGTCGTTAAATTATATTTTATTCAATCAAAAAAAGATGCTCCGTCGTTGTTCGGAACGTAATTCGTCACAATCGGAATTGTGACAATTCCCTCGAGAGAGCTTTGAGAAAAATTGTCGCTAACGAGCTTGTTCCCCCTACCCCCCCCATCATCACCCCCTCTACTTTTAATCCACACCAAGCACCCGCCCCTCTTTATCCGCAGCACTTTAAAACCCTTTTGCGTTTTTCCGTACGGTAGAATTATCAAGAAAAAGCAAAAGGAACATTTAATTTATTGTCTGCCAGTTTTAATTATTCGACGCTGATCTGAAATTGAAAATATTTTAGCTATTTTCGTAAGACATGATATTTGCATAAGCCGCGGGGGAATAAAAATTCTTTTGCGGAAATTGCTTGAGCTTAGTAGCTTTATAAGAACAAGTACATATTGTCTTTTTAAATTCTTTATTAGTTAACAATACAAAGTATTTATACACATTGAAATGTTAATAGATCTAAGATTTTTTTAATGAAGCAAATTTTTGTGTTTAACAAGCTTATGTATTGGAAACAGACTAATTTCAATCATGAAATTTATTTGTTTTGGTTTTATAATGACATATTGCCCTATAAGCGTCTCGTGATATCACCCAACATACCCGTTTTCCCGCGGATGCCTTTAGTTTGTCGAGATTAAGTAGATCCTTATTGATCTTAATTATAAGCAATCTTCTTGCGAAATTTAATTCAACTGACAAAGTCTCACTTATCAATAACTAGTTGACTCGCCCCGGCTTCGCACGGGTGAATTAGTAAAACGCTGTCCAACGGGATAAAAAGTATCCTATGTCCGTCTCCTGGCTCTAAGCTACCTCCTCACCAAGTTTCAGCCAAATTGGTATAGTCGTTCTTGAGTTACAGACAGTGTAACTAGCACGACTTCCATTTATATATAATTATATATATTGGTAGGGTGTGATTAAGACGAGGGTTTTAGAAAGCATACTAAGAAAATAATTTATTTATTTATTTTTTTTTATTTATTTATTTATTAAAAGACCAACAGCATTAGGATAATATAGATAGTAATTACATAAAAGCAGAATATTAATGTAGCCAATAATAGGTCTCGATAGTAATACAAGTTTTATAATCAAAGAGACACAGCTCGCACTGCATTACGCATGTTTAAAGAGTGATAATGAGGGTGTGCTAAGGTTTGTAGGGTTAGGTGTATGATTATTAGTATTAACGTTTGATTAATTAATAATAGGTAATTTATGCACGCGTGTCTGGGTGTGTGTGTGTGTGTGTGTTTGTTTGTGTGTGTGTTTGTGTGTGTGTTTGTTTGTGTGTGTGTTTATGTGTGTGTTTGTGTGTGGATGTGTGTGTTTGTGTGTGTATGTGTGTGTGTGTGTTTTGTATAATTATATAGATAGGAAATAACTTATTCCGTACCCAGTAACTGTTGGAATACCTTGTTTTTGAAGGTATTTTTGGAAGTATTAAAGATATCGAGATCCGAAAATTTCTTATTGTATGTTGAGCTGATACGTGAAATAGGGGCGTTGCTTGCATATTTCGTATTTTGAAAAGGGGGTAAAAATAATGTTGTATGCCGTGTACGCTTTCTGGGGACATTAATATTAATATTAGACAATAAAACCGGAGCATCCAGGTGACCGTTAACTATGTTATACAACAACATTACGTCTAGTAATGTACGTCTATCTACTAAAGGCATAATTTTGTGACGAGTGCAGCCTATGCTATAATCAGAATAGGTATGAACTCTGTAATTCAAGTGTTTAATAAATTTGGCTTGAATTTTTTCTATACGTTGTATATACGTTATATAATAAGGAGACCAGATACTACTCGCATACTCAAGCACACTTCGGACATATGCATAATAGACGCTTTTGACGCAATTCAGGTTAGAAAAAGGTTTACAGTTACGAAGTACGAACCCAAGGTTTTTGTAGGCCTTGTCCACAATGGCGTCAATATGTTCCGTCATAGTTAGTTTTTTATCAAGAATAACACCTAAATCGCGTACTACTTCTACTTTATCGAGAGCAACATTATTAATCGTGTATGTAAAGTCAATGGGATATCGCTTGCGAGTAAACGAGATTTGCTGGCATTTTTGTACATTCACAGTTATGTTGTTGATGGAGTAATAATGGGAGAGCTTATTAAGGGTGTTTTGAAGGTAGGTACAATCTTGGACATTATTTATTTTATAAAAAATCTTTTTGTCGTCTGCATATAAAAGATATTTAACAGAGTCAAAACAGGTATATATATCGTAAATATAAGCGTTGTAGAGAAGAGGACCGAGATGTGAGCCCTGCGGAATTCCTGAAGGTATGCTGATGAAGTCAGACCTGTACCCCCCGACCACAACTGCCTGGGATCTGTTTGACAGGTAGGATTTTATCCACCGTAGCAAGTCCCCGTGGATACCTAACCTTTCTAATTTGGCCAACAGGATGACGTGGTCTACCCGATCGAAGGCTTTTTCGAAATCAGTGTAGATCACGTCAACCTGTCCCCCTCGCTCCATACCGCTCAGGACAAACTGAAGAAATTCAGCAAGATTAGAAACAGTAGAACGCCGTCGTAAAAACCCATGCTGGGCTTCACTTATGCAATTCACAACCGTACCATATATCTGGTCATAAACAATTTTTTCAAAGATTTTACTAAAAGTATTTAAAATTGATATAGGACGGTAGTTTTCTATTTTGGATTTAGTAGACTTTTTATGGACTGGTACCACATTAGCCTCTTTCCATTTAGTTGGAAACTTAGACTCTTGTAACGATCTTTCAAATATAATTTTTAAAGGTATAACCAGATTTTCGGCACAGCTGTGTATGAAAATGGGGGGGATATTATCTGTTCCAGCAGATTTATTGACGTCTGTATGTTTAAGAAGCTTTAATATACATTTTTTATCTACAGTTATTTTACTAATGAGGCCAGAATCACCACACGTCGGCAAGTGTAGACTATTTAAGTTATAACTACTGGAAGGGTTCACAAAGACACTTTCAAAAAACTTGTTAAACCCGTTGCAAATGTCTGAACCATTATTGTAAGTATTCGCGCCCAGAGTGAGAGTTTTAGGGTAGTTCGACTTCCCCCGTAACGTTTTTATATAACTCCACATCTTTTTAGGACATACCTTAATAGTTTTTTGTATATGTGTCATGTAATTGGTATACAAACTATTTTCTAAATTTTTTGCTCGTGCCCTTAACACAGAGAATTCCTGATAATCTAGCTCATTATTATAACGCTTCCATCTAGAATGTAACTTCCACTTTTCTTTAATTACTTTAAGTAAAACATTATTATACCACAATGGATAACGTTTTGCAGTATTTCGGACTCTGCGCTCAGGAATATATAATTTAATGCATTTTTGTAGCTCTGAGTTAAAACAATTGACAGCACAATCAACAGTATCACAAGAATTAAATAGGGCACACCAATCAATACTACTTAAGTGCATATTTATGTCATTATAGTTACCTTTATGGAAGTTAAGTTTTGACGTTAACTGTTCATCAAGTGGACATAAAGTGATATTGGCGGCATCAATCAATAAACATGGGTGCGCGCTGTCTTCATCTACCAAAGATATTTGTGACCGACTGCAGGACGCAGTAAAATTATTAAATACAAGATCAAGCGTGTTGCCGTGAATATTTTTTGTGTAATTACATTGCTCTAAGCCAAGTAAATAAAATTCTTCTAAAAGAAGCTTGCCAGCATTTTGCATTTCCACTGAGCCTCGTTTTAAGTGTAATGGGCCATGCTGTGTACTCCACTGGATATTTGGTAAGTTGAAATCACCTAAAATTAAAAAGTTATCAGATATATGTAAGTTATAAACATGAGAAACGCTCTGTACGGCACATTCAACAACGTGCGGTAACTGATTGTTAGGTGGCGCATAGAAAACGGCTAAGTGTAGGTTATTGCCTACAGTTGGATTAAATGACCTTGCAGGTACAGTAACCCAAAGCATTTCCATCGGTGGTAAAACTCTTGTATTAATTGTGCAGAAAGCTTCAAGGTCACTGCGCACGAGTATCATAACCCCCCCTCCCCTTGACAAATTTGTGAGTGCTAGATCGCGATCTAATCGAAATACGTCATAAGTAGAATCACAAAATTCACTGTCTAAAATTCCGCCATGAAGCCATGTTTCAGTAATTACAATAATATCAAAATTATTTTTAACTAGTTCCCTATAAAACTCTAAAGTCTTGGTACGAAGACCTCTTGTATTCTGATAGAATACATTTAATCGTGTGTTAGCCATTGTGAAATACCATAATTAAGTATAATATCGCAACTTGAACCGAAAACATATAACTACCATAGGATAAGAAATTATAGCAATAAAACTTGTATATTATACACAAAGAAAAAAGTGATCGTAATAAAGAGACGATAAATATCATCGATCTAATAATATGTAAATAATTGCAAAAACATAATAGAATGAAGGTAGTTATGTACCCATAACCGGCCTCCTCCGGCCGCTGCCTAGAGTCACGCCACAGTCCCAGACGCATGATCAGCGGAATGTTATCGCATCCGTCGCTGGAACGGTGGCCTGAGCCGATCGGAAGGCAGTCGTTCTTGTATCAAATTCTACAGACGGTCGCTTACTGTAAAACTCTATTAATATTAAATAAATTTCGTAAAATCCGAAATAATAGTTTTAAAAATCACCTCAAAGCGCTCCCGAAAGTTATCTGGCGCAGCCGGTACGATTGCTGGCCGTCGCCATCGCGAATAGTAGCGCTATATTTTTCGTGAAATTCGGAAAAGTGTGAAAAATCGCGTGTGGTGACTAACAGTGAGAGTATTATAAAATATATATGTATGCCTAAAATCGGTATCGCGCTCTCCCCGGCAATCCATACGAACCAAATAAAATAAGATACTTAGTGGGACCTGGAACGTGATGACTATGGCGGTTGGACAGTGAGTAATAGAAGTAAAATCCTTCTACTTTCTTTCCCTGCCTAATTCCTAACTGGTGTTAATATTAAGTTATTTTTGGTTAGATATATTTTGTGGTTGGCTAAAATCGCACCATTTAATTAGACTAGTAAGACGCATAAATTCTCTTATATTATATTATATTATATTATATAGTGTGTATTAAATAGTTTAAAATGGCTCAACCTCAAATGCAAGCTATGGCCGCGCCCTCACCTGCCTCGGTACCGCAAAAGCCTACAGAACTGCAAGTACCACGGGATGTTTTAAGTTTAGTACCAGAGTATAATGGTGAAACTAAGACTCTAAGCTTGTTTTTAAGAAAATGCAAATATGTGATTGAACGGTACCAGGGCACAAGGGCACGTAATGAGTATTTGATGCAGTGTTTTACTAGTAAGTTAACTGGTAAAGCAGCGGCATTGATTAGCGAAAGAGGGGATTTTGAAACATTCGATGAGCTTCAATCACTGTTGATTCAGCATTTCGGAGACCCTAGGAGTGAAGAATGTGTTGCTATAGAGCTGGAGACCCTTAAGATTAAGCCTAGTGAATCTTACCTCGAGTTTTGTGGCCGGATCCAGGATATTCACGCGATCCTTTTGTCCAAGGTAAATCAAAGCTCCTCACCCACATTACGAGAAGCGAAGCGAGTAATTTACAATAATACATCACTAAATGTATTTTTATACAATTTATCAGAACATATGGTTAGAACAGTTAGAATTAAAAATCCGAGCTCGTTAGAGGAAGCGTTACAACATGTCTTGGAGGAAGTTAATTTTCAAGAGCAATATAACATGCGTTCTAAAATGCTGCAAAGCAAACCAGTGCAAATTAACTTTAGGCCATCACCTCTGCCTCAAGGTCAATTTAAATTTGGTATACCAAATCAGGCAAACAATTTCGTGCGTCCTAATGTACCCAGTTTTGCATATCGTGCACCGATTCCAACACAATTTGGATATAGACCACAGTTCAATACCGCACCAGCTCAACCACAGTTTGGACAGCGACCACAATTTGGCTTCAGACCACAACCGCAGGTAGGTCAGACTGGCTTTAGACCGCAAGCAGGACAGTTCGGGTACAAGCCGCAAGCAGGTCAGTTTGGTTTCAAGCCACAACCAGGTCAGTTCGGATATAGGCACCCACAGCCACAAGGTTACCGTCCACCTCATCAATACTCAAACGACGTGTCCATGCGAACAGCCCCAGCAAGACCCCAGCAGTTACCTGTAAATGAAACATATGCGTTAGAAGGTCAGTACCATGATTATTATTATCCCTACGAAACTTACGAGACCTACGATAATATGACTCCCGATGCCTATGACGGTATGTATGGTTATCACGAACCTTCAGTTGACCACCCCGCTGAAAATGATAGGAGCGAAAATAGTGAGCACGGTATTACGCCCTCAGCATCTAATGAGCAAGAGACAGTTAATGCTCCTGAAAATTTTCACGTAGGTGTATTTCCAATGAATACGAAATGATACAAATAAATTATGACGCCTCATTAAAATTACCATATATATACGTACCGGATATAGACGGAAAGTTCATGCTGGACTCTGGAAGCACGCGATCGTTTTTAGGTTCTGCAAAAACCAACGAACATTTTGCGGCATTAAAATCCCATGAACCATTCATGGTTACGAGTACTCATGCCTCCAGCATCCATCATGAGGTAGTTAACATTCCACTTTTCTCCATTTTCCAAGAAAACGGTGAACATAAATTTTATGTCTATGACGTTGACAACCGTTACGATGGGGTGATAGGATGTGACCTGATATCACGGCTTCAAGCCAAAATAAACTTAAAAGATAAGATTTTAGAAACCCCACGAGCTAAAATACCGATTATTTATAATGATGACCACATTATCACAATTCAGCCTCGGTCAGAACATAGAGTAAAATTGCCAGTAAATTTAGAAAATGGCGACGCTATTTTAAATTTCAAACAGTTCTACGATGGCGTACGTATGCCAACGGCAATAGTTAAGTGTAAAAACTATTCTGCTACTACGGTAATACAAAACATCACCGAAAATTTGATCATACTAACGATAACGGCACCTTTTACAGTAACTGAATTTAACGATGACATAGCGTGCGATATAAACTATTCTGAGCTTACCGACGTAGAAGTGGATGACCTCTTGACCGACAATTTGACTAAGTTGAGATTAGACCATCTTAATGACGAAGAGACTAAAGCAATTCAACAATTGTGCCATGACTATAAGGACATATTTTATTGTGAGAGCTTACCTCTCACCTTTACGAACCAGGTGAAACATCGTATTAGAACGGTTAATGAAGACCCAATTTACATTAAACCCTACAGGCAGGCACCGGCTCAAGCCGAGGAAATCAAACAACAAGTCGAAAAGTTGCTCAAGGATAATGTGATCAAAGAATCGCATTCTCCTTGGAGTGCACCGGTCCACATAGTGCCCAAAAAGATGGATGCTTCGGGTCAGGTCAAGTATAGAATGGTCGTGGATTATCGTAGACTTAACGAAATCACAATTGATGATAGGTACCCCATCCCAAACATATGTGACTTGTTCGATAAACTGGGTAAAAGTAATTACTACACCACTCTCGATTTGGCATCAGGCTACCACCAAATCGAAATCGAGGAATCTGATAGAGAGAAGACCGGCTTCTCAACCCAAAATGGACATTACGAATTTCTCCGGATGCCATTTGGCTTAAAGACGGCTCCGGCAACCTTTCAAAGAACCATGAACAACGTTCTGAGGGGCCTGCAGGGCATTCATTGTCTCGTTTATTTAGATGACATCCTGGTCTATTCGAATGGTTTACAGGACCACCTTCAAAAACTACGAGCCGTATTTGACAGACTTCGACAAACAAACTTTAAAATACAACTTGACAAATCGGAATTCTTGCGCAAAGAAGTACAGTACCTAGGACATACTTTGACTAAAGATGGACTTCGACCAAATAACGACAAAATAGAAGCAGTTCTGAAATATCCCGTACCACAGACACAAACTGAAATAAAGCGGTTCTTAGGATTTGTCGGTTATTATCGCAGATTTGTTAAAGACTTTTCTAAAATCACCCAACCTTTGACAGCTTGTCTAAAAAAGGGCAAGAAAGTAGTGACAGATACTAAGTTCATAGAATCATTCGAAAAATGTAAGGAGCTATTGGTTAATGCTCCCATATTACAATACCCCGACATGACTAAACCGTTTATCTTAACGACTGACGCCTCCGAGGTAGCAATCGGTGCAGTACTATCGCAAGGGCCAGTAGGTTCGGATAAACCAGTTGCATATGCAAGCCGAACCCTAACAGAAACCGAAAGAAGATATAGTGCGATCGAACGCGAGCTATTAGCAATAGTCTGGGCGACGAAACACTTTAGGCCCTACTTATATGGCAATAAATTTACCGTGTACACCGATCACCAACCCCTTGCATGGTTAAATAAGTTCAAAGAGGTCAGTAGCAAATTAACACGTTGGCGATTACGTTTATTAGAATACGATTTTGATATTATACACAAAAACGGAAAACAAAATGCAAACGCGGATGCACTATCTCGCATACAACTAAACGCACTGGGTAACGACGACAACGCCTCCATGATTGTTAACATTGACGATAAAGAGCAACGACTCCAGGAACATTTGCAACAAGTGACGGAACAAAGCTCGACTTTAACAAAACGACGTGATACCAATGACTCAGGGACTATAACGATATCTGACTCCGACAGGACGGCTACCGCTAGCCCTATGACTATACCAGACTCAGACATAGAAGAAAATCAGGAGTATCCCATACGATCAGAATCTAGCACTACACAAACGATTCATTCAGCTAGGGATATGGAATTATTGGGCATTCCCATACTTCATGAAGCAGTAGACACCAAACCTAACCAGATTCTAGTGTTCAGCTGGTTCCGTAATAATATGCAAGTCCGCGACTTGTCTAGGAATAATCAGAAGGTAATCGAGGTCTTTTTACCCCTTCATAATGAGGAACTGATAAAAGAGTTTTTAAAGAAATACATTAGGCCGAAAGTCAAGTACTTTGTCTACTTTGAAGATCAAGAACATCGGAAAGATTTTAGCAGGGTTATTATAGCACTATTTAAGAGAGGGACGATAAATTTCTATGAATGTACGGAAAGGGTTATTTATATAGAGGATGAAAAAGAACAAAAAGCGATAGTAGATAAAATACATGACGGAAAAACGTGTCACCGTGGAATCACGGAGACCATTAAAAGAATTAGGCGTACTTACCACTGGCCTAACATGCAGGAAACGGTGGCGGCTATGCTTAACTCCTGTGAAAAATGCAAAACTTCTAAGTATGATCGTAACCCTATAAAACCGGTACTACAGCTTACACAGTCGCATAACTCTCCATTTCAAGAAATATTCATTGATATATTTTCAATAGAGTCTAAACACTATCTTACTCTCATAGACGCATTTAGTAAAATTGGACAGGCTATTGAAGTACCATCGAGATCGACCCCCGAAATAGTTAGGGCATTGTTAAAATACTTTTCATTTTATGGTATACCGCGAAAAATAAGCTGTGACCCGGGGACTGAATTTAATAATGAACTACTCAAAGAATTGACAAACCTTCACAAAATACAATTACACATAGGTACGCCCAATAACCCTAATTCCATGGGCATGATAGAGAGATTCCACTCTACCATAATCGAAATATACCGCTTAGCTAAGTATGACAAGAAGTGTACAGACGCTGCGTCTGTAATGACATACGCTGTTATGGCCTACAATAACACTATACACAGTGCAACAGACTTAACGCCATTCGAGGTTGTATTCGGCCACACAGATCTAAACTCCGCATTCGACATTGACTTTGACAAAGCGTACAGACAACAGCTGATAAAAGACCATAGAAAAAGAACACACGAACTGTACAAACACCTTTCTGACAAGATGGTTAACTTCAAAAATAAGGTAGTAACTAAACGTGGTGGTGAAACAGGACTAGATTTTAACTTAGGGCAAACAATATTCGCAAAGGCTGTAAACAAAAGGCAGTCCAAGGACAAACCTAAATTCCAAAAAGCCATAGTAACTGGTCAGGTCGAACGCAATGTTTTGCCAATTAAAATAAAAGAGAGGCAGACCAAAGTCCCAATTAAAAATATTAAACGTCCTCCGCAGGTGGTGCAAACTCCTGGTATGGACGTCGATGGTCAGGACCATCATTTGTCAAGTTGCTCTCAGCCAGAACCTTCAAGTGATAAAACTTGAACAAAATCCTGGCATGTTACCGGTAAAGCAGGGCCGCGCTTTCCTGCAACACGATAAATGGTCGATTGTTAAAACTAACAGCCTCAAAGGCATTATAACCGATTTGAACTATAACATAGATAAATATTCGGAGTTTAATAAAATTATTAGCCAGAATAAGTCATACGTCAATGAGATCCTGGAACTAAAGACTCAAGTAGATTACCTCCGTGATGAAACTACGAACAAGATTCAGCAATTAATTCCCTCCAAGAGATACAAACGCGGTCTCATCAACCCCCTCGGATCTGTCATTAAAAATTATAACCGGTAACCTTGACCACGATGACGCAATACGTTATGACAAACTTATTACAGGACTCAAGACTCGAGAACAGGGCATATCAAATAAAATTACTCTTGTATCCGAAATGTTGGACCACTTTCTGAACTCTACTCAAGTCATTGATGACAATATTAATGTAATGAATGAGCGTTTGCGACGCATTGAAACTATTGTAGCAGATTTGTCGAGAGAGAACATGTATATCTTTATATCATATTTGACTAATGTATTGAATATGTTTATTGTTAATTTCAGAACTCTATATATAAAACTTAATGAATTGGAAACTGCTATTGCACTTAGTAAAGTATCCGTATTACATAAATCTGTGATCGATTCAAAGGAACTCTTAACCTTGCTGTCCGAAATCTCAAGATATGATAATTTGATGTATTCTGTCACTGAGCAAAGTCTAGTTAATATAGAAGAAACACTTTCAGTGAAAACTTACCTTAAGAATGATGAAATAAGATTCATAATTGATGTTCCATTAGTTGCTAACAGTACGTATAATTATTTTAAATTGTACCCCTTACCCATATCACGTGACTCTCAAACCTACGTCATTGTTCCCGAATTCCCATTCCTATTAGTAGAAGGTACGAAATATCGTCCAACCGCTCGCCAATGCCGAGAAATAACGGCCGAAGAATACTTATGTTCCCAAGACGACCTCGTCCCATATGCTCCAGAGACCTGTATCGAGCAGCTGATGGAGTACCGGCGCAATTTATCCAGATGTTTCCCACGTAGAGTTCTTTCAGAGGACCTGAACTTGCAGAGAATAGCATCAACCCGTTGGATATTATACTCTAAATGTAATAAAATATTAACACAAACCTGTGGTCATGACGTAGTCCGTGAAGCCCTACAGGGAACATACATATTAACTACCCCGGAAGCATGCGATGTTTCTATCGATGGCGTATTATGATATGGATGGTATATTACAATATACGGACGACGCTACCACCCACTGGATACCGGATATAAACCTGTTCCGCTTCTTACTCTACCTGAAGTACATGAACAAAAGCAGAACCACCTGGTGGAGAATACCGAACCTGTCGACCTCAAGGGAGTTGACCTAGAAGACGTGCAGCACCTAAACTACCTGTTGAAGAAAAGTGTAAAAAGTGTTGAAAGTGATAATGGGCAATATAATAGTGATCAAATCAACAGTGTCAGTGTCGCGACTATAGTACTTTATGTTATCGTCTTTATATGTGTTAGTTATTTAGTCTACCCTAGGCTTAAAAATATAGTTATAAGAAGATGTGGAAGAGGACAGGTCCATGACGATCAGCAAGAGAACCAGCCTCAGCCACCCTTATTGTTAATTTCACGATAAATGTTAACGAAGTTATTGGAAAACTCTGTATTCCCAATAACTTCGAGCTAAGGGGGGAGGAGTTATGTACCCATAACCGGCCTCCTCCGGCCGCTGCCTAGAGTCACGCCACAGTCCCAGACGCATGATCAGCGGAATGTTATCGCATCCGTCGCTGGAACGGTGGCCTGAGCCGATCGGAAGGCAGTCGTTCTTGTATCAAATTCTACAGACGGTCGCTTACTGTAAAACTCTATTAATATTAAATAAATTTCGTAAAATCCGAAATAATAGTTTTAAAAATCACCTCAAAGCGCTCCCGAAAGTTATCTAGGTAGTTATAGAAATAGTCCAACTCATATTATTTCGGTGTAATTGCAAATAATCATAATATATCAAACTTGAAGGGTACGGAATAATAGTAGTAAGTGAGCTAGTATGTTGTGTATTATATTTTAATACTAAACATATACTCATATGTTCTAGTATTTTGTGTGGAGTGTAATAGTGTGAGGTAGTGTGAAAGTGTAAAGCATGAATGTAATACAAAAAATGTGGTACTAAAAACCGCCTTATAAAAATTATACATCTTAAGTAAGATAAACAAAATAACAAGTAGGTACCTTCGGGACGGCACCACCATAAAGAGACGACGGGTCATTTTATTTTTACTAAATCTTCTACTTTGTTTATTGCAATTTTTGGCGACTTGTCGTCTCTTCGAACAAACATTTTACAGTTACGGATCCATATATATTTAAAAGAGTTAGCGATAACAAGTTCACGACACTTATTATATAATATTTTGTTTTCGACCGTCAAATGTTCATTTACGAATATCTTCTGGCTACCCTGCATGCCTATGTTGCAACGGGTGATACCGCGAACTCGCCGAATCCC
Source organism: Ennomos fuscantarius (assembly GCA_905220475.3). Lineage (NCBI taxonomy): Eukaryota > Metazoa > Arthropoda > Insecta > Lepidoptera > Geometridae > Ennomos > Ennomos fuscantarius. The sequence continues at coordinate 5,407,983 of HG992033.1, forward strand.
TGCTAAGATATTATCTTTTGCTAATCTGGATTTCATTTTTGCGATAATAGCTCGGGGAACACCCGGTCTTGTTTGCTTTGCCTGAACTCGGTTAACGAATTCGATGTCACGTGCCGTTATGGTGATACCTGCATGCTTAGCTATAGCGATTACGATGTCTATCATATTTTCATCATGATTTTCAGGAACGCCAACTATTTCTAGATTATATAGCCTGTCCCATTGTTGTCGCTTTTTGAACTCTGAGTTCAAAATGTTATACTTAGCATTAAGTTCGTTGAGCTCGGTTTCGTATCGTTCAATCTTTTTTGATTGTTGTTCGATTGCTTGTAGTTGCTCATTGAAGTGATCCTGTCGGCTGTTAGAATAGGTAATCGAGCTCTCAATGGCAGAAAACTGATGCTTTATATCTGAGATTGACTCCGTAATTACAGTGTTTTTACTAGAAATTTTCTTCACATCTTTTTTTAAGCTTTCTAGATCAGATGAGAATTGCGTCAATTTTTCAGATAGTACTGAGTTGACCGAGGTGATAATAGTCTGGGTGACGCTATCCATCATTTCTTTTTGCCATTTTTTGAAAGAAGTTTCGAGTGTCGTAGTTGTAACAAAATCATCATAAGATGCTGCCTCGAGTTCGTGTTGTCTACGCTTACGAACATTACTCGGGTTAAATGCATCAGTACTCGATAACTCAGGAAATGAGCTAGATGTCGACTTAGGTGGAGGAGTGCGCTCCATTTCGAAGCGAATCTGTGATACTGGTGATATAATATAAGCGCTTTCACAGTAGGCCCTCCCGGCAATGAATAGGCTGGCAGGTAAACAATGAGAACGGTGTCTCTTTCACTCACCGGTGAACCGGGCGTGGTTAGGCAGAGATGGCGCGACTTGCGGACACTCGCGAACGTATGTGTGACGTATGCGCAATAACTTGTTTTTAAAACTATAGGAGCGATTCACGAATGCGTGCAGCGCGCACCAAGGCCAGCCACCGTATCTCTTATCCTTCATCATTTCAACGTAAATAAGGAACGGGAACTTACTATTTCAATAAATGAAATGCCTAGTGCTGTATTCAAAACCTTATGACAAAACGAGTCAAAACGTTTAAACATTTTTTAAATATGCCTTAGCTTCTCTTTGAGTAGCGCTCTCTCTCATTAGCGATTTTCCAGTCGAACGAATCGTGAAAATACGAGAAAAGATGCTGAAAACTCTTATTCAAACAATAAATATCAGAGGACTTCAAATTTCGGGCAAATAGTCATTTGTGAATCATTCGCTTGGAAAATTACAGTCTGTTTGATATTATGATCTTTGATCGAAGATTTATACTTATAATAGAGAGTTGTTGCTTATAGCGCTTATTTTGTGTTTAATTAACAATGCCAATTAGTAATTAAAATCATATTCGACCGGGCTACGTTGTGTTTTCCGGTTTCTGGTCGGTCTTGAGAACCTGAAGACGCAGCATAGGCCAGCTCCCATCAATGGACCGACGACCTGATGGCCTAGCATGCGCACCGCGAGAAAACTTGTCGTCGCTGTTAGAGGAGATGCACTTAAGCTCTACCATAGTCTTGTCACGGTCTCTCACGAGAAAAAGTATCGAGAAAATTAGGTCGCGGTGTGCATGCTAGCCGGACTGCCTAGCTAGGCAATTACATAACTTGAATGCAACCAATACAAACAAATAAGTTGTGTAGATCTGGCAGTTTCAATACGCAGTTTATATGCATAGTTACTATGATTTTTTTAAAATTAGGAATGAAATTTTTCCTTTCGTATTGCAATCAACGTTCCGATCGCGCGGACTCTCACATAGACCCGGAGGGAACCGTTGGATGCCAGGTGCAAGTAGCATGCCTCTCGCACAGAGTGCCGCATTGACCAGCTGTGAACATCTTTTCGTTCCAGCTTATGATGATATTCAACCAGGTCAGGTTTTCTTTTCCATTTTGCGTTAGATTGCACCATTGTACCATTAAATTTTAATCTATAGTTATGGGTTTGCGCATATCAATAAGTATTAATATAAATTCAAACCATCGTACTGTTTTGATATGAAAAAGAGCAATAACAGCTTATTTGGAATGAATTATTTGACTTTGGCGCTATGTTATTAAAACTTTCGATATAGTCTTTGATAATAATCGGGGCTGATGGTGTAACAAATTATAAATACTTTGACAGCGTTGAATTTATTTAAGATAAATAGTTAGCTCGTGGCTAACATTTTAAACTGGTAGGAAATATTCTCAAGGTCCTCTCATAATAATTTAATTATTATAATTATGCTAACTACACCGCGGCCTTAGTATCTAGTGTTGTCTATTCTGTGGCCGCACGCAGTTGCTATAGATCACCCTCCAAGCCACGCTGTTTACGTCACATCAGCAGAAATTCACATTTGGTGCATATACCAGACAGCCTCAGCTGTGGTGTGGTGGTTGAGCAGGTCCAGGAAGACGCGGGCTCGATTCCTGCGACAGGACCAGTATTTGTGCACAGAAAAAAAGCGCTTATACTTGTTCAGTATCGTCGGACCATGGTCTTCGTAGTTCCTAGACACAGGGAATCCTAGTTAGAGTCCATAATCGATATATGTATGATGTTTGGGCGCTATTATTATTATTATTATTATAAAACTTCTTTACCTATATAGACTTAGCGGTAGCGCCATCGGCATTATCCCATCTAGCGTTTGTTTAAAAAGTGGCTACATCTAATACCTAATCATACAGTATTCATAAGTATTGGACATACTCTTCATTATAAATCTAAATGAAAAAACTACTGTATCAAAAGCTCTGTTTTAACTTTCACCCCAAATGAAACCTCAACTTTCCACTCAGTGGCTCGTAATTGTAATCGGCCACTTTCCCTCCATTAGTGGGGGAGTAGGGATGCTCGTAATGGCTGACCGGCCACTTTGGATCGTTTATCCGACACAAGCTTATATTCCAGGCTACGCGATGCTACACCTGACAGCTCTTTAGTGTGGTAATCACTAAAGTTAAAATGTTTAAAACATACCCAGATATTATGACTATTCGCATTACAAATTTACCTTATACATTTAAAAAAAACGTGTGATTTAGACCACACGACTGAAGTAAAACTTCTTTAGTTTAGCTTTATCTATCGGCCAGTAGAACTTTGTTTTTGCTTTGTTTAATGTTAGTGTCGCCATCTTGACAATTATTGTAAATTGTCATTTTACCGGACTTACCTACATAATAATACAAACATTTTAATTTGTTGTGTTGATAATGGAGATCTACGTTAACCAACAACTTTCAACTTACGTTTACCTCGTCACGCATTCACCAGCTTACTTCCAAAGTCAAACGTGCGTAAAGAAGAAATACTTTAAAAAAACAAGTGACGTCTAGATTGTTGTAGATCCGTTCCAGCCGCGATCACGAGACTCGTACCGATAGTTAGTTAGATAGACCGTACAGATAGTTTTTATGTTTTGAATTATTTAAATCGATACTTCAAGGATCGCACGTAGTTATCAGCCAGTTCCATTTCAAGAAGATATGATTTCCTTACAGATTTGATTTCCATAGTTACTTAGAAATTTTAAGGGAATTTCTCTCACTGAAAATAACAAAAGAATTTCAATAAATCAACGATAAAAATACTGTAATACAAACTGTACATTGTATATCACGTAGCATAGCTTACACAAAGGATCAAGGCCCTATCGACCAAAGCAGCTCATTTGTTCCAGTCACGCTGCCTTTGTCAATATTGTATTAATGGTGGCTAAAGGCCGCATGTTAGGATTTAGCTTTGGGTTTTATCTCTCCGTAGAAAAAAATTGACAGAAAATTCCTGGATAAATATATTTTAGTTGAAATAATAACGCAATAATATCGCTTGCTTGGTATTTCTTTTTATGATAGATATTTAAAGATAGGTATAGGAATAAAAAAAACAATAAACGAGAAACACTATTATTTTAACATATTTATGGTAATGTAAACACAGAATACTATGACTTCTCCCGAGAATGTAAAATTTCTGGATAAACATATTTTGGTTGAAATAATGGTATAATGTTGAGATTTTTATTGATCGGAAAAATACAGCTTGCTTAGTATTTATTTTTATGGTTGATATTTACAGATAAATAAAGGAAGTAAACAATAGACGAGAAATATTATTATATTAACGTATTTAAGGTAATGTATGAGATCACAGTTTTTTATCGTCGGCATGTGACCATGCTACCTTAGTGCTTGGTAGTGTTCGTCCATAAAAAAGTGCGGGGTAGTCTTTGGCGACCGCCGATAGGAGTGAAAACTAGCATATAGCTCATGAGAAGCGTGCGGTGACGATAATGCGAGTTTCATGCTTTTTGTTCACCCAAAAAGTACACATATATACTCAGTATACATATAGCTCATGGAAAGCGTTTGGCTTAAAGTGCTCAACGCACCTAAAGAAGTTTTCATTTCAAAAATATTTCTTATGAAACGAGTACTCTAAATTGTATAATCTATTCACTATATAATATATACTATGTAGATTATAAAAACTAAATATTTTCAACCTAAATTGCTGTGATGGCCGACAGTTATGGTGCAGATTAGGTACTAGTAAAGTTACTGTGGCCTACAACGGCATGGTACGTGAAGCATGGCGCTAAACGTAGCGCGGCGCGTGACTAATGTGTCGTTACCGTTACGTAGCGGCGTAGCGGCGTAGCGGCGTAGCACCACGTAGCAACCTTACTACTTGTTTTATGAAAAGTGCTGCTACTGAGATAAGGTTTAAGAGTAAAATATGAAAGGGTTTTGATCCTCAAAGTTTATATCTTTGTTGAGGCTTGATTCTGTATTTATTACTTTGAGTGAAGTGCTTGGTAATAATCTAGAATCACTCGTTTTTTATAGTATATATACATACATATATATATAAATAAAAAAATACGATATTTTAATTGCTTATTTGACACCAGCAGTGTTTTGAAATGTACCCGTAGTAACTTGAATAAGTTATCAGGACAAAACATGTGTTTTTTTAAAACCACTCGCTCAATTTTATTTTGTATGCCAATTCCGCTACAAATAATATCGTAGCACCCATAAACTATACTAGTGGCTTCATTGTTAAATAATAGGTCTTTACCTATGAAATTGCCGTATTGCAGTACCGACTTTTTCAAACAAAAAAAAGTTTTGATTGGCTATGAATTCTAAATTCAAATTAATTTTGTTTTAAAAATATGACATTCTATTTACAATATAAGTCTTTTGTTTATTGATTAGCGTTGTATTTTCATTACATTTCAACATTTTTCCTCATAATGGATACTTTGAAATTTCGTGTAATTATGGAATATGAGTTCCGTCGTGGCACCAACGCGGCACAAACGACACGTAACATCAACGACGTTTACGGAGAGAACTGTACAAACGAACGTACAACCCGTTATTGGTTTGCTCGGTTCCGTTCTGGGAATTTTGACTTGAAAAATGAACCTCGTGGTCGTCCGGAAACTTTGGTCAACAATGATGAATTAAAGGCGATTGTGGAAGCTGATGAATCTCAATCTACAGCTGAGCTGGCAGCAGCTTTTGATGTTAGCATCAAAACAATATTGGTCCATTTGCGACAGATTGACAAGATAAGAAAGCTTGATAGATGGGTGCCCTACGAACTTAACGATCGCCAGCGCAACGTACGCGTCGAGACTTGCCTTGCGCTGCTTAACAGGCACAGAAATGAAGGAATTTTGAACCGAATTGTTACGTGCGACGAAAAATGGATTCTTTTTGACAATCGAAAGCGCTCAGCAAGTTGGTTAGATCCTGGTTCGGTACCAAAGCAATGTGCAAAACGAAAAATGACCCCTAGAAAGGTGATGGTCACAGTTTGGTGGTCTAGTGCTGGTGTGATTCACCATAGCTTTTTACAAAACGGCGAGAGCATTACTGCAGATGTGTACATTGAAGAACTGACCACAATGATGGCGAAATTCACACGTCTGCAACCAGCTTTGGTCAATCGGTCGTCTCCACTGCTACTTCACGACAACGCGCGACCCCATACTGCACAACAGACCGTCTCTAAGCTGCATGAGTTGGGTTTGGAAGCTCTCCCTCATCCGCCATACTCACCAGATCTTGCGCCTACCGACTATTACTTTTTCCAAAATTTGGACAACTTTTTAGCGGGAAAAAAATTCAATTCCCGAGAGGCAGTACAAAACGCCTTTGAAGAGTTTGTTGTCTCCCGTCCTGCTGATTTTTTCAAGAAGGGCATCCATAAACTGCCACAGCGTTGGCAAAGATGCATTGATTGCAGGGGTGATTACTTTGAATAAAAGAAATAAATAAGTTCGAAAAAAAAATACTTTAACTTTTTTCAAACAAAACGGCAATTTCATAGGTAAAGACCTAATATGTAACTTTTTGATTAAAAGCTAAATAAAAACTAACATACAATTTACCAGAAGAATTTCCGTTTAAAATCCCAGTTTGCATTGTGAGAGAGCTCGCTCGGTTTTCAGCACACATTCCACATTCCTTCCTCGCTCTTGATTTTTTTTATTGGGATTTAAAATGAATAGTAGGTAGTGGCGTAGAACTTCAATATCCATTACCGCGTAACAGCGCTGCAGTGCTGTGCAAACAACGGCAACAACACGCCATCAACGAGTGATGGCGCAATGTGCAGGAAACATTAGGGCTATAATATATTATACAGATTCTTTAAAAAGCATAATTTATAAAATCTTTCCTAAGTCATAGTATAAACTAGAAGCCCTCTACGATTTTACCCTCAGTGGGTGGTTTTCCTTACCAAAATTCTTAATTTTCCAAGATTAAAAACATCCCATGAATGGATTAATTTATGAATGAATTGAGTGAATTAATAAGTAGTTAAAGGCTAACACGGTTTTACCAATATTCAAAATTAATATACACTTTTTAATTTTATATCCAAATTGAATATATTTTATTGTATTTATGAATAGATATAATTATTTATACTCAATATGAATATAACTATGTATTTATCATTATATATTTATACATATTTTGTTGTAATATTTATCTTTCATTTTGTTTTTTTTTTGTCTTACCACTATGTATAATGCTAATGTTGTAAGCACTTGTTAAGTACCCTTAACAAGTGCTTACAATGTACGTAACAGAATAATTGTATTAGATTAACATTTATTTACTCGATAATATTAAATATGTATACTGTTGGTGTTTCTTTATAATTAAATAAATACACTTGCGTAAAGATTGTCTATATATCTTGGTCATGTCAGTAATCTGTGCGCAAAGTCTCACCTTTCATGCAGATTTTTATATTTTCTCGTATTCCTTAAAGATCATAATTTCGTGGCTTGCACCAAAACCTAATTTTCAATGACTATCCTGACCAAGCTCTTTAAAATAATTAACGGTAGTTGAAATAGTCTTCCATATATTGCGTTCGATAGCATCAACTCCATTGATGGTAATTTTACAAGTGTAACATGACAAGTTTACAAACATTGAGCAGTTTATGTCATGTAATAGTAAAGGTAAATGTAAATAAATATTTTCATAACTTGAATCTTGAGACCTAGATATAATTATATGCTAACTTCCGGTTGTAAACTCTATGCGCAGCGGGCAGTACCAAAATTTACCCCGCGGTAGCATTTAAATTTATTACAGTGGCAACACCGGCAACAGTCATCGCTCCTCCACCCATCTGGCATAAAGGGAGTGCTCGGTGTACTACGAATCATTCTTGCTCCAGACACAGCCCGGTATGCATGCTGAAGGCCTATAGTTTTATAGTTTGCCCGCCATGCCTAACCCCGAGCCTGTATAATTATATATGATTGTCATACATGATTTAGTATGTAATCCTATGTAGAACTAAAATTTAATATTCGTTTAGTACAAATTTATAATTTCAATAAATTCGAAAAATATGTGACTTATTTTATTTAAAATTGAGCCAATTGTTCCAGCCAGTTTTTCTTTACGCTCTATAATTGTGAATCACTTTTACTTGAAAATAAAATCACCTGTGTATATTCCAAATCATACAATCAATTTAAGCGATGTAATTTATTTAAAAGCAAACCATTGTCGGATTTTCGGGCGATTGTTTTAAAACCCTGACAATGATTTTATCTTTCATTAATTATACGAAATAGGTGGTTATTTTTGGTCTTAATAGTCTTTCTTGTTTTATTTGACAAACAAACTATACAAATCCTTACTAATGTCATAAACGCGAAAGTTTGTATGTAATATTGTGATGTATCATTTTTTTTTATGTTAAGGCATGACGTGACGAGCTAGCCGATCGCCTGATGTTAAACGACACGGCTGCCCATATCAGCTGCAGTGTCACTCGGAACTCTAAAGTATGCTTCGTGTGACACTGCACTGCGCACGTCATCAGCACAATCTAGTAATAAGATTACTAAACTGTGAGATCAGATCGTAAAATCTCATTTGCCCAGTAATTTCACTAGCTACAGTGCCCTTCAAACCGGAACACAGCAGTGCTTGCGCACTACTGCTTGGCGGCAGAATAACTGGCAAAGCGGTGGTACCTACCTAGACGAACTTTGCAGTAAAGTCCTACCACTTAGTGGATATCCACCTATATGGATGTATGGATGTTTGTTACTCTTTCACGCACAAACTACGGAATCGATTTTAATGAAACTTGGAATGCAGATAGTTTATATGCTGGATTAACACATAGGATAGTTTTTATCCGTGGGTGAAACCACTGGGTGCCACTAGTCAATCTTAATCATATTCTACTGCTAATAAAAGTGTTGAAACTTATCTTGATTGTCTTTTGCCTTTTCACAGTTGGGCGTGCGTTAGAGGCGTACTCTACGTCTTACAATCTAGCAGTTATATATTATATTTAAAAAAAAACAATTTATTATTTTGGAAATCACGATAATGGAAATTTTAAATCTTATTTTGTTGATTGAAAATATTGCTTGTATATATAGGAATTACTCTTCGCTTGGAAAAACTCAATACTTAGTACGTTTCCGGGTAGTGATTGAAGCGTTATTTTTGATCGCGGCGACCGTGTCTTACAGCGTATGTTTTATAAAAAAAGATAAACCTGAAGTGTTTTACTACATCTTGACATATATAAATTCTATCCTAGTCATTTGTTCATCCATGTACCATTCGAAAACATTCAAGAAGATAATGACCCAATTCGATAATTTCGATTTATATTTTCCAAACGATATTATATATAGACAGAATTTAAATTCTGTAAAGAAATTTATTTATTTCGTTATAGTAATGTACCATGCATATGTCATATCTACATACAGTGCTTTTTATTTAATAATGCCGCTAGATGAAGGGGATTCAAATAAATGTTCCACATTTATTTTAATGATAACGGACTTTGCTTTGTATATATGTGATTATAGAGTCATCATCGAATTTCCAATCATAAGTACGATTTACGTGGCCATGTCAAATCAGCTCTATTGCATTTATAGATCCATAGAAATGGAAATCAATGAAATAGAAAAAGAAATAGCGAAAAAACATTTTGATGATAGTTATTATTACAACTACAGAAAAGGCGAATTATTTGACAAATGGTCTACTGCTTATACCATCGTGGAAAAGAATTCTATGTTATGTAGAACTGTATTTGGTTTACAGGTTTGTGTAATAATTGATGTAAACGTCAGTAATAATCAATCGATCATCAATCAAACAATCATCAATTCACTAGGTGGTAGGACTTTTCTGAAAAGTTCGTCTAGGTAGGTACCACCGCTTTGCCAGTTATTCTGCCGCCAAGCAGCAGTGCGCAAGCACAGCTGTGTTCCGGTTTGAAGGGCCCTGTAGCTAGCGCGAAATTACTGGGCAAATGAGGCTTTATGATCTGATCTAACAGTCTAGTAATATTATTACTAGATTGTGCTGATGTCTCAGGATGACGTGCGCATTGCAATATCACGCGAAACTACTCTTTAGGGTTCCGAATAAAACTGCAATCTTTATGGGCCGCTGTGTCGTTTAACATCAGGCGAACGCTTAGCTCGTTATGCCATGCCTTAACATAAAAAAGGTGAATTCATATAATCCGAGTGATTTAATACAGTTATAAACGACTAGATGTGTGTCTTTCTGTATAAGCGTAGTGGATATTACATGACAGGCAACAAGACAATAACATAACAAGATGTGCAAGATTGTACAAAAAGTTGGTGAAAATGTACCTCTTGTACAATAAATAAAGTATAGCTCTCAATATTCTTGCGATTTAACCACAAAAGATTTAAACAAGTCATAAACTAGTGATAAACTGTTGTTTTCTATTACACGTTTGACGTTGTCTAAGCTATGTTTTGTATTTGTGGTAACATGGTTAAAATTTAAAATCATACGTCAAATTCACGCTCACGTGAAGTGTTGTGCGTAAAAGCAGGAGGGCAACATTTTCAATTGGTAAAATTTAAGTAAACCATTTATGAAAAACACCGAATGCTTTCGTTGCATATTTCATAGTTTATGTTATGAAAAAATACTTATATTTATTTAAGGTTCAATTTTTTGGTGATTGAATAAGTAAGTAGTGTAAACTTCATAGACATTTGCAGCATAATCAATAAGTTACCTCCAGATATGTTCACTGTTTTACAATATATTTGTCATAGTTTCGTGGTATCCCCTCCGCTGCCAAAGACCAACTGAACTGTACTGAACAACGTTCTGCTCTTTTTAAAGAGGCGGCGGAACAAGTTCCCTTCATGACAGTCGACAACAACGCCACCAATTGGCGAGTCCTCGAAACGTCTACAAGTCAATTACACGATTTAATACTACTTTTTGACGATAAATATTCTAAATAATTTTACTAACATTAGCAATTCATGTACTACTTTTTACTTACTAATAATTCTATACAGTTAATAGTAGGAAACATGTTCTAGGTCTTTTTTATGTTAAAGGGAGCAAACAAGCATACGGCCCACCTGATGGGAAGTGGTCACCGTAGCCTATGGATATCTGTAACATCGGAGAAAGCGTCACCATTGCATTGCTTACCCTAAATGTCTGTGGATAATAATAAAATAATAACCATATATTATTTATTGCAGATCACTGTACTCGTTGTAATAATAATGGCATATCAAATAGTATTACTGTACGGAATGACAATGCTAAGTGTTTCGGTAAGAGCTTAAATGCTACTTATGTATTAAAACTTCAAAATATTTTGAAAATTTATTATTAACATTTTGTTTTTAGAGTACTTTCATGCCGTTGGCGCAGTTTACGTACGCATTTTTATTTGTAGAGTACATGGTAGCTTTTTACATGACCGTTCGAGCCGCTCATGGAGTAAATAATAGCTTAAACGCATTAAAACAGAGATTATGCACGCTTCTAATAAAGTCTTTTGGATGTAAGTATAATTTTACTATATATATTATATATACACACACTATTGAATCTGTTACTAACAATATATATAAGTACCATACACCACTGTTTTTTTTAACTTACTTTTATTCTAGATTTGTGTACTTAATTTTTTTGTAGTAAAACTTCTTTAATCTCACTTAACTTGGGAAGTAAGCTGGCGAGGCGAACGGAAGTTGAAAGTTGTTGGTTAACGTAGATCTCCATTGTCAAAAAACAAATTAAAAAAATATTATTAGTATTATTATTTTTATTATGTTGGTATGTCCCGTAAAATGACGTGAACATTAAACAAAGTAAAAACTAAGTAATACCGGCCGATAGATGGAGCTAAACTAAAGAAGTTTTACTTCAGTCGTGTGGTATAAAGCACACAAATTTATTTGAATAATCTAAAGTTTTCTGTAGATCTCTAGCGACCGTTATGGCATCACTTTACTACATAAGCGCCTAACCGTCAATAGTGGGAGGCAACAAACTCAAGGACACTCGTAAGGTGCAGGCCTCGGTTTGCTTGAAGCAAAGATCGAAACAACTACGTTTACTGGAAGAGTGGGCCTTATGGACAGTCCTAACTACTCTAAATTATTTACGAGGAGGCCAACCTTGCCAGCGAGGTCGGTGTCTGATTGTGTTACGGTTTGCCGAAAGTTATATGTCTGAGCCAGAAGGGCTAAACTGATCTGACGATCCTATTACCGCAGCCGATTGGATCGCCAAAGACGTGTCTTTGGCGGCGACGAATAGGAACTTTATCTATAGTAGGCGTCTTACAACTGAACTGACTCGTTAAGTCTTTGCAATACTATAATATTTAGCGTAGTGACGTTGACTTAAGATCTGCTAGTTGTGAGGTTAAATCCTATAATAACTTTAGGCCTTATGTAAAATACATCGCCATGAGAATATTAGATATGATATTGTTTTATTTGATATTATTAAAATAGCACATTGTATTATTTTATTATTTAATAACCCTGACTTTTTTGTGTATGAAATATGAATACCTAATGACTTTAATTCCATGGAAGTGGCGGCGGCCAGTTGAGACACTGGGGCCTTAGAGACCGAGTGCTCACCAGATTTTTAAAAATATTTCTAAACGTCTGGTCGTAGCAACACGTGATCAAAATGCTGGCCTACTTGGGCCAAAGTTTGAGTATTGCCATTCAACGTGGCAATGCAGCCAGCATATTGGGCACGTTGCCTACTTGTAGTGATTTGTTAGGTTAAGTTTTATTTATTGTTTTCAGTTTTTTTATTTATTACGTAATATAAACTAATTCTTTTCAAGTTTGGGTAGTTAAAATATGAAATTGCCTATAGAAGAGTTATTTCCTTTGTAGGTGAAAAGCAGTATAAAGCAACTCGTGATTTTCTCCGGCTAGTCCAGACGCACCCAATACGGACCACTGTCTCCGGCTCCATCGTTGTGGACATGACACTGCTGCCATCATGTGTCGCCTTATGTACTTCTTACACGGTCATCATTTTGCAGTTTAATAACGTTCTGTAATTCTTTTTGTAGTAAAAAGTTTGAAAGAATAAATTTTGGTCTATATGACTTTTTGTCCTTGAATTTCCAATTTACGGCTAAAATAATTCATTCTAATTATTTCTCATTTTAAATTAATATTAAAGAATTAGAATGTTTAATATAGGCGTGAAGATAGAAGAGAAAAAGAGATATGATGTGGTCCTATTTTTACACTACTAGAACTACATGGTATGATGTTATTATTATAGTATGTCCCGAACCTTATATGCTCTTATATCTCGACAACCTCTAGACCAATTTCGCTCATCATATTTGAAATAGTGGTTTAAAATTGAGTATCTAATGTTTTTGCCAAATTGGCCGATAAACTTCACTGCAGCAAATTTCCCCTTTTTGGGGGAAATACACGTGCAATCAAAAAAATCATATGTCGCAGACAACAAAAAAAAACTATGGGTTTGCAAAACCGGTATACCAAAGTGTATCAAGATATTGAAAAACGTGACTTGTACTCTTGAACTCCATCTGAATAGGTAAAAGCAAATTTCGCGAGTTGAAACAAAGACATTCGCTTATACTACTTTCACTTGGTCAATGATAAAATTTCTAATTAATTAGAAAATGCATTATTGATGAAAACACTTCCGCTTTTGACGACAGTAGTAATATTAATCTAGTTAAGATTGTAAACACATTAGACTTTCAACGACAAGCTATCAAAAAATTATATCAAATTTCATTTCATAAGTGTCCTACCTAAACAAACACTACTATGTAAGAAACAGTGAATTAAGTTACATAAACAATTTGATTAATTTGTGGATGATGATTACTTTGGAGTAGAAGATAGTCATTTAATTAAGACTTTCAGTGGAATCGCTCGTAATAACAGTATTGTGATTATTTTTTTGTCAGCGTAAAACATGCGACCTAACTATTATTTCGTCTTAGTGTTAGAAAATATTATATGCTTATACAGGAACCTTGCATTTTATGGCAAAGTACCAAAACTTTTTATATGTGTCAGAGTTGTTTTGGAACTGTCACTTCTTATCTGCACTTTAGCGGTGCATGCAAAATATGCCAATGAGTCTAGAGAATATGAGACGATTTATTTTTATATTACACTTTTATATTCAATATTCATTATAATATTTACTATTTACCATTCAAATACATACAAAAAAATCGTTATGCACAAACGTTTATTCAACACATATTTCCAAAACGGTCATAGTTTTTCCCGTGATATTGCGACGAGAAAGGCATTTTTTATTTCTATGATACTCATGTATATCCTAGCAAATCTTTGCCCGTATATTTATTACCATATAACCGACAGTGAAAATATCCCAATCACTGGTTATGAAGCGGTTTTTTACTATTTATATGAATCACAATACTACATTTGCAACTTTCGATTAATACTCCAATTTTACATGTTAAGTTGGACGATGTATGAAGTTGCTGATCAATTGGATATTATAATACAATCTGTCGACGGCGAAATCAATAAAGAAAAACGACATCAAAACACAAAAGTGTTAAATACTAAAATAGACCAAAGGACTCGTTTGCGAATGTTGGACAAGTGGTCGGCAGCGTATGCTACGTTGAAACAATCTTCAAAATTGTACAACACCATGTATAGTGCTCAGGTCAGTAAGACTGGAGGCGTGAGTTGCAGGCCGCGTGGTAGGCTGCACCATTGTATTGCACCACTGAATCATAACTCTAAACATGTTCCATCATCGACCGCGTCCTCAATTACCTTCAAGTGAGACAGTGGTCAAATGCAAGCCTATTAAAAATAACATTTCTTTTTTTTTATGTTTTTGAATGATGTGACGAGCTAGTCGTCCACCCGATGTTAAGCGCCACGGCCGCCCATAACAGAACAGTGTCACTCGGAAGCCCAAAACATATAGTTTCCACGACACTGCACTGCGCACGTCATACTGAGACATCAGCACAGTCTGGTAATAGGATTACTCGACTGTGAGATCAGATCATAAAGTCTCAATTGCCCAGTAATTTCACTAGCTACAGTGCCCTTCAAACCAGAACACAGTAGTGCTTGCACACTACTGCTTGGCGGCAGAATAACTGGCAAAGCGGTGGTACCTACCTAGATAAACTTTGCAACAAAGTCCTACCACCTAGTATAAATATCTAAGTTTTATATATTTTTAGGTGCATTGTTATGTATTAGTTCGCGTTCAATTAAGTTTTGTATTGTTGATTCATAACTTTTATCTATATTTTCATGAAAAATTTAGAAAGAATAAATCTATGTTAGGACCAGTCCTATGTTCTGGTTTAGTTATTTTCGGCCGCCATTGCAATCGAATTTCGCAACTAGTTGCGATAAAAGAGTATTTTACCGCAACTAGTGTAGAAAGCTTAGTTCGTATATTTGTTCGCAATTAGTCGCAATTATTGGAACTATATTATTTCAGATAACTGCAATGATCATCTTGGCGGTCCTCATATACATAATTTTATTCTATGGATTTACTGTATTAAGCGTTAAGGTAAGAATATGTTAGTTCAAAACTTTTGATCCTTTTTTAATACTTTCTTCATAGGTTCATAAAATGTCCATATTGACAGATAATTAAGCAAAACGTAACTTACCAACTCCTCAAATATACAATAAACGAAAAAGACGTAATATAAACAATATTAAAATTTAGTAAAATACAATAGGAATCTTAACCTAAGAAGCCGGCAGCTACCAGTAGACAACGTGCCTAAAATGTAGCAGCATTGTCCCGTTGGATGGCAATGCTTAGACTTTGTGCTAAATAGAAATCATCATTTTGGTCACATGTTTACTCCCGTCCTGAATTATCAATAAATAAATAATAATAACATGTGTGGACATCTCACACAACGCCATCTAGCCCCAAACTAAGCAAAGCTTGTACTATGGGACCCAGATAACTGATACAATACTTAGATACTTTTTGTTTTGTAAATATATACATAAAATACAATATAACACCCAGACACAGAACAAACATCGATGTTCATCACACAAATGTTTGTCCTGGGTGGGGATCGAACCCACAACCCGCAGTTCAGAAGGCAGTGTCACTACCAACTGAGCTATCGGGCCAGTCAAATAAAAAAATTAAAATATTTATATTTCTAAAATGTTTTAGTATTAAAATTCTCATGAGTGTGATTCATTTTAAATTAATATGGATCACTGGTCGAGAAATCGACATATTATTCGTGAGTAACAGTCGGGGATATATTAATTTCTAAAATGTGGTAAAATACACATTTTTTTATTGTGCTTTTCCATAAAATCTCTACAGAAGCCTTCAATATAGTACGTACGTATAGGCACCGCTTTACGGAAGTATAACTGACAGGGCAAAACTATAAAATAATATAAAAAATAATGTACAAAAAAAACATAAAAAAAATAATATCATATTAAATCTACGGTCGATATTTTCCTTACACGCTTTACAAGAATTCTATGATATAATTGTACACATTAATGTTTATTTTAATAATACGGGCAGACAAACAAGCTGACGACCCAACTGATGGTAAGCGGCTACCGCCGCCTATTTATACCTGCAACAGGGGCGCTGATGATGCGTTGCCTAAGGAATTGCCTGAGTTAGCTGGTGAATGCATGACGAGGCGAACGGAAGTTGAAAATTGTTGGTTCACGTATATCTCCATTGTCAACATAATAAATTTTAAAAAAAATTAAAAAGTTAAGAAGATGGAAAAATGGAAAAAGAAGATGGCGATATTAACATTAAATAAAGCAAAAAAATATTATATCGTCTGATAGATGAAGCTAAAGAAGTTTTACTTCAGTCGTGTGGTCTAAAGCACACTTGTTTTTTTACTGTTTTCGTATAATATTTTTCTAGTTAATTATTTCGCCGTATAATAAACAAAAACCTTTACAAAAAAATGAGTACTTTTATCAAATTAAATCTTTTTAGGATAACTTTCCAGCCGTATCCATGTTTCAATACAGCTCGGCGATTTTTCATTATCTTGTGGCTCTGTTGGTGATGTCCCTTGGAGCTCAAGCCGCCTTGAACCGTGTTTATAAATTAAGACAAACACTTTCTACACTTCTAATTTATTCTCTTGATTGTAAGTATATGTAAATCTATTATTATCTATCCAACCTATGAAATTGCCGTTTATAAAACAAACTGGCCAACTAAACGAACTTTTAATGGAGAGCAAGAAATCTAAATTCAAATAAATTTTTGTATTTTTTTTACGTTGAGGAATGACATGACGAGCTAGTCATTCGCCTGACGCTAAGTGACAGAGCTGCTCATATCAGTTTCAGTGTCATTCGGAACTCAAAAATATAGAGTTTCGTGTGACACTGCGCACGCCATCCTGAGACATCAGCACAGTCTAGTCATAAGATTAGATAAGATTACTAAACTGTGAGAATAGGTCATAATTTAGTCTCATTTGCCCAGTAATTTCACTAGCTAATGTGCTCTTCACACTGGAATACAGTAATGCTTGTGCACTACTGCTTGGTAGTAGAATAATTGGCAAAGCAGTGGTTTTCGCTTTCGCTTCCAAACGCGAAGGATAAAAGTTAACTAACTTTCGGTTAAAAATAAATAGCTTAGCTCTATTGTAATTTTACTCGTAACAACGCGCAAGAGAACCTTAGAGAGTAGCTAAAATATTCTAGGTCTGTGGTTAAAATAGCTTTTACTATAGAAAATAACTAACTATTAATATTTTTATTTGAAAGGTGGGCAATTAGATATTTATTTAAAATTGCAGGTGAGGTGAAATACAAAGGAGCTCGAGATTTCCTCCGTCAAGTGTGCACTCACCCCATACAGCTGAAAGCGCTTGGCGGTAACGTAGGCATGACCTTGCTACCTACCTGCATTGCCTTATGCACGTCTTACACAGTCATTACACTACAGTTCAACAATATTGTTTAGGAAATAAAGGTAATATTGAAAGAACAAAAAAATACTCATGAATGAGTCAAGTTATTTAATTACTAATCCTAAGAATATATTTATTTTCTCGAATTCTTTGATTTCTGGACGATTGTTGTCACAATTGCGGCATCAATATGCATCAATATGCATAAATACTGAGCAGTGCTTATGCATACTGACTTCTTTTTTCAGTTACTGTGGCGGTCTACGACATCATTGTAGGAAGTGGAAAGGGGACTATAATAAAAAACATGTGTGCTTTAGACCACATGACTGAAGTAAAACTTCTTTTGTTTAGCTCCTATCTATCGGCCGGTATAACTTTGTTTTTGCTTTGTTTAATGTTAATGTCGCCATTTTGATAATTGTAAATTGTTATTTTCCCGGACATGCAAATATAATAATACAAATTTTAAACTTGATAATGGAGATCTACGTTAACCAACAGTTTCAACTTCCGTTCGCCTCGCCTGTTTATTCCGCAAGCTAAGCGTGCGTCAAGAGGTGTTATTGTAGTTATTGAATGACCTTCTGAACCAAGAGGAATAGTACTATGTTTATAGCCTAATATTTATTAAACTTCATAGTCTAAATTAATTCATATATTGTAGATATAATTTATTCTAGTAGCTGAACAATAAAAAATATTCAGTATAAATGAATAAGTACTAATAATATAATTCCTATAGTTGAACAGTGATTTCAATTAAACTGCAACTTTGAAGTTATGCGGCCCAAAAGTGGACCAGAAACGATTTTTTGTAGTGATTTGTAAAAATGCTTAGCAAATATTTCACTCCAAAGCAGCAAAGTTTTGTTGACTCTAATTTGTGTCATATTTTTGTATATATGTTGTTCAATAAAACTATTATTGTCATTCTATCTTTTTTTATGTAGATTAATGTTGTTATATTCTTGTACCTATGTTGTTCCAAATGCCTACTTTAAACTGCCCATTTCTTATGAAGAACAGACATACTGTCTATAAAAAAACCTTCGAAAATTCTTTTATGTAGTACATTATTATGCTTCTATTTAAAATATTCAGTTTATAAAAGGGGTGAATAAATATGTTAATAGCATTTCTCTTTTGTACCAGACATTTGAAATGACTTTTTATTATCGAGTCCTTAATACAGAGTTTTTAACATTAGATAAATTAAAGACATTGAACAATAGAAATTTAATATTTTATTGCATTTCAAATGTTGCAAATAGTTCACACAATATTATTAAACTGCAAGGCGATAACCGTATTACTAGTGCAAAATGCGATAACTGCGGGTAGCATCATCATATTCATTCTAAAAGAACCAACTCCTGCCATCTGTATAGGATGAGCGTGAACTACACGCAGCAAGTCTCGTACTGCCTTGTACTGCGCATCACCTTAAACAAACAAATATAGTATACTATACGAGCTTCTGCCCGCAGCTTCGACCGCGGCGTGCCCTATGGGAAAATAATTCAACCACCCATTTCACCCTCTTAAGGGTGGAATTTCGATAAATCCTTTCTTACTGTATGCCTTCGTCATAACATCTACCTGCATGCCAAATTTCAGCCCGATCTGTCCAGTGGTTTGGGCTGTGCGTTGATAGATCACTATGTGAGTCAGTAAATCAGTCAGTCACCTTTGAGTTATATATATTTAGATAACATCCCAAACTAAGCAAAGATTGTGCTATGGAAATCAGATAACTGCATGTTTGTATCAAACATGATTTTATGTTTTTGTAAAAATTATAAAGATTTTGTTAATAAATAAAAAAAATAAGTTAGGTTATTGTTATCCTACAATATTTTAGAATTCTATAGCTTTATGACAAATATTCATGCACATTTCACACAGTGCCATCTACCCCAAAACTAATAAAAGCTTGTACTATGGGAACCAGGTAACTGATAGAATACTTAGATACATTTTGTTTGTAAATACACACATAATAACACCCAGATACAGAACAAACACGTATGTTCATAACACAAATGTTTGTCCTGGGTAGGAATCGAATCCACAACCTAAATATCAGATGGCAGAGCTACTACTAACTGAACTATCAAGCCAGCGTACTAACACAATAAATATCACATAATCATAAACCTAGCATTTATGCTTATTACCAATACATACCCTTAGAAGAGTGTATTTGAAGCAACACGACAAGTCTTTGCTTCAATAAAGTTGCTCTGTTTTCAACTCGCTGAGCTACCATTGCGAGTATAGCCAAAGATATAAAAAATGAAACATAGATTGTTAAGTAAAATAACTGCATTCTTATTGAGAAGCTATCCTGTAAAATATTGTGTTCATTAGATAGATAGATAGATAAATTCTTTATTGTACACACCACATATTAACAAAAATTTCAAATAATATAATGAATTACAAGTAGTGGGGAACAATGGGCGACTTTATCACTAAAAGCATTGTCTTCCAGGCAACCTTTGGATGGAGAGGATTTATACAACCGTCGTATGGACGGGGTGCACTTCAGTACAGCATACTGATGAGATAACTTACCATAATATAATACATAAACTAAATAATACCTAAACCAATAAATTAAACTAAAACTAAAATAAATATTCCTATGTCATAAAAATTCCTTACTTTTTTTCATTAGTTTCGTTTGAAAGATTTTAAACATCAAAAATTGACATCACTTTTGCGCGTTAAAGTTAAATTACATTTATGAGGCCGTTGCTACTACATCCTACCGAACAACTTGTGACGCCTGTTTTTCATAATTTAATAGGGACTTTAAAATCACCCGTGGGGTTTACATCTGCTAACCTACACAACCCTTCCTGTCCTTTTGCCCATTATCAGGAGGTGATCACGAAACTTTGATTGCAATGCGACAGGAGAAATTTCCACATTAACTGCGTATTCAAACTGTCAAATCCATACACATTTTTGTTTCTATTTGTTACAATTGAGTTACGTGATCGCCCAGCTGATCTTTGGGTTACTTGAACTGCTTTATTACCAATATAATATCTGCTAGGCGAAAACGTAACTTGATTGCAACAATTAGAAACACAAATTTGGATGGATTTGACTGTTTCAATACGCAGTTTATGTGCATAGTTAGTATGGAAAATTTCAAATTAGGAATGTAATTACTGATAACACTTTTTCGGACTAACGATTTTTGGGGATGCAGTGATTAATAACATTTGAGATTTCTCAACACAGTAAAAACTAATATTTGCCCAGAATATTACCAATAAAATTCCTATAGTATAGAAAAATCCTCTAAAAACAAAAGTTCCTTCCTTTCATAATGACACACGCTATCAAATTTTAAAGAAGGGCATATACTGCCGCTGTGCCAAGGAAGATGCATGCATAGTGAACTTTCGTGACTTGAACTCGTATCATAAAATTAAAACATGTCTATTCGCGCATAAAATCAGTCCCCTCGAGACCACGGCCAATGTAACTTGGACGAAACGTCGAGGTTAATCAAAATTATGTTTTGATAATTTTTGTGCGCAAATAAACCTGTTTTATGTTAATAATATTAGTATTTATGTTATGATGAACGCGACACAGCCATGCCACAGCCGTGGAACCGACCTCAGCATTGTGCCCTTCCATTTATTTTTCAATATCTTACCATTACACTATTATATGTCATTTTATACATTACTATGATGTAGCTAAATGCAATGAGAAAAATCATCGCTCCACACTGAAAGTTAAAATGGATGGATCAATGGATAAGTAGAGTTATTTATCACCTACATCATGGCGAATAGTATTATAGTAAAAATCTTGAATCAAAGATTATTCCCTTACTTGAGTAGAAAATATCTTATTGCACAAGTTCATTGTTATATTAATCGATGCATACGCGTTCGACCAATTCTCAAATATTTTCACTTTCCTATAAAAAAACTTAAGCCGGCTGAAGTTTGAAAAGTTTTCAATGCGTGTTAGCTTTTCTTTTTCAATTTCAGCATTTACTGATTGAATAATACAACTAATTTCATCAGATATTTCGAATAAAACACAACTTATAACAAAAAGTTCCAATTGCAAACGAAAATCGTTATAAAACGTGATAGTTATGAACACATGCACGGTTAAATATTCAGCGTAACCTTTATCAAGCCCAATGAGATATAAGACAAGCAAAACCATTTTTTGCACGACAAAAAAGAATACCATACACTTTAATAGTCTAAATTTGTTATAATTTTTGGTGAATTCAAAACTGTTGTAATAGTACGCGCAAAATGCTTCCATATTGGTCTTTAAATGATTAAAGGATTTGGAATGATACATTGAAAGAAACATAACCCAAAAAATATAAGTTGCTGTAGCAAAGAAATATGTCGTTTCACTTCCAGATATCCAGTTAACTTCTAACACTGCATAGTAATATGCAACTGCTGCTATGACAGTGAGCGTCATTTCCAAAACCACTCGAAGCAGTGTCATCAGCTGTGATAACTTTCCAGCCCATGAGAAATTCCTATAAAAACACACAATGTTTTCAGTGATTAATATGAACTTTACAGCATGTTTAAACATGGTAGCTTTGTTGTAATGATTGTGATAATCTACACTACACTGTTGCGTATTCATTTTTGAAAATCAATATAATGCCGTCCTCATAATTAAATGTATCCATTTGTTTTAGTATCTATTTTATTGCTTAATTTTATCAGGTTTACTTTCATTGATTAATAATGTTACTTGTAGCTTCTTCTTTACAGTGTCGAAGCTTCGGATCGGAGTTTTCTGCATTATGCCGGATTCCTCTTTTTCACTACTGGTGCAAGCATGCACCAGTAGTGAAAAAGAAAATGCTTTTTTCAAACTCATATATTGTAATGGGCTTGCTATATATTATTTGACAATAAGCACTTTGTAATTTTATATGGTTAGTAAAATAACTTAATTTTTAAGTACCTAATATAATTTTGACTTGTAAAAGTGCTAAAAATAGCCCTTGACTTTGAATGGAACCGAAAAAAACATTATTGATATAATAACGTATTTCATATTGCAACCGATGATGATGATTGATGATGAGTTAAGAATTACACTTATATTACGATACAAATATTGAATTTAATAAAATTAATTATTAATAATAATAATTATTATATTTTTGTAATACTTATTTTATAAAAATATTGTAAAAAACTTAGATTTAAGATTGAAAATAAATAAATGAATAATAATAATATGTGTGGACATCTCACACAACGCCACCTAGCCCCAAACTAAGCAAATTTTGTGCTATGGGAACCAGATAACCGATACAATATTTTACTTTTTAGATAGATTTTTGACTTTTTGTTTGTAAATACATACATAGAATACACTATAACACCCAGACACAGAACAAACACCTAGGTTTTTTACACAAATGTTTGTCCTGGGTGCGAATCGAACCCACAATCCACAGTTCAGAAGGCAGGGATACTACCAACTAAGCTATCGAGACCAAACGAAAAAACTTTTATTCTGATTTTTAGGAATTAATATTTCGGAAGTCAGGATGGTCATTACGGGAAGCCTAATTCGTCCACCACAGGATAAATTTATAACAAAATTTATGTAAATAAATTATGGAATATTACGTAAAATTTTAAAACATACACAGTAATAATAATTATAATAACACCCAACGATCACATACATAGATCCAGGACCCGAACTAGAACT
Source organism: Ennomos fuscantarius (assembly GCA_905220475.3). Taxonomy (NCBI): domain Eukaryota; kingdom Metazoa; phylum Arthropoda; class Insecta; order Lepidoptera; family Geometridae; genus Ennomos; species Ennomos fuscantarius. The sequence continues at coordinate 5,431,596 of HG992033.1, forward strand.
CCCTGTGTCCAGAGACCCAGGAACCACGAGGACCATGGTCCCACAACACCCAGACTCAGAACAAATTTATGAGCTTTTTTCTGCGCACAAATACTTGTCCCGCCGCGGGAATCGAACCCGGTGGTTATGGGCCAGCCTACTCAACCACCACACCATAGAACCTGTCGATACCATTAATAAAGAACTGAATTGTATCTGGTAAGGTCCCACTTCTATTTCCGTCTCCACTCTCTACAGGGAATCCTAGTTAGGGTCTAGGATCTATGTATGTGATCGTTGGGCGTTATTATTTATTTATATTAATCAAAAAGATAACATCAATCAATTTATTTACCACAGTTGTTCTTAGAAGTACCTACCAACTAGTCATTAATTTAATGGATCCAATTTACGTACATCTAGATAAAAGCATAGAATCATAAATGAGCCGTGTTACCAGCGAACATAATTTTAATAATTTACACTTACTTTAATTTGGATGAGAAATTATCATTACTTTTTGTAAGTAATGTATCATTAATGTATCAGAAACAGTCAGTACACAGCACTATAGCCACCGAAAGCATTATTAAAAGACTAGTAAAAAATGATTAAACAACCCATTAAATTCGTAATTTTCTTGGAAAACATCTTGGGCTTGTACCGAAACTTTTCATTTTTCAGTAAAAACACTCAATTACTTATCTGCATTTGGACTATGTTTGAAATATCATTCTTAATAATTTGTACTGTATATCACATTACAGTGGTAGCCTATAATTACGCCCACTTTCTGCTTACGCATATTTTTTCAATTGTTATAATATTCCTAGCTATATTTCATTCAAAAAGGTTTAAGGAAATGATATTACTATTAAACACTTGGAGTGATTACTTTCCTGAATACGCAGGAATTAAAATAGCAAAATCCCGAACAAGGACCTTCACTTGTCTTTTGCTTTGTTATGGTATAGTGAATACACTCGGTAATATTTATTGCTTTTTGTACGGCTTGCAAGAAATGCCAGCGAGGGGTCATGTACCCGATGCCCTTATTTTTTTCTTGCAATTTATATTTTTGTCATGTGACTTCAGATTCATAATAGAATTCTTAGTACTCTGGAGTGTTTTTATTTCGATTTCCGATCTATTGAATAGTATTACACTCTCAGTAAATGAAGAAATTTTAAAGAAAAATCAAAATAAAATGAAACTGTCTAATTGTATATCTTTGTATGGATATTTAAAAGTATGTGATAAATGGTCAGATTCTTATGAATTAATTAAACAAATCTCAAATTTGTGCAACTCTATATTCAATACACAGGTAAGTCAACCGTTAAGTTTAATACGATAAATTTTCAAGAACATCATCAAATTAATTCGAAATATTTACAATATATATTTTCTCAACTACATACTCAATCTAGTAGCTAATCCTACTTCTTCAGTCCATGTGTATATTTTGCAGACCACAGTAATGATTTCAACCATGGTTAGCGGCTACATTGTGATAATGTATTCTGCGATCATCTCAAATGTTATGGCACGTATTTATTATATTTACACTACACGGTGTGTGTGTGTGTGTGTGTGTGTTTATTTATTATATTTTTTAAACATTAATTAAAATATAAAAGTTTTTTTTTTTTTACTTCAAACTTGTCTAGCATTTGACCACGCTCTCACCTGAAGGGAAGTGACGATGTGATCGAAGGTGTAGCATGCTAGCCATGTAAATACCTATTCACTCTTCTCTTGAACACGCCCGGGTCATATTTCGCCGGAAACACAGACGCTGGCAAGGCATTCCATTCCTTAGCCGTTCTAATTAAGAACATGGAATCAAATCGCTTGGTACGAATGGGTGGTATTTCGACCACGAAAGGATGGCGCTTAGCCGAGCGTCTAGTAGTCCGGTAGTGGAATGGTGATGGGAGAATGAGATCATGCAGTTCTTGTGCGCATTCGCCGTAGTGTAATCTGTAAAGGACCGACAGACTTGCCACCTTACGTCGGTGCGCTAGGCTCTGGAGCCTAGCTAGTATATACTAAAATAACGATTTTTTTAATACTACAATTAGGCTGTTTTTTTTTGTTTAAAAACCCTTTTAAAATTAGATTAATAGAATCCTCGATGATTGACCAGCGAGTTTCTTCATACAATCTAAAACATAGGACCACGCCTATTTAAAAAATCATTCTTAGGATACATACGGTACGGTTGTCGTACTGATAGGTAGTCTGGAGAAATCCTTTTAATTGTGTTGATTAATTGTTTGGTTTTAGGGTGACACTCGGCTAATAATGCACGTCCTGTACGTAATCACACTCGCCGAATTCATATTTGCCCTCTTCATGGTGTCGCAGGCTGCGCAGAAAGTTCGAAACAACGAGAACAAGTTAAAACAGCTTCTTAGCAGACTGCTCATTGATTTGTCTGAATGTAAGTAAACTTCATGTTTCATAAGTCCCAAGGCTCGAACTACTTTCATACCAAATTTAATTAAGATCTGATCACAAAGATATGTATGTGTGTATGTATGTGAGTATGGATAACTAATTTAGAGAATTTAACCATAAAGTTCGTCTTGGTAAACTACGCTTGGTTTCGGAGCGTCATATTTTTGTGAAACAAACTCATGAAATTACATACGTAAAACAGTGTCATAATTTCGGACTAATATGAGAAAAGCTTAATAATATCATTGTAAATATGCTTCGAATATTTTTCATTTATTTATTTATAACCAGCTGACCCGGCAAACTTCGTTCCGCCTAACAGTCAATGAATGTGTATGTTTAGGATTTATCGATTCACATCAATAGTTTTTATTGAAGATTAATCCAAAAACATCATCATAAAAATCATAATAATTGGTCCAGCCATTCTTGATTTATAATAGGTGTAACTAACACGACTTTGTTTTATATGTAAAGATAATATTTTTGAATCAAAACTTCTTTACGCACGCTTGACTTATGGAGTAAGCTGGTAAAAGCGAGGCGAACGGAAGTTGATTCACGTAAATCTCCACTGTCAACATATCAAAGTAAAAAAATTATATTATTATGTTGGTAAAATGACAATTCACAATTTTCAAGATGTCGACATTAACATTAAACACAGCAAAAACAAAGTTATGCCGGCCGATAGATGAAGCTAAACTAAAGTGGTGAACCACAAAGGATTTAAAAAAGCCCTAGACAAATGTAAAACTACCTTTTTTGTATTGTTAAGCACACGTCTGACAGACGTCATAATAGTATTCAATAAAACGAGTGTGCTTTAGACCACACGACTCAAGACAGACAAGATAGACAGACGTCTATATGTATTTGGTATTATGGTAACAGGGTACAAGTTTTACTTGAGTCGTGTGGTCTAAAGCACACTCGTTTTATTGAATACTATTATGATATTTATTGCAGGTGATGCACAATACAAGTCAACGAGGAATTTGCTCCGCCTGGTGAGCTCTCAACCCATACAAATGAGAGCATTCGGCGCCAGCATGGACATGTCGCTTCTTCCCACGTGCTTTGCGTTTTGGGCTTCTTACCTCGTTGTTTTACTACAATTTAATAATATAATTTAAATAAAGCCGAGCTGGAAGAAACCAACCTTTATCTTGGAAAGAAAATCGCCATTTCGTCGCATCCGCGGAAAACTATCCTAATTGCAAAACACCTACTTTACAGGAGGAGGTTTTTTCTGATTATCTCTGAAAGTTGTTAGAGAACGTATGTATTTTTGAATACAAATCGATAGCATAATTCATTACGCATCGTTTAGTATTTTTTTTAAATTATTAATGTAAATAAATATAGCTATTTTGTCCTATAAGATAGTCTTCCACGGAATTTTGGCGCGATTGCGTCAATTTAAGCGCCATAAGGATAGTTTTCGCCGGAACAGTGACCTTTAGGATGTTATTCGCCGCTTATCGTACGATGATAATGTTGTTGGAACGTAATTATTACTTCGGAAATCTAATTTTTAAGTTTTAATTACATGAAAAATGTATAAAAGTTCTTTTACAAATGCAGTAAACTACCTAAAATTTAATTTTTGACCGAAAAAATTAGTACCTAGTACGTATTACAAATAAGATATTTATTTACCCATGCTAATATAAGACGAGATTATCAGGTTAAATATTTACCAGGTAAGGTATTTACAGGTTTATGTGAAAAAGTTTAAAATAATTAAACTATAATTATAATAACCTCAGATCAATTATCATAATCCGCCTACCCTTACTCCATTTAAGTTGAATCGGTACAGCATGTTTTTCTCCCCCACTCATTTCTGTCAGACGTCATCTCAAAATTCACTCCCTTAGCACGCATGTCATTCTTCACACAGTCCAACCACACTTTTTTCGGTCTTTCTTTACATTTTTTGCCATCAACATTCATATTAAATACTCTCTTGGTAACATGGCTTTCATACCTCCGCATGACATGGCCATACCACGCTAGCCATTCCTCAACTTTTCCGTTACCGGTGCCACTTTCAGGCTACCCATTATGTACTTATTTCTGATTCTGTTCATACTCGTTACACCACACATCCACCTCAACATACGGATTTCAGCCGCATGTAGTCTGCTTTCATCCACATATTTTGTTGCCCAACACCTTGACCCATACAATAGGACTGTACATACAATAGGATGTTTTTGTAGATTTGCCCTTTAAATTTAAGGGGCAATCGGAGATTACAAGTTGTTCCTATGACCTGTCTCCAGTGCATCGATCCCGAATTTATCTATTTCTTACATCCCGATCTATCGCACCATCATCTAGCGCAAGTGAACCGAGGTAACGGAAGTCATGGCAGACTGGAAGGGGTACGCTAAGGTACGGGGTGCTTACCTCGTAAAAAGACCGCTACACACACAAAACAAATGCTTTGTTTTGGTCGTGCGTATCTTTAAGCCAACGTTCTCCAGTTTCTCCCAGCCTGCTCAGCCTCAAGCTTATCTTCGCCGACAAGTACAATTACAATCGTCTGCAAACAGCATGCACCAAGGTGATTTCTCCTGTATGTCTGTTGTTAGCGCATCTATTACCAGAAAGAACAAATAAAATCTCAATGCCGATCCCTGATGCAAACCCACAGCCACATCAAACTTGTCGGTCTCACTAGCTGTTGACCGGACATACATACTTGCCCTGTCATGTATCGTGTGAATCAATTTTGCATACTCCTCAGCAACTCTTTTCTTCTTTAAGGCCCATCCCAGAACTTCACGAGAAATCTTGTCATAGGTTTTCTCGAGATCAATGAACACTATGTGCAAGTTTTAGTGTGCATGTCTCTATATTTTTCACACAGTTGGCGAAGTACAAATATAGCTTCTGACGTCCCACGCCCAGGTATGAAACCAAACTGAGTCTGGGCTATTTCAATCTCATCTCTCATTCTTCTAGCTTCTCCCATATCTTCAATGTGACATAAGCTTAATTCCCGGATAATTGTTGCAGCTTTGTACATCAAAGTCAAAGTAGAAGTCAAAGTCAAAATATTTATTGCAAATAGGTTAATTTTAGCACTTTTACAAGTCAAAATTATATTAGGTACTTAAGATTAAGTTATTTCACTAAGCATATAAAATTACAAAGTGCTTATTGTCAAATAATATATAGCAAGCCCATTACAATATATGAGTTTGAAAAAAAAGCAGTTCTCTTTTTCACTACTGGTGCAAGCAATCCGGCACAATGCAGAATAGAAAACTTTGATCCGAAGCTTCGATTACAACTGTAAAGAAGAAGGTACAAGAAACTTTACAGTGATTTATGTTTTTTTTTCTTCTTTCTACTGTCTTTAACAATGTATATAATTCATTACAGTTGAGATAATGAATATGTTACAAAAGTAAACACCACATCACTCCAGTGCAAGAAAAATACCGTGATTATCTTAATAAACATTACAAATATAAAATGGAATTATAGATAGGAATAGGCAATAGGCAAAGTACCTAAAATTTCATACCGTTAAGCTTGGGATATTCAGGCCAAGTTTTTTTGTCTGACACATAATTATTTATTGTGTAATAGGCTTTTTTCATTAAGTTTGACTTTATGAATAATTTAAATTTACGCATTGACAATTGTTCGATACCGTCAGGCAACTTGTTATAAAAGCGTATACAGTTCCCCATGAATGAACCATTATCTTTCTGCAGTCTGAATCTTGGAACTGTCAATTTATTTTTGTTCTTAGTATTAAAGTTATGAATGTCGCAATATCTGGGAAGAGAGCTAATGTTTTCGCGAGTGTACATCAAATTTTCGTAAATGTATTGACAAGCCACTGTAAGAATATTTATCTCCTTAAATTGTTCCCTGAGAAAGTCGCGGGATTTCATGTTATAAATGGAACGAATTGTTCTTTTCTGTAAGACAAAAATTGATTGTATGTCCGTGGCTTAAGTATACTAATCTTGCAGTGGCTTCATCAGTAAACTGTCTGAATTTACGCACAGCATATGCTGCAGAGCTCAATCTGCCAGCAATGTTTGATATGACTGTGAGGTTATGCCAAGGAACGTGACAGATTGTACTAAATCTAATGGCTTACCATTCAGTAGTGAATTTGTAGGAGACCCCCTAACACTAGGTAACGAAAACTTAATACATTTAGTTTTCTTACTATTTAACAGTAGAGTGTTTTTAGTACACCAGTTCAAAACCAGTGAAATTGCCTTGTTAACGTCGTCAAAATCATTAATAGATCGGTCAACCTTAAAAATAAGAGACGTATCATCTGCGAACAAAACAATATCACATAGGTTCTTTACAAAAATGTAAGATCGTTAATATAGGCCAAAAATAAAAATGGTCCTAGTATTGAACCTTGCAGGACCCCATTTTAGTGATAGAACCAGATGATCTTGCTCAATTAACTTCAACTGTCTGAATTCTATAACCAAGATAAGAAGAGACAAGATCAAGAGTTTAAGTCACAAAAAATCCCTATGGCATCCTGTGACTTCTCCCAAGCACCAAGTATATGTTTAAAGAGTTTTACACCTGCATCTGTAGTTGATCGTCCTTTTGTAAATCCAAACTGTTGACTGTGAAACAGTCCGTTAAGGTTAAAAAATGTTAACAACTGATTAAAAATTTATATTTGAAAAATTTTACTTATTGCAGGTAATACAGAAATTGGCCTATAGTTCGATGGATCATTCTATTTCCCGACTTAAATAAAGGAATCAGTTTACTATTTTTCATTACGTTGGGAAAAACTTCTTCGTCTACACATTTATTAAATACTTATGCTAAATATGGTGCGATCAATGTGACAATGCCACTTAAAACCCTGGTAGACATTCCCCAAAGATCCTCAGTATTCTTTATTTTAAGTGACCTAAAGGTCTTAACAATTATAGCCGAATTCATCATCATCATCCTTATTGTTAAATATGGGCACCAGTGAACTGTTGCATCATTCATCCGGGATTGCCTCATCCTAAAACAATTTGCTAAAGAATTGAGTCTTTACTTTACACAGCTTTTCTTACTTCATCTATATCCACTTCTTTCACTTTACCTATATTTACTGATACGCTTTGTAATATTCTATTCCACGAATTGTCTTCATTCATTCGTATTCATAAAATACTCCTTCTATCTCTCTGTTTTATCCTCATTATTTTCCAATACTTTTTCTCCATCATCTTTTAAACATTTCACACGCTTGGTATCTCGTTCATTATTTTTACTATGTTCCGCTATTGTATAAAACTGCTTATGTCCTTGCTAGTTTCCTAGTAACTATACAGTTTACCTTGCGTTTTTAATCTTGCAATAGCGATTATCATTCTCACTTTGTTTTTCACGCTTTGTATATTCTGCCAACTGTCAACACTCTGCCAATCTTTGAATACATTTTTACTTCTTTCACAATTTTCTGAATATTTTCATCCCACCACCATGTTTCCCTATCAATTTTTTCCTTGCCTTTTAACTCTTCAAAAACATTATGCGCTATTTATGCAACTTGCCATTTCATTCCATCATTCATTGATTTGCTTTCCAAATTCTCAATTTTTATCATTCCGCTAACCACCTAAGGAGGAAGTAATCAATTTGGGTGGTGTGATAGCCGCTTTTGAACGTTACCAGATGATCTTACTTTTTGAAAAATGCTAAAGCTAGGTCAAAGGCCGACGCGGATTCTAGCAGGGCTTCGCCCTCTTGATTGCTGTTACCAAAGCCCCATCCACCGTGCACTCTTTCATGTTCTTCAATCTTCTTACGTTCTCGTTAAAATCACCTCCTATCAATATTTTGTTGTTATCTACACATTTTTACATAAACAATCATCATACCAATGGTTGTACCTTTTTTTGATTCGAAGGCTAAAAATAATATTCCCCTTATGTTTGGTATTTCAGTTTCGGAAACCTAAAAATGAAAAAAAAAAACTTTTATATTTTTTTTTCTTGTCGTGCTCGGGCCGTTCCTACAAATTTTTTGGGTCGCCTTTTAATTTTTTATAAAAATATTAACCTCCACCAGCATACCACACGATTGCGATTCCTGCAATAAATGGCAGCGTTACGCCTACGATAGTATGCCCCGCGCTCGCTGCCTAAAATTTTACGTGAAATACTATCATACTGGCGAGCGAGATAGTATTCCGCGGAAAAAATCAAACGTAATGGCGCTCAGGATAGTTTTCAACGGAGCTTATAGCAAGAGGATGTTTTGCGCGAATTTTAAAATTGATTTTTTAATAATGAAAATTGTGTTTTTCTACTTTCTGTTGATGTAGATAGGTGCAAATACATTAAAGGATTCCAAAAATGCAATAAAAATAAAACATCCTAACCGCCATGAGGATAGTATTCCGCGGATGCGACGATTTTCGGTTCTAATGCTAACAAGATTTTTGTATCACACAGTTAATTCTAAAGAGGTATGAACTAGCGCAAAATGCATACTCCTTTCCAAACTTCTTTAGTAATAATATTGCATTGTAGCACCAAACTACCGAAACTACTACTCAAAGCATTTAGCTGTTACTGACTATATGATAAGGTTTAAAATTCCTAGGCATTTGCCAGTTGGCACATTTAAAAAAAAACTTAATATAGATGATACACCTCGCTTTCAATCAAACCTACCTACTAAATCTTTTAGTTTGCGCTGTACAATTGTTACATAAAAAATACCAACGTGGTTCAATTATTTACGGAACAAAATAGCTCATCAAATACTACACTACGAAGCAAAAGCGTTTTTCTCATTAGAATATTACAAAATGAGATACTTACCTTATGACGGAACTTGCAAAAGAAGAACTGTAAATAGTAGCTGAGAGGGGGCGGCGATAAAATGAAAATGAGGGGGAGGGGGGCTCGTTAGCGAGCAGTCTTCTCACTGCGCTCCACACCGATTGTCGCGAGCTCAATACTTACGATTACTCATCAACAAAACGAACTCTATCACCAAACGGTAAGGTCTAAAATAGACCACATTCACACCGCATTAAAAAATGCCGTCGGAACAAAGAACGCATAAAATTCTGCAATACAAAAGGATTTTCAGAAATGTAACAGACGTAATGTCTAATTAGATGATTCGTCCCTTGCTTTCGAGAGTGGCTCGTAATAAACCATTACAAAAAGAGATAATAATAGTCATTTTTCTTTGTTTACAAAGTAATCATAATGAACCAAATAGATTTAATGATTCACGCTCGCTGAAAGAATATTTCGTCAAATAATTTGCCTGCGGGGTTTTAGTCAGTCTCTAAATATTTCAGTCAACGCGTATGTTTTGGTGTTTCAGTAAGGTTTCATTATTGGAAACTAGAAAAGATCGTTTTTCTCCCCAAACATGTGATTGTAACACCTACAAAACTATTATCACAATAAATTACAGCGTGGTTGTCGAAATTACCACCATACATCACCACCACCACCACCACCATATAACACCATATAACATGTTTATTCCATCGTCCTATATACTAAATATTTCGACGTCTTACTGTTTGGATGAAAGTGTCATTATATAATATAGTCTTTGCACTCTTGCATAACTAAGATAAAAGTCACAGATTATAGAACATAAAAACAACTTTAAAAAAAAATCTATAATAACGGGGAACTTCTAACAGATCCCACCATATCGATCACAATTTTCAAAAATATTCATTCTATCATGACCCTTATTGACACGACACTTTATAAAATTTAGCCACTGTTTGTGACCTTACCACACCAAATATGGTTGTTTTTAAGTTATATAAGTAGATTTTTTTTTATATTAAGGAATGACGTGACGAGCTAGCCTTTCGCCTGATGTTAAACGACACGGCTGTCCATATCAGCTGCAGTGTCACACGGAACTCTAAAGTATAGAAGTTCGCGTGACACTGCACTGCGCACGTCATCCAGAGACATCAGCACAATCTAGTAATAAGATTACTAAACTGTGAGATCAGATCGTAAAGTCTCATTTGCCCAGTAATTTCGCTAGCTACAGTGCCCTTCAAACCGGAACACAGCAGTGCTTGCGCACTACTGCTTGGCGGCAGAATAACTGGCAAAGCGGTGGTACCTACCTAGACGAACTTTGCAGTAAAGTCCTACCACCTAGTGATAGATTTCCGTAGTTCCATGATAGTAGAAGTCGTAGTTTAGTTTAAATTTGACTCCGTAGTCACAAGAATCGTTTTTGAAAAGTAAAACATTCATATTTGTCACTTTTGCTCTATTTAACTGTGTAAGCGCAATTACATCTCGCCAACGACGCTATCTGTATGCCATCTGGCCATGAATAGAGCCCAAACAAATGCGACGGTATCTCCAGTCAGGTGTCGAGTCACGAGAGCATGTCATCACATGGAGACGTGGAGCTAAAAAAGAAAACGAGTGTGCTTTAAATCACACAACTGAAGTAAAACTTCTTTAGTTTAGCTCCATCTATCGGCCAATGTAATTTAATTAATTTTTGGCTTTGTTTTTGTTTTGGCTCTACACTTAATGTATTTAGCCAGTGTGAAGTATATAATAATTTCTTAAGTTAAGTCAAAAGTCAAGTCAAGTCATAGTCCAAGTCATCAAGCTAAGTCATAGTCTAGTCAATTCATACTCCTAGTAAGTTTTGGAAACAACACGAAAAGAAACGTTTTACCAACATTATTTTTTTTTATTTTTTTTATGTTACGAAATGACATGACGAGCTAGTCGCTCGCCTGATGTTAAGCGACACGACTGCCCATATCAGTTGCAGTGACACTTGAAATTCAAGTGTAGTTTCGCGTGACACTGCACTGCGCACATCATCCTGAGACATCAGCACAGTCTAGCAATAAGATTACTACACTGTGAGATCAGGTCATAAAGTCTCATTCGCCCAGTAATTTCACTAGCTACAATGCCCTTCGAACCGGAACACAGCAGTGCTTGCGCACTACTGCTTGGCAGCAGAATAACTGGCAAAGCGGTGGTACCTACCTAGACGAACTTTGCAGAAAAGTCGTACCACCTAGTAAACCACCATTATACCACTTTCCCACACTCATGCCCTATCATACCCTCATACACTGCACACTAATTCACCACTTAACGAATAAATTTTATGCACTAACACTAAAAATAACACTAGTTTTGGAAAATAATACAATGCGGTGACGCGATCTTTTTCGTTTTTCCGCAAAAACTCTTTTTGCTTTGTTTTTTTGTTAATGTCCCAATCTTGCCAATTGTAAATGGTCATTTTACATACCAACATATTAATACAAATTTTAATTTTTAACTTTGTAATGTTAACAATAGAGATTTACGTGAACCAACTTCATCCGTGCGCCTCGTATTCACCAGCTTACTCCCCAAGTCAAACGTGTGTAAAAAAGTTTTACTTCTACTTTTAATTGAATTGAATCCTAGTTTGTGGCTTCTGCGGCAATTTCACCACCATTTGTTGCCGTGTTGGGAAGCACCAGCTTTCAAATAAAAAAGAATCGTCAAAATTGGTTCACCCAATCAAAATGTAACAAACAAACATTTTAATAAAAATTGGAATTGAAAACGTCGTTTTTTTAAAGTAGAATAAAACTTTCATGGGTCCTTTAAGCATTCTAACTCCATATAGACAACAATGTTGCCATTATTATGGTGATTTCAAAAACCACTAACAATTTAATGTTTTTTCGTAGCTCCACAACACACATACGAGGAGATGAAAGAGATCTCGCGGTAAACGTTGGACCTTTTAATGGCAGTTTCTCGCGTATGAATCGAAAAGAAAACGCAGCGCACTAAACATTTTGTTTTGTACTGATAATATTTTGAAACTGTGTTGACTGAGACAGACACAGACTAAAACCACTATCCAGTAGAGCCACCCCTTAAATACAATGTAATAATTTATTTATTCTTCAAAAATTGACAACTTAAAAAAAAGTATCTAAGTATTGTATCAGTTATCTGGTGTCCATAGTACAAGCTTTGCTTAGTTTGGGACTAGATGGCGCTGTGTGAAATGTCCACACATATTATTATACTCTATTATTAACTTTAAATGATCGAGAAAACAAAAGATGAAGTCCGGTGAAAAAAAAAATAATTTTCTCTTTACAATTTGTGGGATTATAAGTAAAAAAGACTATAGTTTTTGACTTCTTACAACTATCGTTAAGCATTTTTTTCTGTGCACATATACTTGTCCTGCGGCCGGAATTGAACCCAACATCTCCGGGTTATGAGCCAACCTGCTCAACCACCACACCACAGAGACTGTCACATTTTTTTTTGCTTAGCAGAACAACGTCTCGCGCCGATTTCACGGCCACCATTAAGTTTGTATCACACTCTACCATGCTTCGGAGGGCACGTAAAGCCGTCCTGCTGTTGTCTGAACTGAGAGATCTACGCCGATTTGGTGTATCAAACTTAATATTATAAAGGCGAAAGTTTGTATGTGTGTATGTTTGTTACTCCTACACGCTCAAACGGCTGAATGGATTTGGATGAAATTCGGTACCAAGATAGCCTGTACACTGGATTAACATATAGGCTACATTTTATCCCGGAAAAGTGAAATGTTCCCGTGGGATGAGCAAATAATTAAAATACTTTATATCTGCGGGTGAAACCGCTGGGCGCAACTAGTTTATAATAAATAGCACGAATAGTCAGATATTTACTTGCCTACGTATAACAAGCGACGTAACTTCTGGTTAAAGATATTTATTTCTCATTAAGAATAAAATTCACTGACATGAGAAATACAAAATTACATTTAACGTTAGGGCTTATCGTTCTTACATTATTTTTTATATAATTTACATTGATATATATTTAGCTTATTAAACTTATTTACACACATACAACTTTCTGTAATATTGCGGGTAGTTTCCGAAGTAGTTACTAAGTAGTAGTAGGTAGTTACTAAGGAAACAAATATAACTTGCCTTCAATATTATTTAATGTTGCCTAAAAACCCATATTAATTGACAGTAAATAAAACCAACATTTGGTTAATCCCTTTTTGTTCATTTTAGCCTGTCAGCACAAATTAGGTTATCTGGCGATGGGTGTGAACGAACTATGCAAATTGAGTTATCCGTTTTTCAGCGTCCAGTTAATTTAGTTCTTTCGCCTTGGATCGTGGGCCGTGGAAGGAAATTGTGCTGTTTTGCATTTTGATGAAATATTTTGTTCTCCCCTGCCCTTGTAATACCCATGTAATACTGTTGCGTGATGCGCCGAAGTATAATTACACCTAAATTAAGTTGGAAAATGTTTTTTTTTTTATAACATAGACAGACAAACAAGCATACGGCCCGCCTGATGGTAAGCAGTTACCGTCGCCTATAGACACCTGCAACACCGGGGGCGCTGCCAGTGCGTTGCCTACCTTTCAAGAATCTATTTACCCGACATTTGAAATGAATAAATAAATAACGCCCAACGATCACATACATAAATCCTAGGATCCCCTGTGTCTAGGGATCCAGGAACTACGAGGACCAGTCCCACAACACCCAGACACAGAACCAGTATTTGCGCTTTTTTTCTGTGCACAAATACTTGTCCTGTGTCGCGGGAATCGAACCCGCCGCCTCCAGGTTATGAGCTGAACTGTTCAACCACTACACCACAGAAGCTGTCAAATAGAAACAACTTAATAAATTTAATGTCAGTTATGTGAATCTATTTTTATTCTTTAATCTCAAAGAGGTATATCATAGGGAGATAAGTGTGAACTTAGAGCTCTCCAACATTAGTACAAATGGATATTAGTCGTGAAAAGTAACAAATACACAAAGAGAGAAAGTTATTGTACTTTAGAATTTATCATATTAGTACCAATCATTTTATATAACTTAAAAAAGTAATAGGATCACGAAATTCACCCTATTATGAATAGAATTTGTAGGGTATAGACATCCTCATAAGTAAGTGTTATATTTATATATTGTACTTGCGGCCCGCTCCGGCTTCGCACGGGTATAAAATATATAGCCTATGTCATTTACTGAAAAAATGATTAAAATCGATCCAGTAGTTTTGATTTATTCATTACTGCCCGTGGGCACGCTTTAAATTTAGAGTTAAACAATCCTTCTTTCTCTAAACCATGAAGATTTCCTGCTATCTTTGGAATATCTTAATTCATATACTACATTTTTACATATTTTTATATATTTAAACCTTCCTCTTCAATCACTCTATATCTATTAAAAAAAATCGCATGAAAATCCGTTGCGTAGTTTTAAAGGCATACACGGGGACAGAGAAAGCGACTTTGTTTTATACTATGTAGTGATTACTAGATCTGTCGTCTCGAGCGATACACTGCGCAGGCCGCGGGAGAGGTTCGAAGTGTGGCAACACTAAGAACCGGGCTGAGGTAAAAAACGTGAGTGGGAGTTTTGGCGGGAAAACGAAAAAGATCGTGCACCGCATTGTATTATATTCCAGAACTTGTACTATTTTCAGTGTTAGTGCATAAAATTGGTGGCATTTTATTCATTAAGTGCTGGATTACAGGCATGAGTGTGGGAAAGTGGTATAATGATGGTGAAACGTTTCTCTTCGTGTTGTTTCCAAAACTCCATAGAAGCTTCTGGTAATGTTGCCACCACTTTACTAGGAGTATGTCTTGACTAGACCAGACTATGACCTGACTAGACCAGACTATGACTTGACTTGATGACTTGGAGTGTGACTTGACACATACAACATACATATGTATAATATATATTAACTTGAAAATTTAATTACTTGACACTGGCTAAATACACAAAAGTGTGGAGCCAAAACCAAAACAAAAAAGACGTGTTTTGTAAGAGCCAATACTATTTAATATTTTCTATATATCTATTATATATTATATATTAATATTATTATATATTATATATATCTATTATATGTATATCAATGATATTGTGATTGTGATAGTACCTTCCACAGGATTTACTAAAAGTGTGGTCGCATCGTCGTCGTATGATCGTGGTAGGTCCATGATAAATAAATAGCCATAGTTTAGGTAGCAACGAATGTTGGCCATAAACCAGCCTCGTAAAGCCCACAGCTGGGCAAGCCATTATGCCCGCAGATGTTATCACGACATAAAATGCCGAAATTAAAACCTATAAAATATCGGACGACATGATTTATGTCACGCGTACGTACAACTGCGACAAATTATTTTTCGTTCCGATATTGGATGTCGTAAAGTGAATTGCTGTTATATCGAAACGTATTTTGTCTTCTCGTTCGCGTTTCGATTCGGTCAGTTAAGTCTATGAAACAATTAAATTATAAGGCATGGTAGTTCAATCAATAATAGAATGGCCAATCGTTTCACGATTCTATATGAAAAGCCAAATGAATTTCGATCACCAGAGTCAAACTTATAATTTTTTTTTTCATGCACAAATAAAATAATATGTACAAATACCATTTTTTTACGATAAAAATAGATTTAGTCAAGTCGTTGTGGATCATTAAATTTACGTAGGTAATACGGATTAACGGTATTGAATACATTTCAAAGAAAAGGTCGAATTGAAATTTTAATTAGGCATTAATTGTAAAAGCACGTTCTTTTATTAAAGTCGAAGTCAGTCGTATTACTCTAATTGCGGAAATCCATTAAATTACAGTGACCTCAATAATTACATTCGCCTCTACTCAAGTATTTATTACAGTGGCTCTACACTTACAGATATTTCAATAGAATTGAAATACACTATTTTTAAAACTCAGGGCTGAAACGTATACTTTTCCAAGTACAAATATTGTTTACGCCAAATATTCTCGGTTTTTCACCAAATATAGGTATACATAATGTACTTAATCTCTGATTGCCGTTTTTCGCTTGGCGAAATTATTTTCCTTAAGAGTTAATGTTGGACTCTAATAGAAGATAAATAGGTAAATTTTATTCTGAACTAAATGAAAAAATCGCCTTAGTCTGATTTCATAACGTGCTACCCACATCGGCATGTACTGCCATATACTACCATGGACCTTATTTACATCCGTTTGACTGTTTGGTGATGATTTTCATTTTCTTCAGAAACTATGCTTTGGTTCTCAAGTAATAAAAAAATATTGAGAAAATAAAAAAACCATCCGAGGTGAATTTCGAGGACACTTAAACCTCTTGTGCGGTATTATATTTTATAATATTCACAATTTTCTTTATACTAGCCATTCCCAGTTACAGCGCACTATGTGCTTCCGAAACTGGTTTTTTTTCATGTTAGTGTATGATGTGACTAGCTAGTGATTCACCTGACGCTAAGCGACACGGCCGCCCTTATGGGAGTTCCGAGTTTTGGAGTTCCGAGTGACACTGTTCTGTTCTGTTATAAGAACAGTGTCACTCGGAATTCCAAAAGTACAAAGATTCGCCCGATACTTTGCAGAAATACCTACAACTTAGTAATATACCACATAAACAATATTTTAAAATTAATTACCACATTTTAAAATGGAACTCTTTGGCTGTAGAATATTTGTTTCATCTGACTGTCACTTGTTTTAGACTGTGACTTCATTTTAAAAACGCGTGTCTACATCACCATGGAGTTAACTAGTAAACATTTTCATAGTATGATTTTCTACGATTTTAAATGTAATCTGACAGCTCAGCAGAGCTTTCCTCGACTTCAAACTGCTTTTGGAAATGAAGCACCATGCAAGACGAATATTTATAGCTGGTTTTCAAAATTCAAAACCTGGTCGTGTCAATCGTGGTCATGAATTTCATAATGATCGCCGCTCACAGCTATGAACAACAAAAACATCGATCCTGTGCTTTATATATGATCGAAACAGACAGGCTTGTGACCAACTATGAGATTCGGGCATCTCCAGGCATAAACATGAGTTAAATACAATTCTATACAAATTGGGTGTGAAATAGGTGTAATCCTATACAACTTGACTGAAGCTCAAAAAACGGACTGCGTCACTTGTGCAATGCTATGTTTAGCAGGTTCAACGAAGGGGTGTCAAATTTGGTGCGGCAGTTTTTTGTTCCCAAAAATTAAGAACCGATTGTCGCACAAAATGAAAAACATGTTTCCGAGGGCACGACAAAGGAGTGGCATAAATGTTTTCATAGTTATTTTATTCGTATTAAAATGTGCATTTACGCTAACAGACAAAGCAAAATTTTTTTTTTTTTAGTTTTAATGAGCCTTGGCAATAAACAACAGATAAATTAAATGAAATGTTAGAACCCTTTTGCATGTAACCGTTTTACCATCGAATCTATTCATGGTGGATGAAATAGCCTAGGACGAGATGATAAAGTATTAAGTTTTTAAGTATTTTTGGGTCTCATGTTTTGAAAACGTTTGTTAGTTACTTCTAATTCCATGGAATGTAGGAAAATAATAGAACCATTAATTACTTTCCATCAACCCAACAAAAAATTCAACAAAAATTTCCTTTGAGATAAACAAGGTGAAAGTTAAAATTGTTTATTTCATTTCAGACTTTATGCCCGGATCATCATAAAAACTTGACGAGTAGCCAAAACGTTTCTTTACGACTGCATTACTGAAATAAGCTATTCGCTTGAAACTGTTAATTTTCCTAAGTGAAACCTAAGCCACGCTAAGCAAGCTTTTCCGCGAATCATCTTAAATGTGGTACGCTTTTATTGGACCTTTTTTGCACTTAGGAAATTCACAGCTACTCGGATTCCTTCTTTAATGTCAGCTTAAGTAGGAATTATGGTCCTTGCGAGAAAGCGGTGAATGCTTAAATGTCTTTTTTGTTACAGAACCATTTATTTACTTAAATACAAGAACGATAGCCGATGTGACGTTCGTAAAAAGCTATTTTTAAAATGATTATTTTACTGGACGAGCGTTTCATTAGGTGCAATTTTGTCACAATCATCGCCACAATAGAACGTCATACAAACCGTCGTGCCACAAAATATAAAATAATACTAGGGTCATGCTGCGAGCCGCACGCTCTGTCCGCTGAAGCTATTATTTATGGCTGCTGAAATCTTTGAGACTATTTATTAAGGCCATGTTATAGCACTTTTTTACGGAGTCTCTATAGTACTCTGTTTAAAGTTGAAAATTGCAGATCATTATTTGATGTCAAACAGTGTCAGCACATGAAAATGTATTAATTTTGCGAGTTTTCTGTGGAGATTGAAATATGGATATCAAATAAATATTTTATGTAGTCATTCCCTTAGAAAACGTGTCTGGCTATCTAATTTGTAAAAAAAAATGTTGTCGCTTAAATTTCGAGAATCACGTTCATGAAATGATTTTTGGGGTTATTTTAGAAAAACGGATGTACTTAGTTAAGTTTTGGTCGGTCATTCCTGTTTTTTGTTTTATTGTCTACGAGCTTCTGCCCGCAGCTTCTCCCGCGGCGTGGCCTATGGGAAAATAATTCAACCACCCATTTCACCCTCTTAATGGTGGAATTTCGAAAAATCCTTTCTTAGCCGATGCCTACGTCATAACATCTACCTGCATGCAAAATTTAAGTCCGATCCGTCCAGTGGTTTGGGCTGTGCGTTGATAGATCACTATATCAGTCAGTCAATCAGTCAGTCACCTTTGAGTTATATATATTGTCTATATACATCATTTTTATCATTTGATTATTCTGACACGTGTTGATATAGGCATCGTGCCTTAATTCTTTAAACCTAAATGTTTTAGGTATATTAATATATCTTAAGTATTTATTTTTATAATTAGTAGTCTTATTCTCACCTAGTGGACCTCGTATTTAATATCAATATTAGTTAATAACAGTCATTATAAGATTTCTGAGATTCTTTATAATCTCAACTTAATTACCAGCGAAAATTTTAGCATAGCAAAATGCAAAGTCCAGTTTTCATAATATGAGCACATAACGAGTGGAAAGCTATCTACGGAGCACAATATACCATTATGAAAATTCACACTGCAATTTGAATAAACATGAGACACTCGGCATAGTATAGTTAGTAACTCCATTAAAAATGCATGGTTTTACACTGTAATGGACGATAAAGAGTTCCCGCAAAATGTACTCTTTGAGTAGTTATATTCTCTCGTTTTAAAGTAATTACAACGGGCAACCCTGTCGCAATAAAAGAGAGATTAGGATACTTTTTTTTCAAGTTTCTACTTTTAACCTGAAAAATACTTTTTATCCGCGGGTGAAACCGCGGGTTCACAACTAGTAATACAATATAAAGCCCCAAAATAGCACAAACATTGATGTATATCACATGTATGTCCTGAGTGGGAATCGAACCCACAACCTACATAAAGTTCAGAAGGCTGAGCTAACCAACTGACCTATGAAGCCAGGCGAGTTAGGTACAGAGTAGGTTATAATAGAAACTGCTCAAAATGTAATGCTCGGTAGTTTTGATTAAACAAAGCCAGAACAAAATAAAAGCAGATAAAAAAGTATTTGCGGTTGCATAATGTAACTTTGTAGGAGTGCAAATGCAAACCATCGGTGCTAACTACTGAATAATATATGCTTATGAAGCTACTACAGAGACATTTCAATAAATGCCAAAATGCTCATATCTGCCAATTTCACTTGGCACGCTTTTTTAAGTGGCTGGTAATAAAATATAGCTTTGCATGAATATATGAAAACTGTGAGCCGCGTATAAAAGACTTAAGGCTTCAGCAGTTTTACAGTTGGCTAAGAGTCGTAGAAAATTTCTACGTAATACATATCTTAATATATAAAAATGAATCTCTTTTTATCTTGGTCATCGCATCACGGGTGAATGGATGGAACAATTTCGCTAGTTTTTTTTTTTTGTTTTTATTACTGTCAGGAGAAGGTTCTTATGTAAGAAAAAATTAGGAATGTTTAGAAAAAAATTATCACGCAGCTAAAGCAGCGGGGCGCGGCTAGTAGTTGATAATTTAAGATGGTTTCATCTTTCTTTTATTTCATATATCTCGTATTATTTCATTTATTGATCTTAGCTCAAAATTACCTGTTCAACTTTTGAAGGCGAGTCACCCAAAGTATAAGTTAATCTGTTAAATATATTTATTTTGTTGTCTTCTGGTATGTGGCCCGGCTTACTAATAAACATTGTGCAATGGACGAAGTTATTCAGTATTTTATCTCACTCTATTGGGTTCTAATGGACAACACATAAGAATCTTGTTTTGGCGGGAAAACGAAAAAGATCACGTTACCGCATTATATTATTTTCCAAAACTTGTGTGTTATTTTCAGTGTGAGTGCATAAAATTGGTGGCATTCTATTCGTTAAGTGCTGGATTACAGGCGTGAGTGTGGGAAAATGGTATAATGATGGTGAAACGTTTCTTTTCGTGTTGTTTCCAAAACTCCATAGAAGCTTCAAGTAAAGTTGCCACCACTTTACTAGGAGTATGACTTTGACTAGACTATGACTTGACTTGGTGACTGTGACTTAACACATATTACCGTGAAATATCATTCAATTGATAAATTATCAATTACTTGACACTGGCTAAATACACAAAAGCGTGAAGCCAAAACGTAAAAAAAAAGTTATTATTAAGCAAAAACTGTTTTATAATTTTTAAATGTGGTTTATATTACAGTATCAGAATCTTTTTCAGAGTAGTACTATTTTTAAATTTTTTGCTCTGGTATGAAGACGCTGACTATATTCCCTACTCAGTTTGGGACTTAATAAGATAGGTATGTGGAGAGGAGATATACCTATTCTTTTGCTTAAAATTTTTAAACCCGCAAGTTCCAATACTTATCTCATAAACACTGGCTGTACGTTACCCGTCAAATATCTATAAAGTGCAGTAATTACATTGTATACCCATAGGTATCAAAGTAAGGTGGTTAACCTACTCGTAGTCCGTAGCGCGCGATCGCTACATCAACTCCCTAGTTGGCGAAGTTAGAGAGTTGGTGACAATGTCAGCTTCTTTCCCAGTCCATGCTACACGTTGCTACAATTCCATTATAAATGAAATTAGCAAAAAGGGCGAACTTTTACAGTTAACTAAACGATATATTAAAACAAAAGTTGTTATATCAAATAACATGCATTATGAGTATGACTTATGAGCTTTCTGGTGAATTAAAAATGACCTTGCATTAAAACCAAAAATTTTCTAGATGGCGCTGTTTGGTTTTGTCAATGATAATGCATAGTTTCTATGGAATTTGAGGTTACGACATTTTCCGTATGCTCAGCGCTATGAGAAAAAAATCTACATATAATCCATAATGAATTTGTTCCGAAGCGCGTACGATCTCAAATTTATTATATGTGTAGATGTATTGATTATCCTACGGATGAAGATAAATCCACAAACACAAATATCATAAAAATGAGCAGCAATGTCCAGCCGTTCTTAAATGGTGTAACTAATACGACTTTATTTTATACATATATTAGAATTTAAAGTCACGACAAGATTTCTTTCATATAAAGATAACTTCGAAGCGTTAGTGCGCGTAATGCAGCTCCCGCTTCTAATTAAGAAACCTTACCTGTGGGCCAGATTAAATATAAAGAGAAAATGCGAGTTAAAATTACATTTCAAGAAAGTAACCTGGATAATGTTGCGGCTTATACGGTATATTTTGTGGACTTTTTAGTGTGGAATGGAGATTTTAGTTGGTTACAGTCATTATCATTGGCAATAGTTTATCTATTACTTAGCACAGGACTGTCTTAAAGTATGAAGTTGAGTGTTATGACGTTATAAACGTACCTAAGTTTTTACAGCATTTTAGATTAGAGCCTTATTAAAAAAACTTAACTTATTATCATTGGCATAGAATCTACAAAGCAAAATCAACACAATTGACAATCATTACAATTAAAAAGCCGTATATAAACTAGACATATACCTGTCTGTGCTAAATTTTAATAGCTCCTAAGTTCGCACTTATTCCTCTGTGACAACCCATATGCATTGAAGTGGGTAATTCATAGAGGGACAAGTGCGAATTTGTGTAAAAATAAGTGCCGATATAAAGAGCACTGATGCCTCTGGATCTGACACCTCAGCAATGAGGCCTTACCATCACCTCTACCTACCTCACCTTAGCACAATTCAATTGAAGACCTGAAAGTGAATCGCTAATACAATACAATTTGTACTGTATAGCGATATATTTTAGGTCTTTAGTTGAACTGCGTTAAGAGATGATGGTAACGCTACTGGTCTGCATCAGGTATGGAGCCGGATGTTTAGGGACCGGTGGCAATGTGGAAACGTGTAGAAACCGTCTGGTGTGGAAACTCTAGCCAGTTTATTATGATGAATCCAGGTATGAGCCAGGTATAGAGCTAAAAGCCTCAACTACTAGAGAATAATAATAGGTAACTTTAAAAAATATATGTATAATAATAATGCCCAATCATCACATACGTAGAATTCTGGACCTTAACTAGGATTTCTTGTGTGTAGGGACCCAGGAACTACGAGTACCATGGTCCCACAACACCCAGACTCACAACAAAAAATTGCGCTTTTTTTCCTGTGCGCAAACTTGTCCTGCCGCGGGAATCAAACCCACTGCCTACGGGATATGAGCCAACCTTTTTTTTTACTTCAAACTTGTCTAGCATTTGACCACGCTCTCACCTGATGGGAAGTGACGATGCGATCGAAGATGTAGCATGCTAGCCAAGTAAATACCTATTCACTCTTCTCTTGAACACGTCCGGGTCATATTTCGCCGGAAACACAGACGCTGGCAAGGCATTCCATTCCTTAGCCGTTCTAATTAAGAACGTTGAGTCAAATCGCTTGATACGAATGGGTGGTATTTCGACCACGAAAGGATGGCGCTTAGCCGAGCGTCTAGTAGTCCGGTAGTGGAATGGTGATGGGAGAATGAGATCATGCAGTTCTTGAGCGCATTCGCCGTGCTCAACTACCACAACACAGAGGCTATCTGAAAATGTTATTATATTGTTCTGATTGGTTACTGAAACTGCTCACGTCGAGTCTACGGTCTCCTTCCTCATAGGTGTTGAGCAGGTGAGAAATGATACATGTCCGCTAGTCACGTAGTGTGAAGAAGCGCGTGCCTGACTCAAGTTGGGCTTATTTTCTGCTTCATTTGACGTTTCAGTTCTCTGTATGGAACATGTGATGGTAGATATTTTCAACTTATTATGAAGTGTAGTGTGTTCTTATCGTGTTACCTTACCTTTTTACTTTTCTGAGAAAAACAAAATACGTTAATAGACATTCATTAATATATAAATATTCTGATCTGTGCATCTCTGAGTTCGAATTCGTCTCGAATCGTCTTTATCGTGCTTCATTATTGCCTCCTAAAGTGAATAATATTGATAAGTAAACAGTGAGACGGTTTGTTGATGAAATGAGACATTGAAATTTCGAATTTTAAGCGTAAGGGACTTGAATTTAAGAAAATTGCCGAGAGATATATAGTCCTTATTATATAACAATTTGACAATTTAGCTAGCTCGATAGCTCAGTTGGTAGTAACCCTGCCTTCTGAACTGTGGGTTGTGGGTTCGATTCCCACCCAGGACGAACGTTTGTGTGATGAACATCGATGTTTGTTCTGTGTCTGGGTGTTATATTGTATTTTATGTTTATTTACAAACAAAAAGTATCTAAGTATTTTATCAGTTATTTGATACGTAGTACAAGCTTTGCTTAGTTTATGACTAGATGGCGCTGTGTGAAATGTACATACATATCTAATCAATATTTCATTAAAAAATATATTTTGAGTGTAGCTCAGCGGAAGCCCGTGCGACTTTCAAACTAACGCACCCTGGTTCGTGGCGGTCGTGGTCGTCCCTAAGAGTGGTGGGCATACGTGGCTCGCTTCACGACATCTCGCCATCTCTTGGTATCATTACAATAGAATAAAATATCATTTATTGCAGAATTTAGTACATAAATAGTTGGTATTACAATTAAATAGCCTTTGTCGTTACAACTCGTTAAGTAAATGTTTATGAATTTGTTTTTTAGGTTAGGTTTAGGTTTAAAGAAATTTATTCTCAAAGTTACTTCCATGAGAACATAGTTAGACTTAAAAATTTCAATACAAGTACAATCGTCGTCACTTTATAGAATGTAAATAGTATCTTTTTTTTGTCTAATATGACGCAAATTTAGCGTCTGCCACGTGTAAACTGATAAATAAACAGAGAGTGAGCTTATTAAGGTCGAACTGTATATGAAGGTAAATGATAAAAATACTACAATAAGCTGCTCTGATAATAAAATTCTTTGCATTAGCATTGAAATTAAATGAATTGAAATGAAATGAAAGTAAATGAAATGAAATTTATTGGCAAAAAAAATAGTTGAAACAATCATAAAGGGGTGGAGCACCTGTTTCCCGTACTAGGCTCAAGACCCGTGACACAGGAACCAGGACTCTTTCATTATACAGAATGTAAGAAACGAAAATGTTTCACTAATCTTCATTGACGATTCTGCACCTTTTCCCAGTTCTTTCAATAAATGGAAATCGTGACAAGACAGTTCAATCATCGGGTTTACGAGAAATATCCATCCATACTAAAGTTCCGAAGTTCTGGTGATTTTTCATCGCCAGCTCGGCCACGTTATTTCAATCAGGCCCTTATTTAATTCCACTCGGATGGGCTTTATCGAAGATGGGAACGTAAATACGGGAATGAGTCTCGAAATCCCCTATCATGTTCAATTTAATGCCTACCTCCCGAGCAAAGACCTTTGATATCCTTTTCTTTTTGAAGCTTTGTAACTTTGTAAAAGCAATAAGGTACGCATAATGTAGAAAGCGCTTACGTGCGAAGCTTCTGACATTTTTTTTTCTCATTTTCGTTAATATTTTATGCCTGAAATATAATTCTTCGGTTGAGAAATGTAACAACCGTATTCGCGTGAGCCACTTGAATGGACGTTGATTTAATTTCACCGGAGAGCGGACCGTCGCAGGGGCTTGATATAATGCTCAACTAAATAACGTGGACATCTACGCCCCATCTCCCCGGTCGCCCCCCGAGTGTCATCCTTATACCGCGTCCCCGGTGCTCCCAGATTAATCTTCCACATGCCTCAATGTCATCTACCGCAAATGATAAAAAAATGATAAACACGTAAAAATAAACCATTTCACAGTAAACACAACGCTTCTGTATTTATATGCTTTTATTTCTAACTTCAAAATTGCATGTAAGCGATTGTTGAATGAAACTAGTTATTCAGAAGAGGTTGAATTAAACAGGTTCGATTTGCTTCGCAGGTCGACATTTGCACCGATTTGAATCTTCGCCAGACCAATATTCAACGGAGCGACAAATCAGCACTTCGATATTGCCTCCATTTGGGCACCCACCTCAATATATGGAAAATGTGATTTTTTATTGCGCCGCCAAACGGCACACGCGGGTCCCCTACACGGGGAAACACTTTAATATTTACAGAACTCCGTCGGCTTTAAATCATGAAACTCACGAATATGCAATTAAGCGAACAATTTCAACTTCTTAATAGGCCATTTTATGGACTTATCGACTATAGAAAATGACCTTTGAATAAGCGGGGATATTAAAAGGTAAGCCCACGTTAAGCTTATTTTAAGCCTTTATAATTTATTTTATGAAAAATAGCCAAAGTTCGTCCGATTCTGTTGTATTCTGTTTGTTACCCTAAAAAATTGTAGTTACTAGTTTTTGTTTGGGGAAATATGTCGTTTTATTTATTTATTAATTCATTCATTCCATTTTCATAGCTTTATTCGTTTAGGTACATTAGTAATTGAAAATATTAGGGCGAGCTTTATTTATTTATTAGGTTTACAACAAATTTTATTTTAAAAATATGGAACTTTGTATAAATTAGTGATTTATTTCTTGATTAGTGTTGTTTTCATAGCATAGCAAAATAGTTTTCGTCATTATAGATATGTTAAAAATCGAGTAATTATGTAATATGATATGTAGATAGATAAATAGAACTCTTTATTGAAACACCACATTACAGAAACAATTTACAAGCACTAGGTGGTAGGACTTTACTGCAAAGTTCGTCTAGGTAGGTACCACCGCTTTGCCAGTTATTCTGCCGCCAAGCAGTAGTGCGCAAGCACTGCTGTGTTCCGGTTTGAAGGGCACTGTAGTTAGTGAAATTACTGGGCAAATGAGGCTTTATAATCTGATCTCACAGTTTAGTAATCTTATTACTAGATTGTGCTGATGTCTCTGGATGACGGGGGCAGTGCAGTGTCACGCGAAACTCTATACTTTAGAGTTCCGAGTGACACTGTAGCTGATATGGGCAGCCGTGTCGTTTAACATCAGGCGATCGGCTAGCTCGTCACGTCATTCCTTAACATAAAAAAAAAACTTAAAAATTAAATGTCACAATGGGCAGTCTTATCTCTTAAAGCGATCTCTTCCAGACAATCCAAAGTTAATTATGAGTACGGTCGGGGCAGCAACGTGGCACAAGTGGTACGCAACATCAATGACGTTTACGGAGCGAACTAACGATAGTAGCATTGAATTTTAGTATTATTTATAATGGTAAACAAATTAGAATATCATAGCTACAAAAAATAATGCTAAGTACCTATTACCTTACTAATTACCTAATAGTTACATATTACAAACATTTGGCAATCTTTACTGACTCAGAAAAGAGATGCAGGACTTAGGTATCACACAAAAACACAACTAGTGGGGGGTTGTGATTTTTGCGTGGTTCCTAAATGTAAAATTCTTCGACTTCTTTAATGTGTATAAGGGGTAATACAGCGTAATAAGTCAGGCATTGTCCGTGGTCCACCGCTCTTTGTAACCTACTTATAAGCTTTCCTGTTTGGTATTTCGTAATCTTAGTGTCAACAGAGTTTATCTGACTGGCCCGATAGCTCAGTTGGTAGTGACCCTGCCTTCTGAACTGCGGGTTGTGGGTTCGATTCCCACCCAGGACAAACATTCGTGTGATGAACATCGATGTTTGTTCTGTGTCTGGGTGTTATATTGTATTCTATGTATGTATTTACAAACAAAAAGTATCTAAGTTTTG
Organism: Ennomos fuscantarius; assembly: GCA_905220475.3. NCBI lineage: Eukaryota > Metazoa > Arthropoda > Insecta > Lepidoptera > Geometridae > Ennomos > Ennomos fuscantarius. The sequence continues at coordinate 5,459,104 of HG992033.1, forward strand.
TATCAGTTATCTAGTTCCCATAGTACAAGCTTTGCTTAGTTTGGGGCTAGATGGCGTTGTGTGAGATGTCCATACACATTATTATTATTATTATCTATCTATCTATGTTTCTGCTCAGCTGACCAGGGTGGATCACGGGCGATTTTTTCTTCCCGTCATTCACCTCAAGATACCTGGTGTACCACGGGCATTTATTTTTTCCCGTGGTCCACCTTAGTTCACCTTGCTGTACCACGGGCAAATTTACTTCCCGTCGTCCATGTGTATCATGCATATTACGTACAAAACTATTTATTAACTTTGTTTTTCCTATTTAGCATATAAAAGTCAACACAGAAAATACAAGACGTATATTGAATTTACTGTTTACGAAGAAACAATTGACATTCTCGAGTAGATACGCGTTGAACAGCTACGACTTTTATTACCCTGATGTAAGCCTGTCTCATGTACCGCCTTTCCCTTGTCGTCGGCTGATTACACAGTTTAAATTAATATCAGAGCCTAGCCTGTAGATGGCTTATTACGTTTTATAATTATTTACTTACGGATTATAATCGTATAACAAGTAAAAGCTTATATGAAAAATGCTTGTGAAAAACGTAATGTAACTGACATTATCCATCAATTCCATTCGAAGGGTAAGCTAATTTTACCATCTTATTATTTTTACTGGTAACGTCTAATAGTTGTTTATTACTAAGTGGTACTAAGTGTACTTTTACTAGGTGGTAGGACTTTTACAAAAGAACAGAACAGTTATTCTGCCGCCAAGCAGTAGTGCGCAAGCACTACTGTGTTCCGGTTTGAAGGGCACTATAGCTAGTAAAATTACTCAGCAATTGAGATTTTATGACCAGTTCTCACAGTCTAGTAATCTTATTACTACACTGTGCTGATGTCTCAGGATGATGTACGCAGTGCAGTGTAGCGCGAAACTCTAAACTTCACTCAGAGACACTGCAACTGATACGGGTAGCCGTGTCGCTTAGCATCAAGCGAACGGTTAGCTCGTCATGCCAATTCTTAACATAAAGAAAACCAACGTGGTGGACCACAGATATAGAATAAATTTGCTATGCACAATTAAACTTTAGACAACAAACGCAACAAACTTGTCAGAGGAACTCTCTATAGTATTGGATTAAGGCACAAACTCTTTTCCTGTAAAGAAATGCTCGTGTCCCAAAAGTGGGAACTATATTAAGGGGAAACCATACACAACAATAAGGTAAATGAATACTATTTTAATTGATTGATTATGGAGGTTTAATTTAATTTGATTGATTAAATGAAGCCTCCATAATTACGCAGTTATTGTATTCATAGCTATAGTTATTTACTCTAGGTATCCGAGATCCAATTAACAATATTGTGAATTAATGGCGTTTGAAATAAGCAAGCCCGCTTATGATCTATTGTTGACAAGATTGAATTTGAATTCAATTACATTTCAAATTAAAGTCGGGTGTTCGATCTGAGTACACTGACACCGGTTGCGAACTCTGTTCGCGATTGTATTATAGCTAGACTAATTTCACTCATAATTGACAGCCTCTGTGGTGTGGTGGTTGAGCAGGTCCGCCCATAACCCGGATGCGGTGGGTTCGATTCCCACGGCGGAACAAATATTTGTGCACAGAAAAAAAGGGCGCAAATACTTGTTCTGAGTCTGGGTGTTGTGGGACCATGATCCTCGTAGTTATTGGGTCCCTAGACACAGGGAATCCTAGTTGGGGTCCAGGATCTATGTATGTGATCGTTTTCCGCGAAAACCCTTAAGTCTTTTTGTAAATATATTGAAACATGTATTTAAACGTACGGCAATAGAATCAGCTTTCAAGTGCATAATAAAATGGTCAAAATAAAACCAGCACGATATTTTATCCATAGCTAAATTATATTTGTGCAAACAAAACTTCTGATCTATCAAGGATCATTTTCTTCGCGTCGGGGAAGAAAGGTAAAATGTTGGTCCATGAGTCCTGGCTCAGCGTTAATATATTCACCTAGAATGGTAGAAACAACGTTTTAATTATAATAATGATTAAATTATTTTTAAATATTGCTTCCTTTTTAACTAAGTAAGTGATCAGCCCTAATACCAGAGTTTGTAACCACTTGAAGGCTTAAAGACTTTCTTATTATAGCCAAGGACCAATGGTTTCATCATTTATCATCAGGTGAGACAACGGTCAATCATAGACTTAATAATAAATAAAAGAAAAGACTATCATAAAATAAAATAAGGGAGTTTTGGCGGGAACGCGAAAAAGATTGCGTCACCGCATTGTATTATTTTCCAAAACTTGTGTTATTTTTAGTGTTAGTGCATAAAATTGGTGGTATTCTATTCGTTAAGTTCTGGATTACAGGTATGAGTGTGGGAAAGTGATATAATGATGGTGAAACGTTTCTTTTCGTATTGTTTCCAAAACTTCATAGAAGCTTCAAGTAAAGTTGTCACCACTTTACTAGGAGTATGACTTTGACTAGACTATGACTTGAATTGATGACTTGACACATGTTTGCGTGAAATATCATTAACTTGATAAATTATCAATTACTTGACACTGGCTAAATACACAGAGGTGTGGAGCCAAAACATTAAAATAAAAAAAAGACTATCATATAATAAAACAAAAGACTATCATAGATAGATTAATAAAATGTGCGGGGTTGATGGCGATACCTTAGTCTCCGCCCTATAAGAGAAACAATGTGGAATGCCTCTGTTCAAGCCCTGTAGGATCCCAAACACGTCTCCTGCATTCAATAGCTCATGAGTGGTCTCAGTGAGGTCGGACCGCACTGAAAGAACCGACAGCGTTCCTGATGCTATCCAATACATGCGAGCTTCACTGTCTCCTGCGACCACTATATAATTACCTGAAAACAAGGATCTAAATAATTATGTCTATTTCTAAAACTGATCTTTTTAGGTAAGTTATTAATAATCAAGCTACGTCTTTTATAAAATATTTATGTCAAGTTTCATTTCTAGTAGTCATTAGCTAGTAAATTAATGTCCGTTAATTTTTTAATTAGAATTTATTAATTTATTTGCTTTAATTTGCGTATGATGTCATTTTTGATAATAAAGGCATTTATTTAATTTATAAACTTAAAATTTAATTTAATTTTTTACTTGGCTAGCATGCTACACCTTCGATCGCATCGTCACTTCCCATCAGGTGAGAGCGTGGTCAAATGCTAGACAAGTTTGAAGTAAAAAAAAAAAAAATACTGGCTAAACTTCTGATCATGTAGAGAACATTTTTCAAAGAAGAGTCCTCTGTCATATAATATTTAATATGATGCTACGTCGTAGCGCCCTAGAACCAACTTCGTGGGTTACGTCGTAGCACCGTAGAACCAACTTGGTACGTAATACTAACATTGGATGGATTTTCTTTCGACGACTTGTCGACGGGAATTTATTACAGGTTTTATAATAAAATATCTACCGGTGCCTCGTAGCGTGAATATTTCTGGAGAAATATGCCATAAATTCCCATAGCAAAATGCACCAATAAATTTCTTGTGTTTTTTAAAGTAGTTATCTTTCTAATTGGTCGACAAAAATTATCCAAATCTAATCTAAAAGAAATAGTAAGAACTATGACCGATAGTATTACTTCCAATAGTTTAGCAAAAATTTAAAAATTCTCTAGATAAAATATGCACATAATAGGCTAATCACGCGTACAATTATTTTAAAAATAGCGATCCTTTATCGTAGTTATTACAGGTACGACTTAGAAATGTAAACTATTACCCTAAAACTATTGATTTATATTATCTTGATAATAAAACTTAAAGAAATAATACTAAACAATTAAAAATAAAATTACAAAGATAGTCTCTTGACGTTATTTTGGCATTACTTTGCTGACTAAAATTATCTCGATGATAAAACTAAGCCCCCAACTACGTATTAAAATCACGTCAAAGTGGGAATAAAAACTGGAGCTTAGTAAAACAATTTACGAAAATAAATATTGCTTTATTGAAAACCTTAAAAGTTAAAGCAAAATGTTTGTTTCTGCAACAAGTCTGTTAGCGAATTTAATAATCTAAAGTTAAATGGCAGACTCATAGCCAAGTTTGTCGTAAGAAAACATGTTTACGGGGATTTTCCGCACTCTCCAAAGTTTTAAAACTGTAAGGTTTTTACTTAATTCACTCGGTAAAATATTGTAAGCTTAAAACCTTATCGGGGATGGGCTTTTAATGGACTTCCGAAGTTTTTAAACTGTGCCTATAAATAATAACAGTATATTTATATCGGAAATTATTTTTACGACGAACTAACCAGCGGTTAAATTATCTAAATAAATGATGCATAACGTTTTCATTGACTGGCCCGATAGTTCAGTTGGGAGCAGCCCTGTCTTCTGAACTGTGGGTTGTGGGTTCGATTGTCTAGGTATGTATCTACAAACAAAAAGTATCTAAATATTGTATCAGTTATATGGTTTCCATAGTACAAGCTTTGCTTAGTTTGAGGCCAGATGCCGCTGTGTGAAATTTCCACACATATTTTATTGATCATCATAATTGGTTTGGATAAATGAATATAGAATCAGAAAGTAGTTAGTATGTTACGTTAGTATTGGCGTTTACGTCTTTATTTCTCTGAGGAACCAAGTTGTTATAACATACTTTAGTTGCTGTATGTGTTAATAACTACAGATACTTATTATTTATTTTATAGTTTAAAGTGCTTTCTATTTTAATTATTTTCATAACAATTTTTATCAAAATCTATCCTGCTGTTTTAGCGTCGATACAGGCCATCAAAATCTGTTAGGCCTTCAATTCAGCGCTGAAGGGTACACACATAAAATTTACGCATTTATTTTATGTACTACTAAGTACATGTACATAACCTTGCATGCTCATTGATATATCTTTGCCCATCCAAAGGTTGTCTGGAAGAAATCCCTTTATAGCGATAAGGCCACCCATTGTAACCTACTTATACGCTTTCCTGTTTTGTATTTCATCATCTTAGTGTCAATAAAGAGTTTATCTATCTATCCAAGTAGCAATATGACACTAATTAATTAATACTATTGATTCCAGTTACACAGTCATCTACAGCTTCAGTAGTTGAAAACCTCGACCATCACATTATCACACTAATATTATAAATAGATGCGTAATTTTGAGTGTTTGTTTCCTTATTCACGCCGCAACAACAGAACTAATTAAAACCGAAATGGCTTAAGCGCTGGTGTAACACAGGATGCTTATTATCTTTTATCTAGTAACTAGTATATATTACCAGGAAAAAATGTAGTGTAATCCAAAACAACAGTGAGCTGTCTAAGGAAGGCATCTCCTGTTTCGGCAAAAAGGTAGCAGCTCCTCAAATGTTGGCCAAACATTGCAGACATCAAGTCACACCTCCGCACATACGGCGTCTGCACCAGTAAGGCTGGCAACTATAAAATTTGGATTTTATATCACATGATAGAACTAAAATAAATGACGTTTTGTTCTGTGGTATTGCAGTACTATGATCATTTTATATCCTAGTTCCAGGGAATTCTAGTAATGGTCCAGATATGTGATTGTTGGGCGTTATTAAAGTATGTGCGAGTTAATAATTTTAAATATCATTATTATACTTATAAATATACTGCTTGATTGTCTAAGCATCCCTACCTAGAGAACGCCCTCACCCCATCGTCACTACCCGAGACACGTCTTGAGCGACTCGGACGATCCTATAGCAGCCCATAGCCTATACTATAGATCCTATAGTATAGGCTGGGCTTGGATCACCGGACCAGTCTAGACTTTCTGGCTCAGGTATCGCTTTCAGCCCCGGTATAGGATACCAGCGTAACACAATCAGACACCAACCACACAGGCGAGGTCGACGTATCCCCGTAGGTTAGCTAGAAAGGTCGCTTTCCATCGAGTCTACTCTTCCAGTGGACGTAGTCTTCTCGATCCTCTCATCCCGGTAACGGCCCAAGCTGAGGCTCGCACCTCAGGGATGCCCTTGAGCTGGTTGCCTTCCATATTTAACAGCTGGGCCCCTTAAGCACCTTTCCTCTCGTCAGGTGACGCTGTAAAGGTCGGTAAAGACCAACAGCATTAGCCCGTTCAAAAAAAAAAGATCGCGGCCATATTTGCCGGCGTGCGCTCCAACGATACGGTTGTCTCTCCTGTCCTCGTGAATTTATTTAAAACTCTTGTTACATAGTTAATTGTTTTAATACAGTCTGTTTTTTTTTTACTTTAATCTTGCATTTGACCACGCTCTCACTTGATGGGAAGTGAAAATGCGATCGAAGGTAAAGCATGCTAGCCAAGTAAAGGTATTTAATCTAACGAAAGCATAAATAAATTTAACGACCAAAAGACCAACTTAAATAAGTTCCAACTGCATTACCCACCTGTCTACCGCGCTCCGTTACCCAAAGTTGTCGGACGTATTTCCAAAACTTCTTTAATTGGTAATCTAGAAGGAAAAGTACTAGGCAATGTTAAAAGTTTTGCAACTGTTTAGTAATGAGCAAGATACTGAAGTTATAGGTGAACTTTTAAATTGGCTGTGAATTGTTAAAAACAGAATGGAAAATATCTAATACAAGTAAAAAACGCAAAACGTAAAAAACCAACTTCAGACTTATATGGTTTTCTCATGGATGCCATTGTCAGAACTGGATCAAATGAGACCACATGGGAAGCAACAGTCGAAACTTCTGTGGTAACAAACATAAAAAATAAAAAATACAGTCGAATAAAGAACCTCATCTTTTTTTTAAATCGGTTTAGAAAAGTTGTAAGCTGGTTTTATATCACTGATCTAATATACAAAAGTCTCAGTGTATCAGTGTTTGTAACAAAACTCCTTCAAAACGGCGTGACCGATTCTTATAAAATTTTGTGTGTATATCCAGTAGATCTGAGAATAGGATGTTAATGAGGCGCAGCTAGTATAATTATAATATTAATATATTAGTTACGTTACAAATTTATAAAAGAACTATCACTATTACCTTATGCCAAATTAATCTAAGCAACTACCATTGAATGCTACATGTACAATTGTACGTATAATGTGTCTGTATAATATTCAATGCCCTTTAAATGCAAATTAAAGATATAAACATCACACCGCCTCTCTGGTGTGGTAGAGCAGGTTGGCTCATAACCCGGAGGCGGCGGGATCGATTCCTGTGACAGGACTGTGACAGGAAGTATTTTTTCCAAATAAAGCGCAAATACCTCTTCTAAGTCTGAGTGTTGTGAGAACTGGGTAGTAAGATACAGTTATATCCTAGTTAGGGCCCAGGATCTATGTAATGATCGTGGGCGTTATCATTAAAGTAAAACTTCTTTACGCACGCTTTACTTGGGGAGTAAACTGGTGAATGCGAGGCGAATGGAAGTTAAAGTTGGTTCACGTAGATCTCCATTGTAAACATAACAAAGTTAAACATTTGTATTATTATGTTGGTATGTCTTGTATGTGCTGGTATTGTCAAGCAACATTTAACAAAGCCAAGACAAAGTTATATCAGCCGATAGATGGAGCTAAACTAAAGAAGTTTTACTTCAACCGTGCGGCATAAAGCACACTCGTTTTTTTATTATTATTATTTATCACGCTCACTGGACAAGCCCTGATTCTTCAACATGTCAATTAGCTCCTTTGTAACTTTTTCATATGACGTCAGAGCATACTTCGTGGAATAGGCGACCTGTATGGCCGTAGCTACCACAATGGCCGCGAGCATCTTGCTGAAGATCAGGACTAGGGCGAGAATGACCATGGGAATGATGTCGTCTATGACAAACTCGTCGCCTCCAGTGTTGGTCAGTTCGGAGACCACGACGTAAAATGATGTCGTGTAGTCCCAGCGACGTTGTGGTGTTTCTCTATAATATTTAGAAAAAATATTAATCTTTACTAATTAAACGGTTTAGATCGCTGCTTTAGCTTATATCTAAAGCTTTTTATAAAAATCGATGCGTATAAAAACTTTTATACGCAGCGATTTTGAAGTACATCTTCTTTACGCTCGCTTGATTTGGGGAGTAAGCATGGTGAATGTGTAACGAGGCTAACGGAAGTTGAAAGTTGTTGGTTAACGTGACTACTAATAACTAATAGTAGCCATTATACTAATGACTTTTAGTAGCCATTGTCAACATAACAAAGTTAAAAATTACTTAAAATTTGTATTATTATGTTGGTACGAGCATGTCCGATAAAATATTACAATTTACAGTTGTACAGATGGCGAAATTAACATTAAACAAAGCAAAATCAATGTTATACCGGCCGATAGATTGAGCTAAAGAAAATTTACAACACTCGCTTTTTTAGAATTCATTTATTCAACCAACAATAAGTACAGCTGATGTTCGATAAAATATACATTAAACATAGATTATTATTTAAGTATTTGCTTTATATCTATTATTTTTAGCCTTTTTTGGAACGGACTAAGGTCTCTACCGATATTTACAGAGTCACCGGGCGGGAGGGAGACGCTTAAGCCGTCAAAAGTAGTAGGCAACTAGCTCAAGGGTATCGCCAATAAAATATCGTAAAAGGTTATAATTTTTACATATAATTAAATACAACATGGTTTAGTGATTCATAATTTACAATTGTAGTAAGAAATAAACGAGGCTATAATAACATGACATTGATTATGTATTATTGCCAAAAATATACTTTAATTTGTCAATAAAAAGTGCTAAAATTAGTCTATTTGCAAAAAGTGCTAAAATTAGTCTATTTGTAATAAATCCTTTGACTTTGAATGAAATAAGTTATAGAATAAGAAAAGTATGTCTCGGCTTTACGGACTGATGTATGCGTGTTAGAATACCATTCGTATTTCATTTTGAATGGATCTTTTAAAATAAGTATGTATATTTAAAGTTATATTTCATTGCATGTATTTAGTAAAAAATATTACAAAGAGGTCTCAAAGAGTAGATGATTGTATTGCATCGTCAGTTCATAACATACGCATCACAAACCACTAAAAAGAACGGGAAAAAGTTATTCATACGGAACACGCGCCTTTTCCCACAGGAAGAGAGCACCATGATCGGTGAATCAAACCTGTCAGCACTTGACTTGTTTATAAAAAAGTGGAGATAGATATATAACAAAATTCTTTTTAAGATTCTTGTACTCATTCATGCTGATTATTTTTTGCAATATTTTCTTTCACCCTTTTAAAAGCGAGTGCAAATCTCACAAATAACTTAGAAACACATTTAGCTCGTACAATTGAAAGTCGCGAGACACACTACTCTAATTATAGTTGATTCCAACATATTTTTCAACAATTTAATAATGAAATTGAGGCTCCATAATAATTACTTACTCATCAACGAGATGCATCTTGAGCGTTCTAATAAAGCTTATTGGAGTCGTAGCTATAAGCGCCATTAACCAGATGCATGTGAAGGTATGGATGAATAGGATCACTGTTATTATAGTCATTACTGCCTAAAATAATAAGGATAAAGTAGGTTTACACTGCACTAGGTGGTAGGACTTTTCTGCAAAGTTCGTCTGGGTAGGTACCTCCACTTTGCCAGTTATTCTGCCGCCAAGCAGTAGTGCGCAAGCACTACTGTGTTTCGGTTTGAAGGACATTGTAGCTAGTGCAATTACCGGACATTTGAGACTTTATGATCTGATCTCACAGTCGAGTAATCTTATTACCAGACTGTGCTGATGTCTCAGGATGACGTGTACAGTGCAGTGTTGCGCGAAACTTTATATTTTAGAGTTCCAAGTAACACTGTTCTGTTATAGGCAGCCGTGTCGCTTAACATCAGGTGAACAACCAGCTCGTCACATCATTAATTAACGGTAAAACATGTTTAAAACATTTTAAAATTAATGATAATGTAGTATGCAACTCTCTCTCTCTTTCTCTCTCTTAGAAACAATAATAATGAACTCAATCTCTACAATTACATGAATTTTATAAACATGCATGCACTCACAAACCAGATAAATTACTTGCAAAATAGTTTTCTTCGTTATTCAATGCGCTTACACAATTGAATTATACTCGTACATGTAGCTCCCAGATCCTAGTTTATTCAGAGCAAACTGGCACAGATCTAGTTTATTTACTAAGAAACTAACCTGCAAAGCCGTCTGATTGTTGGTAAGTTCGGCCGAAGTCTTGTGATAGAACTCGAAGAGATATTTCACTCGGAACAGGTTGTTCACTCGCAAATAATGCATAATTGTAACTGGATTTCTATAAATAATCAGTTTTTATTGATTAGATTCAACTAGAATGCAATAAGATATTAGAACAGCTCAGTGGAGAAACAGTGAAAGATTAGCGTTCTAATTCAAGACGAATTTTTAATTGACGCTGTTAATGGCTGGCCTAATAGCTCAGTTGGTAGTAGCTCTGCCTTCTGAACTGTAGGTTGTGGGTTCGATTCCCGCCCGGGACAAACATTTGTGTGATGATCGATGTTTGTTCTGTGTCTGGGTGCTGTATTGTATTCTATGTCTGTATTTACAAACAAAAAGTATATAAGTATTGTATCAGTTATCTGGTTTCCATAGTACAAGCTTTGCTTATTTTGGGACTAGATGGCGCTGTGTGAGATGTCCACACATATTTATTTATTTATTATTTATTTATTAATGAATTATTAATTGATACAAATAGGTGCTATCAAAGGAAACTAGCGTATAGTCTATAAACTCTTTATTTTACTCACCACATAATAACAAAAATTTCAAATAATACAATGAATCACAAGTAGTGGGAAAGAATGGGCGACCTTATCGCTAAAAGCCATCTCATCCAGGTAACCTTTGGTCGGAGAGGATTTATACAAAGTTGTATAGACGGGGTGCACTTAACTACAGTATAATGAATATAATATAGTGCAGTACAGTACAGTACAGTACAGTACAGTACAGTACAGTACAGTACAGTACAGTACAGTACAGTACAGTACAGTACAGTACAGCACAGTACAGTACAGTACAGCACAGCACAGCACAGCACAGCACAGCACAGCACAGCACAGCACAGCACAGCACAGCACAGCACAGCACAGCACAGCACAGCACAGCACAGCACAGCACAGCACAGTACAGTACAGTACAGTACAGTACAGTACAGTGCAGTGCAGTACAGTACAGTACAGTGCAGTGCAGTACAGTACAGCGCAGTACAGTGCAGTACAGCGCAGCTCAGTACAGTACAGTGCAGTGCAGTGCAGTACAGTACAGTGCAGTGCAGTACAGTACAGTACAGTACAGTACAATACAATACAATACAATACAATACAATACAATACAATACAATACAATACAATACAATACGATACGATACGATACGATACGATACGATACGATACGATACGATACGATACGATACGATACGATACGATACGATACGATACAATACAATACAATACAATACAATACAATACAATACAATACAATACAATACAATACAATACAATACAATACAATACAATACAATACAATACAATACAATACAATACAATACAATAAAATACTATACAATACAATACAATACAATACAATACAATACAATACAATACAATACAATACAATACAATACAATACAATACAATACAATACAATACAATACAATACAATACAATACAATACAATACAATACAATACAATACAATACAATATAATATAATAGAATAGAAAGTTGGCATATTTTATGCCTTAGTTCATACGGGCGGAACTGTGAATAACGATAGCAGTTGCTGGAACATCATCCATCCAAATCAGAAACAACAAAACTTTAAACAAATGCAATAACAGACGAAGTAATTTTACCAAGAATCGATGTAGCCATGTGCGGATCATGGCATCTTATTATACTTTCCATGAAGAGTTATAGAAAACTTACGGGAAACAGAAGGCAAACAACTGTACTGGAACATTGACTAGTATATCGGTCCAGATCCATAGTTTATGCTTGTAATATCGCCTCCGACATTTCGATGCTTCCGTTATGTACTCCCCGTGTTTGCTGATGTAACCCTGTTACGTAGAAATGTATATTTAGTAAACCGTTGTATCCACAAATTCGTTTCCATATTTCTAAATAGGCATTTGTTTATGTTTATTCCACGATGGCCCATTTTAAAGGACTATTATTAATACTCACTAGGTGGTAGGACTTTGTTGCAAAGTTCGTCTAGGTAGGTACCACCGCTTTGCCAGTTATTCTGCCGCCAAGCAGTAGTGTGCAACTACTGTGCACTACTGTGTTCCGGTTTGAAGGGCACTGTAGCTAGTGAAATTACTGGGCAATTGAGACTTTATGATCTGATCTCACAGTTGAGTAATCTTATTACTAGACTGTGCTGAGAATGTCTCAGAATGATGTGCGCAGTGCAGTGTCGCGCGAAACTCTGTGTTTTAGTTCCGAGTGACACTGTTCTGTTATGGGCGGCCGTGGCGCTTAACACCAGGCGAACGACTAGCTCGTCACATCATTCACTAACATAAAAAAAAAACTTTTAAATAAAAATATCGCAGACTATAGTTTAACCGCTGCGTTGCAATATTCATTGGGTGTTGCGAGACCATAGCCCTCGTAGTTCCTGGTTTCATAGATACAAGGAATCCTAGTCAGGGTTCAGGATCTATGTATGTGATCGTTGGGCTTTATTATTATTATTATTTTTCTGAATTATTTAAGATGAATTTGTTTGACTGGCCCGATAGCTCAGTTGGTAGTGACCCTGCCTTCTGAACTGCGGGTTGTGGGTTCGATTCCCACCCAGGACAAACATTTGTGTGATGAACATCGATGTTTGTTCTGTGTCTGGGTGTTATATTGTATTCTATGTATGTATTTACAAACAAAAAGTATCTAAGTATTGTATCAGTTATCTGGTTCCCATAGTATACAAGCTTTGCTTAGTTTGGGGCTAGATGGCGTTGTGTGAGATGTCCACACATATTATTTATATTTATTTATTATTATTTATGTTATTTTAATAAGGATCTAAAGTTTCATATTTAAGGTGTGTCTTATTATATTTTCATACCTGATGCATAGTTAAATAAGTCTTAACGTAAAAGAAGATGTCGAATATTGCCGCCAACCAGAATATCAAGTAGCAATCGTTCATAGTCACTAATTCGTAAAGCACCAGCACGTAGTTGGCCGTTGCCATAACACATGTTAAGTAACCAAAACTCTGAAAAGATAACAAAATAAAAGATTTAATATAGGGTGACAAACTATCGCCTTAATTTTGTTGTGAGTACTTGGAATTAACGAGCTTCGTTGTCTAAGAAGAACTTCATTATTCTTCAAATGTTCATACGACATAATCACACAACCACACAATCCAGCAATAAATTATGAATTAATTAATTACGTAAATCAGTCCAGAAATATTGGAGAAATCGATGACATACGCAAAAAGTCTCATATTTTAGTCGCTTAAGGTGCGATTTTTCAACGGCTAGATAAATGTTATTCAACTAACAAATTATAATCTGACTAAAATAAAAGTACAATTATAACTGCAGTGTTCACTATACAAAACCATTCTTTTATTTTACTGTGTTTTGTTTTATTTTGTATTATAATGAATAGCTTTTATCTGATTATTAAAATACTGCGCTTAAAATTAATAATGAGTTCTTAATTACACTATAAATTAAGACGATAAAAAATACGGATTTTCGTTTGTGATAATAAAAATCCTTTACATTAAAATTAATAAGCAGGTGATATTGAGATAAATACCTAATGTATTTTACCAGTTACTCTATTTACGGAAAAATATAGTCTGGGAGTTTTCAAGGCAAGATTGAACCAGTATCTTTTAGGCGAGCGTGTTCCATTGTCGACCGCGTCATCACTTACCATCAGGTAAGTCAGTGGTCAAATGCACGCCTAAAAATATATATTTAAAACTAAGAATATTATAATAAATTGAGTATTAGCTTTGCACATTTCTTTTCTATTCTCATATAATAAATATTATGAATTATCATAATAACCTGGTAACTTATACCGTGCGTGGGTGGACACAGAATAATAAAATATTAATGAATAATATAAAGGGTCTTAACCCACATAATATCTTCAAATAATAACCATCATGACAGAAAGCAAAAAGGGATCATAATAGATTATATTTTTCTATACCTATAACAAAACAGTTACCAGAATAATGTTTTATTTACCGAGACAGAAAATGTTAGTATTAAAAGTCTCATGAGTTGATCTATTTTTTTTATTCATTCGCGAGTAACTTTCGGAATCTATTCGTGAGTAACAGTCGATAATATATTAATTTAAAAACAAAAGAACTTAAAATACTGTTTATGTATTATTGTGATTCCTCTGGAAAAGTTGAAGATCTACTGAATTCCCTCACGTAAAAAAAATAAACGTAAAAGGTCGACGCGCTTCCTTCAAACAAAAAAAAATGTATTTTAAAACTGTAGTGGCTGTGGGTAAGCATTGTCAATGTTTGTTCCCAAAAAATATATACCACCTAACGATAAACTTAATTTTTTCCTTTAGATTCCCTGAGCCCTCGACGTCGCTTATAAAACTCAAGGAAAGGAAAGGGGCTCAAAAATGAAAAAAAGGGAAGAAATAAAGAAGTAGGGAGAATGGGTATAAAGGAAAAAGCTGGAGACAAAAAGATGGGAGAAAAGACGAATGGAGGGAGATACTAGAGAAGACAAGTGGACAACCTCGTCTTCATCGTTACCCTCCAATATTCTTCCTCTTTAGAGAAAAAGAACATTTGAAAGCTTTTCTCGACTTCTGTCTTAAGATATCATACGGGGCTTTAATTATATTCATATTTAAAATCATTCCAGGTGTAAAATGAACGAAGCCGTCTGGTCAGCTAGCTATAAGAATAATCAATATAATATGATAATTAAACAAATATCGATCAAAATAATTGATATGCAATCTATAAAGTAAGGTGACCCATTAACATTAATTGAAATTATAATTGACAGCTGGTTGTAATTGAAGGGGTGAGAACAAAAAGGGTTTAACTGATTTTTTTCCCAAAATGACTTATGGGTATCGTTGGATTCAGCGTGAAATTATCTACAATAATACATTCTCAAAATGCCGAAATGAGGCTTAAATCTCGAGATTTTGAGTCTAAAAACGGATTATCTGTCACAGGAATACAGTTCGCTTAGCATAAAAACATTATTATAACTATTTTATTATATTATATTTTTACAGTAATTGTATGAATAAATACTATATTTAGTATTTTAAAATAGAATTAATACATTTTCAAGCAACTGAAACTTACATAAACCTTTTCTATTACCTTATAAGCACTCTACATTAAAATGAAGCCGTTGAAGTTTAAAGTCAATTTTCTCGAAACTATCAATTTGACAGTTAAGCCCTTTTTATTATCAACCCTTCAATTATCAACGCAATAATTAAGTAGCATAATATAATAATTATAAATTACTATGAATATAACTGCCATTAAGAAAGCGAAGTATGACAATAACGTATATGAAGTTATGATTAATTACAGCGAGGTGATTACGTAACTTTGATTGCAAAGCAACAAAAAATGCATTCCTAATTTGATAATTTCCATAGTAACTATGCGTATTGAAACTGTCAAATCCATACAAATTTGTTTTACTATTTCTTGCAATCACTTTCCGTGATCACCTAGCTGGTTCAGGTATATGAAATTGTGATTAATGTAGTACAGGTATTAGGTACTAATTAATTTCAATGTAGAATACTGACTAAATGGTCTCACAGCTCAGTTGATTAGTACCACTGCCTTCTATACTCTAGGTTATGGATTCAATTATCACCCAGGACAAACATAATTATCATATGTATAATTTTATAATTTGACTGGCCCGATAGCTCAGTTGGTAGTGACCCTGCCTTCTGAATTGGGGGTTGTGTGTTCGATTCTCACCCAGTGGAAACATTTGTGTGATAAACATAGGTGTTTGTCCTGTGTCTGGGTGTTATATTGTATTCTATGTATGTATTTACAAACAAAAAGTATCTAAGTATTGTATCAGTTATCTGGTTCCCATAATACAAGCTTTGCTTAGTTTGGGGCACTAGCCCCAAACTAAGCAAAGCTGGCGTTGTGTGAGTTGTCCACGCATATTTATTTATTATTATTTATTTATAATGAACATAATTGTTTGTTCAAGGTGTGATATTGTATATTAATATCAAACTCATATATTGTAATGGGCTTGCTATATAATATTTGACAATAAGCACTTTGTAATTTTATATGCTTAGTACAATAACTTAATTTTAAGTACCTAATATAATTATGAGTTGTAAAAGTGCTAAAAATAGCCTATTTGCAATAAAATCTTGCAAAAAAATTAAAATCTGTGACTTTATGTCACAGAAAAATAAGTGTAACTTAGAGATGTCAAACTTTAGTATAGACGGGCGTAATTTTATATTAACAAGGTGTTGTTTTGGAGTTTTGGCGGGAAAACGAAAAAGATCGCGTCACCGCATTGTATTATTTTCCAAAACTTGTGTTATTTTCAGTGTTACTGCATAAATTTGGTGGCATTATATTTGTTAAGTGCTGAATTACAGGCATGAGTGTGGGAAAGTAGTATAATTATGGTGAAACGTTTCTTTTCGTGTTGTTTCCAAAACTCCATAGAAGCTTCTGGTAAAGTTACCACCACTTTACTAGGAGTATGACTTGACTAGACTAGACTATGACTTAACTTGATGACTTGTACTGTGACTTGACACATTATATGATATTAATTAACTTGAGATATTATCAATTACTTGACACTGGCTAAATACACAAAAGTGTGGAGCCAAAACCAAACAAAAAATAAAGATGTTGTTCCTTGCTACAGTAAAGTCTTACAAAGACTTGTTTATAAAAGTACCTTTTGATTCAGTGGAGTTTATATCTACTGAGTTTAACATCAATAAACGATCAAACTTGACCGTTCATCAAAGGCGTTCCGATAAGGGTCTTTACTCCATTACGTGAAGACAAAGGAGTTCGGGATCGAACTAGATTGGTGTAGGTTATCTAAATATAACAGCCCCTATGGTTGGGGAGGCGAGTTATGTCGACCTTATCACGATCGGTTTTCTATAGAATTAAGATAAATGGGATTAAAAAGATTTAAAAAGTTGTACCTTTGCATAATTGCGAATGCATTAATTTGTTTTTAATTTAAACTACTATGATAATACATTTAAATTACATGTAGCTCAAGATTGTTAGTGCATATGTGTAAAAGTAAAAAAAAAATATAATAATTCATATAAGTAAGTAAATGATGTGATGGTTAAGCAGGTAGGTCGAGAACCCGCAAGCTGAGGGTTCGATTCCCGCGTCAGAGCAAGTATTCGGGCACAAACAAAGTGCAAATACTTGTGTCTTGACGTGTGTGGTCATGATCATCATCCTCTTAGTTACAGGGAATACTAGTTAAGCTCCAGGATGTGATCGTTGAGCATTAATTATTTATTTACATGACAATAATTAACAAACAGAAAGCTATTTTTTATAAGACTTCAAAAAAGGATTAATAAACGATATAAAGGAAAAATAAAAATAAATTAATAAAGGATTAATAAAAAAGGGAAGTCGATTAATAAATCGAATAAACTAAAAAAAACAGTCGAATTGAGAACTTACTCAATTCGACTGTTTTTTTAGTTTATTACCTCAGTTTTGAATTTCAAATTTGGTTCAGTTCTGATTTTTTTTTTAAATGTTTTGGCTCCACACCTCCGTGTATTTAGCCAGTGTCAAGTAATTGATAATTTATCAAGTAAATGATATTTCACGCAAATATGTGTCAAGTCACAGTCGAAGTCATCAAGTCAAGTCATAGTCTAGTCAAAGTCATACTCCTAGTAAAGTGGTGGCAACTTTACTTGAAGCTTCTATGGAGTTTTGGAAACAACACGAAAATAAACGTTTCACCATCATAATACCATTTTCCCACAGTCACGCCTGTAATCCAGCACTTAATGAATAGAATGCCACCAATTTTATGCACTAACACTGAAAATAACACAAGTTTAGGAAAATAATACAATGCGGTGACGCAATCTTTTTCGCGTTCCCGCCAAAAACCCGTTCTGATATTAGCATTGTTGAGAAGTTGGTTTTTTACGCTTTGCGATTGTTAGTGTCATACCTTTTATCACATAATGGCACTACTATTGATTATAGAGTAGCAATTTACCTGAAACAGCATCGTGCCAGGCTTAAGCAAATTAGAGACGTGTGTGAAGCTTTGGTACGTCATCCCACTCGAAGAGGACTTCGCTTGGCTCACGTTTGATTGCGACTGTGAACTCCGGAGTGAGTGTGGGCCTGTCAGGACGAATACAATAGGTTGATGACAAGGCGTAACGAGAGAGTGGTTATAGGGTTTATTCCCATATGGCCCCATTTTGATATTAACATTTCGTGTAATAATGACTTTGATTTGGTGGTTTCGAAGTATTTCGTCTTAGGTCTTCACACCTTTGTAGAAAGGTACGCAAAGCCTTATGAATCATCGAAATTATATATATGAATTTTTAAGAAAATCAAATTATGTGGACGTCGTGAATTATGAATATTACGTTCTAAAAATTATTTATTCTGTATACGCATAGTGAAGTAAGGCTAAAAATAGAGACTTGGCCCCCATGTTATTGCATTTATTTTTATTTTGTAGGTCACGTGGTATTGCCAGGGTTGTCTTGTTTCTCGCCAAGATAGAGAAAAAATATAAAGAAACGGATAATTTTAAAGACCAATTTTGATAAAATTTTCAAAATGTTTCATACAGTAAAGAATATTTGATAGGTGGTAATGATATGTGTAATTTAATACTTACTTGTTTCAAAGCGGCCAGATTCACTTTTTGAGTCGATTGCAGAGTCAAATGACAAGATATCTACTTCGGAGTCTTCTATAAATAAACATAAGTAGAAAGTTAATTAATTAAGTACTTTTAAAACTGTTATTTTTAGCTATTTGGTTTATTGGCTTTGATTTATTCACAATTCCTTTAGTAATTTCTCTATAAAAGCATAATAAAATTTATAAAATCTAATAATAAATCCACCCGTTTGAGAGAAATAAAAGTGTCATGAGTATTATACGGGCATCGACAGGAAACGTATAACATCGTCCATTATTCGACTACAGAAGTTAAAAATGAAGTAATTTAAAAAAATCTCATCAAACATTCGGTAATTAAATCTAAAGATATTGCTTTAATAGTGCAAGAGATAAACCCTGATGCAAAAAAGTAAGGAGTGGTAAAGAAAATGTATTTATTTGAAACAAGAAAAAAATGTTTTACAATAGAAAGACGCCGACGCTTTTAATTATCTGTCACAAATCAGCCCCAATGATTACAAAGTTTTTATCTATTGTATAGTACACACAACACTCGTATTGCGTAGAATAATCAAGTTCAAAAGTTCCAACATTAACAATAAACAATACAAGCGGTGATTAATCTTGAATTCAAATCCAGCTCGAAAAGAAGAAATTATAAACGCTTTGCATCTGTATTTCACATACCCGACGTAGAATCTTCATTAGTAGCCATGGTAATAGGCAATATGTAGTTTGTTGACATTTCAAATGCCTTATACAAAGGTTCTTGAATTTTCGGATAGTACTTGACCAAGTTGAAGAAGGTAACGCTCGGAATGACCAGCAAATCGAGACTACGGCTAGCGTAGATGGTCACTTCGGAACTAGATATTGGTTGCTAAAAAAGGAAAAATATTATCCGTTCTTATTTCACTAGGTGGTAGGACTTTACTGCAAAGTTCGTCTAAGTAAGTACCACCGCTTTGCCAGTTATTCTGCCGCCAAGCAGTAGTGCGTAAGCACTGCTGTGTTCCGGTTTGAAGGGCACTGTAGCTAGTGAAATTACTGGGCAAATGAGACTTTATGATCTGATCTCACAGTTTATTAATCTTATTGCTAGATTGTGCTGATGTCTCTGGATGACGTGCGCAGTGCAGTGTCACGCGGACCTCTATACTTTAGAGTTCCGAGTGACACTGCAGCTGGTATGGGCAGCCGTGTCGTTTAACATCAGGCGAACGGCTAGCTCGTCATGTCATTGCGTAACATAAAAAAAAAAAAAAAAAAAAAAAAAAAACACGCCTTCACACTTGTGCGATACAGTTTATCGAAATAAATATATATTTTATCCTATATTTTACGTCCTGTCTTTTACTGGATGCAAACTGTCTCTATAATATAATAAGATACAAGAAAATGTTAAATTTGGATTAAAATTTGTCCATGGCTAGTTTTATATTTCACGCCCATTCAAAACTGCATTCATACAATTTTGTTTTATAATCCGCGACGGCCAGGCCAGGAATAAAAAGGCGCAAATACTTGTTCTGTGTCTGGGTGCTATGAGACCAAGGACCTCGAGTGACTGGGTCCCTAGATACAGGGAATCCTAGTTAAGATCCGGGATCTATGTATATGATCGTTGGGCGTTATTATTATTTATTTTGTTTATAAAATTCATACGTGAGTATTGAATGAATATTTTTCTATTCAATACTTTTTATTATAAAGAATAAAGAAACAAGAACATATTTTATCTACGTAAACTCATATTAATAATATCATCAAAAACTTACACCAGTGAAGTTCCCAAACATCCCGCCTGGACCCATGCAAGTGATCATTTCATTATACGAAGTAAGTACATCGACCTAAAAGCAATAAAATTATCTAAGTATAAATTATACAATACATTTCAATACAATACAATAATACTTTATAAAACACCAACTAATACATAACAATGCACGTTAAAAAAACTTACAAAGAATGGTAGAACAAAGGGCGGTCTTATCGATTGATATTTAATCAACTTTTCGATACCATTAGTCAGAGATCAGTTAAGCGGCAGTGAGGTACGAGGTAAAGCTGTAGTTAATTATACCGACAATGTTGCTTATATCTGGCATTTTTCAATTTATCTATTAAAATCTATTGTAAGTTTAGTATCGACAGCCTCTGTGGTGTAGTGGTTGAGCACGTCGGCTCATAGCCCGGAGGCGGCGGGTTCGATTCCCGCAGCAGGACAAGTATTTGTGCACAGAAAAAAGTACAAATACTTGTTCTGAGTCTGGGTGTTGTGGAGCCATGGTCCTCGTAGTTCCTGGGTCCCTAGACACAGGAATCCTAGTCAGGCTCCAGGATCTATGTATGTGATCGTTGAGTATTATTATTATTACCTTGAAGTTACATTTTTTTTTTAATGTTAAGGAATGACGTGACGAGCTAGCCGTTCGCCTGATGTTAAACGACACGGCTGCCCATATCAGCTGCAGTGTCACTCGGAACTCTAAAGTATAGAGGTTAGCGTGACACTGCACCGCGCACGTCATCCTGAGACATCAGCACAATCTTGTAATAAGATTACTAAACTGTGAGATCAGATCATAAAGTCTCATTTGCCCAGTAATTTCACTAGCTACAGTGCCCTTCAAACCGGAACACAGCAGTGCTTGCGCACTGTGGGCAGGTTAAAAATATATAATATGTACGTAGCTAGAGTGTGTAGAGTACAAGATGGCATCATTTCAAAGACTTACGAACCAATCCCACTCACAAGTTTCATTATAAAATAAATTAATCTATAATTTTAATAACCACGAACCCAAACGAGCAATTCAAAATTAATTAATTGGGTCACCATGGTTTTTGTGGCTGTAACATGAAATTTCAATTAGCCATCGAACAAAATGTTTGAAAAGGTTTTCAGAGAGTAAAACTAAGTAAATGATTGATAAATGTCGCGTACAGACTTTTCTGAACGTTACGTCTTATTTATAATAATACATAAACGGGTAACCTATTAGAAATATAAGTGTTAATGAGTAATGATGAAAATTCCATACTAATATCACAGATTTTAAAATATTCTAATATTATAGATTCGAAAGTACCGTGTCTGATTTTTTTATTATACATTTTCAAGATTATGATTGAACTAAACGTGATGAAATTTTGCTTTGATCATGTGTTTATTTTCGGTAAGCTTGTTCCATCGTATACCGCATCATCAGTTAGGATAGTCATGGTCAATCGTAAATCTATTCAGCTATAAGAAAAATTTATATTTCTATTTAAACTTGAGATAAAATTGGAGTAGTCGACTCTCTTAAAGTCGACAACTTTCGGTTACTTACGACCTAACCATTTTAAAATTAAGCTTTTAGAGCCATCGGAGAAAAGTTATCGCAACTTATTGAAATGCAAAACGAAACGATATTGAAATCATCGACCACGGTTTTCCGACTCTGAGAGACCGAACTAAGTACTACGTACCTTGTTTTTGTTACTAACTTTTCAACCGACTTCAAAAGGGGGAGGTTCTCGATTCAACAGAATTTTTTTATGTTTGTCACCTCAGAACTTTCGACTGGGTGAACCGATTTTGATGATTTTTTTTTATTTGAAATCTGGTGCATCCCACGTGGTCCCATTTAAATCAAGATCTGACTAGTAGTTTTTGGGTCTCTTCATTTATTATTAGATAATCTTAATTTTTTTTATGTTACGAAATGACATGACAAGCTAGTCGCTACACGCGACGCTAGAGCGACAAGACTGCTCATATCAGTTGCAGTGATAATAATAATAATAATGCGTATTTCAATTTCGAGTCGATTCTATTGGGATTCAAGTCGGTTAAATCTTTTTTTTAAAGGAATTATGCTAACTTTTTATACTGATTCAAATCAACTAACCTTCCCTTTATAAATAATATAAATATACGCCTGTACATCCCGGCATTGAACAACTGTATCTCCTTTCAAAAAATACATTTCTTTTAGGTGCTGCGTGATGACCCTGATGAAAGACCTCTCAACCTTTCCGAACAGCGGTACTTCTCTGAGGGCCCTTTCGTACATGAACACTAATGTGTCTTCCATCAAGGCTGAGTTCAAGCGACGGCAGATTTGCTGGGAATATCAAATCCAGTTAATTCAGTCAACTTTATTTCCGTAAATTAATTTACTACCAGCACGATTTGCCTATACAATAACGGTTTCTTTAATTCATATAAAAACTTTCAAGCCGTTACACTTTATTTAAGTGTAATGTCTTGAAAGGTTTTATACAACCTAACAAACAAATTCAAATCTAACAAATCTTGTCCTATATGTTTTTTGTCCAAATTCACATTTTCTCAAAATCCAATATAAAAGATTCAAACAAAGATTTTTCACTAGTTGACTAGTTGAGAATAATTCTTTAACATATTTTGCAGTGTTATAAAATAACAATTATCTTTTAGAAACCATAGTAGGCTTTATTCAGCATTGAAACACTTTCAAACAACAAATTCCGTCAATGATCAACGAAAAATCTGCGCCAATTTCCCGTCCATTAATAAAATGATGGAATGCGTGGGTAACACTGCAATTTAGGTACCAACGCCGCACCTGCGACCACTATGTATCGAGTATTGATCGGGAATGAGACTCATCATTTATCCCACCAATCTCTCCTGTGACGTGTCATATTTCAATATGACTAATACTTTCGGCTTGTTATAATAACAGCTTAAAATAAAATATATTCGTACGGTTGTCCTATTGATAAATCCAATCAAATCTAAAGGAATAATACGTCATGTTAAGCTTATAATCCTCTTCTGTTTTTGTCAGGGGCATAGGTATTGCGGCAGGAAATATTTCGTATTAAATAAACTTTCGGAATTGGCAACGAGGGACAAAAATATACAATAAAAAAATAATTCAACAAACTTGCGGATTGCTGCCATTAGTTCTCTTCCACACATATTCGAAATATTTCAGAGTTTTCGCTGTCAGCGCTGGATCCACGTTCTCTTGGTACAAAAAGTTCTCCAGATCTCTTGTTTTTTCCTATGGAATATACGAGAAACTGAGCTCGTTAAAACTAATATAATTACAGTTCTGAAACATAGAGTCGTAATGTTTTTAATGGTGAAAGTTTTGGCACCTATAATGTTAATGCATACCCCCTACACACACTATGAAACCAGTATTTTAGAGCATCATACGAGCTCAAAGCGACGGACGTTTATTTTAATCAAAACTGCACCACTATGGTTGCATAACAGTGGCGTAGATCCCGATGTGCATAATTTTGATAGCTCTAAACTATGACATTGCTTGCATTTGCATTATTTTATTACATAAGTACCGGTGTCCATTTTGATGCGCAAAATAATAAATAAATACTATGTACTAAAAAATTAGGTCTCTTTCATAGAGTGTCTAACGTAGAGACTGAATTTTTTGGACTGTCGCATTAGATTTTTAGCATATACATTGTACTTACTTATTTAAGAAGAGCTTCTGCCCGCAGCTTCGCCCGTGGCGTGGCCTATGGGAAAATAATTCAACCACCCATTTCACTCTCATAAGGGTGGAATTTCGAAAAATCTTTTCTTAGTGGATGCTTACGTCATAACATCTACCTGCATGCCAAATTTCAGCCCAATCCGTCCAGTGGTTTGGGCTGTGCGTTGATAGATCACTATGTCAGTCAGTCGATCAGTCAGTCACTTTTGAGTTATATATATTTTGAAGAAGATTTAGCGCAACAGAATCGATACTAGTACCTATCTTTTAAACAAAGATATGTCAGGTAATTATTGTGGTGCATAAAGACTACCTATCTTTTAAACAAAGATGTGTCACGTAATTATTGTGGTGCGTAAAGACTAATTTCATGATGTGCGTAGGGGTACCATTGTATAATGTATATTTGGGCGACGGCGCTTACATATAAGGGTTCCATCTGATAGCGTTTATTGCCCGCTTCGTCCAGTCAGGCGGGATTATGAAGCTTTTACATTTCTAGGCGGAAAATAACTCTAAATTCTGCAGATGCCTACTCATATCTGTGTAATAGCATGTACTAGCACCAACTCTTGCGACATTAAAATGATTTACTGAGTAACAAAGTTATAATGGCGAGCCGTACTCAACGGGCTTTTTAGTATATTTTGGACAATTTTCAAGTATTTTATAGGTATCTATTTAAATAATAGTGGCTAGATAATAGCATAGTTAATATAAATCAATAAAATAAAATATGATATACCGACGAGCTCTTAGAAGCTTTCGAGTAGGCCCAAAAAATTTGTTTGTGATACATAATTTTATTATATGCTAGTTGCGCTCTGCAGTTTTAGCCGTGATTAATCCAGCGTATAACTTATCTGCATTTCAAGTTTCATTGAAATCCATTCAGTAGTTTTGCGTGACAGAGTAACAAACATCCGTATATCCATACATACAAACTTTCGCGTTTATAATATTAGTAAGGAAAGGTTTTATAAATATGTTATTAATATAGGTGGTCACTATAAAGTTACTTTACGATAATCCAATTATTTCTCAGGATATAAACGTATGAAGTAGCTCAGTAGTACATAGAAACAATAATTATGTTAAAACTTAATGTAACTACCCTCGATTATGATTTAATGAGAACTTTATTTTTTTACGTATTGTATTAAAAATTTGAAAAGGCGGTCTTTAGCCTGTGAAACATATTAATTTTAAGACAGATATAACTTAGATTCTAGCACTAATTGTACGTAACATGTAATATTTATTAAAATAAAAACTTTTTGAAATGATATGAAATTACTATAAAGTCAGTAATAAAAAAGAATAAATATCTTTTCTCTCTTTCTTTTACTTACAGTATGTTCAAGCAAGGCCTGGGAAGCAGTAGAACGTGTCGATGCAACGTATCCGAACATAAAGGCAAAGTAGAGCAAGCCAATAATTTGGAGTGCCATGACTAACCAAACATCTATTTTGTTAGCTATTTGCACTGGGGTACAACCTAGACCTAAAAGTCATCAAAACATAGTTTTATATATGACGGCGGCTACGTCCAGTTATAAACTCTATGCACAGCGATCGAGCACCGTAATTTACCCTGTGGTGGCATTAAATGTATTACAGGGGCAGCACCGGCAACTGTCATGGCGGCCCTACCTGTCTAGCTATATAAAGGGATCGATTGGTGTGCTACGGATCATTCTTGTTCCAGACACGGCGCGGTGTGGACATGCTGAAGGCCTATAGTTATATAGGTTGCAACCTACCTACCTACGCAGAAACCCGTTTCTGCCCACATCAGAAGTGGGATTGCCCATTTCTACATCACTCTTCAAGCAACGTGAAACGTGACGTGACGTGAATGATGACGTGACGGCGGGTGATACTAATATCAAATTTAGTTGCAGGGTTAACCCGGACCAGTGGAATAAAAAAAAGAGAATAAAAGTTATGGTAAAAAAAGTAATGATTCGTGAGAGAAAAAAAGAGAAAAAAAGGGTAAAAAAAAAGTGAAAAAAAAGATTAATGAAATGAGAATGTAAAACTGATGACAAAAAAATGTGTCTGAATGCTAAAGGGATAATTTATCCGGTCTAGCACTAATTGGTATGAGTTGAAATGATGATTATTGGTTGCTAAAGGGATATCTATCCGGTCTAGCACTATCCGGTCCATTTCTTATAAATGAAGGGATAAGGTAATGTTGGAATGATGATTTTTGGTTGCTAAAGGGATATCTATCCGGTCTAGCACTATCCGGTCCATTTTTATAAATGAAGGGATAAGGTATAAGTTTGTTGATTTTTTGTTGCTAAAGGGATATTTATCCGGTCTAGCACCATCCAGTCCACTTTTTGTAAATGAATGGATACTGATGGTCCTGAAGGGTTAACCCTACAATTACAACTCTTTGTAAATGGCCTTTGTGGAGAGGAGACCAGGGTTAACCCTGACGATGACTGGCAGGTTAAAATGCTTTTGTCTAATCAAATTGAAACCTGATCTTTTGACTTTGACTCCAAGTTTAACTCAATTTAATTGTCAGGATGAACGAGCAATAACACTGATGTCCCTCACCAGGTACAAAGTGAAGCTAAGCGTACGAGGACGTACGCACATCAGTATGGCCGTGACGGCGGCTACGTCCAGTTATAAACTCTATGCACAGCGATCGAGCACCGTAATTTACCCTGTGGTGGCATTAAATGTATTACAGGGGCAGCACCGGCAACTGTCATGGCGGCCCTACCTGTCTAGCTATATAAAGGGATCGATTGGTGTGCTACGGATCATTCTTGTTCCAGACACGGCGCGGTGTGGACATGCTGAAGGCCTATAGTTATATAGGTTGCAACCTACCTACCTACGCAGAAACCCGTTTCTGCCCACATATATGTAGATAATAGATATGAAACTTAAAGTTAATGGGATCTAATATTATTTTAGGCAAACCTGTCCCCAACGACGATCAAACGGTTGATTTCTCTCAGATATAATTGGCTCTCATAACAAACCCACTCACATGAAATAACAAGGAAGTATTTCATAATGTCTAGTTTTCTGTATACAAAGTGATTCAGCTAACATGGATCAAACGATATGTGGGGGTGGGGGGTTTCAACGCGCATCGGATAGATCCTCATGTATGCTCTACCATTTTCAACCGTTTAGGAGATACAATTTTTTTTTCGCAATTTTTACCAAAGAGCGTATTGGATCATAAACATTAAAATTTTGTTTTAACCTTTCGTGCTAGGGTGCTAATTTTTGTTATGAACGTATACTTGGATAGTACACCTATTGAATAACGTATTAATTTAGTTACATTAACCAATAATGTCTCGACAGAAAAATAAAATCTATAAAAAAACTGGTGGCGTAACGTACTGATCTAAGTTTATGGAGCCAATTAAAAAAGAACACACAGAATTGTGACGAAGTTAAAATAAGCTGAATATAATTTTACTTTAAATAGTCAAACATTGAGTTGAGTTATTAAAAAAGGAATGAATGACGCTTCATACATCAATCTAACATATCCCGATGAAATCCTACTACAAATTCGGTAGTCCTACTATCTACTTTTCTGTAGAGTTCGTCTAGGTAGTAGGTACAACAGCTTTGCCAGTAATTCTGCCGTCAAGTAGTAAAGTCCGAGCACCACCTTTGTTCTGCTTTGAAGAGCACTGTAGCTAGCGAAATGACTGCTCAAAAGAGACTTTATGACCTGCTAGGCGATCAAGTAACTTGATTGCAACTAATAGAAAGAAACACAAATTTGTGTGGATTTGAATCAAAGTTCCGCTATCGTTCCGTGATCAACCCCTGATCTCACAACTGAGTAATCTTGTTATATTAGACTGTGCTGATATCTCGCAGTGCGCGCGAAACCATATATGTATATCAGAGTTCCGAGTGGCATTCCAATTACTGTTATGAGTGTCCGTGACACTTAACATCAGGCGAAGGACTACTGCTACCTAAAGACGTCACAAAAAATTTCATAATATATTTTATAATCGCTTGGTATAATTTTTAGAGCGTTTTATATTGAATTAACGAATCAGACCGCAGCCACTTTTGTGTGTTTTCACTTTACATGATCCACCCTGATGTTATCTAATTTATCAACCGTAAGCCTTCCCTAAGTATCTTTACCCTATTTATAATTTTAATAACTTCTCATATAACTTCCCGTATGAGGCGAGGAATTTCGGTGAAACTTCTTCGTACAACTTTTGAGAAACTGGCTCTTATATTCGTAACTGACGAAAAGTCGAACTAATGTGTTATGCCTCACAAGTAATTTAAAAGTTTATTGACATTCTATTGTTTTCTTCATCAGTAAAGTATTATATGTATTATTTATAGTAATAAGCTATTTATAATAATAAGTGAATAATAATAATAGCAACTCCCAACGATCACATACATAGATCCTGGACCCTTACTAGGATTCCATGTGTCTAGGGACCCAGGAACTACGAACACCATGGTCCCACAACACCCAGACTTCCTGTTTTTCTGTGCACAAATACTTAAATAATACTTGACCTGCCGCGGGAATCGAACCCGCCGCCTCCGGGCTATGAGCTGACCTGCTAAACCATCACACCACAGAGGCTGTCAAATTACCTTTTGCTAAGTAGACAGTATAGTTCTAGCCAGAGAATTATTACAAGGTACCAATAAAAATATACAGTTCTAGTAAATAATCAAATTTCAATTACCAATTTTTGGTAACTTACCAACAAATATTTCGAAAACCCAGTACAATGTGTATATATATTCCGTCACGGCTTCTAAAATTTTCAATTTTAAATTAGTAAGTGGTGTCATTGTTCAATAATCAACCCTAATTTTTAAAACCAATTTTTCACCTTTCGTTTCATACTTGCCGCTCGAAACAATAAGCACTCGAGAACAATTGACCATAATGTGCTTTGCACCAACTGGCAGATATGACTTGCATGAATTCAGGAACACGAACGCCGTCGCCACATTGACAAGTGTCAGAGCTATCGGCAAGAACTTCAGCAGAACAACGGCTGGATTGACTCGCATTATGTCGCTCTCCCAGTATGAAAAAGCACCCGTTACTCTAGCCACCTAAACAAAAGCATTGTGAGGTAGATACATTACATTCATTGCTTACAGAACTTACAAACTAACAGCAGTAACGAACTTGGCTGACTGAACTGCACAGTTATGTGTTTGGAAAAAGTAAAATAAAGTAATACTGACGTGGTGAACGTCAGGGTGAGTTTATTCAAAAGCTGAATTTATTCGTTTTATTTTTTTCAAAATACGAAATATGCAAGCAACGCCCCTATTTCACGTATCAGCTCAACATACAATAAGAAATTTTCGGATCTCGATATCTTTAATACTTCCAAAAATACCTTCAAAAACAAGGTATTCCAACAGTTACTGGGTACGGAATAAGTTATTTCCTATTTATGTAAATATAAAAAACACACACACACACACACGCACACACACATAAACACACACACACCCACACACTCGTGCATAAATTACCTATTATTAATTAATTAAACGTTACTACTAATAATCATACACCTAACCCTACAACCTTAGCACACCCTCATTATCACTCTTTAAAACATGCGTAATGCAGTGCGAGCTGTGTCTCTTTGATTATAAAACTTGTATTACTATCGAGACCTATTATTGGCTACATTAATATTCTGCTTTTATGTAATTACTATCTATATTATCCTAATGCTGTTGGTCTTTTAATAAATAAATAAATAAATTTCGCATTACTCAATCATGTATCAAAAATTTTAGTGAAAATCTCGATAAAAACAAATCCTTTAAATATTTTTGATTTGGTACGCAAAATAAGCAAAACTGATATAAATCATAAATCACAATACTAAAATCTGAACTGTGCAGTTCTAAATGCGCTGTTTATGAGAAGCCTAAAAGATACGATTGTCATTGTTACGTACTATGTTAACCGTTTCACCATTTTCAAGTACTCGTACTCATTTCAGTATTTTAACATCCCAAGCTTGAGCGTAGCGGAAAATTTTCTATGGTGTAATCATAAAGATTATAAATGTACGTTTTTGTTGGGGCACCCTCAATGGCCTCGGAAAGTTTGGGAAACATTTGATTGCTCCAGGGATAACGTAACGAACCATGTCGAAAACTTTAACAAAAGCAATCTTTAGTAACACACCATAAACACTTTGATCGGCTATTAGAAGTTTTAAACTTTTGATAAGGTTTCAACAATGCTAATAAATTTACATATATTATGTATGTGTTTATAGTAATATATATATTAGTGTATTATTAAATATGTATAAATGTATAATACGTAATTTTATATGTAAGCATTATTGTTTATACATTTTTTAACATTAATAAAAAAAATATTTTTCAAATTCTCCATTAGTTCCACCCCCTCTGGGTCTAGACTGGAAATCAGCACTGGATGTCTCCGATGACCAGCAATATGCTGAACCGACGCCCATTCGATACTTGTTTTTTTAAATTCGTTATATACATATTATGAATAGTATAACCTGATTTTGTAGTTTTGTTTTAGGCAAGTATTGAACAAATGTCTTTCTATTCTATTCTAATACATTTTCGAAATTAACGCAAAGAGATCTCAATGAATTTCCCTCTACAGTTAACTATAGTAAAGTAAGGTAATGATGTAGTTTAAAATCAAGAAACATCAAAACATACCAAAAGAATCCTGTTCATTCTGTAGAAGTCTAAATCCGAGTTTTCATTCACTATCCGGACCTATAACAGATGGAGTCGCTGCTTTTAATATCATCAAAGCAACGGTTTTAATTTCACAAGAAGCACTATTCAATTTCTCTTCGTCGGTATGACAGGTTCAAAGGGGCTTAGAACAAGCCTTATGCCTTTGAATGCGGCTCCACCTTTCACCTGGGCTTAACTGTAGGTTCGAGAGACTGGTGTTAGTATGCATCCTTATCTATGTGTGTCCAGAATGTTCAGGCACATATCCGATTATCAGTAGCTCATTGTTTCAGACTATCTCAGCTACAGTGATTGCTGATCCCTTTGTTACAATATACTAAATTGTGCATGTATTTGATATGCAGGCGTGAACGTAATTGAAGGGATGAGATCAAGAAGGGTTTAACTGTTTTTTTTTTATAAAATGACTTATGGGTATCGTTGGATTCAGCGTGAAATTATCTACAATAATACATTCTCAAAATACCAAAATGGGGCTTAAATCTCGAGATTTTGAGTCTAAAAACGGTTTATCTGTCACAGGAATTTGGAGTAATTGTATGAATTAGTACTATATTTAGTATTTTAAAATAGAATTAAAACATTTTCAAGCATCTGAAAAGGAAATTTGAATTACCTTATGAGCACTCTACACTAAAATGACGCCGTTGAAGTTTAAAGTCAATTTTCTCGAAACTATCAATTTGACAGTTAAACCCTTTTTATTCTCAATCCTTCAATTTAGTTATACCTGGACTGTATATTTTAAGATTATCGTATTAGATTGTCCCGTACAAGATAGTTAATTAACTGATTAATATCGCATTATAATCCGTCACGGCATTCTCATCTGATTGCATCTTATGCAATTATACGATATATGGTGCGACATGATGCAATTATGATAAGTTTAGAAATTGAGCCATTACAATAATGTGTATTTTATTGGTGACTAGTTAACCCGCCCCGGCTTCGCACGGGTGAATTAGTAAAACGCGGTCGAACAGGATAAAAAGTATCCTATGTCCGTCTCCTGGTTCTAAGCTACCTCCCCACCAATTTTCAGCCAAATCGGTTTAGCCGTTCTTGAGTTATAAATAGTGTAACTAGCACGACTTTCTTTTATATATATGTCGGACAGTATCATATTAAGGTCATCCGTATCTCTAAATATATATAACTCAAAGATGACTGACTGATTGACTGACTGACATAGTGATCTATCAACGCACAGCCCAAACCACTGGACGGATCGGGCTGAAATTTTGCATGCAGGTAGATGTTATGACGTAGGCATCCGCTAAGGATTTTTCGAAATTCCACCCGTGATAGGGTGAAATGGGAGGTTGAATTATTTTCCCATAGGCCACGCCGCAGGCGAAGCTGTGGGCAGAAGCTCGTTTATCTATATACTTAATTCTGATTCTTTTCATCAGACACAAATTTAAACGAAAATATCTACCGTCTTACCACAAAAGATTTAGACACGCCTTAAACAAGTGTTTAAGTACTGTTTATATTGTTAAACACGCGTTTGACATCTGTCTATGCCTTGTTTATGTATTTGTGGTAACACGGCTAGTGTCATCTTTGTCGTCAACCAAATACTGCCACTGCTGGGACACGGGACTTTTCTCACGGGGAGAAAATGTATGCCAAAATGTGTCACTTTCTCCCCGATTATTGAACCACCGCGCTGGCCATGTGTGGGTTAGTGTATGAAACATATTATGGAATTAAGTGATATTTGAACATGCACTATCCTCATGATTTTTTTCTTCACCGTTGTTCTGAATTTAATTTGTAAAATCATTTGTACAGGGTGAAGCGGGATCCCCATCAGGGTGCATCGGTTTAAAAGTCACGCAGGCTGTCTCACATTTACTCTTTGTATCTGTGAAACTCATCTATTTGACAGCCTCTGTGGTGTGGTGGTTGAGCAGGTCGACTCGTAACCCGGAGGTGGCGGGTTCGATTCCCGCGACAGGACAAGTATTTGTGCACAGAAAAAAAAAAGCGCAAATACTTGTTCTGAGTCTGGGTGTTGTGGTACCATGGTCCACGTAGTTCCTGGGTCCCTAGACACAGGGAATCCTAGTTAAGGTCCAGGATCTATGTATGTGATCGTTGGGCGTTATTATTATTATTTTATTATTTCTACACGCGAAAGTTTGTATGTATGGATGTTTGTTACACTTTCACGCAAAAACCACTGAATGGATTTTAATGAAATTCGGAAAGCAGATAGCTTTTATACTAGATTAACACTTATTAATTTTCTCCACAGTTAAAGCCACGGAGCGTAATCAATAAACAATAAAAAATTGCCAATTCCAATTTTGTCACATAGTAATTTTTCATTCAGTTTTAGTTTTAATTTCAAAACCAAGGTTTTGTGCTCCGTTATCTTTAACAAATTAACCATGCTTTTAGTCCATCTATCAATTAATTAGCAAACATACAAACTTAAAAAATATGTTCTCCTGCTGAAGTATTTAAAAATGTCTTACCAGTTGTTCAAATGGAAAAATACTGATGATATCCAAGAAGAAGGCGTGTCTCAAGTACCGAGACACAGTGAGAAGTGGATGGGTGACCAACAGCGATCGAGAGTCGTAATAAGCCACGTAGGACATCACTATGATATCTAAATATAAGAAGGTATCCGTGTAATGGTAAGTGTACCCGTACCGATGTTGTTTTGTCTGTAAAACAATACAATGCCTTGTAATATTGTTTGAAGCATTAATTTTAGAATCTACTGGTTTTTGTTACTCTCTAAGGAGTTTGAAGTAAGTCTAAGAAGTAAAAGATCATCGTGTTATCACCATCAGCTGCTTCGAGTAATATTTTTTTATGTTACGAAATGAATGTTTTTTTTTTGCCGTATGGCAACACTAACGGCAACACGTCTAAAACAGCTGTGCTGTAGATTTAATTGTTAAAATAATTTAAAATAAGCTTTTAAGTCGCTTAATTATCGTATATTATTTATATCCAGTCGTAATTAATAAGTGCCAGTGTTTAAAATATCGTTTAGTGACGTAAAACTTCCATTACCGGCCGGGCAAAAACGGACGGTCATTGACAACGAGTTTGGAAGGATAGATTATCTTTCACCATCGAAACTGTTTCCAAAACAGGGGAAGTATTGTTATCTTTACACGTTATGATCCTTTTTTATAGGTTTTAACAAAAATCAAATGCCCAATGGCTTTGTTGAGTTTGTACAGTGTAGTTATTTGGTAACTTAATAATCCTACCTACATAATTAGGTTCCCACATAGTTCATGTACCTAAATATAATTTTAAACAAGTTTTGTTTATTAAACAAGCTCACTATAGAGAGATCTACCTATTAGAATTTATTACATTTTTTAATAATAATAATAATAAATAACAAATCTTTATTGCAGACACTGAGATCCATATCAAAATTCAAAATTAAAATTAATTAGATACATAGAATAGACACACACAGAACACATAATAATACATAGAGCCTTTTAGGTGGCAATAGCCACCCAACGTTTATACGTGGCAGTCAGCAGCAGTCTGTCTACCAGACTTCTAACGATTGCATTATTACACGTGTCAGCTCTGGACATGAACGACGCAATGCGCTTACGTTGTATGGCATTAAAAGAGTCGACTCGCCATTCGGTGAACATTCCTGAAGCGCTGCAGTAGCGCTTCAAGCCCATCAGCTGCCTAAAGATGTTATTATAGGCTACTCTGATGGCGTCAAACGCTTTCAAGGTATATTCTGTCCAGAGCTGACAAGTGTAAAACGACTGACAGAAAGATTTAAATAATGTAATTTTCACGTCAGGCGCTGCTCTGTAGAACTTTCTGGCAATCATGTTGCCTACCACGCACAGAGCGCGCCGTTGTCTCTCAATGTCCTCATCGTCCGTAAGTCTAGATGTCACGATGTGGCCAAGGTACTTGAAACTCTCCACCGTTTGAACCAGCTGTCCATTGAGATGCACAGCAGGTACAGTTTCGGGTCCCCTACCCGACCTAAAGATCATCATCTCTGTTTTTCTGGTGTTGTACACTAACTCATGTTCGTTTGCGTACCGTTCACAGACAGCCAGGAGTTTTCTCAAGCCTTTGATCGAAGGGCTGAGCAGCACCATATCATCAGCGTAGCTCAGATTGTTGACGTATCTACCATCCAACCTGAGCCCAACTGGAATGCTGCTCAGCTCCACGATCAGATCATTCACGTAAAAGTTGAACAGGTCGGGAGAGGTGGTCCCTCCCTGCCTCACCCCACAGGACAGCCGATAGCTATCCGAGAACTCGGAGTCCCATCTGACGCTGTTGGTCTGGTTGCCGTACCAGTATGCAAGAAGACCAACAACCTCAGGTGAGACACCAGAGCCGTGCATTTTCTCCCACAGTAGATCATGGTTGAGCGTATCGAATGCACGACTCAGGTCCAGGAAACATGCATAAACAGTTGTTTTATGTTGTTTATAATACTTAATAATTTCCTTCAAAGAGAAAATAGCCATGTCGGTGGAGAGCTGAGGGCGAAAACCAAACTGTCCATCGTCGACATCCACTGACGTAATATGGGAATACACTACTCTTTCAAGCACCTTGGCCACGATCGTAGCAAGAGAAATAGGACGGTAATTTGTTAAGCTCGATGTATCACCCGTTCTATTCTTTATGATAGGTACGACCACGGTACGGATAAGTTCCTCAGGTAAGTAACAATGCCTCACGCAGAGGTTAAAAAGCCGCGCTAAGACGTCACAGATATACTGGCCGGCAAACAATAAATGTTCTATACTGAGGCCGTCGTGGCCCGGAGACTTACCACGCTTCATGTTTTTCAAAATTACCTCGACATCCTTTGGCATTATTGATACGTGGAGAGGCTCCGGGCCTCGACAAGCCCTAGGCCCACAATTACTATTTTCATTATTCTTTACATTAAAATGATTTTTAAATAAATTAGCTATATTTTTCTTGTTCTTTTCTCCTTCTACACTTATAGGTAAGCTATTTCGATTATCTAGTTTTTTTGTTTCTTTCCAAAATTCCATAAAATTATTGTTGGCACGATGTCGAGCCAGCATATCCATTTTTATCTTTTCTTTATTTTTCAATACATACTTTAGCGCAGCTTTATACTCTCTGCGTGAGGCAGTCATGTTCTCGTAGTGATAACCCGAACGTGGCCTACCGTACAGTACCCACAAAGAAAACATTTCTCTAGCCTTGACATGAGAGCGTCTAACGTGAAAATTCCAACCTATTATTTTTTTACGCTTCCTTTCACACTTTAACTTAGATGTACACTCTGCTGCTGACTGCAACGCTTTCACAATATCATTGTAAAATTCGTCAATACATTTATAATGATGTTCATTATCACATACAAAATCGATACTCATACACTCCATACTATTAAATACATTGTCATACTTATTCATTATATCACAGATTTTTTTATCGCACATTTCTGAATACCGTATTATTTGTTCCTGTTCTCTGTCACCCCATAGGTGCTTTTTAATAATATTTGCACTGTCGTCGCTGTTGTCGCACGATATCCTACCATTAATGAAGCTGAAATTACAATCCATGACCAAAGGAAAGTGATCAGACGCAGTTACCGCATAAGCCACATGCACATTCGTCACCAGAGGAGCCGCTGCCTCCGTTACAAGACAGTGGTCGAGCCAGCGGCACGAGCCGCTCGCGTTGCTAACGAATGTAAACGTATTGGAATCGAGCCTATCTAGGTCTAAGCAGATTAACGAATTCTCACCACAATAATCCAACAGCTCTTTTCCAAAAAGAGTACCCGGGTGCGCGTTAAAATCTCCCATGATCAAAGCACACTCGCTATCCACGCTCTCGATCACCGCACTAATAAGCGCCAAACAATCGGTAAATTCTGGCAGATTTTCATCATTATTAACCGGCATATAGACGCTAAACACTAGTAGGCTACGATCACCCTGAGCCAGGCGCACGGCAATCACTCGATCACTATCACACGGTATGACGTCGGCCTTGGTGAACATGCTGGTCCGCCACATAAGTGCAGTCCCACCATAGGGCCGTCCTCTAAGCACCACTGACGTATCCACTGACGATTTAGTACAGCAGCTGAACTCCTTATCGATCTTATTAATAATACCAAGATCATGTGGCATCAGCCAGTGTTCCTGGAGACAGACTACATCTGAATTCTTGCATATATTTTGTACATCTAGAATACAGTTCTTTATAGAATGGCAATTGAAAGAGACGAATCTTAAATTATTTCTATATATTGTTTGCATATCCATAATTATTTATCAAATGTAGCGGTGTTGCTCCCAGGAGAGCGCTGTTGTCGATATCGTCTAAATACCAACCCTTCAGGCCAGAAGTCTTTTTGTAAAAACGTGCTAAGCTTGGAAGTTAGTATTTTAATTTTAAAAGAATTGAAGTTTGTTTCTCTAATCTGACTCAATTTTACAACCTCTAAACATTCTTCATTCATGCTCTTAATGTGTTCTATAATGTCATCTACTTTTATATGTTTCTGTGTCCGCGATAAGTAAACAAACGCTAGCGATTCAGCAGCTTGCAGTTTGGTAGTATCTTTTAATGTACCCCTTGTGTTTCTATATCTGTAGTATGGTGTCGGCTTCTTCCGGGCTACCTTTGTAAACCCTTCATCGTCATTTATCTTAATAGATTCGACATGAATCGCACTCGCAATATCTCGATACGTAGGTATGCATGTGGGGTCGGTATCCACAGTCAGCTGTTGCAAAGATAACGCGGTGTGCGCAGGGGCCGAGGCAGCGGGGGTAGGGAGGTCAGGCAGCACAGGCTGCACCACACTCGAGGCGAGCGACTGTGCGTGCGCACCGGCCCGCTTTCCGCGCCCGCGCCCTCTTCTTACCGTACTCGCCTCCGAACTGGTTCCGGCCGCTTCAAAGTGCAGTTCACTCGGACCCGCAATAACATTAATTGGACTTTGTACTATTGCCAGCTTATTTCTCGCATCCTTATCATCATGATAAGACCTAAGAAATAGATCGTTTTGTTGTGTACTGCGGGTATTGCAAGCCTCTCGGAGCTCTTTTATCATGCCTTTTACACTTTCAAATTCCATCTTTAAATCGTCTATATCTGAAGTTGACGTGGCGTTATCAGCACTTGCAGATGTTCTAGACTTAAGACAAGCAACATCATTCTTGAGCAGGGTCATTTCTTTGAGAAACGTGGTAATGTCAATATAGTCAAACGACACCGCAGGAAGTTTGTTTAAATTTTTAGCCACAAACACTGGTAGGCAGTCAGGCTCAAATTCTTTTATGAGCTTAATGATTTCGAGTATACTCTTTTGTTCAGACCCTTCCTTTCGCCTCAAATACTTTTTCGTAGGTGCCAGAAGCTTATAAGCAATCGCCCTTGCATTTTCAATTTCTTCCGTCGTATATGCACTTAAACATATTTGCGTGATCCCCGTTTCGGGGAGCGTGTCAACTTTATTGCTGGTAAAGGCCAACAACTCATTTATAACCACTTTGCACTGGGTGCATTGCTTCGTCAAATCACTGTTGATATTGTTATTACGCGAAGTTATATTACTAGGAGGCGAATGCATTGTAGCCATGGCGCGTGAGGCGAGCGTCGCAAGCGACAGCTCGGTACGGACTGATTGACTGTTTTTGCATTGGATAAAACTAATTTAAAATTTATTCATTGTGTATGATATGATACTTTTTATTGCATAAACTACATATCTGTTTATGGAAAAAAGATTACCCTTATAATAGTAAATAGTTTACTGTAGTAAATAGTGTATAAATAGTTAACAATAGTCCTTTTGTGTAAACCAAATTAATGAAACAAGATTTTTTTTTGTACCAGTAAACATCTAAGCCTGCCTTTCAACTAAGTTTCATTATAAATTTTTTTTATTGAATCATATATAAGTGGATTAATTTATTCACTAACAAATAGTTCTGCTAAAGCCAAGTATTAAGGTTACTGCTTCCTGTTTTCCAGAAAGAATTCCAATATATTGTACAATGATGACTCGCAGCAGAGCATTAAGTGACCTTGAATCCAAACTGAAGATAGCACTTTTAGAGCTCAAAGTCACCAAGGAGGCCAATGTTGGGCTCCTTAAAGAGCTGGAGGACCATGAGGCGGATATGTCTCGCATGCTAGGAAAACATGATGACTTAAAAAACCAATTGTCTGAACAAGATATAGTGTTGGAAGACATGAAGGACCAGCGAGATCGTATTCAGGCAACTCTTGATACCTATCAACATGATCAGGAGATGTATGAATCTGCTCTTAGGCGCATAAGAGATCTTGAGCAAGAACTAAACCTAAATAAAACCAAAATAGAAGAATTGGAATGTATGTGCAAAAATGTTAATGGAGTGGAAATCAACATCAACACCATGGATTTATACTCTGAGTTAATCCATTCCACACCAAGCACACCAGAAATCATCTCATTACCTATTATTGATCTTACTTCTCCTAAGTTAATAAAACATAGTAATAAATTAAGCATAAAAGGGTCAAACAAAATAAAAAAATATGTTAAGGTTAAGAAACGTTTACAACGGTTATCTTTATTGTCAAAAAGGTATAAGAAGTACTTTAAATGCACAAATATATGTAAACAAAAATTAGACTTGCATACTGAGTTACATGAATGCTATAATCTATTAGGAAGGAACAATAGAGAATTAGATTATATGAGTAGTAGAATGAATTGTTTGCAAAAATCATTACATGATTTAAATAAGAAATACTCATTGTCAAAACAACAAAATAAGGCACACATTGCAGCCACAGCTAGCTTAGTTGCCCAGAGCTCAAGTGTTTGTGATAGCTGTTGTTCTATGGTTCCGGAAGTGGACCAGCTTAGTCCGGTTTTGGCGCTGGGTGGGGGGGTTGGCTTGGCCTACTGGCCAAGCCAACCCCCCCATACAGTGTTGTGTGCTCAGGCACAGAGTACTGTGCCTGAGCACAGAACACCCTTGCCTGAACATAAGACACCTGTGCTGGACCAGAACAAAATTAAAGCAACCTGGAAAATAATTAATACCGAGACCGGCAAAACTAAACCTCGGCACCGAAAACTCACTCTTAGTATTAATAACAGATTAATATCTAAAGACAGTGAAGTTGCTGGTGCATTTGAGGATTTTTTCGTAAATATACCTGTAGTTACCACTCAGTCATTAAATTCATCGACTAGTGAGTCTTGTGCAATTCTTGCAGAGTGTGTTGATAAATGTGAAGTAGTTTTTAGATTTAGACATATTAATTCGGCTATAATTGTTAAGACCTTTAGGTCACTTAAAATAAAGAATACTGAGGATCTTTGGGGAATGTGTACCAGGGTTTTAAGTGGCATTGTCGCATTAATCGCACCATATTTAGCAGAAGTATTTAATAAATGTGTAGACGAAGGAGTTTTTCCCAACGTAATGAAAAATAGTAAATTGGTTCCATTATTTAAGTCTGGAAATAAGAATGATCCATCGAACTATAGGCCAATTTCTGTGTTACCTGCAATAAGTAAAATTTTTGAAAAAGAAATTCTTAATCAGTTGTTAACATTTTTTAACCTTAACGGACTGTTTCACAGTCAACAGTTTGGATTTACAAAAGGACGATCAACTACAGATGCAGGCGTAGAACTCTTTATACATATACTTGGTGCTTGGGAGAAGTCACAGGATGCCATAGGTATTTTTTGTGACTTATCCAAAGCATTTGATTGCGTATGTCACGAAACCCTAATTTTTAAATTAAAGCATTACGGGGTTTGTGGGAAAGCTCTTGATCTTGTCTCTTCTTATCTTGGTAATAGAATTCAGACAGTTGAAGTTAATGGAGCAAGATCATCTGGTTCTATCACTAAAATGGGGGTCCCGCAGGGTTCAATACTAGGACCATTCTTATTTTTGGCCTATATTAACGATCTTCCATTTTTTGTAAAGAACCTATGTGATATTGTTTTGTTCGCAGATGATACGTCTCTTATTTTCAAGGTTGACCGATCTACTAATGATTTTGACGACGTTAACAAGGCAATTTCACTGGTTTTGAACTGGTTTACGAAAAACAATCTACTGTTAAATAGTAAGAAAACTAAATGTATTAAGTTTTCGTTACCTAATGTTAGGGGGTCTCCTACAAATTTATTACTGAATGGTGAGGCATTAGATTTGGTACAATCTGTCACGTTCCTTGGCATAACTATAGACTCTAAATTACAGTGGGGTCCTCACATATCAAACATTGCTGGTAGATTGAGCTCTGCTGCATATGCTGTGCGTAAAATCAGACAGTTTACTGATGAAGCCACTGCAAGATTAGTATACTTTAGTTACTTCCACAGTATTATGTCATACGGCATCTTACTGTGGGGTAAAGCCGCGGACATACAATCAATTTTTGTCTTACAGAAAAGAGCAATTCGTTCCATTTATAACATGGAATCCCGCGACTCTCTCAGGGAACGATTTAAGGAGATAAATATTCTTACAGTGGCTTGTCAATACATTTACGACAATTTGATGTACACTCGCAAAAACATTAGCTCTTTTCCCAGATATTGCGACATTCATAACTTTAATACTAGGAACAAAAATAAATTGAAAGTTCCAAGATTCAGACTGCAGAAAGTTAATGGTTCATTTATGGGAAACTGTATACGCTTTTA
Organism: Ennomos fuscantarius; assembly: GCA_905220475.3. Classification (NCBI taxonomy): domain Eukaryota; kingdom Metazoa; phylum Arthropoda; class Insecta; order Lepidoptera; family Geometridae; genus Ennomos; species Ennomos fuscantarius. The sequence goes on from HG992033.1 coordinate 5,500,993, forward strand.
TAACAAGTTGCCCGACGGTATCGAACAATTGTCAATGCGTAAATTTAAATTATTCATAAAGTCAAACTTAATGAAAAAAGCCTATTACACAATAAATGATTATGTGTCGGACAAAAAAGCTTGGCCTGAATATCCCAAGCTTAACGGTATGAAAGCTTAGGTACTTTGCCTATTGCCTATTCCTATCTATAAATTCAGTTTCTATTTGTAATGTTTATAATAAGATAATCACGGTATTTTTCTTGCACCGGTGTGACGTGGTAGTTATTTTTGTAACATATTCATTATCTCAATTGTAATGAATTATATACATTGTAAAAGACAGTAGAAAGAAGACAAAAAAAAAATACATCACTGTAAAGTTTCTTGTAGCTTCTTCTTTACAGTTGTAATCGAAGCTTCGGATCAAAGTTTTCAATTCTGCATTGTGCCGGATTGCTTGCACCAGTAGTGAGAAAGAGAACTGCTTTTTTTTCAAACTCATATATTGTAATGGGCTTGCTATATTATTTGACGATAAGCACTTTGTAATTTTATATGCTTAGTGAAATAACTTAGTTTTAAGTACCTAGTATAATTTTGACTTGTAAAAGTGCTAAAATTAGCCTATTTGCAATAAATCTTTTGACTTTGACTTTGACTTTGACATGACGAGCTAGTCGCTCACCTGATGTTAAGTGACACGACTGCTCATATCAATTGCAGTGACACTTGAAACTGAAGCGTAGTTTCGCGTGACACTGCACTGCGCACGTCATTCTGAGACATCAGCACAGTCTAGCAATAAGATTACTAGACTGTGAGATTAGGTCATAAAGTCTCATTTGCCCAGTAATTTCACTAGCTACAGTGCCCTTCAAACCGAAACACAGTAGTGCTTGCGCACTTGCGCTGCTTGTACCTACCTAGACGTACTTTGCAGAAAAGTCCTACCACCTAGTAAAAGCTGAGTTGCGAAAATCAATGTTGAAACCAAGCATTCTTAGCTGTCATGCTGACATTTAGCTTTTAGTCCTCTCACGTACGAACGTAATGAAACAAAAACGTTTATTAGGATAAATGCATATAAGTAGGTAAACATTTACATTTTATATTTCCATCCTGGCGATTTTTTTAAGCATAGCCAAGCAAGTTTAAACCCAGCTTGTTGGAGTGTAAAATGCATTAATATGACAAGAAGTTAGTGACATTAATAATCCCATTCAATGGCTACGACATATGCCCTATAGGTATTGTTAATTTTATTTACAGGCTTTATTACTTCGAGTGGTTACGCAAACACGATTCCGAATGCGTATTTCTACGAAGTTTCACATTCATAATTATTGATCTATACAATCAACTAATTGAAAACCATGAGCGGGACCCATGCGAATACACGCACATTTAATTAAAATTGGCCCAGCCGCTTAGAAGGAGTTCAATGACACAATTACACAAATACAGAAGAAAAATAAATTATTAGATAAATTATGCATCTATTTGAGTTATGCATTTATTTCAATTATGCGTCTATTTAAGTTATGCATCTATTTAAATTATGCATCTATTTCAATTATACATCTATTTAAGCTATACATCTATTTAAGTTATGCATCTATTTAAGTTATACATCTATTTAAGTTATGCATCTATTTAAGTTGTTTCATAAAATGTATTCGATAAACTTACAGAAATGGCATACGGGATAACTAATATGTAATACACCGCCAGCACAAACCGTAATGTGCACCATAACTTGAGAAAAATGCCGTGGGGAGTGATACATCCTGGCAAAAATATGTACCTCAGATGTCTGCAACGAACAAACACACCTGCATGTTATTTACTACGGACCGAGAAAAAGAAATATAGAGTCTCTCATCTTTCTAATAAATAATAGAGAAAAGCTGATTTCAGATTTTTATTAGTTTACATAAGCAAATATAGGTAGTAGGTAGTTCCATAACTACCATTGATCTGAAAGAGATGGGGTGGCTATTCTTACGCCGGGATGCACGGCCAAAACAAAAATTGCATACCTATTCTTAATTTAACGTGTGATGTGTACTAATCTCGCCTTTATTGAAAGTTCCAATTCCACACGAAGAAAAGTAAACAACGCGATCACGAGCTGAAGTAAAGCTTTAGCAAAGATTAAGGACGTATCGGTTTCCAAACAAAGTTTGTACGAACTAATGACGCCCAATTAATCCATCGGCAGAAGTTTTTGCTGCCACTAATCCTCGCTGAGGATGATACTACCGTGTCCTTACCTCATGACCCCTAGCTTATCGAATGCCTTCACAAAGTGTGACCTCTCGTCGCGTCCGTTCAGTACCACGAAACTTTCCTTTATCTCTTGCTACAACAAAACACCAAGTTTGAAACAAGTTCTCGGACAAAGCAAGGTATTAATTTGATCTCGTATTTACCGCTATCCGGTTTATTTTGACGTCCATCCTTCTGGTAAGAGGTTTAGCTTCCTCGTAGCGCTTAGCTTCGGAACACACTTGAGGATCAACTAAAACCTGCGAAATGAAGTTGGATGTTGACACATTAAATTGACTACTTTGTGTTAGTTATAATAAATATATAGAAAATTGTCTGTTTTATAATTAAAAGATTGCGGAAATATGATAATAACGTACCTAGTTGAGATTTTTATTTATTTCGTAAAATTTACTTAAATAAAGAATCGTGCTAACGTAAACACTGAATAAGACAAGCAATGTTCAGTTTTCTATTATTTACTATAGTTAAAAATAACATTTATTGTACGTTAATTCAATAGCTATTATGCTGACTGGTTGTGGAAATCGGAAATTTCTTAAAACTCAACCGTCTTAATTTCATACTAAGAAATACTTAGATGACCGAGCTATTGACCTGAAAATTCCAAATAAAAAGATACTCCAAACATGTTTATAAAGGAAGAAGATCTGAGATAATAAACATAAATAAAAATACCGCCTAATAAAGAACCTTTTCCTTTTTGAAGTTACTTAAAAAAGAAAGATCACAGCTGTATTATATACTTGTAGTCATTTTATAACAAAATGTTCAAGTTACAGCATTGCTTGAAACTCATTTCAATGTTTCCGCAGGCTATTGCCCACGTTTAACACCGCACGGTTACCTCAACAATATTAAATGCATGAATCACCTTGATAATGGGATGACTAATATCAGGGAATGTGCCCCAGCACTGCACCAGCGAGGTGTATTCCACGTGGAGCAATATGCAGTTTGTCGACGTCAGAATAGTGTACACCTGTTAAATTAAACGTGTCTTTTGTGAAAGCGAAATAGTTTGCGCGCTAGAAATAGTGTTTTAGAATAATTGCTTTTGAGTATATTTTATTAATGTGAGAAGCACTAGGTGGTAGGATTTTATTGCAAAGTTCGTCTAGGTAGGTACCACCGCTTTGCCAGTTATTCTGCCGCCAAGCAGTAGTGCACAAGCACTGCTGTGTTTCGGTTTGAAGGGCACTGTAGCTAGTGAAATTACTGGGCAAATGAGACTTTATGATCTGATCTCACAGTTTAGTAATCTTATCACTAGATTGTGCTGATGTCTCTGGATGACGTGCGCAGTGCAGTGTCACGCGAAACTCTATACTTTAGAGTTCCGAGTGACACTGCAACTGATATGGGCAGCTGTGTCGTTTAACATCAGGCGAACGGCTAGCTCGTCACGTCATTCCTTAACATAAAAAAAGCGGGGTAAGTATTTTACCAGATAGACCAGTAATCAACGCCTAAATAAACAAAGTGTTACAAATACAGAACTATTTTAGTGCTATAAATACATGCTGGTATTTTAAGGTAAAGGAGCTTCATTCGTCTGGAAGTTTTTGTCAATGATTTCGGGCGGACAAGTTACGCTACAAGTAACTAGGCATATGAGACAGTGAAATCTAACTTTAGGTAATCCAAACAACATTTCAACAACACCAAAATGATCTCCTGGTCCAATAGATCTTATAACTTTTCCTTGATGGTTCAGTAGATTACAATGACCCTGAAAAATTATCATTTTTAATTCATGTGACTTCTAATTCATATCGTCTAAGGCCGATCTTTTCATAGCAGTGGATAAAGTTTATCCGAGTAATAAAATAGTAAAATACAACAAAAAACGTTAGTTTTTTAATATTATTTTCGATACATATTTGTTTTCACTGTTTTGATTTATGAAATGATTAAACAAAATTGTTACACACTATTAAACCTTAGTTTATTTTGTATTACTAATCGAATCTAGCTTTTGCAGAACAAAGACGTGTTGGCTTCAAAACAACACACGAGCACGCTAAACAAAAGACATGTCGGAGTAATAACAAAAGAATACGTTAGATAACATGCGTATATTGTTAAAAGTTTCATTTAAAAACGATTCAGGCTTACTTTTTGCAAAATATACATGTCGCGTCCTATATCAGCTGCATGCTGTACGATTTCATTGTCAGGCAAGACTATTGTTCTAGCGTTCGCAGCAACAGTTTGTAGAAAATCACGATTGCATTTCTGCGAAATAATTTTAACATTTCTTTATGTGTGTGCCGTATTTAGGACTATTCATGACATGAGAGACTGGAAAGAGACGCGAGAATAAAATTCTCACTTTTGTATTCAACTTGGAAATGCTTCAAGCAAGCAATTCGTACTTGAACAGTGTGAAGTTTAATGTTGCCGTTTCCATGAGTTATAAATGTACCTCTTAAGACAAATTATGGTGTTTTGACATGAAATGAAATGAAATAATTTATTTGTTACAATTTCGGGTTACAATATTGCAAAGATGGATCAGCATATATAATTCTTCTTCAATTATAGTTATTATTGAACATTGAGTTATTATTTACAAAATGTTAAATACATTACACAATACATTGAATAAAAGGTCTTTTACAGAAGAAATCCAGTAGGAAGTCATTTTTTTTTCTTAAATTCATTTGTGTCATATACTTTGAAAGTGTCAGGTAATTTATTAAATACACTGTCGAGTTTTGGAGGGAAAGCGAAAAAGATCGCGTCACCCCATTGTATTATTTTCCAAAACTTGTGTTATTTTCAGTGTTAGTGCATAAAATTGGTGGCATTTTATTCGTTAAGTGCTGGATTACAGGCGTGAGTGTGGGAAAATGGTATAATGATGGTGAAACGTTTCTTTTCGTGTTGTTTCCAAAACTCCATAGAAGCTTCAAGTAAAGTTGCCACCACTTTACTAGAAGTATGACTTTGACTAGACTATGACTTGACTTGATGACTTCGACCATGACTTGACACATATTTGCGTGAAATATCATTAAAGTGATAAATTATCAATTACTTCACACTGGCTAAATACACAAAAGTGTGGAGCCAAAACATAAAAAAAAACCTCACGCATTTGTTTACACGGTCTTACTAAAACATATACGTGTAATTCATTACCCTGCATTATCGCAGTGGCTCCAACCATTGCGGTACGTGACATTGTAACGCCGATCAGCACATACACATAGCACGCAATCTAAAACTTACTTGAAACAATGGACAGTACTGTAAAGTCTCAACCATTTCTACAGACAAAACTTCTTGTTGTATATTAGAAGACATGTCCCTGAAAATCTCCTGCGTCGATACTGCATTATTAAAATACCTGGAAAATGTATCGAGATAAAAACTATTTTATGTTAATGAATGACGTGACGAGCTAGTCATTCAGCTGATGTTAAGCAACACGGCCGTCTATAGCAACTGCAGTGTCACTTGGAACTCTACTTTAAAATTTCGCATGACACTGCACTGCGCACGTCATCTAATGATCTTATTACTAGACTGCGCTCTCGCAGAATAATATCACTACACTGAAATCAGATCATAAAGTCTCATTGCCCAGAAATTTTACTAGCTATAGCTCCCTTCAAACCAGAACACAGTAGTGTTTCATACTACTGCTTGGCGGCAGAATAACTGGCAAAGCGGTGGCCTACCTAAGTATACGCTACCTATAGACCAGCTTTGCAAAAAAATTCTACCACCGAGTAAATCTAAAGAAAAACTGACAATACTTTGAATATTGGCTTCTAAGAAAATTCCACAAACCTACCAGTAACAAACCTACTTAGTAAAATTAGCTTACCACTGTACACAGAAAAACTTTTTCACTCTCGCCTTAATTTTACCGCTGACGTGATTAACCGATAAGAAATAAAAGAGCTCCTTCATCGATTCCTAAAGAAAAAGAAAATATCGTTACTCGGCAAAGCTAAACGCCTTTCAGTAATTAATGAAAGAGTTTACGTGCCTTGAATTTCAGTTTCCTTTGTGTAGAGAGCAAATAAATGCTGCAGATTTTAGCGGTGTAAAAAGAAAACAGGTAAGATCCGAAAATAAATATAAATACCACCTGCAAAATAACGTTTTGTCTGTCTCATCTATCATCAACGTAAGTTACCAAGACGTTTTGGGATGATGGATAGCGATACTCAATTTAGTCGCTTCTATTTATGTTATTAAAAATGTTCAATTGAATACACGGTTTTTCTTCCCAACGACACGTTAAAGCCCTATTATGACGGGAAATATAAATGAAGTTGTAAAACTGTTCAGCAGTTTTTAAACAATGGAAACAAACAAAACAGTCGTGTACGAGTAGGCCTTGGGCGGGCATTTTTATGGTTTTCAGGGAGTAAACTGTTTTACTGCTTTGAACAGTTGGAAAACTGCTAGAAAATGCGATTTTTCATTCTCAAATGTCGAAGTTAGACTCTGAATGTACATTGTACAGCTTTGTGAATTAAGCTCATATTTTGTAAATATACATTTTACAGAATAGGCTATTTGACTACTATATTTTTATTACATACATAAATAATATACCTCAAAAAATAGATAACTGTGAAAACAAAACTTGAATGTCTCGAAAAATGACTATGTTACAGGCATTTTAAAATACAGAAATAAAAAGAGACAACTCAAACACGCAGTGACGTCAGTTACCAGTCCTCACAGTAACTCATTACTAAGCTGTGGTAGCTCTACATACAATATTTTTGGCATGTGACGTCACAAGCCATGCCTTCATAGTAGCTGTGAGGAAGCTCAACACGATCTCTCTTTTGCGAGAAAGGGACAGGCGATGAAACTTTAAAAGCGTACTACTCCGTGATTGATTTACCGATTTTACTTATTTTTACAATGATTACATTCATTTTTAACCTACTTTATGACAATAATATTTAATTGTTCATTTTTAATAGTAGTCAAATAGCCTATTAATACTTATTTAAACACATTGTTTTAAAATAATATTTCACTAAAGTCTTACAACTAGGAGGTCATTAGCACCAGGTGCCATCTCTGACATTCCACAGTTGGTGAATACTGATGTGCCAAAAATAAGCGCAGAAACTAAGGGCCTTTCGTGTTTAGCATCATTTGTCATGAACACTTTCGTTTCCCAATAGATAAGTTGCGACATCCATGAGTTCTAAAAAAAATTTTTTAAAGGGTTTCAACATTTTTAAAGCTAAATGACCGAGTTCCAGTAATAGCCTCTTCAGTTTGATGGATCATCAGCTTTCAGATTAACAATAAGTAATCCAACTAATACCAATAATTAAGAATAAACAAAGAAAAGACGTTATTGTTTGTTGATTTTTCAGTTTATTATTTATTTTAAACTATAGTTAATTATCGGGGGGGAAATAAAATTATAGGTAAAGAGGGGCTATGAATAAAACACAGAATTTAGAACACCTTCTGCGAGTAGGGTACCAAAAAAGCTGGTAACATTCCCTCGTTGAATAGCTAGGCTGATTCGTTGGCCAAAATATGAGCCAACTTTTTAAGCGCGTCACTCCAACCAGGCATCTGGATAGCTCCCTGACATGAAGCCGCGCCTACGAGCCTCAGGGACTCATTGTTTTAACCCCAATTTATTTATTAATTCACGTCAATACTTTCCTTAAGTAATTACTTGTAAATTACCACAATTAAATTGATTTAATTACCTCTCGACACAACTTTCTGGGGCATGCATATATGTAAAGAAAGCAGCCAGACCAGTAACACAACAATATGAACACCATACTGTATTTTATAACACTCAGGAACTGAAACAGCAAGTTATTTTTTTTTTATTGTTTGATAGGCTCGCGTTTGACCACTATCGCACCTGATGGTAAGCGACGATGCGGTCCAGGATGTAACACGCTTGCCTAGAAGATACCTCTTGATTTGAAGACGCCAAGGTTGTAGTTTTCGGGAAATACGGATATCGGTAAAGCGTTCCACTCTTTGGCTTTTCACATGATAAATGTGGAGCCAAATCTCTTTGTTCGCACATATGAGATATTAACCATGTACCGGTGGCGCTTTTTCGTGAATGATTTTAGTTCGAAGACGTGTGACTAAAACGTACAGCCTTCAGCATTTCATTGTAAATGGGCAATAGACCAACATACCAGCTATGCGCTAAAAATTGATCGTGGGCTGAAGCATTTAAAAGGCCGCCTCTAGGCTTGAGGAGATGAAGTAAATAAACCAAACGTTAAATTAGGCAGCTATATAATATCAAAACTGCAGTGTTCATTGTAGCTATTCATTGCAATCATGCAGTATTCTAAAATTGTGTCACACAACTATTTTTTTTCTAGGTGGTAAGACTTTTCTGCAAATTTCGTCTAGGTAGATACCGCAGCTTTGTTAGTTATTCTGCCGCCAAACAGTAAGTGATGTGCAAGCACTACTATGGTGTTGCAGCTTAAAAGGCACTGTAGCTAGTGAAATTACTGAGCAAATAAGGCTTTATGACTTGGAGGATCACGAAACTTTGATTGCAATGCAACAGGAGATATTTCCATAGTTAATGCATATTGAATATACTGCGTATTGAAACTGGTAAATCCATACAAATTTGTATTTCTAACGGTTGCAATCCAGTTACGTAATCGCCCAGCAGATCTCACAATCTAATAACCTGATTACTAGGCAGTGCTGATGTCTCAGGATGAGGTGCGCTGTGCAGTATCAGATGAAACTTTACATTTTAGAGTTCCGAGTGACATTTGTCGTTTAACATCAGGTCAAAGACTAGCTCGTCATGTCATTCATTAACATAAAAAATAAAAGAAAGAACAGCTTTCAAGAATATTACACACTCGCGAGCTTTTGCTTCCAAATCTGGGTCGGTCTTTTAATTCTGTATATCAGTGAGTACTTTTCGAGTGTTTTTCATTAATTTTATTTTGCTACGAATGTGACACTTTTTTGGTACATGCTCATTTTTAATTATAAATAACTTGCAGATTTGTATAGTGCTTATTCCAGTACGCTTAGGGGCCTCAGTTATAATATTATTATTGTTATTTGGATTGATTTGATTTGATTTTTACTAGCGACCCGAACCGACCCTGAATCTTTATTCGTGAGCGTATTTTACAGAAACTAGAGCCAGTATTAAAAATAATATATTCACGCAGTTTAATTGTTTATTTCTGTAATATTGTTACAACTTCCCCGCACATATTGTTGCCGTCATTTCGGATTAATTTTCTCATTTCCTTGAAACTTGCCAATGCCTGATGTACGGATGATGAAGGATAATTGATATTTAAAATAGCCTATCATCTTTCTAAAGCGGGTACAAATTAATTGTTAAACAACATGTTACAGAAAATAAGTATCGGTAATTAATTATGTGGTTTTATGGAGAAGTTCTAAATATTTTTTTATTGTTTACATTACTTATATTGTGTTTTTAATTAAATTACAACTATAATTAAGTAGGGCCAACAGAAATAATAATAAAATAAATATATAAATATTTGTGGACATTTCACACAGCGCCATCTAGCCCCAAACGAAGCAAAGCTTGTACGATGGAAACCAGGTAAGTGATACAATACTTAGATACTTTTCATTTGTAAATATATACATAGAATACAATATAACATACATCGATGTGAAACAAACATCGACTAAAAATTAATAAATGCTACATTTTATATTATACATCATTTTAGATTAGACCTATAAGCCAATTGTTTTGTGCTTGGTCATCAACTTACTTTCAAGTTAGCGTTAAAACTTTTCTCCCATTTCCCGGTATAGTCCCAAATGTGCCACGCTTGCAACACTGGCAACAGTTTTGCCACTTGTCCCGCCACGGTCTCTCCTTGCGGGTCCAGTGTGTCCGTGAAAATGTGTATCGGGAACACCGATATAATGTCCAGATAGAAGCCGAGAGATGCCATTTTCACTTCAGCTATTTCTTTTACTGTTACTTTTCTTACATACTGTGGAATTAAGAGGTTGTATGATAGACTCTATACTCTGTAATTAATATACAGATTAAGTTTATTTTGACATATCCTAATTGAAGGGTTGAGAAGGGAGGAAGAAGAAAAGGGTTTAACTGAGAAATCGATAGTTTCGAGAAAATTGACTTTAAACTTCAACGGCTTCATTTTAATGTTAAGGGCTTATAAGGTAATAGAAAAGGTTTATGTAAGTTTCAGTTGCTTGAAAATGTATTAATTCTATTTTAAAATACTAAATATAGTACTAATTCATTCAATTACTGTAAAAATATAATATAATATAATAAATATAATAATGTGTTTATGCTAAGCGAACTGTATTCCTGTGACAGATAAACCGTTTTCAGACTCAAAATCTCGAGATTTAAGCCTCATTTCGGTATTTTGAGAATGTATTATCGTAGATAATTTCACGCTGAATCCAACGATAACCATAAGTCATTTTGTGAAAAAAATCAGTTAAGCCCTTTTTATTCTCACCCCTTCAATTAATACTTGCATTTTCTTACGACGTTTTACGACGATATTGACTAACTTAAGGAATGTTAAACGTACGACACTTTTCTATGGTACACTTATTTTTATTAAAATTAAAGCGCTCGACGGACGGAGCTCCAAAGTGGCTTGAAGCATAGTTCTAATGTTAATATCTGAACCAACTTAATACAAAGAGGAAAAGTTTTTCAATTTATAGAGTATAGTCATAATGCATACTTTTTCCTCTGGCAAGCTTCCGGTTGTACTTTAGCTACTTTTTACAGGAACTTTAAAAAAAGAAACGTATGGAACGCTATTAAAACTCCGTCCTTTTCTTTTGCTAATATAAAAATGAAACGTCTGCTTTACATCACTTTACTCTGTATGTAATCCAAATCGTAAAATGTATTCAAACATTTTAGATGGCTTATGCGATTTGGATGAAAGCTTGCGTTACCGAGACCAACGTAGGATAATTTATCCCAAATAATATGTTAGTGGATCTGTGATCTGTAGATCTCCAGATTCTGTCTTTGCATAGTTTAAAACTGAAAAACAACTTTTCACGTTTCCAATTTCCATTTCGATAAGAAAAATTCCATATAATTTAATTTTATTATGATTGATTTGCTCACAAAACTTCAAGAGGAAGGATAGAGGATAATAGCTGTACATCCGCCGGACATATGAAATTATTTTTGGCTCTCGGTAAATTAAAGCTCTCATCGTAAAACGGGTAACCAGCAGATAACAATAGGATTTAATTACGATAACAAAACATTTATTAAAAAAAAATTTTACCGACATCAAAACCACAAATAGGACCTTGAAAGTGAAAAATAAATTAGTAAAATTATTACAACTCATCTATTTGAAATCAAGACTAGCTAAAAAATATACATACAGACGAACATAGTACCTCTTCCTTTTTGGAAGTCGGTAAAAACAAACAAAAGTCGTGTTTCCAGCTACGATGAGAGACAAAAGATGTTTATTCGATGGATTTGCGAGTAAAAGCAGAACTTGCCAATACCTTTTCAATAATTGCAGTGGTTAGCTGTATATAAATGTTCAGTAGCAACCCAGCCATCACAACCGCGCCAAGAACTCGGTCTAGTTCTGACTGCACGTTTTGTATGGCGTTGTATGGCGACATCATGCATAGATATATCACCATCACGAAATGTGCGATGTCAAACAAGTGAGTCTGAAAGCAGGTAAGTATACATGGAGTTTCAAAATCGATTCTGAAACTTTTGTTTGAAATTTCGGTCGGCTTTTTTCGTGTATGTGTTTTGAATATTTATTTTAAACGACAAAGGAAGCCGATTTATTTTTACGTAATATCTCAGACTGGAAGAACAAAAATAGAAATAGCATTTAGATCTAGAAGTTAAAAAAAGGAATATTAAATTCAAAAACCTTGCCATGGAGTAAATCGACAAAATTGTTAATCTACGATCGAACGATAATTGTTAGACAGACGGACGGAATGCACAATAGACGTATATATAAATGATTTCAAAGCGTCAATTCGAAAACAAAAAACCTAAGACTTTTTTTGGTTACAAAAGTAACACTCACAAAACTGGTATTTGGTTCCAATATCCACGGAAAGCTTGACCTCAAGCATATTCGGGGTGCGTCAATAGTCGTTACATTATTCGTCATTTCATACAGCTCCAAAAACTCCGGAGTGAACTTCGGCTGTCGGACATTGTTTTCATCTGAAAAATTAAATAATTTGAGGCCAAATTTTCCATAGGCAACTCCAAGATAATAAAGACTTTAGTACCTTTGTAATACATGTGAGAATCGTCTACGAAAGTGGGGTCCTCTTTCTCGACGCCTGCCAAATTATCTTTGAGTACTTTCATGGGTCGGTACCGAGTTCGAATTAGTCTCGAATCGTCTTTATCGTGCTTCATTATTGCCTCCTAAAGTGAATATTGATAAGTAAACAGTGAGACGGTTTGTTGATGAAATGAGACATTGAAATTTCGTATTTTAAGCGTAAGGGAGTTGAATTAAGAAAATTGGTTGCCGAGAGATATATAGTCCTCATTGTATAACAATTTGACAATTTATCTGGCCCGATAACTCAGTTGGTAGTAACTCTGCCTTCTGAACTGTGGGTTGTGGGTTCGATTCCCATCCAGAACAAACATTTGTATGATGAACATCGATGTTTATTCGGTGTCTGGGGTTATATTGTATTCTATGTTTATACATATTTACAAATGAAAAGTATCTAAGTATTGTATCAGTTATCTGGTTCCCATCTTACAAGTTTTGCTTAGTTTTGGGGCTAGATGGCGCTGTGTGAAATGTCCACAAGTATTTATTTTCATTTGTTTATTTATTTGATCATAAAGAATTATGTGGCTTCACACGTAATCCTAGATGTGCATTTTGTATTAAATACAATATCGACGTGTTCCATCATTAATATGGGCGAATATGGGTACTGCTAAATTTAAAGTTTAGAGTATGCTTACATTTGGCCGTTACCCGATGGTAAGTGACGATGCGGTCGATCATGGATGGCAAAAAATTCAAAAGGTTATAATCAAAAGCAAAACATATTGCATTAAATTTTAACGATATACTAAGGAAGTTTTTTCCGCAATATTTAGGTATTTTTAAACTATTCTAAAACTATATCAAAATATGTATATCCGTGGATGCACCACTGGCCAAGGGAAAGCAATTACCGAATCATTTACAGTTTGTTCAGTATATACTTTAGAGTCCTGTATTGAGTGCACCTAAGTACCTACCTATATAGTGCACTGAAGTTGATTCAACATTTCTTCTTCTTTTATTTACCTGTCTGCTTCGTGCTTTTTTCAGTCTGCTGTATATTTTATTCCTTATATGTTCCAGCATGTTGGGATGCTCAGCTATTCCTCTCATAAAATCCGTTCTTTGTAATACCTATACAAAGTAATGTTTTGATTAATCCAGCACAGCAGCAAAAAATTCAAGATTCACTTGATAGCAATCAAGTGAATCTTGAATTTTTTGCTTAGCGCTGATAAAAAAATAGAGCGAAAGAGATAAAGAAAGATCGGAATTATTAAAAAGCGAAAATATTTCTAAATAGCTGCGTCTTGCGGTTTCACCTTCGGATTAAAAATAGCCTATGTGTTAGTAGTAAAAATATTCTTATTATTTATAACGAGATAATCCTAATTTTATGTTAGCACTAAAAACAAATGAAAGCCCTCATTTTTGTTTGCGGTGTGTATAAACACTGGACATCGTTATAAATTCTGAAATACATAAACAATACAGTGGTCAGATTTATTTGAATATCGAAACAATAGTTGTCACGTATCTGTGCGATAAAACGTGAAAACGCGTTCAAAGTACCGGACACGGACCGAAACTGTGACCTACAAAACCGTCGAGCTGAACACTGCTGACTGGAAAAATAGGAATGGAACGTCCGCAAATGATCGACGAATCAGTGAGTACCGACCATTGTTTTATGCCAGTAACTGGATCGATCTAAAACTACCTGTTAGAAACCGTATTATATCTTTATAATATTTTATGCATAAAATATCCATGCATTCAGTATTCACCTGGAGTTCCACGTAAGTAGCCGCTTTAACGGTTACCTTTGATGGAATTGAATAGAATAAGCTCAGTTCACCCAGTACCTGAAATGCATGAATATGTTCTCTTGAATAAATTCTTTACACGCTCTTGTGAAACAAAGTTAATGGGGTTGCTTTGAATTTCAGCGCAAATTAGCATGTTCTTTTTTGGGTCATATTTTGGGTATCACAAATTCGGTACGTAATGATTACTTCCTTTTTCGGCGCAGTTTTTCAATAATCAGATAAAAGCTATTCATTGGATAAAATAAAAGGCAGTAAAGATTAAAGTATAGTTTTGTATGGTGAACACTACAGTAATAATTATATAATATTACTAGGTGGTAGGACTTTGTTGCAAAGTTCGTCTAGGTAGGTACCACCGCTTTGCCAGTTATTCTGCCGTGTTCCGGTTTGAAGGGCACTGTAGCTAGTGAAAGTACTGGGCAATTGAGACTTTATGATCTGATCTCACAGTCGAGTAATCTTATTACCAGACTGTGTGATATCTCAGGATGATGTGCGCAGTGCAGTGTCACTTGTAACTCTATGTTTTAGGGTTCCGAGTGACACTGTTCTGTTATGGGCGACCGTGGCGCTTAACATCAGGTGAACGGCTAGCACGTTTTTTTTTTTTTTTTTTTTTTACTTCAAACTTGTCTAGCATTTGACCGCGCTCTCACCTGATGGGAAGTGACGATGCGATCGAAGATGTAGCATGCTAGCCAAGTAAATACCTATTCACTCTTCTCTTGAACACGCCCGGGTCATATTTCGCCGGAAACACAGACGCTGGCAGGGCATTCCATTCCTTAGCCGTTCTAATTAAAAACGTTGAGTCAAATCGCTTGGTACGAATGGGTGGTATTTCGACCACGAAAGGATGGCGCTTAGCCGAGCGTCTAGTAGTCCGGTAGTGGAATGGTGATGGGAGAATGAGATCATGCAGTTCTTGAGCGCATTCACCGTGGTGTAATCTGTAGAAGACCGACAGACTTGCCACCTTACGTCGATGTGCAAGGCTCTGGAGCCTTTCACCAACCAAAGTGTCGTCGTCAATGAGCCTTTTGGCACGCCGTTCAATCGAGTCCAGAGCCTCAAGCTGGTACTTGGCAGACCCGTCCCACAGGTGGCAGCAGTACTCCATACACGATCGGACCTGTGCTTGATACAGATTTAGAAGCTGTCCAGGTGTGAAGTACCGCCTTACCTTGGACAATATGCCGAGTTTTTTTGAAGCTACTTTGGCTTTGGACTCAATGTAGGATCCAAAGTTTAGGTTTGACGTGAGATCAACACCCAAAAGCTCAAGATGGTTTCCTAAACTTACAGATACACCACGGAATGAAGGAGCCAGATGGAGTGGGCTCTTTTTAGCAGTGAATAAACACGCCTGTGTTTTTGCAGCATTGAACCTAACCAAGTTAGCATCGCCCCAATCGGACACGGCTTTCAAAGCCAGGTTCATGCGCTCAACCATAGCCTCTCTCTCAATCCGGACGTCGTCACCACTGGCTCGGGCACTGGATGTGTATCTTTCAACAACAGTACTATCATCTGCATACCCAAAGGCTTTAGCAAATCATTGATGTGGAGTAAGAATAGTGTTGCTGAAAGAACTGACCCCTGAGGTACACCAGCATTAATAGCTAATTGATCGGAAGAGCAGCCATCAAGAACTACTCTAAGCGATCGTTCCCTCAAAAAGTCTGATATCCAAGTGCACAAACCAGCAGGTAGTCCGTAAGATGGAAGCTTATTCAGAAGACCGTCGTGCCAGACCCGATCAAATGCCTTAGAGACGTCTAGAGATACAGCAAGTGCCTCTCCATGCATCTCCAAGGCTTCGCTCAATATGTGCGTGGCGTATGCGAGAAGATCCCCAGTTGACCGGTTTCGGCGAAATCCGTATTGCCGGTCACTGAGGAGATCATTGACTTCAAGGTGTGCCAAGAGCTTGTTGTTGATTATACGCTAATTGAGATGATCTAATTGAGATGGGTCGGTAGTTTGCAGGATCAGCACGACTGCCCTTCTTAGGTACAGGTTGTACATTGGCTAGCTTCCAACTCTTAGGGACTATTCCGGTGTCTAGAGAGAGGCGAAATAGGCGTGTTAAAATGGGAGACAACTCAGGTGCACAGCTCTTAAGTACAATTGCTGGTATACCATCGGGACCACTGGCTTTGTTCACGTCTAGACTGCATAATGTTTAACGTCACATCATTCAATAACATAAAAAAAAATTTAAAAAATGGTGCTTTTATTTTAGTCAGATTACAATTTGTTAGTTGTATATCATTTATCCAGCCTTTGAAAAATCGCATTTAAGTGTATAATATAAATATAATATATGTGCATAATCGCAATATTTATTGCTATGTAATTAAAAATTGTAGCTTTAAATGACGGAGTTTTGAAGTAACAAATATAAATAATAAATGAAAAAATACAACGGATATAATAATTAACCTCCTCCTTTTGTAGAAGTTGTTGGTCTGGTTATAAAAAATATAACCAAATTAATATAATATACTTTAATAGTTAAAATCAGTTCAAAAATTATAACAGTAAGTTACCTATGCACACTAAATTTATGTAGGATTCGATCTTAGAATCTTTTTCTTATTGGTTAAAATATCAGAAGCGTATTAAAAAAAAACTAAAGACTTACAGTTCCTTCCTTAAAAGCAATCATTGGACTCTCATCATCTTCATCCGATAGCATCTCTATCACTCCCCTCTTGATGCATATCATGCCATTCTTCACCACGCCTTGGCTCCAAATATGCTGACCAGTAAGGAACAACTCGTGCCTCATTAGTAAGGAGATCTGACGCATGAAGGCTTCTTCTACATAAGAAAGGAAAAATTAAGATTGCGTCATCATAATTTTATTTACCTTGGCTTGCGACCTGAAAGATACTACTTTTAGTGGTAAGACCAATTGAAGGGGTGAGAACAAAAAGGGTTTAACTGATTTTTTTCATAAACTGACTTATGGGTATTTTTGGATTCAGCATGAAATTATCTACAATAGTACATTCTCAAAATACTGAAATAAGGCTTAAATCTCGAGATTTTGAGTCTGAAAACGGTTTATGTGTCACAGGAATACAGTTCGCTTAGCATAAAAACATTATTGTATTTATTTTATTTTATTATATTTTTACAGTAATTGTATGAATAAGTATCATATTTAGTATTATTATAAATAGAATTAAAACATTTTCAAGCCACTGAAACTTACATAAACCTTTTCTATTACCTCATAAGCACTCTACATTAAAATGACGCCGTTGAACTTTGAAGTCAATTTTCTCGAAACTATCAATTTGACAGTTAAACCCTTTTTATTCCCAACCCTTCAATTGTAGGTACTACCCACATGCTTAAAGTCGGCATTGTACACGATATATTCTGTGGAAAGTGATTTTATGGTTCCATGTGTCTTACAAATATTATGGTAGTCACGGAACCACTATTTAGCGAACTTTCGCCCTTTGGCGTATTTCTTATCATAAGAGACGGTAGATTGTAAGATGAAACGAGATTGATAATACATTAAGACGAGATACATATAATCAAAAGAATAACTGAATACGTTCATGTGCATAAAGTAATTCGGCACACGCGAGCGAATCCACGGGCACAACTGGTAATAGCTATGCCGAGTTTGGTACTAAACGAATATAACAGTCTGACATAATATGTGTCTATGATCTTGAAAATAGCTCTGAGTGCTATTAGTTAGTGCTTAGGTTCGTAAAATCCATCTTTAAAATATTATGTATTATAGTATATAAAAATTTCAAAGCTACACAAACTTTATTTGCTTAAGGAAACGTGACTAAAAACACCTTACATGTTTTCGCCGCTCCCTTCATCTTAAAAAGGTGAAATGCTGAAATGCTCGCATTCAAAAGAAAAGTCATTTAAAAAACACCGATTCTCTTTTTTCCTTCGGCTCTCACAAACCGGATCGTGTAAAGTCGGCATTTTACATATCCATGCTCAAAATCTCACACGAATGTGATTCTAGTCTGGAAATCTTTTGCGGACTTTTTATATCCAGTAAATTTGTTCAGAAGGACTCGTGTCTTTCTGAGTTATATATATGTATAGATATAATAATAGATAATATTAACGCCCAACGATCACATACATAGATCCTACACCATAACTAGGATTCCATGTGTTTAGGAACCCAGGAACTAAGAAGACCATGGTCCCAAAACACCCAGACTCAAAACAAGTTTTTAGGTTTTTTTGTGCACAAATATTTGTCCTCCCGCGGGAATCCAACCCGCCGCCTCCGGGTTATGAGCCGATCGGCTCCACCACCACACTACAGAGGCTATCTATACATCTATAAAAACACCAACGACAATTACAAGTAAGTGGACAATATCTATAAATGAAGATTCAACGTTTGAACGAAAAAATTCATTGTACAATTCAGGGTATTAGCAATTGATTTTTTAATTATAAAAACAATTCTCAAAATATCTTAACATAATTAACAAAAGCAAAGCGTAAAAAAATCGACTTCATACTTATATAGTTTTCTTATGGATGCCATTGTCAGAACTGGACCAAATTGAAACAATACCACACAGGAAGCACTAGCTTTCAAATAAAAAAGTATCATCAACATCGGTTTATCCAGTCGAAAGTTCTGAGGTAAAAAAAAACAGTCGAATTGAGAACCTCCTTCTATTTTGAAGTCGGTTGAAAAATGTACTAATTTGTACATCTTTATACTGGTACTGTAGAGGATGGGGTGAAAATAAGTGAGAAGAAGATAGGTACTTGGAACAAATTGAAAGGTTTGCGAGCGAGCGACGTGTGGATGGCGTATCTAGTAGCGGATAACTGCCTGGTGAAGTTCGCGAGAGCCTATCTACCCCTCCCGCGCCCCTTGTATCTACCCCTGGGCCTGGTTCGTACCTACTTCACACACGTAGCCCGCGATTGCATTCATATGTTTTATTAAATAAATTAAAACAAACAAAATAAATATTACAAAATATTAAATGCGTCGCCAACAGGTACCATTTTTACTTTATTCACTTGGGTTTTGTGAGACTAAATACCAATATATATCTATTTCTGTCCAAAGTTTATCAGAGCGCCTGATCGATGCTACGCGTGACCGAAATGCTGGCACTTATTTGGCACAACGAATCGGTATTGCAATTCAACGGGGCAATGCTGACAGCATGTTGGGTACGCTACCTACTGGTAGTGGGCTGGAGCATTAGAACTGTCTATAGGTCATCGCAACCAGTATATATGTAGTTCAATTATTTTTTTGTATTACCTAGTATTTAGGATTAGTTATTATATGATTATTTAAGTGAAAGTAAATATCTTAAACCTAAACCTATCATTGTAGCATTTAAATGAAAATAAAGGCAATTTTCCGATTAAAAAAAAATCTTAGATCATTCAAATAAATATCTTAAACCTTAACCTATCATTGTAGTATTTAGTTGAAAAAAAAGGCAATTTTCCGATTAAAAAAAAATCTTAGATCATTCAAATAAATATCTTAAACCTTAACCTATCATTGTAGTATTTAGTTAAAAATAAAGGCAAATTTCCGATTTAAAAAAAATCTTAGATCATTCAAATAAATATCTTAAACCTAAACCTATCATTGTAGTATTTAGTTGAAAATAAAGGCAATTTTCCGATTTAAAAAAACTCTTAGATCATTCAAATAAATATCTTAAACCTAAACCTATCATTGTAGTATTTTTCTGGGTAAGGTGAGATGTAGTCAAACGCAAACCCATCAACAGAAAAAAAAATTTTCAAATAAAGGCAATTTTCCGATTTTAAAAAAACTTAGATCATTTAATACAAAAAAGCACGTAACCACTAACCAGTATCTCTAAACAATAGTGTACTATGGAAATGTCCAACATTAATGTCGAAGATGAGTTCCATTTGCAAAGGTCCTGGTAGATTCTGTAAGTGTTGCGATCTCAACACGCCGTCCTTCATGCGCCATAGTTGCTTCTTATATTGCTTAGCTTGTTCGACCAGCCATGTAGGTGTTCCTCGTAGCTTGAGATAGCTTATCATGTGATGGTACTGCGAATTATTTACAAGAGATAAAACGTTTCAAAGAATTCGACAATGTTTTCTGGTTTGTAGGTTAGGACAATTAAATTTAGGGTAATTTACTTAAATACACATACTTATTATTCAGTATAGAAAGCTTGCCCCCAAAAGCTCCCAAAGCATGCTACTGAGCTCAGTCTTCAGTTTACTCTTGCAGATACCATTACCAAATACCTAAACGAAACAGTCTTTATAGCCCCACCTATAATACAACTATCTAACAGCCTCTGTGGCGTGGTGGTTAAGCAGCTTGATTCATAACCTGGAGGTGGCGGGCTCGATTCCCGAGAAAGGACAAGTATTTGTTCACGCAAAAAAGCGCAAGTACTGGTGTGTCTGGGTGTTGTGGGACCGTGGTCCTCGTAGTCAGTGGGTCCCTAGACACAGGGAATCCTAGTTAGGGTCAAGCATGACATGGAGATTGCTATAGCTGCTACCTAATGGTAAAAAATGAAACTTTGTTTGTTTGAGTGGTTTTCCTGCTAAAACGGGTGAACCGATCTGGACAAAATATTGCACACATATTTCTAGTTCTACTGACATCAACATAGGATACTTTTCAATCCGGAAATTCATTACTAGGTGGTAGGACTTTTCTGCAAAGTTCGTCTAGGTAGGCCACCGCTTTGCCAGCACTGCTGTGTTCCGGTTTGAAGGGCACTGTAGCTAGAGAAATTACTGGGCAAATGGGACTTTATGACCACAGTCTAGTAATCTTATTATTAGATTGTGCTAATGTATCAGGATGACGTGCGTAGTGCAGTGTCACGCGAAACTCTATACTTAAGAGTTCCGTATGACACTGCAACTGATATAGGCAGCCATGTTGCTTAACATCAGGCGAACGGTTACAGGAAGGTAACGGGAACAGGAAGGACGTGACGAGCTCGTCACGTACTTCCTTAACATACAAAAAAAAAATGAGTTTCTGCAGGAAAATAGGTGACTCCATAACTGATAAAACGTTTCTTTATTTTCAGAAACTTCTGGTTAATATAATAATAAATACCCGATCTACAAAGTCAGATCTGCGACTGTTCTCCAGCGTCAGTTCCCAGGCGATGGCGCCGATGAATCTGTACCGGAAAAACACATACCCGATGATCAACAGACTAGTAGTCAACCACTTTTCTGGCTCTTGCTGTAAACAGAAAAGGTTTAAGTAAAATGTCGCGTCAGTTATGAAGTAAAACTTCTTTACGCACGCTTGACTCGGGAAGTAAGCTGGCGAGCCGAACGGAAGTTGAAAGGTATTGGTTCATGTAGATCTCCATTGTCAACATAACAAAGAAAAAAAATTGAATTATTATTTTGGCATGCCCGGTAAAATGACAATTTACAATTATTGTCATGATAGCGATATCAACATTAAGCAAAGCAAAAACAAAGTTCTACCGGCCGATAGATGGAGCTAAACTAAAAAAGTTTTACTCTACTAAAAGTATTATATAGCAGAAGCAACTCATTAGGTGTGATACAGTTATACTTAAATTTCATTTCTATTTAATAATAATAATAACTCATTAAAATCTAGACTAATAGAAATTGCATTAGGTACACATTTTAACTATTAAGACATAGATGAATTAATGTTTTCCAAACTAGGCAGAGTCTATATCTTATTAAGACTTAAAGATACGATTGTTAATAAACTAAATCTAACCTATTATGTAAAATCAAGTGATATGAACCGTTTATGGGACGTAAAGTTTATATATCAAACAAACGAGTGGTGAATTCCTTTAAAGACATATATCAATTTAAATTAGAATTATTCTGTACTAACTGCGATAACACCCGCGAATAAAAAAGTTGCCTATGCGTTAATCAAGTGTATAAGCTATCTATATTACAAATTACATCCAAATTCGTCCAGCCATTTGAGCGTGAAAGAGTAACAAACATACATATATACAAACTGGCAGCAGTGGACGTCGCTGTTGACGTGCACGAGTATAGATATACTACTCAGTTGTTTCAACTGTATTAATTACAAAATCAACACTTACAAGAGGAAAAGAATCGCCAAATATTACGTTGAAGAAGCGGCATGCACAGTAATACCAGCAAACTTTGTAACTGGAAAAGAAATACTTGTTAAATAATATTGATTACGATTTTGTCACCCAGATTCATTGCATCCATATTCATCAGCTGGAAGACGTAAACTGCCTTCCCCATAAAACGCCACTTCCAACGGTTATCATAGAGGGTTGCCATAACTACTACTCTTGCGGTGGGAGTCTTAGTTTTTTTTTTGTATCCTGCTACTTGACAGTCTGTTCATAGATCAATAATTCAATTCGCTGGTTGTTTCAAACTGATTATTTTTGCGTTGTATGGAGAGAGATTCGTCCAGTGAGTTATCTCTCATTCTCTGTCTGCAAATCTATGCGCTAGGTTGTGTATGCTATGTCGCTTTAGTCTGGAGAATTGAAGACTGCCCATTCCTTGCAATTGAGCGGCTAATTCGTTTCTATGTCTATTGAGTCTCAGTTGATATTTCTCGCTGTAAGATTCAATCTCCTGTTTCACCGTTTTCAGCTTGATGTCCATGTATATGTATTTGTTGCTTATGTGTGGTGGTATGTTCAGCATACTTCTTATTGTTTTGCTCTGGAATCTTTCTAATATTTCGATGTTACTGTGACTAGCAGAACCCCATAATTGGATACCGTAGGTCCAAATTGGTTTGATTATTGTATTATAGACAAGCATTTTGCTGCAGTTTGTGAGTAGTGATCTTCGTCCTATTAGCCTTAGTGATCGCAGAAGCTTTTAATGTACTAAAGAGCATGCTGCTGCACATTCGCAGAGTGGAACGCTTTACCGGCATCCGTATTTCCCTATAACTACAACCTTGGAGTCTTCAAATCGAGAGTGAACAGGTATCTTACGCCTTACGCACATGGCACGCTCATAATGCTCCAACGGCAAGGGCTGTAGCTGTTATCAACCGCTTCCTAAGCGAAGTCCAAGATGCTGACATACATACTGACTCTCTGATCATTTACTAACAAAAACAAAAACTTAAAATTTGCCGCCCTCGGCTACAGCCTACTCAGCCTGTTGGTAAATCCTCCACTGTGCGGTAGCCAGATTACTATGCATTAATTTAGTTAGGTGTTAAAGACGACATACGAAAGCAAAGTTTACTTACCTATCAAATTTCAGCCTCCTAGCATTAACATGGCGTGGATAGCCAAGGTGATACATGTTGGTTGTTGAATCCGAGGACTTACGGATAGCGTACCAGAGACAAGCGCTTGCATGTAGTATCAGCGTTACTGTGACGATATGTTCAAGCATGTACAGCATTTTACGAGACGTACTCATCTGAAATTTTTTTGGTAAACTAATCTGTTGTGTTGTATACTTTATCGC
Source organism: Ennomos fuscantarius (assembly GCA_905220475.3). NCBI lineage: Eukaryota > Metazoa > Arthropoda > Insecta > Lepidoptera > Geometridae > Ennomos > Ennomos fuscantarius. The sequence continues at coordinate 5,524,883 of HG992033.1, forward strand.
GTTTTAACGCGTGACAATTCTGGTCAGCAAGATGTTGATGTCTTATTTTAGAGCATAGTCGACATCGACTGGCCCGATAGCTCAGTTAGTAGTAACCCTGCCTTCTGAACTGTGGGTTGTGGGTTCGATTCCCACCCAGGACAAACATTTGTGTGACGAACATAGATGTTTCTCCCGTGTCTGGGTGTTATATTGTATTGTATTCTATGTATGTATTTACAAACCAAAAGGTATTTAAGTATTATATCAGTTATCTGGTTCCCATAGTACAAGCTTTGCTTAGTTTGGGGCTAGATGGCGCTGTGTGAAATGTCCACAGATATTTATTTATTTATTGTGTATAGTTGGTTAAGTTCACAAAGCCCCTTATGGCTTATCCCATTAATGGGAATATGTTGAGTTTTTGCTCGAAAATTGTTCTTGAATGACCGTTGGATTATGGGACCACATAATGGAGATAAATGGACAAAAGGTGATCTCCCTCCTTTACTACTTATTTGTGTTAGTAAAAAGAAAAATAAAGTATTTTTAAGTAATATATTGTGACATTACTATATATTTGTTTGTTTGTACGTAGTACCAGGAGACAAGAAACACTGACGAGGTTAAGGTTATGGGTTTTGTACCTTTTGCACCGAACGATCTGTTCTCTACTGTATCCAACACACTTTGATAGTACTAATTAATAATACTAACATTTTCATTGATATTCTTAAAGGCGATGAAAATACGGTAGATTCGACTGATTCCAAGCCATCGTCCAATCAGCACCAATGTATCATATTCATTATAGTAGTATTGAACTGTGAATTAATTAATTAAAGAATGTGAATTTAAAAAATTCCATAGTCTTAGTTCTATGCATATAAGCTGCGTATTTAAAATGTCAAGTAAGTAAAGTCCTATAATACATGTTTAAATGCTTACGTTAGGTTACACTTAGAGTAATAATTTGTTTGCATTGGCCGCCTCTTTCTCTTTATTGTATAATAGTAAGTATAGTATCTTGTCTCAATATAAGTAGGTATCTAATGTTTTTATTTAGTAATTTGTGGTCAATAATGCTGGTAGCACATCTGTTAAACTTTTTACTTATACCGTTAACTTAAATAATGTATGTGATACTGTTCATTGATCCTTAAAACAAAAAAAAAGAAACATAATCCGCACACAATAATAGACTTACTGTCATACTCAGTCCCATTTCTTATTAAAAATTATTTGTAAGTAACTCTAAATATATTTAATCAAATAAAAGATATAATTCAATTAAATAAGCAAAGCCCAGAGATTTTTCTTACATATGAACGTAAAAGGCAGCAAAGTCAAAACATCATAAGCGAGAAGAAACATATTCCTTCGATACACCTTCATATGTAAACGCACTGTTGGCAGAAACGCGTGCAATAGATGCACTATCACGTCTATTGCAAATATACCCTCGGTTATATTTATAGTGGCATGCAAGAATATCAGAGGCCCGTCGAGGTAATAGGCGATGATGAAGGCGACTAGGAAATTCCAAATGATACTTCCAAGGACGATACCCTGAAACAAACGATGTATCCATCCATATAAAAATCCACCATCTCTCTGTATCTTTGATACCTTTTGATCCCAGACGTAAAAATGACGGAAGTGTTTTTTTTTTTTCAATTTTGGCTCCACACTCGTGTGTACTTAGCCAGTGTCAAGTAATTGATAATTTATCAAGTTAATGATATTTCACGTAAATATATGTCAAATCACAGTCGAAGTCATAGTCTAGTCAAAGTCATACTCCTAGTAAAGTGGTGGCAACTTTACTTGAAGCTTCTATGGAGTTTTGGAAACAACACGAAAAGAAACGTTTCACCATCATTATACCCTTTTCCCACACTCACGCCTGTAATCCAGCATTTAACGAATAGAATGCCACCAATTTTATGCACTAATACTGAAAATAACACAAGTTTTGGAAAATAATACAATGCAGTGACGCAATCTTTTCGCTTTCCCGCCAAAACTCGACGGGAGTGTTATAAGTTTGACGCGTGTGTGTGTGTGTGTGGCATCGTAGCTCCCGAACGGATGAACCAATTTTAATTTTATTTACGTATATAGGTTAGCTAGAATGGTCGGGACATTCAATAGGGTCCACTTTTTCAGTGGACGTAGTCATCTCGGTCCTCTTATCCCGGCAACGGCCCAAGCCAAGGCTCGCACCCCAGGGGCGCCCTTGAGCTAGTTGCCTCCTACTTTTGACGACGTAAAGGTCGATAGAGACCAACAAAATTAGCCCGTTCAAAATAAACTGCTCTTAGATACTTACTTGAAAACATGTATTCCAAGGCGTCATTAAAATAAACCTAGTAACTTTGCCAATGCGTCCTTCAAAAATACATTTTCCTCTGGGTTTATGGGCAGGTTGTATTGGATGCAGGGTATGTCGACTAGCATGACTTGTAGTGCTGAGAATTAAAGGTTATATTATTATTATTACTTTATGGTATACGAGCTTCCGCCCGCAGCTTCGCCCGCGGCGTGGCCATATGAAAATAATTCAACCACCCATTTCACCCTCTTAAGGGTGAAATTTCGAAAAATCCTTTCTTAACGGATGCCTACGTCATAACATCTACCTGCATGCAAAATTTCAGCCCTATCCATCCATTGGTTTGGGCTGTGCGTTGATAGATCACTATGTGAGTCAGTCCATCAGTCAGTCACCTCTGACTTATATATATTTAGATTTGACAGCCTCTGTGGTGTGGTGGTAGAGCAGGTCAGCTCATAACTCTGAGGCCGCTGGTTCGATTCCCGCAACAGGAAAATACTAGTCCTGTTGTGGGAATCGAACAAATGAGCGCAAGAATAAAAAGTGCAAATACTTGGTGTTGTGGGCCCAAGCTACTTGTAGTTCTTAGCTCCCTAGACACAGGGAATCCTAGTTAGGGTTCAAGGTCTATGTATGTGATCATTGGGCTTATATTTATTTATCACTAATATGCCCGTCTCTACTAGTATGAGAGCTAACAAATTCGCACTTATCTTTTTGGGACATAAGTAAGTGCAAACTTAGGGACTGTGAAACTTTAGTATAGACGGGTACAATTTGTGATTTATAGCAGTATTGCCTCCTCATCGTAATCAACAGATCAGTTATGATGCAAAGACCCGCCTTCCTCCCTCATTTGGTTCAATTTTTTTCCCTCATATTACAATTAAACCATCTAGTAGAAAATTTGTTAGACCCACAAAATAAACTTTTGTCTTATATTTACCATGTGCCAACGGTGCCCAAAGAATGCTCGCTGATGCTTCTTTGCATTTTCACCTAATAAATACTCTGCATTATAAAATGTTAGCTAAATTTTTTGCAATTATACAACGTGAAACCAACTAGATTGGATTCTGAAATAACGAAAAAACCTATGCTATACTTATGTGTATAATAGGTATACGACCTCTTTCTTTTACAGAGTTATATGACTGACTGGCTTGATAGCTCAGTTGGTTCTATCCCTGCCTTCTGAACTGTGAGATGTGGGTTCGATTCCCACCTAGGACAAACATTCGTGTGAAGATCATCGATGTTTGTTCTGTGTCTGGGTGTTATATTGTATTCTATGTATGTATTTACAGACTAAGTATATAAATATTTCAGTCTTATCAGTTTTATCAGTTGTCTGATTCCCATAGTACAAGTTTTGCTTAGCTTAGGGCTAGAAGGCGCTGTGTGAAATACCCGAACATATTTATTCATTTAATTTATATAAACAACGATATTTTAATATGTGAAACCATGTTGACATCTCATAATTCGAAAAAAATAATCATTTTACAGTCAGGCGCATAGCAACCAATTTCAAAGTGAGTAATGGAAGGGAAAGGTTTCTCATTGAGGATGATTTATGCTCAAAACATACAAACGTCTTCGCTCCTTTTAATGCCAACATTATTCAGGAGTGCTCCGCCCGCGTACTTCTATTAAGTACATAAATAATTAGAATGAGAGCCATTACATTTTTATGTCGTATTTTGGCATTTGAGCGAGCGGCCCAAATGAAATGCCATATTTTGGCGGATATTGAAATTTTACTGCGGGCTGTCTCGAGCTCGACGATGGTCGTAAAGTCGTAAGCAGCTAAGCGAGGGCGAGGACGGCGACGCTCGCGTGCGGTGATAAACTGAAAACGAGGCGAAAGCTACCCAGTATTCAACGATGGATTTGTAATAAAACCCTAAACTGACAGGAGCTCGGTGTCGAGATACGGAAATTACTTTAAAAATATAGCCTCTTCATTGTATGCAAGCAAGAAGGATGACTGCCAAAAAACGAAACAAAAGCAGACTAAAAAGCCTACCAACATTGGCGCCACAAAAACGCTAACCCAGTGGAATGGGCACGTACAGCGTGGCAGGCGCTCATATAAAATGTAAATATGCGTCCAAGCTGTAGCTACGAAAGAATAATTCATATTCACGAGGTGCGGGGGTGGGTTCGACCATTCATTTTGCATGGTTATTTTGGTGAAATCCCGCGTATCCTGCGCTCATGTAATTAAGAGATTAAAAGATCAGTGAGCGGCGCAGAGCAAACTTAGCGAGATTTTTATGAAACTTGTTTTACAGCTGTGTGCACAGTAGGTACAACGTGTTTTGAGACAGTCTTACGGCTGTGTGCTATTTAAAATTGTATTGTATTTGTGCTATATAAAATATATGAATATTTATTATTATGTGTGTGTAGTATAGGTAATCCCGGAACATACTTTTGGTAAATCGATAAAAATATTACAGATCTACAATGTTTCGCTTATTTAATTTACTAAAGTACTCTACACTATGTAGGTTGGTATTGTAGAAGGGACATTTTATCGGCTATTTCAATGAGTGTATTCCTAATAGTCAAGCATAAAGTTAGATTGTTTTCGATTTAAATGTAGAGTATGCTTAGTTAATACTTATTTAAGTAGTATGAAGTTCTTATTTTTTAGATTGCACTTTTGTACCAGACAATAAATTATTATGATATCAACGTAAGAGTATGTTTTAAAACGAAAAAGTTTAAAGTATTCTCTCGCCCCGTTTTGAATTATTTACGCGTGTAAAAGTATATGAGTAAAAAGTCACATAAATAAAAATAAAAATACCAATAAAACGTGTTCCGCTTACGGATCATTTTATGTAGTTTCAGTGACGATAGCACCAAACTATGTTGAAGCGTTTTCAGTTCACATATTTTAAACTCAGAATCTGCCCTATATAGATTCTAAGACTATGATTTTGACGTCAAAATGCTGCTTTTACCGTACATTGTATCGAGCTCTCAAACAAAATGCGAAGCAACTTTTCCCGAGAACCATCAATTTTGTAATACGTAATGTAATAGACCAGGATTATCGCGCAACGGTAGAATTTTTAATTTTGTTTAACTTTCTTTGCAGTTTATATTATAATAGATTCTTATCCAAAGGTACCATGAATAAAAGAAATTGATAATTTCACAATACAGGTAGACTCACAGTGCTGCAAGTGTATCAACACGCATAAAGACAATGTGCGAGTTACGAAAAACTAGAGATATCCAGGTGCAGACACACGCGGCGCTTAAGTTAAGCAAGTAAAGAATACAAATTAAACATCTATACCAATTCTGCCCATCGGCATAATACATAGCGGGAAAACTCAACCGAGCACTAGCACAACCAAAACAATCAACTCCAAACCATTACAGATATAGAGTGGGTACTTGTATTTCTCAGTTGGCTGTCTATACGGACTGTGTGTAAGTTTTGTAACTAACTAGCTCGAACGAAAAAGCAAAACGTCGGCGCGTTGCCTCGCGTAAAAATGTTTCCGTGCAAAGTGCACCGTATGAAAGGTAGTACGTAACTTTGTACACGCTGCCAGTCGCGCGCTTCTAATTAGCACTGTTCGTGCTTTGAACCGTGCTCGGCGTAACATTCTCCGGCTCTTTGTTGCAGTAACAATAACAAAACTATTTTTATGCACTGCTGTCGTGCCTGCAATTAAAACTGGGACGTGATGAATGATTCTCACAATGAAAGAATATTTATTATTAGTGCGTAAAAAAAAATGTATAAGATTTAATTTTTTATAATTTGAAAATGATTTTATCATTCAAAAAAAACTTTGTTTTAGCAATCATTTATTGGTTTTCTAGATTACACGTGTTATATTGAGTCGGAACAACGAAATATACCAAAATAAAACTCTCTCCAAGAACCAAGAAGTTCCAGAAATTCAAACACAAAGAAAAACCAATATTTCTTCCCACATAAGCACAAGCTTACTTCAAAACAATGGAAGCCGGGCCAAATTTCATGCTCACATTTTTCATTTCGTGTTTTTGTTCCGCCCTCGTTCGTCCTAAGCAAAATCTCTTCCACAAACAAAAGTCAAACGGGACTTAAAAGTAAAAAGTTACACACAGACAAAAATGAGAGAACGAAAGTAAAATAGGAACTCTGTTAGACTCATCAGAGTGTCACAGGCACGTATCTCGGTGTCGACAGAACTGGCCAAGGGGAAAAATCCTGTCGAAGGCTGATTGAGTTAGCGCCTCTCCGCGCCGTCTCGCCTGGGGCAATGGACGTCCCTTGTCGTCGGTAACGCAATACCGCGGCTGCGGCCCGGCCATTTGTACGGAATCTGGTTACGTAGAGCACGGAGCTGGCAAATTGAAAAGATTGTCCTTTTATCGTCAAATCAAGGAGACTTTCTTAATGCTGCTACTCATTTTATCTAACTAAATTGTCCTTAAAAATAAGTGTTACCTACTCATAACTAATTTATGAACTTCAATAATAACACAGCGTAATCTACGAATACTGCTTATGATTCAAATTTTTCACATACATTAAAAATGAATTTGGTACAATCTAGTATTATTTTATATTAATTTTTTGTTTCTGAGCAAAATTAAATTTTGTTCATATGCCTTTTGAGTCGTGGGTTCGATTGCCACCCAGGACAAATCATCGATGCTTGTTCTGTTTCTGGGTGTTATATTGTATTCGATGTATGTATTTACAAACAAAAAGTACCTATATAAGTATTCTATCAGTTACCTCGTTCCCACAGTACAAGCTTTGCTTGCGCTAGATGGCGTTTCATGTCCACAAATAAATATTTTAAAAAAATATTAAAATAACATATTGACTTTGATCTAACGCTTCAGCGTCACCCTGGAATCGGGAGGATACTACCTTACGGCAGATCGTGTTTGGGCTCTCTATAGTGGTTTTAATGAATAAATCAATAAGTTTTGTAAGGGATTATAGTTTTTTATATTTATACATATCATTATACAGTGCCAATAACTACAAATTATCCTCTAAGTTCTACCCAAACGTATAACACTCCGGAGGCACAACTTTCTCCAGTGAAATTAGTTTCATCTAAATCTGAGAGACGAAGTCACAAACCATTAAACGCTAAAAGCTAAACTTTCTTAGATCTGAGCCAATTAGAGATTCAGTTGAACTTCATTAGCAGGAAGTGGATTGGATAGGCAGTTACCTGGTAACTTGTTTCCTGGTGAGAATGGAACTTTTGAAATGTTTAAAGCTTAAACTTCGAAACCTCTTTTATCATTCATATTTTTTATGTTAAGGGATGACATAACGAGCTACTCGTTCGTCTGATGTTAAGCACTGTTGACACTGCACTACGCACGTCATCCGGAGTAATTAGCAGCGTGAAATTTGGTCATAAAGTCTGATTTTCCCAGTAATTTCCCTAGCTGCAATGCCTTTCAAACTGGAACACAGTAGTGATTGCGCACTAGTGTTATCATATTTTATACAGGGTTATCTTCTAAATATATATAACTCAAAGGTGACTGACTGATTGACTGACTGACATAGTGATCTATCAACGCACAGCCCAAACCACTGGACGGATCGGGCTGAAATTTGGCATGCAGGTAGATGTTATGACGTAAGCATCCGCTAAGAAAGGATTTTTAGAAATTCCACCTTTAAGAGGGTGAAATGGGTGGTGGAATTATTTTCCCATAGGCCACGCCGCGGGTGAAGCTGCGGGCAGAAGCTCGTTTTTAATATATCATATTTATGCTGTGTTTGCCTATAATTGGTTGTGCATATAGATAATATTTTTAAGCTTTATTATTGTTATAGAAACTGTGTATCAACTGTTGGTGAACCAAATAAATAAATAAATAAATAAATATAAATAAAAAAATTTAATCAAGAACGGGAGTGGTATGTCTATAAATATATAATGAGTCTTTTTTTATACAAGAGTTGGACTAAATAGCACAAGAGCCTTAGTCAAAATATTTCTATAACCAAAACTTTACCTATACGACAATATGGTTTCAAAATGATATAATTAATTATTTGAGTTAATGAACACAGAGAACACAAAGGTTTTTTTTAATTTGGTCGAATTTCCGACTATCCTAAAACAGTTAAAAGTTTACAAACCCATTGCCACCGATAATAAAACAAAACACAACCGGAAAACGAGCAAAATTACTTCTTATTTCAACAGAAATCTTGTTCCATCAGCCAATTGCAATAAATGAGCGAGTCTGATTGGAATCCGATGGGATGAGATTTTTTGCCCGTACCCGGTTACGTCAAACCGAGATACCGCCCGGGCAATTTCCCGGGTTCATTTATCACAAACTATTATTTTGTTAGTTGTATTGGAAGCTTCGGCGAACGATTCATTCTAGTTATGGTCATCTCTGATCGAGTTTTGATTGTTTATTTGTACCTACTTCATTCTCTCAACAAATAAGTTGCAATCTATTAACACTATTATAAAACTACAACACCTAAAAACGCTGAATAATTGCTCTCATTAAAAAGAAATAATCTATTGCTCTTATGTTATAGATAGAGGAACTAGGGGCTAGTCCACCATCTTGAGTCATCCGCCATATTGGATTTAGAATGACGTCAATTAGTTAACCGGAGTTTTGGCGGGAAAACGAAAAAGATTGCGTTACCGCATTCTATTATTTTCCAAAACTTGTGTTATTTTCAGTGTTAGTGCATAAAATTGGTGGCATTTTATTCGTTAAGTGCTGGATTACAGGCATGAGTGTGGGAAAATGGTATAATGATGGTGAAACGTTTCTTTTCGTGTTGTTTCCAAAACTCCATAGAAGCTTCAAGTAAAGTTGCCACCACTTTACTAGGTACTCAGTCATACTGACTTTGACTAGACTATGACTTCGACTGTGACAATTGACATATTTTTGTGAATTATCATTAACTTGATAAATTATCAATTACTTGACACTGGCTCAATACACAAAAGTGTGGAGCCATAATATATATTAATTACTTATTACCTAAATATACAAAGTTAATAACAGTATCTAGGTACTGTTTTAACTTAATTTTAGCACTAAAGTAGCAAGTTATTTAATGATTAAATTACATAAATATGTGGTATGCATCTTCTGTACACAAGTCATTATTTGAGACCACAGACTACAGAGATATGTTGGAAACAAATGAACCCAACATCTTTTATCAAATTACATACACACACACACACACACACATACAGACGACATTCCTTACCTGTTAAAGCAAAACACATTTTTAAATTTCGCGCCTAAGGGGTCATTGGGTGTTGGACTGTACGGCTCTGTTCATTCCTCCTGTTCGTTCCTTCCCTCCATTCACTCCTTCAGTTCCGCTATACCTCTAAAACAAAACCCAGTGTGAAAAATCATTAACCACAATTTAGTGTCTTATCATATCGTAATAATTTGTGAATATCATCCAAATACATACAAATAGTGATGCTGTGACCAGGGGGCCCCCAAAGAAGAGAAAGACATCAACAACTCGGCATCCGACGCCGACACCAACCCCGGTGAGTCCCAACTCCTTTTCCCTTTTTGAGAGTTCCCTTTTGATATTCAAACTTTCATCCTTTAAAAATATATACAGTCCGCTAGAAACATAACATTTTCATGGTCCTTAACGACCGGATTCTGAAATTCGAATCAGATTCCTATTTTCTTTTTGCAAATTTTTGTGTCAGCCATGTTTGTTCGCAAAAACCAAATGCATAAATTAAGAAACTAAACAATCACAGCATAAATTCTGCGTAATTTCAACAACGCATATCATTTCATAGCATATTTTTGGGTTTTACGTCGTTTATTAATTGTTTTGCATCATAACAAGTGTAATATCGTGTATCAATTCATTTTATCATTCGAATTTACAATCGGAACTCCTTTCAAATTGTACCGGACTGAGTCGACTCGAAACTGCACGTTCGGAATTCGGGCGTGGCCGATCGTCGTCGTTCGTTCGGGTTGTTTTGGATTCACGGATTGTGGTATTCGTATTCATCAATCGTTCGTGGGTCTGTATTACGCACATAACAATCAAAAGCAAAGGAACTGCTCGAGTCCACTCGTTCGAGTATTTGTTTTCGGTGAAAATACAGTCTATCATTTCAATCGTTGGGTATAAGTGTAACATACAACACATACTAGTATTATTTCGAACTATTAAAATAAACGAACGTTTCGCAGTTATTTAGGCGTAACAAACAACGCCGAAATAACAATAACATACATAATTTTTGTGTTCGGATCCTTTGTGTAACATATAACACTAGGATATTTTCGGGTACATAATATCAACCATCATAGTCACCGATAATAACCCACAACTACCATTCAACATAAACTCGTGTGTCTATCACAAATCAATCATAACTTTTGGTGTTTTTATTCTATTGACAGTGACGTTTGCAAGTCATCAGTGACGTTTGACTTTTATGTTAAAACAAGTGTGTTGTTTAGTCTGTGATACTAACAATCAAAACAACAAATTGTAAACAAATAAATCGTGTAATAGTTCATTTTATTGCAAAAAATGAGTGAAACAATGATTGCACATTATGAATCAAAGCGTAATATGGCGCTTAAACGCCTACGCGATGCCGCTGCGTGTGCGCGTAATTGTTCGTCAGACTCGGATTTAATAACGCGTTTGGAGACATGGTGTACGAGAATAGACGTTATATTGGAAACATTCAATGATGCCCATGTGAATTTATTGTGCGAATTACAAAAGGCTGGTGAGGAGGATAAAGAGGTGCAGCAGGTGCAGTCTAAATACCAAGAGCAGGCTGACAACATGTATTTTGAGGTGTTAGAAGCTAAACGTAAGTTCTTATCATCAAAAACATTAGAGCCTTCTGCTTCAACACAATGTAAACAAACAAAACATAACACCAAGTTGCCACCAATGCGACTTCCTATCTTTGCAGGGCAGTTTAAAGATTTTCCAGGTTACATTGATCTTTTTAACAGTCTAGTGCATCACCGAACAGACTTAACAAATGTTGAAAAGTTTCAATATTTAATCACAACACTGTCAGGTGAACCAGTAAATGTTATTCGTGCTTTTCCTGTCTCTGAGGCTAATTATATGAGTGCCTACAATGCATTGTTGAATCGTTACAATAACAAAAGACATTTGGCATTTATGTGCTGGGAACAAATTAATAATTTGAAAGCAATGTCCTCTGGTTCAGCTCAGAGCTTGAGGAACTTGTTAGATGTGTATAGTGAAAACATAGCCATGCTCAGTTCATTAGGTCTACCAACAACACAGTGGGATTTTGTTTTGTTTCATTCACTGCTAACAAAATTAGATAAATCATCTCGGGAAGCTTTTGAGCTGTCCAGTACAGGCAAGGATTTCCCTAGCTTCAAGGAATTAGGATCCTTTTTAATGGATAGGTGTAATGCCCTTGAACGCTCATCATTGTCAAATGTCAACAATAACATTTCATCATCATCATCTCAACAGCAAATTAACAAATGTGTGATTTCAACTAATCAATCAAAACCAACCATGCTTTTGGCTCAAGCATCTTCACAATCATGTGTGGTGTGCAAAGAGAACCATCCTCTTTACAGTTGTCCCAAGTTTTTATCAAAATCTCCACAGGAAAGGTGTCAAGTTGTAAAACAAAACAAATTGTGTTTGAATTGTTTACGTTCAAATCATTTATCAGCATCATGTGTATCTAACCATACATGCAAAATCTGTAATCAGCGTCACAACAGTCTTTTGCATTTCCCGAAGAAGATAGAGTCCAGTGGACCTGTCACTTCCCAACATAAACAAGCGAGTGCTTCAACTTCCCAGACAACTTCAGTATCAAAGTCTGGTTCAGAAGAACATGTGATAAAACCAGTCACATCATTGTCAAATGTGGCTTCAGATACAACATCAGGTACTCATTTTGTCATGCTTGCAACTGCCAAGGTAGAGGTGAAGGATGGTAGAGGAACTTTTCAAACGGTTCGAATCCTGCTTGACCCGGGTAGCCAGAGTCACATCATTACCAAGGCTTGTGCCCGTCGCTTAGGTCTGACTCAACATAAAATTTTAACACCTATGTCAGGCATCGGTGAAGCTCCTGCATGCTCTTCCAGCAAAGTATTTCTAGAAATCAGACCAGTGGGAAAGCTGGAACCATCATTTACTACAGAGGCAGTGACATTGGAAAAAATTTGTGGTGACATGCCCACCCATCCTGTCAGCATTCACAACTTTGATCACCTATCAAATTTAAAGCTAGCAGATGAGAAATATCATACTTCCCGCCCTGTGGATATCCTCATAGGTGGAGAGATATTCCCACAAATTCTTTTGCCAGGAAAAATTGATGGAGGACCTCATGCCGCAACAGCTATTAATACAATCTTCGGATTCATTCTCATGGGAAAAACTTTAACAAGTTCATCATTTTCCGCTCCTGTATCAATCAACCATGTGTCAATGGACACTAACCTGGATGTGGCTGTTCAAAAGTTTTGGGAATTGGACAACATACCGAGCAGAGATAACAAGCAATCCTACTCAGCAGAAGACATGCACTGTGAAGATATATTTCAATCAACACATAAACGTGACACGCATGGACGATACATTGTCCACCTACCATTTCGTGATTCTTCACCACCAACATTTGAGGAAGCATACCCAATTGCGCTGCGACGCTTTTTGCAACTGGAAAAACGTCTTTTGGCAAAACCAGCATTTCATGAACAATACAACCAACATGTCATGGAATACTTATCAACCGGACAGATGGAAAAGGTTCCTGCGGATGAGTGTCAGTCCTCTTCTGGTTTCTATCTGGCGCATCACGCTGTAACAAAGTCGGATCGTAGCCTTCGTGTGGTCTACGATGCTTCAATGAAGGACAAAAAGGGAATATCTTTAAACGACACTCTTTTGACGGGCGCTAAGCTTCAAGCTGATATAGTGAACATTCTACTGCGTTTTCGACTCCATGCTGTCGTGTTTACTGCTGATGTGCGTCAAATGTACCGGCAGATCAGTGTCGCCACGGAACATCGTGATTATCAACGAATCTTATTTAGGTGTTCCCCTGATGAGCCTATTCAAGAATATAGGCTTAATCGTGTGACATTTGGTGTGTCTTCAGCACCATTTTTAGCAATACGTGTTTTACATCAATTGGCTCAAGATGAGGGAGACTCGTACCCAGCTGCCTCTCAAGTGTTGCTTCAGGATATTTATGTTGATGATGTTGTCACCGGTTGTCAAAACATTGATGAGGCGACTACTCTACAACAACAGTTAATTGATATCATGGCAGCTGGAGGCTTTGAGCTCAGGAAGTGGTCCAGTAATCATGGGGCTGTACTACAGAACATACCTGAAGCCCACAAAGCAGTATCAAACTTTAATCAAACATTCGATAGTGACGGCCTCTTTGTGAAGGTGCTGGGTCTGGCCTGGAATTCACAAGAGGACATTTTCAATTACCAAGTCAATCAAATCAATCGTGAGTGTACCAAACGCACCATGCTCTCCGAGCTGGCACGCATTTACGACCCTATTGGCCTTTTAACACCATTAACCTTTTTAGCGAAACATCTCATTCAACGTTTGTGGCTGCTTGGGTCGTCGTGGGACCAGCCTGTACCCGATGACATCCATCTAATTTGGTTGAAGTATAGTCAGCAGTTGCCTCATCTTTCTCGACTTGCAATCCCACGGCGCATAACATCCGACGACGCAGTCTCCTATCAACTTCACGGATTTTCAGACGCAAGTGAGGCGGGATTTGCAGCTGCGGTCTACCTCCGGTCTACTAATCAGCATAATCAGCATCAGGTGGTCCTGATTTGTGCGAGGTCACGTGTCTCCCCAACCAAGCGTAGAACTCTACCACGGCTTGAGTTGTGTGGCGCTTCATTGCTCGCGGATCTTATGCGACATATCATTAACATTTACAGCAAATTTCTCAATATAGAGAGTGTTAACACCTGGACTGACTCCATGATAGTGTTGTCGTGGATCAAATCCAACTCGTCAAATTTCAAGGCTTTTGTGGGTAATCGCATTTCAAATATTCAGCGCAAGCTTCCAGATTCTGTCTGGAAACATGTCCCAGGTAAACAAAATCCTGCGGATGCGGCAAGTCGTGGTTTAACACCCGATGAGCTTATCAATCATGAACAGTGGTGGACAGGCCCTCAGTGGCTTTCTTTGAATCAAGAACAGTGGCCTCAGGAGCCCAAGAATTTGGATATGACTCATCCTTCAGATCTAGAGGTGAATTCTGAAAGACGTGCCTGTGTTATGAACATCACTAACACAGTTGACATACATCCAATCGACCATTTACTGGAAAAGTTTTCCTCATTAAGAAAAATTCAACGCATTTTATCATATTGTACTCGTTTTATTGATGCCTTGCGTAAGAACAAGCGTACAGGTCACTTAACCGAACTAGAGCTTCATCAAACCCTAATGGTACTTGTAAAACATACTCAATATTCAGAATTTAGTGAAGATATCAATATTTTGCGTTCAAACCGAGTTTTATCGAAATCATTTAGGAAACTTAACCCATTTTTGGATCAGAACCACATTTTGCGCGTGGGGGGTAGGCTCTCTCAGTCGGACCTCAATTATGAAGCAAAACATCCAGCTTTGTTACCTCGCAAGCATCGATTGACCCAACTTATCATTCAATGTACTCACAACGAAAATTTTCATCCCGGTGTACAAACAATGCAGTATCTCCTGCTCCAAAATTTTTGGATTTTGTCCCCTAAGCGTGCCATTCGCCAAGTTATTTCGAAGTGTTATCGTTGCTTTCGAGTAAAACCACATAATTTTCAACCGGCAATGGCAGACTTACCGCGTTCTCGCATTACTCAACTCAAAGCATTTCAAACAGTAGGTTGCGACTACGCCGGGCCGTTTAACATCACTTTTCAACGCTATCGCGGAGCACGTTCCGTGAAGGCATACCTCTGCTTGTTTGTATGCTTTGCAACAAAAGCACTTCATTTGGAGCTTGCTTCTGATTTATCAACGGAAGCATTTTTAGCTGCCCTTCGCAGGTTTATAGCAAGACGTGGCCGTTGCAACATTATTCACAGCGATTGTGGCTCCAATTTCAAAGGCGCACAGTCTCAACTGGCAGACCTAATGCGCACAGCATGTGAAACAGAGCGCATACAATTTAAATTCAACCCACCAGGAGCCCCTCATTTTGGAGGCCTGTGGGAAGCGGGAGTAAAATCCGTTAAGACCAACTTGTATCGCGTTGTCGGCACTCAGACCTTGACCTACGAGGAGTTGAACACACTTTTGACTCAAGTAGAGTCAATTTTAAATTCTAGACCAATTTCCCCAATGAGCACAGATCCATCAGATCTATCAGTACTGAGTCCAGGACATTTTCTAACTTTAGCACCACTCACAGCAATACCATCGCCAGATTATTCGAACACAAAAATGAACCGACTTACGCGTTGGCAACTATTGCAAAAAATGCACCAAGATTTTTGGTCTCGGTGGCATAGCGAGTATCTTACCACTTTATCACAACGATTGAAGTGGACTAAAGCTTCACCACCAGTAAGCATCGATCAACTTGTTATAATCAAAGACGAAAATACTCACCCTCTACGATGGCGTTTTGGTAGGATCATTGAATTGTATCCCGGACGCGATGGTGTTCCTCGTTCTGCCACGGTCAGGACTGCACAAGGTGTTTTTAAACGACCACTTGTGAAGTTGTGCCCACTACCAGATATGAATGATGAATGACTTATAAATTTTTACTTTAGTTTCATAATCATAACATGCCTTTGTATTAAGTAAATTTTTTATGTTGTGTATTACTTTGCAATTCAATTCATTTCTATCATCTATAACTTCGTACATCATCTTATTATACTTATCAAAACAAACTGCATTGGTTGTTGTGAACAAATTTTTTAATCTTTGACTTTACTGTCTCATCAATTCGCCAGCGGGGGGGAAGATAATGTTAAAGCAAAACACATTTTTAAATTTCGCGCCTAAGGGGTCATTGGGTGTTGGACTGTACGGCTCTGTTCATTCCTCCTGTTCGTTCCTTCCCTCCATTCACTCCTTCAGTTCCGCTATACCTCTAAAACAAAACCCAGTGTGAAAAATCATTAACCACAATTTAGTGTCTTATCATATCGTAATAATTTGTGAATATCATCCAAATACATACAAATAGTGATGCTGTGACCAGGGGGCCCCCAAAGAAGAGAAAGACATCAACAACTCGGCATCCGACGCCGACACCAACCCCGGTGAGTCCCAACTCCTTTTCCCTTTTTGAGAGTTCCCTTTTGATATTCAAACTTTCATCCTTTAAAAATATATACAGTCCGCTAGAAACATAACATTACCTACAAACGCTGTACCCACGTGTCCTCTAATTCTATAACAATTAAGGTCGCTAATGTCGCGTAACGGGGATCGGTTGTTCCATTAGCAATAAAGTAGCGCGTCGACAGTTGTAACGCCATTTTGGAACTATGCTACAATTACCGACGGTAAATAAAAATAGGTATGAAATTGCCGTTCTGCTTTACTGGTCATTTCAAATTAAAATATTTTTATTGATTATAATCTAACTTCCATTTTTTTAAATAAAAATATATTTGTGGATATTTACGAAGCACCATCCAGCCCCTGACACAATTACTGATACAATACTTATATAGTTTTTTGTTTGTAAATATAATTATAAGTACATAGAATACAATATAACACACCCAGACACTGAACAAACATCGATGTTCGTCATACAAATGTTTGTCCGGGATGGGAATCGAACCCACAACCTACAGCTAAGAAGGCTATATAGATCCTGGACCCTAACTAGGATTCCCTATGTTTAGGAAGCTAAGAACTACGAGGACCATGGTCCCACAACACCCAGACTCAGAACAAGTATTTGTGCTTTTTTTTCCTGTGCACAAACACTTGTCCTGCCGCGGGAATCGATCCCGCCGCTTCCGGGCTATGAGCCGACCTGCTCAACCACTACACCAGAGAGGCTGTCAAATTACCTAAATTATATTAAATTTATTATCATTAATCTTCTTTTCGATTGATAACCTGATCTTAGATTCTAACAAAAGCTATCTAGAGATTCGTAACCTTATTATTTTTATAGGCTCTCAAACGCGCTCTTAATAAAATTAAATATATACCAACTCAGCATAAATCACTATTAAAATGATTTGGACCTCAAAAACCGCGCGAAATTGGCTTATAAATACGGATCGAAATCTATATATTTGTGATCTCCATAAAATAACGTGAGATGTCGGTTAAAAATAGCTAAACGTAACCTTGACCGCCGATCAACATGACGTCATTTGTCAGGATACATTATCTGTATTTTAGACATTGACTATTGAGACTCGTTAGCTCAGCGGTCAGAGCGCCCATTTATGTTTTAATAGTGGTGGTCGGAGGTTCAAATCCTTCACGAGTTGAGTTTATTTTTTGAGTAGTTGTTTTTATTTTATTACTGACTTTTATTGCCTAAGTTTAATATTTTTTTTCCAATATTTTATATATTTACTACCTGTGAAAAACAGTTATTCAATTTGCTTGATTTATGCTGCCAAAATTTAAAACAAAAATATTTTCTTTACCATTAAGAATATTTTTTTAAATTTTAATTTTATATATAAATAATTAATTTTAAATTTGAATTTACTAATAAAGTTTTTTTATTTAATATCAATTAAGTTCTGCGCAATACAAAAATATATTGCGCTATTTCAACCAGTCTTTTAACGTTTGAGGCGTTGATAAGTCAGGATGCAATTAAAATAAATATTTAAAAAAAAAAAATATTTTTTTAGAAATGGGCTGAAGGCCTTCGATCATTTGAATAGATTTTATTTTATTGAACACATTTCGAAAAAAAATAGGAAATTTCCAAAATTTTTCATCTGTTTTGATTTATTTTATGAGGTTATCCTCCTTTCTCCAAATTTGTTACGCCCAACGGGTTCCATAGTGAGCCTACTTAAGTATTATATACCATCTGTGTTCACAATGGAAGCAATAAATAACTGAATTTGAAAGCGGATTGCGTGGTACGATGCCATAAGCACACAGATACACGTCACTCTTATAACACCCCTCTGTCTGGTCAGGGGCTAAAAATTAAATTCACAAACTGATCTCCCTCTTAATAGCTATTATTAATAACTTTAATTATAATGAGAGAGGCTTTGTCAATCTCACAGCCAACAGAGACTAATGTTGCAGCAAGATGATTGAGATTTAATTAATTTCTGTTATCCATTAACAGGGACAAGTTTAATTATGATGGAGTAACCCCTGAGCCATTCCTGCACCTACAATATTCTGTATTATTATTTAGGGAGAGTTCATTTTCACTGCCCCTATGTGAAAATGTGCACAGTGATTTTTTTTTTAAATGTTATTGAATGATGTGACGAGTTAGTCGTTCACCTGATGTTAAGCGCCACGGCCGCTCATAACAGAACAGTATCACTTGGAAGCCAAAAACATAGAGTTTCAAGCGACACTGCACTGCGCACATCATCCTGAGACATTAGCACAGTCTGGTAATAAGATTACTCGACTGTGAGATCAGATCATAAAGTCTCAATTGCCCAGTAATTTCACTAGCTACAGTGCCCTTCAAACCGGAACACAGTAGTGCTTGCACACTACTGCTTGGCGGCAGAATAACTGGCAAAGCGGTGGTACCTACCTAGACGAACTTTGCAACAAAGTCCTACCACCTAGTATTTTTACCACTTTTTAAAACACTAGGGCAGAAATTAAAAACACCGTAGGTCGCAAACAATTGATGCATATACAGTTACTGATTTTTATTAATATATCAATGGTGTGTAGTGCACTTTTAAAGTAAACAATATTACATTCAGCACGACCGCACTTCTGTAGGTCTAACGGGTCCTGATATAACACTTCAAAAATTTGCCATTTTTATCATAAACGTTGGAGTTAAGTTGCAGTTACATTTTTAGTCGTCTTCCGAGCTGAATATCAAATTAAGTAACTTAGAAGAGCAATACGACGAATAGTTAAAGTTTAAGTTTATATTTAAAGTTTTTTTTAGTTAGTTTATTAGGAAAGCACGACTACTTCAACTTCAACTCTTTGTGCCTTTGAGGAAAGGTTTGGACCACAATTTTGCTAATATCACGTAGAATGATAGCACATCAATAAATATATAATACTTAATCTGTAATACAGTACAGTAAGTATACAGTAATACAGTAGTTAGTACTTACCTAACCTACATAACCTACTTACGTAAGTACTATGTACTTACGTAAGTAGGTTATGTAGGTTACTTACGTAAGTACTATGTACTTACGTAAGTACTATGTACTTATATGTACTTACATAGTACTTACGTACTTACATAACCTTTATAATTTATAAATATTTAATAAATATTCGATAATAATTTCTTGCTAGGTATTATAGAAGCATATATTGATAGGATACTTTATACTTTATTAATTAAGGTTAAATTATATACTTTTTAAATCCCAAAATCGTGCTGTGTTTGCCTATAATTGGTTGCGCACCTCACACTAATCACACTAATATTATAAAGGCAAAAGTTTTTATGTGTGTATGTTTGTTACTCCTTCACACTCAAACGGCTGAATGGATTTGGATGAAATTCGGTACCAAGATAGCTTATACAGTGGATTAACATATACATTTTATCTCGGAAAAGTGAAATTTTCCCGTGGGATGAGCAAATAATTAAAATATCTTTTATCCGCGGGTGAAACCGCGGGGCGCAACTAGTAGACAATATTTTTAAGCTTAATTACTGTTACAGATACTGTGATAAAATAAATGGTACATGTGGGTAATTAATGTGAGGTCAGCTAATATCAATGTGAAAACACGACTATTTCGCAACGTGTGTAAAGTATCCTATGGTATGGTTTGGTGTGTAATATGTCAGTCATATTCTATATACGTACCAAACACGCACCACAAATCAACGAAGTTTCAATCACTTAAGATGTCAAACCTCAAAAGTAAAAGTAGGTAAGTACATTTGCCAATATTCAAAATCAGAACATCAAAAATGACAAAATCATAAATGCTGAATGACGCATGTCATGCGGCCCTAAAAATTTACAAAATTAATTTTTCTTTTTTATATTTATTCATATTTTCTTTGCTAATAAACATTATGAATATCGTTCTGAAATAAGGTAATATACCTTATGCAAATCTGTTTGTGTTCTAGGACGATATCGAAGTGGCAACCTCTTATTTACTGGTGTTATTATTTATTCGTAGAATCACATTGTTGTGCCTGTTGCTGCCAAAATGATTGAAGCGGGCAGCACTGAAAATGCTACAGCCACCATACAACCTACCACCCCGGTAAGCTTGGTAGCGTTGAAATAAATAATATTTACTGTGGAGTTTAGAAAGCAACGCCCACGATTCGGTAAACCATGGCTTCGAACAAAATTTATATGATGGCTTAATTTGAAATTAAAAACAAACACCATTGACAGATGTTTGTTTTATACTTAGAGTTTGTACGTACTGTTCATTTTTCCAGTTCATTAGCATGGTTTCTCTAATTCTCTTCTTGACTCCATGCTCTGCCAATCAGACAGCCTCTGTGGTGTGGTTGAACAGGGGCCTTACCGCGTAAGTCTGGTAGAGATGGTAATCGTGTTCTCTCTTGCTCGCACTCGTGGACTTGTTAATTGGCGTGTGCAGGATGGCAGGCGAAGCCGATTCCCAGAATAGTTACGCGGTAGGGGTGCAGGTCGGCTCATAAACCGGAGGGGACAGGCTTGATTCCCGCGACAAGATAATGCGCACAGAAACAAAAACAGCAAATACTTGTTCTGTCTGGGTGTTGTGGGACCATGGTTCTCGTAGTTTCTAGTTAGTTACTACTTGTGTTGAGCGTAATTTATATTTACTAACTTTAATTTTTTTTTTTTGTAACTTAAGGCACTATTTTGACGCTTTACATTACTAGACGATATAAATGTTTTTCTTGAATATATAAATTGCATATTCATGCTGAACGACAGCTTACATACTCTGTATAGTGTGAAAATCACTACAAATCCCTACATCAAATCATAACTAATTATTCACAATATATTTGTTAAAGCTTGTTGATCTCCCAAAGGATATGACGCCGATAGAAGTGGACGATATGGCCCGTCCAGAAGCGACATTTCACTTCTCCGTACAAAACATTAGCCAGCTCAAAGAGCAAGTACTCTCACCTCCTTGCTACGTCAGATGCCTTCCGTGGAAGATACTGGTCCTCGTCCGACATACTACGACTCCGGACCGGCAGCAGCAGAAAGCTTTGGGTATTTTCCTTCAGTGCAATGGAGATTGTGACTCTCCTGGTTGGTCGTGCTATGGTCTGGGCGAGTTAAGGCTTTTGTCCCAAAAAGTTGATGGAGAGTCACTCTGTAGGAAACTTCATCATATGTACCATTGGTTAGTAGTTTTATTGGTAGATCTGTCTTCTTAGTATTGCTGTTTAAAATAGACATACATAATGCTTCCACGTCTCCACCTTTATAAGCTTAGAAAAATAAACCTTAGAAACGCAGAAAAAAAAAATTTAAAATGTCTGTGCGTTGGACTCTATGCTTTTGCGTATAGACCATAAGTTATGCATTCCCCATTTTATATTTCAAGATTTTACTATAAAAATAGATACATATATACATAATTATTTTTAGCAAAGAAGATGATTGGGGTTTCGCTCATTTTATATCATGGGACAACTTAATGAACCCTGAAACCGGCTTTGTATTGAACGATAGCATAACCATAGAGGCACACGTAATGGCTGAAGCTCCCCACGGGATGTCTTGGGATTCCAAGAAACATACTGGATATGTTGGTACGAGATCTAACTCAGTTACCTGTAAATCTAGACTCATCAAGTACCTAAAGCGACGAGTTCATGAGCAGAGCAGGTGGCGTCTTGTATATCCAATATTAAACTTAAATTGTAATTTCATATCTGTCAGTGGTATTAATGTCGGTAACTAGAAGGTCATAAGAAACTGAAACAAATAGTGTTGTAGATAAGTGATCGTATATGTATAGTAGAAGTCCTCTACATATTTGCAGGTCTCAAAAATCAGGGTGCAACTTGTTATATGAATTCCCTTTTACAAACACTTTTTTTCACCAATGTCCTCCGAAAAGCCGTATACAAAATACCCACCGTGGGCGACGACAGCTCCCGATCTGTCGCCTTTGCCCTCCAACGAGTATTCTACGACCTACAATTCTCCGAAAAACCAGTCGCAACTAAGAAACTAACTAAAAGCTTCGGATGGGAAACGTTAGATTCGTTTATGCAGCACGACGTGCAGGAGTTCCTGCGAGTAAGCGGATTTTCTTTCACTATTTCTTAGAAAATTCAAATTTCATGTCGACTGACTACATTTCATTTTGAAGGTACTTTTAGACAAACTCGAAAATAAAATGAAGGGAACGCTAGTGGAAGGCACGGTACCGAAATTGTTCGAAGGAAAAATGACGTCCTTTATAAAGTGCAAGAATGTTAATTGCAGCAGCACCCGTATAGAAACTTTCTACGATATCCAACTCAGCGTTAAGGGAAAGAAAAACAGTAAGTGGGAAACTTGAGCAATATTTCCATTCAGCAACGTCCGTTGGAACTTACTTATGGACTAATTAAGGTTTACATTTTCTGAAGGCAAGCGGAACAATTTTATTTGTATAATTTCATGACTATGTTTGATTAAATTTCTGTGTACATACTTGAATGGACCATGCCTATCTCTACTTTACTGATATACGTGTGAGTTATTCGTATGTTATCCAGAAAAGGGGTGTATGGGCTCATAGCCTACAAATTTTGAAAATATTCCTTGGAAATTAGTCAAAAGTCCATACTCAAAAATAAATCCACGATGTTGCGTTCCATTGTGCGTCGTATAATCTTAACAGTAAGGCGAAGCTACAGTTCGATAGGTATTTGTTAGATTAAAAATTAGGTAGGTTCGTACCATTTTTCTGGTGAAACTAATGATGAAAGTGAATAAAATATTTTAAAAAGTTAATTTGTAAATAAAAAGTTCGATTGTATGTTTTTCTTTAATAAATATACCTGCTTCAATTATTTTTTTAAGTCGCTATCTGAGCCATTATTGAAACCCGCCAAATGTAGAAATTACGTTTTGTATTTTATCATAGGTATATTTTACTTTTTGATTAAGCAAAATCCACCCACTGAGTTTTGAATGTGGGTTCCGATTGGTCGTTAAACTCCCTCGCAAGCTTCTGGTACTAGGTGCTAGGTAGAATCAGGGTAATCTATGTCAGCTCTGTGACTCATTTAGAACATACTCAATTACAAACTCAATTAGTGGATTTTGTAGACAAAGGCTATGAGAGTTAACGACCAATCAGAAGCCACATTCAAAACTTTGCTAATATGCCTCTGTGTCACACTTTTTGGTATTCACTTTTTAGTATACGAGTCATTCAAAGACTACATCAGTACGGAACTATTGGATGGAGAGAATAAGTATGACGCCGGCGAGCACGGCCTGCAGGAAGCAGAGAAAGGAGTCCGGTTCGATGAGTTCCCGCCCGTTTTACATCTGCATCTCATGAGGTTCCAATACGACCCGCAGAGCGACGCCTCTGTTAAGTTTAATGACAGGTGATTTTTAGAATACCTCGATTTTGTTTTTACTTTTTACATATAAGTATGCGGTAAATCGTGCATAGTGAAGTGAAGAGGGAGAATCGGTTAATGTCAGCTTTCTAGGCCGTCGTCACTTAGACAGATATAATTGGCTATTGTAAACTTTTGAGAGCATATTCCCAGTATCAATCAAAAATCACCAAAAAATTAATTTCTAATTATATTTGTGAATGACGAATATCATCAATAGCATCATGTTTCAACTTTAATATCTGAGGTAACAAACATATAAAGTATAAATTTAACCATATTTAGTACCTCCTTTATCGTCGATTGAAATTATTTGTACAAATTACAATTTGTATTTTATAATCTTACGAGCTACAGCTTTCATTATATGTAAGTACTTTCACTAGCTTTTTTCCTTTCAATTAATTCATAATTCTAGAACTATTACAATAACTGTTTCAAAAAAAACCCGGAGAAAGCTTAAACGCGACAATTTTCGATCGACTTTTAAAAGGAGAAGCCTCCCATTCTTTCTTTTAATGTTTGATACCTCAATTTTTGATATATATAAATCGATTTAGAAAACAATTTTTCATTTAATGGAAATACTTTCAGATTAACCCCATAGAAATTTCATCAAAATAGTTTGAGTATGTATTTTGATCTTCAAATTAAAATAACTGGAAATAATATAGGTACCTATGATAATATTAGGTCTTTACCTATGAAATTGCCGTTTTGTTTGAAAAAAGTTAAGTATTTTTTTTTCGAACTTTTTTATTTCTTTTATTCAAAGTAATCACCCCTGCAATCAATGCATCTTTGCCAACGCTGTGGCAGTTTATGGATGCCCTTCTTGAAAAAATCAGCAGGACGGGAGACAACAAACTCTTCAAAGGCGTTTTGTACTGCCTCTCGGGAATTGAATTTTTTTCCCGCTAAAAAGTTGTCCAAATTTTGGAAAAAGTAATAGTCGGTAGGCGCAAGATCTGGTGAGTATGGCGGATGAGGGAGAGCTTCCAAACCCAACTCATGCAGCTTAGAGACGGTCTGTTGTGCAGTATGGGGTCGCGCGTTGTCGTGAAGTAGCAGTGGAGACGACCGATTGACCAAAGCTGGTTGCAGACGTGCGAGTTTCGCCATCATTGTGGTCAGTTCTTCAATGTACACATCTGCAGTAATGCTCTCGCCGTTTTGTAAAAAGCTATGATGAATCACAACAGCACTAGACCACCAAACTGTGACCATCACCTTTCTAGGGGTCATTTTTCGTTTTGCACATTGCTTTGGTACCGAACCAGGATCTAACCAACTTGCTGAGCGCTTTCGATTGTCAAAAAGAATCCATTTTTCGTCGCACGTAACAATTCGGTTCAAAATTCCTTCATTTCTGTGCCTGTTAAGCAGCGCAAGGCAAGTCTCGACGCGTACGTTGCGCTGGCGATCGTTAAGTTCGTGAGGCACCCATCTGTCAAGCTTTTTTATCTTGCCAATCTGTCGCAAATGGACCAATATTGTTTTGATGCTAACATCAAAAGCTGCTGCCAGCTCAGCTGTAGATTGAGATTCATCAGCTTCCACAATCGCCTTTAATTCATCATTGTTGACCAAAGTTTCCGGACGACCACGAGGTTCATTTTTCAAGTCAAAATTTCCATAACGGAACCGAGCAAACCAATAACGGGTTGTACGTTCGTTTGTACAAATCTCTCCGTAAACGTCGTTGATGTTACGTGTCGTTTGTGCCGCGTTGGTGCCACGACGGAACTCATATTCCATAATTACACGAAATTTCAAAGTATCCATTATGAGGAAAAATGTTGAAATGTAATGAAAATACAACGCTAATCAATAAACAAAAGACTTATATTGTAAATAGAATGTCATATTTTTAAAACAAAATTAATTTGAATTTAGAATTCATAGCCAATCAAAACTTTTTTTTGTTTGAAAAAGTCTGTACTGCAATACGGCAATTTCATAGGTAAAGACCTATTATATACGTTAGTACATACCTATTTATTATTACTACACAATTCAATTCAACAATACATTATATCTATTTACAGATTTGAATTCTATGAGGAAATCAACCTGGACCCGTATCTTCAAGAAATACCCTCGGCTCCGTCACACTACACACTCCATGCAGTGCTGGTGCATTCTGGAGATAACCACGGAGGTCACTACGTGGTCTTTATCAACCCTAAAGGCGATGGCAAAGTAAGTAAATTCCTGAAAAGGGCTTTAGGTAGTTCAGGCTAAAGCCACGTTGTCTCTATTAAAAACAGCAACTTGTCGTAGATACGTAAGGTTTAATTTTCTTATACTGACAAAAAAAATTTACAACTTTACGACGTTCTGTTATAAGTCATATCTCCTCATGGCTGGCTTCTAATGGGCGTAGAGCTCTGATAGTTTTTAGACAGCCTCTATCAACCTAACTATCTGAAGGTTTTAGACTTTCAAATTAGACCCACGATACAAGGAGAAGACCCTTCCTCTCGCTCTCAGTAAAAGAAGAGAGGGAAAGAAAAATCTGAAGTGAGAAAGACATTTTAAAAATTCCGTAGTCAGTCCGTAACTGTAGTCCTAAGGTTGCTAATTTCTAATACTTATCCTACGTCCTCTAGTGGTGTAAATTTGACGACGACGTGGTATCACGGTGCAGTAAGCAGGAAGCTATCGAGTACAACTTCGGGGGTAAAGAAGATGCCCCGTACTTGGCGAGGAAAGCTACCAGCGCATACATGCTCATCTACATACAGTAAGTCACTGGAACACCAAGATTTTTAATCATTGGATTGACCACTAACTCAATGAATGGGAAGCGATTTTCTGACATAAGATGTAGCACGTAAATATAAGAAGGTACCAATTTTTATTAGGTGTTTATGAAAAAAGTTATAATTGTCAAAATAGGCCAAGCCAAGGTTTAGTCGAGCCACTATAGTAGCAAACTTTGGTTCCGAGTTGCAACGCATTGTGGGTAAATTTAACCTAAAATCTTTTTGTTTTAGGACGTCCCAAATAAAGTACGTCCTGCAGGATGTGACAGAAGGCGACATCCCCACCGACCTCTGCGAGCGAATCAACGAAGAGATGCGATACGAGATGGTAAGAACATGTAAATATCAATTCCTAGTATGAAGCAATTTCTATACAATTATTTTATTTTTTTATATGCCAAAACACGTTGCCCTTTTCAGGCGGCAGAAAAATAAGATGCAGAAAATTTAAATCTGACACGTCTGTGAGCTCAGCAAAGTACTACTCGAAGATTTTCAGCGCACTAAAACAGTTCTTCACTTTGCAGGCTATGGCCGGCTCTAAATATAAAGGAAGATGAAAGTAACAAGATGAGCGTGAGCTTTAAAAAAATACCGTATACTTTATGAAAACTACTCCAAAAATTTGGCCTTTATCGAAACGGTAGATGTAAATTCATCGGGTAGGTTCATAAGCTTTGTAATCGGATTATTTTCTTTGTGTGTTATTTTACTGTAATTATTTATGTAACACTGTTAATAAAATTTGTTGCCAGAAACCCTTTACTTTTCATGCTTTTGGTTAAAAATATCTGGCTAGCTCTATGGGCAAGGCCAAACACCACATCACACTCAAATAAAATAAATCTGCATGTAGTTTATGAAGTTAAATTCTAATCATTTGTAAAAGATAGGCTGACATTTTTGATTGTCTGTATTCGCAATTATCATGATGTAATTAATTAATGATGCCTTCGTATAATTTTCGCACTGCATTGAATCAGTTGGTAACTCTCGCAGGCCCACTCAGACACTGATGGGATAACTGAAAGACATTGGGCTTAGCGCAACCATTAGCTATTTATGCAAACTTCAGCTCAGCCTGTCGGGGAAGGATTTCGAGCTCAAATCAAATAAGCGGATGTTTATACAAGTCGTTTCTGAAAAGAGAATGCTGCTAACTACCACTGATGCCGCGTATTTGCGAGATTTTTGGAAATATTTACGTAGTTTCAAATTCTTCCCAGAATCATAAATTAATTTAAATTATCAGTTTTTAATTTTATTGAAGGTGTACTTTAGAGACTGCATACTAATATATGTGTAGGGGTGGGTTTTGATCGTTTATCCTCCGTGGCTGCCAGCCAGTAGTGTCACGGAGGATAAAGGATGAACTGGCAGTGCCAGTTAGCGGCAGTAGATGCATGGGCGCCGGAAAGAAATTTTCGACAATCCGTTTTTCAGTCAGTTAAGGCAGAATCTTAACGAAAATTAAATGGAAGTAAAACTTCTCGATGCTCTGAAGATCATTAGTCTGTATAGGTACATCACCGATATGTCATACCTTTAGAAAAAAAAACAGGAAAAGTCGGCAAAATCGGCTACCTAGCAGGCTAGATCCTTTATAACGATCGCTAACGTTAAAATCTCATCTATGAGCAGAGAAGCCATCTTATCTCTATTTTTAAACCCCAAAATGAACACCATTTGTCACCATTTTCAGTGGTAACGGGAAAGCCAGTAGTTATTTGCGTAAAAAATGGACATTCGCTTTATCCTCGCGCAGTAAATCTCGCTCGGACAAGCTATAAATTAGTCCAGTTACACACCTATCTCTACTTTTAGTTGTCTCTGTATTCGCGTTATTGTAAAGCTGGCTTCAAATAGAATTTCCAAATGGTCAGTTTGTAGCACAGTCAAGTCAGACTTGCATAAGTATGTAGTACTGTAGCAGCCCTTAGTAGGTAATAGCCTATATACACTTATTGACAATCTAGTCGCAGAACAGGTGTAGAAAATACGTATATACCTACCTAGGTAGCATTGCATGTATAGTTATTTTCTCCACCTATCTCTGAGTGTCTGAGGATAACATCCTGACGTTATAATAATACCTAACACGTTCACCTTTTCGACAACAAACATGATACACCTACCATTTTTTTGCGTATTGTAAATTATGCTCTTGCTGTTAATTTTGCGTATTGCTAATTTTGAGCGTCGTGCTCATTTTGCGTATTGTACATTTATGCTCTTGTTCATTTTGCGTATTATTAATTTTGAGCATCGTGCTCATTTTATGTTGTACATTATGCTTCAAAGCGATTTCTTTTAAGACTGTATTGGCTTTGTACTCAATACACAAAATTTTATGAGAGTGCATAATTATTTGGTTATTTATTTATTTATTTATTTATTATTACATGCCTTCATACAATGTCATTACTTAGTCTAACTAATCTATACAGTACTTAGTTTCCAATATTACATTGTATGAGCCCTGTGAGGGCGTTGCACTTTAGAGCATACATTGTCTAACTCTCGTCACATTACAATAATATTCAGGTCGAAGGAAATTATGATTACTGTCACTTAAATTTTTAGGTTAATTGTCAAACTTTGATCATTATTCGTTTTAAATATTTATAGTATATACATAATTTATAAGTCACGACAAATACATGTAAGTATACATGGTTGAGAGTTATCCAACATAATTATACTTTTCCACTTCAACAATGAGTAGGTAAGTAGGCGCGAAATGATGAGCGATGTCATTCAAAGAAGTAGGTAGATAGCATATTATGTCCTACGGTCGAGTGTAACAGGGCCGAGCGAGTTAATTTTGAATGAGACCAATAAGTGGAGCAAGCAAGCTTATCAAACGGCCATATGGTATCTATCTTGCTGCTGAATTCTTAAAAGCCCCACCAGACGTTCTGTCCGTGCTGACATCGGTAAAATGTAATAATAATACCACAGCCTCTTTTCTGTTCCTCATTCCCGTACGGTGGCTAGAGGTGAAACCCCTTTATGCCGTTGTATAAGCGGTCTGAATGCATTCTTGAGCGCCAATCCTGAATGTGATATTTTTTGCGATAAATGGCAGTGTATTTTAAAATAATTATTATCATTTTGTGAAAATTTATAATCTTTAATTTTAATTATTTTATTGTTATGACTGTTTAATTATTTTTATATCTGTACAATTGACTTTTGATTAATTATTTATTTTTAGATGATTTTTTAGACCTTATACTAATGTTTGATTATTTAAATTATTATTTTATGTTTTATCATGCATGCGCTCGACATTACATGTAATGAATTTAATAATAAGTGTAATTGGCATTGCCGTTCTTATTATAATATAATAAATAAATAAATACCGGAGAAATCCCCTCGAACAAACGTAGGTGCAGACATTCCAACCGCACGGATTCTAGCCTGACCAGTATTTAATAATAATTATGTAGATATATTAGCACTAACTACCATACACATTACAGTTGACAGATTTCTCCGCCGAAGCGAGCGACGACGCAGCGCGGCGGAACAAATGATAAATCCTCATGTAAATCATGTCTGACTTTGATCTAAGTATATCCAGTATCCTTACTCCCGCTAGCTTATATCTACTTATTTCAGGTAGAAAAGTTAGTCGGCGATTATTTTAGCTTACCTTTATTGCCTTACTCAACCGTCTTACCTCCGAACAAAACGGGATTAAATAAAATAAATAATTGTCATCATCAACAATAGGATTGAGTTGTCAAAACGAGAAGTTCTAGAAAGACAGTCGGCATTGTTTTCTCTAATGAATCGTCCCAAGAGACATTAATCAAGTTGATCAAAGCTTCACTTGATGGAACTTAAAATTACGACTAATTAAAAGAAAATTCCTAAATGACTACGTTCTATAGGTAATAGAACGTAGTCATTTAGGAATTTTCTTTTATAGGAACAATTTGAAACTAAGGCAAACTAAGAAATAGTGTCTAAATTATCTATAAGATTCGAAATTATTCAGAGCAGTCAGGCGAATTAATAATACTTATATGTATATCTATATATATAAATATGAATCTTTTTCCCTTGATCATCGCGTCACGCTGTTGTTTATTATTAGCAGGAAAAGGATGAATGAAAAAATTAAGAAAGTTGAGCGGAAAATTAGAAAATGTTGACCACGCGGGTGAAACCGTGGGGCGCAGCTAGTACTTGTTAATTATGCCTGTCTGCACCCAAGTTTGACAGTATCCCTCTTTATGACGTACATAATAGTGCATTACGAGTACGTGGCGTCCTATAGAGATAAGTGCGAACTTAAGAGCTGATAAATGTTAGTGCAGACAGGCATAAGTATCCTTAACGATAACTCTACTTAGATACCTACATTGACTTGGAACACATCGGCCAGGTTCTACTTCCAGAAAATTCAGGCATAGCCATAGGCAGCAAAAAGATGAAGAAGATAAATACTGCCTTCTCTTATTGTGATACTATCCATCCAAAGGTTGCCTGGAAGAGATCACTTTTAGTGATAAGGCCGCCCATTGTGCTACCTATTCTAGTAATGTAATATCTAGTTTTATTTTATGTTAGTATACGCAATGGATAGTTTTTCTATTCTATTCTATTCTATAGGCTGAAGCAAAGGGCTTCCATGCAGCAGGTTACTCATATAAGTAATCCCTTTATTTACCTGTAGATAGAAATCCTAACATTTTAGCTGAAATTAACGTTTTCTTACCGAAGTACTACCTACTCAGTCAAGAAATAACTAACAAATTTCAAACAATGAGAGCGCCTCGAGCCTTTAGATCCCGCTAATGAATCCTGAAGCTGCACTATTAATTAGGAGAGTTTTTCTTCGTCACAAGGATTACGGCCGACGACACTATGTTTATCATTCAGGAGATAAGCTAACGCGTTTTGCAGAACTCGAGCTATAAATGCTATTAAGTATCTAGCTACCTACCTAAGTAGGTATTAGATAGGTAAGGTAAGTAGTCGCATTAGCCAGTGTGTAGCATACCCATTGTATACCTAGGTGCATACTAATAATACTAAGTAAATAGGTACGGATATTTACTCACAACACCGACATCACAAATCACAACATTACATTCCTACATACAAGAAAATAAAAAATAATAGAACAAATAATAGTTTGTTCTATTATTTTTTACTTTCATGAAAATAAAAAATAATAGAACAAATAATAGTTTGTTCTATTATTTTTTACTTTCAAGAAAATACAAAAATAACAGATCAAATGATAATTTGTTCTATTAAGTTTTTTTTTATGTTTTGGCTCCACACTTTTGTGTATTTAGCCAGCGTCAAGTAATTGATAATTTATCAAGTTAATGATATTTCACGCAAATATGTGTCAAGTCATAGTCGAAGTCATCAAGTCAAGTCATAGTCTAGTCAAAGTCATACTCCTAGTAAAGTGGTGGCAACTTTACTTGAAGCTTCTATGGAGTTTTGGAAACAACACGAAAAGAAACGTTTCGCCATCATTATATCAATTTCCCACACTCACGCCTGTAATCCAGTACTTGACGAATAGAATGCCACCAATTTATTATCTAAATCATCAATTTATATATTGAATTATCTGTAATAAAATGAAATTTAATTTAATTTTTTTTTTTATTTTATGCATCAATACTGAAAATAACATAAGTTTTGGAAAATAATACAATGCGGTGACGCAATCTTTTTCGCTTTGCCGTCAAAACCTTTTTTTTATTTTCTTAGGAATGTAATGTTGTGTGATCAGTGATGTCCTGAATAAGTGATTTTTCTTTCTTTCTTAGGTAATAGGTTAAAAAGCTCCACGACGACGCGACGCAAAGTAGACGTAGTAAATAGTAGTACTTCATTTAGATCAATGATCATAAAGGCACACCTAGACAGCTATAGGTATAGATCGTACAAAAAAAACGTATGTGCTTTAGACCACACGATTTTGCTTTGTTTAATGTTGTCACCACCTTGACATTGTAAATTATCTTTTGACCGGACATACCAAAATAATATTACAATATTTTAACTTTGTTATGTTGACAATGGAGATCTACGTGAACTAACATCAACTTCCGTTCACCTCGCATTCACCAGCTTAGTACTACCCAAGACAAGCTGGCGTAAAGAAGTTTAACTTCAAAAATTAACTGCATATCTAGCAGGGATGAGTAAGTACCTACTATAATAGAGTAAAATATTAACCTATATGCTTACTAAATAATAATAATTATAATGATACTTATTATGGAATATAAATGGAGTTCATCTGGCTAAAGATAAACTACTGTCCCATATAGGTACAGTTACTCGACGAGAGCCGAGTAATTGCCCCTCCAAACGGATCCCAACTTAGGCATTTCAGTATAAACGGCCTTAGCGAAAATCTGTCGTGTCTGGATTTATAGGCAGGTGAGGCAATTTGTTTCGCTGGGAATAAAAACGTCGTCAGCAACCTCTTGATGAAAGTTTTAGCTTTATAGCGGAGAAACGTTCTCGGTGATTGATACAACTCTATTGCAATCTTTAATGAAAACTGACGTGAGTAGTATTCATAACTACAACTAGTCTCTCATCTCGTGTGTTAGTCGTGTACTAGTTGTAGTTAATCTTTAATGACTTTTATTGGCAGTATGTTTTGACCTGCATGCGATTATGCTTCCTATTCAAACCAACGTCATTTCAGAGTAGGTACGCCACTTCACCCTATCCTTACATAGGTGTACCTACCCTTTTCTTTTATGTCACATTAATAGATTAAACCAAAGATGTAATAGGAGCCTAATATTGTATACTAAGAAACATATAATACTTGTCTGATATTACCTGTTTTGATTTAATTCATTTGAAACCGATACAACAGTCACTGTAATAATAAGTATAACTCACATTTGGAACAATGGAATTTCCCTCAGCACCTACTTACTAACCTGTTGTTAATATCAATAAAATCTGATTTGTACCTACCTATCGTATATTTAAGGTTCTGTTTGTCTTTTCTGTGCAGTAAAAATATTCTTATTCTTAATCTTATGTTGCAGATGCGAGTCGTTTTTGAGATTTTTGTTAAATCCTAAAAACTTATCAAAAAAAATTTTTTTAAGGTAGAACATGTTCTGTCTAATTTATTATCGGAAGTGAATACACGAAAGGTTGGTGATATACTCTCCGACTCATGGTATGGTACTTATTATACTTATCGTACCTATATGTGGTAAATAGTTATACCTACTTATTATACCTTATATACGCATAGGTACCTATATATCCGTTTGGTCTGGCTTTGGCTATATTCCGCACCCCGTCGTCGCCGCCCGAGACACGTCTTGAGCGACCCAGATGATCCTATAGCAGTCGTAGTATCGGCTGCGCTAGGATCACCGGACCAGTCTAGCCCTTCTAGCTCAGGTACCGCTTTCGGCACCGGTATAGGATACCAGCGTAACACAATCAGACACCGACCCCGCCGGCGAGGTCGATGTACCCCCGTAGGTTAGCTAGAACGGTCGCGACTCACAATAGGGTCCACTTCCAGTGGACGGAGTCTTCTCGATCCTCTTATCCCGGCAACGGCCGAAGCCGAGGCTCGCACCCCAGGGGTGCCCTTGAGCTAGTTGCCTCCTATTTTTGACGGCTTAAGCGCCCGCCCTCCTGCCCGGTGACGCTGTAAAGGTCGATAGACACGAGCAGCATTCACTCGTTCAAAAAAAAAAGCTCCGGATATTATGGTTATTATCGCAATTAATATATTATTGTAAAAAAGGAACATAAGTAATATATATATATAATATATATAATAAAGTATAATATAGTCGTAGTATCGTGCCGTAGTTTACTCTTCAAAAAAATGATCCTATTTCCCGCATTTCTTGAGACATTTGCGGTTCGTCGAGAATCGGTTTTGGTTACCACCGCAGCCGCTATAAACAAACTTGTTGCACGATCGCTTGTTCACGTCGTAATAGTACCTTGGAGCAAAGCAAAGGAAAATTAACCCAAATGACTCCCCACGGCTTCACACGCGCTATTCTAAAATATTAACTATAACTATACCCGAGCTATGTAGACAGTTTTAAAACTTTGGCATTGCAATTCCACTGCTAAAGGCAATATTCCAAATACAAGTGTCTGAAATTTGAATGACCCTAAGATTAGCAAGAATGCGAGCTCTGATTGAGAAACTTACGGCTTTCCGTTTTTAGACCCCACGGGATATTACCAATCTATTATAAAATCTGTGCCCATGGGAGAACAGACAAATGATCCTGAATTTAACAAACCTGCTATAGCTAGTTTCATCGAAATCGATTCAGTACTTTGACGTGATGCATGTTCAAAGGGACAGACTTACAGACAGACAAAAAAATTAAGGGACAGTAATTAAATTTTAATATGTATGCGTATAAACAAGTAGGTAGATTGAAATGGACATCTAGGTACATAGACAGGCATAAATAGACTATTACTAGGTGGTAGGTACCACCGCTTTGCCAGTTATTCTGCCGCCAAGCAGTAGTGCGCAACCACTACTGTGTTCCGGTTTGAAGGGCACTGTAGCTAGTGAAATTACTGGGCAAATCCTGGACCCTGTCCAGTGTCAAGGGACCCACGAACTACGAGGACCATGGTCCCAGAACACCCAGACTCACAACAAATATTAGCACTTTATTTCTGTGCACAAATACTTTTCTTACCGCGGGAATCGAACCCACTGCCTTCGGGTTATGAGCCGACCTGCTCAACCACCACGCTAGAAGCTGTCTGGGGAATACTTGTAAGTCGTGAAATAAAACATGTTTTATAATAGAATACCTCTTACTTGTCAAAAAGGGCCACACATAGTCCAACGCTGGGTTGCAATGCACATGCTGTCGATCTATCGATGCTTCTGAGTGACATAAACGAAGCTCCTAAAAATAGTAGACTAGCCATTTAAAAAATAAGAACCGTTTTACAGAACTACACTCAGTCGTAAATCTGAGCTCCAGAGAAGATTTCATTAAGAAAATCATCAAATAATAATAACGCCCAAAGATCACATACATAGATTCCTGAACCCAACTAGGATTCCCTGAGTTTAGGGACCCAAGAACTACGAGGACCATGGTCCCACAACACCCAGACTCCCAGACTCAGTATAAGAACCTATTTCCTTTTGTTCCTGGGCATAATTACTTGTCGTGGCGTGGGAATCCAACCCACCGCCGGGATATGAGCCGGCTTGTTCTACCACCACACCACAGAGGCTGTCAAAAATAGTGAATGAAATCTCTGCTTGAGCATCAATCGACGATGTCTGTAATACGGGATTAAAAGTTGGTAGCTTCCAAGTTTAGAATAATAGTCTTGCCAATAAAGAAACATTATGTAACACGTTACCTTTGCAATGCCTTTCACATTCTAATACGGTATTAAAATTGTTTTTATTCCCCCTGCATCCTGTATAAGTGAACGGTAGACATTGATCCAACTGAGAGTTATAAAAATATCTGAAACAAATGCAAGACTAAAAATATTGTACCGGTCTACCTACACGAGATATAGAAAATAGGACATCCAAGCTTATTGATTAAAACATGAATAGAATGCCAATTTCAATGGATGAAACTTTCATTACCAACCTACCGATGAAATGGAATGGTTCTTTTTAGTCCAGTCATTTTAGTAAGTTCACCTCGGAATTCGAGATACCCAGCTGTAAGTCTGTAAATACTTGTATATTGACACCCTAAAAGCTGTCTCAAAACCTACATATGGTAGGGTGTAAGCAACTATTAAATTTCAAGGTCAAAGGTCACAAAAATCGTTTTTTTGCGCTTTTTTTGGAAATATCTCAATTCCTATGGGTTTTTTGCTATTTGTATTTATTATCAATATTGTAGAATATAAAATTCTCTACAAATTTTAATTCAAATAAATTTTTATACGGTGAACCGTTTTCGAGATAGAAGGCGGAGAGCGCGCGGTCACAGCATCACTTCAGGTCAACCGGTGCTTTCGGTCGAAAACGCGCCATATATAGTTGATGAACTATCGATAAATCAATGATTATAAATATTTGTCAATTTTTATTAAAATAAATAAATAAATATGTGTGGACATTTCACACAGCGCCCCAAACTAAGCAACTAAGCCCCAAACTAAGCTTGTACTATGGGAACCGGATAACTGATACAATACTTAGATACTTTTTGTTTGTAAATACATACATAGAATACAATATGACACCCAGACACAGAACAAACATCGATGTTCATCACACAAATGTTTGTCCTAGGTGGGAATCGAACCCACAACCTACAGCTCAGAAGGCAGAGCTACTACCAACTGAGCTATCAGGCCTGTATTAACTATTATATTATATTTTATCATTTGTTTCCTAACCTATCCACTTTTTATTCAGTATAAATTTATTTAACAACACTTACCTGCCCATGTAATTGCAGAATTGTTAATGAAAATATAGGAATTATATTTGAATTTTAACCTAATTAATATTAATAACTTCATGATGAAAAAAAAAAACAAATAAATTATGAATTAATCATTATATTAAAAAATATCATTCAATACGTTTATTTTTATTGAAAGTAAAAAAAGGAGTAAAGGTAAAGGGTACAAAAACTACAGTTTATAATTTTAATCATCTTCTTCCTTTTCATCGTCGTCTTCTGGCTGCTGGTAAATTTCAAACTGGTCTTCATTATCGTCTTCAACGACATTTGTCTCAAGTTCTTCCATGATTTCGGGGTCAAAGGTTCCATCTTCGTTAATGTCGCTCTGATATGGTAGAGCATTGAGACAAGCTTGCCCATTACATTGGCCACAAGCTAAAGAGCATTGCAAGCCCGCTTTTCTGCATCCGCATCGCGAACCACAACCACTCTTGCAGTTGCAGAAAATTGTATTTAGCAAATCTTCTGGAGCAGGTGGTAAAATTGTCATGATAGGCTCCAGAAAATCGTTTCGCATTGCCCAACGCCATACTTGGGGTTCCAAATCATGTCCTAACCAAGTTTGAATTCGATAATATACACGGTTGAAATGTTGATGAGCAGCTGCACTTGTTGGTGGAATATTTGAAAGCTGCACAGGTTTATTAAGTTTTGTAGACTTGACGTAATACATATAACGAAGATGATCGAGACTTTTCACAGATTTCGGAGCAATATAGACTGCCAATAAGATTTGAGTTCCATTCTCTAATAATCTCTGGGCCGAAAAATTTTCTCCCTCAAATGCTGCAGCTAGTTCATCCAAATTTGTCAGTTTCCCAAAAACTTTTAAAAATGATTTTTTCCCTTTTTAAACAGCGTAGAAGTTGTGTCACAGCCACTTAAATATGCAGAAATAAAATATGTGTTTTAGAATGAGGATAATTATCAAAACTTTTAGTCGATTGATTGATTTATCGATAGTTCATCAACTATATATGGCGAGTTTTCGACCGGAGGCACCGGTTGACCTGAAGTGATGCTGTGACCGCGCGCTCTCCGCCTTCTATCTCGAAAACGGTTCACCGTATAAAAAAATTTTCAAAACAACATTTGTGAGAATTTTGTATTCTACAATATTGATAATAAATACAAATAGCAAAAACCCCATAGGAAATGAGATATTTCCAAAAAAAGCGCAAAAAACCTATTTTTGTGACCTTTGACCTTGAAATTTAATAGTTGCTTACACCCTACCATATGTAGGTTTTGAGACAACTTTTAGGGTGTCAATATACAAGTATTTACAGACTTACAGCTGGGTATCTCGAATTCCGAGATTCTTACCAAATTTAAGCTTAAATGACTGGACTATTTAATGTTCAGCGAAACGAGACATTGCGAAAAATTGGAAAAATATTTCGATGATCATAGAAACTTCAATTATGGAGGTTTGATTTTCGAAATATATAAAAAAACGCATTTACTTCTGTCGTTTAATAGAACAGTTCCCTGTTTGTGGCTGCAGTTGACACGAGTAGTCCCAGTTCCAAATATGATCACGATCTAAAACATAAAAATGTTTACGCTGATATGAAAGCCAATTTCTCATTATCTCACCATAATAAAGTTGCACCAAGTACTTCTTCGCAGATCAGTCTTGGGGAATAAGTCTGGAGAAGTTATGGCTTGGTCTTCAACATTTCTGTCCACAGCAATCCTTCTATACAAAGCCGTAGGCTTCACACTAATGCCATTATCACGAAAAATGGCAGTAGACAAAGAACCCTCACAAACTCTATCCGCATAAAACGAGAGAAAAATGTATAGAGTAGCTAAAATAGTGTTCATTTTAAATAAACGATGAAAATGTAATTTTGCTATTGTTACGATAATGTAGGTATCGGGCAAATAACTATAAAAATAACGTCAAGAACTTTATACTGCACATAAAACATTATCGCCTTTGCAAATGGTCCACTTGGAGCAAGTTCAGCCGATCAATAACCGTATAGTTTCGTTATAGCATTTTACTACAAAGTCGCCAATTCAAATAGTGCCCCAAAAGTTAGCTAGGTAAATAAAATCTAAACCTCTTATATATATTAAAATTTTAACTGCGATTCCGATAGACAGTCGCAATGACTTTACCATCATGCTGTGGGAATAATTGTCGGTTACGGGGCACAATAAACGTTTGATAGGAAAGCTGAATGTTTGCTGATCTAATGGCATTTTCAATTTGCATTCAAATTCCTAAGCTCGCATTGCAGAGCGCGGGATGGGCTCCACTCTCGCTGGCTGAATGCCGAAAGCCCGAACGGCCGGGATACTCGAATACCCCAATGCCCGAATCGGATTAACGCTAACGACGCACCATTCTGTACGGCCGCCGCAGCTGGCCGCATTCTCTCTGCGTGTCCCACTCGACACTGATAAACGGTACCGAGATGCCTATGGGACACACCTGCATATTACGGCCGTGTGTTTTCACTTTATTATGCTGCATGTAGCCTAGTGCGCGTAACAGAACCTGCTAATGGGTACTTTGGGCTTACGACGCCGCGAAATACGGAGCTTGTTAAATCTCGTCTATGAAAATCGTTTTAATATCAACGGGAAACAAGGTACTTTTAACCAACTTCATTACGCATTATTGAAGAAAAAACTGTGATAACTTTCTATTGCATTGATAATTATTTGTGATCTTAAAATAATAGGGAGCAAAACTTGACGCAACCGTGAAAGATAAATCGTTATTGCTAATTAGCATTCCCAGTAGAGATGCGCTTAACGAGAAACGTAATTTCCTTGCTGAGTTTTTTAGCATGAGAACAAGCTTCAAGATTAATTAGTATAGTTTTTCATCGTCTGGTAGTCCGTCGGTCTCCAGAGGCCGGATTAAAGGCGGATTCCGCCGGCGCCGATAAATAATTGAATGTCATTACGGTTCCGCACAGCCAATTGCCTCTTTGATTACCGGTATTATTGTTTAATCCGAAGACCGATTGAGAGGAATAACAGTAGACATCGGTTAGCTAATTGCAAGGAAAATGACAGACAACGGATCCAAAAGCATCGGGTTTGCTAACTTTACCACGGCCTAACTAATATTATTTTGCGTTTGAGTAGGTTGTGGTTGTTAAGACTAGTATTAGCTATATCTATTCCTAACAACTACATCACTATCGGTTAGATACATTCGTTACTCTGTGGTTAATCTCTTCCGGTTCTCTCTGATATTTCCCCGGTTCACGATCTCATATGTTCTTTGTTAAATCCAAGTTAACTGTAATTAATATAAAGTAAAATCTTCGATGTACACTGATATTTTAATAAATATCAATTGCGACATTATTTATTTATGTTCCTGCTATTGCCAAAACTCTGGCCAGCACGACGCCGACCTAAGCTGGGCCTGCTGCCCTGCTTCATCACGATAGTTCCACTGCTGCATCTGGTGTTGCTGCTCCACACCACGAGATCGGGCTCCGCTACAGGTTATACGCCCAGGATTGAAGTAAGGCATTTCAAGAAATTCGAGGTCAGTTTTATTTTCGTGCAAAATAGTTTTGTCAATATGGCCGAACGCAATGTGCATACGCATGACAATGCAATTGCAGTATCGCGATCACAATCTCAATCGCCGAATTATGTTATGAGCGATTCAGGAGTACGTTTTGAGAAATTGGAGGGTGCTTCCAATTATACTTCTTGGAAATTTTGCATCAAAAATGCGCTCATTTTGGAAAATCTGTGGAATACAGTTACCGGCGATGACACTGACGTAGATAGATCGCAGCGTGCATTGGCGAGGATTTCGTTAAGCGTCAAACCAACGCTTTTTCAGTTATTATTTGGGATTACGACAGCAAAGGATGCATGGACCAAGTTAAGTTCTGTATTTGAGGATAAAGGCCTGTTTCGTCGAGTGAGTTTAATGCGTCAACTCCACCGTGTTGACTACTTGCAGTTCGAAAACATGACTGCGTACATTGATACGATAAGTACACTGACTCAACAATTGGCTGTTATAGGCAAACATATAGAAGACGCTGAGATAGCGGAGATTATGTTGAGTGGTTTACCTCAGGAATACGATACTTTGGTTTCTGCTTTAGAGACGGCATCTTTCACAAGTACGCTTACATCAGAGCTGGTACGAGCACGTTTGTTACAGGAAGAATTTAGGAAAAATAATTCTGATATTGCAACTTCAAAAGGCAATAACAATGCTTTTATTGCAAAGAATACTAAGAAGAGGATAATCTGTCATTTTTGCAAGAAGCCAAATCATAAGATTGCAAATTGTTTTCAACGAAAGAAGATGTTAAAAGAAAAAGAATATCAGAAAAATTCTGAAAAACAAGAACACACCATGGTTGCTTCAGCTTATCTAGCTGCTGCAGGAGCATCTTATGAATCTAACACTGGAAATTTCATAATTGATAGTGGATCAACTTCTCATATGGTTAAAAATGAAGAATGGCTTAGTAATTTTAAGAAGTGTAAAACAGTAATAAACTGTGCTGATAAGAAAACAAAATTAGAGAGCTCTGGTTATGGGAATGTTCATGTAAGCATTAATGGTTTTCCTAGTGTTGTGAAAGAGTTGGAAGATGCTATGTATGTTCCGCAGTTATCGGAAAATTTGTTGTCGGTGAGTAAGATGTGTGAGAAGGGAATATCTGTTGTCTTTAATGTTGATGGCTGTTTTATTTATGATAAATGTACTGTTATGGGCAAGCCAATTATGTCTGCGGATTTATGTAAAGGAGTTTATAGATTAAACTGTATTGTTGCAAAGGAGCAGTCGATGGCTGTCCTGCACCAAGTGCAGGAATCACAGACTGCAAGGAAAGCTGAGTCTGATAGTGTGAGTGCTGAATTATGGCATCGCAGGTTAGGGCATCTTAGTATGAAAGGGATGTGCTCATTGAGGGAAAGTGCGCTACGTAATGTCTCATTTCAGGATAGCAATGACAAGCTGCAGACCTGCATCGCGTGCCTTGAGGGGAAGCCGGTGGCCAAGGCTTATCCCAAAGGTCAGGCGAGGCGTGCGAGCTAGCCCCTTGAGCTTATACATACTGATGTGTGTGGCCCGATGTGCGACTACAGCTGGGGAGGTGCAAGATACGTATTGACCTTTACCGACGACTATTCACGGAAGACATTTGGATACTTACTGAAAAGAAAATCAGAGGTAATGTCTTGTTTTATTAATTTTAAAACTTTAGTCGAGAAACAGACTGGCTTGAGGATTAAATGCCTGCGTTCAGATAATGGGGGTGAGTATTGCAGTGTAAATTTTAAGGATTTCCTTGAAAAAGAGGGAATTGTTCACCAATTAACGGTACCGTATTGCTCTGCGCAGAATGGCGTTTCAGAACGCGTTAATAGAGTTCTATTAGAGAGGGCTAGATGCATTTTATGTCAGGCAGGTCTTAGCAACCGTTTTTGGGGTGAAGCCATTATGACTGCCATTTATTTGAAAAATCGCAGCCCCACTTCGGCGTTAGCCGGACAGCTGCCTGAGGAAGTTTGGTCCCGACACAATGTGAGTCTTGGACATCTTCGTGTGTTTGGATGTATAGCCTACTCTCTGCTGCCGGAGCCTACTCGTACAAGTAAACTGAATGCTAGGGCAAAGTTGTGCATTTTTGTCGGTTATTCAGAGACTGTTAAGGGATATCGACTCATAGAGCCATCAAATCCGACAAAGGTTATATTGTCGAGAAATATTAATTTTATTGAGGACAAATTTTATAGAGATTTTAAATGCAATGACATAGATAGTAATAATTTCAGTGATAATATAATGGTTATTCCTGTAATTTATAATAATGAATTGAATTCTAACAATGAAATGAATTCTATCACATTGAATGATGATAATTTGAACAATGAAAATAATGATGTGTGTACTGATGTGAATAAATCAAATTATGATTTTTCTTATGAATTTACAGAT
Source organism: Ennomos fuscantarius (assembly GCA_905220475.3). Taxonomy (NCBI): domain Eukaryota; kingdom Metazoa; phylum Arthropoda; class Insecta; order Lepidoptera; family Geometridae; genus Ennomos; species Ennomos fuscantarius. The sequence continues at coordinate 5,568,163 of HG992033.1, forward strand.
GCAGAATCGGGCGATGAATGCGCGACTGACAGCGAGGATAAGCAATCCTCAGCTGAGCTGGAGCTTTCCGACCGGGAGCTGCAGGAGCAGCCAGCATCCCGTGGAGAAACAGCTGTTCGAGGGGAAGGCGCGACTAGTGTAGGTGACGCTGTTGCTGTCGGCGGCCGTTCCATCCGCAGTACGCGTGGTAATAAACCTAAAAGGTATGCTGATTACGAAATCAGCATGTTTGCCGATTCGTTATTTGATGAGCCTCAGTCTTATGAGGAGGCTATGGCATCTGAAAACTCCAGTGAATGGCTAAAGGCTATGCAGATAGAGTATGACTCATTGATAAATAATGGAGTATGGAAGTTAGTTGATAGACCTTGTAATTTGAATGTAGTCAAGTCAAAATGGGTTTTTAAAGTAAAACATGATACATCAGGTAATTTTGATAGATATAAGGCTCGTTTAGTTGCGCGAGGTTTTAGTCAAAAAGAGGGAGTAGATTACTCCGATCCTTTTTTACCTGTCGTACGTCATTCGACTATGCGTATTTTATTTTCATTAGCTACTGAATATGATATGACCATAGAGCATATCGACGTCACTACAGCATTTTTGAATGGTGATTTGAATGAAACTATTTATATGGAGCAACCGCCAGGTTTCATGTCAGAAGATAATAAAGTGTGTGTTTTATTGAAAAGTATTTATGGTTTAAAACAGGCAAGCCGCATGTGGTTTCTAAAGGTGCAAGAGCTACTTACAAAGAATGATTATGTGCAAAGTAAGTGTGAGCCCTGTGTGTATATAAAAAGGTGTAATAGGGATCTCACAATCATTGCTCTCTATGTAGATGATTTTTATATATTTTCTACATGTAATACTAAGGAATTGTTTAATTTACTTGACCAGAATTTTGATGTAAAGCACCTAGGTTTACTTACCAGTTGTTTGGGCATGCGTGTCACTCGTAGAAAAGATGTTTTAATATTGGATCAATCTGAGTATATTAAGAGATTACTAAAGCGTTTTTGTATGTCAGATTGTAAAATTGTATCCACACCAATGTGTACTAATTTTAAAAATGTAAATTCTGACACTGAAACCTTAGATGATAATGTATATCAATACAGGCAATTAGTTGGCTGTCTTATGTACCTGTCTGTATGCACAAGGCCGGATATTACTTTCAGTTGTAGTCAGCTGAGCCAATATTTATGTAATTTTAATAAGAATCATTGGATAGCTGCAAAGCGTGTGCTACGATATTTAGCTGGTACTATTAACTTTGGACTTTATTTTTATAAGAGTGACCAGATGAATGTTAAAGCATATGCAGACAGTGACTGGGGTAATAATTTTGATAGAAAATCTTTTACCGGTTTTGTAATTAAATTAGGCAGGAATGTTATCAGTTGGGAGTCAAGAAAGCAGAGGTGTGTGGCGCTTTCTAGTACTGAAGGAGAATATTTGAGTATTAGTGATGTCTCTAAGGAGTTGTGTTTTGTTAAGAATTTCATTAGTGAAATTAATGATAAACATTTAAGTATAGAGATATTTAATGATAATCAAAGTGCTCAAAAATTGTTACTTGCTAAGGAATATTCTCATAAACGCACCAAGCACATAGACATTAGGTATCATTTTGTAAAGGATCTTGTATCAAAGAATATTGTGACTATTAGATACCTGCCTACTGAGTATATGACAGCTGATGTATTAAATAAACCATTAGGGTCATTAAAGCATTGTAATTTTGTTAAAGATTTGAATTTATTGACTGTATGATAATATCTAATGGTTAATCTTACCTGTAATTTTTTACTGCATTGACAAAGTTGCATGTTGCTCAGCATGTAGAGTTTGTAATTTTGTATTGTTATGAGTGTAGAGTCAATGTGCATGTAGAGTCAATGTTTATGTAGAGTCGATATGTTTGTAAAGCAGATTATTTGATTTGTAAATGTGTTGTTAAGAATAAGGGGAAGTGTTAAGACTAGTATTAGCTATATCTATTCCTAACAACTACATCACTATCGGTTAGATACATTCGTTACTCTGTGGTTAATCTCTTCCGGTTCTCTCTGATATTTCCCCGGTTCACGATCTCATATGTTCTTTGTTAAATCCAAGTTAACTGTAATTAATATAAAGTAAAATCTTCGATGTACACTGATATTTTAATAAATATCAATTGCGACATTATTTATTTATGTTCCTGCTATTGCCAAAACTCTGGCCAGCACGACGCCGACCTAAGCTGGGCCTGCTGCCCTGCTTCATCACGATAGTTCCACTGCTGCATCTGGTGTTGCTGCTCCACACCACGAGATCGGGCTCCGCTACAGTGGTCACTCAGTCCACACACACAGGTTTTCGATTTGTCAGTAAAAATACGCTGTTTAAAATGTAAGCAGATAATAACTTCGAAATACACTTCGCAAACGATCCAGACGGAAAATATGTTAAGCCTATTGATAGCAGCACATGGATGGTTACCTACACTATAAGTACGTAATAGCAGAGTTTTCCTTAGAAAAATATAAGATTCCTTAAAAACCTCTTTTGAAAGGTTATGCCTAACACTGCGATCAATTTCCGATGGTACTGCTATACTGAAAAATTACCTACTACGGATTTGCCTAAAGAGATTATGATAACCTGCTTTATGTGCCTTCTTCTGAATCTAAAAACTGACCTATTTTTACCTCACATTGCTTATAATTAATAAATTTCCATGTGTGGATCATAAAATTATTAGCAGTTGACCTACAGTAATAAAGGTGGTTTCCACCATGTAATAAAATATTTGCTATCTCATACTCTCAGTTATAGATTGACATAGTAGATAATACTAGGATTATATTAGTTGAACCGATACCTGAATAATTGAATCAAAAGGGTGACCTCGTACAAAACAAACCAAAATAAACAAATATAGGATTATATTCAGAGAAACATTCAATGCCAACATTATGAAACATGGAAAATCTCCATGTTTGCAGGCGCGTTCAGTCGCTTTCACAAGTAATTCAGACTTCGCCAGGTGGTTCGACGGTTAAATCAATTAATAGACTATAATCCCATTTTGCCGGTATATTATAGCCACTATGTATACTAAGATCCTCTCGAATACCTCAAACCGTGTTAATGAAAATAGCGCAACCAACACACATTGTTAAAATAACATTAACTCCCGACTCGAACAGTAACATCGTAACAAAAACAAGCGCGAGCGGAGAACCTCATACTAAGATAGCGTGGACAAGTTATAGTGCTGCTATGCTATGAAAACTAAAAGGATATAAATTAAGTAATATTATCGAAAATATTAAACGTCTTAAAAGTTCTAAGGCATCTTTACGAAAACTTACTGTATTTTTTTCTTAATTTATTACATCATAATATATATATATACATAGTCGTTTATCGATAACGTAACATTTTTCTGTTATGCCAGTTATAAAATTAAACATTAACATTTTACATGTTTCGGCGCTGAGAGGGCTTTTAGCCAGAACTAAAAAAGACATAGTGCTAATATTATGGCTAATGTGTAAAAATATACGGGCGTACAATTAGTCATTTGCTCGCAGGGTTACTAACGACGACGTATGTAGATAAAACACGTTCATTATAAATTATACGCAAACGTCACAGTAATCAGATATTAAAGATACACTGAAGTAGCGGGACCTAAAAGCTAACAAGGTTTAGACTAGTCAGCCGAACTAAGGTGCTAATGCCATTTGGACGAACGCGCCATTCAGAATCAACTTATACACAACGATAGGTGAATCTAAACACCTCTCGGGCCAATACAATTATTTTCCACTGTGCCTAGGTTCGGTAATTCGACAAAAATTGCATAATAATAACTGCCGTAACTTTTATAGAACAGGATATACATACAATAATATACCGCAAAAGCTAGTCGTAACTTTAGTTAATAAGCACAAACCTATAGACGTTTGTTATAATTATTTTCTATTAGCGACAGCTATATTATGTACATGCTCCAATAACATTAACCTATCACAATACCATAGTTTTATTAATTCTAAACAATATTTTATTTAATAGTTGACTTTACCAAATATATAAATACAGAAATCAGAAACAATGTCTACCAATGATTTGTTTTTCGGTTAATTTAATTTCAAAGGTTTTAAAAATATATTACTTTAGGATTTATTTACCACTCCCAATTTCCATGTATAATATAGTTATAGATATATATCTACTTGCTTGAAAATAGGAAACTTCACTGAAGGGACCATATTGCTTGACATTTGTGTGTCTGTAGCACAAGTCGTGAACTAAATGTGTATATGTGTGTAATATACTGACCCACGAACTTTCGAATAATAGGCTTAATTAATAAATATAAAAAATAATCTAACAAAAAGCACGGACCCAGGTGAAAAGAAGGTGGAAAAAAAAAAGACCCACGAACTTGTGCAGTTGAATTCTGCGCTCTTTCTAAGGCCATTTGTTGGATTATTAGAACACAACGGCGAAATCCAACCGAACAAAAAGTTGTTGGCAGCGTAGATTGCAACGAACAGTTTTGCTTTTATTACCCACAAAACAGATATAGAAAAAGGATTCGTAAAACAGTAGAATTTTTGTTTGTTTTGTACTATATTTTATAACAATTTGTTTAGTGATAAAAATGTAGTACGAGAAAGACACCTATAATAATAATTTTAAGGCCATATTCAACATCTGCAATGAAATAATAAATTCGTGAGTATAACATTTATTTTTCCAATCTAATTACTAACTTACTAGCGGTTAAGACCCCGCTAATAAAACTCGTCTGCATTAAATGTTGACAACTCTTTAGTTCATATTGAACTTATCCCTCTATGACGTACCAACTGCAACACATTCTAGTACGTCCTAGAGTTAGCCGATAAGTGGGAACTTAAGAGATTTCAAACTTTAGGGTAGACGAGCAATATTGTTTGCCATAAAAATATTAAATAATAACTGTTAAATAATCCAAAGTTTAAATTACGGTGCAAAGCCACAGTTTAAAGTTTCATCGTGTTTTATAAATACGTCATATAGTACACCATTAATGACAGCGCTCACACATTCACAGGCACATTCGATTACAATTTACAACCATTATCATTATCAAATTTTCTTATTTATAGTGCTTTGTATTTCTAGGACTTTTAATTCTGCCGAATTACCAAAACCGAACTGAACATTTAGGAAAAAAATACATCGGACGAATCGGGTTTCACCTCGGCGATTCGATTGAACGCAATTTTATATTGACACCTGTTTTGTACAGATAATCATCAACACAAGGAGAACTTGTCAATGCGTACAGCCGATTCTATCTTAGCAAAAAATATTATCGGATGCATCACGTTGATTGGTTGTGGTTCTATAAATAAAAAGAGATAACCAATCAGCATTTAGGATATTTACTGCATAGAAAACTAAACAACCAGTCAAACGATTGGTGATAAAATTTTCCTAGTTCAAGAAACTCCCAAATCAATTTATCTTTGCTGGAGCTGTTATGTCAGTTCTAAGGTCTGTAGGGTTATTGAAACCGTCGGACTCTGAAGACATTTGGTCACTAGTGGTTCGATTCGACTATTTTCTTAGGGAAAAATAACTCTCAGACCTTTTACACGTAATAATCGTAAAATTATATAATTTAACAGTCCGCATCGATATACTCTCCTTGCGTAAATGACCGCAAATGATCCCCTATTACACATACAAAAAAATGAGTATAATTAGATTTACAATATTATAAAAGGCAGCATGTTTTCGTGTGATAGGCAATGTCCAGCTCTGTCCAAACTAAAGTGAATGTGTCAAAGTATATTTTTCTTTGTTCACGTACGACCAATTTCAATGAATGATAAATACTTTTGGTAGATTTAAATCGTGTGTCGATTGGCTGTAATTATTGTTTCCGACCAATCAGGGCAGTTAGATTTTAATCTATCAACTGTTTATATCCAAATTTTCTTTATTGAAACCGTCCCTAAGTCTTGATTTGTATTTAATAGTAAAGCACAATTTTAAGAAAGTTTAAGTAAGTTATTATTATTTCAATTCACTTCACTTTGAACAAAGTTTGCCCGAATTCAAATAATCAACCTTTAGTGCCACAGATAAATCAGATATGCTATACAAACAACTGTTGGAAAGTACGATAAAGAACATGACACTATGTAAGAAACATTTTACACGACTATAAGATAAACACGTTTTAATTTTTGTCGTGCCAAATAGTTAACCGAGATTTTTACACTCGGCAATGTAAATATATACACACCCACAAAGGGGATCGTGGTGGAACTAAATACTCAAAACTGATAAATCACAAGCTATTGATATATAAATTCTGGTGTCTCATTCCAGCAGTATTTTAAGCGCGGGTCATAATATAACATCTCAAACTAATGTATGCACTCAAGATACTGCTGTCGAGGCGTTAGTACAAAACAATTTAATTTCTCTAGCAAACTACACAAAGGCTGTATGGCGGTACAAAGTTCCTGCGACGGTTTGTTTCACTACATCGATCAGCGCGGGTGCAATATTTCGAATTGGTATTGCTATTAGGTTTATTAAGGCTAGTTTGAGTGTCCACACGATAGTAAGGTCGCAACGAGACAATCGTGCTAGCTATTAAAATTACAGTACACAAGCTGCGTCGTTGGCGCGATATAAATACAGTTAATTATAAGGTAACACGAATCCCGAATTCGAGATCGCCGCATCTAGGCCGTCACGAATACGAGACGTTTACCCGATCCCAATAATACCAAAGTAATTCAGTTGACTCGCGTCATTAAAAGACGCTTTGAAATGAATAGACATTACTGTTGCTATTACACTTTTACAACGATTTCGAAATAGTTGTGGGAGTGAGAAAACGATATTATTCAGAGTTCGTCAGAACCGTGTTTTCAATGACCAATGTTACTATGGCGTCATTACAAGACGCTCTAAAAATAGTATACAATACTTTTGCTATTTCACTCCTACTACGATTTCGAAATAATAACAGTGACGATAAGATATTCTTCAGATTGAGACAAGCGCGTTTTTAATGACCCGAGTTACTTGCTTTTGTACTCATATAGAATCAAAATGCTTATTGAGATCGAGTTGTCGTAAATGCCACGTTACTACCGCGGGGAGTTGGTTCGCCGCTCATGTGAGCGAGTTAGCGTCGCGCGAACCAATGCGCGCCGAATTTGGCTCAGTTGTATATTTTGATCGCCTTCTCCAAGTAGTTGACGCGGGACCGCTTGGGCGTTTTGTTAACATGCTCGAGTCCAAGCCACGGCCGGACCGACGGGTCTGGAAGTGTCATATCTAAATTTAATAACAATGCGGATTCTTTACGAGCGGCGATTGCATTGCCTGAAACCGCGGCACACAACTATTAGTGGTCCTCTAAAAAGGAAATGTTTCCAACTAGCATTTTACCCAAATTTTACCCATTTTGAAGTAATACTTATTAAATAATTAATACTTTTCTGAAGTAAAACTTCTTTACGCATGCTTGACTTGGGGAGTAACTTGGCTAGGAGAACGGAAGTTGAAAGTTGTTGGTTAACGTAGATCTCCATTGTAAACATAAAAAAGTAAAAAAAGCAAAAACTAAATTATACCGGCCGATAGATGGAGCTAAACTAAAGAATTTTTACTTCAGTCGTGTGGTATAAAGCACACTCGTATTTTTTTCGGGATATACAGTATTCTATATTGGTCTCGATAATGTAAGCAATCTGTGTGCATACAAATCGATTCAGACTGCAGAAAAAAGTTGGCGTGAATGTCATAAATAGGTGATCATAGAAACATTCTCGTTGTCAATGATATCCGACATGTTAGAGGCGTTACCGTTTCGGTTAATACTTGTTCGACAAGGCCCGCTGAAGCCATTACTAATATTGATCAGTAAAATTTGACGGCCTCTGTGGTGTGGGGTTTGAGCAGGTCGGCTCATAGCCCGGAGGCGGCGGGTTGATTTAGACAAGTATTTGTGCACGGAACAAAACGCAAATACTTGTTCCGAGTCTGATTGTTGTGGGACCATGGTCCTCGTAGTTCCTGGGTCACTAGACTCAGAGTTCAAGATCTCTGTATGTGATCGTTGGGCGATATTATTATTATTATAATGTTAGATTTTGCCGCCCGGGCATGCCGATTAATGCCTGCCCTCTTAAGTGTACAGCGTCCCCTATCGACTGTCGTCGTGGTACTTACTTGTAGGAGTACTAGTCGATCTGAAGTCATAGATGTTGACCAACGCTCCCTCGCTGATATAATTAGGTCGTCCATTTGCGACAATAGCAAAATTGTACTGCAAAAATGAAATGTATTTTTTAAATATTTAACACACAACACATGAACTGGTTCATACGTGTTTCTTATAACAGCGAGTCACACAAAATTCATACATATTGCTCAATATAAAATGTTCTTTTTTTTTCTTTACTATACGATATTTTATTCGAAAGTATACATTTCTATACGGACATATCTTTGACAACAAGTGAAATTCTCTTCATTTTCTACATTGACACACAGACATACAAATCGACAATATATCACACCAACATTCCATCTCATAAATCATTTATTAATAGGGAAATATAAGCAGAGGTTTTGCACCTTTTCCCACTCCTTGTCGGGTATGTCAAGTTTCTTCTGTAGCCTTTCTTTGACCGCTTGGAAGGGTTCGTTTTGCTTGACTCGCGCGAAGAACGGAATGCCAAACGTTGCGTACACCTGCTTGTAGAAGTGAGCGCACGGTATCAACGCCTCGTCCTCCTAGGGATAACAATATATTATAATAATACTTTAATCATCACCAAAAAATAACATACAATATAACAAAAGAACTATGAAAATATGGTTGAACAACGGGCGACCTTTAGGCATCAATAAATTACAAATAAATTTGTGTAAAAAGCGAGTGTGATTTAGACGACACGACTGAAGTAAAACTTCTTTAGCTCCATCTATCGGCCGATATAACTTTGTTTTTGCTTCGTTTAATGTTAATGTCACCATCTTGACAATTGTAAATTGTTATTTTACCAACTAATAATACAATTTTAAGTAATTTTTTACTTTGTCAACAGACATTGAAGATCTACGTTAACCAACAACTTTCAACTTCCGTTCACGTCGTCACGCATTCATCAGCTTATTCCCAAAGTCAAGCATGCGTAAAGAAGTTCTAATTCAAAAAATGATAAGTTAGCTAAATAAACAATAACTCATCAGCGCATATGTTTCAACTGCTGGGACATGTGAAATGGTTATAATATAATACAATAATACAACACGCTGCCAAATTGCAATTAGGTAGATGACATGTCCAGATTTCTTCCAATTCTTTAACATGTCGGTTATCTTGAGATGTTTTCTATACACTATTCGCCGAGTTCGTTATCTGCGATGACGTACAGTCCCTGATTTCCCTAAGATATTCCCAGCGAACAGAGTATAGTGCGATTACCTCACACAACTTAAAAGTTGTATTAGTGCAAAGTTAGGCGAAATTCGACCCAGGGTGCATTGGATTGAAAGTCACATGAGCTACCACTCAACCATACCAGCTCTTTAAAGTCAATAATTTATTTTAAAATATAGACTATAATTAGCTCTTGACTGTATTTGCTTCGACAGCCTCTGTGGTGTGTTGAGTAGGTCGGATCATAGCCCGGAGACGGCGTGTTCGATTCCCGCGGCTGGACAAGTAATCGTGCACACAAAAAAAAGCTCAAATACTTGTTGCTAGTCTGGGTGTTGTGGGACCATGGCCTCGTAGTTCCTGGGTCCCTAGACACAGGGAAACCAAGTTAGGGTCCAGGATCTACATATGTGACCGTTGGGTGTTATTATTATTATTATTATTATTTACATTTTCAGAATGATAAAACTATTCAAGTACAAAATTTGCTGAGTCTGGATTATGCCTGGGTAATTGCAGTGTCAATGCACCCGAGAAATTTTTGTTTACGTAAGCAAGGTTTTAGGATTATAGACAATAATGCACCTGTAAATGCAACTCGTCCTTCGGCACTTCCTCTATTCTGTAGAGCTTGGGCGGCGCGAGCGCAACTTGGTCCAACGTCATCTCCGGATCTGGACCCGGTAGTAATTTATGACACGCCACCTCCACGACTCTTAGTCTGAAATATACAAATATAAATGTTTACGACTACTTTTGCACCATATTTGCAATAAATCTTTGCCATAATCCTTCTACGGTTCCAACTGAATGAGTCTTATTTTACAGTTACATTAATTATTTTAATTTAAACTTAATTTAAATTAATTTTTATAACCTAGATTAAGCATTTCCTGATATTATTTCTGGCGAAAAAGGTCATGCCTACGGTACCATAATACGGGCTCTGAGCCTAGTCCAGGTTTTTCTAATTAAATGTAATGTACAAACTACTTATCTTTATATGCATTATCCAGATAAATAATAATATAAATAAAATCTGTGGACATCTCACACAGCGCCATCTTGCCCCAAACTAAGCAAAGCTTGTACTATGGAAACCAGATAACTGATACAATACTTAGATACTTTTTGTTTGTAAATACATACATAGAATACTATATAACACCCAGACACAGAACAAACACCTATGTTCATCACACAAATATTTGTCCTGGGTGGGAATCGAACCCACAACCCACAGTTCAGAAGGCTACTACCAACTGAGCTATCGAGCCAGTCACACATGTATTTTAATTTTTTTTCCTATTCATTTTCAATTATAAAACAACACAGTTTTTTTCTCAATTGAGGCGTAGCGTGGCTACACTTAGTCAAATCGTTAGAAGTGAACAGGTTATTTCCCCAATCACGCAAATGTTTCCTTACCTTCCGGAGCCATCTGGCGACAATTCAACGACTTTAGCTGCTTCTTCGAGGACGTCCGCTATTTTGCCGCCTTTGTTTGGATATAAAATTAACTCTTTGTCTTCTTTGTAGTGTGGACCGACCTGAAACCAAAAAAATCCATTATAAATAATAAATTGCCTTAGACAGGACTACAGAATGACAAGATGAGAAATAGTGGTGGACTTACCCATAAACATTTGAACTGTTTCTTAGTGTCCAATTCATGAACTTTTATTGATAAAATTTGATAGAACAATTTTTTTGGGCACTTTGGTTTACAGTATGTCAGCAAATCCTTAAGTATACCGTCGTATGAGTATCTCAGGGGCAGTCCGGGTGTATCTTTGTAGCTGAAACGATGCAATTAAGCTTTGAAAGTGAAGTTTAAACAAAAATGTAAGAATTGTAAAATGTATTGTATTATTGATATGAAATAATAATAAAACATTTAAGGTATTCATATTAATATAGCTTCTGCCCCCGTGGCCTATAGGAAATGAAGATTTTTTTATAGATAATTCAACCCCCCATTTCACCCTTTTAGGAGTTGAATTTTGAAAACCCGTTCTTGGTGGATACCTGCACTTTACAAAGAATACACCCTCTAAATTTAAGTCTCTAGGACCAGCGGTTTAGGCTGTGCGTTGATATATAAGTCAGTCAGTCAGTCAGTCGGTCAAGACTTTGAATTTTATATGTATAGATAGTGGCGTAATGTTTCAATACTTACTTTTGACACTTGAAGAACTGTATTAAGTAGGGGTCGACATTCAACCTCTGCCCGACCGCGCGAGCCATTTGGTCATAGCGCATTTGCATCGAAAGTTCCATTGTGAATCTAATAAAAATTAATCAAAAATAACAATTTTAAAACAAACATTTTATAGTTTTTTATTCAAGTTTTGGTGGCAAATAGAAGCACAAACATGAAAAAATCGTCTTTTCTTTTTCCCCCTAAAATCCCATAAAAACTTTCAGAGAAGTTTCTGCTACCGCTTTGTTGAAGCTTGACTTTCTTTGCATTTGATGGTTTGGCTGCAGTATCACATTTCTATGTGCTCTACGGAGAAAGTGTGGCAGTACCAATTTTATAATCACCAAAATGATTTGCAACATCCATCCAAAGGGAGCAAAGGAAAAATAAGCTTGTCTATTACGAAAATTAACATTGGCTGAATACAATCGTTTCGCAACATTTTCTTAGTGACGAAACGATAAACATATTCATTCGACAGATTAGACGAATCCGCGCAAAATATGAATTTGTTAATTCTAGTTTTTTTTTTTTATGAATGATGTGACGAGCTAGTCGTTTACCTGGTTTGATTAAGTGACACGGCCGCCCATTACAGAACAGTGTCACTCGGAACTCCAAAATATAAAATTTCGGGTGACACTGCACTGCGCACATCATACTGAGACATCAGCACAGTCTGGTAATAAAATCACTCGACTGTGAGATCAGATCATAAAATCTCAATTTCCCAGTAATTTCATTAGCTAGTGCCCTTCAAACCGGAACACAATAGTGCTTGCACACTACTGCTTGGCGGCAGAATATCTGGCAAAACGGTGATACCTACCTAGACGAACTTTGCAGAAAAGTCTTGCCACCTAGTAAAATAGATTTAGATGACATTGACAAGTTTACCGAAAATTAACTGAAGCCAAACATAAAAGAAAAAGCGTACTCACCCAGGATCGTTAGGCACGTTCTTGTCAACAAACTGCACTTCCACCTTGTAGAAGATGTACTTGAAGTAGTCCTGGCAGGTCGGCAGCTCGAGGTCGTCGTGCCGCGTGTCCGCTCGTTCGAACACGATGATGTCGCCGTCCATCAGCTCGTCCAAAACCTAACGCGTGCACACGACTCAATCCAAGGATAGGACAATGAAGCTCACAAGAGTTATGTGGGGAAGGCTACGGCCCTTTTCACACACGCACAGTCGTAACGATCCAGTGGTTTCAGTGTATTGTGTAAAAGCTCGTAATAGTTCCATTCTAGCAAGTATCGTAATTTTTACGGATTTTTGGATTAAAATTAAACATATCCCACATTAGACTCAATTGTATCACTTTGATAATTTTAAGCCCCTATTTAGCGTACTTATTTTATACCCAAAATATCTCATCAAAACTAACATATAGAATCCTTTTCAATTATAACCCACATTAGACTCAATTGTATCATTTTGATAGCGTACTTATTTTATACCCAAAATATCTCATCAAAACTAGCATATAAAACCCTTTTCAATTATAACCCACATTTTACTCAATTGTATCACTTTGATAATTTCAAGCCCCTATTTAGCGTACTTATTTTACACCCAAAATATCTCATCAAAACTAGCATATAAAACCCTTTTCAATTATAACCCACATTAGACTCAATTGTATTACTTTGATAATTTCAACCCCTATTTAGCGTCTTATTTTACACTGACATAAGAAGTTATAAATTCTATTGAAAACGCATTAATAACGCATTAATAATCTTCTGCCTTTTATAAAGGATGGAAAAATTATTAGTAAATTATCATCGAACATAGAAATGTGAGCGTGCAAACGCCGATTCGCCCAAGTTTTTAGTAAAACTATGCTTTGGAAAATTTTGAAACACTGAACCGTGACGTCACCGTTTAACAGACTTTTTTAATAAACCCATTTTTGGACATAGACTGTCGATAGGTTAAAATGAAGCTTGGGCATTAATTTGGCTTTGGCTGTAATTATTATTGTTCCAGCCAACCAAAACTGCCTTTTAATCTATCGACTGTGCAGTGATTTTTCTACCCAGAAAACATCTATTGAAACAGCCGTTATAGAAGCTGTGTGTGTTTACGAAAAGGACCCTACAGGAGGTTCACGACTCCACGGTCACAACTCTTTTAGTGTTGCCACCAAAAAAGGATAGACCTTAAATAATCTCACATGTACTTTTAAGCGTGCAAAGTCTGCTTAAGTTTTATTTTATTGTTTTTTGTTGTTATTTCCAGTCTGTGTTGTAGACCGAAACGGAATCTTCTGTTAACAATTGCGCAATATCGTATTATTGTGTTTACCTCATTATCCATGTTGTGACAGCTGTAACTGTGATATTGGATATAATATCTGGAGTAAATAAATATATTCTTACTATATACATACTATGATGTAATGTCTTAGGGCACTTCCTGATTTTGTCGGTACGGTATCGACGTGGTATCTGTATAGCGCTTTTTCCTCCGCCCCGATCATTCATTTAATTATATGCGCTTTGGTAAAGAATCTATACCGAATCGGTACAAAACGATATCGTTCCGATCCAATCAGGAAGTGTCCTTACTGTCGTATTACAGACCTACTAACAAATGAAAACACGCAAAGTGACCAAATTGTATTCGCGCCTTACAGTTGCACAACGAAATTATTTGCGAAGAGAAACGGAGGGGAACTCGCAGAGAAGCGAGCAACGCGGGCCGCATACCACAAACACGCAGAGTTTGTGGTATCGACCACAAAAGGAAAACGCGATTCAAAATATTTTTTAATTTCGTTTAGTGCATTCTACATAAATATTATGGTGCAGACAAACTGTTCTGCAGAATCGTGCATGGAATACGTCAGATGGGACTAGTAGGATAGACCCGTCAAAATAATGTAATGGGACAACAGGATAGGACTAATGGGTATGGAATATTGATGTCACTTGTCCCATACGACTACTGGGTCAAAATAAAGGCAGTTGTATTTATCATGGGACAACACGATGGGACTAGTGAAATACCCCAATTCTTATTAATAATTACGCTATAATAATAATAAAAAAATATTTCACGTCTAATTTTATACTAGCGCCTCAGATCCAAGGCGTTGCGTTACTGTAAGGATTGTAATACTGTGGTATTGTCTAAAACTAAACTACAGTGAAAGCGTTATATATGTGAGAATTAGCCGCAAAAGAAAGTATGTCGTATTAAAGCACATAGGATATTATTTCGCATGTGTTAAAATGCAAACCTGATAAACAATACCTTTTCTAGAGGCTCGTTATAATTGCTGATCTTCTCAACAAAGTCTGGCTTGATTTCTTCATACAGGTTCAGGGGCGTGTCAGGCGGAAAACCTATAAGTAAGCGAATAAATGATGCTTTAGGTATTTCTCATTGGCAGTGGTTCTACATAACCAAAACTACAGAATATTAGTTTCTCACATCCACTATTAAATCAAAAGTGTAGTGGGAGCGAGACGGGAACAGAAGTGTCCGGTAGACGTACCTGCACGTTTGTTCAAAATGGGTATCAAGTCAGCAGGCTTGCTAGCAATGGGCAGGTAGTGGTGCCCACAATAGTGAATCCGCTTCTGCTTGGGATCATAAAATTTGAAGAATAGGGCTACGTCACTCTCCTTGTCAAAGTTAGGCAGACTACTGAAGCCCGAGTCTGGTGGAAGCATTTCAAGGAAAATGTTCCACGGGTTCATATTTTCTGATACGTCTGCTACAGTCTTGTGCTGGTCGCTTGTAATGTCAAGGCAAGTTGGTCTGCATGTCTGTGGGAATAGCAAATTGGGTGATAAGCATCTGAGAGCCAATCAATATAAACAATCCTAGTGTTTATATTAATCCAAGGCTTGTCAAACAACACAACACATAACACACTGGTTGCAACTTTCAATAGTAAATCCAATGTTATGAAATCGTCATTTCACTGGATAAGAATACTGAACTATGAAGGTTAAGATGGTTTTGGCGGGAAAACGAAAAAGATCGCGTCGCCGCATTGTATTATTTTCCAAAACTTGTGTTATTTCCAGTGTTAGTGCATAAAATTGGTGGCATTTTATTTGTTAAGTGCTGGATTACAGGCGTGAGTGTGGGAAAATGGTATAATTATGGTAAAACGTTTTTTTTCGTGTTGTTTCCAAAACTGAATAGAAGCTTAAAATAAAGTTGCCACTACTTTACTAGGAGTATGACTTTGACTTGACTATGACTTGACTTGATGACTTCGACTGTGACTTGACACATATTTGCGTGAAACACCATTAACTTGATAAATTATCAATTACTTGACACTGGCTAAATACACAGAGGTGTGGAGACAAAACATGAAAAAAAAAATACTGCACAACCCAACAAATTTTCTCCTTGTCTTATACTTGGATCATGACAAGGAGAAAAGAAGTGTTACCTGATTGGAGCGTGCACTGAAAGGCCACGGGCGGAGATGCTTTAGCGGGTACTTGAAGTTTTCCGCCAGCATCTCCATAAGTTCCGCGACAGTCGTTTGTTTCTTCACCCGGAACACCCTGTAGTAAACTTTCTCAGGGTCATAGAGGTCATTCCCCTGGTGGCCGTCGAATGCCTCTTCCAGAACCACATTCACATTCATGTAGAGGTGGGCTTCGTTGCGCTCCTTGCGACGGATCTGTTGAAATCAACACTTGTTTATATCTTATCTATTATAGACGCTCGAGAAAAAACTTCATGGTACTGTACTCGGTTATTGTTTTCTAGTGAAAAGCTTTGTGTGGTATTAAATACTGTTATTAGATGCACAAGTGTCGTTATGGTCTTTGTGGTACTGGCTTTTACTGTTGTGAAATGTCACACAACACTAACCCCATTACTAATAAACAATGCATAGCATATCATTGTGTTTTGTTTCTTTCTATCAAGTTTGAAATAGGCAAAGGTAAAACAAGAGAAAACACAAGTGGGTATTCCACTGTTATGCAGTGTTTATTAGCAAGGGCAAAGATGAAATACTAAAGAGGGTTAATATATTAAAATATGACACAAAAGTTCCAACTCCAATCCCATCCCAACATTGGTTTATAGCCTAAATAAGCCCAATTCACGGCATTTTGTGGGTCAAGAAATATAATGACCCTTGCA
The DNA here is from genome assembly GCA_905220475.3 of Ennomos fuscantarius. Taxonomy (NCBI): domain Eukaryota; kingdom Metazoa; phylum Arthropoda; class Insecta; order Lepidoptera; family Geometridae; genus Ennomos; species Ennomos fuscantarius. The sequence continues at coordinate 5,584,957 of HG992033.1, forward strand.
CGCGATATGAAAACATATGGCACTCTAGTAACAGGCCGCCTGATGGAAAGAGCCTCTCAATAGTTTTACAGATCTTAAGTTCGCACTTAACAGTTTGACAGCCTCTGTGGTGTGGTGTTTGAGGCGGTCAGCTCATAGCCCGGAGGCGGCGGGTTCGATTCCCGCGGCAGGACAAGTATTTGTGCGCAGAAAAAAAAGCGCAAATACTTGTTTTGTGTCTGGGTGTTGTGGGTCCATGGTCCTCGTAGTCCTGGATCCCTATTTCTAGTTAGGGTCCAGGATCTATATATGTGATCGTTGGGCGTTATTATTATTTATTATTATCTCTTAGGATGTACTCAAATGCGTTGCAGTAGACATATAGAGGAATAAGTGCGAACTTAGGAGTTCCCAAACGCATATAAGAGCTAACTCACTTGGCGACAGGTTCTCATCTTGTGGTACACTGCACTCAGCAATAGAAAATGACCTTCTGGTCGCTGGATGGTTTCACAACATTTCCCTTGACCGAAAGCTCAACTTAATAAAGATTCGAACCCTCAAACCGCATACCCCAAGTAAACATCACTATTCAATGGTTATTGAATTATTGAATTACCATCGTTATTTTAAACTAAGGCCCATTTATGTGCATATAACCGTGCACATGGGTCGATCAGTGCTCGAGTGATATTTCATTCATTAATTTTTTTTTCATTTTGAGCACCGATTCACAATTCAAGGGGTGAGAACAAAAAGGGTTTAACTGTCAAATTGATAGTTTCGAGAAAATTGACTTTAAACTTCTCGGCTTCATTTTAATGTAGAGTGCTTATTAAGTAATAGAAAAGGTTTATGTAAGTTTCAGATGCTTGAAAATGTATTAATTCTATTTTAAAATACAGAATACAGTACTAATTTGTACAATTACAGTAAAAATATAATATAATAAACATAATTATATTATATATAATGTTTTTATGCTAAGCGAACTGCATTCCTGTGTCAGTTAAACCATTTTTAGACTGAATATCTCGAGATTTAAGCTTTGTTTCGTTATTTTGAGAATGTATTACTGTAAATAATTTTACGCTGCATCCAACGATACCCATAAGTCATTTTGTGAAAAAATCACTTAAACCCTTTTTGATCTCATCCCATTGTGCGCAGTTAAGTAATACGACCCTAATGCCAGTCTGAATCAAAGTCTATGAAAATATAGCTTAGCAACACTTTCTCCCGGGTTCTTGTACATGTTTGTTAAATTCGTCAACTTGTCAGACCCAATCTATCGGCCGTCTCAACCAATCTCAACCAATGAGCGTACAGTATTTGACATGTTGACTTGAAACGTGCTTGACAAATGTACGAGAAACCGGGAGTTAAAGAGATAAGCGAGAACTTAGGAGCTGTCAAACTTTATAACAGACAGGCATAACAATAGGTGCTATTGATGTTGAGATCGTCAATATCACCTATTTTAACTACTACTATTGACTACTTATGATGCTAAAATGATTACATTGTAACAACTAATAGAACTGACTATCTCAATCCTCTTCTCTTCAGCCAATCGTTCACTAAGCTCTACCGGTATATCGGCCTGGATTACATGATGGAGTACGGTCTTCAACTGTGAATCCCTGTAAAATTGAGTTTATTTTACATTGGCAAAACAAGATAAAAATAATCAAATTACATTGTACCAGGGTTGGATTTTGTACGATAATTATCGTATTTGTACGATTATTTGTCATAATTTACGATATACTATCCGTGTTTAATGATCTTACGCAAAAATACGATAATTTCTGAGTTGACAATTTATTTTCAATAAATACACATTAAAAGCATGGAATTGTCTCGTGCTTTCACATGTAAATGCAGATTGTGAAAGTATATTTAGTAAGATCAACCTTACTAATACAAATACTCGGAACAGACTTGTAACACAAACTGTAGATGCAATATTATTGTCATGTGATGCAATAAAACTTAGCAAAAGTGGCTACTGCACCGACTTTGAACACACAGAAGAAATTTTAGGAATAGCCCATGACAAAGTAATGACCGTATGCAGTCATTGAACAAGTTGGAGAAATTTAAATAAATTTTGCATTATTTATAATTAGAAGTTATATTTATACTTGATTATTAAAATCCTTATTTTCATAGTTTCTTCTTTTTGAACGAAACGAACAATATTTTTTTTTTTATCTATTCTATTCCAACATGATTGTACATAAAGTTCAATTGTACTGCACTTTAATCAAAGATCAAATAATACAAGTCTATGCATCACTATTTACACTCATCGGATGTCATTAATTTGTATAGTAATAGATAAACAATTGAAGGGGTGAGAATAAAAAGGATTTAACTGATTTTTTTGACCAAATGACTTATGGGTATCGTTGGATTCAGCGTGAAATTATCTGCAATAATACATTCTCAAAATACCGAAATGAGGCTTAAATCTCGAGATTTTGAGTCTAAAAATGGTTTATCTGTCACAGGAATACAGTGCGCTTAGCATAAAAACATTACTTTATTTCTTTTATTATATTATATTTTTACAGTAATTGTATGAATTAGTACTATATTTAGTAATTTTAAATAGAAATAAAACATTTTCAAGCAACTGAAACTTACATAAACCTTTTCTATTACCTTATAAGCACTCTACATAAAAATGACGCCGTTGACGTTTAAAGTAAATTTTTTCGAAACTGTCAATTTGTCAGTTAAATCCTTTTTATTCTCAACCCTTTAATTAAAACTGTATGTCCATTGTATGAATAACAATCGATCTCTTTAATAGAGTGGTATTGGTGTCGCATTCTCTAAAACTAAAGTAAACTCAAAGTATGGCGGTACTCTTCTGATAAAGGGGAAATGAAAAGACGGAAATATGTTAATTTCGTTTAACTTTAGAGTATGCGACACAGAATCGACTCTATTGTCTAACCAACTTGATAGAATGTATTTCAAATACATATGTGATGAAACCTTTACAGGGTAGCATATGTATCGAGATATGTAACGTTTTTACCTGATATAGACCAACATATAAGCGTTGGTGCAATGGCGGACTGTCAACGCCATGTCCTCATCGTGGCCTCCATAGTTGTACTCGATAGCCTCCTGCTTTGTGCACCGTGATACCACGTCATCGTCGAACTTGCACCACTGCAAATAATGTCAAATATGGAAATCAAATAGTGTATCTTATTAATAAACACTTCTTCGGTATAAATAATAATTAATTGTAATAAGAACGCCCAACAACCACACACATAATTCATAATTAAATGCTATTCGTGGTAAGTGCATGACTTAAGAACATCTGAACCGATTTTTTGTTGTGTGAATATTTTCGAATTCGGGAAAACTTTACTTCATTTTTCCCATGGGATTTTTGTATGGATAATTAGTACAAGACAACGTTAGCTATTTCATAAAGTAAACTATAGAATTTCTCGCTTACGAAAACTGCCAAGTGTGAAAAAAGCAAGACAAAAAGTTTCATAAAATATTAAATTATCGAGCTTTCGAATTAAGTGGAATTAAGTGTAATAACCTAATAGTAAAAAAAATTTAAAAGTAGTAAAGTGTTGGAGTATGTTTGTCTAGAATATTGGATAAAACTGTTATCTTTAAAACGAACACAAGTAATCTTTCTATCAACTCCACAGACTATATTCTAATCAAAAAAACTCCATCATTTTCAGACTTTGTAAATACGAACGTACCATACTCTGTGAATTATGCAGCTTGGAAAGTAAAAATAACACTTTATGGGTGTTTAAATGAACTCAGTCGGGAGTACGGACTGTAAGGTAGTTAATGAGAAAATCATATTTCAATCAACTAAGCATAATCATTAGCTGCCCGTTTTGGTTATTTATAACAGCTCAGTTTTTGAGTAGTTTTGACCATTGTATTTGTGATTACGACTCGGACATAGACACTGAATTTACTAGTCAGAATTACCATTTAGCGCAGTATCTAATGCAACGATCATCTGCCGACAAACCGCTCAGCAGTTCGACAGGATGTTGTGTATTTAAAATAAGAATGTATTCAGTAAAACCAATCTTAAGCAATCTATGTCATCACTATGTAAAACTAGAGAAAGCCCGCGGTTTCCCCCGCGTTTCTTGACAATCTTTCAAACCCCATTTAACCCTCTTTTAAAAAAACTCTTAATGCACTCCTATGCGAAAAAGGAAGACTCTCTCCAAATATCAAGTTTCTAGGTGCAGCAGCTTGGGTTTGTTGCTGAGCATCAGTCGACCAAGAAAAGCTTTTTTATAGATAAATCTAATTCATAGTTAATTTTTTACACAAGACTTAAAATAAAAAATATTTTAATTTACCTGTCATAATGTGTAATCGCGAGGATTTAAGCATTACTAGATGTATCCATAGTGTGCGCTGCTAAAGCTCATTTTTCTACATACCTTGCCATCGCCCCGAGGGTTGATAAACACAACATAATGCCCTCCATGATTGTCTCCAGAGTGCACCAACACCGCATGCAGTGTGTAATCAGCAGGAGTCTCCGGTTTTTCTTGTAAGTATGCATCCAAGTTAATGTGCTCGTAGAACTCAAATCTAGGAAATATATAAGGTATATGTTTTATATTGATGAACATTTCACACAGAACCATATAGATATTTAGTTATGGGCGTTTACTGAAGGCAGATGAGGGCAACCATTTTTAAGCCAATCTCAATTGGTTAAAAACCTTAATGCCATTGCAAAAAAATCTGTTCTAACAATGTCTCAACCAAGTGTCGAAATAAATATGTGCGAATCAACAGTATGTAAGTTAAGCTATGTCAGAATCCTTTGTATGGCTTCAAAAAATCTTGACACTTAACTAGTGAAAAGGTGCAGCCACTGTTTGTATGAGAATGGAGGGAAAAGTAAATAAAAAGCAGGTCTCCTCTGAAAAATAGTGACCAGCCCGAATATCCGAAAACTTGATAATAAATAAATATTTGTACACATTTCACATAGCGCCATCTAGTCCCAAACTAAGCAAAGCTTATAAAGCTATGTATGGGAACTAGATAACTGATACAATACTTAAATACTTTATTTTTTATAAATGTATACATAGAATACAATATAACACCCAGACATAGAACAAACATCGAAGTAAATCACATGAATGTTTGTCTTGGGTAGGAATCGTATCCACAACCCATAGTTCAGAAGGCAGGGCTACTACCGACTGAGCTATCGGGCCAGTCAAGGCCCTGTCATTGATTGACTGACCTGTCATTGAACTTGACAGAGCTGTCGGTTATGGGATCATACTGGAACCGCATGAGGTGTAAATGCAGTACTGGCGGGAACGAAGCGAATATAACCCCTTTTTCCGCCTCTTGAAGCCCATGCTCCCCGGCGTCGTACTTATTCTCACCATCGAGTGTTTCCGTATTGATGTAGTCTTTGAACGATTCGTCGACTAAAAAATATATAAATATTGTAAAATGGTGCTAAATCCAGAATTAATTTATTGAGGACTCAATAATTTATGTTATTGAGGGTCATTAACCCTATTTTAAAATGCTACAGCGTGATAGAGGACTTGGATATCGTGAACTTTTTATACAATACTATGTGCGCCCCGCGGTTTCACGCGCGGAACCGAACAATTTCCGCTCAACTTTCTTAATTTTTTCTTTTATAAGAACCTTCTGACGATAATAAACACAACAAAAAAGATTTAGCAAAGATGTTCCATCCATTCACGCGTGATGCGAAGACCAAGGGTAATAGAGATTCATTTTTATACTTATAGATTGTATAAATGTTAGTAACCATAGCAGTTTCAAATCTTATAACCATGGCATCTGTAAATATGTATACCTTTATAATATACTCGGTGACAGAATAAAATGTCGTTTCTAGTACAGTACAGTTTACTAGGTGGTAGGACTTTACTACAAAGTTCGTCTAGGTAGGTACCACCGCTTTGCCAGTTATTCTGCCGCCAAGCAGTAGTGCGCAAGCACTGCTGTGTTTCGGTTTGAAGGGCACTGTAGCTAGTGAATATACTGGGCAAATGAGACTTTATGATCTGATCTCACAGTTTAGTAATCTAATTACTAGATTGTGCTGATGTCTCTGGATGACGTGCGCAGTGCAGTGTCACGCGAACCTCTATACATCAGAGTTCCGAGTGACATTGCAGCTGATATGGGCAGCCGTGTCAGTTTAACATCAGGCGAACGCCTAGCTCGCCACGTCATTCATTAACATAAAAAAAAAAAAACATTAGTGTTTTTGTTTTATAACAAAAGACAGACAAAAGACACATAAGCAAGTGGCCCGCCTGATGGTAAGCAGTTACCGTCGCCTATAGACACCTGCGGGGCCACCGGGGGCGCTGCCAATACGTTGCCTACCTACAGTACAGTAGTAGTAGTTGACAATCACAACCAATGAGGAAGTGCCGCCCATATGCATAGTAACTTTATACATTATACAAGGTGGATTGTAAGTACAGTTAACGCAGACTCGTTTGTGGTGGCCTTCACACACCACGGCCAATCGTTGAAGATAAATATTGCTAAAACAAACTACTTACTGTTTTTCTTGCCCTTGATATTAAGCTGTATGTCATAGAATGTTTCAACGCGAGTGCTGGATACATTAACATTCTTGCATTTGATGTAGGAGGTCATCTTGCCTTCAAAAAGACGCGGCACCGTGCCCTCCACGCAGGTATTTTTCATTTTACTCTCTAATTTGTCCAAAAGCACCTGAAAGGAAATTACAATTAATTATGTTTATTAGTATGAGTAGAGATCACGAACTGGAAGACAGCGTAGGCTAGCCTCACACATGGTGGACCCGACAACCTGCTAGGTGATCATGTAACTTGATTGCAACCAATAGAAACATAAAAAGATATGGAATTGACATTTTCAATACGCAGTTTACGTGCATAGTTAATTTGGAAATTTTCAAATTAGGATGAAGTTTCTCGTGTTGCATTGCAATCAAAGTTCCGTGATCACCCCGCTGTAAGATGTGGAATGAGCTTCCAATAGAGGTGTGTTTTTCTGCAGAGCTACAACATGAAATAAGGGTCAAAAGAGTATTATCACATGGCAAGTAACGCTTTAATATCTACGGTGACGTCTTCCCATCTTGCTTCTTTGCTACCAAAAGCAAAATAATGAATGAATGAAATTTCTCCTATTGCATTGCAATTAAAGTTCCATGATCACCCTGGTCAAAATTGTTGGCTACAAGAAGCAAGTAGCCGGTCAAAGAGGCGTTCTATGAGGGAAGGCCTATGTTCAATATTTAATACTGACCCTCAAAAATTCTTGTACATCATGTTGCATAAATGAATCTAAAGTCTCCCATCCAAAGCTTTTTGTAAGCTTCTTCGTGCCAACTGGCTTGTCTGAGAACTGTAGTTCGTAAAACACTCTTTGTAGAGCCAATGCCACGGACCTGGAAATATATTAAGCACTTTAAAAAAAATTATTAATAACTAATACTAAACACTACCTACTACTAAAAAAAACTTGACAAAAATTGAAATGCTCCAGCCCACTACCGGTAGGTAGCATACCCAACATGCTGGCAGTTCAGTTGCTTGTTTTAAGCTTGAAGGTGACGCAGCGCATGTATCAGGAATATCTCCCATTAAATCCATGGCATTGCCTACGGATGTACCACTGCTACGACAGAACTTTGCGAAGTAGCCTTTTATTCATAATTTTCCTTTAAAATTAGATTAACACTATTTTAGTTGTAAATTACTAGAGGTAGAGGCTCCGCTCACACACTTTTCCTTTTCCACCAGCACTATTTATTTTACGGAATAAAAAATACTCATGTCAGTTTCGGTAGTGTAAGCAACCTTTATAGAAGGTTCCAAATCGGTTCAGCCGTTTTGACGTTAAACACAAACAGAGGACATTTCATTTTAAGAGATTACATGCTAAAATAATAAAAAAATCGCAAACATTATCATCATCATTATTATAATATCATAATAGATATTGAAGTATGTAATGATTAATGGAGCCACTGCTAAAAGAGTTAAACCGCTAAACTAAACATGACGAATGAATCGGTAATATCACACGACATTAAAAGGTGTTTGATAATTCTTACTTGCTACTGTCGTCGGATTCAGTGGGCATTTTGTAAACAGCTTTTCTCAGTTGATTAGTGAAGTAAAGTGTTTGTAGAAGCGAGTTCATGTAACAAGTTGCGCCTTGATTTTTGAGACCTGTAAAAATAATTCGATCACTCCACCGACCACAGCAAGGTTCTTAAATATGAAGAATCAATATGACTACGTCTTTTTACAAAATAAAAAACTTCTTTAGTTTAGCTCCATCTATAGACTGGCATAACTTTCGTTTTTGCTTTATTTAATGTTAATATCGCCATCTTGACAATTGTAAAATTGTCATTTACCGGACATACCAACATAATAAGACAAATTTAATGTAATTTTTAACTTTGTTATGTTGCAATGGAGATCTACGTTAACCAACAACTTTCAACTTCCATTCGCCTCGACACGCATTCACCAGCTTACTCCCCAATAACCTAACCCTAAACTTCATACGCACGCTTGAAGCGTGCGTAAGGAGTTTTACTTCAAAAATATAATATTGTAACTGTCGTCGAAATACGTAAGTGTTAAGTGACTTACCAACATATCCAGTGTGTTTCTTCGAGTCCCAAGAGACTCCATGTGGTGCTTCGGCTAGCACATGAACCTCCAGGGTAATGGAATCATCCTTTAGATATCCCTTTTCAGGGTCCTGCACGTCGTTCCATGACATGAAGTGAGAGAATCCCCAATCATTTTCTTTGCTGTAAGTATAAAATTTACATCAGTATCACAATATCTACGATGAAGTTCATCAAGTTTTTTTTAGTTTTTAAATTTTCGTTTTTTAATTCTTCGCTTTAAATATAAAAATAATAGAAAGCTCTACAAAATACTGATCCCCTTACTAATAATGTTTATTATGACGAAAAAAAAGTTATTTTGTTTTGTTTCCATCAAATTTGAAATAGGTAAAGACAAAACAAGGGAAAACACTGCAGAGAAAGCATGACTAAGCAATATTGTTGGCCATAAGAAATGTATTTTTTTTTAACAAAGGAATCTATTGCAATGTATGTTAGGTATCGAGCTGTAGAGAAGATAGAAAAACCTGTAAAAAAGATGCTGGATCTTCCTTGAGAATGGCTCTGTGTCTGGCTTGTGTGAGATAAGTCTCAGCTCGGCCATGGCATAACACGACCAGCTGGAAGACTCACTCTCACCATTGCATTGTAGGAAGAAACCTGGAACATGTACTCGATGTTAGATTAGATATAGTACACCAAAGCTCACACCATTTGAACTCGTATATGAGAAATTCGCGCATACGTTAATCACCATTCTTAGAACATGGTTATGAATATGTCACAACTTGAATGGGTGTCTGCTACAAAAAGGTGACATTACAACTGAGCGCTACCGTACTTCAGAGGACACGTTTAGTCTTTTGTCCTGGGTAAACAACAGCTGTTGTTAGGTTTAAAGAAATTTATTCTCAAATAAGACAAAAAAGTTACTTCCATGAGAACATAGTTAGACTTAAAGAATTCTATACAAGTACATTCGTCGTCACTTTAAATAATGTAGGTATAGTAACATAAATATAAATACATGCTTGAGTAACATTACATTTCAACACGACATAATTTAAAATGTTTACTTCGGCAACTCATCCGTCGTAAGGTATTGAGTCAATTGTTTCTTGAATTCGTTAAATGAATATATTTTTTTAATATGCGAGTGTATTTTATTATAAAGTTGTGCTCTTTCAAAAGTAAGCATTGTTTTGCCATAATTTGTTCAAGGTTTCGGAAGTACAAGAATGTTAATAAGCCAATTCAGCTTAAAAATCGAACACTAGGTTAACCACTTACTAATTGGGTTAACCACTTGCTAATTGGGTAAACCACTTGCCTACAAAAGAAATAAAAAGGGTTTTGAATAACTTCAAAGTTTCCATAGCGTTGCATTGGCTGTGTCCACGAAACACCTTCAGCGGGCGTCAATAACATCATACAAATCGAACGTATCGTATTATAATTGAAGGGTTGAGAATAAAAAGGGTTTAACTGTCAAATTGACAGCTTCGAGAAAATTGACTTTAAACTTCAACGGCGTCATTTTCATGTAGATTGCTTATAAGGTAATAGAAGGTTTATGTAAGTTTCAGTTGCTTGAAAATGTTTTAATTCTATTTTAAAATACTAAATATGGTACTAATTCATACAATTACTGTAAACATATAATATAATTAAATAAATATAATAATGTTTTTATGCTAAGTGAACTGTATTCCTGTGACAGATAAACCGTTTTTAGACTGAAAATCTCGAGATTCAAGCCTCATTTCGGTATTTTGAGAATGTATTATTGTAGATAATTTCACGCTGAATACAACGATACCCATAAGTCATTTTGTGGAAAGAATCAGATAAACCCTTTTTATTCTCACCCCTTCAATTGCAAGATTAATTAATATACCCGGTTCAAAATATACGAGTTCATATCGGGAAATTGAGCTTTACACATATCTTTCCATACTTCCTTTTACTTTCAACATACTCAAATTGTTACCTAATGACTTCTGCTGTTGCCTGTCCGGCGACGGCGTCTGTCTGGGCATCACCATTATCTTCCACGGCAGATTGCGCACGTAGTACGGAGGCGAGAGCACAGAGTCCTTCAGATTACGGAAATTGTGCACCGTGAACCGGAAGGTGGTCTCCGAGCGAGCCTCGTCATCCTCTTCTTCCATGTCAAGGTATGGAAGCTGGGGAAAATAGCTTGTGTATTGGAGGGGACTGACCGGCTACATTTAGCTTAGCTGTATCTTTTAAAGTAAGATTTACATAGTGCTTGGCACATGTTAATGAAGAAAATTCGTGTTCATTTCTGTGGGGTCTGACTAGAACTGAGGAAATTGTTGACATCTTGATAAAGAATATTAAAGCGGTGAGGAATTCATATAGGTTTTATTTTGGTACAACATTATGATTTGGTATCCCTTTAGAGTGAGCAAAAAGCCAGGCCATCTATGTGACAATGTCATCAATCAATGAAGAGGGTGAGTACATCATGTATATGTGTGGTTGATATAGTATGCGAGTCATCAAGGTTTAGACCAAAAATGCAAGATTGCAAAACATATTGATATTATAATAATATTGATAAGACCTCTAAAATTTATTGGCATATCGACATTTAGTTTATTTTATGCAATAGGCCGACAGGTATTTTTAATGTTGTTAAATGCATAATATTTAAATACATTCTTACTCTTCCAATTAGCTGCTGATGGCCATCAATGTACCAAAGCACTCTGATTTTATTCTATCTGATGCTAGAAACTGCAATTTTATAGCTTAGTGCTTACTCGTGTTTTCGTCAGTCATACGCGTACGACCACTACGACTGTGCGTACATTTAGTGTAGACTGCGTAGGCGACTCAACGAACCACTTCTGTCAAACTGTGCAAGTGTGCACTGCATATTTTACGATTCTATTTTTGATCGTTTTTAGCACCTACAATTTAGAAACAGTGGAACATATTTCCAGTAAGGACATTGACGATTGCAAAGCTCATACATAATCTACAAAACGAATTATACAAAAACCATTCAATTTCGTAATTGTGTACTAAAGGACTTAATATTCTTAGTCCTGCTATTACACATATACGACACGTGCTGACCGAACGTGAAGCCCTTGACAATAATTAAGTGACTTTACAAACAGAAGGCAGTGAAACAACGTACCATATTTGCGTTCTGCGTTTATCAAAGCGGTCAGATTGCTGTGCTGAGTAAGCGCGCTTATGAGACTACGTAGGCCATAACCACCCTCTATCCGTGCAGACTAGTGCGAAAAGGCGAACTTAACATCAATAAACTGAGTAGTAATGCAATTCAACACGATCGAATATATACCGAATGAAAACAGTTCATTTGTAGAATATATATATAGATATATAGAGAAGACAGAAGTTTGCTTCGAGTCGGCTTTGTTGTTCATCAGATATTGTCGAAACGTGTGTGCGAGCTAATTATTCATGTGTATGTGCCATACTGTATATTTTTTGTACTGTGCTATATCATACATTTAGAGCTTATGTCCCTTACAGGTAATATTGAAATTGCAATACAGGTCTAATGGTAAATGTTAGAAATTGTCTCTGTTGCAGTCATATGAAATTCAATTAAATGCTGATGCTGTAAATAAATACACACATCCTGAATTAATTTCAGGGGTTTAGTCTTGCAAAAAAATTTAAATGAAGCTATGAGAATAAAGTATGAATGACAAGTTTTGTTTACAGTTTATGTAAACAAATGACACTAAATTTTTTTTTCTACTACTTAAAAAGTAACACACCTATGTGCTCCAGCTCAGGAACCTATGAAACTATGGTTCCATGTACAAAACATGACATTAAAATAGGTATGCCTTTTCAGCGATGTCCAAATTAAATCATGAATTAAATTTTACATTAGCACACAATTAAATGCCATGAAAATGAATTAATTGATGATGAATTTATCTTAATACATATCTGTGGACATTTAAAGTTCACTAGTTGCACCCCGCGGTTTCACCCGAGGATAAAAAGTATTTTAATTATTTACTCATCCCATGGGAAAATTTTATTTTTCCGGGATAAAATGTAGCCTATATGTTAATCCAGTGTATAAGCTATCTTGGTACTGAATTTCGTCCAAATCTATTCAGCCGTTTGAGCGTGAAGGAGTAACAAACATACACACATACAAACTTTCGCCTTTATAATATTAGTGTGAGTGTGATAATCAAGTTGTATTTTAAACATCAGTAACCTACTATGTCCCAATTTCAGTGAGCATCAATCTTTTTTACAGAGATTTGGGGCCAATTCTAGGCCAATAGCAGCTAAGAAGCAAAGATCTAGATATCGTCATGCATTTTTTAAAATGAACCCAGGTATATATTTACTTACCGTTATATCACAAGAAGATGTTTCTTGGTTCTTCATGACTTCACCCATGACAACTTCACCATTTGGCCCTTTCATTAGATCGTCTTCCCAGGTTTTCTCTGTAGCTGTGTCTACAGTCTCCACTGAAAATATCAAAACAATATTTAGATACATAAATTTTAACATTTTGTATAAGCCTAAGGCCACTGCATTATTGTCTGGGGCTCTACCACAGAAAACTTGAAGACTATCACTAAAAATGCATCTTCCAGCAAACTGAGTGTAGCCCCCATTCTAAATTTGATACTTTTTTTGTATAACAAAGAGGGAAAAGTATAACACACAAATAAAAGTTAACTAACTAATAAGTTTATGACATCAGTGTTTGGCTACAATTAATTTTAGAAACAGTGGTTATGTCATTTACAAATTTATGGAAAGTTAATATTATTTTTATACATTACATGTGTTATTGCGATAAATTGCTATTCAATAAATTGATATACAAATCACATGAATAACAGCAATATCAGCAACTAAAATATTTTTATGATGACACTGTCATAATTTTGACAACCTATACATATATTTCACAAACCAGCCAGAATGTTCTCATTTAAAAAAGGTTTATCTACCACAATGCAATATACATAAAATCAACATTGTACCTTATTCCACCCTATGTTTGGGTTGTGGGTTCGTATTCCCATCCAGGACAAAAAATTATGTTTCAAACATCAATGTTCTGTGTCTAGGTTTATACTGTATTCTTTGTGTACAAACTAAAATCTTCACAAATATTTATTATTTGACACAATGATAATGATGCCTTAAAAGCATGATAGTATAATAGATATTGTTTGTGATTTTATTTAAATTAGCAGACATGTGACCCTATTATAATTATAATTATACCTTAATTAAATAAACCTAATATAATATATAAACTTACCGTATTTAATTATACCTTAAATAACACAGCTTAATTATGCCTACAGCTTCACACCCACACATTACAATAAAATCTATCCCCATGTCCTTCTTCAGTGTACTGCCTCTACACAAAATTTCATCAAAATCAACTTAGCTATTTAGTCTTGGAAAGGTGACAGAAAATCAGTTACTTTTTTTTTATTTATAATATAAATGTAATAAAGATGACTTCTATAAAAATTTTAAATAGATAAAAATCAAATTGTAGGTACCTTTTAAAACACAAATAATACAAGTACACAAAATCAAATATCACACATACAACCAACACTGCCTTTTTAGAATTCATATAATAGATGGGATAAACTCACATATTTTTTGTTTAATACACACAGAATTGAATAACCCATAAAAGAGAAAGGTATAACACAACAAGCAAAATTAATGCAAAAAATAAAAGTATTCACCTGCAACAAAGAGCTATTTTTAGTAACTACCTATTTTGGTACAACAACTTGCACTTTTATAACAAAGACATAGATTAGTGTTCCCTAATAAATATAACTTGGCCATAACCTAATTGTTTTTAAGTCCTGCATCCAATTTAGTTCTGTTGAGCAGCAATGTCTTAATGACTAGCAATGTCTTCAAAAATACCAAGTCATAATTAAATTTGAGGTTAGTGTAATCTGCTTGTATAGTAAATTGACACAATAACATTTGACTACAACTTTCTAGTTCATAAACCTATGTTTTGCAAAGCAAATGAGGCGTAATTACGTCTTGATTGTCAGCTGTTAAGTCTATTGGTATTATAATCTAAGTAAATGTATTGATACAGAAATAGTGACATCACTTACCATCCTGAGTCTCCATCTCTTCAACTTGGTTAACATTAGAGTCGGTGTGAGGCCTGTCAGGGGCAGGCGTGTGGTTCATGTTAGCCGGGCGCGCCACCGGGGACTCCCGTCCGCACCCTTGAGATATTTCCTGCACAAACGCCACAATTAGCGCAACTTTACCACCGACACACGCCACTATGAAATTATCACGAACACATTCACTGCATCATTTACCTTTAACGCCACGGGATTGCTCCCCTTGCACTTATTCAGAATTCGTTGAATAAACTTCAGCGAACCTTTCTCATCGACTCGGTTTCCCTGCGCACTTGTATTCTTAATTTTCTCCGAGGATATACTGCTAATTCTCAAAGAGTGTTTACTTGCGGCACGGCCGATGTCTGCGAATTTCAACACAAGGCCCCGAGAGTTAAAGGTACGCTAAGCACATTCCTAAAACAAAACCATTGCCAGAATCTCTAAATCACTTTCGTCGTGACTGTTATGGAGGCGAGCGAGTAGGATTATTCATTCACCTGGATAGCTATATAATTCGCGAAAATAAACAAAATGGTGGATGATAATTTAATTTCTGCTGGCTTCGGATGTGAGGCCCGGTTTGTTCGACGAATACATTTTCATTTTGACATTCACTATTTCACTTATGCTCTTATCTATGGTGCGTTCGGATAGCCTACGGGTGACAAAATTAGCTTACAACAGTTTTTTCGTTTACTATAGTATTACATAATCTGTAGTTGATCGTACGAATAGATTAAAAACAGCTAAAAATGCCAAAACATGGTGACAAGCACTTCGGATGGAAACCCGGTCAGAGAAAGATAACGCCACGGGAGCTCTTTGTCCTTGTCAATAGGGTGACAATAATTGAAATAAAAGTTATTCGAGATATTTTCTTTATTTCATGTGTTTATTGTGTATTAATTGAAATGTGGTTTGTTATATAGTAAACAGCTGTCCCCTGCAGTTTCATCTCTCTAATCCCATAAGAACCGTGCTAAAGAAACCTATGTCACTGACCATATCTATGTAAAAAAGTCACGTCGTTGCATTTATCCGTTGCTTTTTTCCGTTGTTAATGTATAATATTAGGGAAACTTTAATATTATTGTTAAAGAGTTCGTTTGGTATATTGACTATGATTTATGGTTTAGTATTTGATGTCAATTTGAACTTAATGTCGGCCTACTATACACGTAAAAAAAACCAGTGTGCTGTATTAGACCACATGACTGAAGTTTAGTTTAGCTCTATCGGCTGGTTATAACTTTATGTTTGCTTTGTTTAATGTTAATGTCGCCATCTTGATAATTGCAAATTGTCATTTTACCGGACAAACCAACATAATAATACTAATTATTTTTAACATTGTTATGTTGACAATAGAGACCTACGTGAACCAACTTAAACTTATGTTTGTCTCGCATTCATAGGCTTAGGCTCGTATTACAGAACGAGCCTCAAGTGTCATTTGATCTGAAATCACGTAATCACTACTTGAGTATAGAATCTATGCTCAGCTATCGTTCTTATTATAGGACAGTGCTTGAGCTCTACTTACCTGAATGTAGATTTGAATCGAGCCTCTAACAGAGTGTGTTTTTTGTCTATGAATCAGCCTGTTTTTATTTACATTTCGATATTTTTAACAACTCCGTTCCACGTAACGCATAGTCAAGATGTTAGTAATCGCTAATAGAAATAGAAAGAGATCTTAAAATCATAAATTTTAATAATAAATAAGTAACATTTATGTGTAACAGTTCCTATAAAACTATTTGAAATAAAAAAATATGCTTTTAGGATCAACTTTTGTGTTTTTGTAATATTTTACTTTATTGTACAAAAAATTTGATATAAATACAACGGAACGTAAAAATAAAAATGTCGATCTTCACCTCACAGCTGTTCCCATAGTATGATGTACGTGGTTTGTGGCTATTTCATTTAGGTTTTAATTATTTGTATGAAATTAGGTTTTCACTTTCAACTTTAACTCTATGGTTCCTTTTATGGGTACTGGCACTGGTAACCACAATTTTGCCAATTTAATTTACCAGATTCGATACATTCTATTGAAAAATAATTTATGTTGAATTATTCTCTCTCATATATTAGTCTCAATTAATCACACAGTTTGGAGCAGAAAAGTAGTAGTACAATAGAACTAAAAAATATAACAAACAATCATCTAATGCAATGAAATCATTACTCAAGTCAAGCGTGGTTGCGACCACACTTGGGCAATCAGAGAATAAATCTGTGCTTGAGCATCGATTACCGTCTGAGTGACTTTCTGTAATAAGAAAATACTCAGGTGAACTATGATCAGATCTGATCACTGCATTGCGACTGAAGCACTGTTCTATAATAAAATCTTAACTCAAATCTACTTTCAGGTCGAGATTTACGGCGGAGCGCTGTTCTGTAATACGAGCCTAAATATATATAACTCAAAGGTGACTAACTGACTGACTGACTGACCTATACGGACCATAGTGTTGTTGTCAGTGGTTTGGGCTGTGCGTTGATAGATCACTATCAACGCACAGCCCAAACCACTGGACGGATCGGGCTCAAATTTGGCATGCAGGTAGATGTTATGACGTAGGCATCCGCTAAGAAAGGATTTTTTGAAATTCCACCCTTAAGAGGGTGAAATGGGTGGTTGAAATATTTTCCCATAGGCCGCGGGCGAAGCTGCAGGCAGAAGCATTTAATATCAATGTCAAATCAAACAGCGCTAAACTGACAATTTAATACCTCCGGAGACGAAGTGATTACGTTCTTAGCGTAGCATTACATACTCTTTGGGTTATATACTCTTTGTCCGGAGATAGATTCTGTGATATATATATATATATATATATATACATAGTATCCTCTACTTCGAAGTATCTCTACCTAATTTGTGCTCTACTTGGTCTGTGTATCCTCTACTTGGTCTGTGCCAGAAGAAGAAGTATTAGTATTTATTATATTGTTACAAAATACTTCACTTCGGGAGCTGATGCAAGCGGCGTAGTATATATACGAGCGACGGAGAAGGCTCGGGCTCACTTTTCGGGCAGCGCTCAGAGGCGACGGACGTTTTATAAAATCACGCTATTAATTATTGTCGGTTCTTAGTAAATCTTAATAAATATTCTTAATTTGATTGTAAACTTATTTTTTTAAAACTAAAACCACTTAGGATTTCCAACATCAGAAGCGGGATCTAACTCAATTCTGACTTGGTTGGTTATTCTGATTTCAAATATTGCTTTGATTTTGCTGTTGTGATTTTAAAGAATTTCCGCTTAAATTTTTGGTAGCTACGGCTGAGACTAGTAAACGTAAAAGTCGTAACCGAGATCGAACGTCTATTCCTGGTTTAGAAGCCCAGCTTCAAACTTTCGTAAGCCGCTTAGGTGTTTTGGAAGATTCCAGGACACGCAGTTGCGAGTACATCGCGCGCCATGTCGGCGCCTACACCGGATGCTCCGGCACGCCATCCGCGTCGTGCGAGCCGTCTGCCCGCTGACTGCGCTGTCGAGCGCCGAGTCGTACCCTGCAAGTCTGGACCTGTCCGTGCCATGTTCAAGCACGCCTCCGCCCACCGCGGATATGGTTATAAGTGAAGTAACCGAAAAACTCGTTAATGCTATTGATGCCATGCCGGTAAGATCGGACCATGTATTTATGTCAAATTTCGATCTGTCTTTGCATGATTTTGATTCGTTGTGTAGTCAAATTGATCATGTGCGCAATCTAAATAGACGAGACGACAGTGAGTGTTTAGCACGTATATGTGTTGTCTTAAAGGTGACGCGAGGTCGTGGCTATACGATTGGGTTAGTAATGATCGTAGTTGGCCAAATTTCAAGTGTGAATTTAAAGCATTGTGCCCTATACGAGTAGATATCGTGAACTTTTTATTTGATGTTATGAAAACTGATTCCGATAACTACCCCACGTATGCAGAATACGCTAGACGTTTGTTGTTACGTTACGCATTGTTAACGATTTCAGTGACGAGTTCATTCTAGCGATAGTTACACGCTGGTGTTACTGATCCTCAAATTCGCGCAGCTGCTATGAATTTAGTGAGTTTTCTGTCCATTTATGTGAAACCTCATCAGATTACGCCCGTTCGAGCTCGTGGTGTTTTTCGCAAAGGTTATGTTCAACAAAACAAGCGACAACGCGGGTATAGTGATACTAAAGACTCTGACTGAGGCAGGATTTTCCATCAACGTTAAGAAATGTGAATTTCTTACAACTGAAATAGATTACTAAGGTCAAATGATTACTAATGGTCAGGTGAGACCGAGCGAGCATAAGGTAGAAGCTTCTGTTAACACGTAAGTGCCAAGCAATGTCTAAAGAGGTTAGACATTTTTAATGCTACTAAGTTAGTTTTTGTTACTTTAGACGGTACATCCCCGGTTATTCATTCAAAATAGAACTCGCAATGGTGTACCGTTAAGATGCGGTGACGAATAATACTGCGTCCACACTACCAGACGCTGACCAGCAACTCCAAGACGCTTATGTCGTCAACAAAGGTCGTCAGCAGTCACGAACCTTCACCGTCGGCGATTTTGTGTTCGTGAACAGGTCGTCACAATCTACGGGAAAGCTGGACTCTGGCATGCTGGGGCCCTACAAGGTCCTGCATGTGCTGCCACCCACCGCTGTAGCTTGAAACTTCTCGGCGGGTCTTATGGCAAGACAACGCAAGCGGTCACCGGTCACATGGTGTTTTGGCGGGGCGGATGGACGCTGGACGCTTGTTTTGCGTTCTCCACTGCGGATATCTGTCTCACCAATGTGACTCAGCGATGACTGCACTTTGTGTGGCGTCATTTGCAATGTGTGATCATTTCGCACAGTTGCCTACTTTCTTTTTGCAATGTGTGACGTGGTTTGTGAGTGCCATGTCATACAGTTGCCGTTTTTGCAATGTGTGACGTGGTTTGTGTGTGCCATGTCATACAGTTGCCATTTTTGCAATGTGTGACGTGGTTTGTGAGTGCCATGTCATACAGTTGCCTTTTTTTCAATGTATGACGTTATTTGTGAGTGTTATATCATACAGTTTCCGTTTTTTGCAATGTATGACGTGGTTTGTGAGTGCCATGTCATACAGTTGCCGTTTTTGCAAAGTATGACGTTATTTATGAATGTTATCTTATACAGTTACCGTTTTTGCAATGTGTGACGTGATTTGTGAGTGCCATGTCATACAGTTGCCGTTGTTGAAATGTATGACGTGTTAATGAGTGTCATATCATACAGTTGCCGTTTTCTATTACAATGTGTGGTGAAGTTTAGAAGTCCGGAATTCTGAAATTCGCAATACATTTATTTTTCTTTATTTACAATGCTAACATGCGCCTGTAACCCTTGCTGTAATTACTTCTTCTTACATCTTTTCATAAAATTGTTATGAGAACTGCGTTGGTTGTACTTGAGTGCACGCTTGTGCTTCTAACACAGTTGTTTTGCAGTCTCCGTTTTCAATGTTTATTACAAGTACCTGTTGAATTTCTCTAAATTGAAATTTCTTTGAATTGAGCAACAACTTCATTTTAATTTTGAAATGGTTTCAGTTACCAACCTTATGCCTGTACATCAGGTCCTAAAATCATGTTTTGTTGTGTTATAGAAGAAGACACAACGGTCGAGGTCGACGAAAATGTGCCGCTTGAAGATGAAGCAGCTGTTGAGGACAACACGCAAGCAGGAACGGCCGTGTTACAAAATACTTCACTTCGGGAGCTGATGCAAGTGGCGTAGTATATATACGAGCGACGGAGAAGGCTCGGGCTCACTTTTCGGGCAGCGCTCAGAGGCGACGGACGTTTTATAAAATCACGCTATTAATTATTGTCGGTTCTTAGTAAATCTTAATAAATATTCTTAATTTGATTGTAAACTTATTTTTTTAAAACTAAAACCACTTAGGATTTCCAACAATATATTAAGTATTATTATATCTCGGGAGAAGTATTAGTATTCTGTGGTCTGTGCATATAATGTATCCTCTACTTAGTCTGTGAATCACAGAAAAGAGGAATGTGTAGTGTGTACATATAATCAAATCTTAACATAATTAAATTAATATTGAAATAATATGTATCCCACAAACCATAAGACAATATTTGTGCTGGACCATACGCCATATTTTGGCATATCTTCTGACAACCCCATAGATTTTGATTCGGGAAGCAAAAGCCGGGGTCCTGGGTATGTTCCCCTGCCACCGGTTTCCAAATCGTTATGGACGTGCAGTGTTGAAGCGGCTGTAGAATATTGCAGAATAGTTTGGGATCTCTTTCCTGAAGGCAAATTGGCAAGTAACCTCACAAGATTATAATAAACTATTGTGATAAAGCTGTCAACAGTTAATTTTTGGCAGAAGAACATAGATAGATAGATAGATAAACTTTTTATTGTACACACCACATAATAACAAAAATATCAAATAATACAATGAATCACAATTAGTGGGGAACAAGGTACTTTCCGTTTACAAAAAGTTTTTTTTGTACATCTGTTATCAGAAAAAATCTAACAACTAATCCGTTACTTAGATCAAGAAGTAAAAGTATTCTATGGCTTACCAAAACATAAACAATGAAATTACATGCAAGAAAACGTATTTCAATAAATATTGATTTTTTTTATGCATTCACCTGTATATATTTGCAAATAACATAGAGGTAAAGCTTAAACTGGGTGTAGATGAACAAATCAGAAAGTAATAAACTAGTTCAAACAATCTGAAAACGTTTGAAATGTTCTAAATGTTTCTTTAAAAATGAGATTTTTTCATTTAACATTACTCCCTAGAATGAAAACCTAAATTATGTTTTGAATAGTATTCATGCTTTTATGGACTGTTATATTACAGTCCTGTCACCAAAATTTTACATTCATGTTACAGGTCCGATTTGTGGTCAGTGATTCAGCTGCACACATTTTGAACACTTGGGCTGTTGCACAACAAAACCTTACTCATGTAAGTATGGAAATCTTTGAAAATAAATATATTTATTAATAAAATAAGCAATGTGTTAAATATTGCATTTTAAAACTGACTTAAATCCTAGTTTGGCCTAGTCATACATAATATATGAGATTTTAAAGTAAAAATATTATGGGATATTTAAATACTATGGGATATTTACCATGTAATCAAAATATTCAGATAAGCCAAAGAGACATTTCTTATATGTTTTTTACTTCCATGTAACAAATTAAGTGATGTGCTGTTCGAGAACATAGAAGTGTCAGGATTCTTTGTCTGCTGTACTCCATTCTAAATGATCCAAACACTCCCATGTACCTAAAGGAATTATTTAAATATCTTGGTGACACTCATGTGCGAGAGCTAAGATCGACATCTAACCTTCTCCTGGCTCCTCCCATTCACCCTGCCTTCCGTGACAAATCTTTTTCTGTTGTAGCTGTCAGGTTATGGAATTCCTTGCCTAAGGAATTAAAAATGATTATGTCTAAAGATGTGTTTAAAAAGCAAGTTCGCAACTATTATGTTAAAAATAATTTAATATAATTACTTATTAAATAATTTAATAAGTAATTTTATTCATTATACTTATGTTAGTAGGTATATTATATTATTTTTATATAATTAAGTATATTATATGTAATATATAAATATATATACATTTTGCTTAATGCTTCATAGCATTAAGTCCTCCTTGTACATTATTTTGTGCTAAAGTATAAATAAATAAATAAGTATTGTTCCAGATCCTCAATGGACTCTGCCTTGTTGGACCAGTACGTAGAGGGGCAGGTGGTGATGTGGTCGGATTATGTGCTGCCATAGAATCTCTTGGAGAACCTTCACCGGCTCAAACAGCAAGGCCATCTTCAGAAAGGCATTTTCAGAATCGGTAATGATGTCTCTATAGGGAAATAATAAAGTATCCTTTATCTCTTTGAATGTTCAAAATAGAATTTGTGCATAATTATTTAGAGATATTCCTTTTTGATGAGCTTCCCATGAGGTTAACTATATTTATGCTTGTTTGCAGCATTTAACATAAAATAAACTTACACTAAAATAAGCTTAGGCTCTTTGCTGGTCCCTTTTGTTTTCCCAGCAATCTATGCAGAACAGATTAATTTGATTGAGAAAACAATATTATATTAGAGGAGAGGCTAATATACAGTCTGTATATACATTTAATATTTTTTAGTCATAGTTCATATTTATTATCTAATTGTTTATTATATATCTATTTTTCAGTGGTAGAATAATCTGCATAACAAGTGCCAGAGATGATGACTCAATAAGAAGTCTTGCAAAGATTGCTCTTAACACATTAGATCAGCAGAATAAAAAGGCTTCAATGCCTCAAACTCAACCAGCTGCTACCAGCACAAGCAATGCTAGCCCTAACCCTGATTCGACTGCTGCAAATCCGTAATTATACAATATATTATACTACTATATCCCATATTGTGGTAATTGAGCAGGTTAGCTCATAACCCGGAGGCGGCGAGTTCCATTCCCGCTGCAGGACAAGTATTTGTACACAGAAATAAAAATGCAAATAATTTTTCTGAATCTGGATGTTGTGGAACCATGGTCCTCATAGTTCCTGGATATAGGTAATCCTAGTTAGGGTCCAGTATCTATGTATGTGATTGTTGGGCATTAGATATTATGTTAGAGATTTGTGCACAAATACTTGTTCTGTGTCTGGGTGTTGTAGGACCGTGGTTCTTGTAGTTCTTGGGTCCCTAGATACAGGAAATCTACTTAAGGTCCAGGATCTATGTATGTTATCGCTGGGCGTTATTATTATTATTCCCTTACTAAATATTGTTCAGCAGAGGAATCAGTGCTTTTGTGTTTTGTTATTCTTCATGAAATTTGAAATAGGAAAGGTCAAAAGAAAAGAAAACACTGTCTAGCTATTCTACTGATATACAGTTTATTAGTAAAGGGGCTAGAGTCTAGGTTTCCCTTTATTGTGATCCTTTTATAATTAGTATTACTATAAGTATTGGTTGCTTTGTTGTAAATGAGTTAATTATGTATTAATAGTATTACTGTAGTAATGATATCATCATCAGCCTGTTTGCATCCATTGTGGAATACATTTTTTCTGATAATAATTTAAACTAAACACCATTTCAGGACAATGGTTGTGCACTACTGCCATCTAGTCATTATAAATGTAACCCCAGAGAAGGTGGACACAAGAGTTAACAATCAACAAATAACTGAGGTAATTAATTAATTGTAATACTACACTAACAAATATTAAAATGTACATGAATATTATTTATATTTGGGTACAGTTAAGTGCTAGTCAAGAACATCTAACTTTTGATCTAACTAGTCATACAATTTGTATCATAAAAAGTTTATAGATCCGAAAGGGTTTCCGATTATTCGATTGAACATTTATTCCAGTTAGGGTGTTTGTAACATTCATAAAGAACTTTGCAAACACACTAACTTGAATCAATGTTCATTAATACTTCACTAGAACTTCTAAGTACAAACATACGCTTCTATCGCGTCATGCAACCATATATAAAAATCAAATATATAAAAAATATTTATAATATAATAAAATATGTAGTAAAATATAATATAATATGTAGGATATTAAAAACTCATTGAGGTGATATTTTGAAAACTGACGACCTTTAATTTCGACACTACATACTTGGGTATATATGTACTTATATATGTTAATGTTGTATGAATTAAACATTTTTAATTGTTTTTATAGCACCCGTTTCGATTATTTTATGTTTCGAATACTTACTAAAATTAATCAGATGAATGATTTCTGTGTAAATTGTTTATTCAGAAAATGTTGAAACATGTTTAGCAAATCTGGAAAAAATTGAGCTCTTGTTGAGGCACCACGTCAAATGCGAGTATTGTATACATCGTGAGTAAGTGTATTTTGTGCTTACCAGGGCTCAATTTTTTTCTACCCACTATGCATTATAAAGTCTTTTAATACGCAAACCATGAACATGCTTAATAAAATTTAATAGTGTTACGTTCATGCTGACTCGATGGCTCTAGTAAGTTATCACAACACATTTTATAATTCATACATATCGAGCGCTTTCTTGGCTTTAATTGTTGATGTAATACCAAATGGACTGGGTACCATGCAAAATTTACCCAAAATTGTGTGAGTGACTGTTACAGTATCCAAACAGTACTGAGTATTGTAGCAGTGTTTCATAATTATAGTATTATCTGTATAAAAACGATTTTTGTTTGTCTACAAAATGCATAGTATATCTCAGTTTATGGAATGAGCTATCTGTAGCCATCTAATAACTATGCGTAGCTTTATGTATGTGCTCTATGTCTAGTGATGTGCATGCATACTGCATGCTTAACTAATAATTTAATCCCTTTTTAATTTTTTTGCGTTTGCCTTTAATTATAAAGTATTGCTTTTAAATCTATATAATGATGCGATTGGGATAGATAAATACCATCAAGTTTTTATCAGATATGTGTTCTCACAACGACATACTAAAATGTATGTGTGACTTGTTGTGTTTTCAACCGACTTCAAAAAAGGAGACGGTTCTCAAATCGACTGTATTTTTTTTGTTTATTACCTCAGAACTTTCGACTGGGTGACCCGATTTTGATGGTTCCTTTTTTATTTGAAAGCCCATTTCATATTTGGTCCGATTCTGTCTTTAGCATCCATGAGAGAATAGGTCGGTTTTTTACCTTTGCATTGGTTAATTATGTTCATTTTGTTGCACTTATCAGTGCGTTCCAGTCTTACTTGATAGCCAGCAAATTCTAATCCAGAAGAATTGTGGCGCCACTATATTTTTCTAACATCAAGTGAAATATAGCCAAATGTTATCCTGTGAAAATAACTGAATCTTATTCGCCCAGGCTCAATCACAAGCGTTTGTTTTTAATTTAAAACGTTTGTGTTTTAAATTAAAGCGTTTGTGGTTTATGTTTAAATAGGCCCGAGATGGTTTAGGCCGCTGCCGGCAAGGCTACCTCCACTTGTTAGTCGCTTATGGATACGTTTTATCCGAGAGAAAGAGTAGCACTTAAACCGTTGCACCCTGGGCAACGATTAAGGCCTTCCTTCCGGTTCTTATTAGTGGTTGGCTAAATTCATGGCAGAGGCCTCTGCACAATCCTTATGCTTCGCATGAGGCGCAGTAAATAGGCAGATTGGTTGATCCAGTAATGGGGAGTATATAGGCCATTATTGGATGCCATAGGGAAGAGACTCGCACCAGCGCCCTGGGTGGAGTGTCTCTCCATCCCTCGCGTTGGAGTGGTACCCATGATAGGCTGTTAAGAAGGCTGCTGGCTTTAGTGTGTAGAACGCCTTACGTCTTCATCTGTATACAGCTTTGCTTACTCCTTCATGTATCATTACAAGTAAACTACAACTCTACTGATTAGTGACAACAACCTCGCGATTCAAAATAACTATATTTTTATGAAAACAGATGGGGAGCGGTGGTATCATGGGTGTGGAAGTGTTAGTGGCCAAAGCCAGCCAACTGGCAAACCTGCTGGGACAACTAGTCCTGCCACACTATAAACTGGCTGTCACGACTGTTACCGGCATTCCCATGAAGGTAAACTTGCTTTTAATTTTAAGTTGTTTTTAAGTGTCGATGTTCCCATCGTTAACTTTACATTTATGCCATGTTGCTCCAAATATGAACATTTATACTTCTGATAAAATCCGCTTCGATAGAGCATGATGCTCATCTGGAGGTGTATAAAAGCAATTTAATTTAAGATATGTTAAACTTTCGATCCTCGTATGACTTTTAGTTTTAATTGTTAAAAGATTCGACCGGTCAAGATAAGACCGTAATATTGAGGATATAACGACGTGGAAGGTATGGCAACATATCTATGAAGGATGGGGACCCTTCATTCAGCTACTTTAATTTGGGGAAAAAACCTTTTCCCCGCCAAATAAAACTAGCTGAATATGGTTTCCTACATTGAGCTATTTAACGAATCAGAGAAACCCTAAGGACATAATGGAATTAATTAAAGAGGCGTATGTACAGTAGTTTTTTATTGGTGATAGGCAAATCATTTGACCACTGCCTTGCCTGATGTTAAGCCATGATGTGGTCTAAGATGGGGCAGGCTTGCCTAGGACATACTCTTGACTTGAAAACTCCCAGTTTATACCAAGGTTCTAGGACCCGGAGTCCCTTATAGTTAACTGGATACAAGGACACCGGTAAGCTGTTCCAGTCATTAGCTGTTCGCACTATAAAGTTTGTAGCAAAACGCTTCGTTGCGGGTTGAAATAATGTCAACCATATATGGATGCAGAAAGGAGATGGGGGAATTAGATCGTGTAATTCCTTCGCACACTCCAAAGTGCAGTGTAGTTAATGTGTTCCGGCTGATGATACCAGTGATACTTTTTAAACGCTACATTTATATATATTGTTTGATCAGGAAGAACAAAACGCAAGTTCAAGTGCGAACTACGATGTAGAAATCATACATTCTGCCGACGCGCATGCAGGGCTGCGCGCGGCGCAAACACCAGCTGAAGCTCTCGAATCGGTATGTATTTGTTCATATTAACAGTACTTACTTACTTAAAAAGTTACGTTTGTTAATCAACGCTTAAAATATCCTGGAAACTTATGTCGTGAACACGAACAAAAATGAGGTATTTTGAGATTTGATTAAATTTATCTAAAATTTTAGCGTAAGCAACGCGTTAGTGACTCGTTCGGTGTTATAGATGAGTATGGAGACCACTTCCCATCAGGTGGCTACTAAACTTATTTTTATTTTTTTTTACTGTCGATGGGTTTGCGTTTGACTACATCTCACCTGATGGTAAGTGACGATGAGGTCGAAGGTGGAGCACGCTTAACCAGTAATAACCTATTTACTTTTGACTTAAAGACACCCAAGTTGTATGTGGATGGAAACACCGACGACGGGAGTGAGTTCCATTCCCTAGCCGTACGCACAATAAAAGAATCTGCAAAGCGTTTCGTACGAACAAAAGGTAAATCAACAACGTAAGGATGGTAACTCTGACCTCGCCGTGAGGTCCTGTAGTGGAATGGAGACGGTGGGATAAGATTGTGAAGCTCCTGGGCAAAATAAATTCTGTAAAATACAGCCAAACATGCCACCTTACGTCTATGCTTAAGGTTTTGCAGTTTACTCACAACTAGCGCTTCGTCATTAATGATTTTAATTGCGCGCCGTTCCACTGAGTCCAATGCAGCCAACTGGTATTTGGCAGAGCCATCCCATAAGTGGCTGCAGTATTCCATGCAAGACCGTACCTGAGCTTGGTAGAGGTCCAATAGTTGCGAAGATGTAAAATACCGTTTGACCTTGTTTAATATACCAAGCTTTTTGGCTGCATTCTTGGCTTTATTGGGCCATTTACTTAAAATATTTAAAAACCTCATTCTTCATTATAAAATATTGCTAAATGTTAGTTAAAATAGGGCTTAGGGCTTTATATTTTACTATAGCGAAGAGCTTAATTGACATTAGTTAATTTTTTTACCAAGCCCAACGACCACGCACATGATCCTGGACCTTAACTACTCCCTGCAGCGTAAGAACCCAGGAACTACGAGGACCACGCTCCCACAACGCCCAGATACAGAACAAGTATTTGCGCTTATTTTCTTATGTGCACAAATACTTGTCCTGTCCGGGGAATCGAGCCCGTCGCCTCCGGGTTATGAGCCGACCTGCTCAACCACAGGCTGTCAAACGCAGTATAGCAGCAAAAAATAAGGCAGTTTTTATAAGTAAACCAGTAAACTTATTTTGATTAATCAAATCTGGATCTGATAGGTCTAAAGGAGGTTTTGAGATTCATCTTTTGGAGCTGCAAATTCAGATTCAACGGGATTTTAACGCTAAAAGTTTCAAACACCCTTTTGAAAGGAAATCACAGTTACTGTTAACTATCTCCAAGGTGGTGCTTCGCTGGTGGACCCCGAGGGGAGCAGAAGGGGGTGCGGGGGGATGTAGTGGGCCGCTGTGGCGCGTGACCCCTTCGGATGTCGCCTCACGTCCTTCCGCTTGCTTGGTCAACTTCCTCTTGAACGGACGCTCGGTCACGCTTGAAGTTCCTAAGTGAGTATTGCCCGTCAGAACTACTTTAAAAAAATAATAATTAAGGCTCCTTATTCTGCACTTATCCCCTTCTAGGTTTCTCGTAAGTTGGGTTTGGCAGACTGTAAGCTCATTGGTTGAAGATAGCTGTTGATCAACAGGCAACCAATGAGTTCTGTATTTGATCTGCCAAGTTCTAATCTCCTTAGTTTCGGCCAAACGTGTAACCGTGTTCAGATAATCATGATTACAATCATCGGACTTTGCTCCTATCAAATGCTCACCTATCCACCCTTAAAAGAAGAAAAAACGAGAAAATTGCGATATTTTAAGTATATACTGCCCTTAAGTCAGTGCGAAGACGCGCTGTATAACAATGGACTTGGAAATGAACAATTGAAAGCTGTACGCATGATATGCATCTGACCTATCTTGAACTTAAGGATCTGTCTTGAAGCGCTTAACACTTTAAGTTGAGAGTCAGTTCCCAACCCAGGCCATAATCACCACTTCTTCTCGTGTGTACTTGTCTACACCAACATGTCAGTGCGTACTTCACCTCTTTCAAACGTCTCCCTGTCAGGTGTCACAACTTTTAGGCCGCCCGAAGGCTTCTGGTTTGGCTTAACGACTGTTGTCTTACGACAACAGCCAGGACCGACGGCGTAACGTGACCTCCGAAGCATGATAGTCATGCAACACTAACATTAGGGTAATAACTCTTTGCTTGGTTTTAAAAAACAATTTCGAATTTAACAGGAAAGGTGGGGGTCGATCCGCGTCTCACATTTTAGCTGCACAAGGCGGGGAGCTATGGATCGGTGCTATCGGTGGCCGCACTCCTTACGACGATCCACCTGCGCTTTCCGAAGGCACCGGTGGACGGGTCACCGATTACAGGTAAACCACATTAACCAGTCGAATCCTGACGTTTCCCATGGCAAATTTCATTTGTTGAAATATGAGAAATTCTTAGACCATTTCGATATTTTAGAGCTCATATGAATACATCATATTTTTAAATTCAGTATTTTAAGTTATTGTTAAAAAACAAAGTGAAGCTAAATGATAATCGACGTGTTAAGCATAATTTGTGCCAATGAGTGCCATATAAAATGTTTAGAAATAAAGGCATTGATTTTTTTTGTCTTCTAGTTTCTCGCTAAAAAATTCATCTCATATTACCCAAAGTAAAAAAAAAAACATTGACTGCTGCATAACAGTTGTTGTTTTTTCCCTCTCACCCCCTATGCCGAAAGTGTGGGGCAAGACTTGAATTTAATAAAATGATATAAACGTAAATAGGCGTTTACGCCAAAATCTACATATAATACTACACATGATAGATACGTAATAATTAATAATAATACGTAGATATTTTACAATAGACGAACAGAATGACGGAAACAAAATATCGCATAATCAGTCAAATCTATCGTTTTCTGTTTATT
The DNA here is from genome assembly GCA_905220475.3 of Ennomos fuscantarius. Taxonomy (NCBI): domain Eukaryota; kingdom Metazoa; phylum Arthropoda; class Insecta; order Lepidoptera; family Geometridae; genus Ennomos; species Ennomos fuscantarius. The sequence goes on from HG992033.1 coordinate 5,615,353, forward strand.
TTATTAACACTTATTCTCACCTGATGATAAGTGATGATGAGCTCGAAGGTGGAGCATGCTACCAGAAATAACCTATTTACCCTGGTTTTAAGGACACTCAAGTGTCCAGGTTGTAGGTAGATGGAAATACCGACGATTGGAATGAGTTCCAATCTTCTCCCTATTATTCTATAAAAATTGTGTAAACGCTTGAAACAACCTAGCTTTAAACGTAGAATGGTAACATATTCAGTTATAGCACGGGTAGCATGATCTATAGAATTCGACTTATCTGTTTTCTCGAGAAAGCGTTTGACCAATGAACGATCATGCAGATCACGTCATAAAACTTTTGTTGCGTTGTCATTGGTCAAACTCTCTAGAGAAGAAATATGTTGTTTTTTACAGCTCATACCTGTGCTGAGTGATATCGCTCTACCAAGCTGTCTCGGTGTGCATTATTTACCGCCAGTAGCTGTAGTTTCTGCTTTTGTTGCAGGATAAAAGAGTTTGGTGCATTAATGCAGCAGAACAGGTTGCACCCACTCAGAGGCGCGGGGGCGAACGGTCGATCGAGGGCTAGGTTACAGCGGCACACCACCTACTGGCCTCTCACTATATCCTCCACGCTTATATTCAATTTAGGATCCGTATGTATATTTCGTATGTTTCAAGTATTTAATATTTATATATACATTAAAATTCAAAGTCCTGACTGAATGACTGACTTATATATCAACGCACAGCCTAAACCGCTGGTCCTAGAGACTTGAAATTTGGAGGGTGTGTTCTTTGTTAAGTGTAGGTATCCGTTAAGAAAGGGTTTTACGAAATTCCACCGCTAAAAGGGTGAAATGGGTGGTTGAATTATTTCTCTATAGGCCACGCGGGCGAAGCTGCGGGCATTAGCTAATTAGTCCCATGAATAGCCGCTATTTTGAAGAAAAAACAAGATGGCGGATAATAGGTATACCAAGCTTCATACTAAAATATTCAAACCCATTTCGATTGTTTCATTGTCTGGCCTGCCTTCTGAACTGCAGGTCGTGGGATTAGATGTTTGTTCTGCGTCTGGGTGTTATATTGTATTCTATGTATGTATATACAAACAAAAAGTATTTAAGTATTATATAAGTTATCTGGTTCCCATAGTACAAGCTTTGCTTAGTTTGGGGCTAGATGGCGCTGTGTGAAATGACCACACATATTTATTATTGCTACGTCACTTCATTTATTCTCTATATGAATACTCCAAAAATGGTATTTATCAGGAATATAGACGCCGGCAAAGTATTAATAATGATAATAATATGTGTGGACATCTCACACAACGCCATCTAGCCCCAAACTAAGCAAAGCATGTGCTATGGGAACCAGATAACTGATACAATACACAATACACTTTTTGTTTGTAAATACATACATAGAATACAATATAACACCCAGACACAGAACAAACACCTATGTTCATCACACAAATGTTTGTCCTGGGTGGGAATCGAACCCACAGTTCAGAAGGCAGGGTTACTACCAACTGAGCTATAGGGCCAGTCAAATATTACACAGTTCCATTCGATAGTTTTATTACTATTACGATTATCAGGTAGTGGAACCACTGACAAGACTGGTAGTTCAAGAGACGCTAACAGACGAAGAAGTGGAGACGTGTCGCAATGTATTGCTGTCTCTACTGGGCATGGAGTCGAGGCACGAGTTCCCATCGACGCAACTGCCTTCTAATCTGAGGTATGAATCAAATCAAATCTATTGTATATCATCGTGGCGCGTGCAAAAATCGCTATGTGTTATTTAGTTATTGATAATTTCTCGAGTTAATTAATATATAACGTGTTCATATGGAGCTTTTGATATATGAATAACACATAGCTAGTTAAGGAACTCTTTAAATATTGCATTTATCACATAGGTAGCACTTTTTACAGTATGTTTGTATTGAAACAACGATTAAAACTGCTTCCAAAACGGAAAATAACTACACACATAGCGACTTATTCACGCGCAACGACGATATATGATATCCAATAATAATAAGATGCAGTATATAGGTACTTAACTTAAATACTACTTACTACTTATATCTATTCCTATTACACTACATCTTCCACCAAAACGAGAAAAAAAATATTTTTAGATTACTTATTTTTTTAAATTCACTTACCAATGAAGCTAAATTTTCGGCCATAATATCCAATTCATTTTTATTATTATTATTACTAACTATCTTTTTCTGTTACGACAGCCTGGTGTCGCTGTAAAGGTAGAGACCAACAGCATTAGCCCGTTACAAAAAAAAATATATTTCGTGTATTCCTAAGATTCTTCATACGTATTCATCATGAGAGGAGAGCTCAAAGGTGGAGAACCATCGAGTGAAATAGAGCATTCGGCACGAACCTGTATAATTATGAGTATATCCTGACTCCCAACATTACAACAAGTAGTTACTTCCTGTAATGTTGGGAGTCAGGATATACTATGATATGATGGATAAATGGTTTGATTTTGGATGCGAACGTCCAGCACTGAACCAATACTGGTTAATTGGTAATGAGAGCAATATAAATATTAAACGTAGTTCTTTTCTATTCCAGAGGTAAATCAAGCGGTCGTCGTGAAGAACAGTGGCGACAAGTATGGGGTGAACTGGAAGCCCTGGTCCGAGCACACTCTGCCAGCGCCGCGCATCGCACACTACTACGCGTGCTCGTCGAATGTCGCGCGCACAACAACCACAACAACGATGGTGAGTTCGCACTCTATGCTTACTAGCATAGGGTTGTATATCGGACTTGTCGAGCGAGCTGGGGTGCTGGTCCCCTTGCACAGTAATAACTGACAGCTTGCACTCTATATTCACTAGCATAGTGTTGTATATCCACTGGTGGCAGCTTGGAGCGCGTTCGGGACGCTATACTCTTGTATAATAACGACGCCACGGTAAGCTCGCACTGTATACTCACTAGCATAGAGTTGTGTGTCGCGTGACGGCTGTGTGGAGCGATCTAGAGGTGTTCATCCGCTCACATAACAGCTGCTGTTAGCTTGCTTCTATAAAGTTGTATGTTAAGTGGCGCCAGTGTGAAGGGGACTGCCAGCGCCACGCACTGCATGTATGCTCCTTATTTTATCCTATTTTCATGGAATTATCGGCTTTAACATGTACTACTTAATTATTAACAAAGCTACTAATTTGGCATACCATAATGCACGCTGCACTTCTAATACCTGCTAAAAAATTTACATTATAAACTATATTATCTTGCAAACTTAGCCCAAGCCCCAAAACCAAGAGCGGCGGTAACTTCATTTAATATTCATTTATTTATTCCAAAACAATATAATTGTATGGAAAATTAATACAACTGACAAAACATAATAATTATTACATAATAAAAAAAACATTAGGTTTCTATCTCCCAGCGAAACTTGACAAAGGGTATTGTCACTTTGTAATTGCATAAAAATTATTTTTGGAACAAACTAAAAACCTTTAAAATAGGGGAAATGTATGTAATATAATGTAATGTTTAATGCAAACAAGTGTATCAAAATGAACTAAATATTTATGCATAAAAGGTTTTTGTGAAGTTGCCAATGTTTATTAATGAAAAATGTTTTGCATGAAAGCTTGTTATTCGTGAAAGAGTGTTGAAAGACAGACTGAGTTAACGTTATTATCTAAAGAAAAAGTAGGCGTAAGCTTGCCATTCTTTGTTTCTTTTGAGCCTGCGGTCCTTTTGTTCCTATAATCTTCTGCTTCATTAACATCTTTGTCTTTTTTTTGGTTACAGTTTGCACGCAACTTTACACATTTTTGTTTAGCCTATTTTGCATGGATCTTAATTATTTTTATGTGAGAACAATAATAATAATTATGTGTAGACATCTCACACAACGCCATCTAGCCTCAAACTAAGCAAAGCTTGTATTATGGGAACCAGATAACTGATACAATACTTTTTGTTTAAATACATACATAGAATACAATATACAGAATGATAACTGCACTTTGCACTATAAACTCACCATTTCTTTTTGTTATGTCATCAGAGCTCTTCTAATCGTTTCCTCCCTTCAGTTATCGACCCGACCCAATTTCACGTTCCTTTCACTACTTCGTTTCCAATGCCCAGTATTATCAGATTTTTTAAAGTTTTATTACAAACAACAACTTATGCTAGGTATCTTTACAGGCGAATCTCGCGCGACTGTCATCCGGGCTACCACCGATTCGCCGTTATCACCGGTCGGCGCTGGAAACGGTAGCAGCAGTGACGTATGGGCGCCAAGGAATGTTCTAGACGCGTTATTAGGTGCACCCAGACCCGCTCGTAGACCCGACTTTGCAGGGAGGATGGCGGCTGGTAGCCGACCAGCTACGCTGTACCCGCAATTGCAACAAGATGTCGAGACTCAGCATTGAACATGTGATATTATTTTAAAGAAACGGAGTCTCACGTATCGTGTTGTATGGATTATACAGTGAGAGGGCTCTACTGGGTAGCGAATAACTCGGTGTTTTATCGCGGTCGAGCACTTATTTATATTATATAAGTATTTTTCGGAGCTGTGATTGCTTCGAATCGACCACGTGAAATTGTTTTGAAAACTTGCACGATGATATGTTTATAATGAGGCGAGTGAAGAATATGAGCAAAGACTGTAAGTAATCACACTAATATTATAAAGGCGAAACTTTGTGTGTGTGTATGTTTGTTACTTCTTCACGCCCAAACGGCTAAATGGTTTTGAATGAAATTCGGTACCAAAATAGCTTATATACTGGATTAACATATAGGCTACATTTTATCCCAGGAAAAGAAATATTCCCGTGGGACGAGCCAATAATGAAATTTTTTAACCGCGGGTAAAACCGTAGGGCGCAACTAGTGCAGGATAAAATTATAAAAGGTTCCAACTGCTAGAATATAGTTATAAGGATAAATATAACAGATCAGGGAATTATTATACAATAGTAACCAACCATTTATAGAATCACAGAACAAAGGTTTTTCAAAGACCTTTCTAAACGAGTTATTTGATTGTCATGGGTAGTAGAACGTATTCCATTGTTTGAATGCAAGAATCGGTTAGGAAATACCTAACCTGACCAGTACTGAATGATATTGTATTTTTAAATGTGCAATATTAGTTACATTTAAATCACACTATTGGAACATGTAAAGTGTAAGTTTAGCAGTAATATTTACTGTAAATAAATGTTATGAGATAAAATGCTTTTTTTTAATTGAATAAACATTCACCGCTCCTCTCAGTAGAGGTGTATTGAGCTCAGCTTTCAATTAAGTTTAGATTTCACCAATACTGCATTTAGTTTCTGAAAACAGAACGCTGTCATTATTTTAGAAAAATCATAATAACGCCCAACGATCTCGTACACATCACTCAGACACAGAACAAGTATTTGCGCTTTTTTTCTTTCTGTGCACAAATACTTGTCCTGCCGCGGAATCGAACCTGCTGCCTCCGGGTTATGAGGCGACCTGCTCAACCACCACACCACAGTGACTGTCATAAGGCATAATATTTAGTCTTTAATATGTATTGTTGCCTTTTTAAAGCCATAATTTGTCGTCATTGAGAAGTAAACTGCAGATACCATATATGATAGGAAAGTAGAAGATAACAATGAAAACAAAGCCTTGTTTAAACAGATGATAAATGCATGAATATCTTTATCTACAAACGACTATTTAAGAAGGTAGGCGGGGCAAATGAAAAACGCTACATTATAAAATTAATATCTTATATTTGTTCATTAAAAACTACATTGTGGGCCCGTGTGCCCGGTGCCCGGGTAACACGACCTTTGTATTATCTTGTATTATAAACTCTGCGGGCAGACTGTATCATTCATAAGGCATTGGTGAGTGTGACGGCCGTAAGTACGGCCTAGTCAAGGCATCTGGTCCGGTTCCTTGCGGCGACTCCGCCCGTCCTGCACGCCCCTTCGCCGCCGTCACGTGTTTACAATTATTGGAATGTCACGCGGGATGCGAACGTTCAACATTAAACTTATTACAAACAAAACCTAACACTAGGCCCTCTCGCGGGCCACTCCCAAAATACACTCGCATAGAAATATTGTACAATCTCATGCTCTCGAGCGCTCCCGATGAGCTCACCGGAACGCATCCAAAATATTAATACCCTATAAAACTTACAAAACCGATCGGTATACTTAAACTTAAGCTAAGTTAAAATTAAACGGAATTGAAAAATAAATTACCTAGGTACAATATTTTAGTCTAGAAAGCTATTTATAGGCGCACGAGGGATGTTTGGTGGGAGTGCGCAGGGGTCAGTGCGTGGCTTCTCGAAGTTTCTTGGGCGCCGGCGCCGACACGTCGCATGAGTCGCCCAGGGAGTTCTCCTCCGAACTCGCTTCTTCTATTTGTCTGCAACCAACAAATAAAGTTTCATGTCAAACACTATAAAGATAATATATTAATGGGAATTTGGAAACTCAAACGATTAATGCTAAATATTCTAGGAAATTGTAACATCACTTTGATGTTTAATATCGCAATTTTTTATCTATAGCTTCATTACCACAATTAATTGGGTGACAATAGTTCTGAACATATCCAAACATAAGTTATTTGGACCCAATTTATCAATATTACACTTAAAACGTGCATGTGCATTAAATGCGGGTAGTTGAAGTTTTGTAATCCACACTAATAAAAGCTTGACATAGTTCTTATTTCGTTTACCTACACATGTGGTTTATATGATTGAGGGACGGAAGTAGAGTTGGGCTGGCAAGATAGCATGTATGGGCTGAAAACATTCGTCACGATTTGTCCTGAGTGGAGGTCGTAGGCTTCGACCAAAGCGATGGGTGGACGATATAGAGGACACAGATTATAATGCTCAAGGCACAAGACTGAAATAAATAGCAGAAAATATACGAGGATATGTCCAGAAATGTATTCAAATCGTGTCTTGATTCTTTTTTTAAAATAAAAGTTTATTTTAACTTACCGTTTGGCGCGCGGCGTGCTCAACGCCGAGTCTGAGTTGTCTGAGGGTGAGGCGGGGGTTGCAGGGGTAGCGGGGGTGGCAGGAGACGCGGCCTTGGCATCTAGCGAGTCTTCCGTACACGACGTCGTCGTGTCCTCATTCACCGAGTCCACTGCTAGTTTACCTGCAACGAAATATAAATTGGGTACTTTAGTAATGCTAAGGGAACCAGGTAAGGTCCCCTGGACAGGACAATTGTTTTAGCAAAGCTTAAACGTGTTACCACAAATACATAAACAAGGCTTAGACAGACGTCCAATGTGTGTTTAACTATACAAAAAGGTAGTTTAACATTTGTCTAAGGCTTGTTTAAATCTTTTATGGTTAAACCATAACAGCCTTATTAATAAACGGGTAATAGTCTCAGATTAGTTACTTCAGCATTTGTCCTTTTTTTGCTACTGGAATATTTGGCTAGATCGAAAAAGACAAAAGATGGTGTAACTAGTCTAAAGCTAGTTCGTGTTTATTAATAAGGCTGTAAGTGTGCAAATCTACATGTGATGCCTATGTTCAGCAGTAAACCTCTTCCAGCTGACATTGATGATGATCATTCCACTCCGATCAATTAAAATGACAGACTAAAACATATGTTACAACTTACGGGTTGGTTTGATAGGTATATCTAATTACATGAAGCTCGACAACTACTCAAAGTGAAGTCGAGTCGAATATATTATCTGTGCTACGTTTAAATTGAAAATCATTCAAATCAGACCTATCTCAGAGCAGGGAATAATAAATCAATAATACGCCAAAGATAGTGTACAGAAATGTTAGTGTTTCTGTTAACGCTGCCACTTTACGATGTTTTCATATAATTCCGTAAATTGTTCCTGAATATTTTGTTAGCATGATCGGAAAAATAAAAGTAGCGAACGTCCATAACATAAGTTTTTCTTGCGTTAAAATTATGCTAAAAAGGTGTAAGTAAATAAAAAAGAACTAAATAATAGTCAACGGAACTCAAATTTTGGACATTTAGTAACTGTTGAGTTGTGTGCGAATGTTGTTTTACAGACGATAAACGGACTGTTTTATGACTCCAATAATGGCTGGTTTGCTGGCAGTCTGTTGTAGTTCATTCAAATCATTACTTTAGTATCGGTACTTCTTAGTAAATATCAACTCAATTAATTCTGTGGAGGATAAAACGATCACAACGAATTTCAACAATCAATGACTATATTCGTTTATTTTAGCCAGTTCCAATAAAATTAAATGACGTTTATATTTTTCTTCATAGCTATCACAATAATTACGTGCACTTATTAGACGTATAGTACGCTGTTTTCACGCCTGTGTATTTATTTGATCACATCATATCAAATTGTCTCATCAATGCCCACATGCCCCCTGCCACCACCCTCGTGGTAGCAGGGAAGTGCGAGAGTATTTCCCACCCTCAAAAAAAGTGTCCACACATATTATTATTATTATTTTCTTACCATTCCCGTTAGTAGAGGGCGGTTCTAAGTTGCTCTCGTCGCTTGGTAGCGGCGACCCACCGTTCAGTGGTGCTCTCACCACCGGCTGCTTCCCTAGCAGCTCCGGCGCTAAATCTGACACGATGTGGTGTGTCCATATCGCGAGCTCGACCATGTGGGGGGACCATTTGTTGCCGCAGCCGTTTTGTTCCTAGAACAAAGATTATCCCGTATTGTCTGTATTATAACTACAACCAGCCACGCTTAGGTCCGTATTACAGCACGATGCTCAGTCAGGTCAGTTTACTTTGGAAATTTTCAAATTCGGAATGAAATTTCTCCGTTGCATTGCAATCAAAGTTCCATGAGCACCCCCTGATGTCAATTTAAAGACAGCAACATTTTATTTATGCCATGACCAGCTATTTTTCCGTACCGTAATTATTCATAAGGTAAGTATTAAGGTACAGATAATCAAGCAGTTTTATTTTTTAATAATAATAATAACAACGCCCAACGATCACATACATAGATCCTGGACCCTAACTAGGACTCCGTGTCTAGGGACGCAGGAACTACGAGGATCATGGTCTCAAGACACCCAGACTAGGAACAAGTATTTGAGCTGTTTTTCTGTGAACAAATACTTGTCCTGCCGCGGGAATCGAACCCACCGCCTCCGGGTTATGAGCCGACCTCTCTCAACCACCACACCACAAGCGGTCAAACTCGAACGGTAGTTCTTTTTTTAACAGTTCAGAATGCATTGGTCTTTGTTGGTTTTTAATCTATTTGTGTTATTGATGTTAGTTTTAAAGTAATGATGAACTACATTAACTACTTTAGTCTATCAAGTCGCATTTGATTATTTTGTTAATATTCTGCCAACATAATTGTCAATTTATAGGTCTTATACTAAAGTGCGTTATATTGTCACAATATATCTCTTTACAATGTCTCAAACCCGACATATTAAGGTAATTTGGGTGGACACGGACGGCTGTCCCAAGTTCCCAAATGAAATGACACATAATGAAGATACAATTGCGACCACTTACGGCCTAAATCAAAATGAGTATCTACTATGAAAAACCTTTTTGTGTATTTTCTGTATATGTAACATTGAACCCACAGCACCTTTTGTAAAAGCTTTCATTGTGTGTATCACATAGAATTCTGAAACGGCTGCTACGCATTGCAACAAAACTGTACCTACACAATTGTTTATGAAAAAAAAAACTGGCTAAACGCACTACGCGTACGCCACCCTATGTTAGAGTGAGGAAGCATTATTTGTTCTATCTACAATAATATACATGAACTTGTAGATTGTTTCTTGACCTATTTAAGTTTTTGTTTATTTATGAGTGAATGTTTTACTTAGATTCCCTACTAGAAGAAAAAAAATATATACATTAATTAATAAATATATATATTAGCTTCACCCTGGGTTTCACCTGCATGGTGACATTTATAATTTCCGCTCAACTTTCTTAATCGTTTCTTTCATAAGAACCTTCTCCTGACAATAATAAACACAACAAAAAAACCGAAAATGTTCGATCCGTTCATGCGTGATGCGTGATGCAAACAAGTTTGTATGTGTTAAGTTTCAAAACGATACGTCAAGAAACGGAGGTTTTTCATACAAACGTTTGACCTTTTCGCCCACTTAGGGGTTGAATTTTCCAAAATCCTTTCTTAGCACGCGCTTACGTCATAAAAGGTAGCTACCCTCTAAGTTTCAAGTTTATCCGTCTAGCGGTTTGGGCTGTGCGTTGTCTGTCAGTCAGTCAGGACAAAGCCTTTTATATAATAGATAATAATAATATACATATAGGTAAGTATGTACTTGGTGGTGGATAACGTGGCGATTGAGCTTGTTAGCTAGATACCCCACTTACATAGAATGGGAACTGATTTTTTATCAAGACCACTTACCGTATTTAACCTATCACAGACGTTCTTTATGTGGTTTACAAAGTTGAGGTATTCCTTGGCAGTGTAGTCGCTTCCTTCCATCTCGGGTATTGCCTGGACGCATTCGTCGGCCATGAACGGAGCTATGTCTGGGCTGGCGGCGGCTATAAGTGCAGATGCAGTCGCTGTACCGACCCCCTTCAAATTGTTCAGTGCAGTCATCGCCGATTCTATGTTCGGCAGCTTCTTAAATGCTTTTTTAGTTTCCTGCATCACCGCTCTTGGTGTGTTCACTTTTATGAGGTATGACAGTTGTGGGTAGAACTTCCCTCTCTGTAATTAAAAAATTTAATTTATTCACTCATTTTTCAATATAGTAATTGCTAAAATATACCTATTTCTAAAGTTGAGTTGCAGGTATTGCCTTGATACTGAATAAAACATGATCTGTTTGTGTTGTAATGTAAACACGAATTATGTTTTAGAAATGATGCATTCAAGAGTGAGTCATATACCATATGAGATGCCGAGCCAATTTTCATATCTTAATAATGATCTCTAGCACATTGGTATTAGGTTCAAAATTGGCAATGAAACTAATGGATGACCGAGAAAGCAATTACTGGTGCTAGTTATAATGAAATGGATATTGCAGGCGTTATATCTATATTTAATTGATTCATTGCGTTTTATAACTCAATTCATATCATGCCGTTTTATCCTGTTTGTTTAAAGTTATCGGGAACACCAATATTTAACTATTAGTTTGGATAGTTTGTGAAGATAACAAATAATTATATGGCATAAAAGAATTCAGTGCTTCCTTAATCTTTTACAGCCTTATTAATAAATACGAACTAGCTTTAAACTAGTTACACCATCTTTTGTCTCTTTCGATCCAGCTAAATATTCCAGTAGCAAAAAAAGGACAAAAGTTGAAGTAACTAATCCGAGACTAAGACCCGTTTATTATAAGGCTGTTTATGTTTTCAGGTGCATAACGTTGACGATATACAACATTCGAAAAAAATCCTTTTCAAGCGATTTATCACAAACTAAAAGTAAAACAAATGACGACATTTCAAGTGAGGTTAAAGTGCATCAATGTATACTAAAATTGCAACGTGAAATGAATTACGTTCGTTTCAAATTCCGTTTTAACGAGACTGCATGTGCTGAGGTACTTTTTTATAAATAATATATAATCATGACATGTATGATGTACCTTCAATATTTTTAGTAATACATAATAGAAATATGTAACAATTAAGTATATTATGAATGTTCTACATAAGTCAGCTGTCTGTCTGTTAAAAAACGAATAAGCTCGAATAAAAATCTCTCTATGAAACTAGATCTCTGATGATGCTTTTTTTTCACTCATCATAAAAAGAAATGAAAAACAAGGAGTCTTAGTCAGGGGACATTTAAATTTACTGACAAGACATTTAAAATCAAAAGTAGATTTACATAAGTGCTTACAGAGTAAACACAGTTTAATAAAATGTAGAATAGGCAATCTCATTTACTGCACCATTCTAATTGAATTTTAATCGATATCTGACTAAACTATTTAAATCAAAAGTTAAAGTTACTAACCGCTTGTTTCCATTTCATGAGTTGCACTAACTCTTCGTGTATCATGTGAGCGTCTTTCCCTCTGGATTTGATCTTTTTTGGTAATTCATTCTGGTACCTGGAACAATCATAATGACCAATCATTATTAAAGTTTGTCAAGACTTTATAACCGAAGTAATGCTGTTAAACGCAAAATGATATTTCTAATGTACGTGTGATCACCGGGGAGTACTAACAAACTTCAGAACGCTTTAAGGTGAAAACGGCTGGCAAATGGCGTTTAACAGAAGGTTTAGTGAACCTCATCCAGCTGACTATCATAATGAACAGATGCCGTGAAAGAATTTTTACATTTCTCAAGTTGATGTGTATATTTTTCATACGTATGCTACTACGTACCTACTTATGTTAGACCTAAAATATTTATGCTTTACAACCTTTGAGTAGACCAAATTTTTCAGGTACATTTCAATACGTGCAAAATTTGGTGCAGCGTTCTGACCATTATTCTAATACGTAATATGTACCAATATCTTCAATAACATTTTAGTGAGTATTAGGTTATCGCGGCCAATTTGGTCCAATGTTTTTTTTTGTAGTAGTAGGTAGTGTTTAGTATTATATCATTGTAGTATTTATTTTGAAAATAGAGGTTAATAACATTTTTTTATTTAACAAGTATTAGTGTATAAAAAATAAGTGTGACGTTTGAGGTGGACACTTATGGTTCGTGTAACCAAGCTATTTAAAATCGCTCAGCAAGCAATGGAAGAAACTATGTATTGAGTTTATCTGAAGGTTAGAACCAAAAATTACGCGATCCGACAAAAAACCGGAGGAACCGCGTAGCCCGCCAAACTGAATGATCATATTACAGCCGTAGAATCACTAAAAGGTAGACTAGACGTGCTTTTGAATGGAGACTGACTTTTGGCAAACGTAGGTCCGTATTACAGAACGATGCTCAATCAATGATCGGTAATCAAGCAGAGATTTCATTTACTAATTGATCACTTTACGAATGAAATCTCTGCTTGAGCACCAATCGATGACTGAGCATCGTCCTGTAATACGGACCGTAGTGTAAGCCGCCCTCAGACTAGGTTATGCAGCATATCATTCACGTGTTTCTTGACGTGGAACAAAATAAGTGAATGATGAGTATTCAGTCCTTCGTGTCCTAATCCGTGATCTTCAGACACATAAAATAAACATCTGTTAATCGTATTGAACGTACCAAGAATGTTTAAATAACAATACGTATATACTCGTATGTATGTGTAACAGCCACAGCAGACATAGACTTAAGTGAAAAGAATGTCGGAAGATAATCTAGATACAACTCTGAATATTTGTTTTTTTATTCGTAAACGGTACCTACGCGTATAGATACCCAAGTTGTATCATAGAATACATAATTTAAAAAAGTATTTCGTACGTTTTATCGAAAGTTTTAATTTATTTAATTAGATATTATAAATAAAGTTATGCCTATAGGCACCTGAAATAGTTTTGATCACAGACTTAAAATATTTGCTTCCATCCCATAGACGATTACAATATTTTTAGGGAAATAGTGTGAAATAGTGGGAAATAGTTTTTAAATTAATTCTTTTCGAGTAGAGCTAGTATATTCTGCGTACGGGGCTAAAATAGCTCTTTAATATCTAGGGGTGAAAAGTGATTTGAATTTGGAATGTGGATATTGTTAATAAACGTTCTAATCACCAGAAATCAATCACGAACATTGTATGAACAAGAACAGGCTATAAAATATGATAAGTAAAGACGCGCGCGAGCCAATTTAGAATACTATGAAAATACCTATAAAAAAGGCGCGAAATGCATTCTAGTCTGCCTTCGTTCGTACCAATCACCTAATTGTTAACTCGAATTCGGAATGGACAACATATACATTTTTGGAACCCACTTATCTTAAAATTAAGTCTAGAAAAAAATATTGATACGTAATTTTTATTTTGTTTTTGATGAGCTAATAAATTAGTAGATCTTTTTAAAATTTTGGTGGTTATGTGAGGCTTTTAATGAAGATTGTAGCTAGAAGCCCGAAAGTAGAAAAATTCAAAGCATTTGGTTCAAAGTTCTTTTTTGTTATATGCACAAGTTAATCACACGTCGATTATCATTTAGACTTAAAATTCAAGTCTTAAAATTAAATTTTAATCATTTTTTATTTAAGTTTTGAAAGCTAGTTTATTGTATCATTTTTATTATCTTATTAGTACCTACGGTTTGTTTCATTACCTGAAGGTGTTGTAATAAATGTTTTATTGCTTTAATAAAATATAATTTACCATGGTCGGATTCTGATCTAATATACCTATTAAAATTAACGGTTTTGCTTTCCTCAGGCAGCTGAATGAATATTGAATTAAACCTTAGGTCTTCCTTTAAATTGATGGTAGGTAGGTTTTTAATGGTGAAATAAATTATAACAACAATAAATTACTTCGAGAACTAAGATAAGTACTTAATATAACACACAATAAGTAGGTAAAACATGTTTTAGTGGTTTTTTGTAATCAATTAATTAAAGAATTAATATATACCCATGGTCACAAACAAAAGACTAGGCACCTACATTGAATAATAATCAGGCTGGGCTTAACTAAAAAATCTCATCTATTGAAGTTCCAAAGAAATGATGACTCATTGAATTTTTTAAACATTTCTATAAATAGTCAATTAATAATAAATTAAAAAACAAAATTGAGCGTGCATTAGCCTTAATATACTATTTATACTCTAAAAATAACGAGTTGAAAAGAATTGTAAAGTGAAACTTAAAAAGCAGTCACCATTTTGAACGGATGCGAGTTGTACTCAACAAAGCATTATTAAAATATACTGTAGAACAGTAGAAATACAAAACAATCTGTATATAAACTATCGAGGCTGTTATTTAGTGAAATAATTATACAGAATTAATACTGTGGCGGTCGTAAATATGCTAGTAAATGCATTAAAACGAGTCATGAATCGTAAAGGACAGCCACCATTTTATAACGCCTGAGCGCCGCGATATTTTCCTTTACACTGGCTTCAGGGAAAACGATCGTGTCAATTTGACATCGATCCCACGTGACGCAGTGATTTTAATGAGCCGACCGCGGACTAGAGATGCAGTCCGCGAGGGAGGTAGCTATCAAATCAGTTTGCACGGATACACACACAATACAAGTTCATTGACACGCCACGGCCGCATTTTCTCCTTTCAGAGACGTTCTCACTTACCAATTGTCCAATTTTATGAGCTCCTCGGGTTTCTTTGTTTTCTGTTCAGCTTTTAATTTAATCGCCTGTGGATATAGCTTCAAAACACTGTCAAAATCTTTTGCATTCGCCTCCAGAAAGAAAGTAGACGTGTCTTTCGTGGTAGCCATTGTGAACGTTCTAAATGTACAACACTGCGTAGTTTAGCTATAGCGCCGAACTCGACGCGGCGGCAGCACCTGGCCAACTGGGTGCCCTCTCCCCACTCGCCGCCATCTTGTCGTTTGAACGCGCTCTGACGTTCGATATTATTATTCGTATTATTTCGCTTATTTTTTGCGTATTTATGCATTAATCTTACGTTATTTCATATAAAATCCTATGAAATTGCTTTTATATTGAAATTGTTGCCTGTTTTGTCACATTTAGGGCCTCGTATATAGACACAAGTAGAACAAAAAATATACTCACTCGGCATCACAAGGTTATGTCGGACATACGGTGAGTCGAACGCCCGACATTTGTCTGGCCTCCACCCACTGGGAGAAACGGGATGAGAAAAAATAAATTCCATTTCGGTGTTAGATCACAGCACTGTTAAGATATATAAATTGGAAATTGTAAGATTTCACACAAATTGAACACAATACACGATAATGTTAGTCACGTCGACCTCGGCGCACTATCAATTTCCTTAAACGTGACGCAACACACGACACCGTTCTACCGAAACGACTTTGGTAAACACGCATATTTTCCGTTGCATTGCAGTACACACTGAGCTCGGAGTAGTCATGAAGTAGTTACTAGCGGTGTACATAAGGCATTTAGGTAGTAGGACGTACATATCACCGGGGTGGAACGTCACACCAATCGGCTTTGTTGTTTTGATAGATAGATCGCCATGTGCTTTGATCCCTCTAATTTCGTATTACTGTGTATTGAATAAATTTTTGTAATCGTGTAGCGCTTTAGTTTTCTACTCTATAGTAGGTATCTCCCATTTCAACCCCTATATAAAATGTGGCTTTTTTCATTGAACATTTTGAAAATTTTACTCATACATACCTCAACATTGAGTACTTAATATTAAATTAATACTGAAACATTGTTTTTTACGTAGTCTCTAGTACATTATGTTGCTTAAATTCTTTCACCAAATGAAGTCCTTGATTATATGAAGTTAATTAACCATTAGAGTTCTTATAAAATTACAATATGCCCTTATCATCGTGTCACTCATTCACGCTCAAAGCAGCTTTTGCCCAATCATCTTACTTCATAACACGGCCATTGGATCTGTCTCCTATAAATGAAATATCTTATGTTTCTTGAACCGTTTTAAATTTTTCTTTATCATGCACTAGGTACTTACCTACACAACATTACAATATTAATTTATTGAAATTCTTTATTCTTCTGACATATACTCGTATATACCGTATCTTCATTTCTTTTATTGTGAACTGCATAAAGCAATGATACTTTAATTGACAATCATATTTTAAACACAATTATGTTACATTTACTTTATGTTAAGAATTTAACAACGTCTAAAATGTTTACATAATAAATAAATGAGTATTCTATTATACATAAGTTCTTAAATACGCGCCTGATTATGTGCAAATTTCATTTTTTTAAATTAATAAATTTCACTTAACCCTAGGCACTAAAAAGATATCGTTACAGTATATGTACCTACTTAAGCCTATTACTATAAGTTAAAGTGCAGAAAAAACATATGATATTGCTTTAAAGAAAAAACCTCGGTCGAAATAAATGTGAAATTAAAGCGGATTACTATGTACCAATTACCGAAAAATGTTTTTTATGCATACTTTTTGCCTGCAATATTAGCAGGTTGATAAACCAGCTAATACAGTTGGAAGAATCAAACGGCATTAATTAAAAGAAAAATTGTGTTCCCATAATCAGTGTGACGGTTAAACAAAAACACAGCGCCTTACTTTAAAAAGTAAAAAATAAAAAAGTAAAAAATTAAAAGTAAAAAATTTTTTAGATACACCTTTATAATTGTGGTTTTAAAACACCTTTAAATATCAATCTTAAAAAATATTACGCATACACTTAAAATTAGTGTTTAGTAGTATTAGTTATTATATCATTGTAGTATATTCTTAAGTACCTACTAATTTTTGATATATTAAATTATATAAGTTCACAAATATACATATGTACGTATTTTGTGTATAATATAGGACTATGAATTAATGAAATGAAGCAATTTGAAAAATAAAATATAAATTTGCCTACTAACTGCGACTTTCGTTACATATTGTGGGCAGGCAGACCAACGCTCAGAATTTTCATTGGAATTTTGTGTTGTCTAATTCCAGAGCCCAAAATGTATATATACAGAGATACCCTTCGTCTTGGAGGATGCCCTAAGCCCTTCATAAGCATAGATACAATAAAACGGTGCTAACGATATCAAACTGAGCATTTCTATTTTTCTAAATAGAATAGAGAGAAGAGCTTTGTTCAGTTTTATATTCGACTGATTTTCCTGTGTCTGTCCCGAAAGAAATTATAGAAGTGTTATAATTTTTTTGAGTGGTTTAGGACTACTATATTTTGACTAAGATTATCTCTTCTAGTGGTATTTTATTAACTATATTTTGTGGCACTTTTGGCCTGTTTGGTCTACTATTTATCGTTTCGTGTCGTGTAGTGTGTCAGTCCTTTTCGTCTTTACGGATTTATAATCCCTGTTACCGTTTTATACCGATTACATTTTTATTTATTTTTTCTTTTTAGCTTGCTTGCTTACCTTCCTGTGTATAATTTTCCATTATTGAAGCTAAGCTACCTATGTAGCTATATTGCATTACGAGAAAATTATAAAATACATAACTAATTATTCTCTTTCGTAAAAATAAACACACAAGTTCACAATTTAAATAATTACGATTGCTGTAAAGCGACATGAGTATTTCGCGAATTATGAACGACATCACAAGTAATCTCGATGCTGGCGGGCGAATGGGGGTAACTTTTTTCAATGTATAGGAAATTCGGGATAGATATTTTATTCTTTGAAAATATATTTTATATACACACTTACACTTCTTAAAACTAAAAAAGATACCTTTTGCATGTATTTGTATAGTAACTTCTTTTCGGTTGTGTTCAAAGTTCGAAAATTATTGATTCTTCTATCATTTTAGAATCAAAATGTTAGCTTTTACCTCTAATATTATGACAGTAAAATATTTCCAAAGTCGTCAAAACTCTAAACATTGTTCATTTATAAAATTGTTTGTAAACTAAAAACATTTTGTTCGACATATGAATCCGTAGATAAGGACAGCACACTGTATTTGTTCAGCGCGGCATACAAACGAAGCGATAACATAACAGTGTATCGCAACAAGAAACGCTGTACGATTGTACGTATCTACAAAATACGGTTTCAATGGGGTGTATTGAAAGCAGGGACTGGCGTGACAAGCGGGCTGCGGGCCCTAAAGAACTTTAGAGGGTTCGAACGCACAAAAAGCTGAAGGGAATGAGCGCAGAGCGGGCGAGGGTTCGAAAAGGTTTATTTTTTATGTCTGCTGGTGTAGCCGACACCGACAGGCTGCCCGCTGGGAGCCGGCCGAGTGCTTGCGTGGTGATGAGATAACCAAATTTGTGCTAGCTATGGCTGTACCATAGTCATTTGTGGTCCTAATTTATTAAACGAGAACATTAGAACATCATCGATAATTACCTAATTTCTGCTGTAGAGACGTGGCGTTATCTACATTAACTTTTAGTTGACTTTAATTCTGTTACAGTAAGGATAAGTACCTTAACCGTTATAGTTAAAGGACAACGTTCTTAGGAGACCATTTCAAAATCTACAAGTTATTCTTTGTAGATATTGGAAATTTTATAAACGATTGAATTACAAAATTACCTTGTAATACAGATTTTACGAAACCCACAGTTAAAATTTTGTAGGAACCATAACAATATCCATGAATAGCAATTTGTTCGTTATGTAGGTACATCCAGTAGTAACTTGGAAAACAACGATCAATACAACACGTAACTCTACATAACTTTCATGTTCTATTTGTATCACAAGAACGGATAAATTATTTGCAGATTACGTGATAATTTTCTGCGTAGCTTTGCTTTGACTGGACCGATTTTAATTGAACATTCGCTAACCCGCCTGCGGCCATGCGTCTTTGCTCACGTTCACTTTTAGATAGCGTTTCCCAACGAAATACAACAGATGGGTGGGCCCCATCTGTTGTAACGTTGTAACTCAACGGCTTTAAATATTGTACGTATATAGAATAGATAGTCGGAATAAATTGGCTTTGAATAATAGATTAATTATGAAGTAATTTTACGAAATACCTACCTAAAATGCTTATCCACATTTAACTTAAATTTGCTGCATAACTCGTGGCTATTGTTAAACAAAGCATGGAGTTTTATAAAAACAGGGTTCCCGCCATTGTCAAAATACGGTCATTACGGTAAATAAAATTGTGAGTCTGTGCGTCATACAATGGCAATGCTGACACCGCTTCTCGGAAGGAGTTTATTGCATTGACTGGTCGGCTGTTCCCGACATTTAGGTCGTACTTTCGAAATAAATTAAACTTTAATAAGAAAGAACCTCAATAATACGTTCCACTCGATGACATTGCTAAACCAATTAAAATCCGCGAATTTTATTTAAAAAAAAAACCAAATCTCTACAAAAACCATAAATAG
Source organism: Ennomos fuscantarius (assembly GCA_905220475.3). Taxonomy (NCBI): domain Eukaryota; kingdom Metazoa; phylum Arthropoda; class Insecta; order Lepidoptera; family Geometridae; genus Ennomos; species Ennomos fuscantarius. The sequence continues at coordinate 5,635,300 of HG992033.1, forward strand.
AAATACTACAAATACTAACAAATTATTTATAAAAAATGCGTCATTCACCAAGATATTTATTAGTACATTAATAAAAACACCATAGCAGAGGAAGAAAAATGAGCTAGATATGGAACCCGCCGCTTGCCTAATAGACTCGCTCATGACTGGTTTTTTCAGTTTTTTGTCGAGAAGGATGTTAACCTGACAGGGGCACCTGACGGTCGGTAAACGGACACTGGTGTCGATGTCGGAGAGAAATACATTTTGGGTTGTATTTGACTGGATATTTTACTATTAGTAGGTTTTATAGATTCATAACCATAGCAAATTAGCGTTTAAAGAGCTATCGTAATACATATAACACTTCTGATTTAAGGAATATCGTTTTTGTTTAAATCTCACGTTTAAATGTGGGTAATAATAAAGACGCATAATAATAATTGTAAGACTTTATATTAGATTTCAATGGTATTTAAGGGGGTTAAGTGTTACGTACTACTAATAAAACACATGCACTCTACCTACAAACAGTACCGAAGGACAAACAAAACGCAGTAATTGTGTCTTCACTTGACTCTTGACTTGATCTTGATCCTTTTTTTCATGCAAAATGACACGAGTTTTCTAGCGTAAGGTTGAAATCAAGACGCTAATGTACAATTTATTTTTCACAGATACCCAGTGCGCAATGTAGGTATTTCTCTAAGCTGTCATTTAAAATACATATATATCTTATCTATATCTTTGTCTTTTACCTAAAACCCGAGGGCATAAAATACTAAACTTCAATAGTTTGCCCGTAAATTATAACTTCTAAGAATGAGTCTCGCCTTATTAGTATTCTCGGGTAGAAAAATACCGCAGTTGGAATTAAAATCGTTTCTCTTTTTTGCCCCAAGGTCAGTGAGTTGTGACTTGTGATAATCAAAACGTGCGCTCGGGCCGGCTCGGCCGCGATACGACGAATCGAGATATTTTTATACCCGCATACCACCACCGCGCGACTACTAACGCCATCTGCTGTCGTACTGTCGTACTACGATCATTTTTGTGGGAAATTTAACTTTGGAACTTGTGCTATCTGTTTCCATTCAGATTTTGTCTCTTTTGACGACTTGCGGAAGAGTGAAAAGAGAAGAGGATGTTAGCGCTCTAGAGGTTACTACTACTCTATGTATCTTGTAACTTGTTGCGAGTATATACTCGCAACAAGAGGGGCATATTGAGAAATTGACGTGATATCTTATCGGTCTCAAATAACGAAAGAGCGAAACGTAATCTGATATAGACGTATTGAAGTACCTTTAACTACACCTATAGGTACTTATAATAAATCTGTAACCAAGGGATCGTCCATCAATCACGTGAGGTTTGGCAGGTGGAAGGGGGTTCGGAAAAATCACGAAACGTCACCAGGGGGTGTAGTAAAATATCACGTGTATTTATTTTTCCGTCTTTCTATACCGAAAGCGCCGCGCCGCGTGATTTTGACATGCCGTAGCCAGGCAACAATATCCCCGCCTCTAATTTCCAGAATTAAATTAGTTTGTACCTGTATAATTCGCAACGTAAATACCACTGAACGGATTTTGATGTCGTTTGCTGTAACGTATCTATTCGTTTCAGTTCTGAGCAGACCTTTGTTTGTTTGATCAAAACTAGTTAAATATTTACAAAGGATTTATAGGCATTTTATATGAAGGTTTCCGCACCTTACCACCGCCGGATGAACGACCGGAAGGATGTAGATGAACAACAAAGATGTATTGCTTATAAAAGGGAAAGACATTTTATTAGGACGAGGAGGAGAAGAGAGTGATGAAAGTGTAGAGAAAGGGCAAATAAAGTGTAATAAAATTAGTGGAGTAGGGCAGGGTATATTTAACGCGTATACCATACACATATGACCTGTATACAATAAAATAATTTTGTGTAGGAATGTTTATAATAGGTGAAAATGATTGATCGAATTTTTTATACTATTTTTATACACTAAATTTTGTTATACTAATGAATTTTTATAGTATACGCTTTTGTTTATGTTAAGCTCACTGACACTGACTCTACTCTAACCTATATAAGATTTTAATTTTGAACTGAATTTTATAACGGAGTATTGAATTTCAATGTTGCCCGATTTACTTATAATTATTTCTTCTTGTATCCAAATTACTCTGAGTTTTCCGGACCGATTTGTGTAATACGTTTCTCATGGTAATCTCAAGTACATTCCAAAGTTTTTATTAACTTTGATATATACTGTATATTACAAGTCCACGAAAAAACAGTTTTCAACCTAAGCCATGCGAACTTTTTTACCGAAACTTTTCTTACACCTTGTGAAAGTGCCTTGTTGTTGGAATGGCGCTAACAGGATGTTGTGGACGCATTCTGCAATTTAGCTACCAGCATGAGTTGTGGTTTTTTCTTGTACGTGAGAAACAAATACCTATGTAGTACCAATAGTGCATTGTAGTCATTTTATTGCTTTCTAGCTGCACCTTGCGGCTTTGCCCGCGTAAATGTCTTATAATTATTTTCAATTTTATCCCAGAAGAATTACTTTATAGTACTTTACATTTTGTAAAGTAATTTACAATTTTAGTACTTTATATAATATTTTGCAGGTTTATTAAGGCTGGTCTATGTATGTGATCGTTGGCGTTAATATTATTATTATTAAAATAGCACTAGAAATTATTAATAATATTACAAAATTAACACGGAATGATGTAAGTATAATTTTATCAGATTGATCAAATGATTGAAAGTTAGAAGTTTTTTGAAAGAAACAATATTTTTATCCTATATAAATAGTAGCAATCAAGTGTACTATGTAATGTACATTACAGTTACCTTGTACACACAGGAATCAAAGTCAAAGTTTTCTAAGCATACTAAAAAAGTATATTAAGGTCCTTTCCCAACAGCTCATAGTATCACCAAAATTCCATGAAGACCAGTAGGTAGACCTACCGCTATTTTGTTTCTCACCTTTTCATATACAGACAAATAGATAGAAATAATTTACTTTCAAATTTACATTATGTTTTATTCAGGGCTTAGGTTTTATGTTCGGGATGCCAGTTATCCAGGATTTTATTTCAAAGATCCTCAAAAGCATTCTCAAATACAGTGACCTTTTTAAAGTACCAGTAGGTAAGATATAAGTTTAATATTTATTTGTTCAATGTATAATTAAACCAATGAGAATAGGTTTAACAACTTTATAAAACAAATTGATAGAGTTCAAAATTAAATACATGACACATGCTTTAATCGTTTTAGTAAGTATGTAGATTAGGTAATATTAGGTACTTAGACTAATCGAAAATAATGACTCACATAATAGTATAAAACTCAGAAAGTAGCGTGTAGACAGCGATCAAAGCAAATCGCAGTCAATAGGTATATAAACTTAGGTAGAGTCACAGCCAATAGCGCACCATCACAGATTAAATAAGTGTACGAATTCATTGAGATTTTTGCGGGATTTCTTGAATGAAGTGACGTCATTCACGGACACGCCACACACCTACTACCAACATCTGTGTTATTGATGTAAGTATGCTTATGTAGACATTGGGCTCTTTCTTTTACGTCAGCTGATCGCTGGGTGATTCCGCTGTAATGAACGATTGAATCTAAAAATAATTAATGCTAACTATCATTGATATCAGTTAATTTGGTCAATTTGCTATTTACGCACCTCACCGTGGGTGCCGAAGAGTCAGCTAAGGTAATGGGCAAGGGAATGGGCAGTAGCATTTTTCTTGGTGAAATCTTGTGATCACCGTCGCCTGCCAAGCGTGGTGATTATGGCAAATCCCTATGATGAGCGTCCCAATTTTTTTTTCCAGAAAAATCTAACACTGTAGTAAAAAGATCAGTAAAAAATCTGTAGTAGGTACCTAATACTTATAATTATTTTTTAAATGTTCATAGAGTAATTAATATACAAGCAAAACGAAATACATTCTAGGTAGGGCTAATAATGCAATTTTCGCTCCGTATTACATGACGCCGCGCAGGTTAATTGAACGAATGAATCGAATGATAGTATAGATCTCGTTCATTCTCAATGTGCGTAGCTACTACAAAAAAAAACATTGTAATTGTAACTTTGCTCTAATCGAGTAAATCCGATTGTGAAATTCACAATCAGTAAAGAATAGCCCTTTTGCTTTACCGGTTAGACTGAACAGTCACAACTTCAGGATCATAGTCACAACTCGGTAGCGATGTGAGCCGGTCGCTACCCTCACTCGCTTCGCGCTCTTTCGCGCCGCGAATTTGGGCCACGAATCATCTTTCTTCCTATTCTAACGCAAACTTTCTCCATCGATTTGTCTCTTTCCGCGCTCTCTCGATTTGCACAATATAGCCATTAATGTAATGATCCCAATGTTTACATTTCGTACTATCAGGTGATGAATGGGACCAATAAAGCGACGCTGCTGATAAGCTATTGTTGCCACTGAAGTTTTGTCGGCGTTTCGGGTAATTATTTTTCGTTTGGCATGATATTGATAAAATATTTAGATATGTATGAAATTCTTGCATGATCCAAACGCATCGTCGAACTGATTTCAAAAGGATAATTATTATAGTCGGCAAAACTCAACTCTTCGTTGTTTCTGTGGCAATTTCACCACAATATCGCCTTCCTTGAAAGTTTGTGCGTTTGCTACCACAGCGGTGGTACGGCTAAACGAATTTTGATTAATATTGGCATATACATACGTTAGATATAAAGGGTAGTTTTTATCCCGGAAAATTGCGTGATTTATATGGAATATAGTATCATCCGCCTGAATAAAAGCGCGTGACAGCTAGTTTGTCATAAATATAGAATACAAAATTAAACATCAGGAAATTCACGTGAGAATATTGCCATGTGTTAGCACCTACCCATTGTTTATTTTGGTAACAATTCAATGTTATGCCGGACTTTGAGCCAACCATTATCGCATTGACCGTGAAACCGAGCATATCTACAAAAACTGGTTGATAGGCAACAATATCTTTAAATTATCAATATCAATCATCAAGCGTAGTGGTAAGTTTTTAAAAGTATTTTGACACAAATGTTAATTAATTGATCATCATCATCGTAACTATAACTTTTGTCATAAAAACTATTAGTTACTTTAGCAGTTCCTTTGAAGACACTATTGAGCGTTGTTGTCCAACTCGGGTCGGTAAACAATTGCCAGTTATAAATATGGCTAATGCTAGTATTCTTATTATCACTGAATAAATAATACTTAGTTCAACAGTAATTCTTTTGAGAGGTCTTTTGGAGGAACTACTGAGCATTTTTATCTAACTTATGTAGGTAAAAAGTTGCTAGTTAAAAATATTAATACTTTGGTGGTTATTGTTTTCTAGAACCGTACATACCTTGATTGTATGTTACTCTGTCCTATATTCAATAACTCAAACTGAATGCTATTTTCTTTTATTTGATTTCATTATCTAACCTGTGATTTTGTATCCCTGCAAGATTTGGCAGCTAGGGCGACCCAGAGACCTCGAATATTGGGCACAACCCTGGGTCATCCGGAATTAGGTCAACTCACCATGGCAAAATTAAAATGGAGTACATACGGCTTCCGAAGTCTGTATAATTCATTGAACAAAATTGACCTATTTAAATTTGATCCAAGCCAAAGTTATAAGTTCTTAACGCTAATGTTACACTTGAATAGAAGTTAAAGACAAAAAAAAGATAATTTGCTATTTTAACTTTTTCCCTCGCTTATGATTATTTTAGCTTCACTCGTTTACATGTATTTTCTTTTTGTTAATAATAATTACTTCCAAATAAAACATGAGTAACGAACCAATGCGTCCGTCGTCGTATCATGATACTTTAATTTCAACTTTGGACCTTTTCATTTCAATGCATTCTAAGTATCTTTGGCATTATCGTTCATTGATCGATTTTACTCCATAGCGCATACTATATTATACACCTATCAAGGGCGCTGATATAAAAGTCACGGTCGAGCATAATAATGGAAAATCCAATAACTGGCGATGAAAGTATTTCTATTGTTGTTTTTTTAATGTAGCCGCGGAAAACAAATGCTCATGGACGTACTTATAGTTCGGAAGTCTTTTTTTACAATAATTTTGACCTGTCGCCTAAGCTCCCGCTTTGACGGCTGGATACTTTATGCAACTTTCTTCCCGCTCGTGACGCTGTAAAATTCGGTAGAGGTCATTTGCTCGTTCAAAAAAATCCTTATCTTTACGCCGTACGCAATAAAAAATAAATCATATTGATTTCATGGTGTAAGATAATATTAATACAGTCGGAATCTACTGTGTAGACTCCCACAGTATTTGTAAAAAAACTGGTGTAGAGCTGTGTATGATATGCATTTTTTACTATTACAAATACAGACAATAAGCATATGAACCGCTACGCAAGTAAAGGTACACCTACTATGTGTGCATTTGACAAAGATGACTTTTTCTATCGAAATCAAGAGCGAGAGAAGATAAAAGATAGAGAAAAGAATGAATGGATGGGACGGCGCAGAGCTGCAGGTGGGGGTAGAAGCGTAAAATTAACGTTAAACCAGGGTCAAATAGTACCGGGGCGAGTTGGCTGGACTGCAGTCGCGACCCCTTCTCGCCCCGGTACGGCGGACGAGGGCTCACAGGGGGGTTTTAGTGGGTTCGAGTCCCACCCCCGTGGTGGCAGGGAAGTGCTAGGGCATTTCCCCACCACAAAAAAAGGGTCAAATAGTACCTACTAAGAAGGATAGAATTAAATCGCACAGCAACCGTACACGGTCATTTCATTACCGTGTACCACGCTACCCGTATCAAATTACAAGTTTAAATTTAAAAAAAATCTTATAATATTTGATAAACAATAAGTTGATACTACTTATCTTCCTACCTAGTGAATTTATTACAAAGTGCTAAATTTCGTTTCGTCTGATAACGTTATTGGACTACCTAGTACACCTACAACAGGCAATCAATACAGGTAAACGATCGATAACCACCTCTAAAAATTGTAATTCACATTATTCTTGCTGTATTATCCTAACCATAGAGCAAAATTATACAAACAAAAATACAGGAGCGTATTTTTGGGCTGGATTTAAGTGCTGGATTACATGCATGAGTGTGGACAACAACTGGGTTGTGGGTTCAATTCCAACCCAGGACAAACGTTTGGATGATGAATATCGAAGTTTGTTCTGTCTAGGTGTTGTATTGTATTTTATGTATGTATTTACAAACAAAAAGTATCTAAGTATTGTATCAGTTGTCTAGTTCCCATAGTACAAGCTTTGCTTAGTTTGGGGCTAGATGGCGCTGTATGAAATATCCACAAATATTTATTTATTATTTTTATTTTATATGTAATAGTGTGATTTGTTTTCATAAACGTTACGCTTATAAAACTTTCCAAATTAATATAAAAAAACATAGGTAGTACAGTATATAATGATAACACAAATGTGTTATATGACAACGATATTTCAGTTAATAATGTAGGTCGATGTTATTACTACAGTGGCGAATGAACAATGAACAATTAAATATAAACCTATATAAATGTTAATAGGTAATATTCGGTACAAAGTACAAACTGATCTATTCAGCTTTTAAATGGTCCATTAGTGCATCCGTGCCTTCACATCGTGTTAGTGGCGACAAGTAAATACCTACCTTTCAATTTTAACTAGTAGGTATCCAAATAGGCCGTACGAACTTAGGTACCAATTTCCAAAAAGCCCGAAAAGCTACCTTAAACGTAAATATTTAAGTATGTTTTATTATCAACCAAGTTTTGCATTTTTATCGCTTAAAGTACTGGTAAAAATTATACATTATTTACTGCTCTCGTAGCTATAAATGTAAAGCAATGTCTATATTGGAATGAACGTATATTGGCAGCCTATATTAACTACAGGATTACTATAAAAGTTACTACGCTGTCACGTTCATATGGTACTGTTATGACATCAATCACTCATATAAATATATTAAACGTGTTTCCATCCACCCACAACTTGGGTGTCTTTAAGTCAAGAGTAAATAGGTTATTTCTGGGTAAGCGTGCTCCACCTTCAGGTGAGATGTAGTCAAACGCAAACCTATCGACAGTATAAAAAAAACGTATAGGCTCTGTGGTAGATTCGTGAATTCAGTTGTAGGCACCATTATTGTACAAACACTGATTTAAAATCCGTGGCCAATGTAACTTTGGTTAAAGTAATCCATTTCAACATTGTTGCTGCAGTATTCAAATATTGTGAAAGTAATCCATTTCAACATTGTTGCTGCAGTATTCAAATATTGTGAAAGTAATCCATTTCAACATTGTTGCTGCAGTATTCAAATATTGTGAAAGTAAACCATTTCAACATTGTTGCTGCAGTATTCAAATATTGTGAAAGCATGAGTGACCAATGGAGCAATACTGGTAATCTGTGATACGGAAGTGATACTGAATATTTTTATCTTTTTATCTGTGTAATTAACTCTGACATTATTTTATATTATTTGACATTATTGTAATAGCCCACTGGATTCTTTTATTATTTGATAACCCTGATTTGGTGGTTGTTAACATATTTTGTGTGGTAATTGTAATTGATTTTGTCGTTTTTATCACAATAAATAAATAATACTTAATAATAATTACATTTTACCACTATTAAATCCCGTCTATGACTTACCAACTGCAACGCGTTTGGGTATGCCCTAGAGAAATAAATGCGAACTTAAGAGCTGTCAAACTTTAGTGCAGCCAGGCAAAAACCTCATGTAAACAAATTACTATTTATAGACCACCTTTAAAGTACCGATAATGACATTGCCGAGCGGAAATTTTATTTAATATAATATTTTTTAGACAACACAATTTTTTCAACATTCTAAACGCTCTATCGGTTTAAATTTTACGATTTAAAATTAGAATAACGGTTTCCGGAAGTATACCGTAATTAGCAAATTTCCGATTGTTACTCGTTAAAATATCAAAATACTACATCAACAGTTCAAAGTACGGGTACAAAGTAGTTCATTTGTTTATATATGTAGTTGGTATGTGCATGTCCTACACATATTACTTGCATATGGAGTAGCTGTTTTATCAGTTGTGTTTGAATCTCCACTTGCGTCGGTACACGGTGCTTCAATCGACTTGTGCAATACCTTATAAAGGAATATCTACTTACTGTGTACCTATAGGTAGGTTTGTATTTCTTTGTTTAATTTTGCGTCATCATCACGCACAAGCTTTTACATTCCACCACAGAACACCATTTCAATTTCAATTTTTATTTGCATTCCATAATGTTATACAGGTGTAGGTAGTTTTTTTTTAAATAACAGTTCATCGTGGACCCTGTCGGGCACGCAAAATTAGAAGAGAGGAAGACAAAATTAAATATTATTAGATTAGAAAGAGGTTACTTATTTTATACTAAAGTTAAATGAATTATTATTTTTATATAATATGCTTAAATTTTATCATTTAGATATTCATTTATAGTATAATAGCTTTCTCATGCCATGTTATTTAATGCCAATTATTAAAAATTTCACTTTATTAATGGAGGCATAATTATAGAATAAAACTTGCGGCCCGTCCCGGCTTCGCTCGGGTGGACGTTTATTTATTAAACATTTTATAATATACGAAAAACAATGTATCACGCACCGGCGCCATCTATTTAAAATGTTGGTTTGTCCTGAATTTTCTTTGCTATAAACCTCACGGAGCCCGAGACCTTTCCAACGAATGCAAAACCGTGGAAATCGGTTCGTGCGTTCTGGAGTTATAGCGTCAGGAAGGAAAACCCGACTTATTTTTATATAATAGAAATAAAGAATAGAACGACGTTTATTCAATGCTGGCCTAAAATTAAAGTACAAAACAGGTTATATATTAATATACATAATAAAAAACAAAAAAAACAAGTATTGAATGGGCGTCGGCTCAGCATATTGTTTGTTGACGACATCTAAAACTGGTTTTCAGCCATAGACCTAGAGAGGGTGGAAACAATGCTCTATTCGAAAAACAAAATCATACATAAATGTATCTGATAAACATACAAAAAATGTATCTAAGTTTAAAACCGGATCAACAAGCATATAAAATCATATTATAATATATTCTTCTTCTTTTATATTCCTTTTAAATACTTAAACTCTACATTAGGCGATATATTTAGCTTTAGTATAAAATAATAGTTTTATCAATTTGTACTCCCATCCCAATATAAATAGTATACCTAATGAATGTTTTACATATTTATCATAATCACCAAATGATAACAAAAACAGATTTTAAATTGGTTATTTTTGTAACCAAGAGAAAAGTAATTTCCTTCGAACAATACATTAACGTCACGGTCGCTAACAAAGTGGAAAGAAAAGGACAAGAGATTTTAACATGACAAGAGCTTTTACAGAACAGTAGGAAGTGTCCTGGCGGACTTCCAAGGTTTGAGTAATAATGGAGTACCATTCCAGCATACTGCGCTGTTTTGCTCGGCCGTATAATATTGCCAGATATAAAAAAAATTTAACCCATTTATTTGCAATACCAGAAATGGCGTAAGCTGTTAATCTCTGATGGAAGTACTAATTTGTTTAACAGGCAGAAAGTCATCGACCGATTGGTAAATTGGTACGGTTTAGGTATCGGTCGTATGAGGTCTGAGTATTTCGCCCCATACAGAAGCTACTCGTTGATAGACTTGTGTATGTTTATTATCTAATAATAATAATAATAAATATTTGTGGACATTTTTACTAGGTGGTAGGACTTTATTGCAAAGTTCGTCTAGGTAGGTACCACCGCTTTGCCAGTTATTCTGCCGCCAAGCAGTAGTGTACAAGCACTGCTGTGTTCCGGTTTGAAGGGCACTGTAGCTAGTGAAATTACTGGGCAAATGAGACTTTATGATCTGATCTCACAGTTTAGTAATCTTATTACTAGATTGTGCTGATGTCTCTGGATGACGTGCGCAGTGCAGTGTCACGCGAACCTCTGTACTTTGGAGTTCCGAGTGACACTGCGGCTGATATGGGCAGCCGTGTCGTTTAGCATCGGGCGAACGGCTGGCTCGTCACGTCATTCCTTAACATAAAAAAAAAAAAAAATTCACACGTCGCCATCTAGTCCCAAACTAAACTAAGCTTGTACTATATAACTGTAGAATACTTTTTGTTCTAAAAATCTAATTCACGTCTGCAGCATGCGTACAAGTTACAATACTAAACTAAATTAAAATTATGTTAGTATAGGTACCAACAAAACATTTTTTTTATTGATTTTTATTTTATTTATTATATTTATACAAAATACTATTTTGAACTCTATGCTTCTGCTCTCACTGGTTGATGTCCAAAAGCATTGAGTGAGGCAATGAAGTCATTAATTTGCAAAGTAAAACAGCACCTGAAATAGATATATAGGTTTTGAAAAGAAGGTAAAACAAAAGAAATTCGAAATGAAAGACCTCGTTAAACTAACATTTGTCGTGTCGATAATAATTATACATGCATTATTGATTCGAACTGCATTTTGAGTTTTCATTTTTGGTAAAGGAAACACAGCTAAGCAACTAAATCATAACAAACCGTCTTATGCTTGGAATTATACTTTGAAAAAAAAAACAGTCCACTCAGGTGTTCGAGCAACTTGTTGAGAATAAGGACAATTTACTCCTTACTTAGTACCTAACTGCTTAGTTACTGCAGGGCCTCTTGCCAATCAGTTATTGAATTAAAATCGTGCTCAGTGAACTACTAAACGTAAAAATGAAATAAAAATAATAATAGTAAAAACGAAAATGTGTTTCGTTATGCTCCTGTGTCGACACTTTTCTAACTATATTTAGATCTACTCGTGTGAACCTATAATTGGCTTTCTACGGTTAAATTGATGTATATTTTTTTATAAATAAATAAATAGATAGACATATAGTTACTAAAGAAGAAAAAAAATAGTTTAATGAAAAAACTATACTATTTCTACAACAACATTAAATGAAAAAAGTTTAATGTTGTTGTAGAAATAGTATAGGTAATACAATCCAATAGTTCACCTTCATCAATACATAAATATGGTGCGATGTTAATGTATCCGACCTTTACGTAACTCTAGGAAACTTATTGATCTTCACGCCCCGGACAGTTATAAACGAGTCATATTCTTTATCGTTGTTGCCAAGATACGTTTCTTAAGGCTACTGGATGAAACGACAGTTTCATTCCTATATTTGTATTGCTTCCAAGATCTTGAAATACTTGTACAAGATTCTTCCGGTTGGAGATTAAAACTTACGTTGGACGCTATATACGTACCTATCTTTAAATATTTAGGAGATAAGGTCTACAGCTGCTTTAAGCAGAAGATGTAGTATCACTATTCATGTTTTCTTTAAAACTGAAGCATTGCCCAATACCAAGGGTACCCACCCTTGGTAATGGGCAATGCCGTAGGAGTCGGCAGAAGGGAATATTCAGAGAATTCAACAGCATTGTCCGCGGTCTTCATTGTGGTCTACTGAGATCACCAAAACGCCTGCCAAGCGCGATGATTATCGCAAGACCCTATTACTAAAGATAGATAAATAGAAAATGATTTATTGCACAAACAACAACAATTGAAGGTACATAGGCGAACTTGATGCTATATAACATTATCTTCCAGTTAACCCTAGTGTATTGTGGAAGGCTTAATGCGGTAGTGCAATATTGATGAGACATAAAAGAAAAATAACAAACTTAACTATATTTCTAAACTAGTGATAATATAAATAACACCATAATAAATATACACAATTAAATACACACAATAATACAAATATAATACATATTATTATACCGCAGCTTCGCCCGCGGCGTGGCCTATGGGAAAATACAATAATTCAACCACCCGTTTCACCCTCTGAAGGATGGAATTTCGAAAAATCCTTTCTTAGCGGATGCCTACGTCATAACATCTACCTGCATGCCAAATTTCAGCCCGATCCGTCCAATGGTTTGGGCTGTGCGTTGATAGATCACTATGTCAGTCAGTCAGTCAATCACCTTTGAGTTTTATATATCTATACCTAAATAATTAGATGGATCCATTGATTAATCTGTGTGCTATTGACTACATATTTGTTAATTGGTCACCTTGATCTTGGGATATGTTACATAATACCTATTTTATTTATGATAATATTTGCATTTATATAATTATGCCCACTCCAGCTGCTGGTTGCTATCAAGGTGACCTACAGCTATCTCATTGGTTTATTTTAATTTATGTTGTGATAATTATGCCTGTTATTGCAAATAGTAGCTGCAAATATTGATTAACCACAATGGGAGTTAATTCTGAAGGACGATAATTAAGTGTCGCAATGATAATTTTGAAACAATTTTGGATATAAATGTATGATGTACCTATGTGGCTTATTGGTGATCCAATGTGCAGGCTCATTATGCTACCTATATTTTATCTTACTTGAAAAAGCGGTGCAATGGGGTTATCCGTGTTCTCGTAGTCAATACTAATTTTCCAGAATATAAGTATGTATTCAGTTCAGTCGTTGGCTTGAAAGCCACACAAACAAACAGACAATGTTTTGCCTTTTATCATTTCAGACAGACTCTATCCAAAACAAAAAGTCGTGACGGTATAGAGACATGGAATACCCATCTACATAAATACTTTAAATTAATTAATTTGCGACTGTTACTCATGAGAATTCGATACACTATTCGTGAGACATCACACTCAGGATAATTTGAATACTTTGACACTACATAATGATACTTAATTATATTGTATACATGCCCAGCTAATTTAGGATTCACTTACCAGAAGGCGAAATTTAGCTTTCCCAATTTCCTAACTGACGCGAGCGAGATATTATTGATAAAATATTACTGATTGGAACGGTCGATAAGGATACAAACGGAGTTCATTATACGAGTTTACTGATATTGTCCAAGGACGTACTGAATCAACTGAGATAATGTTAGGGGAGTTTCTTGCTCCATATTTGGCTCGTGACGCTCATAAAACACTGTATTTATAGCATGGTTGAAGGGAAAATCTGTGAATGTGGAGAAAAGCAGCGTAGTTAGTTTGTATGATAGCAAGCACTCAAAAAGTATTTTAATCAAGAAAATACTCGTGAATGTTTTTCGTACGATAGTCGTAGACTTGATGGTTTCACTATTTGATATGGGGTTTTATAAATATTCCAGGTTGTGGTATGACGCGTTTCAATAAAGAAAAGATCTGAATAGAGCACACATTTATATTGCTATCTCACTCCCCCTGCAGCACTTAGACATGGGTATAGTGGAAATGGAAAAGCAAAAATATTGCTCTCGTAATTTTTCAACGAAATGCGCTCAAGAAGAAAAAAAAGATAATGCAAATATGTATGTTCAATCAACGATACTGATCGATATCTTCGGCCAAGGTGCAGATTCTGCTGCACAAAGTTCTAAACTAAATTTTATTTGATTGGAATTGTTAAAAATAGTTATAGGGAGGAAAATTATCTCTGTATTCCCTTGTAGTCCAGAGTACAAAGTGTAGTACAGAGAGACTGGAAAATCTTTTATAAAAAATCTTTTATAGAACAAAGGTTCTTCGGGCATTTTGGCTAAATTTCAGCGTTAGTATAACAACAGTATTTGGACATTCATGATGGAGATAGGCCAACTTTTACCGCTATTTTAAAAAACTTTTCAATGACTCATTTGTGTTTTCTCTTTCAGATATTATGGACTCTATAGTACACAAAGTGAGCTGACCGACTTTCCACCATGCCTGTACTACGTAACGCTGACCACCCCGCAGGGAAGGTGACCGACTCGGTCGCCACGCGGTACACAGTCGCTGTGCTCGGATCATGGGCCGCAGAATCAGGCATGATCAATCTTTTTATTTTGTCAGAAAGGTGTTTGGCCACATTTCTCCTGATGTTAATGCCTGGATCCTCTATCTTCATCGCACGTTGTGATATTTTCGAGGATATAAATCTGATGAGGCTAAGCTACGCCCTCTAATATAAGTCAAACTATGATATATTCATATTTTATTTATGTTATGTGGTATATTTTATATTACTATTATAAAATATAAAATATTTTAAAGTGATGTCCATTACTGCAGAACGGCAATTTCATCGGTAACATTACAAATACTTAACAAAAATAACATATTACTCCAATAAGTTAACATATATAAAAAGAGGATAAAAAGACCAAAACTTTGATCCTTTCTGCGACGCACTCAGGTTTAATACTGCTCAGGCCTGCACCAACGACTTATCAAGTTATTTGCGAAATTTGCACTCGCTTTGATAACGGCGATGGAAAATATGCAAGGAAACGAAAATGACAAAATTCTAGAGCATATTATCATCTACCAATCTGCAAATGGTCAGAGTGTTGGGTTATAGCCCACACTGCACTATCTCCGTTTGAGAGAATGCCTGTGCCCAAGCAGTTGGAGCGTATTGGACTGATGACATTTTCAGTGACAATATGGCTGAATGTGGCGTCTACATATGGATTGGGGACTAGCTCTAAACTGGCTGAACACGCCGTTAAGTCCTTAGCAACATATTTTTAACTTGAATATACTAGCTGGCTAGTTGAGCACTAGAAAATGTCACCAAGCAAAAAATCCTATCAACATCATGGCCCTGATACCAGTTCTCAAATTATGCTCACTATTTAACTAAACGCCACTTTTCTATTTGCAGCAACATACCCGTTCGATCTCACGAAGACAAGGCTGCAAATCCAGTCTGAAGTCGCAGCTACTAAGCATGGATACAAGGTATGTCTTACGGATAGTCTAAAGATATACGTTGTCGCTCTATCAAAGGTCAATGACACTTTGTAATGTGCTTATAAGTTACCTACTTTACCACATGTGGTTACCACTTCATGTAGATTAGATAGCATTGGTTTTTGCTAAGCCTGGTAGTGGGCAGAAGCTTATATTTATAGCAGATGGCTCTACCTACGCTAAAATATGTACGTATTTTTTAACCATTAGGGACCATTTTAGTGTGAAAATACTCATGAGTGTGATTTATTTTAAATTAACATGCTCGAAACCTGGTCGAGAAATCGACACACTATTTGTAAATAACAGTCGGAAATATATGAATTTATAATTACGGACCATTTTACACATTTCAAAAATGTTAATACATACAACATACAAACCTCTAACTTGATATGATTATTGATTAAAGTGCGTACTCAGTAGTATAGCAACTAATATTAAAAACTGGCGGGTTGGACTTATGACAAAGGTTTTCAAAGACTATAATTTAGGAAGCAATTTTATTTGCTCTTATCAAAAATGAAGTATATTTGTACGGAACAGCCTGTGCGCGAGTTGCACTTGACCGGTTTTTTTAAAACCATTTATAGGCAAATAACCACTGTCTAATGATGCGGCGTACTATGGAACATGTTTAATAGATACCTACCTGTTCACTCTAGAATAAAAGACTCTCAGGTTATAATTAACTGGAAACAAGGACGACCGCAAGTTTCAATTAATAGCTGTTCGCACTATGAAGTATGAAGAGAATGACATATCATCCTTACATGACATATCGCCTTCCGGTTCATGGTCGCCACTCGAGAACCTTTCTCCCCCATCTATTGTCGGGGATTACTTACATGCAAAGATAATTGCTGATGGTATACACCGGTATGGACGAAGAAAAGAAGAATTCGACATTTTCATTTATATTCCGATTATAAAGATGTGGTTTTACTTGTTATTTTCCATTTTATGGTGGAGCTCTAAATTTTTCGAAATAAAAAGTATCCTAGATCAATGGCGGCTAAAATTTCATCTCAATCGGTTTAGGCATTTAAACGACGTGAAAACAAAAACTAAAAGACGTTTCATTTCTATATACGGTATACCCATAAATTAGTAGGGAAGTAGGAATAAGGAATTAGGGATCAACAAAACTCTAAAACAAATGGAGTAGTCACCGAATATGAGTATTTATAACTTAGAATTTATAAATTGGTTTAAATCCAACGTAACATTATGTAATATATCCGAATATACATTTGCGTATTGATAACTTAGGTTTAATAAAAAATTGATAAATCCAAACTAAGTTCATGTAATTTTATCCACATTTTGATTAAGCCTTGTATATATACACGTGCACGCAGCTACGTATGGCCCCTTCACACGCAAGGTACCTACGTAACATTCATTGTACTGTGGATGTTAATAGAATACCTCTCACATGCACGTGAGCTCAATTGTTTGTGTACAATATATGAATACAATGCTGCTATGCTGAGAAAAATTGCAAATTTATGCTCAACAAAATATTGGCCCCGTTTTTTTTGATTAACTAACTCGAGGGGCATGGTGACCCAAGTTGAATCTTAGCCTTCGATACTACCTTTAAAAGACGCCACCTTCTTCTATCTCGAGTGTCACGTTCATTAGGTACTCATATTGTTGAGAGTACAGAAGTTGCAGAATTGACTAAAATATACCATAAAATGAGTAGGTTATTATTTTATTTTTTAACTAATAGTTGGCAGCAAAATGCTGGCAACGTAATGCGCTGAATTGCATTGTACATTCTGTTTTGTTGCCGAGTCATTGTGCCAAACACGTGTTCCTGGTAAGACCAGTAATACAAGGACTGCTTATTCCTAAAATTCCTTCTAGGAAATTCATACCGGATGGAAATTTCCTTTAATAAATTTGAAGGTTTTCCGTTTGATGCAGCAATGCAATTTCCAAATCAAAATGGTTGGAATGAGTTCGAAATTTACGATTATCATAAGGACGATTCGGGTTTTTACGATCATCCATCACGTTTTTTACATTTTACCAGAAATATCTTTGTACTTGTATACCGCAGATCTAGCTTTTCTGTAACTAACATTATAAGGTAGTAAATCTGACTTATGTGTGATGTACTTTTTAACAGCTGGAAAACCACGGCATGATAAAGACAGCTGTCGGCATAGCCAAGCAGGAAGGAGTTCTAAAGCTGTGGACGGGATTGATGCCCATGTTCCAACGGCACGCAATATACTCCGGCTGCCGACTCATATTCTACGAGCAGTTCAGAGATGCACTGAAAGATGAGAACGGAAAGGTCTCACTTGGAGCTGCTTCATTGGGTGAGTCTTGTTAATAGATGCATATGTTCATAATGAAATTTGACTGTCCGTATACATATCATGTTATCTGTGTGATGGTCTTCTATATTCTTGTTTATTTGTTCCGAGTCTCGGTGTTGTGGGATCATTGTCTTCGCAGTTCTCGGGTCCCTAGACACAGGGAATCCTAGTTAGGGTTAGTTTAATCCAAGATCTATGTATGTGATCGTTGGGCGTTATTATTAGGTATTATTATAAGCATTAAAAGTATTTAAAGAAATAGGCAAATGATACGGTGAGACAAAATGATCCCTGCGGGAGTGTTGTTCATGGCGTATCGTTTGTATGTTCTATTTGTTCATCTAGATGGTGCCATGGTCTCGTTAGGTGCTACGAGAACGAAGCTTCACCATATGTTGGCTAATCTTTGGGTGTGATTGTGATTGAATCATCCATGTTCCATTCTTATTTATCTTATTCCACCGCTTTGCCAGTTATTCTGCCGCCCAGCAGTAGTGTGCAAGCACTACTGTGTTCCGGTTTGAAGGACACTGTAGCTAGTGAAATTACTGGGCAATTGAGACTTTATGATCTGATCTCACAGTCGAGTAATCTTATTACCAGACTGTGCTGATGTCTCAGGATGATCAGTGCAGTGTCGCTTGTAACTCTATGTTTTAGGGTTCCGAGTGACACTGTTCTGTTATGGGCAACCGTGGCGCTTAACATCATGTGAACGACTAGCTCGTCACATCATTCAATAACATAAAAAAAGCCCTAGAGGCTATATATAATATAGACATAGCTTAGTTATATCTACTGGGCTAGGTGTCTATACCGGCAGATTTATTGTTTGTAATGAGGCGCGCAAACAGCACAGTGGCTTGCGGTCACGCATGGCCTTGTTCGAAATGTTCCACTTAATTGATTGGTTTCGGAAAATAACCTGAATGGTCATAGCCATCATTGAAGTGATTTACGTGTTGCTTTTTGTCATTTTAATACATCAAAATGGGTAGTTTACAAGGTGGTAGAATTTTTCTGCAGTTTTTCTATGTTCGTCTTTGCCGGTTATTGTGCCGCCAAGCATTAGTGCGCATACACTACCGTGTTCCAGTTTGAAGGGCACTGTAGCTAGTGAAATTAATGGGCAAATGAGCCTTTACAACTTGATCTCACAGTCTAGTGATCTGATTACCAGAATGTGCTGATGTCTTGGGATGATAGCGCAGTGCAGTTTCACGCGAACCGCGTGAGTGATTGACGATGATGTGACACATGGATTACATTGTCACTCCAATGTAATCCATCTGTTGATCGACTGAGAGCCGATATTAGGATGAACCTATAGTAGTGCTTTAATTCTTAAAAGCAAGATTACCATTTAAAAGGACTTTAGCCCCGATCCGTGTAAATAGTTTAAATGTAAAACCTTTCTGGGAATACCCCCGAAGCAGCCATAACGTTACTTTAATTCTTAGAATGTCAGAGCTGTCTTTCTACTATTTTTTTTAATGAAGCTACCGGCTCTAAATGACGCACGTAGATCCATTATCAAATCACACGCGATTTGTTTATTTCTATTTATTTCATTATGTTACTTTAGCAATAACAAACGTCGAAGTTTTAGTTAAGGTACCAGTTAGACAAAAAATAGGTTGCACTATCTGAAATTTGTTAAATGACGTCATAACTTTAACTGTTAACCGTAACTGCGCACGCTTCGCTGGTTAGTGTTATTGTTTATGTTAAATATGTTTGTGTATTTCCAGCTTAGCATCTGGGGTAAATAAGGTTTCATTTGACTTGCGACCCTGGTAATTTTAACTATACTAATGAATACGCTGGTGCAACGCATTTCGCAGTAACAGCTAAAGCCAGTGTTACTGTTATTGTCTAATTTGTCATAAACCTTTACTTTAACTGCTACTATGGTGCAACCCACCCTTAGTTTCATACAGCCTTATTAATTAAAGGGTATTAGTCTCGGATTAGTTACTTCAGCTTTTGTCCTTTTTTTGCTATTGGAATATTTAGCTGAATCGAAAGAGACAAAAGGTGTAACTAGTCTAAAGCTAGTTCGTGTTTATTAATAAGGCTGATAGTGTTTAGGTCCCATAAACGTATCGAAGTCCGGCAGGTGGTCTGGCAGCTGGTTCGCTGGCGCAGCTCATTGCTTCACCCACCGACTTGGTGAAGGTTCAGATGCAAGCTGAAGGGAGACGGCTTCTTCAGGGCAAGAAATCGAGGTTCAACAACTGCCGACAGGCGTATGCTATGCTGTACGCTGAAAGCGGAATACTAGGATTTTGGAGAGGTTTGTTTCTCATATAATCTTATACCAGCCCCCATTAGGTTAACTAGTTGGACTGACGATCTGGGGGTGAGATCACAGTGAGTGAGAAACATTGATTGCAATGCAACAGGACAAATTTCCATACTAATTGTGCATTTTGTATGGATTTGACACATTCAATACTTACGTAGTTTATGTGCATGGTTACTAGGGAAATGTTCTTATTGGGATTGAAACTTACATAGAACTTAAGAGCTGTCTAACTTTAGTAGAGATGGTATTACTGCGCAAAATCATTTAAATAAACAGCAATTCTTGCTCCGACACAATAATTAGTAGTACTTTGTGATATCCTATCAAAATGTATGGCGGAGCGAACATAATTTCTACTAATATCAACTACAATATCATCACTAAAACAAAAGTGTTTTACTGATGATATTTGGCTCGACCAATATACTTCAATTTCTCTATTTTTTCTTCATACTCTATCTTTAGTCTGTATATATCTCAGTTTTCTAAGCGTCTTTCTTTCGAGATTTGAGACCTTTCGAAGTTTTTTACCCCCCGTAGGTTAGCTAGACGGGCGTCTAGTAGACGAAGTCTTCTCGATCCTCTTATCCCGGCAACGGTCCAAGCCGAGGCTCACACCCCAGGGGTGCCCTTGAACTAGTTGCCTCCCACTTTTGACGGCTGGGCGCATTAAGCTCGTGCCCTCCCGCCCGGTGACGCTGTACCTAAAGGTCGGTAGAGACCAACAGCTAAAGTCCGTTCAAAAAAAGTGAGAGCCTCCGAAGTTAATATTTTGAAAATGAAAAAATGCAGTTTCGGTCATTTTACAGGTAGGGACAGAAGTTTTTTTTCTCTCCTCCTTTGAGGAGTAATGGCGTCGCACGTCTTGTGCATTTGCCAGAGTCTATTTTATTCATAGTTTATTCTTCACGAGCTTCTGCCCACAGCTTCGCCCGCGGCGTGGCCTATGGGAAAATAAAACAACCACCCATTTCACCCTCTTAAGGGTGGAATTTCGAAAAATCCTAGCGGATGCCTACGTCATAACATCTACCTGCATGCCAAATTTCAGCCCGATCCGTCTAGTGGTTTGGGCTGTGCGTTGATAGATCACTATGTCAGTCAGTCACCTTTGAGTTATATATATTTAGATTATCATTTTTGCAGATTTGCTTTTTCTTATTTCCTTCAACTCATCTTCATTATGCTACAGAAGTTCTTTATGGTTTAAGTTCTAATAAAGTCTGTTCCCAATACTCCAGGTGCGATACCAAACGTGCAGCGAGCAGCGCTAGTCAACATGGGTGACCTGGCTGCCTACGACTACACCAAACAGTTCCTAATAAAGGAGTTCCAAATGGCCGATAACGCTATAGTGCACGCCACAGCAGCCTTCACCGCCGGGTTCGTGGCAGCCGTGTTGGGAACACCAGCAGATGTTATGAAGACTAGGCTGATGAATCAGCCGGTGGGACCTGATGGAAGGTATGCTTTTAGCAAGCAAAATATGTTTAGCGAATTTCGTCTCTTTCATTATAGCATTAAATAATAGGTCTTTACCTATGAAATTGCCGTATTGCAGTACAGACTTTTTCAAACAAAAAAAAGTTTTGATTGGCTATGAATTCTAAATTCAAATTAATTTTGTTTTAAAAATATGACATTCTATTTACAATATAAGTCTTTTGTTTATTGATTAGCGTTGTATTTTCATTACATTTCAACATTTTTCCTCATAATGGATACTTTGAAATTTCGTGTAATTATGGAATATGAGTTCTGTCGTGGCACCAACGCGGCACAAACGACACGTAACATCAACGACGTTTACGGAAAGAACTGTACAAACGAACGTACAACCCGTTATTGGTTTGCTCGGTTCCGTTCTGGGAATTTTGACTTGAAAAATGAACCTCGTGGTCGTCCGGAAACTTTGGTCAACAATGATGAATTAAAGGCGATTGTGGAAGCTGATGAATCTCAATCTACAGCTGAGTTGGCAGCAGCTTTTGATGTTAGCATCAAAACAATATTGGTCCATTTGCGACAGATTGGCAAGATAAAAAAGCTTGATAGATGGGTGCCCCACGAACTTAACGATCGCCAGCGCAACGTACGCGTCGAGACTTGCCTTGCGCTGCTTAACAGGCACAGAAATGAAGGAATTTTGAACCGAATTGTTACGTGCGACGAAAAATGGATTCTTTTTGACAATCGAAAGCGCTCAGCAAGTTGGTTAGATCCTGGTTCGGTACCAAAGCAATGTGCAAAACGAAAAATGACCCCTAGAAAGGTGATGGTCACGGTTTGGTGGTCCAGTGCTGGTGTGATTCATCATAGCTTTTTACAAAACGGCGAGAGCATTACTGCAGATGTGTACATTGAAGAACTGACCACAATGATGGCGAAACTCGCACGTCTGCAACCAGCTTTGGTCAATCGGTCGTCTCCACTGCTACTTCACGACAACGCGCGACCCCATACTGCACAACAGACCGTCTCTAAGCTGCATGAGTTGGGTTTGGAAGCTCTCCCTCATCCGCCATACTCACCAGATCTTGCGCCTACCGACTATAACTTTTTCCAAAATTTGGACAACTTTTTAACGGGAAAAAAATTCAATTCCCGAGAGGCAGTACAAAACGCCTTTGAAGAGTTTGTTGTCTCCTGTCCTGCTGATTTTTTCAAGAAGGGCATCCATAAACTGCCACAGCATTGGCAAAGATGCATTGATTGCAGGGGTGATTACTTTGAATAAAAGAAATAAATAAGTTAGAAAAAAAAATACTTTAACTTTTTTCAAACAAAACGGCAATTTCATAGGTAAAGACCTAATACTATATCAGTAAGGACTGTGACTGTGAATAGGCAACTAAAAGTTTTGTTAACATGACTGAAACGAAAGAAGTACGAGAAAAAATCGTCAGGCAACCTTACTTTTGTCTTTTGTTTTCTGTATCAGTGTCTCTGTTAATAATTTTGAAAACGTTCTAGTCTTAAAAGTAGTTTATTTATTCAACTTCATCAACTTAACAATCAACATATTCCAGTTGTGTGAAGGCCCTAATAAAAACTATTGCTGTCTCTATTAAGTAGCGAACATAAATTAAAATCGTTTCTTAGAAGTTTCTTCACCGTTCTATTTGTCAGCTTCGAGGCTATATACTTGACCATTTAAAAACATACAAATAATACAAAACTACTAAAAATAAATATAAAATACCAATAGAGGTGTATCTACACACGAATATATATTATATACAGCATTAAGTATATATTCGAGTTTTGGCGGGAAAACGAAAAAAATCGCGTCGCCGCATTGTATTATTTTCCAAAACTTGTGTTATTTTTAGTGTTAGTGAATAAAATTGGTGGCATTTTATTCGTTAAGTGCTGGATTATAGGCATGAGTGTGGGAAAGTGGTATAATGATGGTGAAACGTTTCTTTTCGTGTTGTTTCCAAAACTCCATAAAAGCTTCAAGTAAAGTTGCCACCACTTTACTTCACTTTACCACTTACACTTGCCATGACTTTGACTAGATAGTTTAGTAGACTTTACTTGAGACTTCGACTGTGACTTGACACATATTTGCGTGAATTATCATTAACTTGATAAATTATCAATTACTTGACACTGGCTAAATACACAAAAGTGTGGACCCAAAATATATTACAAAAAAAAGTATATATTCTCTGTAGAAGCGTGATGCGTCATACAGGCGTCACACAGATGAGACTCGTTCTCTGGTGCAGTGTTTGTAATAAACAGCTGATATTACTAAAGAACCAGCCCCCAGCTGTACCTAAGTAATAACACCGGTCGAGGTCAAAAGAACGAGGTCAAAGTCGGGCGTAGGACGCCTTGCTCGTTTACTAACACTAATCTGTTCTCTTTCTAATCTATTAAACATGAAAGAGATAACGCATCCGAACCGTTGTCGAGTGAAAGTTCTGACCTACATGTACGAAATATGTACCCACGGTAGAGTTCAGTTACCGGTAGCTAGGCAGGCCCTGTAGGTTACTCAGATTAATTAATGGCAAGGTGTCCGTCAAACTTAAATATCCTGGTAGAGGTTTTTTTTTATGTAAGTAATGACGTGACGAGCTAGCCGTTCGCCTGATGTTAAACGACACGACTGCCCATATCAGCTGCAGTGTCACTCGGAACTCTAAAGTATAGTTTCGCGTGACACTGCACTGCGCACGTCATCCTGAGACATCAGCACAATCTAGTAATAAGATTACTAAACTGTGAGATCAGATCATAAAGTCTCATTTGCCCAGTAATTTCACTAGCTACAGTGCCCTTCAAACCGGAACACAGCAGTGCTTGCGCACTACTGCTTGGCGGCAGAATAACTGGCAAAGCGGTGGTACCTACCTAGTCGAACTTTGCAGTAAAGTCCTACCACCTAGTAAAGGTGACTGCATTATCAAACTAATCGAATAAAGGTAGTTTCTGGTCTGGTTTCTAATTGATTTGGGGCTATATTCCACTGATATACCATCGATATATCTCGAGCCGTAGTTACTATTGAGGCTCGACTACACACAAATTATATATCACTAGTTGCGCCCCGCGGTTTCACCCACGGATAAAAATAATTTTAACTATTTAATTATTTACTCATCCCACGGGAAAATTTCACTTTTCCGGGATAAAATGTAGCCTATAGGTTAATCTAGTGTATAAGCTATCTTTGTACCGAATTTCATCTAAATCCTTTCAGCCGTTTGAGCGTGAAGGAGTAACAAACATACATACAAACATTCGCCTATTATAAAATATTAGTGTATATAATTTTTATTAAAGAAAACATAATATGCTGATTTCAACCTTAATTTCATACTATGAAGTACTTTAATGATATGTAGTACCTATGTATATATTTTATCCAGTTATTTCGATTTAAAAACCGAACGATTGAAACGATTTTGATATTTCTATGGAATCTATCTCAAAGAATTTTATCTTTAAGAAAAAAATACGGACTTTTGAGGTAACAAACATAAAAAATACAGTCGAATTATTTAAAGTTGTTTGTAAAATAAATGTATTATTTTCTAAACCTCTTCAGCCTTATTAATAAACGGGTATTAGTCTCGGATTAGTTACTTCAGTTTTGTCTTTTTTTTGCTACTGGAATATTTAGCTTGATCAAAACAGACAAAAGATGGTGAAACTAGTCTAAAGCTAGTTCGTGTTTATTAATAAGGCTGCTTAAGTTTTACGGGTGGCCAGTGTACCGTAGATTTTATCACGAGCTCACTCGAAAAAACTTCTTTACGCACATCTGTGTCCTGTATCATTTCATTAAAAACTTGCTAAAAATAGACTGGTTACTTTCACACAAATTGCAACTTTATGGCATAATTATAAGGTAGAGTTTTGTTTAGTTTGGAGTGTATAACGTTCGTAATTAACTAATTACCCATGTTGATAGCCTGGTGTGCTGCCTATAAAACGAGCACGTGGGTACGAGTGTTAGAGAATAGGTAAAGCAATTTTGTTTTACATAATTGTTTCGTAACGTATACGTTTATGCCACAACTTTTCCGCCGCTTTCCGCTCACAGCATTTAAATAATATTAGCTTCAGGTACTTATAGTTATATATATTATATATATTAGTTAAAGTAATACATAAAATATAACTTGCAGTTTTAGATAAAAAAAAATATTTATGATAAACTGGCGTTGCCCCGCGGTTTCACCCGCGCATAAAAAGTATTTTGTGTTAATCCAGTTTTCAATTTATATTCAAATTTCATCTACACACACACACACACACACACACACACACACACACACACACACACACACACACACACACACACACACACACACACACACACACAATTTTCGCAATTATAATATTAAGTGCGATAATTTTTCAACCACAATCATTTTAGGGAGTTCCCAGATTTCAATAAACATTTAAATCCGTTATATATTTACCTTCCGTTATAAGATGAGTAATATGAATGCAAATAACACCGGATATTTCATAACGTAACAGCCCATCATAATACCCGCTGGTCCCGGCAATTAATCACTTGTTTCATTACAGGGGAACGCTGTACCGGGGCATGATCGATTGTCTGCAGCAATCTGTGAAGAATGAAGGGATTCTGTCTCTTTACAAGGGCTTCCTGCCGCTTTGGATGCGGCTGGGGCCGTGGGCGCTCATCAATTGGATCGCTTTTGAGAATATTATGCTTGCTATAGGGGGGAAAACGTTTTAGGGTGAAATCTATACACCGAATTGATGCCTTAGCTTAGTATATTTATGTAACGGGTAAGAAATCACTTGACAGTTCCCAAACGATATGTTGTCACTTAACATCAAGTGAAATGTCAATGATATATAAATAAGTAGATGATTTCGAAATGGAATTCAGTAAAACAGTAAGCCTAAGTAAACCGATGCCGAGGCAAGTTTTCAGCTATTGTTGTTCTGCAAGTGTTCGGGAAATCGCTGAATACAATAGGCTATTTGACTGCTATATTTTTAATGCATTAATAAATAATACACCTCAAAAAATAGACAATCATGAAAATAAAAACGAAATTTCTCAAAAAAATTCTAATTTACAGGCATTTTAAAATACAGGAATAAAAAGAGACAACTAAAACACGCAGTGACGTCAGTAACCAGTTCTTATAGTAATTCGTTATTAAGCTGTGGTGGGACCTTTATGGTAGCTCTACATACAATTTCTTTGGAATGTGACGTCACTACCAAAACTTCATAGTTGCTTTGAGGAAGCTTCACACGATCTCTGTTTTGTCAAAAAGGGACAGGCGATGCCCACTCCAGAAAATTTAAAGGCACACCTAAAACTGCTCTTTGATTTATTTACCGATGTTTCTTTTGTTTTCAATTATTACATTCATTTTTAAGCTACTTTATGAACATAATATTTATGTGTTCATATTTGATTGTAGTCAAATAGCCTAATTACTTAACAAACTTTGTCTTATGAGGGGTATAAAAAGTGGCAAGTCTACGATGAAACTCTAATCCGCCTCCAGAGATACTCAAATAGACGGCAGCGCGTACACCACGAGGTTGGACTGTCCACTATGGCTTATAACCTTTGCTGTATTGAGCACGACCCACTTTGTGATCTCTAGTAGGTATTATAATAGTTGTTGTTTTCCAATATTACTAACTGGCTACATTTTGTTGCGTCAAGCCAAAGAATATTAACACTTGGGCAAAAGTGGTGCTGGTGATTTTATTTAAGAATTCGTAATCAGTAAGGAAAATAATGATTTTGCACTGTATACTTATTACACATGTGACAGGGAAACTTATAGATTATTCAATGTATTTTTACGACCAAAAATAATTATTGTGCAATATAAATGTTGGTAACATTATTTTTACGATTTATATGTATGTGGATATTGAGCGTTATTTATTACTTAACTCTGTACCGATGTAATAGATGTTCATAATATTTCATGGAAGCAACACAATGTAAACCGTTGAAGTAATTTATATCAACCATTGTAGTGCATGGTGCTACTTTATAGCGTATAACTGTAGGAAAATAATTGAAGGGCTGAGAATAAAAAAGGTTTAACTGTCAAATTGACAGTTTCGAGAAAATTGACTTTAAACGTCAACGGCGTCATTTTAATGTAGAGTGCTTATAAGGAAATAGAAAAGGTTTATGTAAGTTTCACTTGCCTGAAAATGTTTTAATTCTATTTAAAATTACTAAATATAAGGTAGTGTCGCCGAAGATGGCCCGGCTCCTAGGATAGCCCACTTTAAAAAAAATACAGTTATGATTAAACGAAACATTTTAAATTTTGCGGGTTTATGCTACTAGTACCATAGACAATAATGCAAGTGTGTTTTAATTATTATTATTACAACTTCCATTATGTTTTTTCTATACTTTATTTATCTGCAAGATTTCACGAGGTTTTGAAATTAAGTGGGCCTTCATTGGCTCCTGTACCTTAGTACCAATTCATACAATTACTGTAAAAATATAATATAATATAATAAATATAGTAATGTTTTTTATGCTAAGCGAACTGTATTCCTGTGACAGATAAACCGTTTTTAGACTAAAAATCTCGAGATTTAAGCCTCATTTCGGTATTTTGAGAATGTATTATTGAAGATAATTTCACGCTGAATCCAACGATACCCATAAGTCATTTTGTCAAAAAAATCAGTTAAACCCTTTTTATTCTCACCCCTTCAATTGTTGTTTCAATGTAAATTAAAATTATTTATTTTGTAAACGCTATATCACAATGATACTAAGCTAACTATGCACGTCTGTACAAAACTTTGACACTAAGTTCGCACTTATACCTAGGACCTACTGCAACGCATTTGGGTACGTCCTAGAATACGGAGCTTAGAAACTTTAGTGAGACGCGCATATTCTTACAGTAGGGTCTTACCTTTTAAAAGTCTCAGAAAAAAGTAGATATTGCTTTGAGCGAGTTATCTGCTAATGTTGACAAGTTACTAGAGCTCACGAACGTTTTTGTATGCACACTTTACTGCTAAATGGATTTTTTATTACGTTAGAATGATCACTATTTCTTAATAGAAGAATAAATGGAATAGGTAAATATTTTTTAATGGAGATCTTAACTACAATGACAAGATGAATAACTGTGATTAATTTTAAGTATATATGCAAAATAGTTAATGTATTTAGACAATATGCGCTCGATAATTAAACGCAGTGTTACTTGTTATCGTTAAGAATATTATGCGATGTTATGTATAAATTATAAATCAATAAATATTGGCTGTTGAATCAAATGTATCATTTCACAAATGAAACACAAAATACAATATTAAATTTATTAGTAAAAAATATCATACATCTTCCACAATATTGGAGAATCGTAACTTAAATTATTTAAATATTTGAATAATATGATTATAGCACTTTCCATTTCTGATTACTTACTTGCTTGCATGCACTTACTTGTCTACAGCGAGAAGCACAATTTAAATGGACTTTTATTAATTTACTGGTTTCTTTTCACAACTTGCGTATCATACGGTGTTCCATACCTTATCCTATATTACACACAGTTTAAATGCTTCGCAAGAAAATTATTTCCATTTTAAAATAATCAGGTTAAATAAAAACGTCCTTATAATTACGCTGTTTAAAGATCTCAAACTCGTCAATTACGATTAAAATTATTTAATTATGTTTCCATAAATATAGTAATTTTGGGTACAATACAATAACAAAAATAAATATCTACATTGGGTCAACGAGCACTCAAAGATTTTTTTTCATTAATTTCAAATCTTGACTAAATGTTAACGCTAACTAAGTACAATGACCCGTCCCGTGCGCCACGATCGTGATTCACGTCCGAGTAACACAACGTTACCGTATTAGTGCCGGTTGTCTAGCAACTATGCCGTAACTAAGCCTAAAGAAACATGACTAAACGCAACTGTGACTTAGCGCCTTCTTTTGCTACTATTTTCATTCAATCATATCATTTTTGACCGCCTCTGTAGTGTGGTGGTTAAGTAGGTGGGCTCATAACCTGGAGGTGACAGGTTTGATCCCCGCGGCCAGACAAGTATTTGTGCAAAGAAAAAAGCTCAAATACTTGTTCTGTATCTGGGTGTTGTAGGACCATGGTCCTTGTAGTTCAGACTTGTTTTGTGGACCAGGGTCCTTAAACACATGGAATCCTTTTTAGGGTCCAGGATCTATGTATGTGATCGTTGAGCGTTATTATTATTAATAACTATAAATTACCGGCTGTTACCTTTAACGTGAATCCCACTCATGAGAATTTTCATACTAAATTTGTAACTATGATAATTTTTATCTGGTCCGCCTTTATTTGGTCTTTTTAGCAAGATGCTTTCTATCTCATAAGTGGATATATCAGTAAACTGGGGGGTGATCACTAAACTTTGATTGCAATGCAACAGGAGAAATTTCCATACTAACTATGCGCATAAACTGCGTGTTAAAACTGTCAAATCCATACAAATTTGTGTTTCTATTTGTTGCAATCGAGATACGTGATCGCCCAGCTGGTCAGAAGTTTGATTATGTTAATTTTTAGTTTAGAGCCCCATTTTTGTTCAGCGTACATGACAACTCACATATTTTTCAAAGGCCGTAGACCAACTTCTGCCCAAAATAAATAGGGTTCATATTTTAGTTTGAAAACTATCGTTAGTATGACACATTTTGTAAGATAAAAACGGCTAAAACTCACGTCAATTAAAGGGTTCATATTCTTTCATTTGACACAATGATAGAGTTGTTTGTTTGAAAACGGCTTTATATTAATGTTATGTTAAATCTATTTTGAATATTCTTCATGATATTATGCTGTCGTCACAGTTATATCCTGACATGTCTCTTCAGACTATTCAATTATTAAATTTACGTTAAACATTTTAGACAATTTAATTTAATATTTTTATGGCCAATTTATTGGGTCATCTAACAAAATGAACACGTCTAAAGCGAAAAAAGCGTTGTGTTATACATAATACATACAAATTACAATACAAAATAGTTGACTGTACATCACCTACCAAAACATAGTCCGCAAATGAAAGGCATTTTAAATTGTGCGTAACACAAGCCCATCGGTTCTAGGCCTATGCACTTCTACTGATAGTAAGCTGGGAGACTTGGGCACCTGACAACATACCGCTGACACAAGAACTAAAATAGTAAATACAAATCGAACCTACAAATATATACCTAACTAAATTATAAATGGTAAATATTTTAAAATGAGCATTAAGGACTAATTTATGGATAAATAAATCGTCATATAAAAAAAAAAACTACCGTCGGAGAGGGAAGATTCAGCGGCGACCGAGTCGATCCCTGCATACTTTAGTATTACTAACATATTTCACACTACATATAACATTGTGGCACGTCATTAAGGGAATAAAATAAAAAATTATGCATCCAGCGAACGGTCACGATTAAAATGAAAAACACAATAAATTCGTTACAGAACATCAAAACGACGAATACGTCACAATAATTAGTTACTTTTTGTACTACCGAATAAAATCTTACAAATTATTGCAAAAAATAAGGCAGTTTCCAACTCACGAGTAACGGACAATGATTACGCATAAAATATTATTACATTAAAAAAATCGTAATCAAACAGCTGTAGGACATAAGCACCTTATTGCTCGTCGAACTATACTTGAAATAAAACCCTTCCCGGGCGAGGCTTCGACCGCGTGAGGTGCAATAACTCGCTTTAACGCTACAAATTTTGCTAACTCCTTAACATACGCGCAACATGAAGAAAACTATAACGTTTCCTTGGATAAGTTTTACTTAAGCTAATTGAATGTTCGATGTGTTACATTTTGTGCGAGTTACCGGTGTGATCGCGCCGCTGCGGGTCGGAGCTTCGTCGGTGGCTTGCGGGAGAGAGAGGGCGACACACAACACGAGTTAGGAGCGATAGAGAGGCAAGGGGTCGTGGCGCACTGGCACTATGATGAATGGTACGCCGTCACGTACGACGACGGGAATAGGCCGCGCCGGTGAGCTATCTCCCCCTGGAATTGAAACAAAAACTATTACTATTATGATCAAAATTAATCACGTCACACTTCAC
The DNA here is from genome assembly GCA_905220475.3 of Ennomos fuscantarius. Taxonomy (NCBI): domain Eukaryota; kingdom Metazoa; phylum Arthropoda; class Insecta; order Lepidoptera; family Geometridae; genus Ennomos; species Ennomos fuscantarius. The sequence continues at coordinate 5,667,400 of HG992033.1, forward strand.
ACTAATATTATAAAGGCGAAAGTTAGTATGTGTGTATGTTTGTTACTCCTTCACGCTCAAACGGCTCAGTGGATTTGGATGAAATTCGGTACCAAGATAGCTTATACACTAGATTAACATATAGGATACATTTTATCCCGGAAAAGTGAAATGTTCGCATGGGATGAATAAATAATTAAAATACTTTTTATACGCGGGTGAAACCGCAGTCGCTCGAAACTTTGTTTTGGGGTTCTGAGTGACACTGTTCTGTTGCGGGCGGCCGTGGCGCTTATCATCAGGTGAACGACTAGCTGGTCACACCATTGACTAACATAAAAAAATAATATAAATTAACGGTGTTTCGGCAGTGTCACTTGAAGGTACACCAGTACAAATCCAGGTGCAGCCATATTGTCACTTAGGGGCCATCCATAAATTATAGGGGGGAGGTTATATAGAGGGTATACACGTTAAGGGGGGAGGGAGGGGGTCAACGAAGTGTGACGTAGTGTGGCAAGGGGCGGGGAGGGGTCCCAAAATTTGTGCAACAATGATTTATATTTGAATTAATAAAACACTAAATTTATTATTTTTATTAAATTCACAATGTAAAATTGCAAAATATGTGACGTAGAATGGAAGAGATGTTTCGGAACAGGAGATATTTTATACCTAACTAGTTGCGCCCCGCGGTTTCACCCGCGGATAAAAAGTATTTAAATTATTTGCTCACCACAGGTAAATTTCATTTTTCCGGGATAAAGTGTAGCAGCCTATATGTTAATCCAGTGTATAAGCCATCTTTGTACCGAATTTCATCCGAATCCATTCAGCCGTTTGAGCGTGAGGGAGTAACAAACATACACACATACAAACTTTCGCCTTTGTAATATTAGTGTGATTTTAAAATTTTCTTAGTGACTAAGCACATAAAACACGCATTAAAATGGTTAAATCCATACAAACTTGTGTTTCCATGAGTTGCAATCAATTACGTGATCGCCTAGCTGGACCTTAACTACGATTCCCTGTAACTAGTGATTCAGCACTTGACCCACCCGGTGACGCTGTAAAGTTCGGTAGAGAGCAACAGCATTAGCCCGTTAAAAAAAAATCTATGGATCCAGGACCATGGTCCCACAACACCCAGACACAGAACAAGTATTTGCGGTTTTTTTTCTGTACACAAATACTTGTCCTGCGTGGTAATCGAACCCGCCGCCTCCGAGTTATGTACCGACCTGCTCAACCACTACCACCACACCCACCACAGAGGTTGTCAATACATAAAAACGAAAACGGATATTGATTTATGGCGTGTAGGCGAAGAGCTGGTGGCCAATAATAACCCAATTCTATAGACCCTGGAATGAGACAGTAAAATGATTTTATCCCGGAAACCCGAATCCACAAGTTTAAAATGATGAAAAATACAAGCCATAGCTTTGTCACGGATTGTGTACATAAATCTAAATATTAAAATGTTTTGATGAAATAAATTATGTTTATGAATATTTGCAAGCAAAAAACACATCTAACTCATACTTGGGACAAACGACATGACACAAAATTTATGTCAATGGATACAAATATTATGTCATGATCGAATCATTGTCGCTCGTTCATGTTTAATCATACTTTGAACATATTTTTATGCGCGGCCAATTAAGGGCATAGTTCGTTATCCGCCTACACATAATAGACACGCTATAATATTGAGCAATTGAGCATGTAACCGAGACCTGCAAGGTTACAAGATATGAATAATAATATGGCGTGGATTCCCACGACCACGAATACTAGGATCTATGTATGTGAACGTTGGGAGTTTGTAAAATAAAATTAAAAAGCACAGCACTTAGGCTACTTTTTTAACGCGGGTGAAACCGCGGGGAGAAGCCAGTATTATATACTAGTTGCGTTATATAAAAGTATTTTAATTATTTGCTCATCCCACGGGAAAATTTCTTTTTTTTCTGGAACAAAATTTAGCCTATATGTTAATCCAGTGTATAAGCTATCTTGGTATCAAATTTCATCCAAACCCATTCAGCGGTTTGAGCGTGAAGGAGTAACAAACATACACACATACACACAAACACACATACAAACTTTCACCTTTATAATATTAGTGTGATTATGCATAATTATTTATGTAATTTTGTCTATGCATAATATTATATATTATATGTCGGGTCAACGACCAAATAACTATCATCCGAGCGATTACGTCATCTTCTGTGACTCTGATTTGCATAATTACACTAAATTAATAAATAAAAAATTTAAACGTACTATTGGACTCTACCCATTTCAAAGAGTCGCCGAGCTGCTGTTATGGACGAGTATTAAGACACGCTAAAATGATACCTTGGTGGGAAGGTGTCGCATCTTGTATCATTTAGTCGACGCGGACAGAGTCGCGGGCAAACGCTGGTCCTACTAATGCTATTTCTATTACTACGATTATGAATGTGAAAGTCGATCTGTGCGTCGTGTAGGTTTTTTTTTTTATTGTTTGATAGGCTCGCGTTTGACCACTATCGCACCTGATGGTAAGTAACGATGCGGTCTAGGATGTAACACGCTTGCCTAGAAAATACCATGTTTACTCTCGATTTGAAGACTACATTTTGACAGTTTGAATACGCAGTTTATGTGCATAGTTAGCATGGAAATTTCTCCTGTTGCATTGAAATCAAAGTTCCATGATCACTTCCCAGATCACAAATTCTCATTTTCCCAGTAATTTCGTTAGCTACGGTGTCCTTCAAACCGGAACACAGTAGTGCTTGCGCAGTACTGCATGGCGGCAGAATAACTGGCAAAGGGATGGTTGCCTACCTAGACGTTCCTCGTAGAAAACTCCTACCACCTAGTTCACATATAAAAACAGTAACAACGGGAGTAGTAACATAAGAATACTTTTAAACTTTAAAAAAAAATCGAGTGGTTTAGACCACAAGACTGAAAAACTTCTTTAGTTTAGCTCCATCTATTGTACGTTGTTTAATTTTAATGTCGCCATCTTGACAACTGTAAATTGTCATTATACCGAACATACCAACATAATAATACAATTTTTTAACTTTTAATGTTGATAATGGAGATCTACGTGAACCAACCGTTCGCCTCGCATTCACCAGCTTAATCCCCAAATTCAAGCGTGCGTAAAGAAGCTTTCAAAAAACTTGTAGTATACTTACTATGGATCATTGTACATACAAGTGAGTTCGCGGGGCTCAACTATTGTTAGGAAATAATAATAATAATAACGCCCAACGATCACATACATAGATCCTGGACCCTAACTAGGACTCCGTGTCTAGGGACGCAGCAACTACGAGGACCATGGTCCCACAACACCCAGACACAGAACAAGTATTTGCGTTTTTCTGTGCACAAATACTTGTCCTGGGAATCGAACCTGCCGCCTCCGGGTTATGAGCCTGCTCAACCACCACACCACAGAGGCTGTCAAATAAGAAAAAGGAATAGGAAATAAGAATTGTTATCCTCACCTGCCACCAGTGCTGGTCCGAGCGGTCCGTGACCGTGATGATGTCCCCGCGCCGAAACTCGAGCTCCCCAGCCTCTTGCGGCGTGAAATCGTACAGCGCTTGTACCAGCACCTACAACACAAACCGACGTATTTTCAGTCTTATTGTTCCTACTATAAGGTTATGATTTTTTTTTTACAATTGGCGAAAATATCTAATATGAGTGTGAAATTGTATTGCGATTATTGGGAACACAAAACTATGCGGCGAAACTATTGAATGAACCTGCTGATACAAAGCCGGGTCATAGCAAGTTATTTGACGGGGTCTCTATGGCGCTCTGTTTAAAGTTGTAAATAGCATATCTAATTCTACGTCAAACTGGGTCAGACAAAAACGTGTTGATTTTGCTGGATATTTGTGGATTACGTGAAATACGAATATCATATAAATATTTTAAATGGTAATTCCTTAAGAACAGTCTGGATATTTAAATTGTAAAAAAATGTGTTGGTGTCGCTAAAAATTTGGAGAACTACGTTCATAACGTGTTTTTTAAAGTAAATAAAACGATTTTATTTTAGAAAAAAAAAACTAAAGTAATGAGTTAAATTTTGTTCGATTGCTCCTGTTTTTCGCTTTACTTTCTATTTACACAATTTTTTTCATGATTATTTCTAAACGTCACGTCACATTAGTGATGACAAAAAAAGGGTTTTTTGTTGGTTTTGGGCTTGCGCCTTAAGCTCCCATCGCAGCTAAAATACCACATCTCAGTATAAAGTAGCGGCAAACGAATTAAGAAATAAATATAGGCCACTATAATCTCCGGAGAGCGTTCTAATCTAAACAGTTCAGCGCGCGTTAATGAGATTCAACGCCTTTGATTCGTGTCATAAGGGAGAGGCCGGGCAGAACCAATTAGGTAATCTACACGTGATTATTGACAGTTATTAATTTAACTGATAAATATAAACATGGGTGAGTGTTTATCCAATTACGCGGATTCCTTTACGTAATGTCAATATTTCTAGAGAGAAATATTGACGTTAGCCGCGATAGTGATGTTCCATTTAATGGATGTTATACTTTTCGTATCGATATTTTTACAGAATGAAAAGCTATGCTTCATAACCGGTTCACCTACATTTTATGCAAATGCAAGTAAGTGAAATGTATTGCAATGAAAATATTTGATAACACCCGATAGCGGTAAGTATTAATACAGTTTTGAACTTTAGTACCATAAGGGGCCATCTATAAATAAATATTTATTATATTTTCTTTCATAAGAACATTCTCCTGACAAAAAAAAAAAAAAATTTTAAAAGTGCTTCAACCGTTCACGCGTGATGACCAAGGAAAAAAGAGATTCATTGTTATATATGTATATATATTGTATATAGATTTATAATAGTTGTATCGCGGACATCACTATTATTATTGCTATCGTAAGGTATTTACACTCCCAGCTATTAAAACATACGCGCTATAGTAAAGGCAGTATTTGAAACTGGAGATTATAGGAGCACACACTGACCGGGTTATTTTGGTTACTTTATCAGGGTCACGCGGTCGAACTATTTACCCAGACCTGCGGTGCGGTTTTCATCACAACTAACGTAGTCAGTATAGTAACTCGAGGGAATTGATTCAATTATATACATATCGCAATAGGGACGATTTTGGTGTAGCATTTATAGTGATGGTGACATCTAGCAAGTTGCCTTACTGTGCTGTATCATTGGTAGCGAAGCTTTGCAACAAAGTTATACTTACTGCAACCTTCATGTTTGCCAAACAAGGTTTGTAGACTTTGTAAGTCAACGGGAAATAAACCAAAAAACAGCATTACTTAAGGCTTTTTAAGCATTGGTTCGGTTAGTAATAGTTGATTAGTGAGGCCCTATCCGTTTAACGAAGCGTGAAATGATGAGAAAATGGTCTTTCTTTACAGACACATCAGAAAAACAAACGCACGCTTAACAAACCCTTAAAAACGGAAAACGAGCTTCTGCCCGCAGCTTCGCCCGCGACGTGGCCTATGGGAAAATAATTCAACCACCCATTTCACCCTCTGAAGGGTGGAATTTCGAAAAATCCTTTCTTAGCGGATGCCTACGTCATAACAACCTGCATGTCAAATTTCAGCCCGATCCGTCCAGTGGTTTGGGCTGTGCGTTGATAGATCACTATGTCAGTCAGTCAGTCACCTTTGAGTTGTATATATTTAGATTAAGTGAAAAATCTAGATGTTAAAACGACAAAAGATGTTTTGTAAAACTGTAAAATTGCGCGCATGTGTGTGTGACAAAATACGCCCGCTAGCACGGAACTTCCGCACTGCCCCGCTTTAGTTTTTATAATGTATATCGAGCGTCTTTGCTCGCTCCGGCTAATGGAATAAATCGAACGTGATGATATTACAAATGAATTTAGACTTTTCTAGGGAACTATATCGAAAGTTTGCCGATAGATTATTTGGCAACCCGAACACGACTTTCTTGTTCCACGTAATTGATATTAAAAACGGTACAGAATATGCGGTAATAGACGATTTACAGAGCGCGCGTGGTTCAGTAACCCGCGCGACTTTCAAGCCGACGCGTCCAGGTTCAAATCCCGCTCCGCCCTGCACTTTTTCAAGTTATGTGCGGAATTTCAACATTTCAACACACAACAAATTATTATTATTATTATTATATTTATTATTGACAACGAACCATCCACAGTGGAATACGCTAAGTCCCACACAGGTTGCCCTAGTGTGGGATTCAGATTTTCATTATTTATTAATTTATCATACCTAAGAGGGTACTGTAACAACGTTCGATGTACCAACTTTAGTTGTTTAGTTTTAAGAATTTTGTATAGTTTTATTTGGTCACATAGATAATTATTATTTGCACTCGCTCTTACAAAAGTGAAGAAAAACACACGAGGAAATCGACACGTAAAGAATCACAAAATTCAAGAACATGTATTATCCACCAACCCGCACTTGGACAGTTTAGTAGATTATGGCATACACTCTCTCCATGTGATATAGAAGGCCCTTGTCCCAGCAGTGGGAAAGTATTGGGCTAATGACGAAACCGTATGTAAATAAGCAACGATGGAGCACAAAACGCAACTGTTTTAAATCTCAGCACACAATGAGGTTGATCAGAAAATAAATATGCTACAATAATATGCTTCACTGGCCCGAAAGCTCAGTTGGTAGTAACCCTACCTTCTGAGCTGTAGGATGTGAGTTAATTTCCCAACCAGCACCCCTACCGCGTAACCGTTCTGAGAATCGGCTTCGCCTGCCATCCTGCACGCGCCAATTAACAAGTCCACGAGTGCGAGCAAGAGAGAACACGATTACGATCTCCACCAGACTTACGCGGTAAGGCCCCTTGACAAACATTTACGTCGATGTTTGTTCTGTGTCTGGGTGTTACAATGTATTCTATGTATGTATTTGCCAACAAAAAGTATCTAAGTATTGTATCAGTTACCTGCACCCCTACCGCGTAACCGTTCTGGGAATCGGCTTCGCCTGCCATCCTGCACGCGCCAATTAACAAGTCCACGAGTGCGAGCAAGAGAGAACACGATTACGATCTCCACCAGACATACACGGTAAGACGGCGCTGTGTGAAATGTCTACAAATATTCATCTTATCTATGTATGCTATGTAAGTAGGTATAAAGGGTAATGCTTACTGTACTCACTTCTTCTGTCACCACATCCCTCAGCTTCACGTCTTGCAAGCGGCTGACCGACGCGGTGCGGTGGTAATCTACCAGCTCGTTCAGAGAGTTGAACTTCACTACCCAGAGGAAAAACTTGCTTGACGCATCCCTTAGCACTTTGAAGTGTTGCACGCCATCGGGACATCTGCGGGTTGGTCAATTAAAAAAACGAGTGTGCTTTAGACCACACGACTGACGTAAACCTTCTTTAGTTTAGCTCCATCTATCGGCCGGTATAACTTTGTTTAATGTTAATGTGGCTATTTTGTAAATTGTCATTTTACCGGACGTACCAACATAATAATACAATTTTATTTACATTGTTACGATGACAATGGTGATCTACGTGAACCAACTTCAACTTCCGTTCGCCTCGCATTCACCAGCTTACTCCCCAAGTCAAACGTACGTAAAGAAGTCAAAAAGTCTATGGCGTTTTGATACTAAACAGTGTGCTTAAATGCTATCTATTGAACATTTGATATTTTATAAAAAAGTTTTATTCTTCAGGATAATTCTTAGCGAGGTTTTATCTATATAGGAGCATACCTGATAACTATTACTGAAGCTGTTATTGTACCCATATTTAAATAAAAGTACACATTTGATACTGATTTTCACTCTTATTTTGCTAATACCTCAGGTATCGGGAAAAAATAGACTATGATAAAACTACTAGACTATAAGGCCATCTCTAATAAATTAAAATACAACTTAGACAAGGAACACTATCCCGGGTTAAATTCGTGTAAACTGGGCAGACTATAATAATATACACACTCATATATAAAGCTTTTAGCGTTATTCCTCTTGTTTGTTGCCTGTTGATGATCGACTGTCTCAACCGATGAGCGTACAGTGTTTGGAATGTTGAGCTGACATGAGTTTAACAAACGTACGAGAAACTAGCGCCTAGACTTACTTAGGTACGTATTACAGAAGGATGCTCAGTCATCGATCGGTGCTCATAAAGTGATCAATTAGTGAATGAGATCTCTGCTTAAGCACCGATGACTGAGCATCGTTCTGTAATACGGACCTTAGAGAGATAAATGAGAACTTAGAAGCTGTCAATCTTTAGTATAGACATGCATAAGAATAATTGTTTTATTTTTGGTAACTTCTATGATTAAGTGTGTATAATATATTATAAAGTTTATCCATCTATGAACTATGAACATTTCAAACAAAATGACTGGATCGTGATTAAAATATTATATATCTAAGCGATTCACGTGCAGTACGAACGACTGTTTCAGAGCACCACTGTCACCATCTAACAATGACTTTGCCTAGTCGCTTATTTTAATAGATATATAAATAGATACTGGAGCAACACATAAGATACGCCAAACGTCAACAATATAGGCTGGTCACATAGATAACCACAATAAAAAGATTATAATAGGAGCGGACTAATCGAATTTGTAAACACAATCTGGTTCGGAATTACCTATCTGCAAACATTTGACGCAGTTCGTGGCGCCCAAGTCACTAGACCTAGTCTGGATGGGAGAGCTATGTATATTAATGGCTTAATTATTTAATATTGTTAGGCATATCGTACTTACTAAATCCATTTATGCTACCAAGCAAATTTTTTAAAATCCCGCCCGGTGACGCTTTAAAATTCGGTAGAGACCCGTTACGCCGCAAAAATAAAAGCGCTTTCCTACTAATACTCCGGGTATATTTTTTATACCTAACTACAAAAAATATTTCTAATAAATACAGCATGGGGAAATCTGTCTACCAGATGCAATGCAATTGACGATATCAGGTGTCTACCTACCTGTCAGGTGTCGCGTGTCTACGCGCAGACATAAAATCAGAATATGTTAAGGAAGTAGTAGTAAAAATTATTAATAAAACATGATGTTTTCAGCTTAGACGTAACTAGTCAAGAAACGTGCCGCATTCAGGATATAAATATTTTCGTCAGTAACTGTCCTCGATAAAGTTTTTTGATACACATGATTCAGTCGAAACGAGGCCCCATGATTATCTATACTTCAAAAACCAGTTTAAAAACTGCATGAATCATAATTCATACAGTCTATTTGTCAGCAACAGGTTCACAGCCGAGCCGATTGACTAAATAAGAAAGTGAAAGAATAATTCGTTACATGGGAGAACTAATGAGAAAACATTTTTAATTAGTCACAAACAATGTTTAACTGGGATGAGATTAATCTGACCGAGACAGAACGTAAAGATACATTCACAATGAAATAAAACGTACGCAAGCAACGTTACATGAGTCAGACGCGATCGGAAGGCGCGAAACTCATTTTTTTATTACATACCAATTTAAACTCTAATGGGATTGTTTGCAGTCTGCTCAAACCGATTCACATTGCTATTGAATATAATTACGTCTATATAAGGAAATAACAAATAAGTTAATATACGTATGACATACATTGAATTAAACGATGTTCCGCCAATATGTCATCTACCATCCATCCAGTCATCATCAATCAATGAATTTTGCCATGCGTCACCTATGGATATACCCGTCTTATTGGTATTTGGTAGGTATACTTGATTGGATAGCAACGCATTATGAGTTACTTTTCACGGTTATGATATCATGTATAGCGAAAGCCTATTGGTAAATTTGGCTTGCGATGATGATCTAGATTGATTGAAACTAGGTAATTTTTTCAAGTCCTTTTTGTCCAGCGATGCAATGCAATTTAGAATACTACTAATTAAATAAATACACACTACAGTGTTTCAACACTAAAATACTAATAAAAAAAGTAGTTATATCAATTTACTTTACTACTTTAATTATTCTCGTACACATTATCATGACAAACCACACAAGTTTGTGGTATAATCGGTAATCCCTAATACCAATATAAAATATATAAGTCAAACGTTGTCTGTTTGTTTGTTTGTATGGCTTTCAAGCCAAAACTGCTGAACTAATGTGGATGAATTTTATTGACACTTTGCTAATACTACTAGATCCCAAAATCAACATAGCCTTTTTTATCTACGAGTATATGTACACGCACAATAAAAAAAATACAAACACACTTTCACACACCTTCCCTCGCACACACTCTCACTCTCAAACAAATTGTATTGATTATAATATAAACAATAATATATTATGAGAATCATAAAAACCTGGTTAGAAACTTTATAAAAAAAGACAAAAATTTTTGCTACACATTTTTGGTATGTCCAATTAAAATGTTTAGTAATGTTTTGATCCTAATATTGTTATATATTTTTCAAGTTTAAAAGTATTTAAATAAATTTAAAGTTGGTCTAACTAAAGAGTTTCAAATTAAAATTTGGAATAATGTAATGAATTAAAAAAATAATGTAAAATGTGAAAATAATATTTCAACATTCATTACAGATATGTTAATTACAATTTGTAATTAAATAAATACATAAATAATGCCGAACACATACATAGATGCCAGGCCCTAACTAGGATTGTGGTCCTACAACACCCAGAAACAACAATTATTTGCACTTTTTTTGTGCACAAATACTTGTCCTGCCAAATAAATATTAACTTTTGTAAGCTCTCTTTGAATAATGTGTCAACATCATAGTGATTCATAGACAAACAAATTATGGCTATTCAAACTATAGAAAGAGATTACACATAACTGGAATAACTCCACAAAGATAACAAGTTTGAGGAAAAAATCAGTACTTATCATACAAATAGGCATGTTTACTTTCTAATTTATGATTCATAGTAAATATAGCCATTTATATGTGAGATTGTTACCCTACAGGTTTTCAGTATCAAAGCCCATACAAATGGATCTTATGTTTTATACCAAATGGTATTTTCTACCAGTACCATGTGAATAATGTTTGTATTTTACCAATTTCTTGCAGACCTAATCTCATGAGTCCTTGGTCTCTTGTTAATTGTACATTAGAAACACAATAACTGAAATGAAGCCAAAATAAATAAACTAAAATACAAAAATATATTTTATATGTAAAAAGAATAAGTGATAGGAGCAAGAAACGGTTATAAATCCCGTTTTTATGAGTGAATCTTGAAAAATGTAAAATTTTGCGAGCAACAGAATGGACAAAGGTAGTATAGACCCTTAATCTAGTTTGTCAGTTTCCTTAAACATTGCTATCCTTTTCATATAGGTCTAAATGACAAGGACTGTAATAGTTTTAGAACTGTCATATTAAATTTAGCATAAAATTTTGTACAATTTATGAATAACTAAATCATCACATCATATTTGGGCATGGGAAAACAAAAAGCGACTTTCTGCTCATTTAGGTATTTATTCGGCATGGCTTGGATTTTCCATGAAATTAATTAAAATTTATTGATTTTATTAATGAATTCTGGAAAATTTTCATTTTATAGTGTATGCATGATAGATAAAAGCGAACAAAGGAGCAAAAAGAAACAGACAATGGTATATTAGTAGGGTTGGATTTAAACAATACAGCATACATCTTGATCAGATAGATATGGACATTTCACTTTCAACCATGATAAAGACTGTAAGATACTTTCATCATCTCATTTTTTTTACAAAAAGCAATCTATGGAGATACGAGTGGGCATCATAAAAATTAAATCACTTACTTGACAGATAAAGAGAAGTCTCCAGGGCTTGATTCACTGATCCTTATAAGAAATCCACCTTCCGGTTTGTTCATTAACAGTTTCTCCGCATCTGCTCTTGTGATTCTTCCATAGTACCAACTGAAATTATTATATGTTATAAAAGAAATCAGTGACATTTAATTTTTGGAAGAAATACTGACAAATACCTATAGTATATGTGCCATTATTTATGTAATATATAAATATTCTTTTTAATATTACTTTATTTTTTACTAACTCAAAATTACCTAGTTTAATAATTATGTACACTAAGCTTTACAACCCTAAATAGGAAACAATAAAAATTAGGGAGATAATAAGAGGTTATAAATAAAACACAGAATTTAGATCACCTACTGCAGGGGATATAACCAATATAACTAATACTACATTCTCATAATGTCTCCAAGTAAATAGTTTCACATGAATTTATTTAAATGAATGGGGCTCTAATCGAGGAAAGGTTAAAGAAGAAGCTTAATTCTCTCATGTCATTTCATTATGATATAACAGATTTTTGAAAGCCATCAGTTGGCATGGAAATATATAAGCTAGGGTAGGTATTTATAAATAAATAAATATAAATGACTTGTTCCTGAATTATCCTAATGGTGAAATGTATGAGATTTAATTCACAGAATGAGTCATTCAAGTGGAATGTGGATGAAAAGTAGATTTAAATAAATACTTTAATAGGATAGAGATAACAGCTACCAATATCATCACACTCACAAAATGTGCATATTACTGTAAGTTACGAGTTAATAGTAGATGTTGGTTACATTCAGTTGCAAAATAGTCCACACCTTTGGGATCTGCATACCATTTATGGGTTCTTATCTTACGTAAACATAATCAAGCTAATGGTATTAGCCAAGCCTTGCCCTACCTTTCAATTCACTAATGAAACATTAACGAGAAGGATTATTTAATGTATGTAAATTACTGAGGAATGGCTATTCTACTGATAATTTTATGCAAACAGTAATGACTGTATTCTTCACTCATTGCCATTATCAACATTTATTGTCTTCATATTTTTTACCTACCTATTAACTTTATTATTATACTTTGAAAATATGTTTATTTATGCTAGCTTTTATATTTTGTACTAAGGATTGTTTATACTACCATACTTTATGGTTATGGAATAAGAGGATACCTCCTTCATTCAAATAAATTGAATGGAAATGGTTATCAATCAGTTGTGTAACAAAAACACATTTATAAAAATATAGAGATATAGATAGGGAGGCGAAAACAACTTCTGCTCTACTTTTAACAAATAAGACTTATTTATATGTATGGAATCATTGTTTTGAATATACAGTTGAACAATGTTTGTATTATCTATGATTAATTACAATGCAACATGTTTATTTTACATAAAGTTTTTTTCTTATCAATAATTACATCTTTTAAACAATTTTATTTTAATAGTACTTCAGTAAGAAATATCACAATTGTAAGACTGGTCATTGTTTTCATTTTGCATTACAACTTAATCAAACTAAACTTTTTAATGATATTAATAAAAATACCTAACATTTTTTGTGTATAGACCATGAGCGAGTCCCAAAGAGTGTATTAGAATAGATAAACAACTCCAGCCACAGGGAATTAAAAAATCTCTTCTCTAATACAAGATTTCAAACATGTATGCTCTATGAATAAGATTTATGTGTTATACAGCTGGTTCTAAACATAGTACTTATCTTTGCAACTTTGGCATAGCTTTCCCACAGAAATTTATGACCTGAGATATTCTAAGTAGGAATATATATGAGGTACTGACCTGTGGCTTTTCATTTGAATATAGTTACTAGGTATAAGTCCTTCTTTTCCATCTAATTCGGCTCTGTACCAATTCATATCGTCCTCCATGTTTAGTATCTGCAATATCAAAATTTCTAGAAGGAATCCAACTCCAAATAAAGAAAATTAAATTTCTGTGAGAACTATGATAGGAATACGTACCTTCAGCACCTGATTCTTCCTAAAACTGAGCTCATCGTCAGCAGTTGCAGTAAAATCGTGTTTTGCTATAGCCTCCATGATCAAATTAGGCACTTCACAGGAATGTCACCGAATTCCAAAATAACTCACAAAGTATATGATTTATGCACCACGCTTCAAGTCAGGGATCTAATGTAATCATAATTGTATGTATTGTCACGTTTTATTAATTTAAAATTAAAATGTTTCAATGCAAATACCCGAAAAAACCGATCACAGGACACACATCACTTCAACCAGATTATACCACAGACAAGACAAAGATAACTTTTTTAAGCAAATGGTTATATTGCCATTTGCCATTAACCATCCAAATATATAAACTTCTTGGAATTCTTCTATGGTATAGATGTCAAGAAGGTACACATAAAGGAGTATGCAAATATATTTTTTTTTAAAATAAAATGTGACCATTTAGTTTGACGCAATAAGACAGTTGCGTATTTTGACGTTTTTTTTTCATATTTCGCGTAGTTTCAAAATAAATAATAGCTTCAAACACACATATTAAGATATGTGTGTGTTTGAAGCTATTATTTATTTTAATAAGTTCAAAATAAAACAATTACGGAGTAACTGCCTTTTAGTTGTCATGTCACGCGTAGTGAGTTTACTCATGAAGATGCTATATATGCTACACAACCAACAAGGAATATTCACATCTTGTAATATAATATGCTCAGTCAGTCACCACCTAAAGTTTTAAGTGCTTCCAGTTTCAAGACAGTGTTTGTAGTAAAAAGCTTATATAAGCAATGGGGAATGCATTGTGAATAACGGTTTGACGTTTCTTAAACGTCATTTAAGCTCACATTTACTTGCAATACAGGCGCGTTGTTCGCAATGCATTCTCCAGTATTTAATTTTTACTTCTTGGCTATAAAAAATCATAGACTACAGACAAAACGATGTTACTCTGTGGGCTCTGTGGGCAACTCCGTTATGAAGTTTTTTTTATTTTTATGTTTTGGCTCCACACTTTTGTGTATTTAGCCAGTGTCAAGTAATTGATAATTTATCAAGTCAATTACTATTATACAATGTGTCAAGTCAAGTCACAGTCCAAGTCATCAAGTTGGGTCATAGTCTAGTCTAGTCTAGTCAAGTTATACTCCTAGTAAAGTGGTGGCAACTTTACCACAAGCTTCTATGGAGTTTTGCAAACAACAAGAAAAGAAACGTTTCAGCATCATTATACCACTTGCCCATGAGTGAGGGAAAGTGGTATAGTGATGATGGTTTCAATGTATAATTGTTCATATAATATATCTCCCTCTACTAAAGTATTGTGTGCTGAGCTGACTGCTGTGCATTAATAATTAGGCACCACTCCACCCGCTTCTTCACGTAGCTACCTTTTTGTCGTTCGAGACTACCCCGCGCGAGTTTATCAATCGACTTGCTGTTAGATTTTATGTTCTGTGCAGCTTAAGAATTTTAGCTGACTTTCAGTTATATTTTACTGAGAAAGGGTAGTATTTGACTACATTTCATTTAATTTTAAGTGACAGTATGCCGAAGTCATAAAGCCATATGGCTCCCAACTCCGGCTGCCAGAACAAACCATTAAGTGCCTGGCAACAGTTAAAGTGAGGGTGCTAAGCAAAGAAATAAGAATATAGTTATAGCTTCGGATTGCAGTTCTCTGTTCTACATTGTGCCGGATTGCTTGCACCAGTAGTGAGAAAGAGAACTGCTTTTTTTTCACACTCATATATTTGGAATGGGCTTGCTATAATTTTTTGACAATAAGTACTTTGTAATTTTATATGCTTAGTAAACTAATTTAATTTTAGAGGCCTAATATAATTTTGACTGAAAAGCGCTAAAAATAGCCTATTTGAAATAAATCTTTTAACTTTGACTTCGATTTCTCTCTCGTGCTATGTCAAACGACCACTAACCTTGCTCGAAGACTGGAACTTTTTTTTTTCTAACCATAATCCGTCGATAACATTGCCAACGACAAAACGATAATTTCGGTATTTTCGGTACGAAAATTCTATAATTGAACTTTTGGGGTTGGCACCACTGATTTTGACACTTAGGGAAGGGACTTGACACTCTTGACAGTTTCATTGACACATTAACTTTACACTCTTGACAGTTTCTTTTATGTCCAATCGCCCTCCCAGTGGCATTATACGCGTAAGAATTTTTTAAATCATTAATTATTCTTCTAATCCGTGTTTGTTTATTCGTTAAATTAATAACAGCTCGCAATGTGGTACATCTAATTACCTAATATTAACCGTATTTATTTCTCCAGAATTTTGGAATTTGATTAGACAAGTGATTTTATCCGGTGTGTTTCAGGTTTAGTCGTAACTCAAATAAACGCAACGATGTCGGGAGGATTAGACATACTGTCCCTCAACGAGGAAGATGTCACCAAGATGCTCGCAGCGACGACCCACCTTGGGTCAGAGAATGTCCACTTCCAGGCATGTATAAACCAATTTTTAATATAACCTCAAAAGTCATGTTTACCTACTGTTTAAGCATGATGAGACAATCCGTTCCATATTTTCGTCTGAATACAGTGACGATCGATTTTCCCAACTGATCTATCAACGGCAAATGATTGCAGGATGTTGTCATTAGTATGTTTTTTAATAAAGTGTATAATGTTTAGATGGAAACATACGTGTACAAGCGCCGCGCTGATGGTACACACGTGATCAATCTCCGTCGCACATGGGAAAAGTTGGTGTTGGCTGCTCGCGCAGTTGTCGCCATCGAGAATCCAGCTGACGTGTTCGTCATTTCGTCTCGTCCCTTCGGCCAGCGTGCTGTGCTCAAGTTTGCAGCACATACCGGAGCCACTCCCATTGCTGGACGTTTCACGCCTGGTGCTTTTACTAACCAGGTAAGATGCTCACCCACACAGTTCTAGTGAGATGTAAACTATAATTACCATGATGACAAACAAACTAAGGAACCACTGACCATATCTTTGGATATGATTACAAACCTATCTGATTATTTGACCACAGTTCTAGTGAGATGTAAACTATAATTACCATGATGACAAACAAACTAAGGAACCACTGACCATATCTTTGGATATGATTACAAACCTATCTGATTATTTGACCATGAAAAAATTGTGATAACCATTAAGTTTTTCCTATTTCTATGAGTACTTTTTTACAGATTCAAGCAGCATTCCGTGAGCCCCGTCTTTTGATTGTGCTGGATCCTGCTCAAGACCATCAGCCCATCACTGAGGCTTCATATGTCAACATTCCTGTCATTGCCTTCTGCAACACTGATTCGCCACTCCGTTTTGTTGACATTGCAATTCCATGCAACACCAAGGTAATGTATTCAAGTTATTTTAGGTAATCTTGTGTGGGTATGCTGCTACCAAAACTTCATTATTGTAGTTTATTTTTTACACAGTTTTACTATCCTAAAACTGGCAGGTTGATGTTTACATAAACTAGGCAGATACAGGCGCTAACCAGCACTTATATTGTCAAGTCTTAGTTTTTATAGTAAAAAATACAATGTTTCCTAATCTAATAAAAATCATGTCATAACCTCAAGCTTATGTTTCTCATTTCAGTCATCCCACTCAATTGGTCTGATGTGGTGGCTGTTGGCACGTGAAGTACTACGACTTCGCGGCGCCCTTGCCCGCGATCAACGCTGGGATGTTGTCGTCGATCTGTTCTTCTACAGGGACCCTGAGGAGAGTGAGAAGGAAGAACAACAGGCTAAGGAACAGGTATACCATTGCAAATTCAATTAGTAATGTGGCTGTAAACCATTTATATTTTTGAAGCGAATATTAATAAATATTATATGATATAATTAATAAGAACCAGCAAAATATAAATTTTATGGGCCAATAAATTGAGCCCAAGTACCAAGACCTGTGTAGTTTATACATAATGCAATGAAAGGGGAGAAAATAAGGTATATCCTTGTCATAAACTGGCTCCGCATCTTGTTCTATCAGTTACTCAAGATACATAAATATCTTTCTACACATAATTAATTTACAATATCTATATATGGTAGTTGATGATTGCAACTTTGCTATTATGCAGGTCAAGTTATGCCTCATTAAGGCTCAACTTGTTTACCCTGCATCAAGATTTGTTTTAAAATGTCATAGTTATACAGAAATATCTTTTTTGGGGGAAGTAAAGTATTCCTTTAGCTATAATGCAATCTTATCTCTGTTATTAATGCATACAAGGATGGTGGAGCTTTAACTGGCACGGTAAGATATTATGTAGTGATTTAAAAGACAAATTTCAATCAATTCAGTAAGGTTTATCTATCAAAAACATTAAATATAAGTTAAATATTTAAAAGTTTTGCTGGCTGTTTCAAGTACTTTTAAGCAACATTGTTGTCTGAACGTAAAATCATTTTATCATCTAATCCTCTCATGAGCCAACTTCAATCAAGACTTAATTCCTCCCAGGCTGTTGTTGCTGCTAAGCCCGAAGTGCCTGCACCAGTTCACGAAGACCTATATGACACTGCTGTGGAGCCAGTCACCTCTTGGGCTGAGGATGCCGCCCCGGCAGCGCCAGCTGCCTCCTTCGGCACAGGAGCACCCGCTCAAGAAGACTGGGCCGCACAGGTTAATATAACTAATTTGTCTATTAAGTAGTCCTCTTACAGCATAATTTAAAACATTCTATTTTGTTGCTAAGATGGATAGAGATCGGGACAATGCTCACTAAGCAATGTTAGCCATTGATATGATCATTAGTATATATAGTATAAAGCAATTAGTATCATGATTGCTGAAAATGTTTTTAGTAAACACAAACTTCAGTATATTGATGAATCCTGACTTATCATAATCATGTTTTTGAAATTATGCTTGATGCTCATGTTAAGCTATTTTACTATGCAGTGTTTAGTAAAGGACTAATTGTTATCAGTTATCTGGTTCACATAGTACAAGCTTTGCTTAGTTTAACGTTAAATGGCGCTGTGTGAAATGTACACAGATTTAGTTATTTTACTATATTATTTGATTATTTTCTTCAGGTTCAAGACGAGTGGGGTACCACAGCGGCGGCTGCAGCGGCTCCCGCGCCCGCGGCCGCGCCTGCCCCCACTCCCTCATGGGGAGGCTCTGCGCAAGACTGGAGCGCTTCGTAAATGTTGCATTTGCTATGGTTAATATAACTTGAAATATTATTTACTTTGTTTTAATAATTCTTCTTTAATAGGGTGTTTAACTATAAATTTTTACTGACTTCCTTTTAATTACATAAATAAATCAATTATATTTTCTATAAATATGAGTATATGGTTGTGGATACAGAAATGAGAGTTATGCCTGCCTGTCTACCAGCTTCTAAGGTCCCACTTATCTGTGGCCCCTCTTGTATGTTTGTCAAAGTTGTGTCAAGTCAATATGCAAAATACTGTATGCTCCATAGGTTGAGACAGCTGATGATCAACAGGCAACCAATGAGCGTTCAATATTTCATCTGCCAATTTGACACTAATTTAACAAATGTAATGGTAATGTAACTAACCCCAGAGAAAGTGCTGCTTAGCTAAGTTGTATTTTAATAGGCTTTAGTATATATGGGCATTAGTCTATGTAAAAGATTCAAGAATGTAAAATGTTAGGTATATTCTTGAAATGCAAATTCACTTGATTTATAATTTCTGTTTTCATAAACAACTGCTGTGTGGGTGTGCACAAACACGCTATTACACTAAAGTAACTTTAGTAGTAGGTCCATTCTACGCAATCTGTTAGCGCTAAAAGACTCTCTTTCCAAGAGCTTCTACATCAATTTAATGTTCCATCCGTTCATCCATTTTTTATAATCAATATTGAAATAATCATAGATATCTATGTTTTTCAACCTATCTTAGGAATATTAGCTTGTTTGTCTGTTTGCAAACTATTTAGGACCATTATTAGGTTGTGGATTTTGAGGAATGGAGTGAGATGTAAATAAGAAGTATAATTGTCTTCAAAGTTTAATTCATTAAATGTTATGCTATGATCGTTAAACTTAGTTTCATGATTTCAATCATGATACTAAATTTATTCATAGGTAATCAGATATAAGAATTTGGTAATGGTAATTAGCATTTTTTTAACAGAAAAGGACAGAAAAATTATGTATTAAACATGTCAACTTTGCTATTTCCATACAAATGTACTCTATAAATGCAAGTATACTTGGTATTGCCGTGGTTAGTCAGCACAGTAAAAATTACACCCTTCATTGGTACCCCCAGATTGATAGGGAAGTATTGTTTTGGAGGTCCATACTGTCGATACTCATCTCTTACTACTTGTATTTTGGTGTGATTGGCGAGAAGGCCCTGTAAAAGAAACAAATCAATATTGTAAGTACATAATTATAATATAATTGTTGCAGCGGGTTTTGTCATTATTGGGAGTGATGGATAGGTCTATTAATAGTATGCATTTCATTGAAATGATAGTAAAGTCGAAAACATTGTATTCTCATTTCCACCATTATTGTCTGAGTGTAGTGGGAGGGAGAGCAATAGAAATTTGCTCTTTTTTTTCTTTATTGAAACGCATTTGTAATTCTATATTAAAAGTGATAAAATGTAACTGGTAGTGGTGAAATACATACATAAACTACAAAACGTGTGGGAGGGAGAGAAATAGAAATCTGCTCTTTCTTATCTTTATTGAACGCGTTGTATGTAATGCTAAATTAAAAGTGATAAAATGTAACAGTGGTAGTGGTGAAGTACATACATAAACTACAAAACGTGTGGGAGGGAGAGAAATAGAAATCTGCTCTTTCTTTTCTTTATTGAAACGCATTTGTAATTCTATATTAAAAGTGATAAAATGTAACTGGTAGTAGTGAAGTACATACATAAACTACAAAACGTGCGGGAGTGAGAGAAATAGAAATCTGCTCTTTCTTTTCTTTATTGAAACGCGTACGTAATTCTATATTAATAGTGATAAAATGTAACTGGTAGTGGTGAAGTACATACATAAACTACAAAACGTGTGGGAGGGAGAGAAATATAAATCTTCTCTTTCTTTTCTTTATTGAACGCGTTGTATGTAATGCTAAATCAAAAGTGATAAAATGTAACAGTGGTAGTGGTGAAGTACATACATAAACTACAAAACGTGTGGGAGGGAGAGAAATATAAATCTGCTCTTTCTTTTCTTTATTGAACGCGTTGTGTGTAATGCTAAATCAAAAGTGATAAAATGTAACTGGTAGTGGTGAAGTACATACATAAACTACAAAACGTTTTGGTGCACTTCTGGCGGTATCTGGGCGGACATGTTCTATACTGATACTTTGGACTTGTTGGATCCTGGGTAGCTGGATGTGAAGTTCACCAGATGTTCCACTGAAAAGTAACTAGTTTATGAGGCTTTACTTTTTTATGTTTTGGCTCCATACTTATGTGTATTTAGTCAGTATCAAGTAATTGATAATTTATCAAGTTATCGATTTTTCACGCAAATACCTGTGTCAAGTCACAGTCGAAGTCGTCAAGTCATAGTCTAGTCAAAGTCATACTCCTAGTAAAGTGGTGGCAACTTTACTTGAAGCTTCTATGGAGTTTTGGAAACAACACGAAAAGAAACGTTTCACCATCATTATACCATTTTCCCACACTCACGCCTGTAATCCAGCACTTAACGAATAGAATGCCATCAATTTTATGCACTAACACTGAAAATAACACAAGTTTTGGAAAATAATACTATGCGGTGACGCAATCTTTCGCTTTCCCGCCAAAACTCGAGGCTTTACTTCAATACTTACCCACTGCATGATCCATTGTACATAAATTATAATATAGTTTCAGTAGGATGTATTCTCATGGGAATACATGCATTTGCAGAAAAGGAAACCGGAATTTTTTCTTAAGCGGTAGGTATACTTCGTCCAAACTGGGTAATGTCTCAGCACAGAATAAATAAATAATAAATATTTGTGGACATTTCACACAGCGTTATCTAGCCCCAAACTAAGCAAAGCTTGTACTATGGGAACCAGATAACTGATACAGTACTTAGATACTTTTTTGTTTGTAAATACATCCATAGAATATGACGGCGGCTACGTCCAGTTATAAACTCTATGCACAGCGATCGAGCACCGTAATTTACCCTGTGGTGGCATTAAATTTATTACAGTGGCAGCACCGGCAACTGTCATGGCGCCCCTACCTCTCTGGCTATATAAAGGGATCGATTGGTGTGCTACGGATCATTCTTGTTTCAGACACGGCGCGGTGTGGACATGCTGAAGGCCTATACTTATATAGGTTGCAACCTACCTACCCACAACACGTTTCTGCCCACATCAGAAGTGGGATTGCCCATTTCTACATCACTCTTCAAGCAACGCGAAACGTGACGTGACGTGAATGATGACGTGACGGCGGGTGATACTAATATCAAATTTAGTTGTAGGGTTAACCCGGACCAGTGAAAAAAAAAAGAGAATAAAAGTTTTGGTAAAAAAAGTAATGATTCGTGAGAGAAAAAAAAGAGAAAAAAAAGGGTAAGAAAAAGAGAAAAAAAAAGTAAAAAAAAAGTGAAAAAAAAAGAAAGAAAAGAGAATGATGACAAAAAAACGTGTGTCTGAATGCTAATGCGGAAAGTCCAGAATATGATTAAAAGTTTTTGGAAAAATAATTTGGACAATATTAATTGGGTGATTAATATCTAATTCGGAAAGAAAAGCTGACATCTATTAGAAAACTGCTGTAATTGGTCAACTAAAAGAAAAATGTCTATTTCTAATTTCTTGCTTAGATGACGCAGACTACAAGTATCGTGGTAGTCGCGGGACCATTAATTAAGACCTTTCTGCCAATCGTTCTACACGTGTCAACTCTGGACCAAATACACCCAGAAGGCGCATAGCGCGTTACGAGTGGCCTACAATAACATTTTCAGGCACCTGATGGGCCTGAAATGGTATTGTAGTGCTTCTGAGATGTACACGGAAGCGCGAGTAGACTCATTCAACGCGATACAGCGCAAACGAATAGCGTCGTTTATGTCCAGAGTCGACACGTGTAAAAATACTATTATAAAAAGTTTGGCAGAAAGACTGCACCTGACTGCAACATATCGACGCTGGGTGGCTATTGCTACCTAGCTATGTTTTTAATTTTTAATTTTTATTTTTTATTTTATTTTATTTAGTTGTTTTTATTTCTATGTCTACACTACATACATATTTAATGACTTTCTTTATTGTATTGTAATTTTTAGGCGTACTATGGATCTCGTGTCTGCAATAAAGAATTATTATTATTATTATTATTATTAAGGATCCTACTGAGTAAAAAATGCACTTGATTGTTCATCGCACAGCGTACTGATGTGATTGGTCGATTAATTTTGCAAATGTCAAACTTACTAGGTGGTAGGACTTTTCTGCAAAGTTCGTCTAGGTAGGTACCACCGCTTTGCTAGTTATTCTGTCGCCAAGCAGTAGTGTGTAAGCACTGCTGTGTTCCGGCTTGAAGGGCACTGTAGCTAGTGAAGTTACTGGGCAAATGAGACTGACCACACAGTCTAGTTAATCTTATTACTAGATTGTCCTGATGTTTCAAAATGACGTGCGCAGTGCATTGTCATGCGGATACTATACTTTAGAGTTCCGAGTGACACTGCAACTGATATGGGCGGCCGTGTCGCTTAAGATCAGGCGAACGGTTAGCTCGTCACGTTATTCATTACCATAAAAAAAAACGGAAGTAAAGCAATGATATAAAAATACATAAGAAATAAATAAAGAGCTGTCAAACTGTAGTGCATTAATAATAATTAATTAATATATAAATATTAGGCTTTGTTTACCTGAAAGGCCAGCAATCGGCCGGCGTCGGGTTACGCAAAGCAAGTACAGTGTCAGGCGGTGGCGAAGCTCGCCACAAGGGCACAACACCCCACAGAGTAACACGGCTGGCCCATTCTTCGGTCTCACTTCCCATTGTTGCAGTTGTACCCTCTATGTATCGACTGTCAATTGTTGTGGCTTTCTCTGTGATCAATTCGTAATGTCTTTTCTGTAGTTGTTTTAGTAGCATTAGTGTCTAGGGATTAGGTATAGTTACCGCTACACTAATACCGTATAGTACCGCTGTGATGGGATTTATAATGAACATTTTACTCTATTGGATATAGAGATTAGGTAATGTAAATTCGAATAAACTCGTACTAGGGGTAGATGTAGCTAACATGCTCATTTCCCACTCAAAAAATAAAAATAACTAATTAATAATAGTAAATATCCTAACTGTATTGCACTTATGTATTATGTAATTCGTTTTACACGTTTCCATGTTCCCTTGTAAAGTAATACTAGTGTACTAGGTAGTAGGACTTTTCTGCAAAGTTCGTCTAGGTAGGTACCACCGCTTTGCCAGTTATTCTGCCGCCAAGCAATAGTGTGCAAGCACTACTGTGTTTCGGTTTGAAAAGCATTGTAGCTAATGAAATTACTGGGCAGTTGAGACTATGATCTGCTTTCACAGCCGATTAATCTTATTACCAGACTGTGCTGATGTCTCAGGATGATGTGCCAGTGCAGTGTCACGCGAAACTATGTTTTAGAGTTCCGAGTGACACTACTGTTTGGGCAGTGGTGTCGCTTAAACAATAGTTTAACCTGCTCTAAATTTTGCAGATGCTTAGTAATTTACTAAAGTCAATAAACTGAAAATAACAATATTACTACCGAGTTAATTAAACACGTACCAGATTTAACTCGCGACGTCGACACAGTCACTCTTAGTCGCAACGTGTTCCTGTAATTAAACACAATTTATTAATTACGTTACAATATAGCCGTAGAGTACCTAGAGCTCAATTACTCTTTCTACTAGTTCATAGTTCCCAGACAAGTGGGGTAATTAGGTTATTAGCTAATTGCTAATAGGCTTAGGGCTGATACAGAGCATGGATCTGTGGTACCACAGAGCAGTGTGACACAGATATTTTATTTTCCTGACTTGATACTAGGAAAATATATATTCTAGATGCCAAGCTAAACATCCACATCAAAAGTACCTTAATTTTACGTCGAATCAAATAAGTTGAAATAATAAACGCAAAGCGTAAAAAGCTGACCTCAGTCTTTCTTATGGATGCCATTGTCAGAACTGGACCAAATTGAAATGGGACTACACGAGGCACCAGCTTTCAAATAAAAAAAATCAAAATCGGTTCACGCACAGTCGAAAGTTCTGAGGTAACAAACATTAATCAAAATATATAATAAAATATATTTATCTACTTTATTTAACCAACTTCAAAAAAAGGAGGTCCTCAATTCAACACCTCCTTTTTTTGAAGTTGGTTAAATAAAGTAGATAAATATATTTCTAACAATATTCGTATCGTATCGTATTTTGCTTACACGTGTAGTGGTCTAAAAATAAAAAAGTATGTGTTCAAAATTTTGTCAACAGGAAGAAGTTACAGTACTTAGGTACTTATTAGAAGAAATGCTATGAAAGATATTTATTTTCTGTTGGGAAATTGACAATGTCTTGGCATAACATGAGTAGGTCAAGGTTAAACTGAAGCACAAACGTAGCCTGCGTTCAAAAATACACGTCCATCGCTTAAATGTAAACAACATGTTTTGCGATATTATATCTCACCTGAGAATACGTTTCGCTCTAGAAAGTTCCAAAACCAGATGCCGCATCTTGTGACAGCATTCTTCACTCACTGATGAGTTTTCCCAGTCTACAAGAAAAATGGTTTTCGCAGTTGGTACGAAATTGAAGGGTTCTCGTAGAGCTCGTAAAAGGAAATGTATGGTGTTGGGTTTTATAGGGTTACATGGAACGTGTCCATAGGTACCGACTGGGTATCTAGCTCTAGACTAGAGCACATCTCTGTTCATAAATTGACACTGTTCTAATATAATTGCACAGCAAAAATATGAATTGTAATGGGAAATAATCACAAAATCGCACATTTTTTTGTTAAGCTATTGCATAGCTTTTATCGCGGGCTTTGAGCGTGGGGACCGAATCCAGAAATTCCGTAACGAAAAAAACCTAACACCCCCCACTCCGAACCGCTGTGCCGGTCGGAGTACAACAACCCAAGGAGTATACAACCCGCCTTTAGGTGGCATTGGTTGTATTGGAAAACTACCGTAATCAGCTGTTTGTGAGAAAGTATATAGGTGTATAGGTATTTATCATCTATGTACAACAGTGAATATCTGTACTCGTATAATTTGTGTACAAAGTGTTCTAAATATGAATAAACAAAGTGCATTTATTAATCAAGAAAGTCACGAAAAAATAGTGAAAGAAACTGAGTTAGTACTCTATATACATTCATTTTAATTGCATAAGTTGATAAAAAATGCTATGCAATAGCTTTACCGCGGCAGTCTCCGAGTGCCACACGTCTTTTTTGATTCGTAGGGACTTACCAAATGATAACAATTTGGTCTTCGATATTACTTTAGCCATCAACTTCGAACTTTGCGTAGGATAAAACCAAAAGATCCCTGAAATCATTACAACTGTTATATGGTTTATTTTTCTTTTTTAAAATAACGTTAAATATTTGAGGTATTTTTACATGGTGAGGTATTCCGTGGGGATAGTAACGTTCAAAAACAACTTTAGTTTTTATTTTAGTGTGGGTAAGTAGGTACATACAGCATAGGCCAGTAAGCTTTCAACATTGTTGGCAGGCTGGCTGTTGCCGTGGTCTAATGTAGTCAGAGCGATTTAAAAAAAAAAAAACGACAAATAAAAGTTTTCCAAATGATAGAAATGATAGAAAAAAGTTGCAATAAAGTTGAAACCAAGTGAAAGGTTACCTATAATCCCCGTTATGAATAACAATATGAACAATATCAGCTTTGTTTTCCTTCTACAGGACTTCCCGTATTTATTTGTTCTCTTATTCCGCCTTTTACTGCGCCACTTTAAGTTTTCATCGTCAAATAAATATTCCCAAATGCTTTCACGCAACGGATATGAGGATTGTATTTCCCAGTTCGGCGAGAGTTTTCTCTTTTCGGGAACTTTTCCTGTAAATGTAGGGTAAATGGACGGTACCTGAGACGTAATTTGCTTAGCGGGTAATGAGATTGAGGCTAATTAAATGATGTTAAGAAGGCATCGACCTCGAGCCTATACTTTTTGCGCGGTTTGGTTTTGTTTTGGCCGAAAATAATATATTGGTTCGACGTAGCCTAGTAGTATCACTAGGATGTAAAAGAAGCCATGTTGTACAGGATGTAAGCTTGGATTTATTATACATCATAGACAAAATAGAGCAATACAAAATAAATAATGAGTAACGAGCGCTTAATATTCCGTAGGTATGGTTAGCAAAGGAAACGCAAAATAGCAACACTAAAGAAAGAAGAACAGTAATTAGGTTACCTACTCAGTTTAATTGTTTTCTATTGTGCCTAAATCTTGGTCTTATATAGGTATAGCTACTTACTACAACAAAAGGCTAAATTCATTCTTAGTGCAAAATAATAGAGATCTAATAATCGTTACAGTATTTTTCCTAGTCACTGTCTGAAGTGTAGAAAGAATGGGATTGTCAAATTGAATATGCTGTTCTGATATTAAATTTGACAACCCCTTTTCATCTAGTGATTTTAATGTAGCACGGATACAGGTACTATAGGTACAGATCACAACATAGGTTATAGTCACAACTATGACCTACACACACCCCCATCAACAGCCAGCTCACTTTCAACACTCACAACAACAGCCACTAAATTGGACGCTTATTATAGGAGGGTTTGCCCTAATCACCAGATTTTAATGTATCGAGGAGAATGGTGTTGCCCATTCTCTGGATATTCCCTTAGCCAGCTCTTACGGCACCCACGGGAAGACATGGGATGGTCCTATTTGCACACCGTCGGGACCACACAGCCAATCTACACTTAGTAGATATTCAAATATTTTCGTCAAAGAATTCTGCTCTGCAAGATTTCTACAAATTCATAATAAGACTTAGCTATTTGCTGACTAGAAATTGCTAGTAAATATTGGCGTAGACATAATTATTGGCCTTGTATTCATTTCGAGAACATTGTAGACAGTAAATATTGAAGGCCGGTACCAAGAGAGTATTATTTTTGCATGAAAAACTGGAATGACCTAAATTACCTTTCAGAAAAACCTGTCTACTATTTATTCAAACAGCAGGTGGACGGCGGGAACTTATTTTGATAAATGATGATTACCTTGCTATTGTCTATAGGTAGGTAGATACATTTATTATATATTGTACCTATCTCCTACCTTTGTTACTACAAGTTACTATTAAGTACTTTCTATCAATCAACAGAAACCTTTGGTCGACCTGCAAATTCTAACCCCAAAGCGACCACTTGCCTACACGAGAAGATCTACATAAATGCTTTGTACTCACTGCCTACCCCGCTCGTAGCGAAGCTTGACTAGCAAGGCCAGCTCTTTGATGGGCGAGCGGAACAAAAAATGATGTTTAAACAGCTTATAAAGTGCCTTCTGAAACTCTAACAGAGGTCTACCACGCGTCTTTCGGTCTCGTTTCGCGGCAAAGACTCGTTAATCCAAGTCAGTCAGACTTCGGGCGGTTTGAAAATTCTGATGGGATTAACCACTTGCCTACACGAGAAGAAGGAAAGCTACCTAGGTATAAAGGGGTTTAACGTTCAATTTGCGAGGATGTAGGGAGTACGTACCTACATTCCTACCATTAAATTAGCTAGGTTCGTAGTTACAGGTAATAATCTCATGAGATTTAACGGTACCTAGGTATCGTTTCATCAAGAAGGTGTTGTAAATATTTTTCCTGAAAGAGCAGAGCAACATACCTTGATAGTTTTGTAACCAATACGAGGCATGCTGTAAAAGCATGCAGACAACTTTAACATTATAGGTAGTGCTTGACTGGTTGACTCTACCAAAATATCTACCAATTTCATATACAACCGCAGTACGTGACTAATAGGAATTCTAAATTGGAGCATTGAATTGACCTGTACTGTATTAGTGTCTATAGGACGCCAATGTTGAACGCTTAATTACAGAGTCCGTTTAAACAGTCAGCTATATTTGTCACAAGTCATTACGGAACTACCACTTAATTATGATGATATTAGTTTTTTATGTCTTGTTATTTATTATGAATGATGTAAACATATTATATAGATGGGCCAAACCAAAAATTCAAAGCAAATTCATTCTCAAAGCAAATTTTACGCAAACGTAACTTTTCCTTAATTTTCCTTTTCCTTGATTTTTAAATTTATGTTCTGATGGTGTCTGCGGTTTTCAATACTTAATACCTATTAAGTTTGCCCTTACGCAAGTAACTCGGGCAAGCTAGCATCAACACCAATATAATGACAAGTATATACTATGTAGGTAAAGATACCTAAATTGCTTACACATTGACACCTGACGTGTCAAGTACTCTATATGCGGTAGGTTGTAGTTCCATGCTTACACTGATGATTTGTTGAATATACCAATAGAGCTTCAATTTTTAACCAAGAAAAAAAATACATGTTTGAAACAATACCTAGATACGTATGATGACTCTTTATAAAGTTAAAAGTATTTTTAGGAAAAGTTAAAAAACGAGTGAAAAACAAAAGTAGCTCCACGTGACTTCAGTTGAAGTACAAATCCCACAAAGCCAGTTAAACATCCAGTTCATAATTAGTCCGTTTGTTGTGCACCGCCATTATTCATAGCATGGCAGGTGTTTCGCTCCAATTGCATTATGCAAGCTGTTCAGAGCGCGCCAAATCTGTTTCGGGGTCGGACGTTCAGATTATAATATTATTAACGGGATGCCTGCCGGGAAGTTTGGAATGAATGCCGTTCGACTCATTAACTCGGTTATGTGAGAGTAAACTAAGTTTGAACTAATACTGATTGGAACCTTATCTCAAATACAGGATGTAAATTGATAAAGTTAAATGGAAGTCAGAATTTAGGTGTAATTATCGAATTATAAATCTCAAGTTAAATACATTTACATCTTACTATTTCTTTGGAAAATAAACTACAGAAATATGGATCTTGATAAGCAAGGCCCTAGTTTTCCAGATGTTGCAGTTTTGTAAAAATAAACTGGATAGCCATTTATTAATAGACAGTAAGACAGAGATTTTTTTTAAATATTAGGAAAACAAAATAATTATAATAAAGCCCAGTGATCACAAAGGTACATACATAGATACAAAAACGGAATTTCTTTAGTTAATATTTCTATTTCTACTAAGCCGTACAAAATTCCGACGCATGACAATAGCATCCTTTGAAAATATCACCATCGGGCGACTACACAAAAAATTATGCAGTGTTTAAGTTAATAGCAAAAATAATAAAATTCTCGTAACTTCTGGTCCTGAATTTATACCAGAGATTGAGGTTCCCCTTCCAAATCCTCCCGTTTATTCTCTTATCAGTTTACACCCTGTATATACATGTTCTGACAACTCTGAGCCTGAGTAAGTAATTGCAATCAGTGTTTTATTGAGGTGGTGGAATACTTCGGACCCGTTTATGACTTCAGAAGCTCGATGGTTATTATTTATTAGCAATTCACACAAGATCAGCGTTCCCTTTGCTTTTGCTCTTTTTTGTATGTTGATGAAATATATTACCCACCATCATACCGTATAGTAAAATTGACAAAGTAGAAGACATTCATTTTTGTAACAGCTTATAGATAAATAATATATCCTTATAATAAAAAAGGGTTAAACCGATTTCAATCCTTAATATTTACATTGAGATATATATTACTGGGATGAAATAATCAAATCAGGTTTTTTTCCAGAACAGATTTAGATAAAAATTCTAGGGGACCAATCTGAAAGTACTTTTAAAGTTATAAATAAAAAAAAAATCCAAATCAGGCAATACTTAGGTTACCGAGTTCGGTGGTAACAAACATGTTAAAAAAATACAACCGATTTGTAAACCTCCTCCTTTTTTAAATTGGTTGAATTTTTAATTTTAAAAATAATAATACTACCTACATCAACCTTCATTGCATGTTTATTTAAAAGAAATATTACTTATCCCCCATATACACACAGAAATAAGTAATGTAAATCCACTTGCAGGAGCGTTAAAAGTTATAGGTTTTGCGTGACGGAGTGTAATCTGAGTTAAAACCTGCAATGTTTGCAATCATAACGTTATTAGCTTTTTCCTGTACTTATACCCGCAAAAAAACCGCTACAATACATACTGACATTAAAACATCTTTATTTTTTTTTTATTGTTTTATAATTCAAATACAAGCCTTTAGTGTTAAAAAAAATTTACAACTTACTGTGCGCCATGCGTAGATAGATGTACATACTCTAAGGCGCCATGATTAATATTCTCCCGGGTAGTCTTAATTTTCCGAGATAAAAAGTATTTTGTGGACTACGTACTGGAACTGCAGGCAGTTTTTCGTTCCTAATTATTAGAGAATGCTGCTGATTACGAACGTATCCATACTAACATACAGTTCTATATTTTTACGTTTGGTACGAGTTTACGGCTTGGTTGACATTGATTAGTATTCAGAGAGTAGTTTAACCTTGTAGCAACATTATTTTCCACAGAAATGTTTTACCCAACATTTCGCAATTATAACTCTCATTAAGTATTCTTAGTGGTTTGTTTATTTAATGAAAATGTAAACAGGTTTGGGCGAGCGCTGACCATGCGGACGTTGGAAACCCTGACTTACTGTACAAATACGCTGATATCGTAAAACATATTGTGAGTTTAAATGATAGACTTTGACATGGCAGTTTACATTATTCGCCCTACTTAGGTCCTGTAGATATTCTTTTCTTTATATTTACTTACATCATCATCAACAGATGGACGTCCACTGCTGGACTGCTACTTGTCAGTCGGGAGAATGCAGGACGCGAGTTCTTATTGAGCTAGTAGAGATTTTGTAGGATCCAAATTCTTTCGACAGTTCGATCCCATTTCAAGTTCCAAAATCACAGGGATGGAACAGCGGGTAATTATATATATCATGATAAACAGTCATATTCACTACTTGATTTTATTCAAGTAACTGCTAATATGCTAATATTTTATAGAAACTGACGTGACGTAGTACTCTTAACTACAACTATTACACGGCTAATAACTATACCGGTGTTCGGGCAATATAGATGCCCATCCTCAAGGAGTACGCGCCGCGGCGGTGGCGGCTCGGCATCTATATGCCTATATCTATATATGTAATATGTATATATGTAAGTATATAATATTTGAATACTATTAAAAATGAACACGTAAATATTATTTTTATAAAGTAGGTTAAACATGAATGTTATAATCGAAAAAATAAGTAGAATCGGTAAATAAATCACGGTGTAACACGCTTTTTAAGTTTCTAGGGGCAGCGCTTGTCCCTGTCCAAAATAGAGATTGTGTGGAGCTTCCTCACAGCCACTATGAAGGTATAATTTGTGGCGTCACATGTCAAAGAGGTTGTATGTAGAGCTACTATAGAGGTACCACCAGTAATAAAGCACTATAAAGGACTAATAACCGACATAACTGCGTATTTAAGTTATATCTATCTTCTCCTGTGTCTTAAAATGCTTGTAAATTTTTAATATTTTTAGGTATTGAATTTTTTTTGTACAACTGTTTCCATATCGAAAAATATTATTTATTTATATCAATAAAAATATAACAGTCAATTAGCCTATTATATGTATAGATCTTATAGATTCTAGACTCGGTCGGTCCAAGCTGGTATTGTTATGCCTAGATTAGTCTTGGATTACGTGTAGGTAACTTTGTTTGTTTGCGACTCTTACCTTGGAAGTTTTTGTTTGATTTATTATAGATTTCGTAGGATGTTATTTATGTAGGTGGCTTACTTATAGAAAGTACCCATAGAAAATTTGTCACTGCCCTGTGATCGTTAGATACTGTTTGTTACGTACGTTTTGATTTAGGTTTATATAGCAGATACCCGAGTAAGTATACTCGTATCTTCACCTAATTAATTACAAGTAATTACGTACAGTCTAAGTACATAAAATATACATTCTAATATTGTAACAAACGCAAAGCGTAAAATACCGACTTCAGTCTTATACGGTTTTCTCATGGATGCCATTGTTAGAAGACCAAATTGAAATGGGACTACACGGTAAGCACTCAAATAAGAATCATCAAAATCGATTCACACAGTCGAAAGTTCTAATAAGGTAATAAACATAAAAAATAGTTGAATTGAGAACCCCCTCCTTTTTTGAAGTCGGTTGGAAATAAATAAAAATGGACATAAATATTTATAACAAATTCTTCTTTTCGTGTCAGAATTTCTAGGCTGCCAAATGGCTTCTGTGTTGCTTTTAGCGTTGTGAATAGGTACCACTATTTGTAGCGGTCACCCATCCAAGTACCTACCTGCACATCGGACGTTGCCTAATTTTACCGATCGGTTGAGAACGGCTAATCGAGCTTCGCTATGATCACTATGGCTGATTGCTGGGATATACAACAACGCACCGACGGCTTCCCAAGCACGTATATAATACTAGTACTAAGACATATCTTAGTACTAGTATTATATACGTGCTAGGGAAGCTTACAACTTACTAGCTTACTTTAGGGAACATTATTTACGTGCTTGGTCATAACCAAGAAGGATTATTTCACCTGTTCTCGTAGTCAACTGAGTCACAGAATAAATAATAGCATCATCAAAGAGGCAAAAAAAATTTCTAAAGTAGGGAGTTTTGGCGGGAAAACGAAAAAGATCACGTTACCGCATTATATTGTTTTCCAAAACTTGTGTTATTTTCAGTGTTAGTGCATAAAACTGGTGGCATTTTATTCGTTAAGTGCTGAATTACAAGCATGAGTGTGGGAAAGTGGTATAATGATGGTGAAACGTTTCTTTTTGTGTTGTTTCCAAAACTCCATAGAAGCTTCTGGTAAAGTGCAACTTTACCAGTTGCTTATAGGACCACTTTACTAGGAGTATGACTTGACTAGACTAGACTATGACTTGAGTCTGACTTGACTTGATGACTTCGACTGTGACCTGACACATTATTTACGTGAAATATCATTAACTCGCTAAATTATCAATTACTTGACACTGGCTAAATACACAAACTAGAAGTGTGGAGCCAAAACACACATAAAAAAAAACTAAAGTACATAAGTAAAACATTTTTTTATATTCTAGCCCGTCCGATGTAATTTTTATTTTCAAGTTGACTCATGCGACACTGTATTTTAGTAAAATTTAAATAACTAGCTTAGACGACGAGCGACAATGTTAGACTTAATTTCATTTGTCGGCATTTTGCTATTAAACGTTTGACATCAAGTTGGTAGGTAAATAGGTTACCTAATTATTATACATTATAAATAGTTATACATAAATAGATAAATATCTAAGCACTGAAGTAATTAATAATCTTCATATATAATGGTGCATATGTATGAATGTTCAAAAGAAATCTGTAGTGTACCTACTTAATTGATGAATTTTTACTGACCTGAAGAGCACCATGGTGGAATAATATTTCGGTCTGACATGTAACTGCTATTACAGCTATCATAAGCATATTTACGTGTGTTTTTCATAATAATTAAGTTGGTTTAGTTTATCAAATATACAAAAGTAACAGATCTAATTATAAAACTGTCCAAACATCAAAACGAGCAATTACCGCGCTTTCTTTTTTTTTTTTTTTTGTTTTTTTTTTTCGGTAGGCTATTGTCGTTCATTCGATATCGTCTTGTAATAGAGAGATACGAGTAGGTACACATCAATGTACTTCACTACGAAAATTATTACATAAATAAGTACTTAAGTTTTTTATAACTTCTTCGTTTATAATAATCTTTTTTGTTTTCCCGCCAAAAACCATCTAAGTATTTATTGGTAACTTATTATGTATTTAGTGGTTTCCTGACTTTTGGCGGGAAAACGAAAAAGATCGCGTCGCCGCATTGTAGGTATTATTTTCCAAAACTTGTGTTATTTTCAGTGTTGGTGCATAAAATTGGTGGCATTTTATCTGTTAAGTGCTGGATTACAGGCATGAGTGTGGGAAAGTGGTATAATGATGGTGAAACGTTTCTTTTCGTGTTGTTTCCAAAACTCCATAGAAGTTTCAAGTAAAGTTGCCACCACTTTACTAGGTGTGTGACTTGACTAGACTAGACTATCACTTAACTTGATGACTAGGACTGTGACTTGACCCATAGATACCCGTATATATAATATTAATTAACTTGAGAATTTATCTATGCTTGACGCTGGCTAAATAAACAAAAGTGTGGAGCCAAAACAAACAAAAAAACAGTGGTTTCCCGCCAAAACCTTGTTTTTTCCCAACTTTATTACAACCAGAATGCATAATAAGTACTTAGGTACCTATTTTTTACGCAGATTCACTAGCAAGCAGCATCATATAAATATCACGCGACATTTAATGTAAGCGAAGCACTCTACTACCTACATATCCCTACTAATAATATAAAAGTGAAACATTGTCTGTTTCTTTGATTTTATTTCTTGTAAAAGCTCGCAGATATAGTCTTACTTTCATTGGAAAGGTCTTGTTCTAAAAATGAAATGACCTGACCCTTGTACCGTTTGGTCTGAATTACGGAGATAATTATTTGTTCTCGCGTATTATTTAAATTTCATGGGCGAGGTATTAAATGAATTGAAATGTTTCAAGTGGAACAGTTCGTGAACTATGCTCGTGGCCTTCGCTGTGCTGCTCGCTGCGTTGAAAGCCGGTGCTCAGGACCATTCATTGAGCACGGCATCGCCTCCGCAATCTCCACCACTCCCGTTCATGGATCTGTTCACCAGTGCATCGAATTACTTCTCCGAGCCAATCCGCAAAACTTCCTCAGACCCCGGATATTATGTGTCATGCCCAAAGACAGATTCGCTAACATCGTTCGCTAACGTTTTGGGTGCCGCAGCCAAGATTATGATATCCGCAGCGGTGATTTTAGTTCTCAAATTGTTGGCAGGCAAACTACTTCTGATGCCGTTACTTTTCGTACTGACGGCGAAGTTAGGACTGAAAGCGTTCTTACTGTGGCCGATGATATCGAAGATGATTAAGTATTTTAAGAAGAAAAAGAAAAAAGGCCACAAGTCGAGGGTCATTATGGATTGCTCGCCGAGGGTTGCTTGCGTCGTTCAGAGAGCCTCCCGCAACGGTTTGGCCAGCAATATGGGATCGGCCGTTGCGTTTTCTCTAATCGATGATATTGAAGAGGACAATTTATTCGCCAAAAGTTTGCTGTCAATTTTTGCTGGTGATAAAGTGGCTGAATGTATGTCGCTCGAATGTAGTTCCGGAATAGATATAAGCTGACAGTTTAATGTTTACCAACAAATGAGTATGTAGGACAATGTAGTTGCTTCATTCGGAATTATTGTGACCTAGATTTTCATGAGCCAAACTGTATCAGAAGTGCTTAGTTGCATTGTGCTTCGATAATTTTATAAATACATCTATAGTAGCTGTTTCTGTTTAATGTACTCAGTCGTCATGGAACGAATGCAGGTTGCGTTAGTGGTGCTAATTTGGTTGACTTTTTCTATGAGTGTTTTTGGAGATGCAGTGGCATATTTCCCACCGCCTGAAGCGAGGGCGATGTATCCGTTACAATTCAGTCAATCGCAGTTTCAACCGTATAGCAGAAACGTGATGCCACAAGGACATATACTTGTTCAAGAGCACGTAATCCCTCGGGAACGGATGGAACCTCAAGAGCAAGTACAGCATCACACGAGCGTGCCGGACAGATCATTAGGAAGTTTTAACTCCACTGTTGATGAAGAGTCTCGCCTGAGTGAAGAATACAATTTCCGTGCAGCAAAGAGCGGCTATGAATACCCGACGCATTCTCCAGCTCCATACCCTCAAGCGCCTGCGTATGGCTACAATCAACCGGCGCCAAGTTACAGCCCTCCATCTTCTGCACAACCTGCTCCAGGTTACGCTCCATCTGCGCCCGTTCATCAACTACCGACAGCGACGTCCAAATTCTCAATATTAAAACCAGACCTATCCAGTCTCATCAAACCAGTGACGACGAAAGTGGCCGGGAAAGTAAGTGGGCTCATCGGCCTGGTTCTCTCTCTTCTCACAGGCACGACTTCGGATGACATTGAAATGAGAGGCTTTAAGGATTTAGTCATAAATGGCATAGTAAAGCCTCTCTTGGTAGCCAAAGGTGGAATAAAGTCCTTGATAAGTAAGCTGACGATTCCATTGATATCTTTGTTGTTGATTAACTTGGAGGTGCTGATTACCGTCTGGTGGCTGTGGGAGGAATGCCCGGAACCAATAAAGCCAACGTATGAGTACACCAAGCCAGCATACAACTCCTATAGATAAGCTACTTGTAATTTAGTTATAACCCAGTTTATTTATTTGTACATAGGAATTTATTGAGACTGAGTTAGTGGCGTTATGTAAAAAGTTGGTTAATATTAAAAGTTTCTACGATATTTTATTGGTCTTCATTTGTCTTGTAGAAAATATGATAAGTAGATTTTTAGTTTCAAGGCATACTTTAATAATAATTCCAAAAAAAGACCTGTATATTAAGTGTATCTCCTCATTATTCAATACTGTTGTTCCACAACAGCGGAGAGCCGCGAAGCATCATCTGTAGAGTCCATGTAGAGGTGAAACAACTTGTGAAATTTGATATTTGATACCTTTCATAATTTTTGGAAATTGAACTGGAAAAATAACCTTTTTTCTATCCTCCATTTAGAAACCTTTCGTCAGTAAATGCTTTGTAACTTTACGGCAATTGATTCAAAGTTAATTCTTTTCCTTTTGCTTACCTCCATCCTCCATTCTCACATTTTCACTGTTGTAAATTAAATTACTGTCATGAAATAGAGAAAAATTCTAAGCATTACGCGCCAATACCTTTTTAATTTTTTTCTGAATCCGCAACGTAATGTACCTACGCATTCTACCGAAGAGATACCAATTGTTCCATTTTCTAAAATGTTTCTTACTTTTTTTTTATAAAACATTAAGTAATGGTCTTTATTTATGATTATTCTACATGTATTCTACTTTTGAATAAATACTTTTTTATCATATCTATACGAAACGTGTTCTTCGTAAACAGTATCTAGGTATAGTAGGCAATTAGGCCCGAATTACAAAACTAAGTTCAGTCGTCGATTGTTACTCGGAGATTTCAATTACTAATTTAAAAAAATTAAATCTTATCTGGAGCGTAGCTTCACGACTGAGCGTGGTTTTTATAGAGTTTTTATAGACTCATAGGTGGCCTTCAATCACTAGAAACAGAATGTTTAAATATTTGATCGCCAGTTTGAATCATGTAGCTCTTATAACTCTTATAATATATTACGATACGAGGGTTTTTGGAATACCTATAAGAAAAATTACCTTTCAAAACGATCTGATAAAATATCAAAGGCGACACATTTTACTAGCGTGTATATTACGTTCGAAATTTTATAATCGTCGGCATCTTATATAACCTTTGTAGTAGATAAAAAGGGCGAATAATGGAATTAAGGAGACAATTTCTGTACTATGTTAGACGGTAGGTGCCTGAATTCGTTACGTCAAGCTCCCTATTACACCTAATTGGATGTACTGTAAAGGACCCAGACGCAGCGGGAAATATAATATAGGATTGGAGAGTTTATTGAATAAGAGGCGGCATTATCTTGTTTTTATTACAGCTTCTGTGGTGTGGTGGTTAAGCGGTAACTCATAAGCTGTCACATGCTGTCGCGGGAATCGAACCTGCCGCCTCCGATCAGCCGATCAGCTCAACCACCAAACCACAGAGGCTGTCAATGTTTACAGTTACAGTTATTACAATAAGCAATGGTTTTAGTATTAAAATTCTCATGAGTGTGATTCATTTTAAATTAATATATTCCCGACTGTTACTCACGAAATCGACATACTATTCGTGTAAAATAAGCAATTGTTAATTTATATACAATGAAATCTTGTGTTTTCAATTTAATGTTTATTAAAAATGAGATTATTTTCCAACATACACCTGCTACAATAAGCGTATTATGCCGTTAAATTTCGTTAAGTTTTTAACCAAGTTAAATACTTAAAGCCTCTGTGAGTTATCACGTCACCTCGTTATTCCGCTGACGCCCACATTCATTAACTTTATCTAATTGTCTGCATGCTGGACGTCTGACCGACTGTTCGTTAGCGTCGAACACGTGCCACTCAAATATGATTATAGTCTGCACTAGTAAGTGTACCCTAAGCCCTAGGCTTTGGGCTTTGAACGAGTTAACTTTAAGCGCAGCGTCATTAAAGCCTCACTAGACGTTCCACCGCTGCTGACACCGACAAAATGTAATAAAAATACCATGTCGGATAAAAATTCTAATACCATTATAGTGTGCCTTAGGCCCTAGGCTTTGAACTAGTTAACTTGATGCGCAGCATCGTTAAAACCTTACCAGACGTTCCGCTGCTGCTGACACCGACAAAATGTTATAATAATACCATGCCGGATAAAAATCCTAATACCATTATAGTGTGCCTTAGGCCCTAGGCTTTGAACTAGTTAACTTGATGCGCAGCATCGTTAAAACCTTACCAGACGTTCCGCTGCTGCTGACACCAACAAAATGTTATAATAATACCATGCCGGATAAAAATCCTAATACCATTATAGTGTACCTTAGGCCCTAGGCTTTGAACTAGTTAACTTGATGCGCAGCATCGTTAAAGCCTTACCAGACGTTCCGCTGCTGCTGATACCGACAAAATGTAATAATAATATAATGCCGGATAAAAATCCTAATACCATTATAGTGTACCTTAGGCCCTAGGCTTTGAACTAGTTAACTTGATGCGCAGCATCGTTAAAGCCTTACCAGACGTTCCGCTGCTGCTGACACCGAAAAAATGTAATAATAATACCATGCCGGATAAAAATCCTAATACCATTATAGTGTGCATTAGTAAGTGTACCTTAGGCCCTAGGCTTTGAACTAGTTAGCTATAAATGAAGCCTAGTTAAAGCCTCGCTAGACGTTCCACCGCTGCTGACATCGACAAAATGTAATAAAAATACTATGCTGGATAAAAATACTCCAACAAGCATATTTGACGTGTGATGTTTATGAATAACTTCACTACTGAAATGGGATGATAAAAAATCGAGAGTTTAGACCACACGCACGACTGAAGTACCTAAAACTTCGGCCAGTATAACTTTGTTTTTGCTTTGTTTAATGTTAACGTCGCCACCTTGACAATTGTAATTTGAAATTGTCATTTTACCGGACATACAAACATAATAATACAAATTATAAGTAATTTTAACTGTGTTTTGTTGACATTGGAGATCTACGTTAACCAACAACTTTCAACTTCCGTTCGCCTCATCACGCATTTACCAGCTTACTCCCCAAGTCAATCGTGAGTAAAGAAGTTTTATTTCAAAAACTCATAAAATTAATAAGCCGGTGGTATGTGCGTAAACGGGCTCAAAGAGCAAAGGCTGTGGATGATCTATCGAATTCAACTCCTTGCAAGTGTCACTACGTCTACTCTACAACGCTGTATGCGATCCCCTTAGAACATTACAACTGTTTTTAATTGATATATATTTTTAATTTTTTCAGGTGCGATAGTGGTCAAACGAAAGCCTATAAAACAATAAAAAAAAATATAAATGAGCTAATTAAAAAAAAAATTATATCTTTATTATATAGGTATATATGTAGATGCTTATATTGTTTAGTTAATACATGTTGGTAGATGATTTAGTTTAGTGTTTTTATATTTTTGTATTTTTTTTGTACATTAACAAAGTATAGTGTAGTATCTACAGTGTTAGTTTGATCTAGAAACAGTGCAGAAGCTTACTAGCAGACCAGTTTCGATTTCATTCAGCACAATTATTTTCATTAAAATTATAGTCCAGTCATAGTATACTACAATTAATTAAAACGCTAGATATTTTTATACGCTACGTTACTACTATGCTATGTTAATAATCATGATTTATTTAAGTAAGTACTGTGAAATAAAACACTTTCCCTCCTAGATTTGGCATTCTGTGACACGGTCTAAACAAGCCATCCAGCATTTAGGCACGCGGGGAAAGCATGCACAAATCACGATTTTCACGCACGAATTATGTCGAACGGTTTTTAGTCGCTCGCTTTATGGGAACGACGTTCGGAAATCAAATTCTTGGCGCCATTTAACGTGCTCATTTGGATTACAATTTGTTCACTCAATTTTTTATCCTTTTCAAGTTTTTTTTGTT
Organism: Ennomos fuscantarius; assembly: GCA_905220475.3. Classification (NCBI taxonomy): domain Eukaryota; kingdom Metazoa; phylum Arthropoda; class Insecta; order Lepidoptera; family Geometridae; genus Ennomos; species Ennomos fuscantarius. The sequence continues at coordinate 5,708,581 of HG992033.1, forward strand.
TTTTTTTTTTTTTTTTTTTTTATATGAGTGAATGATGTGACGAGCTAGTCGTTTACCTGATGTTAAGCAACACGGCCGCCCATAACAGAACAGTGTCACTCGGAACCCCAAAAGATAGAGTTTCACGCGACACTGCACTGCGCACATCATCCTGAGACATCAGCACAGTCTGGTAAGATTACTCGACTGTGAGATTAGGTCATAAAGTCTCATTTGCCCAGTAATTTCACTAGCTACATTGCCCTTCAAACCGGAACACAGTAGTGCTTGCACACTACTGCTTGGCGGCAGAATAACTGGCAAAGCGGTGGTACCTACCTAGACGAACTTTGCAACAAAGTCCTACCACCTAGTAAAAGTAGTGTTTGTTTTGTTTTGGCCCCACACTTTTGTGTATTTAGCCAGTGTCAAGTAATTGATAATATTATTATTATATCAAGTTAATTAATATCATATTATGTGTCAAGTCACAGTCCAAGTCATCAAGTCAAGTCATAGTCCAGTCTAATAGTTTCAGCCGTAGATGTACTATACATGTTTGTTCGTATAGTAGATATACTTCCTATAACTATTTGGTGAGGTTAATAAAACCTAAAATGAATGTTTCGATGAAATGTTAAGGAAATATTGCGACAAAGGTGGTTGGATAAGTATATTATTTATTATCTAACATATTTTTGTGCCTATTTCGTAGGTTTGTTGATGTTTTATGTTGTGGGATGGCAACCAACACATAACATTTTATCACAAATACGAAGGCATGGTATACAGTATGGACAGATGGATATCCAGTACGAGTATCTTTTATTTTATCTGTGTCATTTTACTGCAATATTTGCTTAAAGTACGTGTGAGGAGTTTTGGCGGGAAAGCGAAAAGATTGCGTCACCGCATTGTATTATTTTCCAAAACTTGTGTTATTTTCAGTGTTGGTGCATAAAATTGGTGGCATTTTATTCGTTAAGTGCTGGATTACAGGCGTGAGTGTGGGAAAATGGTATAATGATGGTGAAACGTTTCTTTTCGTGTTGTTTCCAAAACTCCATAAAAGCTTCAAGTAAAGATGCCACCACTTTACTAGGAGTATGACTTTGACTAGACTGACTTGACTTGATGACTTCGACTGTGATTTGAAACATATTTGCGTGAAATATCGATAACTTGATAAATTATCAATTACTTGACACTGGCTAAATACACAAAAGTGTGGAGCTAAAACTTAAAAAAAAAAGTACGTGTGAGGAGAGTTTTGGCGGGTAAACGAAAAAGATCGTGTCACCGCGTTGTATTATTTTCCAAAACTTGTGTTATTTTCAGTGTTAGTGCATGAAATTGGTGGCATTTTATTTGTTAAGTGCTGGATTACAGGCATGAGTGTGGGAAAGTGGTATAATGATGGTGAAAAGTTTCTTTTCGTGTTGTTTCCAAAACACCATAGAAGCTTCTGGTAAAGTTGCCACCACTTTACTAGGAGTATGACTTGACTAGACTAGACTATGACTTGACTTTGTGACTTGACTGTGACTTAAGAAGTTTTGCTTCATAGCATTAAGTCCTCGTTGTACATCATTTCTGGTCTAAGATTCTTTATTTCTCAAAGAACATAGTTCACTCGCTGAGAAATGATAACTAGTTAAATACATGAGTTATTATGGTACATAGTTTGCCTTTGAGCATGCAGGCGTAAATGCAAGAACAAATTATTAAATAAGGTGGGTAAGCAAAAAAATTTTTTTTTTTTTTTTTTTTTTTACTTCAAACTTGTCTAGCATTTGACCACGCTCTCACCTGATGGGAAGTGACGATGCGATCGAAGGTGTAGCATGCTAGCCAAGTAAATACCTATTCACTCTTCTCTTGAACACGCCCGGGTCATATTTCGCCGGAAACACAGACGCTGGCAGGGCATTCCATTCCTTAGCCGTTCTAATTAAGAACGTTGAGTCAAATCGCTTGGTACGAATGGGTGGTATTTCGACCACAAAAGGATGGCGCTTAGCCGAGCGTCTAGTAGTCCGGTAGTGGAATGGTGATGGGAGAATTAGATCATGCAGTTCTTGAGCGCATTCACCGTGGTGTAATCTGTAAAAAACCGACAGACTTGCCACCTTACGTCGATGTGCAAGGCTCTGGAGCCTTTCACCAACCAAAGTGTCGTCGTCAATGAGCCTTTTGGCACGCCGTTCAATCGAGTCCAGAGCCTCAAGCTGGTACTTGGCAGACCCGTCCCACAGGTGGCAGCAGTACTCCATACACGATCGGACTTGTGCTTGATACAGATTTAGAAGCTGTCCAGGTGTGAAGTACCGCCTTACCTTGGACAATATGCCGAGTTTTTTTGAAGCTACTTTGGCTTTGGACTCGACGTAGGATCCAAAGTTTAGGCTTGACGTGAGATCAACGCCCAAAAGCTCAAGATGGTTTCCTAAACTTACAGATACACCACGGAATGAAGGAGCCAGATGGAGTGGGCTCTTTTTAGCAGTGAATAAACACGCCTGTGTTTTTGCAGCATTGAACCTAACCAAGTTAGCATCGCCCCAATCGGACACGGCTTTCAAAGCCAGGTTCATGCGCTCAACCATAGCCTCTCTCTCAATCCGGACGTCGTCACCACTGGCTCGGGCACTGGATGTGTATCTTTCAACAACAGTACTATCATCTGCATACCCAAAGGTACCGGGCTTTAGCAAATCATTGATGTGGAGTAAGAATAGTGTTGCTGAAAGAACTGACCCCTGAGGTACACCAGCATTAATAGCTAATTGATCGGAAGAGCAGCCATCAAGAACTACTCTAAGCGATCGTTCCCTCAAAAAGTCTGATATCCAAGTGCACAAACCAGCAGGTAGTCCGTAAGATGGAAGCTTATTCAGAAGACCGTCGTGCCAGACCCGATCAAATGCCTTAGAGACGTCTAGAGATACAGCAAGTGCCTCTCCATGCATCTCTAAGGCTTCGCTCAATATGTGAGTGGCATACGCGAGAAGATCCCCAGTGGACCGGTTTCGGCGAAATCCGTATTGCCGGTCACTGAGGAGATCATTGTCTTCAAGGTATGCCAAGAGCTTGTTGTTAATTATACGCTCCATACTCTTACAGAGAATGGAGGTAATTGAGATGGGTCGATAGTTGGCAGGATCAGCACGACTGCCCTTCTTAGGTACAGGTTGTACGTTGGCTAGCTTCCAACTCATAGGGACTATTCCGGTGTCCAGAGAGAGGCGAAATAGGCGTGTTAGAATGGGAGACAACTCAGGTGCACAGTTCTTAAGTACAATTGCAGGTATACCATCGGGACCCCTGGCTTTGTTCACGTCTAGACTGCGTAATGTTTTTAGTACTTCCTTCTGACGTATGCGTATTTCCGGCATGAAAACACCGCATTGTGGAAGGCAGGGAGGTACCTCATTAGCAGTATCTAAACGCGAAGCTTCTGCAAAGAGAGTGGCAAACAAGTTTGCTTTTTCTTTTGCAGTGTGAGCCAGCGATCCGTCTGGTTTCAATAATGGAGGCAGTGAGGATCGACAGAAGTTCGCTTCAACCGATTTGGCTAGGGACCAAAAAGCCTTACTACCCGCTGGGTAGGAAGCAAGTTTAGTCCCTATTCGACCAATATGATTGAAACGAGCCTTCCTTAATTCCTTCTTACAGGCCTTGGCGGCAACGTTAAAGGCTTTCTTCTTAGCTCGAGTGTCCGAGGCCTTGCGTTTTCGAGCGTCAGCCCATGCCAGATATGCCGCATGCTTCTGCGCTTCAGCACGTGCACATTCGGCTCCAAACCATGGGCTGGCTTTGCTGGTCACGGGTTTATCGGAAAATGGAATAAAATATTCCATAGCCCGACATACTACCTCAGTAACCGCATTCGCGCAGACCGTCGGATCTCCAGAAGAAAAACACGTTTGCCGCCAAGGATATGAAGCGAAGAAATGTCGCATCTCGTCCCAGTCTGCTAAGTTGTATCTCCAGACACGCCGATTGCTCTTAGGGCTTGGGTCAGGCGGGGAGTATACTGAAACGGACTTGACCAGACAGTGATCGGAACTACCAATGGGTGAGGATACCGCCACAGAGTATCGGTCTGGTTCAGTCGTGAGCAGAAGGTCGAGGCAGTTAGCAGTGTGGCTATCAATATCAGGCACTCGCGTTGGCTCTTTAACAATCTGCGTTAAATTGAGCGCCAAAGCGAGCTTACGCGTCTCTCTCCCAGCGTGGTCCGTGATCCGGTGTGGGACTAACCACTCCTGGTGGTGAGCATTAAAGTCCCCCAGAACAACAAGCTGAGCCGAAGGATAGCGTTGCTGAGCCACATCTGCCGTTTCACTGAGATACTCCATTAGAAGAGTTGTCTCCCGGTCACCGCTATGTGATCTGTACACACCAGCATAGAGAATTTTCTCAATGCCGGTGTCCACAAGCACCCAAATCACCGAAAAGTGGGGATGTTCAAGGTTTCGGAGACGCAAACAGCAAATGTCATCACGGACGTAAACGCAGATACCAGCGCGTGGAAGGAAGCGGTTTTCCAAGATGAATCCTGGATAGTCCAGATATGCCGTGTCTGATGGACATCCTATTTGCGTCTCAGTCAAGAAGAGCAAGTGCGGTTTGTTGGTCTCCAGATGATGATGGACCGCTTGCAGATTTGAGTGCAGCCCACGAATATTTGTGAGGTGCACTTTAAGAGTGAGGACGTGCATCTGCCGTTTAAACTTGCTCAATTTATTTGACTTTTTCATAGTTGGGTGAGTTAGGTAGACAAGTAGGAAGTGGACGAGATATTGGGATGCTAACCCTCAGTAATAGAGAAGCTCCTACGCCAATGGAGAACTTGCGCGGAGACTGCGGGGACGCCCGAACCCCCCTGAAATTGCCCACAAGTTCCTCACTTCCAGTCGCCAACTGGCCCTGTGGACAACCTCAGGATTTTACACAAGCGGTGGGGCAGCCTTTCGTAGTTGGCTAGACTACTACTTGGGCCCCCTACAACTTGCGGTCGGCCAGCAGAGAGCACCGTGCTTCGGATCCCGCTACCCTCCGAAGCAAGGTCTCCGACGCGAAAGCATCTCCATCACCAATACCGGTCTGCATACCCAACACAACTGTCCACATCTACTTGTCAGAACGGCTTCATTAGACATCACGATGGAACACGACGAGTCGCTTGGCATCGTGGTTTAGTCTAATGGGTGGTAACTAAGCCGGCGGCTAAGGCCTTCCACCAGTTATTTGGTTGCTCTTTTGGCACCACCCAGGGGTCACGTGTAGGGAAACTAGGGTTAAAGCCTACGGACGCGAGCAAACATAAACCCCCAAAACAACACAAGTCTGGTTAAAGATTATGTAGGTTACAGAAGTAAAGTAGGATCAGTCAAAATGTGGATTTTCAATAGTTTTTTAAACGATTGGAATGATCATTTTGTGCCTAAGTATGAATAAATAAATAAATAAATAAATGAGTTTTAGATCTATTTTCAATGCGTTATTGATGTGTTTATTAAGACGATTTGAATGAGTTGAATTTGTGCATGTGTCTGTAAAATTTTCCAAAATATTGGCATCCATCCTTACTGGATATATTGTAATTTTACGGTTGTATCTTTAGATGGCTTGGACTAACTACCGCGGCGTTGTAAAAAGAAAATCAGGTTTTACCTCGGACAACAATTTTACGAGCTATGTTTTCAGTGATTATTTTGTTGCGAACTTTTTTTATGTTACAATACAACAGTTCTAATTAGGTACTTCTAGATGCAACACGGATTTGATTTGTAAGGATTAGGGGTTAAGGTTTTAGGAACTTGCAACTACCCACTAAAGTAAATGAGACTTTGATATAAGTAGTTATGTAGTTGGTAAATAGTTATTAGTTTACAGTTACAACTTAATTTTGGGGCATTTCCATTTACCTATTCTAGGTAACCACCTTCGTAAATCCAGTATCATTTACGACTAACAATTAAATGAGGATCATATATCTTGATTATAAACAGTAAAAAACTTATCCGCTTTTCCATGTCGCTTAAAAAGCTATACCTATATCCATTCCCCTATTCTTCCCTCACTCCGCTTTTGTTCAAGTTCATAAAATGCCGTGTGAACTGTAATTTTTCAAATTGGAACGGCAGAACGTAACTGTAAATCAAACTATTCCGTTTGTAATAAATTCATGGCTCCGATTGTGCGGCGACCGTTCGCCAGCTATGTAAATTCACAATTCGGCTATTGGGTAAGTATTCAACTATTCAATTGTAGCTGGTTGTCACAGAATATCAATCTGAATTCAAAGCATAGATGCTAGATAATAGAATATCGTGAGGTCTCCGATTAGAGTGGCTGCTCTCAATACCATTATGGCATTAATTTAATCGATGTTATCTTTTAAATTTCGATTAAAATTTTGCGGCATAACTGAAAACTTTTGAAAACCTAGGTTTTGTTCCTGCTATAGAAATATCATGGACTAGTTTTGTTTCCTTGCATTTGTCGCGTATAATGTGTAGGTATATAATATATGGACCGCTTCTGAAGTGTGATGGTTGAGCAGGTCGGCTCAAAACCCGGAGGCAAAGGGTTTGGTTCGACAGAACAAGAATATGCTCAGAAAAAAAACTGCATATACTTGTTCTATGGTTCTCGTAGTTCCTGGGTCCCTAAAGGGAATCCTTGTTAGGGTCCACGATCTATGTGACGTTGGGCGCTATTATTATTATTATTCACACATAAAAACAATTCAGATGCATGAAATGTAATAGAATGCGTTCACCCCGTAGAGAGACCGTTAAAAAGATTTTATTTTCATTTTTATTCGATTTCAGTACAGCTGAGCAAAACCACGTATCTCGATTGCAACCAATAGAAACACAAATTTGTATGGATTTGACAGTTTTAATACGCAGATTATGTGCATAGTTAGTATAGAAATGTCTCCTGTTGCATTGCAATCAAAGTTTCGTGACTCCCTAGAAATACTATGTTCCTCTGTATCTATTTTTTGTGTATTTGATTGATATTTTAATCAACTGTGGTCAGATTTTAAATTTATAACAGGTACATTGATATTCCAAGAAATTAATAACATTAGAAGCTACGCAACTGTGTACACCAATGAGCAGGTTCTTAGATACTGGTGTCGATTCTGTGTCGCATTCTCTAAAACTAAATTTAAAGTATGGCGGTACTCTTCTGATAAAGGGGAAATGAAAAAGACGGAAATATGTTAATTTAGTTTAGCTTTAGAGTATGCGACACAGAATCGACACCACTTTCTAAGAACCTATCAGTAATGAAGTATGGTATCAGTATAAGTATTTTGTATATTTAGCGTGACTTAAATAAGTTACCTAGATAATGTCTATGTGTGTTGACTCTCAGTTTGGCCTAATTTCCATGAAATCTGTTTTGTACTGGAACAGTAGGTATCGAAGTATAAGCGTATTATACTTGGGTATGAGGAGGAATTAAATTTCACAGCTAAAATAAGTACGTCAGTTGAAGGTACATGTTTAAATATTAGGTCTTTACCTATGAAATTGCCGTTTTGTTTGAAAAAAGTTAAAGTATTTTTTTTTCGAACTTATTTATTTCTTTTATTCAAAGTAATCACCCCTGCAATCAATGCATCTTTGCCAACGCTGTGGCAGTTTATGGATGCCCTTCTTGAAAAAATCAGCAGGACGGGAGACAACAAACTCTTCAAAGGCGTTTTGTACTGCCTCTCGGGAATTGAATTTTTTTCCCGCTAAAAAGTTGTCCAAATTTTGGAAAAAGTAATAGTCGGTAGGCGCAAGATCTGGTGAGTATGGCGGATGAGGGAGAGCTTCCAAACCCAACTCATGCAGCTTAGAGACGGTCTGTTGTGCAGTATGGGGTCGCGCGTTGTCGTGAAGTAGCAGTGGAGACGACCGATTGACCAAAGCTGGTTGCAGACGTGCGAGTTTCGCCATCATTGTGGTCAGTTCTTCAATGTACACATCTGCAGTAATGCTCTCGCCGTTTTGTAAAAAGCTATGATGAATCACACCAGCACTAGACCACCAAACTGTGACCATCACCTTTCTAGGGGTCATTTTTCGTTTTGCACATTGCTTTGGTACCGAACCAGGATCTAACCAACTTCCTGAGCGCTTTTGATTGTCAAAAAGAATCCATTTTTCGTCGCACGTAACAATTCGGTTCAAAATTCCTTCTTTTCTGTGCCTGTTAAGCAGCACAAGGCAAGTCTCGACGCGCACGTTGCGCTAGCGATCGTTAAGTTCGTGGGGCACCCATCTATCAAGCTTTTTTATCTTGCCAATCTGTCGCAAATGGACCAATATTGTTTTGATGCTAACATCAAAAGCTGCTGCCAGCTCAGCTGTAGATTGAGATTCATCAGCTTCCACAATCGCCTTTAATTCATCATTGTTGACCAAAGTTTCCGGACGACCACGAGGTTCATTTTTCAAGTCAAAATTCCCAGAATAGAACCGAGCAAACCAATAACGGGTTGTACGTTCGTTTGTACAGTTCTCTCCGTAAACGTCGTTGATGTTACGTGTCGTTTGTGCCGCGTTGGTGCCACGACGGAACTCATATTCCATAATTACACGAAATTTCAAAGTATCCATTATGAGGAAAAATGTTGAAATGTAATGAAAATACAACGCTAATCAATAAACAAAAGACGTATATTGTAAATAGAATGTCATATTTTTAAAACAAAATTAATTTGAATTTAGAATTCATAGCCAATCAAAACTTTTTTTTGTTTGAAAAAGTCTGTACTGCAATACGGCAATTTCATAGGTAAAGACCTATTATTATGGAAAAATTTCCACCTTTTCTCCCGCATTAAACCTGCACGATTTTCGCAGAACCTAAATATCGAAATAGATACGTGTATCAATATCGTAAATAGATTATCATAAGTATCTTATGTTGATCTCGGTAATGACAGCTATCTGAACAAAATCTTATCTAATCTATGTATGTGATCGTTGGATCGTTTATTATTATTATCTTATCATCATTATATTGTATCAGCAGTTTTTGCGTGAAACCCACACAAGCAAAGAAATATCTAAATAAATATAAGAATATAAATAGACAAAAATATATTCAGAGAGGTCAAGACCAAGAGAGACCGTTGGATGCCAGTCACTGCCCGTGGTCCATCTGCATAGCTCACGGAACAATGCAACAGGAAAAATTTCATGCCTAATGTGAAAATTTCCATAGTAACTGCACATAAAATATGTATTAAAACTGTCAAATCCATACAAATATGTGTTTCTATTGGTTGCAATAAAGTTACGTGATCGCCTAGCTGGCTGTACCAGAAGAAATTTTATTTTCCCTTGGCTTAACTCGAGAACTGGTTGTACCAGGGGTTTAAACCATATTAACACTGTAGTGTTTGTATAATCTATGTTGTCTGTGGTGGTTGATGTTGTCTTGAGCACGCGGGTGTGGGGTAGTCAGTCACGCGCTAGCCACGAGTGAGAGCGGACGTCTACTGCCATACTGGTGTGTAACCAAGCCAAACTAGTGAGTACTACAAGTGGCGACGAGCAAAAAAGGTCAGAATAAAATAGCATTTCCTTATTATATTTGAAATTGATAGATGGTGGGTAAAAAGTAATAATTTTATAAATGCGTATTAAGCCTTACTATAAACAAGGCAAAGCCATACATATATATACATATATAAGGGTAAAAAATTGTCCAGTGATAAACCAACCCACCACGTGCTGTGTACATGTTCAATTATCCATTGTGGTTGTTTGCCTTATGTACGATGAATCAATGCGATTAACTTTTGTAAAGAGTGGGTAGAAGCAAAAAAAAAAAAATTGATTGATTTGATGAATTACATATTGTCTATTGAGTGCCCGCTTCAGTAGGTAATTAAATGGAAACCTATATAGTATAAAACATTTTGATGACATATCTATACATATAGGATTCAAAGTCCTGACTGACTAATTGACTTATATATCAACACACAGCCTAAACCGCTGGTCTTAGAGACTTGAAATTTGGAGGATGTGTTCGTTGTAGAGTGTAGGTATCCACTGGGAATTTTTTTTTTCGAAATTCCATCCATGGGAGGGCGGAATGGGTGGTTCAACTATCTATGAAAAAAATTCTTCTCTGGATCAATCGATTAGAAAATGTATACACAACATGTTCTTTAATTAAAATTATGAGATACGTGTATCACAGTTTTCCCAAAATAATCCTCCAGTTCTTCCTTATAACTATCCCAGCTGGATTGTTTGATTGAACTCAAAGGGGTAGTTCGATGGTGTTGTAGGTATCCTCTGAACAAACACCGACTTTCCACGGAACCACCGGTCAGTCACAGTTTTCCCAAAATCATCCCCAATTCTCACTTATAACTGTCCCAGCAAAATCAAATGTTTGATTGAACTCGAAGGGGTAGTTCGATGGTGTTATAGGTATTCTCTGAACAGGCACCGACTTTCCACGGAGCCGCCGGTCAGTATAGAGGCCACGATAACAGTGTTTTTACTCGCAACTTTTAATTTTAATAATTTTGGTGAGTATCAATTACGCAGCAACATAACTGTAGCTCTCTCTCAATTTTAATACGCGAGTTGAAGGACAGAGTATTCAATGTGTTCAGAAATACAATCAGATGCCTGTCCGCACTTATGTTTGACAGCTCTTAAGTTCGTGCTTATCTTTTGAGTAGAGTTTCATATAAATATAGTTTCCCAGAGTTTAAAAAAAACAAAAATTATTGCACTGTTTGGGATATTGTCAGTTTGCATAATATATAGAGAGAGTAAAGGCGTTTATAATGTTGTTTCGTTAGAAGATGTCAGACGCACACTAAGCTGGTTGTTGGAACCTGACATAATATATAAATTGTATATGAATGCAAATAAATGAATATGAATATATATATATATTCCTGTACTCTCACTCCCACTACTACCTATAAATAGTACCTAATAGTAATACTCAAAGGAACCTAATCATAATCGGGTGATGTTTACAAGAGTATACGATACTTTATGCATATTATGGAATGCCTACTTAGTTAATTTATTGAAATGATATTGCTTAACGTAGATGAACAATATCTTTAGAGATTAAATTTATGATCAGTATCTCTGTATGCTATGAATAATCAGAAATTAATGTAATTTCATCACTACACACTTGTTTGTCCCACATATTACTTACAAATAAGGGAGTTCGTTTAATTAATTAGTATCAGGGATAGAGAGACCTATCCTAGCACTTACTAGATAGGTTTTGGTATAAAAAAGAAATAATGAAATTAAGTACGTATAATTTGAATAATAAAATCTACAATATATTAGTCTTCGGAGTATATAATTATTCAATAGTTTCTTAGTGATTGTGTAGGACTTATACCTACTGCGTGATTTTGAAAATAGCACCTACCTACATCGCAAACGTAGAACCAATGAATAATACCTTATTATATTAAACCATATAGTATTTAGATCAGAATAGATGGGTTATCATTAGACCCTCATTGAATCATTATTTTAATAAAAATGCATATATAGGTGCGTGTTGTGGTACGGTAGTATAGACCGTCATTAAATTGAAAACTATACTTATGTTGATGTGTGAGGCAGTACGGGCCTTCATGAAATTGTAAACCGTGCGTGTTGTGTTACGGTAGCATAGACCGTCATTAAATTGAAAACTATACTTATGTTGATGTGTGAGGCAGTACGGGCCTTCATGAACTTGTAAACCGTGCGTGTTGTGTTACGGTAGTATAGACCTTCATGAAATTGAAAACTATACCTATGTTGATGTGTGAGGCAGTACGGGCCTTCATGAAATTGTAAACCGTGCGTGCTGTGTTACGGTAGTTTAGACCGTCATTAAATTGAAAACTATACTTATGTTGATGTGTGAGGCAGTACGGACCTTCATGAAATTGTAAACCGTGCGTGTTGTGTTACGGTAGTATAGACCTTCATGAAATTGAAAACTATACCTATGTTGATGTGTGAGGCAGTACGGGCCTTCATGAAATTGTAAACCGTGCGTGTTGTGTTACGGTAGTATAGACCTTCATGAAATTGAAAACTATACCTATGTTGATGTGTGAGGCAGTACGGGCCTTCATGAAATTGTAAACCGTGCGTGTTGTGTTACGGTAGTATAGACCTTCATGAAACTGAAAACTATACTTATGTTGTACTATTTGTGTGTATACGTATTTTGGTGTGTGAACGTACGGTACGGGACTTGTATTTTGGTGAGTGAACGTACAGTACGGGACTTCTAAAACATGTATGTTTGATTGTATGGTATGTAGTATACACCATCAGGAAATTGGAAACTATATTTATTAAGGGAGGGCATTAAGAAAATACACAATAAGGCCAAACCTTGTGGGGAGGAGCTATTAAAGGGAGACTACACAGCTAACAGTGGTTGAGAAACCTTTCTAGCCTATGAAAACCCTCATCAGGACATCCTGGTTGGTCTGCTGAGGCTTGAGAATGGTGCCCCGGTTACATTCCTGAACTAAGTTCATGATTCTTATTACGCGTGCGAATCGTGATAACAAAATGTACTATTGTGCGATGGAAACCAATTTCCACGAACACAGTTTATAGGACCAAACTGTTGTAGACGCCCTGAATGACCGAATACGTTGTATATGGGCAATTGGGTGCGCTGGTCAAGTTAATTCGATGTAGTAAAATATGTACATATGTACGATGTAATATGTATGTAAAATAGGACTAAAACTTGATTTCAAAAAGGAATACTGGTAAAGTCTAATGGTTTAGTTTGTCCATGGTGGTGATATGGCATTAATAGAAGTACGGATTTGTATGAAATGACCATAGAATAAGTAATATACTAGAACTGTAACGTAAATGTTAAGGATATAATGAATACTAGAAAATAATGCATAACAAGTAAATAATCGTAACAAAAATGTAATAAAAAGATGTAGAGAAGTAGATGCAAGATAAATGCTGTAGCTAATGGTCGTCAATTGGTGAGCTAAGACTGTTTAATACCATTCCCTACCGGCCACAGACGAATAGGGAGGTTGAGAGGCAGAATCGCAATATTTTGAAAAGTTAAAATCAGTAATATTAATGAAACAGATTTGAAGGAAAACTTGTGGGTTTTACACACCACACTCACTGATAGCCTCTGTGGTGTGGTGGTTGAGCGGGTCGGCTCATGGCACCTGTGCGGTGGGTTCGATTCCCGCAGCAGGACAAGTGTGTACAGAAAGATAAAGTGCAAATGTGTACTTGTTCTGAGTTTGGGTATTGTGGGACCATGGTCCTCGTGATTTTTGGGTCCATAGACACGGAAAGTCCTGCAGGCCTATTATGAAACTCTGTTGCAAACACTGACTGTATAGCTGATACTAGTGCAACTGAAATTGGGAGCTGTCGATGGTTTGTGATCACGTAACGTTTTAAACTTCAATTACAATGGGTTCTTATCAATAACTTGCAATGTGAAGTTGTAACCGACCGATGTAAAAAGCAAGGCTATAATAGGAAACTTGTTTAAATGACTAGCCATTTCTATAGGGCTGTATTATACCGCTATTTTGTCTATGGTATTATTTAAAACAGTATATGTCAACTTGAAATTCAACATTTGGTCTTTGTAGAGAGGTAACCACAATTTTGCCAATGTCAACAGTAAATGTCATTAGGCTAATAAAAATTGGCTGACGAAATACCGCGAAGTGAAGTGGTGTATTTATTTGGATATTTACATTAAAATTATATTTTACACATGGTGACAAGCTCACAAACATGTTACAAATAAAAAAGTATACATATTTGTTATTAATAGTAAATTTATTACTTACAATTTACTGTTTGCAATTTGGGTAGGTAAGACATACCTACTTATTTCTTATGTATTTCAATCTTGGAAGATGCTCAATGTGGAGAAATAAAACAATAAAATGAAATAAAATTTCGTAAGTAGCAGCTTTGAGTTGTTTCTATGGATGATCAATTGTTGCTGTTTTTATGATTAAAATCCTCTTACATATTGTTGATGTTCATATCGATGAAATATTTTACGTCAAAAGCTGTATCCGTGCAGTGGATCTTTTGTTGAATTTAATTGCAATTAAATGTCGTACATGATCACAAAACCATGATTGTATCTGATTTCATATTGAAACGAATTGAAATCAATGTTACATGATTGGCCAGCAGGTTAGGGTCCAGGATCTGTATATGTGATCGTTGGGCATTATTATACTATATTATTATTATTCTTATAAGTCAGTAACAGGAAAGTCACTGAATTATTTTTTTTGGACGGAGGACAGGGAATGGAGGACTCAGAAGTAAGAGACAAAGATACTGCAAAAAAAAAAAAAGTAAAAAAGGGAAGGAATAGGGAGACAGGAAGCGAAGGGCTGAGAAATCGACAATATCAGGACATAAAGTATATGCAAAGGTCAAGGAAATTTAGACGGAATATAATACAAACGTTGTGACACACAGCTGGGGCAAACAGAAGTTGAAGAAGAAAACAATCTGACTAACTATGAAATACTAACTACGGAGAAACAATTTAGTTGTACTAGCAATGTATTATAGTTAACATGATTGAGTATGTAGTAGTTAGATGATTACGAAATTTGATAATAGATCAAAAATATAATTAAAATAAGGAAGGGATGTAGTGTTTGTATAATCTATGTTGTCTGTGGTGGTTGATGTTGTCTTGCACGCGGGTGTGGTGTAGTCAGTCACGCGCTAGCCACGAGTGAGAGCGGACGTCTACTGCCATACTGGTGTGTAACCAAGCCAAACTAGTGAGTACTACAACCACCACCGTTTGGCGGGAGCAACCTAGCTCCTAAGGTTGTTCCCGGGCCACTCCCGGAAGGAGGGGCGTGAGGCCCCGCTGTAAAGCGAGCAATCGTCGGAGGAGGATTGGACGTCAACGCTCTGCCGGTTAACCATCCTCCCCCACATAAACGAGGGAGGAATATCGTGGAGTTTTTTAGTCGGTATGAGTGCCCTTCTGGCACCTAGTCCGACACTACCCGTGGCCAACCCAGCCATGGGCATGCGTAAATGCATTTTTATTCACGAATAAAAAGGCCAAACTTTAAACCACAGCCGTTCAAAGCGGCGTTCTATAGGGGAGACCGTATATGTTGTGCAGTGGTCCATATGTCCTCCGGCTTCTGATGAAGCGGCCAATGTCTCACTGATATGTGGTATGAGGTGGTGGGACATTTCTGCAAATTTCGTCTAGGTAGGTACCACACCGCTTTTCCAGTTATTCTGCTGCCAAGCAGTTGTTTGCATACACTACTGTGTTTAGGTTTGAAGGTACACTGTAGCTAGTGATATTATTGAGAAATGAGACTTTATGACTTGATCTCACAGTCTAGTAATCATATTACTAAACTGTGCTGACTAGTAACGTATTTCAAAGTTGAAATATTGTAACAATACAATATTTCAACTACCTAAAAATGTGAGCCACCAATCACAGGAAGTTCGCAATAAAATAAAATTTGAATGACTAATAGACGATAGAGTGGACAAATTTTGGAAAATAACATAGTATTGTTTTGATAAATAAAGTTTTGGCTTAACCTTTCGAGTTTTTTCGAGTTCGAGTGTGTGTGTAAGTGTCCATTTGCCATTTTTAATTACGTATCCCATAAAGCTAGAAACCCATCAACACTGTTTATAGATTATAATAATGACTCTCTTTTAAAATGATTTTAGCAAAATATTATATTTTTTTGAGACAAGCAAAGAAAACTGTTAAATACTTATAACAACCTACTTCAAAGGTTATTGACCTTTTCTCTAAGGGTAGTTTTCTAAATGTTCCATTGTTATTAGGTACTGGGTAACGTGTTTTCGTTTGTAATTAAAGCTAAATATTAGTTCGTCTACGGGCCCTAAGTACTAAGCAATAATGACTGGAATGCTTTTGACCAATTATTTTGTTATATTTTTAGAGATTCGTAGGGCCTGGCTATTACATAGAGTATCGTGTCCCCCCATGGTCCCACCCCATTACAACCTCACATGTATTCTGTTATGTATATTCATTCCTTAACAATGTTACGGAAAAAGCCGCTTTTCATAGAAATCCAATAAACAGTTGTATTGGATTTCCGTATTGGAATCAGTAAATTTTACAATACAATGTTGGTTCTTTAGCATTATCTATACTCATATACTTTTACATATAAATATTCTTTAACTAATCTTTAATTAAAAGGCACTCATACCCGTCCGAGATTTTTGAGATTTATGACTGCAGTATTGACATATTGTGAAAGCATGAGTGACGAATGGAGGAATACGGGTAATCCCGGTAGTAGTGATAGTGAATAATTTTTCTTTTAATCTAATTAACCCTTACGATATTTTATTTTATTTGACATTACTGTAATAGCCCATTGGATTCTTTTATCACACTAATATTATAAAGGCGAAAGTTTGTATGTGTGTATGTGTATATGTTTGTTACTCCTTCACGCTCAAGCGGATGAATGGGTTCGGATGAAATTCAGTACCAAGATAGCTTATACATTGGATTAACATATAGGCATTTTACCCCAGAAAAGTGAAATGTTTCCGTGGGATGAGCAAATAATTAAAATACATTTTATCCGCGGCCGAAACCGCGGGGCGCCACTAGTTATTTTATATTTTGTTAATGTCTGAAATATTTAGTGTGGTAATTGTAATTGATTTTGTCATTTTTATCACAATATAATAAATATATGAATGTTTCAGACTAACGGGGCAACGATTTAAGCAACTGAAAATCAAAAGACAGCTGCTTGGTGTTTATAGGTTTAGGCTGTTTAAGCTTTTCGACTCGCACCGGCTTGGTCCGCGGGTCCAAAAACCTAATGTAGCGTGCATCTCACCTCACCTCCATTCCGCTGTAGATACGTCTCTCATTTGAAGCAAACGTCAATACAAGATGCGTGTTACCCTTATCGTGTGCTGAATAATACATGATCAGTTTGCATGACAAGTTAAGGTGTCGGAGACGGTTCCTTACAAACGTACAGACCTACGTATATGTGTCTACCTATGTACCATCTGAAAATGGGTATTGGATGCAGTGAGATTAAAATAAAAAGCATATAAATTTATAACGCTCAACGATAATATACATAGATGCTGGACCCTCACTAGGATTTTCTGTGTTTAGGGACCCAGGAACTACGAAAACCATGGTCCCAACCAGAACAACAGAAAAAAAGTGCAAATACTTGTTCTGAGTCTAGACTCAGAACAAGTAAGCACTTTTTTCTGTGTTCAAATATACCTGTAAAGGTACTTGTCCTGCCGCGGGAATCGAACCCGTCACCTCAGGCTTTTGAGCTGACCTGCTCAACCACCACACCACAGAGGCTGTGTGTGCATGATGATTTATTAACTAGATTTGCTGCGCGGTTTCACCCCCAGATCAAAAGTAGGTAGCCTATGTATTAATCCAGCATACAAGCTATCTCCATTCTAAATTTTCTTTTGCATTATACAAACTTTCGCATTTATAATATTAGTAAGAATTGCTATGCCTTTGTTCAGATTTAGGTTACTTATGAGTAATTCAATATTTATTTTATTTTTCCTTTTTATATTTTTGTAGTTTCAGCCAATAACTCATAACACAACAGCGTCACTCGGAATTTTAAAATATAAAGTTTAGTGCGACACTGCACTACGCACATCATCCTGAGACATAGTCTGATAATAAGATTACTCGAATGTGAGATCAGATCATAAAGTCTCAATTACTCAGTAATTTCACTAGCTATAATGCCCTTCAAACCAGAACACAGTAGTGGTTGCGCACTACTACTTTACTACTTTTACGGTGGAAGAATATCTGGCAAAGCGATGGTCCTACCTACACAAACTTTGTGGTACAGTACTTGTAAACAGTACAGTACTTACAGAGAATTAAAATAAATACACAAAATGCTCGTATTGAAATAGTAGTGCTTTATTATTATGAAAAATTTACTGGTATACCTACCTTAAATTTTATAGCAAATATGGATTTGTTGTATAGTCTTTTGCTTATTTGCTGTATGCCCCATTATATCTCTACTTCCATATACATTTTAATGGTGAAAATGGTTCGCTCAAATGTATATACAAGTTCATAATGCAAATGCTCTGCTACTAGGTACACAAAATTAGGTCAATATTCTCGCATAAAAATTTCGAGCGCAAAAAAGTCCCAAAAACTGTAACGCTCCTAAATAGGTTCTTAACCTATTTTGCTAGTAATTCCATAGCTCCAAAACGAGGACAACCCTTTGACCCATTCGGTATCTCTGCAAAACAGATCCGAACAAATTAAATGTAGAGGGAACTTGAGGGAAAGGAGTAACGTGAAACGTAGCCAGTAGAAGCTAAACTAGTTCAATTTATTTGGAAAGCTCACTTCTCGTTCCTCGTAATTAAACACTATTGTTGGAAGCTCCACACGAACTAGGTGGGTACTTTACAAAAGAGAAGGTAGACATCAAACGTTTTAGTATCGTGACATTGTTACATTTCTCCGTCTACCTGTGATGTCCTTCAAACATTAATCTTATAGGTCATTTGGTAAAAGTGCGTAATTCTTCAGAACGATCACAATACTCACTTTTGCTTAATCGAGCTTTTTGGAATGTTGCGCATCAATGACAATAACAATATAATCGCATCAAATTGATGTTTGTGTGAGAAGTATATCTGGGAATAAAAGTAGTCTATATGTAAGGGTCGTTTCGCAATCGAGTGTTTGTATCCGTGTGGCCTGAAGTACGGCGCGTGTGGGTGCGCGGTCCAGCGGCGCACAGCCAGCGGCGTCGATACGCGCACCGGCCTGACGTCGTCGCGGGCCGGCGCACTCCGCACTCCTGCCGCGGCTCACGTCACCCTCGCACCCTCGCTCTCCGGCCGCACCGAGCGCTGCCCGATCCACCGCGACGCGACCTTACACCGCGACTCTTGTGACTGTTTATAGTGCTATCAACCGTTCGGATATCGGACTTTGAGGTGTCCCATCCTCTGCTTCTGTTCTGCCACCAGTGAAAACAAACACATCGCAGAATATTAGCGCAGGCGCGCCTAGCTCGGACATCATGAGAGCGGCCATCTTGGTGGAGGACGCACTTTCGCCTCGCCCAAGACTCGAAGCTTAATCTGGCGAGCTCGTAACGGACTCGACGACAACAGCGGTGATGCGTCGTAGCCGGGGCTCCGCGAGAGCCGCCTTCTGAAGCCGCACCGCGCCGCTATCGATCGCGTGGCGTCATGGCGCTCGCGAAGTGAATGCGGACATCGGGATCGCGCCGCAGCCTCGGCGAGCGAGCGAAAAGCCCGGCCAGTGATAGTGTCGGAGTGGTCGCGCGGCATGTGAGACAGAGTGTCGCGCCGGCTGGGAGGGCGCGCGGGCGGCGGCGGGCCCGGCTGACCGCGCGCCATGGGCGAGGAGTACGCGCGCTCCCCGTGCGAGCGCTTCCCGGCGGCGGGCGCGTTCAGCGTGGCGCCGCCGGAGCGGCTCAGCCCGCCGCCGCCCGCGCCGCTGCCGGACCGGTTCTCAGCGTCGCCGCGGCGGGTGCGCCGGTGCGCGGAGGCCGAGCGCGCGCGTCGCCCGAGATACGTTCCGCCGGCCGCGCACGTGCCCGTAGAGCGGTACGTGCCACGGCCGCCGGCACCGGCGCCGCTGCGGCCGCCACCACCCGTTTACTGCGGGCTGGCTTGCCGGCCACCACCGCCAGCAGCTCGCAAGTGCTGCGGCCCGCAGTGCCGCGAGGACATCGCCAGCTCGCCGCCGCCCTCGCGCTACGTGGAGTATGTGGGTGCCGCTGCCGCGCGCCGGCTGGCCTGCACGCCGCCGCCACCGCCACCGCCGCAGCTGCAGCTGCCCTGCGAGCCGCAGGAGCCGCCTTGCTGCGTGCAGGCTCGCAGGCGACCGCAGCCTCCGCATGATTGGTAAGTAGCCTTGAGTAGCGCTTTTGATCAAGCCATTTGATTATTATACACACAATATTGAATACATATATAAACTGTAAACTATCTTAAGTAGAAAACATTAATGTGCCTAAACTTCGAACGAAGTCCGCTTACGAATGTACAGTTTTTTGGTTTGCATTGTTTACATACCGCCAACTGTACGTTTTGTCTGGACTGCAATAGATGTCTATGTAATCATAACATTAGGATTAATTTACCTCTTTAAAGCTTCGTTCTTTAAAAAAACCCAGATCAAAGAACACCACTCTAACATCGCAAAATGTAAACCTTAATACCTACATAATATAAAGACCACAAATATGTACCTAACGCTTCATTACCTTATTTATTAACATATTTACTACGTCGGTTAAACGAGTTAGGTATAGTATACTACCGATATACGTGCTTCTGGATACATTTAGATGGGGGATCCTGAACGGATTTAATAATTCACGATGATGGCGGCAAAGCCATTATAATTGGTTAATATTTCGTGGATAGGATTGATAACGCGTGATTGATGAGGGCGTAACGATCGCCCGCCACATTCGTAAAACGACTGACAGTTAAGAACTGATTGCCTTTCTCTCATTCTGAGGGAAACTGCGAGCCTTTTTGGGGTTACTGATCAGGGGTCGAAATGCGTAGAAACCGTGACTGATGATAGTAAATAAGAAAATAAGTAGTACATTGTACGGCCGAAGGAAGAAAGTTACCGATCAACGAGGGTGTAGCTAGTGTGAGTTAATACGCATTAGTAGAGAATATCAGTTTCTCCCGGGTGATTAATTATTGCTTTATACTTATTACATTTACTTACTACGAGGAAAATAAAAAGATACAAAAAAAATTCTCTATGTTTTTTCTTTCAGCTCATCACGTTTCGGTCATTCTTTTTTAAAGTTAGATTCAAGCCAGGTATTCATAAAGAAATTTGCTTGATATTTACTTGCTTGAGTGAGGGTTAGGTATTTATGTTTAACTTTATTTTTATTGTTCAGCGTTCAGTATTCACTGACACGCACTGATATTATGCATTTGGCTTACGCTCTAATTTGGGAAACATGTTGTATTTGGTAAGTACTTGTAGAGGGAAGACTAGTTGCAAGGAACTATTCGTATCCAGTACCTAAGCAAAAAGATTGTTTAAAAAGTTAAATTAAGTACTTAAGTAAATATAAACAAGAAAAAGGAACAATACTTACCAACCAAGAATACCAACGTAACGTGGTTATAATTATATTTGTTATGTTGTATACAGAGAATTCGCCCTATTACATGTTGTATACGTGGTTACTTTAATGTAAATTTTTCTCTATTTTTACACAGTAGGTGTATGTTTTACACACCTATTTGCCCTATTTACATAGATTTTCTAGTTTTTTTTTTGTTTTCGCTCTACACTTTTGTGTAGTTAGCCAGTGTTAAGTGTTTGATAATTTCTCAAGTCCAGTCACAGTCCAAGTCATCAAGCTAAGTCATAGTCTAGTCAAGTCATACTCATAGTAAAATGGTGGCAATTTTACTAGAAGCTTCTATGGAGTTTTGGAAACAACACGAAAAGGAACGTTTCACCATCATCATACCACTTTCCCACACTCATGCCTGTAATTCAGCACTTATGCCACCAGTTTTATGCACTAACACTGAAAATAACAAACACAAGTTTTCGGAAATAATATAATGCGGCGACGCGATCTTTTTTGTTTTTCCGCCAAAACTCCAGTAAATATCTTCTCCTCTCAAAACTCCTTTTTCTAGTATTCTGTGTTTGAGTCAAAACTCATTAGCAGCGACACAGATTAGAGAAAAAACAATTGACTATGAGGCAGTTGCATAAAAATATATGAAAATTCGTAAGTAGCCGTCATTTGTTTTCCCTATCGACTTTATGCCACATGAAGCTTTCTATTGCTTGCCTCCGCTTTATCATAAATGTATATTTCTGAAAATAATGTATGGTGCAGCAACAAACTATTACAGCTATTTCAAACATTTGAAATAATGCCAAACTTGGCACTGTCCTATATGACTTTATCCATTTATATGTGGCGTCCTTGCTATTGTTTATATTGCCAAATTTGCTGAATTAAGACGTTTTAGTTTTAGGTAATAAACTGATGAAATTATTAAGTAGATATATCTGAACAAGGTAGAGTTTTTTGTTTCTGCATTATTATCTACGACAAGTTAAAAAAAATAATCTTAAAGAGCAATGCCCAACTTCCGTACTTTATTATATTCGTAGTGTGGTTAATTATACTGCATGCAACTAAATCGTATTAATTTTTGGCTTTGGTTAGGTCAGGTTTTTATTCTTAACTGTGATTGAGGAATCAATCGATCAAATGTAACTAAATTCTTCAAACATACATTAGGTATTGGCGTTATATTACTCAGCAGAGAGTCTTCATCTAGAAATAGAAGTATTCTAAAATATAAAACAATAATAAACCTTTTTAATACGTTCCTTTAATCGAACACCATTGATTCCTTGAATATTAGTCAATAGTCAAGACTTCCACTAAAAATGTTAACTACGTTTTGAAGTGAAAACTTCTTTAAGCGCGTTGAGTATTTGGGTAAACAAAAATCATGGACCACGTCATCGTCACCGAACGCTTTCCATGAGCTATATGTATACTATGTATATATGTGTAATTTTTGGATGAACTATATTTAAAAAAATCTAATGGCTCGACGATACAATTCACAAGTTACTTAGTTTACACTCCTATCGGCAGGCCCCAAAGACTGCCCCGCATTTTTTTTTATCAAAGAGTTTTATAAATAAGTAGGCCTAACAAGATTTGCCTATATAGTGAAATTTATCTTTGTCATGATATTTCACGCCTTCTTTCAGCCTATGTTATTTTACTTATATATAATTCGGCACAGGTTTTATTCTTGTAAGACTTGATATATTTTGTATAGTTATTTTGTGTTATGTAACATTTTGTTGATATAAATAATCACTAAACACAGTGTTGAAAATATCCCATGTTTTTATGTAAGCTATGATGGAAAGTATTGGTTGTATTTCTTTTTGTTGTTTATAGACAAAGCATTTGGCCACTGTCGCATCAAATGGGAAGTGATGACGCATGTTTGCCTAGAAGATACCTGTCCATTATTGGATATTAAATAAACATATTTCATTAACATACTTATTTCTGGAACTTAAAAACAGAATTTAGCAATAGTAAATAATTTATTACTAATTACTAAATACTATTGGCCCGATAGCTCAGTTGGTAGTAGCCCTGCCTTCTGAACTGCGGGTTGTGGGTTCGATTCCCACCCAGGACAAACATTTGTGTGATGAACATCGATGTTTGTTCTGTGTCTGGGTGTCATATTGTATTCTATGTATGTATTTACAAACAAAAAAGTATCTAAGTATTGTATCAGTTATCTGGTTCCCATAGCACAAGCTTTGCTTAGTTTGGGGCTAGATGGCATTGTGTGAGATATTATTATATTATTATTACTATTTATAAAATTGTAATGCTATTCTAAAGCTTACATATATTATCATTTAAAATACAAAACTTATTGGTGTGTACATTTCTAGATAATTATAGCTTCCTGTCTTTAGTTGCAATAAGCGTGTGTGCTTGCGTAATAATTTGTTATTGCATTATTTTATATCACTAAGATAAAATTACACTAGTGCGTATAAAATGTATATTTGAAAGTATAATAAAGTCCTTTAAAAATTAAGATTAAATTATATTAATAGGAAATAACCATTTACAAATTAATAATAATAATATAACTTTATTTCAAACTCAGGATCCGTAAAGAGAGTATAAACATAAAAACTGAGTTAGAAAAAATTCATACACAAAAAAAACAATATGACTAAATAAAAACAACCTTTGGTGGCAGTTGCCAACCATTGTCGGTACGTTATAGATAGCAGGAGGCGATCTGTCAGGCTCGTAATAATGATGGTTTTACTTAGTAATAATAGTTAACGAACAAAAAAGCGAGAAATAAAGTAGCACAATAAAAACAATGACTTCATAATACTACAACTAATCTTGGAATTCCTGAAGTAACGCGTAAACCACATTTTTATCTCTATTACGTTCCTATCAATGACAATGACAACAATGTAGTTACAATACCAACGCATATTCCTTATCATGGTTACTAAGATCTTGATAACAAATGGGTGTAGCATGTCAACAGGACAATCCATACAGTTTCGGTTACCCAGTGACAAAAGTGTTTGGTTTTGTGTAAATTGTATTAAAAAGTTAGTGCTCTCTTACGTTGCACCAATAAAGTGATAACTAGTGTTTGTTAAATGATATTTTGTGCAAATAGTATCATTGTTTGCGGTAGATTTTTTTGTTGTATGTTTATTTTTTCACTGTGTCACAAAGTTAAATTGATAATCAAATGAACTTGCCGATCGAAGTACGATCCAAATCATATGAATGGTTTCACACGAAGTAATTTTTATTTATTTTTGATTCATGCGTGATATTATGATGTAGAGGATTAAGCGAACTAATTGTTATAATTTTGCAATGTTTGCTATAAAATTTACTAGAGTTACGCTCAGTGGTTTTGTCTAGATTTCTCGCTGTTTTATCGTATACATTCAAGATTACAATGTTAGCCTGAATCTGAAAGTGTCACGAAGAAATTTGGCTTCAAAACCTAAATGACAATGCGCTTAAAATTCAATTATAATATCAGTAAAATGGAAATTGCAAGTAATTATTTGATTATTCAGGGTTTTTAGATCCGGAGCTTCGATGACTTTAATGAAGAAGCAACGTAGAAATTCACAAAATCATCGTACAAAGTGCCTACTTTTGAAATGAATGGACCGTTTTCTATCAAACAGCCAAATAGGTACTTGCCTTATATCTCAGCTAGGCGATCATGTAATTTGATAGCAACATTCAGATATACAAATTTTTATTAATTTATCAGTTTCAACACACAGTTTACATACATAGTTAGTATGAAAATTTTCAAATTAGGAATGAAGTTTCTCCTGATGTATTGCAATCAATGCTCAGTGATCATGTGCATAGATAGTGGAAATTTTGATATTAGGAATGAGATTTCTTTTGATGGATTGCAATCAAAGTTCCGTGATCACCCCACAGCATTGATACAGTTCAGATTGAAAACGAATCAAACTCGTATCTTAATCCATTTTTCAGAGATTCATTTCGATGTCACACACAGCCAATTATGGACAAAATTTAAGTTTTCACATTTCTTTTATGTACCAGAAGGTAAAATATGCAGTCCAACCGAAAACCACGAGCAATCTAGTTTTTTTTTATGTTTTGGCTCCATACTTTTGTGTATTTAGCCAGTGTCGAGGCAATCTAGTTATAACCAAATTGTTTATAGTACGTGCTTCAGAGTGTCCTCAATTTCGATGGTTCAATTTTGTGACACGATTTACGAAGTGATTCAACAAGGTCTACTCATCTGAGTTACCAATGGATAAAAAGTGAGTGTTTTAATTTATATATTTTTCGCGAGTTTAGATATTAATATATTTTCCTAGTGTCTTTTTTAACCGACTTCAAAAATGGAGGAGGCTCTCAATTCGATTGTCTTTTTATGTTTGTTACTTCAGAACTTTCAACTGTGGGAACCAATATTGATGATTTTTATTTGAAAGCCGGTGCTTCTTATCTGGTCCCATTTCAATTTGGTCCAGTTCTGACAATGACATACATGAATAAACCATAAAAGTCTAAAGTCGGTTTTTACGCTTTGCGTATGTTACTGTTTTGTGTGAGAATTTTATGATATAAGGCTTTAATTTTTTTTGTCGTTCAGTTATGTCATATTAATTAAGTATTGTAAGTAGTTAGACATTCTAGTCAAGAAATTAAAAATAAAACTGCAGTAGCTTCGTCAAAAAGATGGCTTCGTGGCCGTTGTTTACTCGACTTTACTCTAGTTATACTAATTGACTACTACTTAACTTATAGGCTATACTTACATTCGTTTACAATTTTAAAGATATGTGGGAAAGCATTTACTTTTACGTCCAAATCTGAACCTTATTACTTATAATATACCTTTTGACAGCCTCTGTGGTGTGGTGGTTTAGCAAGTCGACTCATAGGCCGGAGGCAGCTGGTTCGATTCCCACGGCAAGTTAAGTATGCGTGCAACTGTGCACAGAAAAAAATGCAAATTCTTGTTCTGAGTCTGGGTGTTGTAAGACCATGGTCCTAGGTCATGGCCATATCTGTATACTTTGGGCGTTATATATTTAATTATTTAAGACTGCTTCGTTTTTTTTTCACAAATAACAAAATTGTAATTCAAATCCTCTAGTCGTAGTTGCCTTTTATGCAAACGTGACCTTTTCCCATCATGTTATAAAAACTTCATGTTGGGGAGGTCGCCGTGGCCTATGGACATCTGTAATACGAGACGTGCCTCTAATTGGGTTGTTTATACTTACCCTATAAGTATATACCTATCCTCAATACAATAATAATCGTATAAAATTAATATGTGTGTACATCTCAAACAATAAACAGTAAGCAATTATCCAACTCAACTTGAATTTCAAACGAAGGGCAACTATATCTGCGAATACACAAAACTTAGAAAAAAAAAATCATTTATTATGATTTTAAAGAAAAACAAAAAGATGAGATTTTTTTTTACTAGCGCGTATTAGACCGTGCCTTCTTTCGTTTTACATTGCTTACTTTTTGTATACTATACAAGCAAAATGCCTACCTTGAATTTACTCTCTGGACTCATACATTGTCATTATCTCATGCCCCTTCTCTCCTCTGTGAGCATTTTGAGCGGCTATTTATACTCTTTGAGCGTCTTTCTACCTTTGTGACGCAACAGTTATGTACTAACCTATTGTTATTGCTATTGTTATTGAACCTAATAATTACAATAATTATGACCATGAGTGTGCATCTAATATTAATATTAGTGTGAATTCTAAAAATATACATTTTCTGTTTTTTAGACATTATAAATCTATAGACATGTTATTGTAGCATTAATTTTAAAGGTAACATTGATTGAACCTGGACTAAATAACATATTTTATTGCCCATAATAAAAGCAACATTTAATTATTCTTTAAAGTACCGATACTGGACTTACATTACGTACGTGCTTTCTAAGAAATAACACCCAACGCCGGACGATCATATACATAGATCCTGGACCCTAACTAGGACTCCCTGTATCTAGGGACTCAGAAACGACGAAGATCACCATGATCTTTGAATTTGAATTTGGGTATTGTAGGACCATTCCTACAATGCCCAAATTCTGAACAAGTATATGAAACTTTAAAAGTTTGACATTTACGACCTATCAAAATTAATTTAAACTATGTTGTAAGTATTTATAACTTTGTATAGCGACATGTATTTGCTCCAATATAAATTTAGGATACAAATATTAAATGAGATGTTTGCTTAGGTATTCAATCATGGGAAAATCTATTTGCATGCGACCTTTCTTAGAATGAAACCATAACTAAGTAGAATAACTTTTCCCTGAAATTAATGTTTACCTAAATATCTACCTAGCCATTGTCTAGGACAGCCACTGTCAACCTTTTGCAGACTAGGGCACCAAACAGATTTTTAGGGCTCAAACTGAGTATTGAGCTTTATAAGTTTTATAAGTATTTTATGTACATACACAATATAAAACTTATAAAGCTCATAAATCATATAAAGATCTCTCGCTCTACGCGCTGTTATATTAAAGACAGAGTAGAAATATGAGGAAAACTAATAATAATTCGTTTAAGTTATTTAAACAATTTACCCATTTCATATTATAGTTAGGCAAACAATTTAATGTATAAATCATACCAGAAAATAGCACTTTTTATATAATGTGTAACGAGATAACAATTCCTGCCTACGAAAACGTCAAGCAGGCCGCGCGTTGAGAATGACTGGCTCGAAATTTATTCTAGAAGTCTAGAATTTTCCTGGTATTTGCGTAAACCTAATGAATTATGTTAAAGTGCTGGTTCTATTTATGGGTAAATAAAGTGGTGAAAGTGAGTGAGTTGATGATATTGTTTCATAAAAAATGTTTTGCGGTGAAGAAAATATTGTAGTCATGCAATAATATCGTTCCAAAAATGAAAGGTTAATTTATCCTTGGAAAAAGTTTGAAATAAGATTCACAAGGCAAAAATTACGGCTAAACTGTTTTATATAAACGCTTTTTTTGTGACACGTGCTATTATTTATACTAATAATAAGATGCCGAGAACAAGTATAACAAAATTAATATAAATTTTACAAAACCCTCCGTTTAGGCCCTTTATGCCGTTCTATAAGCGGTATCAATATATTCTTGAGCGCCAAGCTTGAATGCGATATTTTTTGTGATAGATGACAGTGTCTTTCAAATTTATTATAATACCCAGACCTAGAAACCTAAGAACTACGAAAAACACTTACTTAGAAAAACATCTGAACGGTAATGCGTGCTAGTAAAAAGTATACAAATGGCTTTTTCGGACAAAGGCAAGACGTAGATGTAAAGGGAATTATACTAAGTAAGGAAGCAAGGTGCGTGATTTATTGATACGCTGAAAATGCTGAAGCAAAACAAGCGTATAAGGAAGATAAATGAATTACTTACATTTTGAGCGAATCCATTTGTAGTGAACCCTGACTGAATGTTTTTAGCTCGCGAGATAAAACGCCTACCCTTTAGCTGAAGCTCTTTGTTGAGTCCTATTTTGCGCAGTTGTTATTTTTCCATAAAACGCTGAGTTTTCAGGAATTCTTTTCGTGATTCTTTAGATGAGTTGCTTAAGAGGGAAAACATCTTGTTTCTAGTTTTTCTTTCATGTTTTAACTACCAGTCAAGATCGCATTCCATGTTTGTTTCGAGATGCTTTCTTCGAGATTAATATGATTATTTTGAATTTTATCCATGTCTATACAGTCATGTCTGTTCTCTACGTAGCTTTCGGCTATTTATCAAGCAACGTATCGACAATAATGTCGCCCGGAGCAGTCCTTTAATTAAGATGTGCCTCTTAATCTCACAGTCTAGTAAGCTTACTACTAGATTGTGCTGATGTTTTAGGATGACGTGCGCAGTGCAGTGTCACGCGTAACTCTATGCTTTAAAGTTCCGAATGACACTGCAACTAATATGGGTAGCAGTGTTGCTGTACATCAGGCGAACGACTTGTTATTGCTTAAAATAATAAAGGATGATAGGATAGGATTCGAAACAGTTTTTTTCTAATATTCCAATCTTTAGCAAAAGTGCTCAGGACACGATCATTCATTCCCAATGATTCCATCTGAGGTTCAATGACGACCTTTTACTATTATTAACTTCACCATTTATTATGACGTAGAGCGATACAGCGAGAAGTGGACATTGACAAATTGCTGAACCATTAGTAACTTCTGGCCATCACCAAATTGATATAGGCACCTACTCGTACCTTTTAAGCTTCCGCAAAACCGTCTGCCTGATTAAAGTACTTGTAATTATAAAACTTTAATATAAAACAAATTGATAGTATAAAACTCATAAATCAAATTATTGATATGGTAAAGAATTTTTTCCTCTTTGAAGTTGTTAAAGATGTAAAAGTTCTCAATTCAAATAATGTATATCGTATGACTTGTTGAAGCGCCTATTTATCAGAGCGACTAAGTTTTGCTGTAGCAGCTATGTATAGCTTAATGTAACGTACATAGATGCAATTTCTGTGGTGTAGTGGTTGAGCAGGTAGGTATTCGTGCACAGGAACAAAACGCAAATACTTGTTGTGTTTGGGTGTTGTGAGACCATGGTCCTCGTAGTTCCTGGCCTTAGATATAAGGATACCTAGTTTGGGTTCAGGATCGTTGGGCGATATTATTATTATTATTATCCAGTGCTACAAAAGCATTGACTGTTTAATTTATTTTCTTCAGCATTGTGTTGTTTCGCAGTTGGCCTGCTGTAATTCTTATGCTATTCGTTTCTTTATTATATGAGTATGGTTGTACTGTTTGCCGATGATCTAAGCCACATAATAGCTCCGGAAACTTTGCCATCAAGACCCATTAATAATGCCTAAACATCCGATATCATGTACCCAAATCTATTTTAACTTTGTCCATAATCAGCCAAAGTGAAGTGAATTTTAATTTGATTGAACTTTGATGAATAGTTTTACCTGTATCAATAACAGATGTTGTAAAAAAGCAAAAAAAGTAGAGTAACTTTATAAGATTTTTTACTGATAAAAGGTTTATATCTCTTATCCGTATAGTCTTGAAAAATCAGAGAAAAGTTTAGGGATAAACTCGGGTATTCGGCACTAACATATTACCTAATCCTTTTCGGCCAAGATTTTCACTGGCTCGGCATTATCTACAATTTAGTACTTATCGAACGTTCATAAAGAAAGTTTAAATAGTGAAGGTTTTCTGGCTTTTATTCTTTGGCTTTTTGGAGTTAAAGAATAAAAAACAGATTTTGGCACAATTGAGTGCGGAAACGCGAAAACATTTCAGGATTAGAGCAGAATAAAGATTATTAAATCACTCGACATAGCAATTGCGGCGTTTCCTCTGTTGACAGGAACAATTTTTAGTATATTTTCAACCAATAGGAGCTCAAAATTCGATATCGCCATTTGTAAATAACACATTGGCTAATGACAGAAGTACGCCAACCAATCACAGAAGTGCATTTTTCTCTGTCTCGGACCGCTGATTTGTGTTACAGATACGCTCACTAGTAGGCATACTTCGCTGGTTACCTATTAATTTCATAGATCTAGAACTTCTAGATAAGACTATAAACATGTCTATGTTTAAATAAGTTATCTGCTTACAAACGATAAAAGCTGCATGCTCGTTTGTCAGGCTCCCAGCACTGATTTGTGTAATGATATTCAAGTGCAGCTGCGAGTGAGCGACTAAGATTTGGATCTACTGAAACTATACGTGCGATAGATTTCAATAGACGCTGCTGTATCTATGATTATTATACTGTTACACTGGAATGGGAAGTTTAAATAAAGGAATGTTATGTTGTATTCTATATGTACCTATATATTTACAAACAAAAAGCATCTAAGTATTCTATCAGTTATAATAATAATAAATAATGATATATAAATAATTTAAAGTATTTAATATAGTTTCTTTATTTCGCTCGCTGCGCCATCGATTCGCGTGCCGGTATAAATAAACAACACAATCAAAATGCATTCGATGGTATTAAAATGTCATAAAGCTCTTATTTTCGTATTCACAAACTTATTACAGTTGTGAATAATTTAATAATATTAAATGTTCACTAAAGGAACTAGAAAATGTGTGTATTATATTAACCGCGTAAAAACTCTTTGGTATAAAAATACTTCAAACTGTATTATCTGACTAAATTAAGAATACTTTGTCTATATGCATATTTACGTGTATTGAGGTACAAACTTAAATGAATCGGGATATTATCATAAATCGCGAATGCCGTAATATAATGTAAAAAGCACGAGTGCATAATGTCTTGGATTATGAACTTAAGCGTGGTGTAATAAAATCTAATTTACAAGCAAATGTGATGAAAATATATTAAGGCCCATACACACATACTTATAAAAAGAAAAAAACTTTAAATAAACACAGCTTGTAGTAATTTGTGTTAGTTTAACTAGTACCTTATTCATAAAGTCCCCGAATTTGCACCTTGTTGCTACAAATATAAAATACATTTTATTTAAAGTGCTGCTCAAGAATTCAACGAGATGTTTTAAAAAATAATTTAGGTAGAATAGGTACTAGACGGCGTTAAATAGACAGAGAGTTAAGAAGTAAATTTCCAATATAAGCAACTTATTGTTTGGTTTTGAATTTCATACGAGTCGTTTGACGTTAATGCTTTATACGAACGAGTAGGTAACTGATTAACTTTACCTGCTCCCAAGCATCACATCCGTAGCGATGAAGCAATAGTTTTAATGTGTATACTGAAAGCAGGCTAAGCTATACAATTGGACTAACGACTTTCAACTATGTTTATTTCTATTTAAAGTTCAGTTTGGTTTCCAGTTTCTATCTAATTGATTGAATTTCTTATTTAATCGTAAACCTTTTAAAGGTAATCTTCGGACTCCAGATTTAAGAGAACTATTTTTAGTCCGTTCTTAAGGTATAACGCGGTTCAATATAGAAAAGGTCAGAAATTAGACGAAATTTATTTTTGAAATAAATAGGTAACCACCTACTCAAAACCCATCCATCGTAGGAACTCACTACTAAGGATTCTCGAAGTCTTGTGTCTTGAAGTACCGGAACTTTTCGTAATTTTAGTTGTCTCGAGTCCCGGGACTTTCGGGTCGAGACTCGAGACGAGATTGTTGAAATTGTCATGTAATCATTTTTGTTTTCAAATAATTTAAGGAGCCTTGCGCCATCTGACTGATTTATAAGTCTGTTTTATTATTTATATTTAGACTAGCGGCCCGTCCCGGCTTCGCTCGGGTGGACGTTTATTTATTAAACATTTTATAATATATGTAGGCAGAAACGGGTTTCTGCGTAGATAGGTTGCAACCTATATAACTATATGCCTTCAGCATGTCCACACCGCGCCGTGTCTGAAACAAGAATGATCCTCAGTACACCGAGCGCTCCTTTTATATAGCCAGACAGGTAGGGGCGCCATGACAGTTGCCGGTGCTACCACTGTAATAAATTTAATGCCACCACAGGGTAAATTACGGTGCTCGATCGCTGTGCATAGAGTTTATAACTGGACGTAGCCGCCGTCACGGCCATACTGACGTGCGTACGTCCTCG
The DNA here is from genome assembly GCA_905220475.3 of Ennomos fuscantarius. Lineage (NCBI taxonomy): Eukaryota > Metazoa > Arthropoda > Insecta > Lepidoptera > Geometridae > Ennomos > Ennomos fuscantarius. The sequence goes on from HG992033.1 coordinate 5,741,414, forward strand.
TACGCTTAGCTTCACTTTGTACCTGGTGAGGGACATAAGTATCATTATCAGGGACATAATTATCAGTATCATTGCTCGTTCATCCTGACAATTAAATTGAGTTAAACTTGAAGTCAAAGTCAAAAGATTAGTTTTCAATTTCATTACACGAAAGCATATTAACCTCCCAGACATCGTCAGGGTTAACCCTTCAGGACCATCAGTATCCCTTCATTAATAAAAGCTGAACCGGATAGTGCTGCAGGCTTAGCACGGCATGTGGAGAAATTGTCTTTCCCCCGATTTTTTCCACCTGTCAGTTAAAATAATCCCCCTCTCCACCTTACGTAGCACGGCAACGAGGAGAGGGAAGAAATATTTCCCTTTGACATTGTCGTAGACATTATATCCCGCTACTCCCCGCTTCAGAGCACGGACTCCGAAAAAAGTGGATAATATTCTCTTGAATTGACACAAAGCAGAGATTATTTATCTTCGACTCTTGTAGGTGGGTATAAGGAAGTCAAAGTGTTTTAATAGGCACAAAAATGTCGCGTGCCTATTATAACTACGTTTAATCGCGGGGACTCGAATTTTGGAGCGAAAGTTACACCGGGAGGAGCATTCGGAATGCAAGTAATCCCTTCTAAATCCCGGGAAATTAGTTTCAATACAAAAAAATACAAAGCGAAATATTCGTGAAAATACAATAATTAGTTTAGTTTTAATAAGGAAATTATTTAATTTACGTAATTAACTTAAATGATGCATATATTTTTTGAGTATATTTTATTATAAAATAAATACATATAAAAATTTAAAATATAACTACTACACAATAATTAATCACGTTATTCCGCTCATATTACAAACAAAATAAAATTTAATACAAACTATTCACTTACTCTCAGTCATATACATAGTAGTCGTTACATACTCTTTGATTAACACAAGGACACAGACTCAAAAACCTTATTTTTTCTTAATTTTTATATTTTGTCTTGAATCCCAGTATATTTAGCCGAACAACTATCGATGGTTTGATGGACTGAACAAAATATTGAAGCATGCAATGTCATTTTAGTTAAATTTTCTCGTACTGGCAACAATACGGTAGAGAAATCTAAAAACGCTACTCCCGCCGTTTATCCCCCGGATAAAGCTTTCCACTGTCGCGGCCGTGCTCGCAGAGTGGAATAAAGTGACAGTGAGGATAAGTTTGTTATCTACTCCCTGGGGAGATGTTGTCCACCGGCCGTGCTAGGCCTGCTGGACTGGATAGATATCCCTTTAACACCCAACAATCATCATTACTACTTTTTTTATGGACCAATTCGTGCTAGACCGGATAGATATCCCTTTAGCAACCTACATTTTTTATGGACCAATTAGTACTAGACCGGATAGACATCCCTTTAGCAATCTACATTTTTTATGGACCAATTAGTGCTAGACCGGATAGATATCCCTTTAGCAATCTACATTTTTTGTCATCATTTTAACATTCTCTTTTCTTACTTTTTTCTCCCTTTTTTCACTTTTTTTTTCTTTTTCTTACCCTTTTTTTTCTCTTTTTTCTCATTTTTTTTTCAAACGAATCATTACTTTTTTTACCAAAACTTTCATTCTCTTTTTTTTCACTGGTCTGGGTTAACCCTGCAACTAAAATTGATATTAGTGTCACCCGCCGTCACGTCATCATATTTTCGGCGATGCTTGAAGAGTGATGTGTAAATGGGCAATCCCACTTCTGATGTAGGCAGAAACGGGTTTCTGCGTAGATAGGTTGCAACCTATATAACTATATGCCTTCAGCATGTCCACACCGCGCCGTGTCTGAAACAAGAATGATCCTCAGTACACCGAGCGCTCCTTTTATATAGCCAGACAGGTAGGGGCGCCATGACAGTTGCCGGTGCTACCACTGTAATAAATTTAATGCCACCACAGGGTAAATTACGGTGCTCGATCGCTGTGCATAGAGTTTATAACTGGATGTAGCCGCCGTCATATACGAAAAACAATGTATCACGCACCGGCGCCATCTACTTAAAATGTTGGTTTATCAACAACACGTGGTAATTATGCTGTTAAAATGTAGCTTATATGACACGTTCGTAGATTTACCATAGCAGCGCCATCTATTGATTAATTACTCAACCCAGTCGAAAGGTATCGACATCTGTTAGAATCATTTGGAGTTAACAGATAATTGCGACTGTCAAATAATAACAGACAAATAATTAACAATAAATTAAAATTGCTACTATAATTTGAGATTTAAACTATCCTATCTCTCAAGTTGGATCGAACTGCACATGGTGTGCGAATTTTGTTATAATCGGTTAAGTGGTTTAGGAGTCCATTGAGGACAAACATTGTGACACGAGATTTATATATATTAAGATAAGATTATTTAATTATGAAACAAATATGTGATTGTGACCATGTTTTCTTTATCTAGTATTTCTAAAATCTAATGATTCTATAATTACTAGATAATAGTAAAGTTATTAAGAATTAGTATGATCTTTAACTAAGTTCGTTTTATAACAATAAGATTTAACTGCTTAAAAGTGAATCTGTGTGCGATTAAAAGAAATGACCAAAGCAATTATAAAGACAGAAATTAACGTTAGAGTTATTAAGAATTAATTTTCTGTTTAGTAAATTTTGATTTTTACAAACATTGCCTTTTTTAATACGTTTCACCAGAAATTAACTGATTTGAAATTCTGCAAAAAAGACATAACCGTCTTGACAAACAAAAAATGTCTCGAAGTCCCGGAGAGTTCCCGGGATTTTGATTGTAGGCTGTCTTGTGTCTCGGGACATTGAAATTTTCGGGAATTCCCAAACCCTACTCACTACACTTAAGAATTTAGAAGGTATTTAAAAAAAAAGATGCTTTAAGTATACTACATACTTGTATAAACTTGAATTTAAATCTTACGTTATTAATACTTGTGTACTTTTAAATCTTTGACAGTTTATAGATGAGAAAAGAGCATACATTTCTACTGCTGTCACATTCACACTACACTTAGATATAATCTAAATATATATAACTCAAAGGTGACTGACTGACTGACATAGTGATCTATCAACGCACAGCCCAAACCACTGGACGGATCGGGCTGAAATTTGGCATGCAGGTCCATGGCATCCGCTAAGAAAGGATTTTTCGAAACTCCACCCTTGAGAAGGTGAAATGGATGGTTGAGTTATTTTCCCATAGGCCATGCCGCGGGCGAAGCTGCGGGCAGAAGCTTGTATAATATAAGAGAAAACAATATTTTCTTGCTGCCGACAGAATAGTTTCCATTTCATTGACACGCGTTATACATAACGCGTTATTTATAAGGACGAAGGATGATAAATAGGTGCCTGCGTACAAAGCGTATCGCTTCTTGATGCAAGTTATATTGACAGATATATATAACTTTCACATGTACTAAAATCTATATTTCATCGACATTTGAGTTTTACTGCAGTTAATAAAAATAAAAGCTATCAGAATGCATTGGAATCGACTTTGCGGTTAAACCAGGGAGCGCCTGTTAAATCCAATCTACCCCGTAAAAATAGAGCTGTAAAGCCAACCACAGATAAATTAAAATAGACTTTTTGAATAATTGAAATACGAAAAATACCTTTGTATGTGTGTTTAGTCTTCTTATCTCGTACTCTTTTATGGTAATTTGTTGTAATGAAACTGATAGATTTGCATATTACCTGTGTTGCATTTGCGTTTATCATTTCACTCAATGAACACTTCTCTTCTGCTTAGATTAAATAAATGAAATAATAATTTTCACAATTTACATAAGTGGTCTCAATCGTTTCGTTAATTTCATTGTAAAAGGTGATTTTTTTTATTCTTTTGATTAGCATATTGGCATTGTCAATCCCATTAGCCTTTGGCATATTTGTTGGTCGAATAAATAATACTTTATTTATTAGACCAACAAATATGCCAAAGAAAACTAAAACAACAAACAAAGAAAACTGCACAAATACATTGAGGCTAAATCTAAATGATGGCTGGTTCTAAAAGTCGTCTTTTGTTTTCCTCGATCGTAACCAGTTTTTTGCCGTCGACCATAGTAAAGTTATTATGGATTTTACCATTAAAAATTTTCAAGTTAGTCAAGTTTATTCAAGAAAATTAATCATGAGTCTCATGCGATGCAAACAATAAATTTTTAAATAAACGTAGGTACAAAACCAATATTAATGAAAAGTTATTTCATTTTCCTCCTAGTTTTTACCTAATCAAAGTAAGTTTTGAATTAGTTAAATATTCATGACATAATAACTTACAAACTTTATAATTGAAATTTCTGTTTTGACTTTTTGCGATTAAAGGACAATTTGATTGCCTTTTTGTAATTTACCTACTCTACTGTGAGCTTAAGGTAAGGTTTAAGGATAAAAAGTTAAGCAAATCGTAATCTTCTACAAAAACATTAGTATTCAATCGGGGCTTTATATGCACCTTTTTTCGATAATGGTAAACGCACAGAATTTTAAAATTACCGGGAAAATTTGCCTTTCTATCGTAAAATAGAATTGTATCACTGAATAATTGAATAAGAGGAAGGCAAAGAAAAAACCATCTAAACTTCACACTGAAAGTCAGCGCCTGGCGACAGTAATGTATAACCAACATGATAGATACTAGGTCCCAATTAAACAAAGCTTTGTAAAAGATCTATTTAAACTTTTAACCAACGCTGTCTTTTAACTTAGTTTGTACTTAGACTCAGTGAAACGGTAAACTCCTCCCTGAGAATCCTGACAACACTAAACAAAAGTATGTGTCTAACTCGATATCTTAAGCTAACTTGGCGTTCGCGAGGCATTACTCACAAAGTATTGTGTTCAGAAAGTGCTGAAATGTGAGTGTTCAAACTGCCTCGATCTAGTTTAAGTTGAATAGAATGCAGACAAAAGTACCGTCGCCATTTTTCCTTTATGTGATCTGACAATTTGTGTCAATTGATTGCCGATCGTTGTCGATTTAGTGGCATACATATACGTGGCACGTAAAGAAATTACACTAAAATTATATTATCACACTTCAAACTAATATTATAAAGGTGAAAGTTTGTATGTGTGTTTGTGTGTATGTGTGTATGTTTGTTACTCCTTCACGCTTAAAGGGCTGAAAGGATTTGGATGAAATTCGGTACCAAGATAGTTTATACACTGGATTAACATATAGGCTACATTTTATCCCGGAAAAGTGAAATCATCTCGTGGGATGAGCAAATAATTAAAATACCTTCTATCCGCGGGTGAAAGCGCGAGGCGCAACTAGTAGTCCTACTCTTTGTTTGTCCGTATGTTTGTTTTGCCGTCACTCCATCAGTCTCTGGCATTTAATCTGCTATTTGGCTCTCTCGTTGTAACTTTCTCAGAGAATTAAATGTGATTTCATTAAAATACAAAATTAATCCCTCGTTTGCATTACATTCTTATTTATTCTTCGTGTTGCTTAATATAGGTTTTTTAATATCTTGTTATTGTTTTTACATACTTTGAGCTATACGTAGAGAAAAACTACGGTACTTATTACACTCATAGTTTATATCCATGATTTATTGACCAGTTTTGAAACTAGTAGGTATCAGGCATTAATTATCATCATGTGACGTAACGTTGGTATCTTATTGATCCATCTGGTAAATACGCCTAATGTACATCCTTGAAAATCAAGTTTAGCGGAATAGCTGGTATTTTGCAAGAATTGTTCAGTATTCAATAACCACTATTTATAGCAATACTAAGGAGAATATAGCAATATTATAGTTGACAAGATTATACGGTGTATACAGATCAAATACTAGTTCAGATACTACTTGGTACAAGTTACTTAGATAAACGCGTACCAAGTTTTAGTTATGATATCAGGGGAGTTGGATCATTGACAACAAAAGGTCCTGGCGAGACTAAACTTAACTAGCTCAATAGATAGATAGATAGAAAATTCTTTATTGCACAAACAACATCAATTGAAGGTACATAGGCGAACTTAATGTTATCGAGCATTATCTTCCAGTTAACTCTGGTGTATTGTGGAAGGCTTAATGCGGTAGTGCAACAATGATGGGACATTAAAGAAAACAACAACTTAACTATATGTCTAAACTGGTGATAATATAAATAACACCATAATAAATATACAAATTTAAATACACACAATAATATAAATATAATACATATTATAATATACATACATATACAAATACTTAGACGGATTGCTTTCAGTTCGCGATTTGATTTTGAAGAGTTAAGTAGTGGTTATAGATTTTAGATTTAAATACCTCAATTGATGATGCCTGACGAATGTGGGTAGGTAGGCTATTCCAAAGGTGAATTGCCGAGACAGTATAAGAATCGGAGTATAGTGCCGTTCTATGTTGAGGGGTCACAAGTTGTAAGTGATAACAGGAACGTCGCGGACGGCCAAAAGAAGAACTAGCGATAAAACGGTCTTTGAGATAGGAGGGAGCATGTGAGTCCATGAGTATGTTATATAGAAGAGAAACAGTGTGTGCATTATCTCTGCATAGCTTGCGTTTTCCTCCAACTAAACTTTTGCTCACCGATTTACTTCGTTTCCTTTCTGCGTATTTTTATGGATTGCTTATACCTTATGAAAAAACGTTCTCTAGACTTTTTTCTCTATTTAACTTTTGATTGCTTCTTTTTTTGATTGGACTGGCAGGATATAGTTTAAATTCAAATCTTAACAATCACATACCGATTCCTGCAAATAAATTCATCCATTACAGTTTTCTGTACACTTATATAGATAACGAGCTTCTGCCCGCAGCTTCGCCCACGGCGTGGCCTATGGGACAATAATTCAACCACCCATTTCACCCTCTTAAGGGTGGAATTTCGAAAAACCCTTTCTTAGCGGATGCCTACGTCATAACATCTACCTGCATGCAAAATTTCAGCCCGATCCGTCCAGTGGTTTGGGCTGTGCGTTGATAGATCACTATGTCAGTCAGTCAATCAGTCAGTCACCTTTGAGTTATATATATTTAGATTTACACATAGGATACTTTTTATCCGCAGGTGAAACCGCGAGGCACAACTAGTTAGAAAATAAAACCTGTACGTTTTTTCTCTGACGTAGGTATAAATTTAATAACAACTCCTGTATCACAAGTATAATGCTATAGAATATAACATTAACAATCAATGCAAGCTGCTGGTGTACATATCGTTCTCTGATACGTCCATGAGGTGTACGTAGGGTTGCGAACATTATTCAGCAAAATGCAGTATTTTCAAAATAAGCTATAAAAATATGGTACAGAACGAAACAGACCAAAAAAATCTCTAGATATCAATTTGTTATTGACAAATTGGACGTGCTGCCAGCGCCTCCAGTAAGTATAGAGATCAGTGGGAGCCAAAAACAAAAGATTGTACATGCGTTCGGAGTCCAAAATTTGGTTACACTAACTCGCCTCACTTAAAATGTAATGTCTAAAAGCGCATTAATTATTTTCAATAATAAATATTTGTTCATTGGATTTCGTTTGGTTTTGAAAATATAGTATTTTTGCGTACTATATATTTCTTCAACAGTATATAGTTCGCCGACCCGAAAAATAGTACAATATTATATATTATAGTACGGTTGGCAACCCTGGGTGTACGTACCATTCTCGCCCTTTGATACTGCGATTGGCACATTGTCTATAGATTGGCGCAAACACAATCGCTTTGTTGTATTACAATATGCAGCTAACCGGCAGATGTGCCGGTACCGACTGTATCGGTAATTTAGTGTAGTAATCTAGTAGATTAGTTGGTTATCTAGTGCTAAATTTGTCTGAAGATTTTAGTCTGCTTATCGCTCATAGATAAAGAAACCAATATCTATCTATAGAAGGTGGAATTTAATTCATTCTTTTCCTTTAATGTATGTATTCAGTCCATGCTATAGAATGCTCCCATACAACTAAATAAAAAAGTACTTATGAAATAAAACTTAAATCTAGGTATTATCAAATTTAAATTGTAAAGAAAAGCCTTGCGACATTGAACAAAGCAGGTGTTTTATTGCTTAGGAAACATTTACAAAGCACTCAGCTGGTGCACGCGCTGTGTGTACCGTTAAATAGACATTTCAGTTGTCATGCAGTTATTTTAGGAGACACTAAATACTAAAACAATACCTTTTTTTTTAAATGATTGAATTAAATTCCACCGTGTATATATAAAAGAAAGTCGTGTTAGTTACACTATTTATAACTCAAGAATGGCTGAACCAATTTGGCTGAAAATTGGTGGACAGGTAGCTTAGAACCAGGAGACGGACATAGCATACATTTTATTCCGCCTTTTTTAATTTTTTTACAAACTTATGCACCAAAATACATGATCAATAAAAAACCATTAAAATACTAATTTTAATTTGTATCTCCTAATAAAAAAAATTAAATTAATAAAATTATTTATTGCCTCTAAGGCGGAACAGGGCTAAAGATTTTTTTATTCGTTTTTATAAATATAGACAGTTTATTTAGTGGATGTGTTATGTGTTAATACATAGGCCACTTTTATCCGCAGGTGAAACCGCAGGGCGCGGCATGTTAGTAATAAAATTATGTAATGCGTGGTATTACTTTTCTGCAAAGTTCATCTAGGTATATAGGTACCACCGCTTTGCCAGTTAATCTGCCGCTAAGGAATATTGCGTAAGGACTATACTGTGTTCCGGTTTGAAGGGCACTGTAGCTAGTGAAATTACCAGGCAAATGAGACTTTCTGACCTAATTTCACAGTCTAGTAATCTTTTATTACTAGACTGTGCTGATGTCTTAGGATGACGTGCACAGTGCCGTGTACAAAATACTATTACTCCTAGGTGCAGTGTCACGTGAAACTATATTTTATAGTTTCAAATACAGGGCTAGATGGTGCTGTGTGAAATGTCTACACATATTTATTTTATTTATTATTAAGTGACAAGCAACCATGTTGCTTAGCATCAGCCGAACGACTAGCTCGTCATGTCACTCCTAAACATAAAAAAAATATCATTAAATAGTAAGAAGTTTGTATTATATATTTTTTGTAACCATTCAGTGCAGAAATGGCTAAATGGATTATAATGAAATTCAGTGTAAATTTTGATTCAAATGATAAAGTCGTATTAGCATTGAGTGATAATAAAATACAAATATACATTTTCACGTAGTTACATTTATAAACTTCGCATTTATAATATAGGATTGGAAAAATAGGATACGTAAAATAAAGTAGTGCATTTATTTAGAGGTAGATACCATTACATTTAAAAGCATAATATACCTTCTAACATACTGACATACGTTTATAAATACTTATTCACTTTGAAGTCAAGAAGGGTTGGCGAAAGGCGGTGACGGGACTCATTTTTCGAATAGAATGCCGGGGGACAAGCCAAATTTCACAGAGTCTTGACAGATGCTCAGAACAATATAACTGAACTCGAAAAGTTAGATTTCACGAATTTCTTTTGCAATTTATCATCCGAAAACAACGGGCCCGTTTTCACTTGAGTTAGAATTCATTTAGCTTAAGGAAATTCTTTAAAAACTGATATTTTTTTAATGATAAGTTCATTAAATTTAATCTGTATTTAATTACTTTTCTCTTGAAGAAATGAAAGTAAATCCAAATTGTTCATCTATTCGAATATAAATTCCGTCAAAATCACATTTTGAGCCAGTATTCCTCTCATGATTTGGTCATCAAACTTCATAAGCGCAGTACAATGCAAGTAGTTCAAGACTTCGTTTCGCTTCTTTCGAAGCTGCAAAGCGTTGGCTAGCCTGAATGACTTATATATCAACGGACATCCCAAACCGCTGGTCCTAGAAACTTGAAATTTGGGGGGCGTGTTCTTTGTAAAGTGCAGATATCCACTAAGAAAGGGTTTTTCGAAATTTCACCTGAAAAGAGACCAAAGAGGGTAAAATAGGTGGTTGAATTATCTATGAAAAAATTTTTTTTTCGTTTCCTATACGCCACGCGGGCGAAGCCGCGGGCAGAAGCTAGTTCGAAAATGAATTCCGCGAATATCACATTTTGAGTCAGTATTCCTCTCGCATGATTTGGTCGTCAAACTTCATAAGCGCAGTACAATGCAAGTAGTTCAAGACTTCGTTTAGCTTCTCGAAGCTTCAGAACGTTGGCTAGCTCCCAAATCGCAACGTGCCCTTGGCACCCGTCTTACTATGGGCGTAGCCAGGGTGATATTGGAGGTTCAAAGACCGATTATACTATAATGCAATAAAGGGTTTTGCAGAATCACGTTCCTTAAAAACTATTCATTCAAAAAATCTAGAGTATGCGTAAGTTTGGCTGTATGACAGGTGAGAATCAACGCAGAGCCTAAATCGCTGCGGGAATTTCGTGGTGTCTTTCTTTCTGCCTTAAAACCAGCTAGGTGTTCACGCAACTTGATTGCAACGTATAGATATAAAAAATGTATGGAATTGACAGTCTTAATACGTAGTTTATGTACATAGTTACTATTGACATTTTCGAATCAGGAATGACATTTCTCCTGTTTGAAATCAAAATTTTGCTACCGCCTCCTAGATCATATTTGGCTAAGCTCTTATGGCTATATTTTTAAGGTTCACAATTTCACTTTTCAACCGACTTAAAATTTTATCCCTCATATTCAAATCCTGGTTACGCCCACTCGTCTAACCCCCACTTAATAACGACATCCACTTAACCCACTCTCGCTCGATTATATCCTTAATTAAATTTTAGACGAACTGTAAGTTGTTTAAAAGCCGATTTTTTTAAGTAGTACGCCTCTAATTGCTTTTAAAGAATTTAAGAAAGCAACATCCTTAACTCTATTTTTTTTATGCTAAGGAATGATGTGACGAGCTAGCCGTTCGCCTGATGTTAAACGACACAGCTGCCCATATCAGCTGCAGTGTCACTTGGAACTCTAAAGTATAGAGGTTCGCGTGACACTGCACTGAGCACGTCATCCAGAGACATCAGCACAATCTAGTAATAAGATTACTAAACTGTGAGATCAGATCATAAAGTCTCATTTGCCCAGTAATTTCACTAGCTACAGTGCCCTAAAAACCGGAACACAGCAGTGCTTGCGCACTACTGCTTGGCGGCAGAATAACTGGCAAAGCGGTGGTACCTATCTAGACGAACTTTGCAACAAAGTCCTACCACCTAGTATTAATACGTACGTACATTTTTGTAAGTTTGTTTGTTTGTATGGCTTTCATACCAACGTGGCCGCCTAATATGGATGAAATCTTGCTTAAATTGCTAAGATCAAAATAATAAATAAATATCTGTGGACATTTCACACAGCGGCATCTAGCCCCAAACTAAGCGAAGCTTGTATTATGGGAACCAGATAACTGATACAATACTTAGTGTTTCTATCGGTTGCAATCGAGTTACGTGATCGCCCAGCAGGTATAAAGGGGGCTGATTCCAAGCCCAAGAAGATATGATACCCACCTATATCTGTTACCGGTATAAAAAGGGAAATACGGATTAATAAAAATAAAAAATAAATACGGATTTCGCCGAAACCGGTCCACTGGGGATCTTCTCGCGTATGCCACTCACATATTGAGCGAAGCCTTAGAGATGCATGGAGAGGCACTTGCTGTATCTCTAGACGTCTCTAAGGCATTTGATCGGGTCTGGCACGACGGTCTTCTGAATAAGCTTCCATCTTACGGACTACCTGCTGGTTTGTGCACTTGGATATCAGACTTTTTGAGGGAACGATCGCTTAGAGTAGTTCTTGATGGCTGCTCTTCCGATCAATTAGCTATTAATGCTGGTGTACCTCAGGGGTCAGTTCTTTTAGCAACACTATTCTTACTCCACATCAATGATTTGCTAGAGCCCGGTACCTTTGGGTATGCAGATGATAGTACTGTTGTTGAAAGATACACATCCAGTGCCCGAGCCAGTGGTGACGACGTCCGGATTGAGAGAGAGGCTATGGTTGAGCGCATGAACCTGGCTTTGAAAGCCGTGTCCGATTGGGGCGATGCTAACTTGGTTAGGTTCAATGCTGCAAAAACACAGGCGTGTTTATTCACTGCTAAAAAGAGCCCACTCCATCTGGCTCCTTCATTCCGTGGTGTATCTGTAAGTTTAGGAAACCATCTTGAGCTTTTGGGTGTTGATCTCACGTCAAACCTAAACTTTGGATCCTACATCGAGTCCAAAGCCAAAGTAGCTTCAAAAAAACTCGGCATATTGTCCAAGGTAAGGCGGTACTTCACACCTGGACAGCTTCTAAATCTGTATCAAGCACAAGTCCGATCGTGTATGGAGTACTGCTGCCACCTGTGGGACGGGTCTGCCAAGTACCAGCTTGAGGCTCTGGACTCGATTGAACGGCGTGCCAAAAGGCTCATTGACGATGACACTTTGGTTGGTGAAAGGCTCCAGAGCCTTGCACATCGACGTAAGGTGGCAAGTCTGTCGGTTTTTTACAGATTACACCATGGTGAATGCGCTCAAGAACTGCATGATCTAATTCTCCCATCACCATTCCACTACCGGACTACAAGACGCTCGGCTAAGCGCCATCCTTTTGTGGTCGAAATACCACCCATTCGTACCAAGCGATTTGACTCAACGTTCTTAATTAGAACGGCTAAGGAATGGAATGCCCTGCCAGCGTCTGTGTTTCCGGCGAAATATGACCCGGGCGTGTTCAAGAGAAGAGTGAATAGGTATTTACTTGGCTAGCATGCTACACCTTCGATCGCATCGTCACTTCCCATCAGGTGAGAGCGTGGTCAAATGCTAGACAAGTTTGAAGTAAAAAAAAAAAAAAAAAAATAGGTACTTACATCTGGTTGGTACATAGATTCATACACACAAAATTTAACTTTTTTCATATTAGTAGAACGACCAGTTTCGAAATGAAACAGTAATATTTCTTGTTAATATCAGTTAACTGGTTTTATAGACAAATTAAAAAAGAGTTATAAGTTCAAACTAATAATCACATAATTTGAACCTAATGCGTTAAGAAGTTAAGTTTTCGACTTTCCAGTGTTTTACTTCAGTATTCTATTTAATTAGCTGTAGTCACATATTATTGCCGAACAAAAAAACAACGTGAAATATTCAGAAAAAAACATCCTCAATTTCCCACATTTTACAGATATATTTAATAGAAATTAATTGCGAACTTTCCTAGATGGATCAAAGGAGCTTGTATAAGTAACCGGTTCAAACCAGTTCATATTGGCTCTTACCGGTTTTTACCGTGAACGTATTAAATATTGCCGTTTTATTTAACTTCGTTATGCAGCAAGACTAGAAATAAGTTACCTACTTTGTTTGAAGTTCCTTTTCTTGGCCAATTATAATATATCAAAGGTAAATAGCATAGCGGTTCAAAGAGGTTAAACATATAACAATACTTTGTTTCTTTTAAAAAGTCACATACAATTCTTTACCAAATGTTGCAATTTACTGTTTTTTATATTATAGTGTGTATACGTTTGGGCACCATATGTTAATAAAGAACAGGACGAGCTAGTTTTTCATCAGATGTTAAGCGATACGGCTGCCCAAACAATGACAGCTGCTTTTCAAAACTCTAAATTAACACGTACACAACGAATTTATTTTGGCTAAATCTGAGCTATGTTGTAAGTAACACTTTTTTCATTATTATTAGTTTATAGCCTAATATTGTAAAAATGAAAAACTTTAAATAGTTTCAAATTACTAGCATTACATTTGCAGCCCTTGTCGGACACAGACACGCCAGAAAGACATTTTTAATTTTCCAATGTCACCAAACCGTGTCACTTCCGTGTTCTAACCATCCGCGCTTAAATTCTCTGGAAAGAGTTTAAAACGTCTCTGAACCGAATTCGTTGTGAACGAGAATGAGACCCAGTTTCAGGTCGAGTATGCCGACCGACCCGGTTGCGGCCCGAGAGTGCCACGTCGATATTATGCTGTCACAGCACTACTGCACTTTACTTTGCACCTCTCTAACTGCTAAAGCTCCCTTACCCCTTTGATATAAAGAGCAAAATAGCGCGACAATCTGTTTGCCTTTCGCACTACTGTTTGGTATATCGCGTGCCCGTTTTGAAGTTAATTTGACGCTCATGTTGCATTTTATTTATTTCACACGTTACCAGTGTTGGTCATAAAAGTTGCAGTCGCAGCTGTGTGGTTTAAAAATATTTAACTGTAAAAAACATTAACAAAGTTTTAACGTTGGTAACGAATTACAATTATGACAAACATAAATAATTTTCGTATTTAGAAATAGCTTTGTTTGACAAACTTAACGTTGTTTGTTAAGAACGTTATTCGAAAAATATCCATTACTATGTTATGCCAGACAATTTTTACTTTGTACTCTCATATTCACATTTTAAATGAGACGTGCCTTATACAGCATATAAACACATTCACCTTACCACAGATAATATAATACTGTGTTATAGCAGAGAAATTGTTATTCATAGTGTTCTGTTTTTCTCAATTAAGTTTGAAATGTACAAAAATAAGAAAACTAGAGAAAGCACTGAGTAGCTATTCTGCTGGTCTGGTAATAAGATTACTCGACTGTGAGATCAGATCATTAAGTCTCATTTGTCCAGTAATTTCACTAGCTACAGTGCCCTTCAAACCGGAACACAGTAGTGCTTGCACACTACTGCTTGGCGGCAGAATAACTGGAAAAGCGGTGGTACCTACCTAGACGAACTTTGCAGAAAAGTCCTACCACCTAGTCTAACACACTTTGTGTTTTATTAAGTCATATAAGTAAGGATGATATTGTTATCGTTGCTATGATTGTTTGCTGAAATAAATCTTATTATTATTCTTATTCTCGATTACAAAATGGACTTGTTACGTCATTCCGTGCATGATATTTTATCTGAGAAACAACTCAGTCCCGTGCCTGTGGCTGGCGTCCGCCTAGAGATATGCTAGGTATCCCAGCCAGATGCACAAAAGTTTTGCAGATTCTTTGGCATAAATAAGAGATTTTTTTTTTAATGACTGATAGAGAAACATTATTTTATGAGCAAGTGCTTGAAATCGAATGTTGTTTAGATAATTACTAGACGTGAGGACCTTTAATTGGCTTCCAAATGCATAACATGATTCTACGATGTAAGAAAAGCTGTTGGTCTTCCCAAAAATAAATAAATATTTTTTTAAGAGGGTTACCGAACTGTGTTTTCATTAGTTTCGCCACGCTGGCAATGTATAATATGTTTCAGACTGTGTCTGCATTGAGTAAGCGTGATCCAATAGCATAGCACTGGATCAAAATAATGTGCTAAAGATAGGTGCCATTTGTATAGATTTGAATTAATTTAATTGCCTATATTGCCTATATTTGGTTCAATCACTAAAATTAAAGATGGGATTGTGATAAATAGATTTATGGGATACGATTGAAAAATGAAATCTGTTTGTTCTGTGGTATCCGTTGGATGCCGCCAATATAATTCATTCGTGACGATATCTTTCTCGTATCTCGTGTCAGCCCTAATAACCAAGTCAGAGAACATCTCCAGATTTATTATACAAACCATTGTTAAAAAAGTTGATATTTTCACTCAAAAGTTTAGTTTTATGATTGAAACATTTATTGGCTTATGAAAATTTAATTGCAGGATTGAGATCAAAGTAAAGACCGTTTTGATATCGGTTCATTAACAAAAGTTTACTTGAGTGCTTTGATACTATCGAAAAATAAACTAAGAAGAACAACTAAGTAACCGTTTGATTTACAATAAACAATGTAATCTTTTTTCCCCAAATCAATGCTTTTAGTCTTGCCGCAGTAAAATAACGATTGAATGAGTTCCCCGTGATTTGTAATCCTCATTTATGGGATCGTGAATCTTTCCGCTCTATGTAAGTATAATACTGCTTTTGATAAAGGATCTATTGTTGGTGACGTGTTCTCGTGACTTATGACCTGTCTCGTGCATGGAGTCGTTTATTAATTATAAAATAGGTACTAAACGAAATATGTCGATGCCTAAAACAAACATCCTGCCACCTGCAGCTATAGACACATAACTTGAAATTGCAGGATTAAAATCAAAGAGAAAAACATTTTGATATCGGTCTATTAACAAAAATTTACTTGAGTGCTTTGATACCATGGAAAAGTAAACTAAGAAGAACGAAGAAAGCAAGTAACCGTTTGATTTACAATAAAACAACATAAACAGTGTAGTTTTCTATACTATCTCTTTAATTATAGTTTTAAATTATGCTTTCTATTGCAACTGTGTTCAAAGATAATGAAACCGATTTCACAATTGAAGGTTGAGAATAAAAAGGATTTAACTGACAAATTGACAGTTTCGAGAAAATTGACTTTAAACGTCAACGCCGTCATTTTAATGTAGAGTGCTTATAAGGTAATAGAAAAGGTTTATGTAAGTTTCAGTTGCTTGAAAATGTTTTAATTCTATTTAAAATTACTAAATATAGCACTAATTCATACAATTACTGTAAAAATATAATATAATAAAATAAATATAGTAATGTTTTTATGCTAAGCAAACTGTATTCCTGTGACAGATAAACCGTTTTTAGACTCAAAATCTCGAGATTTAAGCCTCAATTCGGTATTTTGAGAATGTATTATTGAAGATAATTTCACGCTGAATCCAACGATACCCATAAGTCATTTTATCAAAAAAATCAGTTAAATCCTTTTTATTCTCACCCCTTCAATTGTATATTAGTGCTTATTCTATTGTAATATTTTATCGTACGATTTTTAGGTTGGTCGCGTTTATTTTTACTTCTGGCAGACGACTGTGTTTCCAACTTCACAAAGGTGTAAATGTAATGTAATTTCCTCAATTGAATCGATCTCGCACGCAGATGGTGTCGCGACAGTTATTTCGATTACTCGACGGATATAGCCATCCGCTACGTTATCGAATGCCGATATCGATATTGTGACGTCCATCACTATAGATATAGTTCCTTTTGTTGTGTTGATACCACGTCTGAGTTTTCCCGTGTTGTGATGATATAACTAGCTTTGAAGGGCCCGGGTGCGGTAAATTGTAATTGGACCCTTAAAATAGACGTGTAGGTATTAGGGTTCTTGATATACGTCTGCTATTAGGTACGTATTGTAGATTCTAAAAGCATTGAGATCTGAGTAGGTACATTTTCTGTCTTGATTTATAAAGTTCAAATATATTATTTGTCAGGATAGTGCCCGCAACGAACTTCAATAATAAATATTAATAATACAGATTATAAGTAGGAGTATATTACTATAGCTGATTCTTAATTACATTAATACTTGCAGTTTGTAACCCCCGATAAAAGAATACTGCATCAAATTTATCTTCCTTTAACCGTCTGCTAACGAATTAAAAGTTAAAACCTCGCCGAGTTAAATTTAAACAGAAAACAACGGTACATTTTTCAACTTAATTAAAAATATCCCGTCAAAAGTTGCACGATTTATCCCGAGGTTGTGCGGCCAGGGTACAATCCCTAACTGATAATTAATCACGAAGACATAAAGTTTGCCACCCTCAAAAGGGCTTGTTTTCAAACCGGCACGAACTAAAGACGGCTAAATTGAGTTTTGATTAAGCTAAAACGAGGGTAGAGTTAACTGCGTAACTGGTGACGGCACGTCGGGGCACACTCGTTTGTTTCATTAAATGAGAATTAGATACGTTAATCGCGTTACGAATTAATTCTTAGGTTATGAGACACGGAAGCCAAGCGACCGTACGCTTCTATATCGAGTTCGACCATCCAAAGATGGGCCAGATTTTTGATTAAATGTACCTCATTAGAAGCGGTCAATCCAAAACCCTGAAAATTATTTGAATAAAGTCAGTTGTTCATTTATTTTTTATTATAAAAAGTTATAGCTTAGTGAACTGTTTTAAAGTATATCGTTGGATTTCCCGATCGCAACAGATTTAAAATTATACACGTTAGGTAACTATAGTTAAGTCTTGAATACATTTTGTGAAACAAAGAAACGGTTAACTATGTACAATGTGTAACTAGTAAGATGCTGCAGTCAGCGTATAATTGCATACGTAGAGTCGCGAAGTAATCAACGAGACTGCTCACGCTCAAAGATTTTATCTGATATAGTTAACGAAACAAATGAGATTAATTTTGAATTGCTGTGCCATTTTGAGAGAGATCAGTCGGCTTTAGAGATTTGCTTGACTGCATTGGTTAATAATATTGCTTAGTTAAATTGAAATGTACTGGTGCCTAGTGAAGTAGAAAAGTGAAATTTAGATAAGTAAGATTTATAGATTAAAATTAAGAATATAAAGAGCTAAATTTCAGCGTGAAGTAGATAGTTAGTGATGTAACGTATTGCAGATAATGTATTAAAAATCATAGTTTAGTATAAAATAATGCTCTAAAAAAATGAAAATGAAAGCAGATAATGTATTAAAAATCATAGTTTAGTATAAAATAATGCTCTAAAAAAATGAAAATGAAATGGACTGATATCACAATAAGCAAGCCCATAGCTTTGTGTCTTATCAAGTAAAAACTTGATACGTTGTCTTTGGTAAAAAGTTCTTTAGTTTTTCAAGCTCAGAAGCAGCTTCAGGCCAAAATCTAGTCTAGTATTTCATGAAATCTCTTTTTTATGTTAAAGGGAGCAAAAAAACATACAGCCCACCTGATGGGAAGTGGTTACCGTAGCCTATGGATATCTGTAATACCGGAGGAGGCGACACCATTGCTTAACCTGTAAACTTAGACTATAGTTGTAGTGCGATTAAGTCATTTAAATAAACAATTTTTTACTTAAAGAGAAAATTCACTTGTCTGTGGTTCTTTACTTGGGTTTTCGTCGGCTAAGTTTTATTTCAGTCTTTACTTTGTATAATATTGTTATTCTGATTAAAATTTACGCTGAAGCGGTCGCGCGGTGGACACTTACCTTCGTCCTTAGGGATTCAAAATTACAATGGTTTACGTGGAATCGTCTAAGGAACGCGAGAGAATACCTTCGTGATAAGAATTTTACAAGATTGCTGTTATAAAAAGTGCGAATTATACTGTTGTCCGTAGTTTCGTGAAACGACTACATTTTAAAAGGTTTCATATGTCCTTACCCATGGCTTAAACTATCTCTATACTGAACTTCACGAAATGAATCACGAAACACAAGAGTTACTTTCATACATTTAATAATAATATAATAATAATAATAACGCCAAGCGATCACAAACATAGATCCTGCACGCCTAACTAGGATTCCCTGTACTAGGGATCCAGGAACTAAGAGGACTATGGTCCCACAACACTTAGACTCAGAACAAATATTTGCATTTTTTTCTGTGCACAAATACTTGTCCTGCTGCAGGAATTGAACCCGACACATCTAGGTTATGAGCCGACCTGTTCAACCGCCTCACCATAGAGGCTGTCCAGAGACTGTGCAGAGAGGTGTGTAATATTTTGTATTGTGTTTATGGTTTAATTATATGGTTTTAGCAACGATTACAATGCTATATACGGTGTCGAGAGTAGCAAATACGGACTACTAGTGCAGAAATAAATTTTATTCTCTTCGTCGCTACGAACTAATAATACGCTTTTTGTATTAGTTCATAAGTTTTTTATGCGTATTATTCTCGGAGTATCCCGGAATTTGCAAGATTTGAGCAAAAAATACGGTGGCTCAGATACATCTATTAAAATGAAATCTCACATAGATTGTAGACTTTGAACAATCTTAAAACTATCCTTCATTTACCTATTATTTTTGCGTTGTCTCAAACTTTATATTGTCTCTATAGGTAGCATACTATCAGGACAATATTCGTCAGCTGTGTCAATAAGCGCCAATGCTCATTGGAATCTTTTCCAATAAGTAAACAAACTGACCTTTCGCATTTATTGGAGTAGATTGAAGTCTTGAGGGAATCAACCTTTCATGGTTTTATTTTTAACCGTTGAATGGGAGTGCTATTTTAATATATAAATGGAAGTTGTCACTCATTATTAACATCCAGTAATAAACTTTCTAATCTGAATATTTTTCACATAAAATATTTATTTTACCTATAAGCTATTGTCAAAGTCAAAGTCAAAAGATTTATTGCAAATAAGCTATTTCTAGCACTTTTACGATTTGATCCCTTATCCTATTTATTTGCTTAGCCTAAGTTATTTTACAATGTCTATAAAAATAAAATTACAAAAATTAGCATTAGGCGCAATCAAAATCGTTATTAACCACAATTAATGCACATATTAATTTGTATAGGAAACACATTTAAAAAGTATTAATTTCAAGATAAATTATTCTAAAATACATTTTCAAAAATCACTAACAAATAATGCATATTATAGAGTTGTTCCTTCTACGCCTAAGTATTAAGTATATTCGATACGTGGACATACAGGTGTCGGTATTAAAAATGCACCATTACGAGCTAAAGAGAGCTGATTATCTCCCACTTTCATCATAGAACTTGATTGCCTTTAACTATTCTGAATTAACATGTTAATAAATAAAACATACAATGTTAACATGTTAATAATAGGCTTAATTAATAAATATAAAAATAATGTAACAAAAAGCACGGACCCAGGTGTCTGTGGAAATGCAGTATAAAAAAAAAAAACTATTCTGAACAGAAAAAATTGATTGCAACCAATTGAAACTAAAATTTGTACAGGTATTTTTTTCATGTCACTAATCTGACGCAACGTGTCAACATAATGATATGAAAAAATTGTGCAGTTAGAAAATAAAATGACAAATAAAAATGACAAAATAAAATTAATCAAGTCACTTTATAGTTTTATTAAAATAACATCGTTAAGAACTCTATAAACGCAGTTCTCCAAATTTTCAGCAATAACAACACATTATTTGCAAATTAAATAGCTAGACTGGCTAAAAAGAAATATTTATATGAAATCCATATTTCACGTAATCCACAAAAAAACTCGCAAACCTAACACATTTTCATGCGCAGACCCAGTTTGACATCAAATTATGATCTGCGATTTTCAACTTTAGGAATAGCGTTATAGCTAGAGACCCCAACAAAAAAGTGCTATGCTTTTATAAAGATTTTGACAGGTGAATAGCAGTAGATTCATTTACAACGGCCGATCACCTCTAGTAGTCTGCGAGGCCAATAACCGGTTAACTCCGATTGTCCCGATTCCCAGTTCCCCTGCAAAAGCCTGTAAATCTGGGATTTATGCCCTAGATTTAAATAAAATTATTCAGATATATATTAGGAACAGGAGGACTTAGATGCGTTGAAGGGAATAATGTTTTTAATATGAGTTTATAGGGTGTTGATAATAATAATTGTCATTTCAAGATTGAGATGAGATGGAATTCGCTATGTTTTGTGTTTGTTTTTACTTCCAACAATAACTTACAAATAAATATTTGACAATGCCAAAGTACTGCAATGCTTAGCGTGTTTTGAAGTAAAATTGACAATTTTTTTCGCTTGACTTGAGGAGTAAACTGGTGAATGCGTAAAGAGGCGAACGGAAGTTGAATTTCGCTCACGTAGATTTTCATTATCAACATAATAAAGTTGAAAATATGTATTAGTATGTTAGTGTGTCCGGTAAAATGACAATTTAAAATTGTCGAGATGGCGACATTAGCATTAAACAACGCAAAAACAAAGTTATATCGGCCGATAGATGGAGCTAAAGAAGTTTTACTTCAGTCGTGTGGTCTAAAGCACACTCATTTTTTTAAAGGGCATAATCCATTGCTTCACTATAAGTATCTCACTGATTGATCTACTGTACTTTCCCGTAGTTGTATCTAAGTATACGCTGTAACATCAATCACTACGCATCGAGGTCGGTAACCGAGCGCCCTTTCTAATTGTAATCGCGAAGGAATCGCGATCGATGCTCTCTTTAGACAACCTAGCCAAGGAGTGGCTAAATTTATCTCTACCCTTCGACTTTTGAGTTAGGATTTCCTATATATTATGTATATTTACATATGAATATTTTGTACGTGTAATAACATTACTTTCGGAGGGTGTGTTTAAGATACATGACACAATGAATTGACCTACAAGGGTGGTTCCCCACCGTTCCATAACGGGACATAAAGAAATCTCTACCATTTTGCTTGTTTCCTACAGTTTATAATAGATAAGCCTGGGCACATTCAAGATTACAGTTAATAAGCTCACCGCGCCTTCTACGTATACGCGTGCTATTTTTTCAGTCCATTGCTTACTATCAGGCAAGCAATTGACCAAATCTAGTTCAATATACTTTAGTCTTAAGTTAGAAAAATCCGAAATTGCTGTGAATACAATTGTTTGAATGAAAGAAGTATTAAATGTTTTACTATAGAACAAGAAATGGTTACGATAGGATGGCTCTTTTTTTGGCGCAATACACATTCTTTTCATATTCAATCTGTCATGGAGAATAAGCGACCGTATAAGCACTGCGATGCCGTTTCAGCGTTCCACTTTTCCCTTACGGGTCAAATCGTCCTATTTGCAAGATCTGCGGTGAGCTGACACCAAGTGCGAATCCTTTGCAGCTGTCGACGCGGCTCACTATAGAGGCTGGGTCCCTTCCACGCGCCGGTAGGGTTGAAGTACAGTACACTGAAGGACAGTCGATAATCTACCCTGTCGTCGGTGGAATTTGATCTAGAATTATTGGAGTGTAAACGTTGCCTCTGGAGACTTAACGAATACAATCGCTTACAGTGTAATATGTAAAAACACGATAATGGATAATAATAATAACGCCCAACGATAACATCATAGATCCTGGATCCTAACTAGGATTCTCTGTGTCTCAGAATAAGTATTTATAAGCGCTTTTTTCCCCTGTGCACAAATAATTGTCCTGTCGCGGAAATCGAATCCACTGCCTCCGAGTTATGAGCTGACCTGCATAACCCCACACCACAGAGGCTGTCAAACATATATAAACAAAGCTATACAATTTTTTCTATGCAAACGGAAGCTCTGCCGGTTTTGATGCAGCACATTTAGTATTCACGGCCGGTGAAGATAAAGTCGCATATGTACTTTGTGCCAGTGGAATTACTGTTTGTGCAAACATTTTTTACTGTGTATTAGTGTACTGCGTCCGAACCCTCGACAGGCGAAAGTAGGTCGGGCTTACCCTCCCCCTGCCGCTTTCACTGCGCCGCTCGGCATCGCCTAATTTTATTGCGTTGAGTTCGATCGCGTCTCTCTTACCGTTGATATGAATGAAACTAATAACCCGATTTCACGAGCAATTTCACAGAATCGAGGAGTTTATTACGTGAAGACTTTTCATGCGCGTAAAACTGTTTATTCGAGCTGCACAATGTAACTGAACTCTGTATAGGGGACGACTTGACTGGCCCGATAGCTCAGTTGGTAGTGACCCTGCCTTCTGAACTGCGGGTTGTGGGTTCGATTCCCACCCAGGACAAACATTTGTGTGATGAACATTGATGTTTGTTCTGTGTCTGGGTGTTATATTGTATTCTATGTATGTATTTACAAACAAAAAGTATCTAAGTACTGTATCAGTTATCTGGTTCCCATAGTACAAGCTTTGCTTAGTTTGGGGCTAGATGACGTTGTGTGAGATGTCCACACATATTATATTATTATTATTTGTTTTCAGTGTTAAATCTTCGACCAGAATACAGGGCTGTAGCTAGAGTCAAAATTGAGGTAGGGCAGCATTGGTTACAAGTAGGGCGGAAAGAAAAAATGTATCATAATTGATCTGCCCTCAAAGCACGGGCTTCTAAATCAATTACCATGTATATGACGTGGTACATTCATAGCTATTCGTAGACAAATAATGTCTGTGACAGAACATAGCATGGATCTAAGATTTTTTATCTGAAACTATGAACAAACAATTTCATTATAATAATATATTTTACTTTTTGGTATTTTTAAGGTAGGGCATTGCACCACAATGCCCCCCCTCCTGCTAGAATAACAATAGTGGTCTAACAATATTACGAAAAAATGAGTGTGCTTTAGACCAGATGACTGAAGTAAAACTTCTTCAGCCTTATTGATAAACGGGTATTAGTCTCGGATTAGTTACTTCAGCTTTTGTCCTTTTTTTGCTATTGGAATATTTAGCTGGATCGAAAGAGACAAAAGATGGTGTAACTCGTCTAAAGCTAGTTCGTGTTTATTAATAAGGCTGCTCTTTAGTTTAGCTCTATCCATCGGCCGGTATAACTTTTTTTTTGCATTGTTTAATGTTAATGGCGCCATCTTGACAATTGTAAATTGTCGTTTTACCGGACACACCAACATAATAATACAAGTTTTTAAATTTGTTATGTTGACAATGGAGATCTACGTTAACCAACCACTTTCATCTTCTCTTCGCTTCGCCAGCTTACTCTCTAAGTCAAGCGTGCGTAAAGAAGTTTTACTTCAAAAACTTACTTAGGTAAGTGTAACTTACATATAACATACAGTTAATCAAGAAAAAATGTAAACCTCAATGTTTAAAACGTGATAATAGCTTCTCCTAAAATACTGTGCGCTTGCATCAACTATCTCACGACTTTTTTGTTTATGAACTCAGGACTAAACGTATTACTATAACTTTTTTCATCTATTTGTAATTTCAGATAATCGAGCCACATCATCAGTGGCTTAGTCTGTTGCAGAAAATTTACGCAGTAGTGTATTTAGATTTTAAAGACAGTACCGCCTACGGCCTACCTTCCCACTGTACACATTCCCCCGCGAGAATTTTTAATTTTCTGGGATAATAACCATGAAAACATATTTAGATGGACAAAACAATAGCAAATTGGTTCAGCTCCTTATACTAAAACGAGCTTCTGCCCGCAGCTTCGCCCACGGCGTGGTCTATGGAAAAATAATTCAATCACCCATTTCACCCTCTTAAGGGTGGAATTTCAAAAAATCCTTTCTTATCGGATTCCTACGTCACAACATCTACCTGCATGCCAAATTTCAGCTTGATCCGTCCAGTGGTTTGGGCTGTGCGTTGATAGATCATGATAGTTGATAGATGTCAGTCACCAGTCAGTCAATCACTTTTGAGTTATATATATTTAGAAGATAACTGAAGCTACACAAATACATACAAACAAACGAAAACGTTCTTTATATTTATAAAGGGATACCTACTACTAACTACAGCTCACAAAGTGGAAACGAGTTCTAAATACTTCTGTAAACTGTGAACTTTTTGTTTTTCCTAGTCAACTTAAATAAGGCCATACTGTGTTACCTCAGCGCTTACCGTTTATCTAAGTCTTTTCAGGCTACGTAGAACCGTTTCTTCATAAATGCCAAAGCGTGCAGTTATGAATCATTCGCGTGACATTTTGAAAGTTCGCTTTGAACTTTGTATATTTCTTGTTTCAGACTTTTTACCAAAGATTTTCTTGGTTCGCATATCACGTAGCCGTGCAAGTTTTTAAGATTTAAAGAGCACGTTGGATATAATAACCTAAGCTTTTATTTTTTCATTTAATGAAATTATTTGATGGTTGACTAGCTGCAGCTGCATTCACGCGTATGAAGTCGCGGGTATCAGGCAGTTTTTTGATATTGAAAAATTCAAAATGATCAGTTTAGTCGTTATGTGTGAAAAGGTAGCAAACAGATAAATAGACAAAAAGAGTTACATTGAAACGTATAGAATACTTTTGGTATGGAATTTGGATTAGCGTGGACATTTTCAATCTGGATTATATTCTTAATTGCGGAATTTGATCTAAATCTGAAGCTGAGACTTTGAACTTAGAAACTCTCCAGTAAGCCTAAGGTCCCTTTTCAGCTTTTGTGTTTTCGTCTTATTTCCTAAACCTGCCAGCTTCAGAGATTACAGAGCAAGGACGAAGTTTCCCTTGCCAGATTAGGTTCATTAACCGGTGCCTCGCGTCAAAGAACTTGCGTCGAGGGAGGGTAGTACGAAATCATCCGCTCTGCATGCAAGCGGCATCCGTCATTAGCATAATTGATTGTCTCGTTGTTGTCAATGGGATTTCGGGAAATTCCTATTACATATCTAGTTATTCTATTCACACTTAGTTATAATAAATCTGCATTAGTACAAACCATAGTAATTAAAATTAAATAGCAAAGTCATGTATCAAAAGTATTTTACTGTCGATGGGTTTGCGTTTCACTACATCTCACCTGATGGTAAGTGACGATGAGGTCGAAGGAGGGTTTTACTGTCGACGGAGGTATTGTTGGGGTTTTTGTGTTGTGAAACATTTTTTAAGTTTCAATTATAGAACCAATGAAAGAACTTATATGTTTCCATATGCGAGTGTCTTCGTTAGTAATAAAGAGCTATTTCAATCATATCTATAGATCTTCTCGGCTTGCATTGTTAAAGCAAATAGTTACTTTTAATAGTAGGTATACTTACGGGTTTTCTACCGTGAGTTTACTATTAAAAATATAGTTAAAACTGAATACAGTGAATCTGAGTTTTCCCTAAAGGGTAAACTCTAAAATTTTCTTTCTTTTAATGCTACCACAAACTGAATCCAGTCTATGAAATCCGATAGAATGTGCTGATTTAACAACGTAATGTAGAATTACCAACCCGCATCTTTCTGAGCGCTCCATAGATTCTTATTATTTTCTCAGATCAGCTGAGGATCTGTTGACACAAAACCCACATACTGCGTTTGCAAGGAAACTTCGACGTACACTTTCAACATAATATTATCGATTCTGTGTTAATTCTTGTACACCTTAGAGATGAAGTGATTTTGTTATTTAAATATTGTAATTTAACACAGAGTTATTTTATTTTAAGTTATATTTTTGCGTTCAATGTGGTTCAATAGCGTTTAATTGTAAAATTTGATTTTTTAGTTATTTAGATTTTTAGAAATTTTTTAGTGAATTTGATTTATTAATGGTTTTATCGCTCTGAAATATATTGGTGTCGATTCTGTGTCGCATTCTCTAAAACTAAAGTAAACTTAAAGTATGGCGGTACTCTTCTGATAAAGGGGAAAAGAAAAAGATGGAAATATGTTAATTTCATTTAGCTTTAGAGTATGCGACACAGAATCAACAGCATTGTCCACCTTAACTCTATGACGCTTGAAAACTGTCTGTATATTAATTTTTCACTCATTATTTTTCTGAGCTTCCTGACGAGGAAATGCTTTCGTGAAACCGTTACCCAAAAATAAAAACTGACTTTGTGATCATATTTCTGGACATTCACAAGTACTTAATAATACCCTTTAAACAAAAAAGAATAATCAAAATAGATCATCAATTGATGTAAATATGGGTATACTTAAAAAACAGAGGAAAATAGTATTGCTTAATTTTTTAAAGTTGGCTAAAAGCAGTCTAGCATTCCAATTATTTGCGTCACGTTCTATGGCTGTTAACCTTTATTACTCTTCTGAAACGTGAAGTATAAATACTATGACGTCGTTAAAATGAATTGTGTTTCCTTCAACATGGCTGCAAAGTGCTATTAAATTTATACGAGACACTGTTTCAATGTACCATACATACTGCAACGACTTCCTTTCATGTTTTAGTTGCTATAAGCCGTGCAATTATGTAATATTTGATTTCAGCTCAGTTGGTAGTAATCCTGCCTTCTGAACTGCAGGTTGTGGGTTCGATTCCTACCCAGGACCAACATTTGTGTGATGAACATCGATGTTTGTTCTGTGTCTGGGTGTTATATTGTATTCTATGTATATTTTTAGAAACAAAAAGTATCTAAGTATTCTATCAACTATAGCTATCAGTGACTTAAACGGCGGTTTTTATTTATAAGTTTAGATATTTCTATTTCTCAGATTTAGATTCAATGCATTTTAGTCATTATAATTTGTTAACGTTTTCTGGGTCCCATAGTATCAGCTTTGTTAAGTTTGAGGGTAGAGGGTGCCACATATATATTATTATTTTTATTGTTAGCTGATATTTATTCATTTATTAATTTGTAAAGTAATACATTATGATATAAATCGTTCAAAGATTCCTTCCCCTCTACAAAACAAGTTGCGCTCGCGCCTTAATATAAGAGTCGAAAGTACTAACAATTTTGTGCCGAGCAATAGGCGCTGAGCGCAAACATTGATGACAATACTAATAAATCATATGAATAATCAGGTTTTATTATAAAACGTTTAAAATTGTATGAAAATGTAGAGAAAGCCGCGTCTGTCGGTGCGTGATTGTAATTTTTTTTTGTAACTTTAGGTGCTAGACATATAATTCTCTATTATATAATTCTTAAATCTATATAATTCTAGACATATTCTTCTCAAAGTTTTTTTTCTAACTTTTAATAGCTATGTAGGTAGGAACATGATTAAACCCTTTCGGTTTCATTGAAATAACCCGCACGAGTTACCTGAAAAGTAAATGCTTATTGCTTTATTAAGCCAAAATATCCGATGCCAGTCTCATATTTACTTTATTATCTCGTTTCGTAAATAAATCACGTAACCATGTCACAGTCGCGCGCAATATAAAGGTAAGCATCATAAAGTGCTCGGCACTAAAACGCGGTTTGTAACAACGATGTTAATAAACCAGCCAGCGCTTTTTAGGATTAATCAGTCGCGAAACTCGCCGTAAATACAAATTACAAGTCAAATATGAATTATTATATAGAATTAAAAAGAAATGGTACACGGTCCAGCGCGGTCGACGAGTGGCAATCGGGCCTCGTGACGTAATACCTCGCCCACCATTTTAAATAGGCGTCGTTCAACTCATTTGACGTGTAATTATTTTCATTTCGCAGCCCAGTTTTCGAACGTGACCTGCCAGTCAGGGTTGCCAGCGAATGGGCGGCTCGGCGACATTTTTTGTCACTTACCAACCGCATTTATTAAGTTTTGCGTCGGTAATTAATTTCGGGTTTGTCTCAGATGCGAATAACGAGGGCAATTCTTCGTTAGAGGAAAATGTTTGACTGACATGTTTGAATCTGTAACTCGTTTACCGACACTTTCTGGGCAGTAACGTTATCATTATACACTATATCTTAAGTATTCTTAGTATAATTTATAGCCTACATTGTAACACCTTAGAGTATGTACTATATATACCTACTCTGAGGTTAAAAGTGTACCAATGTTGGCTATAAATAAACGTTTTCTATTCTATTCTATACGACTTAGGTATTATAACCCAAGCACCTCCCCCCTCTATAAAACCATTTGTAAATTTGAAGTTTATTGTATTGTTAAATGACCGAGTGTCTGTCAAATTACTAGTAATTAAACCAGCCAGACGATCATGTAACTTAATTGTAATTATTTTCAACTAAATACTACAATTATATAATAACTAGTACTAAATACTACAATTATATAATAACTAGTACTAAATACTACAATTATATAATAACTAGTACTAAATACTACATACTATTAAAAAAACATTTGGACTATATACTGGCCGCGATGACATGTATAGACAGTCCAAATGCTCCAGCCCACTACAAGTAGGTAGCGTTATATGTAGAAACTAAAATTTGTATGAATCGGACAAAGTTTCCAAGTATGCAGTTTAATTTTAAGTACATAGTTATTGTGGATCGCTTTAAGAATGCGATTTTGTCTTTTGCAATACTACGAAAGTACGTAATCACTCAGGTTTTCCATTAACATAACCAAATGTTTGAATCGCGTTTCAGGCTACGATCATTTTAAGAATTAGTTCTATCAATCGAATGAAAAATAATTTATATCTAATATTGAGATATAGCCAAATCAACCGGTCTTTTATATATTCCCCTATAAAGGTGACTTGTATCTATCTGCTGATTGAATCCATCACTTAGTTTGTAAGATTGTTCAGTGTTTTTGTTTGAAACATCAACTCACTGTATTGAAACATTTCCGCAATTCTAACACAAACAAACTTACCTAGTAACTTAAAATGCGGAAGGGTTAGACTATTCACACGTTTCTGCTTACTCTCCTCCGTACACAAATGTGTAAAAGAAAAATAATGCTCAACAAAACACTACAGACTCACTGAACAATTTGCAGGCATTGTGAAAAAGTTCAAGGCGTTTGAGTTAGTTAGAAATAAATATCTGAAACCAGGATGTGTTAGCATTTAGCTAACTTATATATTCGACTGGCTTCATACCTCAGTTGGTAGTACTTTGCCTTCTGTTGTGAGTTTGATTTCCACTAAGGACAAAAGTTTGTGTGAAAAACATCAATTAGGTCTAATATTTAATACTAAGTATGTATTAACTAAAACAAAATAGTATGTCAGTATTCTATCAGTCATTCTGGTTTCTATAGAAAAGTCTTTGCTTAATTTGGAGCTGGATGGCGCTGTGTAAAATGCCCTCGCATATTAACGTTTCAGTTCTTTATATAAACGTTAGTTCGTTTGAATTTCACGACAAAACTGTATTACCAATTCGGATAAAATTTTGTACACGAACTACTTCACATTCGAATTGTATCAACATAGAATACTTTTTTAAATTTAAATTTAAAATGCAGATGATTGGGAGTTGCTTCTGGAAAATGGGTAATAGTTGGGTAATAGCGTGGGCGTCCAGTGGTTGAATATATAGATAACAATAGACACCAATATCGAATAGAAGTATTATAAGTGTTGAGGAAAAATAACATCATACAAGTAGTGTACGAAGCTGTATAAAAGTATACAATTTGGCAGTAACAGGGCTGTGTGCAATAACATGTTGTATATGAGTCCGACCTAGTTTTGGATCGACAAAATTGCAAAGCTAGTGATATAGACTTTATAAGAGAGGTGGCCAAGACGCTGATCGTGGACGAACGGTCTACCGCGGTCGACCATTTTTTATCGGGAAGGCACATCGCTTTCCCAATAAAAAATGTATGACAAAATGTACAAGCGGTGTTTAGGAAACACCTCTCCGAATGCGAGTTTCACCTACTGTCGTTTTTTATTGCTGGTTGCAGATCATTGAGTTTTTTTGAATTATAATGTAGACCGCATAGTTCAAATGTTTGACCATTCGTAACTCCTCTATAGAATACTCTACAGGATGTATTATAATCATCATGTCCACACTATAAAAGTGCTTACCTACTTTTATTTACCCTTGCATTACATTAACACTACCATACTATCGCCAATGATTAACTTCTTTATGACTCCCTAACAATAAAATCTGCTAGGAGAATAGATTTAATTAAGAGTACGTCGCTTAGTCCGAAAATGGCCTTGCGTCGCGCTCTACTTGTCTCATAAAACCCGGAAGTTTTTCGAGAAGCTAGCACTTTGTTATTCCTCTTTTATTCACATCTATGACTGGTATTTTCAGATTCTCTGCCATTTTGTTATCATTGCCAACCCTATCACATGCATAATAACGAATACAAAGGAAGTTCTATACAAAAATCAGACTGATTTGAACAAAACTTTTATTAAGAGAAAGTAAACAAATTCACTGAAATGAGTATTCGATGTTGCACAATGTACAGGATGAAAGAGGTAACCTAAAAATGCACACCTACACATACATGGCCAGCGAAATAATAACAGTAAGGCTAGTAAGACGATACTGTTCAAAACACGAATCCACGTCCCAGTGTTCTTGTGTTTTCCACCATCAACGTCTTTGTCTCTCTAGCTTAACACCAAGTGCCACGTTCTTGAGAAAATATTGTAGTGCCACCAGGGGGTTGATCACGAAACCTTGATTGCAATGCAACAGGAGAATACTAACTATGCACATAAGCTGCGTATTGAATCTGTCAAATCCATACAAATTTGTGTTTCTATTAATTGCAATCGAGTTACGTGATCGCCCAGCAGATTTGTTGCATATTATCAATGTAAACAAATGACGTAGCTGTGCCAGGCAAACGGATATTTATTCGTTTGCCCAATATGCACACACCCTCACACATACATAAATGGCATTGCCGTTTATGTTATGCTGATAGTTCCTAGTTCATCACCCAATTTGATCCATCCCATCATTTACTCACTAAATACAACGAATAATGGGACATTTTTATAAATACTAAATAACGTATTTATAAAAATGTCCCATTATTCATAGCATTGCCATTGTGGTGGTGTATCCACAGTATACACAGTAGCTGCCTTACTGTGTATATTGTGTACACCAATACTAAAAATAACAAAACACGTAGCACCGTCTCTTCAGTTGTTTTTCTCTGTCGGAGAGTTCTTGCATTTTCAGGGGTGGTGCAGGGTGCGTTGACCCCAGCAGGGTGGCACTCCCCTGAATTCAAATGTTTTATCGCGAGCAAATATGAAGATGTAGGGTACTTGGGATACTTTTATACTGCTCGTGTGTTTTTATAACGCTGTAATGTTTCGTGAGGGGGTTATAAGAGTTGCTTGTGCAATATCTGTTGTAAGAGGCGAATACTTTTCTTCCGATTGTTAAAAGCTTTAGCCACGTGAGAATACAATAACCAAAATTACAATAACAAATTTGGCAATGTTACGGCGCCCCTACAAAATTACTTTTTGGACAAAACGAAATTTCATCATGTGTCGGTTGCCAGCAAGGAGATCCTCTCGGTCCAGCCCTTTTTAGTTTAGGAATTGACCATATAATTAAAGAATTAAATTCTAAATTTAACATTTGGTACCTCGATGACGGTTCTTTAGGCGGGAGTGCATCAGAAGTTTTGGATGACCTTAAATCAATCATTCATCGCTTCAGCTGCTTGGGCTTAACTCTTAATTTTAATAAATGTGAAATTTTTATTCCAGATCATATTCCAGATCAAATTCGCTCATCCATAATTGACAAATTTAACTCGTTATGCCCTAACATTTTAGTTCAAACAAAAACCTCGCTCACTTTACTTGGTGCCCCAATTTTTTTGGAAGCAATCCCGCCTTTAGTGATGTCAAAAATTGAAAACTTTAATGACGTTTCCGGTCGTCTTTTTGAAATTAAACCTCACATGGCTATTTATATTCTTCGGCTTTGTCTTTTTACCCCAAAATTTATGTATTTATTACGGAGTTGCCCTATGTGGTATTTCCAGTCAATTGTTGATTTGGTCGATTCGACTCTAAAAGACACTGTCACTAAAATTCTAAATCTTCATTTTGATAGTCGTGCTTGGGCACAAGCAACTCTCCCCATTTCTTTCGGTGGCCTAGGCATCCGACGTTCATCTAGCGTGGCACTCCCGGCCTTCTTGGCTTCTTGTCATGGCTCGCAAACCCTCATCGGCATGATTCTCAAAACTCCTATTGCCGATGTTCGGGTGGCTGGCCAGACAGAAGCTTTGTCGGCCTGGTGCGCTTCTTGTCAAGGCGTCAGTGTTCCTACTGAAATGGGGAGACAGAGTGCGTGGGACATTCCACTCATAAAATTAACCCATTCGGCTTTATTGGATCAGGTGACAGATGATGCAGATCGAGCACGTCTCCTAGCTTCATCGGAAGTAGAGTCAGGTCACTGGCTCCGTGCTCTTCCCTCCGACAATTTGGCGACTGTATTAGACCCCAGCAGCTTACGTGTAGCCGTGGGTTTACGTTTGGGGGTTAAGCTGTGCGAGCCTCATCACTGCCAATGTGGGCAAGGCGTGGACCGACTCGGACGACATGGGCTCTCATGTGTGAAGAGTGCCGGCCGGCTATTTCGTCATTGGGCGATCAATGATTTAGTCAGGCGGGCACTCTCCACAGCATCCGTGCCCTCTACGCTGGAGCCGACTGGGTTGGTGAGAGACGACGGCAAGAGACCGGATGGTGCCACCTTAGTCCCGTGGTGTCTTGGACGCACACTTGTCTGGGACGCCACGTGTGTGGATACCTTGGCACCTTCTCACGTCTCCAGCACGGCTCAAAGCGTCGGGGCCGCGGCGGAACAGGCGCAAATAAAAAAACGGCGCAAATACGCACAGGTCAGCGCAAATCACGAGTTTGTGGCGCTGGCCGTAGAAACATTAGGCCCGTGGTCGTCCGACACAAAAAAATTTATTAAACAAGTTTCGACTCGTTTGGTTCTCGCCTCAGGGGATCCCAGAGCTGGCACATACTTCGCTCAGAAGCTAAGTCTTCTAATTCAGCGAGGTAATGCTGCCAGTATTCTGGGAACCCTACCGCGCGGTGGTGAGTTGGATAGCGTATTTATTTTGTAAATAATGTTTTATTAGTTTTAACTTTTTATTTATAGAGTGCCTGTAAATATTCATGTTTATAGTGATTTTTGTGATATAAATAAAATGTCCGGAGTATAAAAAAAAAAAAAAAATACATATTATAAGCAAAATATTTAGAATGTCAGTTATGAAAATCTGGGATATTTTGTATCTAAAGTTGAAAGAAGGAAATCTTCTTTCACTCGCGAAAATTCGTTATGTTAAAGGTTCTAGAATTGAGTTTATTTAGTAATCTGTATCAAATAAATTTTTAATATTCAATACACAGTTATTTTTAGATTATTATTGCATTTATGTAACATCACATATGTTCTAAACCGTAACTGTAGTTGCAAAACACTAATTTACGTAACTTTGCAGAAAAAGAATAATATCTAAAGCTTAAGAAACCGCCAAAACAGTCCAAACAACAGGTAACAAAACTCCCAAATCTCGTAAGTAGGTCGCGGCAACAAAACAAAGTGTCCACCGCCCCATAAAATGATAATACTGCTCGTAATGGCGTGGCCCATGTCCGGAGAAAATTATATATAAACCTAAACACATTTATTTAATAACGGGATTATGAAGAAAATCCTTGCAAAGCAACAGACGAATTTAATATTTTTTTAAATTAAATTGGACGTTGTTCTAACGATGTACGGTTACAGTTGCATATAATAATTAATGTTAAATATAATAATATATTAAAAAAAAAAATGAATCGACCTCAAAATCATAAACAGGCACTGAAGACCAAAAAATACATTTTGTTATTGTTGCTAAGCTTAGATAAGTATGCAAAATTTCAGCTCGATCGGAAACCGCAAAGTTGGTCAAAATTGACTTCTAAGATTTTATTACATTCTTAGTTAGTTAGTTTTCCTCGATTTCCTTGAGATTTTATCAGAAAATCCTGACATGATGATAATGAGACTACCTCAGGAGTGTACCCTTCCGAACTAAAAAAGAATTTATGAAATCGGTTCACAATTGGCAAAAACATCGATGAACAAACATAAAAAAAATTCATACAGACGAACATAGTACCTCCTCCTTTTTGGAAGTCGTTTAAAAACGCTCTAAGATCACATAACTGGACAAGGGATCATCTAGGGACTTACGAACTATAATACAGAAACATGGTGCCACAATAAAGTAAGTAAATAATAAGTATTTCTATCCGTGAGCATTTTATACTAATTTATACTGACATTTTATACTGACGTGACTTATTTTTTTGTAATAGAATATTCAGAGTATAATAACCGTTGTAGGTCTTCAAAAATAAATAAAATAAAATATAATGAATTTTCCCTTTTAAATCTTCAAAAACAGCAGAAAAACCGAAAAACAGAGTTCTCTTTTTGTAAGAAAGGCAAGCTTCTACTATATATAAATACTTTTTTGATATTAAGTTCAACTTATTCTGCAAAAGCTATTCATTTATATAATATGATGTTTCCGTTCTCTCGGCCGTGTATGCAATCAATGTGTGAAGTTTCACCCGAATTGGTACATTGGTTTTGGACCTGTAACCAAAGCAAACAAACAAGCTACACTTCGGTTTTATGTCATTTGTAGAGATAACGTGAAAGTCTTGTCCTTAAAGTTAATCATTTAGAAATAAGGATCTCGCTATTAAGTTGATACGTCACTGTTCAGTATCTAAGCAAACCGAAGCACACATTTCCGTGATCCAAGAATTAAGTTAAGCATCTATTCGGGGGGCACTTCAGTTTCTGGGTTAATGAGTCGTTTGGACGCCGCATTAGCGATACGAGTTACAAGTGGCAGTGATTCTGTCTGATAGGGAATGTAATGTTCTAATGAGATGGATGTTTAAATGCTTTAAGCTTAATTGTAACAAACACGCATAAGAAAACCTATTTTGAGTATACTACCCACATGTCATTCTGTTTGGTTGTGCCATATTAGGCTTGTTTAATGATCTTGGATCCAGTATGCAAGTTGTCTCTAAAGCAAAATGTGTCATGGCAGCTGTCTTTATTTAACAATCTTCCGAAAGACTTTTAAAAAATGTCTTTATTCCTGTTTAAGCATCGGTTACACAAATGATTATTGGACAGATGCTTTTTTGAATTGTGACAAAGTATTGTGTTGCGGCTTTTGATTTATTATAAGTAGTAATAATAATAATAAATTACTATAAATTATGACCGTGAATAGTGTTAACTCTAAATTTGGAATTATTTATACTTTTAACTCTGATATTAATATGCATTTTAGGTTATTTTATTTTAGTTTTGTGATTTGTTTTTGATATTTTGGCTTATTTATTCGACTTATATTTTTAGTAATTGTAGTTTCATGCTGATAAGGGTCAGTATAAGATTTGCATGCTGTGACAGCAAAAAACATGTTTGGAACAAATTATTTAAGTACTTACCATTTGTATGAACTTTCGACAACCGTGTTTATATATGCAAATAACCGATTTGGATTTAGAATAACATTGTTTTTATATTTAACAAAGCGGACATGATAATGTTCCATTGACGAGACACAATAAAATTACATTTGTATGGAGTAACCAACTTCAATATTAAAAGTTTTATGATTAGGCTTTCATTCGTGAAAGTAAATTGCTTTTTAATTGACTTTGAGCATAAAAGAGTTGATTACTTACTTACAATCATAAATGTTTTCAAATTTAAACCTTTTTATATAGAGTCACATTAGACCAGCATTTTTGAAACACGAGAGTTCATGATGGTCGAGCTGGTCAGCAGTAGTACCACAATAGAAACGATGTCCCCCATAGAACCTTTCACCCAAACGTAAGCTAACAGCAAAAAAAAGCACACAGATCTAAAAAGTTTCCAGTATTAAAAGAAGGTAACCAAAACCCTGACCTCACGAAAACTACTGGCAGCTAATTTACATCTATCGTCACACGTTATAAAACAAAGTCTAAGAAAAATTAAAGGTTAAACTAATTGTAACGGCGGGCGACCTTATCACTAAATGCAATATCTGCTTAACAATGTTTTGTTAGTATTTGAGAAAAGATTCTGATTTTATCGAAAAGCCGTTAGAAATACAACTTCGTTGCTGGTGACCTTGAGTTCTGAACTAGGTCAGGATTAGGATTGATCGATTGCTACAAAACGCTTTCGTAGATCAATTTGTTCACACGAGTAGCATAGGTACATTTTATTGATTTTCAGCTTCTTCGACCTTTAAATATTTACTATTGAAAAGAAGAACTTTAGACATTCTTTTTAATCTTTGACAAAATAGGGTCGCACTAGCCGTTCCGATGTTATTTCGTTCATGTGAAAAGGGATTAGTACGCCATTTTTAGATGTTTATTATCACTACACTATAATAAATGGGTTAATTGTTTTTAGGAGAAATTGTGTCGGCCAGGATCTCAGTAAGCTGGTTTTTTATTAAATAAATACTGAGAAAATCTGTAAGTTGAAATTCTACTTATTATTTTATTATTAATAGTTAATATAATAAAATAGCGCAGGACGCTCTGCAGCGAAATGGAGCGATGGATGACCATTAGTCACGTGAGATTTGAAAGGGGGGGGGAGAGAAGGAGATGGGCTTGAAAAAATCACGCAACATCACCAGGGGAGAGGGAAATGTAGTGAGATATCACGTGTATTCATTATTTCGTGTAATGCGCGATTTATAACTATATCGCCTTATTCCGGCAACGGCCCAAGCCGCGTCTTACACGCCAAGGGTGCCTTTGTGTTAGTTGCCTCCCACTTTTGACGGGTGGGCGCCTAAAGCGCTTGCCCTCTCCCGCCCGGTGATGTTGTAAAGGTATAGAGACTATCAGCAATAGCCCGTCAAAAAAAACCAGGCAATGATTCCGGCCTTCATTTTCCAGAATTAAACTATAAACCTGTATTTAAAGATAATAATAATTTTAGTTTGAAAACTATCGTGAATATGACACATTTTGTAAGATAAATAAAGGCTAAACTCACGCCAATGAGTTACGTGCTGACGCTTGCGAAAGCCGCCGCAGCTTGTGTTAGTAACTAGCTCCTAGAAGGAAATTAAATATGTCCGAAACCAGGTCGGAATAATGATTTTAGAAATTTAATAAATTTTGTTCCTATTGAATGCAAACCTCACTATGTCTGGTGGTCTAATGAGACATGGTGAGGTTTTAGACCAACCTTTCCAACACTTCACAACACAACACAATCACTAAAAAAAAGTTGTTAAAAAGACATCACATGATTTATGGACGACCCCAATGTAAGCTGGCAGCAACTGAAAAAGTAGATCTGAAGACCGGGCTCAGTGGCGTGCCTTGGGAGAGGCTTATGTCTAGCAATGGACGAGTAAATGATTATGATGATGAAATAATAAACCATTTAATATTATACTCTTTAATAATACTTTTGTCGGTTAAGTTGAAAAGAATTTTAGCGGAAAATTATAATAATAATATAGCATGTCGCATGCATGGTTTTTATTTTGTGTAGACCTTGGCTTATGATTTACACCTAATATTATTATTGACCTTGGGCCATGAAAAGTAATTATGATTTACTTTTCATAACTTATTACATAATAGTATCGAGAAACGAACATCAGAGTTTTATTATCGGGATAAGTGCCTTTTAACTTTTAACTAAATAAAAATAACTACGAAATACTATATCAAAAGTTACCTATTAGTAATTAAATGCAAAGAGAAGTTTGTGTCAATGGTATAAATTATTTTTCGTAACTGTCAATGTTACGGTAATATCAGTAAATGGCAATACCAGATCCACATATTATTAATTTTTTGGGTCGTTATCTATATGTGACACCATTCAAAGGAATGTCTAAATAACTATTATTTCCAAGATAATTATTTTGTCCGAAAAATTCTACAATTTATCGTCACTTTCTCGGGGTGATCTATTTTTGGAAATGAAGTTTGAGTCTTTCCCTTCGCCTCGTTGCTACGTTCATAATAATATTTCTTCAATGCCACATGATTTAATTATGAAGGATGCGGCAGGATTTCTACTACTTTCTACTTAGTATATAATTATATTTAAGGTATCGCTAACAAACATAGTTATACTCATCGTACAATAGAAACTTAATCTAACAGGCGACTGCCAGTAGGCAATATAACAATTTAGTCACTGTTGCTTCGACCGAGCTTGTACTACCAAAAAATCGACAACGATTTTACCGCACCACACGATCAGAAAGATCATAGAATATCTTGATTTAATAAAACATTGATTTTAAGCTTTATCATATACATAGAGACATCATAAAATCTTTTGATTACCTTACCCAAAATAAAAACAACGTCGCACAGGCCATGCGTGTGGTTTCATTGTCCCGATACCCGCCCACGCTGCCATTTGGAAAGAATTACATTGGAAATGGTAGAAAGTAGTATTATCGTAGTTACCTATTTATTGATATACTGCTACAGGTAACAAGGAAAGTTATATTAGCTTTGTTTTATTTGTCAGTTCATAATAATGTAAAGGTTAAAGGCTAGCTCAACGAGTGTTTTAGACATGTTTTAGATCTACCCATTTTGTTCATTTTATTCGTGCGTCTGATTTCATATCCAGACCGTCGACAGTAGTAATGAATTTACACATGTTTCTTCAAAGAAGTTGCACAAAGAATCCAACTTGCCAACTTGCCTAGACAACGTTCGGGAAGTTTTGAGTTATCTCTTCGTCCAGATTCTGGTCATCACATGGTTGAAAACCTTTGTTTTTATTACTTATGGTACTGGGACGTGGTCTCTTACTGTTGGCCTCATTAGTAAGCTCAAAGTTGTGCAACGAGCTATGGAGAGAGCTATAGTATATATAAAAAAATAACACACATTATTCACTAACATATACTTTTAGGAAATGTTTGTGGCATACCCATTACCACTTCAACTTGCTAATTCTAAAAGCTATATTGGTAGCTTTAGTTCTTCTGCGGGAATCCTTATTTCGGACCTTATGTCGCAAAGGAATTCCGAGTATAGCTATAAAAAAAATATTATAAATATAGTATGTTCACAAACATATACTTTTAGGAAATGTTATATATATATATATATAAAGAGATAAACTACATTAAATATTGAATTATAAAAGACGAACGATTCAACAAAGTAATCGATGCTTTCCAGGCAGAATCGTCTGTATCAGGATAAAATTATTTTTTCTTAATAGATCTTCTTTTTCTCTCAAATACTCATTCATTCTTTGGTCATTAGCGCGTTCTGCTAATCTTGGCTTTAAAATTATAAAGTATGATGTGAAATTTCACCACTTTGTAATAGCCTAGTATAGTGCTACGATAAATCACTTAAAAGCAGCGAAATACACGAATAATTCATTTAGCCACTTTTGTTAAATTTTGACCTATGAGATCGCATTTACCACTTTAATCTTAATAAATAGTGCAGACTAATCGACCTTTACTTTGCAAAGTTTGAGGTTTAAGGTCGTCTCAGGTATTATAATGCTTAATACACTAGCTGGACATTATAGCCATAACCTATCAAATATCTATTAAATACATGCGTAGTGAATCCATCAATTCATTCACAGTTTAGAAACGATTAATCTTGGTTCTATTTTTAAATAGGAATGGCCGATCCTATGCATTTTTAGCCCAGCAGAAAAAAACCGTGTGCATTGATGTCATTTGTACGTATTGAAAGTATAAATTAAACATACCTAAATAGTAAATTGGATAATCTAAAAAAGATGATATATTATTAGACAACTTCTCGTCAACCCGCATAGGCCTCTTTTTAATTTAAAAGAAGATCATCTATAAAAGATGATATGTTATTAGACAACTTCTCGTCAACTCGCATAGACCTCTTTTTAATTTAAAAGATTAAGATAATGACTAGGTAAGGGTATAAATAATACAATAAGTTACTTTATTTCAAAACATTCAGATCTGAGAAAACATTCTGGACTTAAGTGCTGATAGAAAGTTCAGTCAGGTACTGGTCGAGTGGTTCTAAATAGAATCTGCAACAAAATGAATACAGATTGCATCTTTTTTTTTTCTGTAACGTAGTATCTAACGTTGGATTTCTCCCTTTCCATCTTGGTATGGATGGTTTACTTTTAATAACGCTAATGTTCGTTCACCACTCAGTCCCGATAGGTATTGAAAAGCGTTTCTACTTGATAGCTTTAAGAAATTATCGGTATTTTATAGCGCGGCAAATGGAATTGAATTCAGTCACTAAACCCAGCATCTCAAATCCACCGCAATGCATTCAAGTAAAGGGAATATAAAATGCATAAACATGAGTCGTGCTGGTTGAAAAATTTCTATTTTTTCTTGAGCATATAAAATTCAGTTTAAGAAAAATCCTGAAAAAAGTTTCCAGAAATTCATCAAAATTTATGAAATTCTGTCTGTTTTATATTAATGAAATGTGGTTACGAATATACATACGAGTATTCTATAGTGACTTAACTTTATACAAGAGTAACTTATTACTGTGATGAACATAGATTTTTGCTGTATATCTGGGTGTTATATTGCAATATAAGTATGTAGAGATATTTAAAAACAAAAAGTGTTAAGTATTCTATCGAGGTATAATATTTATTTAGTCCCATAGTACAAGTTTTGCTTGGTTTGGGACTAGATGGCGCTGTGTGAAATATCCACAAATATTAATTATAATTTACGGCATTGATATGAATATGACGGCGGCAACGTCCAGTTGAAAACTCTATGCACAGCGGGCACAGAGTTTTCCGTAATTAGACCGTAATGTACGCTGTGGTATCATTTAAATTTATTACTGTGGCAACACCGGTAGCTGTCATTGCTCCCCCACCCATCTAGCTATAAAAACGGAGCGCTCGGTGTACTACAGATCATTCTTGCTCCGGACACGGCCCGGTACGCATGCCGAAGGCCTATAGTTATAAAGGTTGCAACCTACGCACAAGTCGTCAGCCTATAAATATATAAACTCAATTAGACACCCAAAACAAACAGTGTTGATTGTACTCAATAAGAAGATAATGAATAATTTATCTTTAATTTCTTATTTTTTAGTCAATCAGAATACAAATGCTAAATTTTAAGCCTGATTTTAAGCGAAATACTTGGTTTTAATCGTAACGAGGTGATTTATGAATACAGCTCTATTCAGGTCTAATTGTTTGGCTTTACACTAATCTTCGTCTATTGTGTTGTAATTGTAAGCGATGTCTGACCGATGACCTACGAATATTGCTTTAAGATCGGGGTGATCAGATTAATTGTTCGGGGATTATTGAATATAGCGTCGCTTTCAAACCACAGGCTTTGTTGTTTGTAAATCTGGCTATTCAAAAGTTAATTAGGTAAATCACGGCTTAACTTTTTTTTTGAACTTTTTTCTTAACTCCTAGAAAGACACTTAAAATAAAATACCATTGCTTCACCTAATTACGTAGTCGAGATGGCACATACTTGCCTCTTCTCAGCGAATTGAAGACAGCTTATTCTTAAAGATTTCGGTAGAAAATAACCCAAATGTTCTCTTCGTTTCAAATTTTCCGTAACGGTGATAGTTGATAGTAACTATAATCTAATTTGTGATGTATATAACTCGATACAAAATAGAAACGCCAGCTACAGCACTACGCTTTTCGTAGCGCCAGTCGTAGCATCGTAGAGATGCTACGAGGTGCTACAATACATGCTGATGAGGTACACTGTAGACGATAACTGAATAAAACTGAACAAAACGAAAATAAATTATGTGACAAACTAACAATTAGCTAGATTTTCAAATATGACTTACAGAAATACTTAATACCTAGTCCATGTTTTCTTATAACATTACCCAAATAAGCATTACAATACGCCAAGATCCCAGACGACAAATAAGAAAACTGTGGCAATACAAGTTTGAGTCTTTGTGATTAGTTTCGCGGATGAGTTGGTAATTGCGAGAGTGGCTTGCCTTCGCCGTCGTTATGATGGTTTGGTGCACTTGCAAATGACTTGGGGCGGATATATAGATAGATAGATAAACTCTTTATTGTACACACCACATAATAACATATATATTACTGTAATATAGCTGATTAACAAGCGTTTCCTTTGGTGAAGTCTAAATAAATAAAAAAGACGCTCGCTTATGACTACATTGTTAAAACCGAAGGAATATAATTATCTACAGTGGCTAAATTCTCCAAGTTAGCTTTAAAGGTTGGGAAGAGAGCGCTTTAGGCCGGATAAAGGGGAGGTAAGAAAAGGTATCGTCTAGGCAAGCATATACCGTCGTAGGCCACGTCGTCACTTTCTATCAAAGACCGCGGAGAAATGCAGTACTATGCCATTATACAAAAAAAAAAAAACAATCGGGAGGAGGTGGAAAAAAAGGAAAAGTATATTTGAATTCGGTTCACGGTTAGAATTTTTGTAACTTGTCGTATAAGTTTTAGTAGAAAGAGCATGGTTTGAGCATTGTTTACTTTAGGTAACTCGATGTTACCTGATACATAAGCATGCTCATTAGAAATTTCGCATAAGAACCTACATAATAATTCAGCTTCATACCTTTAGTGGTCAGCCGGCTATTTCGGTCATAAGCTGTTTTCCGGTCCGTTAACCAATTAGGGCCCAAATAAAAGGCCGAGTTTGCGCCTAAAGTCCTTAAGCCTGCGTTTAATGTC
The DNA here is from genome assembly GCA_905220475.3 of Ennomos fuscantarius. Lineage (NCBI taxonomy): Eukaryota > Metazoa > Arthropoda > Insecta > Lepidoptera > Geometridae > Ennomos > Ennomos fuscantarius. Next base: position 5,785,235 of record HG992033.1, read on the forward strand.
AGAGGTCATTCGCGTGACTCGAACTTTATCTATGATTATATTTATTTATATTAGGTCTTTACCTATGAAATTGCCGTTTTGTTTGAAAAAAGTTAAAGTATTTTTTTTTCGAACTCATTTATTTCTTTTATTCAAAGTAATCATCCCTGCAATCAATGCATCTTTGCCAACGCTGGGGCAGTTTATGGATGCCCTTCTTGAAAAAATCAGCAGGACGGGAGACAACAAACTCTTCAAAGGCGTTTTGTACTGCCTCTCGGGAATTGAATTTTTTTCCCGCTAAAAAGTTGTCCAAATTTTGGAAAAAGTTATAGTCGGTAGGCGCAAGATCTGGTGAGTATGGAGGATGAGGGAGAGCTTCCAAACCCAACTCATGCAGCTTAGAGACGGTCTGTTGTGCAGTATGGGGTCGCGCGTTGTCGTGAAGTAGCAGTGGAGACGACCGATTGACCAAAGCTGGTTGCAGACGTGCGAGTTTCGCCATCATTGTGGTCAGTTCTTCAATGTACACATCTGCAGTAATGCTCACGCCGTTTTGTAAAAAGCTATGATGAATCACACCAGCACTAGACCACCAAACTGTGACCATCACGTTTCTAGGGGTCATTTTTCGTTTTGCACATTGCTTTGGTACCGAACCAGGATCTAACCAACTTGCTGAGCGCTTTCGATTGTCAAAAAGAATCCATTTTTCGTCGCACGTAACAATTCGGTTCAAAATTCATTCATTTCTGTGCCTGTTAAGCAGCGCAAGGCAAGTCTCGACGCGTACGTTGCGCTGGCGATCGTTAAGTTCGTGGGGCACCCATCTATCAAGCTTTTTTATCTTGCCAATCTGTCGCAAATGGACCAATATTGTTTTGATGCTAACATCAAAAGCTGCTGCCAGCTCAGCTGTAGATTGAGATTCATCAGCTTCCACAATCGCCTTTAATTCATCATTGTTGACCAAAGTTTCCGGACGACCACGAGGTTCATTTTTCAAGTCAAAATTCCCAGAACGGAACCGAGCAAACCAATAACGGGTTGTACGTTCGTTTGTACAGTTCTCTCCGTAAACGTCGTTGATGTTACGTGTCGTTTGTGCCGCGTTGGTGCCACGACGGAACTCATATTCCATAATTACACGAAATTTCAAAGTATCCATTATGAGGAAAAATGTTGAAATGTAATGAAAATACAACGCTAATCAATAAACAAAAGACTTATATTGTAAATAGAATGTCATATTTTTAAAACAAAATTAATTTGAATTTAGAATTCATAGCCAATCAAAACTTTTTTTTGTTTGAAAAAGTCTGTACTGTAATACGGCAATTTCATAGGTAAAGACCTATTATATACGAATAAGTGAACTGAAAGTAGGTTTATATATGTAGATAGAAAGCAACAAATAAAGAAAAAAGGGTTGTCAGGCTTTGTATACTAATAATTAAATAGATTCTGTAAAATGTATATATAGATTGCAAACATAAAAATCATACATTTTTCAATTATTCTATAAATTTTTTATGAACGACAGTCGAGCATTGGACCACCCGATAGAAAACTATAATCGCCGTATATGGACATTCGAAACATTGTCAATATGAGGCTCAGTTTTTTTGATACTTTTTGTAGAACTCCATAACCAATTTAAATAGGATTGTCTACCTGAAAAGTCGTCTATAGTTATTATGATAAGACAGATTTGGTATTTATTCGATTCACAAAAGGCACGTCAATTTGCCGCTATTCTGTCAAAGTAATTTGCAGATATCTCTTGCTAAGAACGTTTGTAGGGTAGCTATCTTAGCGTTGAATAATAGTCGAGACGGCACCAAATATTCAATAGATGCCTTTTATCTGAGCTGGCCTTTATCAGCATATTCTTAGGGTGTTTTTTTTGTATGTTGAGATCACAAAGGATTTTTTATGAGCTCAATGAAAAATATATTTCTATGGCTTACGAAATGTTGTTGGTTGTCCTACGTCTTTTTGTGTCGTATTAGATAGACTTGGGTTTGGGAGGGTGAACACGTAACTTTATGAAAAATACAAAAGGCTTAATTTTGTTCATAATTAAAATTATAAATGATCAAGAGCCTAAAACTTAAATAAAATAAACGTATTTAAGTAGTAAATACCTAGTTCTTCTATATGTGCTTCCAAATTTAATCGTGATGGAATTATCAAAAGAAGTAAGTGCCGTAACAAATGTAAACAAGAAAGGATGGTGTCATGTAATTCGAGCAATCCATCTTCCAACGACACTGGCTCAAGTAATCTCTGGCTAAAACTTTTCACGATGGTTCTCGCTTCAAGTGTAATCGATAAAGGATTTGTGTCGATGTTGCAGAAATACGGATATTTTCAAGGGAAAAACTTCTGGATTTGAAACTTTTCTGCTTTAGCTAGTTTTTTCAATATTTCGTTTTGCGAATATCAATCGTCATAGCTTTTATTAATTTTATTGCAGTATTAGAAATGACCCTTAAAATGCCAATTAAGTTTTAAAATATTTCATACAGTGCTTTTTACTGTCATTACTTCTCTCTCTTTAAAATGCTATAGTAACAAAATGCTTTATTTCTTTAACACTCCTCTATTATCTATTTAGTCATAAAGGCCATCATCAAGACGTCAAGTCAATTACCTCTATCGATTTTTGTTATAACTTGAAGGTTATAAGGATAGTGATCTTTCAAGTGGCGGTATTTGTAAGACTTAATGTTGCAGCCTATGCGAAAATTGGTGAGTCCCATACATATAGCACTCGCAGCAAGGGGAAGCTAGCACCCGTAAAACGGTCACTTGCGAAGTCTGACAAGTTGACGCATGTCATGGGGCCGACGGTCTATAATCATCTACCAGATGAGATAACGGGGACCCCAAATTTGGGATATTTTAAGCTAAAGCTTAAGCGTTGGCTTATCAACCAAACATTTTATAACTATGCAGAATTTTTAAATAATAAGCATGTATAATGGATTAAATTTATATTAGTGTACTTTTAAATTATTGACATTGCTATTTTTAATTTTATGATATATTATTTCGACATTCCCTTGTATTATTAATTGATTTTCTATATAATGATATGTTATTTTATTAATTTATTATTATATGTTATTTTGTACCGCTTGTATTGTACAATTCTATTTATATTATTATCTAATTTCAGACGTGTATTTTATATGAATAAATGACTATTGACTATTGACTATAAAGTGATACAATTTTGAGTAAACTTATGCATACTTATGCAATTTTGGTTTCACTAGTTTCAGGTAATTAATTGATACACTGAACCAGATGGACATTTTATTCACATAATACTACTACTTTAATACAACGTACACTGCTCTAAAGCCCGCTACAACTGATCAATCCAAAGAGTATAGTAGAGTGAGTACTAATATACCACAGGTACCTAACAAAGTTGCCACGGGTACCTACGTACATTATAATTCGAGTCTAAGAAGTAAGCAATTTAAAAAAAAAGGTACCATTCTCTTAGATAATCTATACAATCAATTAAAGAATCACACTATCACACTAATATTATAAAGGCGAAAGTTTGTATGTGTGTATGTGTATGTGTGTACGTGTGTATGTTTGTTACTCCTTCACGCTTAAACGGCTGAATGGATTTGGATGAAATTCGGTATCAAGATATAATAGCTTATACACTGGATTAACGTATAGGCTACATTTTATCCCGGTAAAGTGAAATTTTCTCATGGGATGAGCAAATAATTAAAATACTTTTTATCCGCGGGTGAAACCGCGGGGCGCAACTAGTTATTTGTATATTATTGATCTATATGAAATTATTTGAGAAAAAGCAGTAAAATTAGAGTAAATTTTTTTAATAAATTAAAGTTAATTAAAATTAAAGCCAACAAGCTTATTTTCCTAAATCTGCTAGATGTTGACATAACTTGATTGAAATAGATGTTCTAACTGTATGAGGTTTGGAGCTTTTCGCATGTATTTGACTGTTTTAATATGCAGTTTCATTGGACAATAGCTACGCCCTGCAGTTTCATCCGTAGATAAAAAGTAGTTTATGTATTAATCCACTATATAAGCTACTTATATTTCAAATTTCATCCAAATCCGTCCAGCCGTTTGAGCATGAAAGAGTTACAGACTTTTGCATTTATAATATTAGTAGGATAGATAATTTGAAATAGAAAAGGAGAATTTGTTTGTTTATCATTTCTATCAAAGTTACCTAATGAAACGTACGTTGACCTTCAACGATCTTAAAAAATACATCGACAATGAAAATATTTTATAACGAAACCAAACATTGGACAAAATCAATTTTCACTAGTTCAATGGTATTTTCGTTTTGTGAGAGTTTCACAGCTGAATCTCGCATTTCGAAGCAATGATTGTCGGCCTTCATACAATTTTCTCTTCGGGTATTGTGTGTTGCCTAATGCATATCTGTGAAGTCTTGAGTGCATTTGGCTGGAATGGTCCACTGACTGAGCAATACAATTTTATCAAAAATCTCTTTGTATTCTTTGTTTTTTCATTCCCAACAGTTATTATTGTAATTGCGTATTAGTTCATTTTTTGCTTTTAATTTAATCAAAGTTATTAAATTATTTTGTTGTTGTCAGTCTTTTGTTTGAACATACGTATACCAGAGAGAACATTCGCGTTTATTCACCTCGGAGCTTTCATTCAATGTTTTTACATGAGTATATGAATATAGAGGAATGTTTGTCAACAACAACCCTGAGGGATTATTATGTTTTTGCTCTGAAATTTTACAGAGCACAGTACTATCTGTATTTATTTAATGTTTTCGAAATATAATGAATTCATGAAAAATGACTTCGAAAGATTTTTATTTTTATTTAATATCATAAATCACAAACAAATAGACAGGTATCTCATGATAAGTGCTCTTTTTAGTCATCTTTTATACCCTATCTTTTTTTCTACCATAACGGTATTGACCCTTTTTCTTCCATAACGGTATCGACCCTTTTTCTTCCATAACAGTATCGACCCTTATGGAAGAAAAAAAGATCGAAGATGGCAGAATATTGGGTAATAATTATTATGTTTAGTGTAATAGTTTAAAAAGTATGGAGAATTTTTTTGAGTCTCACATAACAGTTCAACGAAATTAATTTTAATCTTTTTATTGTTACAGGTACGTATTTAAGGGGTTTAGATTAGATGGATACAACCTATGCCGTTTGCAGTTACTACAAACAAATACTAACATCCAAACGGTTTGTACAAAAGTATAGTTTTCTTTTAGACTGTAACATAAGTAACCTGTATCTATCGCGTCTCTATTTATTAATGTTTAGTGTTTATTAGAACATATACATATGGTAATAAATCCTTTAATATGTAACTACACGCCGATTGAAAACCAGTAGAGTTGGACATAAATATGGCTCCCAAAAATTTCACAGAGTGAAAAACAGATGCTTGCATTTCTGAACAAGATGAATATTTTATGTATCATCTCGCAGTCCCGGCGAATTCATCTCCACTTGAAAGATTTATATCAGCCAAATCTGGAGTTTACGGGTGTACTCTTAGATGTCTCGATATATTTCTAGAAATCGGTGCAATATTCATGTGAGTGCATATCGGAGTGCGGTAAAACTGTGCATAATGGTGCTTTACCGGATGTAATAGTGCTTTATCGGATCGAAAGATTCTTTACCGGATGTAATGGTGCCGAAGTAATAAAACTAACACCTGTTTATTTATTCCAAACATTGTTTTTAATTAACATATATAATGTCTTTACAGTATACCTTTTTAATATTAGACAGGCTTGCGTTTGGCCACATTTTAAATTTCTCTTTCTAATCTACAGTTAGTTTAATCAAAAGTTAAACTTTGTTGTCAAATAGTTCATCTACTAATAGGTACATTAACAACGGTACGTCTAAAAGGATTCAAGTGCAGATATCAATGATTATAGACTTTATGACACCAAGATAAGGTAATATACTTTATCAATTCATAAATTTATTGACTTTATCAAATGAATTAACAATAACTAAACTAAACGAGACCTAAAAAACTAAACTATACCCAAGAACTTAAAATAAATAAAAACTAAAAATTTAAAATAACCCGTTGGTAGAGGGGATAGATTCCAGAATGCTGGCAGTATTACTACGTTGAATGGCAATGCTTATTTTAGGTAATATACTAATTTATTCAGCCGAATAAATGTGGATGTGTAGTCATAGCGTAGAAGCGATAACAAGAGCATCAAACTTGAGCAAGTGTTCCGAAATAGACCCAATATTATGGTCCTTCGTCAAATTGTGTTTGCATTCCTGTCGCTGTCAATATTCGTTTGTAATGTTATTACAGTCTGCGTGTCTTCCTGTTGTCAGACACACTTCTGTAATATTAACATGTAACCCAGAAATATTAGTTTGATACAAACCTTTGAATATTCCCATTTCTCATATTCTGTTTTCGGCGTAGTCTCTTTTCCGCATATTGACTATTAGCTCATATACGCCGTGGTTTTCCGTGCGATAAAACATTCAGTGTTAGCACCAAAATTGTTGTACATGAATCACATTTAAAATTCGTATTTTTTGTTAATTTAACTTAATTAACATAAAAAAATGGTAAAAGAAATCTTGCTCTGTGAAATGATATCTTAAAAATGGAAATCTTTTTAGGCAATCTTATTAACCTGATTACCCTTTCGTTTTCCGTAAATTAGCTTTAAAGCCCGTCTTTTTCCCCCATCGGGTACAACTACGATCCTTAAATACATTCGTACCGTAAACCCGTCTCAAATAGTTTAATATTTTAGGAGGGCTTTGCGGTCTGTCTATCCTTTACCGTTGTGTATTTTGAATACGCGCAGACATATAGGTACATAGGTTTCGTAGAATAGGTTAGTTGGTTGCGTCGCGAGTGTTGGTCGAGTTGGGAAAATAAGAAGAAACTGTTATATTGAGAATGTCTGACTTGTAAAGCTTTCTGCTAAAGTCGCTGATTCGGACGTCGAGTAACAATATATGTATCAAAATGTCGCCACCTATTTGGCACAACGAATCAGCATTGCAATTTAACGGGACAATGCTGCGAATGCATGTTGGGTACGCTACCTACTGGTAGTGTGTTGGAGCATTTGGACTGTCTATAGGTCATCGCGGCTAGTACTTATCTCCTCAGATATTTTCGTGATTAATTGGTATTTTATCTATGTTTCTCACTAACCTATTTTTATACAGCAGTATTTAGTGCTGGTGGAAACTTTCTAACAACATATAAAAGTGGAACGTTTTTTGTTCAGATGCTTGCTTGTAGCTTTTACGCCAAAATGGCTCGAGTAATTTGGATGAATCGTTGCACAGTGATTGCTTACATACTCAAGATCAGGGGGGTGATCACGAAACTTTGATTACAATGCAACAGGTGAAATTTCTACACCAACTATGCACATAAACTATACAATACAATACAAATTTATTTATTGACACATTTGGTTAGTTAGAGTTATAATGAATCCGTAGACTCCCAAACTAGTGGAAACTGTGTTTCAGGAGTCAGTGGCTTCTACCATTATTAATTTTACCTAAGCTATGTCATACTAATTAGTTTTACAGAACATAATCAAAAATTGCGTATTGAAACTGTCGAATCCATACAAATAGTGTTTAATCGACTGGTCCGATAGCTCAGTTGGTAGTATCCCTGCCTTCTGAACTGCAGGTCGTGGGTTCGATTCCCACCCAGGACAAACATTTGTGTGATGAACATCGATGTTTGTTCTGTGTCTGGGTGTTTATATTATATTCTATGTATGTATTTACAAACAAAAAGTATCTAAGTATTGTATCAGTTATCTGGTTCCCATAGTAAAAGCTTTGCTTAGTTTGGGGCTAGATGGCGCTGTGTGAAATGTCCACACATATTTTTTTATTATTATTATTTATTATTTATATTCATCAAGTTACGTGATCGCTCAGCAGTAATAAGTTACAACGTAAAGTGTAACATAAAATGAAGATTTCTAGTACCGCGCCTATATCGCAATGGCCTTATCTAGCTAAACAAGAAGAAATCAGTACTATTAAAAGGCAATATGTCGAGAATATCACCGTGAAATAAATATATTTCTTGAGAAAAATAGCCCAGATCACGATCTCAACATCAAAGAGTCAATAACGAAATGTTTTCGTCCCACTTACAAAATCTTATAATGGCTTTCGCGTTTGGATTACAGTTAGTCAAGGCCAGAGTAGCGATTACGTCATATTTGCACAATTCGTGAGCAACTGGAGTGTAATAATGTATTCGAAAATACGGCCTTAATATTTTCCCCTTAACATTAAATTAATTTGTTCTTTTAACCCAATTGCATGTTCTGAATTAGCTTTTTATGTTACGAAAATAAATGTTTCCAGCATCTCGACATTTCTATTTGACTTGGATATATTATGTTATGTTGTATAATGATATTATCTATATATCTTTGAATAGCTATATTACAACCTCCGTGATACTCGCATGGCTGTACAAGTGACTTATTCTAAGATTCAACTTAATGAATTGATTAAATTCAGGTAGACAAAAAATAACTTCTAAACTGTCAAGGCGTGCTGTAGTTTTATCCTATACTAGTTGACCCGCCCCGGCTTCGCACGGGTGAATTATTAAAACGCGGTCGAACAGGATAAAAGGTATCCTATGTCTATTTCCTGGTTCTAAGCTCTCCACTAACTTTCAGCCAACTCGGTTCAGCTGTTCTTGAGTTATAAATAGTGTAACTGACACGACTTTCTTTTATATATATATATATGAACCTATTTCCCGAAAATACTTTTTATTTTCTCGGCTAGTAATCACACTAATATTATAAAGGCGAAAGTTTGTATGTGTGTATGTTTGTTACTTCTTCACGCTCAAACGAGTGAATGGATTTGGATGAAATTCGGTACCAAGATAGCTTATACACTGGCTACATTTTAACATATAGGCTACATTTTATCCCGGAAAAGTGAAATGTTCCCGTGGGATGAGCAAATAATTAAAATACTTTTTATCCGCGGGTGAAACCGCGGGCGCAACTAGTATTCAATATTTGAGTCAGTAGTGTAGTGTAAGCAATTGGTTTAAAAAACTTAATCTCCATCAGTTTAGCCATCTAGGCGCAAAATTATTTTCTTTTTAAACTAGTATAGTGAATAATTTCATTAGATAGTTAAGGGAATTTTGTATTGACGCTGATGGTCAGCGCTGCAGGTCGAATATGTATGATCACCTTAGAAACATACAAAAACTGATAGCATTGTATAGAGGTTAAAAAAATATGTAATTTAGAAATAATTGTTAACTACTTCACTTTAATAACACGTTATCTGATAGTATAAAGCTTTTTATAACCTTTTACGGACAATTAAGCACGAATATGAATCTATTGTTTTATTAGATACGCGAGTGTTGTAAACGTCACTAATTAAAAGTAGGGTGACAATGTTATAATTAAATTCACCTGACCTACTTTTAAAGCTCTTGTTACATGTCAGAGCGCTGTGAATTATGTTTTACGGTTCCCTTTTAATTGTTGTTATTAAAAGGTACAAGTGACTAATATGTTATTTGAGGATTTTTTTAGACTTTTAAACCGACACATAGACATTTTCAAGGAATTATTTGTACCAGGTACGCTGTATAAGCTGTAACGAAGCATTCCAATAGCGAAAGAAAATGTACGACTATATTTTGTGCTACGTTGGTCCCGTTATTTAATCGCAAACAACTGTCGTAATCCTTGACCATGTATAGTCATAATAGTTGAGTTTGGTTTGCTTTGATAATTTTCATTAGTAGAGTAACAATATAATTAATAATTATATATAGACAGCCTCTGTGGTGTGGTGGCTGAACATGTTGGCTCATAACCCGGAGGTGGCAGGTTTGATTCCTGCGACAGGACAAGTATTTGTGCACAGACAAAAGCGTAAATACTTGTTCTTAGTCTGGGTGTTGTGGGACCATGGTCTTTGTAATTCCTAGGTCCCTAGACACAGGTAATCCTAGTTAAGGTCTAGAATCTACGTATGTGATCGTTGGGCATTATTATTGTATTATTATAGTCAAGGAATAATAATAATAAGGCAAATTAAATCAGTCAAATCATCACAAAAAATATATGTACTACAGATTAAAGAAAAACCATATGATTGCGAACTTTATCATCGACTTTTCTGTGATAGAAATTATTTGGATGGAAACTAATAAAACAAGATAACTTTTTTCGTTCAGTCTTTGAATTGATTTGTCTCTACAATTTTCGAAATCAAAAATAATTTTATAGGAGCGTAATTGGGATTTTGCCGCGAAAGGACTTAGTGAAAGTCCCGGCGAAATCGTCCATAATGGCATCATAAGCGGTTTGCGCCGGTGGAATAGGTATCCAATTTATTTCGCGAAGATAACTCGTTGTTTTGGTAATTCAACGAAATAATTTAAAATTCTGTTTTTAAGTTGAAATTAAAGAAAAAAACTGCAATATGTCTATACATATTGAAGTATTATACGCCTATGCGTATAATTGGTCATTTAAAATGATTAAATATGACAGATAACTGATAACAAAATCCCATAGGAAGAGCCTCTTAAAATAATATTTAGAGAATGTTTTTTTTTTGGCCTGATAGCCCAGTTGGTAGTAACCCTGCTTTCTGAACTGTGGGTTGTAGGTTCGTTCCCGCCCAAGGCAAACATTTCTGTGATGAACATAGGTGTTTATTCTGTGTCTGGGTGTTACATTGTATTATATGTATGTATTTACAAATAAAAAATATCTAAGCATTGTAAGCAAGTTATCTGGTTCCCATAGTACAAGCTTTGCTTAGTTCAGGGCTAGATGGCACTATGTTAAATATCCAGATTTATTATTATTATTTATTTCTACATACTTAATCTGAAAATATAAATCTAAAGTTACGAGATCGATTTACCACATCTACCAATATTTATCAAACCGAAGATTACCTGTACACTTAGTCGTAACAAATCTTTAATGGAACCTAATGAATTGAATATTTTACATTGGGTACTCGTACAGATCAGTTACAAACAACAGCGCATGCAGTAGTTTAATGATAACATCGAATATGTCTAACATCTAATTAGCATTCCATCGTCTAACGAAAAGAACGGCACAGTGATTACGCCATCTTATCTCAACACATCTATGCCCAGATAATTGAACTGCACAGCCAACGTACAGATTATTATGATTCGAAAGCACGTTTCAAAGCACTAGGACAGAGAGAGCTTGCGGGCGCGGGACCGCTATCGATTTTCCGCAGTCCCGCGGTGCGAGGGCGGCGGGGCCTCTCAGCTGAGCACAAGGGGAGTCTCCCCCTCTCCTTTACACCCCTCCCTCACCCCTGTAAACATAAACACAGGCCCCAGTCTCCAGGATCGACATCCGCCGAGGTGAAATAACGACACTGAATATTTATGAAGCCTTCGTATCAGGGATTAAGAATCGACTTTTCTAGGTCATCAATTCGAAAGGCATTTGTTGTGGGATAAGCTTGCTGAGATTTCGATCTTTTGTCTGGACTTTGATGAAAATAGACAAAACAGTGAAGTTGTTTTTCCAAGTACAAAGTGGAACTGTCATGAAAAAAAAAACCGCTTTTCGCAGGGTAAGCACGCATTATTGGCACGTTCTAGTGTTACAGATGTCCATGGGCTACGATGACTTCATTCCCATCAAGAGGGCTACATAGTTGCCCCTTAGAGCATAAAAAAAGTAATTAAAACAAAAAATATCTACTTTTATTACTACATAATACATACATAGAAATAATTAAAAATACACAAAATATTCAAAATATGCTGCCTCATTACACAGTCGCATAGATTTCGTATAACGTAATCACGAATTAGGTAGGCGGTTGTTGTTTGCGTAGAATTACCGTGCATTACTTGTTTTAGCAAGAGGCCTATTTTCAAATGATTTGGTTGTACCCATGAAAAGACAACCAAATCATTTTACACCAATATAGTATTGAAGTTTGGATATTTGAATATCGAATCATCGATAAGATAGACAAATAAAAACAGTATACCATGCTGCCCAACTTCCTAGTCACTGATTCTTTGTAGTACCAAATCGTTGACGCAGGGCTAAAGCATTTTAAATCAATAATTTTTTTAACGAATCTCTTTGTTATCAGAATTCTATTAAGTAAACATATTTAATTTGATAGGTAAATAAATTCATCGAATTATTGGTAGAATTATGATTACCGAACAAGAGTGCAATTAGTGAAGTGACTCAAATAATGAACTCTCAGTCATGCCTAGTTTCCGTTAATAATTAAAACTCCGTCCTGGCTCATTTAAAAATAAATAAATAATTTATGAACATAAAAAACTAATAGGTAACTAATTACTGGACTGCAAGCCTTGTAAAACATTTTATTCTTGACAGATTTAGAATAGTTTGAATAAAGTAATAAATTATAACAACTTTAAACAAATTAAACACTATACTTAACTTCCGAAGCTTTGAAATTGGAACTTTCAAGCAGCTAGGCCCACTAATTTATATTTGGCTGGTTTTATAAACGTTTTTTGTCATTGCTTTGTGTTTACTTACGTAAAATTTACACGTATAAAATAATTGTTAAACGTAATTATGATCACTTTAAGGTATGCACGATGTATATTGTTACACGAGCTTCTGCCCGCAGCTTCGCCAGCGGCGTGGCCTGGAAAATAATTCAACCACCACTTCACCCTCTTAAGGGTGGAATTTCAAAAAAATCTTTCTTAGCGGATGCCTACATCATAACATCTACCTGCATGCCAAATTTCAGCCCGATCTGTCCAGTGGTTTGGGCTGTGCGTTGATAGATCACTATGTCAGTCAGTCAGTCAGTCAGTCACCTTTGAGTTATATATATTTAGATAACTGAAAGCTTTTGTGACACGTGGGTACCATTTACTTAGACGTCCAGTCATAAAAAACCAAAATCAAAACTTACTATCCAAATAAGTACTAAAATAGGTTAGTCTGCAAAGTTTGAATTGATACGTTGTGAAAGTAACGAGATTTACTTTTCAAATATAAAATGAAAAGGGTTCCTAGATTAAATGATTATACAGCTACAAAATAAGTCCATTAAACTTATTCTTATACTAAGCTGTAAGCTTTAGTTAAGTTTAAGTATTAAGGCCACTTAACTAAATAATACAAGCAAAATTTTAAACTAAGACTTGATAAATAAACATTTGCACGTCTTATGTCTTAAGGTTGGAACAGACGGTGTGGCACGCAGCGTGGCTAGGTATATTTGTTTTGGCGGTCAACATTAAAAGTACCTATTCCAATTCAAGTTTAATTGGGTAATATCTCATTCATTAGGTACCTAAAAATATACAAACAACCGAATACCTAAGAATATCTTAAACATTTGGCTGTGGATGTTTTTTTCCCAATGCATATGTATCCTAGCTGTGCCTAGCAGTTTTACCCGCGTGGTGAAAATCTAATTTTTTGCTCAAAATTCTAAATTTTTTCTTTCATAAGAACCTTCTCCTGACAATAATAAACAAACCCGTGATGCAATTCATTTTTATACATTATGTATACGTATATATATGTTTACAAATAGCAACAAAAAAGCCCGTATGAATATCTACCACTTAATTCAATTAATCGTGGGAATTAAATATAAGCACCATTCACCTGTCCAATGCTGACGTCCTACCACGTCCTATATGGCAATAGGGTACCGTAATCAAATTATAATCTATTGCTATATCATAAATAAAGTTTAAGTTTTTGTATAGTTTTTTTTTTTTTTTTTATTTATTTATTTATTTATTTATTGCATTATGTAACAAGGAGATACATTTAACACACTAGTTACACAACCCTGCTAGGGCATAGCAAATAAAGAAAAGAAAGTACTAACTAAGTTTACACAATAATAAAATGTTGACTATGGAAATCCCGAAGAATAAATGTAAGTAGAAATATATCATACTCATATATAGTAACTCAGTATGTGCCATCATCGTGAGCTTGCTACGTATTTGTCTACTAAGTATTCTTGTACAGTATAGTAGCATTTTTGAGATAAAAAAAGTTTGAGTTTATTTTTAAATGACGTTACTTTGTTTTCGCTTCTTATGTGAACCGGTAATTTATTGTAAATTTTTATGAGCATATAATGGGGGCCTCTTTTGAATATTTCTAGTTTAGGTTGCGGTGCTATGATTTGGTTTTGTCGTCGTGGATTTGTATCGAATGTAAATAAATTCGGGTGCTTTTTTATGAACATTGCCGCTTCAAGAATATATATGCAAGGTAGTGTTAGCATTTTGTATTGTATGAAGTAGGGTTTACAACTGTCGCGTTGTCGGATGTTCGCCAAGATGCGTAGGCATTTCTTTTGCTTAATAAACAAGTCGTTTATGTCAGTGCTGTTACCCCATATTACAACCCCGTATTTTAACCAGGCATAGGCATACGCATAATAGGCAGTCATTGCCGTTTTTAAGTTGGTATTTGCTTTTAATACGGATAATGCATAGACGAACTGTGATAATTTTACTTTGATTTTTTCTACGTGGCCCTTCCAATTTAGGTGCGTGTCGATATTTATGCCTAAAAGAGTAAAGTTTTTTACTTCCTCTATTTTTAAAGATTTTGTAGTTGCAGCTAGGTTTAAGGGTTTCTTTTGGTAAGGATGAAATTGCATTATTTTATTTTTACTGTTGATGGTTTTGCGTTTGACTACATCTCACCTGATGGTAAGTGACGATGAGGTCGAAGGTGGAGCACGCTTACCCAGAAATAACCTATTTACTCTTGACTTAAAGACACCCAAGTTGTATGTGGATGGAAACACCGACGACGGGAGTGAGTTCCATTCCCTAGCCGTACGCACAATAAAAGAATCTGCAAAGCGTTTCGTACGAACAAAAGGTAAATCAACAACGTAAGGATGGTAACTCTGACCTCGCCGTGAGGTCCTGTAGTGGAATGGAGACGGTGGGATAAGATTGTGAAGCTCCTGGGCACATTCTCCAAAATAAATTCTGTAAAATACAGCCAAACATGCCACCTTACGTCTATGTTTAAGGTTTTGCAGTTTACTCCCAACTAGCGCTTCGTTATTAATGATTTTTATTGCGCGCCGTTCCACTGAGTCCAATGCAGCCAACTGGTACTTGGCAGAGCCATCCCATAAGTGGCTGCAGTATTCCATGCAAGACCGTACCTGAGCTTGGTAGAGGTCCAATAGTTGCGAAGATGTAAAATACCGTTTGACCTTGTTTAATATACCAAGCTTTTTGGCTGCATTCTTGGCTTTAGATTCAATGAAAAGTCCATAGTTGAGGTTGGTCTCGTTTTATTTTTATAGATCAATAAAATAAAACAATAAAAAGAAAACTTAATCCAACAAACCACTACTAACATAACCAAGTTTAAGTAATTTTTTTTTTACTTTTTATTACTATTATGTATAACTGGTAAATATTTTTAATTAATTAATTGAAATCTCAATTTTTATCTACATATCACGATAAATAAAACAGAAAACAATAAAAAGAAAACTTTATCTAACAAACTACTACCAACATAACCAAGTTTAAGTAAATTATATATATATTTTTTGACATTTTATTTAATTAATTAAACAAAATCTCAATTTTTTTACATATCGCGTGACTCATAAATTCCCGAGCACAGAACGTGAGGTCATTCGTAAGTACACTGTACTGTCAATTTTGATGTGATTTGATTGTCAAAGTCAATATACCGGCTGTTCTCGTCAACGTTAGGTACCTACAGATGGCGTTAAAACAAATATGGCGTTACTGGTCTCGCATTTTTCGCATTCAAGTGCTGGATTACAGGCATGAGCGTGAGAAAGTGGTACAATGATGGTAAAACGTTTATTTTCGTATTGTTTCTAAAACTACATAGAAGCTTTTAGTAAAGTTGCCACCACTTTACTAGGAGTGCGACTTTGACTAGACTATGACTTGACTTGATGACTTGGACCGTGGCTTGACACACATCTGCGTGAAATATCATTAATTTGATGAATTATCGATTACTTGACACTGGCTAAATACACAAAAGTGTGGAGTCAAAACATAAAAAAAAAACAATTATAACGAAGACGCCCACAAACTAATCACATTTCGTAAGACATTCATATAATTATAATAAAATCGTTATTTTTTAACAAACTATAAAAGTAGAATTTATGCATTTTAAAATCTTTGAATTTGACTTGATCAGTTAAAGTTTCCTGTTTACTTACAAATGACGTCACAAAATGGCCATCTTGGATTTCGTGGTATTGGATGCGATAATAAAATCATAATAAAATACCAATAATAATGAGGCTCAACGACTGTGATTCCGAGAAATAATATTATTTGCTTTTATGTATGACGATTTTTTTGCTTCATTGATTGAAAGACCCTATTGTTTAAAAATTAAGAGCTGTACTTGTGTCCATTTGTCCGACATTCCTTATTAAAGTTAGATAGACCCCAACATAGCCATATTCCATTACAGCCCCTACCCTTAGGTACTTACTGGATGATGATATCCGGTGGGAATAAGCTTTATGCCTACAAACACTAGTTTTAGCCTCAGCTCAGGGCTCTCTGATTCGTTAATTCCGAAGTTTCGTGTTACATAGCTGTATGAGCGGGCCTTTCCACAAAATTGAGCCTTGTCACGTAGGTATAAGACATAACATAAGTAATAAAATACTTACTTTTAGCACAAATTATACAATAGTTACTTCATAAAAATAATTTTGTACCACTACTACCTCAGATTTCAGATGGAAAAAGTCGCCCAGTTTTGACTTTTGTCGTAGATATAAGCTTTATTCTGAATCTTGAAGTTTTCAATTCGAGAGTGGACAAGTATCTCCTAGGCAAGCGTGTTACGTCCTATACAGCATGTCCACTTACCATCAGGTGAGATAGTAGTCAAGCGCAAGCTTATCAAACAAAAAAAGAATTGGACTACGTTTATACTTGTCTTAGAGAAAGAGAAACGAGCGTTGCATGGTGTTATTATTAGAATTTATCATCTCATTATCTTTTTCCAATGGTCGCATTTCAGTTTGGCAGTAGGCTATTTTTTCACTTTCCCATGTCAGCTGCCATTGTTTAATTTTTTTTTCATTCATATTTCCTTTACGTACACCAAATTTCTTGATCTTCTTTTCACATGAACACTGGTAGACAAAGCGTTGCTATATTCTCTTTTTTTGTTACATAATGCTGTTCCTGATGTAGTGTAGCCTACAGTTAAAAGAAAACATTATTATTTAAACAGATTATATACATTTATTTACATAGGCCCCTGTTTCTATTATAGTAGTATCCTATCACTGCCCTGAATTTAAAATAAGATTCCTAAAATATATATATAAAGTAATATAACTGAGATAATTTGAAGACGAGAAAGCGAAGACTGGAAGTACAGCATGCAGATGATGTAGCCTGAAGCACACTCTGGAGTCGATGTAGCTGTGAGGAGACGTCCAGAGGCGCAGCGAACGACCGCTGCTTGTGCTGAGCCTGGGGCACCGCGGGCAGTCGTCGCAGCGCGCCACCGTTGCAAATGCCGTGCTTAGCAACACTGCGAGCAGCCGTCACAGAAAGTAACCCTACACTGATGTAGACGCTTATAGGTACTGTTTCGGTGCCTACGCTTAAAAAAAGTGCGTTGTAGGTACTCGTATTGTTCGGCGTTTCCGGCGGCTCATAAATTAAGGCGTGTGGTGTATGATTTCAATGCTAATATTTTGCGGCAATTTATAAGCTGAAATGGCAGGGCTGGTCACAAATTCTAAATAAACATCGTTGGTTCAAACAAGCTTTTGAGTGAAGATATAGTAGATTTTTTAGTTGAATTCTGTTAAGCCATGTGGGCGATCACGTAACTCGATTACAACCAGTTGAAACACAAATTTGTATGGGTATGATAGTTTCAATACGCAGTTTATGTGCATACATAGTATGGAAATTTCTACTGTTGCATTCCAATCAAGTTTCGTGATCACTTGAGAGCTGAATATTCAACGCTGAAAATCAAATAATTTTATATGATATCATTTTTTAAATAGCTGGAGTTTACCATAATCACCATGCTTGACAGTCATCTTGTTGATCGCAGATTTTAATGTACCGAGGAGAATTAAATATTGTTGCCCCTTTTCTGGGCATTCCCTTAACCGGCTCTTACAGCACCAAAGAGTGGTACTATTCTTACACTGAAACCATACAGCTTTGTAGATCGTTGTATTATTCAATAAAGGATTCTGAATTTAAATTTTATGTTACGCCATCATCCTATGAAATCAATTCTATGAAAGCTATCCAGTTAATTAAGCTATCACCCTGATTTCATCCGAAATGGATATAGCGTAATTCCATAGCTGTATTACGTAGCCCTCGTAAATTAGGTATATTGTTTTGATATGAACGTGATCAAGCGTTATCTAATGTTATCTATGGTTTTATCACGTTTCGCACTCGTGTGAAAGCTCGAGAAATCAATTTGGTGTTATCACTTGAAAATATTATGCACACAGCGAGACTCGACTTGCCAAAGCAATATTATTATTATTATCACTTACATCATTACCATCATCATCACTAACACCAACATTCTCATTGTCATCATGGTCACCTTCATTATTCGTGATGTAAAGAATATATAGAAGATCTTTTCATTTTTAATAATTCTTGTTTATTCGCACATTTCCACTAAACAGTCGTAATGTGTCTTGACCACAGGGCACATACCGAACTTCGATCGAAAATCTCCCTTAAAACTAAGAGTATTAAAACATTCTTTGCAGTATTACAACAATTGCTTGGCGGCAGAATGACTGGCAAAGCGGTGGTACATACCTAGACGAACTTACCAGCCCGCTACTAAGCACTATTTTCAACTTTCTTTTCCAGTCATTAGCAGTACTTAAGTTTTTGTCATCAAATTATGCTGCATTTAACAAATCACATGTCCACTCAAATTCACGAAGAAAATGTCAACAGAGTGAATTCAAGGTGTCAATGTCACTCTAGCGGAGCGTCGTGTACATGGTAGTGAGGCGGCCATCTTAAAAATATTACTTTTGGAACGAGAGGCTCCAGCGCACCATGTCTGATATAAATCGCTATTTACTGGGTAAATCCGGCAAAATTAACGTGTAAAAAAAATTGATTTGTGTAAAACCATTACACATCTGCCTATTAGTGAACTGATTTAAGAATTAAAGAATTAAAATTAAAATCTGTGATTTGGAAAAGCTGATTAATCATTATAATCCTTCGCCCGCATACTCACGCCATCCAGTATGAGCTCTAAAGAAGGCCATCAAGTTCCTTCATCCATTAAATATGTTTATAAATAAAGTGTTGGTCTTTTTATTTATATTTATAAGTATGAGTAAATTAATGCGGCTTTATAAAATCTCACATATTTTACATTTCTAGTATACGTGAATTAAATATATAGGCCTGGTTTTGCGGTATGGAATCCGTCCAGAAACGAGACCAGAGCTGCAGCAATTTATCTCGACTCAATACAGTATTGGCGTACTAACACGGGTCTGTTATGAAAATAGTGGTTTTGGGAAATATTCTGTTATGGCATAACTTCCATACATACGGCATTTAGAAGATTTCATAATAAATAGAATCAGGAGTGACTTCGCGGAAATTCATCTTAAATAAAAAATGAAATAACAATATGATTTCGCTAGAATATTATAAGAATATTTAGTATGATTGATTGGTTTTAGCGGAATTACACTAGATACTCTTATTTCATTTTGTATAGAAGATTTCATGGTACAGATATCATGTCCTCCAAAATACATAAGGAAACGCTCTCTTGGAAATACCTAAGGCTACCAATAAATTTTATCTCTTTTGATTCTCTAAATTATATACTTATGTTCTACTACTGTGTAATGGAACCACTACGCTCGGCATAAAAATGGATTTGAAATCCAACATAAATAATAAATAAATAAATGCTTTTTATGACAGCCAGGTCAGCTTATAACCCGGAGGCGGCGGCGGTATTTGTCCAGGTTCCGTTCCGTGCAAGGTTGTCTGGAAGAGATCGCTCTGAGCGATAAGACCGCCCACACTGTGGTTAAATTTGTTCACTTTTTTAATTCTTTAAGATGTAGTGTTTCAATAAAAAGTTTATCTATCTGTCTATCTATCTATGTGATCGTTGGGCGTTATAACAATATATATTATTATTTCCTTTGCAAAAAGATTTACAGAAATATGAAGTACCTTACTAAAAGATTATGATAATAATAATAGTATTTGCTACAATATTGTAAGCCTGTGTTGCAAGGACTCTCTCTCTCTATCTCTCTCTCTCTCTACAAGTACACATTACGTCGCACTCCATTGGTTACGAGTATAAAGTATATAATTAATTCCATTAATATTAAGTTAAATAATTTTCACATTTCAACTACAAAATAGCACAATATTTTATTTCTACGGTATCTAGCTTCTTTAGCCATTATTCGTTTGCGTGAGTAGATCCCCTTTCAAGTCTATTCAATATCAAGTGAAGTGCACTAAATTTATATCGCCCATAAATCTTGTTCATATAACTGTTAAATTATATTGAGGCAATAATTTTATTTTGAAATTCGGTTTGGGAATTGTAAAGTGCATTCAAGTAGGCATTTAGTTACTTATAAAATAACGTACGAACATAATACCTACCCATTTTATTTGAGAAAAATTTTTAAGCAGAAGCTAGCTGCGTTCTGTATTTTCGATTTAGTATCTGCTAGCCCCTAGTCTATTTGGTATGGTCTAGTAATCAACTAGTTTTCCCGCTCAAAATTATCCAGGATAAAAGTGTGTTGATCATAAACAATCTATGCACCCATTTTGGTGTAACAGCTGCACAAACAAAAACATAGATAATGTAAGAATTGTATATGACGGCGACAATGTCCAGTTGTAAACTCTATGCGCAGCGGGCAGTACCGTGATTTACCCTGTCCTAGCATTTAAATGTATTACAGTGGCAACACCGGTAACTGTCATCGCTCCCCACCCATCTGGCTATATAAAGGGAGCGCTCGGTGTACGGAGCGCTCGGATCATTCTTGCTCCGGACACGGCCCGATGCACATGGTGAAAGCCTATAGTTATATAGTTTGCAACCTACGCACAACCCATTTCCCTATATATATAAATTAGCAAGTAAAACTTGACTTTGTAAGTGGCTATGGATTATGGTTTACAAGCTGTGCCCGCGATTTTGCGATAAAAAGTAGTTATATGTGTTAATCCTAACTATAAAAGCCATCTAAAGGTTGGGGCTTAAAGATTGTTTGGAAGAGATCTCTTTTTAGCGATAAAAACCGCCCATTGTAACCTACTTATAAGCTTGTCTGTTTTGTATTTCGTCATCTTGGTGTCAATAAAGAGTTTATCTATCTATATTACAAATGTCATCTAAATCCGTCTAGCCGTTTGAGCGTGAAAAAGTAACAAACACTTTGTGTAAAAAGTCCACAAATGTATCTTTATCTATCTTTATCTTTCAAACATATATTATGTAGTAGGATAGGATGTATATATGACGTCATAGCAAGAACAACTTCTTAAATAAGTCCCACGTTCGACATAGCTTTTCATCTTTACCTCTCTCCGCAGTTTTCTCATATGACTACAAAACTAGTAAAGGTCAATTTTACATTCGATTTTGGCCCGTAATACTTACGTAGTAAAAGATGTATATTTTAAGTAAAAATGTGTAATTTTTCAGCATTTGTCATGAGTAATGTACCTTTTCTCTAGAGCACCGTTATGGAGTGCGTTGTAAATTTCCAGTGATACTTGTCTGACATAATGTAAGGGCTAAGTGCGTGGCTTAATAAGAATTTATGCTTGCTACGGTTGACATTCCGACCTAAAAGGTCACGGGGTTATGATAATAAAACCGAGTTTTATTATGTATTCGCCGTTAGGACATTATGATCCACTCAGTTCACTCCACGAGGCAGCTATATTGTGAAATCTGGGAAGTCTTAAAATGGTTGGGATATTTCCATTGAATTTTTACGCGCGCCATGGGATGTTTAGGAAAATTGAAATTTTAATTTGATCGTGTTTTTACTTGATCGCCTATTGTTTTTCCTATCTGCTACAGTTTTTTTTTACACAAAGGAATATTAAATTTTCAAACTCTTTGGTGTTAGCATAGTCGTATTATGTTGTCTGTGGTGTAAGCAAAGGTTTTTTTTGCAGTCGCAAATATTTAAATGTATGTATGCCACCACTGTACTAGGAGTATGACTTGACTTGATGACGTGGACTGTGACTGGACTTGACACAATATATGTAAATTAACTTGAAAAATTATCAATTACTTGACACTGGCTAAATACACAAAAGTGTGGAGCCAAAACCAAAAAACAAAAAAGTATGTATTTCTAATAAATTAATAAATGTGTTAGTTGTTTTTGTATTATAATAAAAGGAGTGGTCACAATGTAATGTATTCAAAAATTTCTACTTGAATTTCTTTTTTTCATTTATATATGTCATGTCATGTATTTTTATTTTTTTGTTTTATGTTGATTTAATGAGCTAGTCGTTTGCCTGATGTTAAGCGACACGGCTGCCCATATCAGTTGCAATGTCACTCTGAACTCGTAAAGTACAGAATTACGCGTGCCACTGAGCTGCGTGTATAATCCTGAGATATCATCACAATCTAGCAATAAGAATAATAGACTATTACTAGACTGCGAGATTGTTTATAAAATCTCATTTGTCCAGTAATTTTATTAGCTTCAGTGCCCTGCAAACCGCAACAAAGTAGTGCTTGCGCGCTATTGCTTGGCGGCAGAATAACTGGCAAAGCGGTGGTACCTACCAAGACGAACTTTGCAGAAAAGTCGTACACTTAGTAAAAGTAGTATGTATATATTTTATCGAATTTTTAACTCAAAACTTGGCATTTGTAATATGTAGAATCCTGTATAACAAAGTCACACGGTTGCGGTTACTTAGTAACATGTTAGTTAGTACCGAAAACACAATTTTGTAGTTAAGAGCTGCTGTCGTACACAGAACGCTCTGCTAGTTACCGCCCTATTTCCAAAGTCGTACGAGGAAGCTTTGTTTCAAACTTTAAGAATGAGGTCTAGCTGCTTTGACTTTATTACTTTAGGAAACGGTCTTAGTAATCACACTTCACACTAATATTATAAAGGCGAAAGCTTGTATGTGTTTATGTGTGTAAGTTTGTTACTCCTTCACGCTCAAACGGCTGAATGGATTTGGATGAAATTCAGTACCTAGATAGCTTATACACTGGATTAACATTTAGGTTACATTTTATCCCGGAAAAGTGAAATGTTCCTGCTGGACGAGCAAATAATTAAAATACTTTTTGTCCGCGGGTGAAACCGCGGGGCGCAACTAGTGATATATAATTTGTGTGTAGGTCGAGTCGTTATAGCTAAATGATTTCATTATCAGCTTTACATTATTAATGAAGCTATACGTAATGATTTTTACAGGTTCATAATTTAAATGTTCACGTAATTATTAGGTTCTGTATATACATAAATTTATCTAATTACTTATTTACAGACTAACTTTACAGATATTTGAAGCACTGAAACTGTTATGCGCATATCAAATAAACGAATATATCGTCACGTCATTCCTTAGCATTAGCAGATGCGGTCACACACAGAACTGTTAGTTTTAACAGCCTTATTACCAATGTTGAATGAACAAAAACCTTGTTTTATTTTATTAGTCTTAGTTTATTAAAAAAATAGTAACCTTACTTTTTACGAAAATGTGTCAATGACTTTGAATGCGTATATAGAGATCTTTCATAGTCAATTTTCAATTAAAACCAAGAAGGTTATTATAACCTCAATATTTTATTGAGTCTCTTTCAAAATTCACTTGACACTACATTTTCTTCGTATGCACGTAAAGGTGAAAGGTAAATCAGTGGGTCTCTTCAGTCCACTAGACGTATATATAGTCCTGCGCGTCCTCCCTACTGGGATAGGAAAATGAAAGTTTTAGTTTAACATACCTATTTTTATATTTGTAGCCACACACGTTACAGATTACAGATTACACGTTTATATTTTATAGATAATCATTTAGGGGCCGCGCTCGATGCGCGGACACGCGAGTGCAAGGTGGTGGCGCAACTGATGCCGCGGGCACATTTTGCTAACCAAGCAACCTCACCCACGCTTGCATCGCATGTCCCTACAAATCTAATGTTATTATATCATTTTGTCAACAAGTAGGTTGTGACTACTCTACATTAATAAAATGTCACATTGCTCAAAAATATTCCGTTTCTTGGAACTCTATACGAAATTTGGTTCAATTCAGTAAAATAATAAAAGCGTCGATGACATCAACTTTTCCAATTATTACGTAAGAATCCTCCGTTTTCCTGAGGGCGTATATATTGATCTTCCGAAATTGAGCGTAGTATATTACCGCACAGTTTAAGAATTCCAGCAGTCTGAAAATTTCAATCGTAAAGAAATTTTATGATAGATTGAAATAGCTAAAACGCCACAGTTTAAAAAATAGTTCCAGTTACCTGTACAATGCGCTTTAATAAGGAATCTTTAGAAAGTCCACCCACAAAAGAGCTGATAAGCTTTGAATGAAGAGAGCAGGAAAAACGGTGGGGCGCGGCTAGTAAGTCATTTAGTATTGCCCGAAGTTCAGATACTGAATGAATATACTGTGTCAGAAACCTTTAGAAGTGTTCTTTAAGTTGTTAACAATGGTTACACATGTGGAGGCGAAGTTTTGTACTCGTAACTAGCTATATAAATCGAAGGGGCTGAGAGTACTCATACCAAATCGGTAGGGGGTAGGACCAGGCGGCCAGACGTTGCATTGTTATCAACTTTAGTTATGGAATATATGTTTGCTGATAGTTCGTTCACGTTGACAACACTTATTTTGTATTTGTAGTTTGACTGGCCTGATAGCTCAGTTGGTAGTAACCCTGCTTTCTGAGCTGTATATTGGACCCACCCAGGACAAACATTTGTGTGCTGAACATCGGTGTTTATTCTGTGTCTGGGTGTTATATTGTTTTTTTTTATGCTACTGAGTGATGTGACGAGCTAGTCGTTCACCTGATGTTAAGCGCCATGGCCGCCCATAACAGAACAGTGTCATTCGGAACCCTAAAACAGAGTTACGAGTGACACTGCATTACGCACATCATCCCGAGACATCAGCACACTCTGGTAATAAGATTACTAGACTGTGAGATCAGGTCATAAAGTGTCAATTGCCCAATAATTTCACTAGCTACAGTGCCCTTCAAACCGGAACACAGTAGTGCTTGCACACTACTGCTTGGCGGCAGAATAACTGGCAAAGCGGTGGTACCTACCTAGACGATCTTTGCAACAAAGTCCTACCACCTAGTAAAATTATGTAAAATATTGTATTCTATTTATGTATTTACAAACAAAAAGTATCTAAGTATTGTATCAGTTATCTTGATCCCAAGCTTTGCTTAGTTTGGGGCTAGATATTATTTATTTATTTCAACTACGATAGTTAATTTGTGGTGTACCTTAGAAACGTGAGCAGGTAGAAGGAAAAAGTAAATAAATAAAGAAAATAGTATAAATTTACCCTTTAACATGGTTCATGTTATTGTGTGCGTATTGTGTGCGAAGATTACTAAAATCATGAAGTTTTGGTTAGCGTCCACACAATAATGCTACGTCACAAGGCTTGTGGTTCAGTCATCTGATTGAAAAACGATAAATACTTTCATTTTTAAACTAAGAAAATTTAAACTGGCCTCATCATCATCGGTTTATATAGCCATTATAGATTTTTAATATATAAGCAGTAACTTATATATTAAAAATCAATCGTATGTGTATGTTTGTTACTCCTTCACACTCAAACGGCTGAGTGGATTTGGATGAAATTCAAAAGATAGCTTATATACTGGATAACATATAGGCTACATTTTATCCCGGAAAAGTATATGTGAACTGTTCTGTGATGTGAAATGTTCCCGTAGGATGAGCAAATAATTAAAATATTTTTTATGCGCGGGTGTAACCGCGTTGCGCAACTAGTCATATATACATAGACTTTTAAAAGAGCAAGCAGTACGTACGTTAAAGTGCAGTGTAACAAAATACACTAAAAAGGAACATACGAATCTCAGATCAGAATGCGAAACGTAAGTTGGATCCGCCTAACGTTGGGTCGATCGGACCAAACTTGCGAGACAACACAAATCTTGTTAGCCACATCGTCAAGGACCCACAGTTAGACTGGGAGTATTGAAAGTTTGGGTTACTTGTACAGCTATAATTATATAACCACAATAAAGTGTCACTAGGATCGCTGATTCGTGTTTTACGATCACTTAGTGCATTAAGACACATTGATTTGGTTGCTCAACTAGACAGTTCACCATCATCATTCTGTGTTTGTTTGTCAATTGCTGGACATAGAACTCTCCCAAGGAAATAAATAAATAAAATAAAAATTAATAAATATGTGTGGACATTTCACACAGCGCCATCTAGCCCCAAACTAAGGAAAGCTTGTACTATGTGAACCAGATAACTGATACAATACTTATATACTTTTTGTTTGTAAATACATACATAGAATACAATATATCACCCAGACACAGAACAAACACCGATGTTCATCACACAAATGTTTGTCCTGGGTGAGCATCGAACCTATAACCTGCAGTTCAGAAGGCAGAGATACTACCAACAGAGCTAACGGGCCAGTCTAAAAGGTGCACGGAACTGAGCCCAGTCTTCGGTTCTTTTCGTCCAACTACTGCCAGTTATTGATTAGGGTAGTGAAGTAAGGTTATAACTTTCAGTATCTTCTATATTTTTAGCACTCGTTCACTTATCAGAAAAATATGACTTGAATTTTTTTAATGTTTTGGCTCCACACTTTTGTGTATTTAGCCAGTGTCAAGTAATTGATAATTTATCATGCTAATGATATTTCTCGCAAATATGTGTCAAGTTACAGTTGAAGTCATCAAGTCAAGTCATAGTCAAGTCATAGTCTAGTCAAAGTCATACTCCTAGTAAAGTGGTGGCAACTTTACTTGAAGCTTCTATGGAGTTTTGGAAACAACATGAAAAGAAACGTTTCACCATCATTATACCATTTTCCCACACTCACGCCTGTAATCCAGCACTTAACAAATATAATACCACCAATTTTATGAACTAATACTGAAAATAACACAAGTTTAGGAAAATAATACAATGCGGTGACGCAGTCTTTTTCGCTTTCCCACCAAAAAAAAAAGACTTAAATGCCAGGGAATTTTATAGTAATAGAGATAGCCCGTCGCTCCCGATATACACAGCCGACAGTTTTCTAGACCTTCCAAATTGACAAGAGCTGTTACGAGCGTTAGAAGCTAAGTGACGAAACTCGGGTGGAATAAATATCAGCCTATCTCTATTCTGATAGACAAGATCTTTTGTAAAATGGGACGTCCGATAGGTTACGTAATCTGAAAGAAGCATTGAAAGTAGCTAGTGGAAATTTCTATTGAGTAAAGTAAGTTGGAAACAGATACAGGCAAGGTTTTGTATCTTTATATAATAGATTCAAAGATCTATTTGTCCCAAGAAACGTTAAGTTAGTTAATTGATTGAGGATGTAACTAAGGCACGGTTTTTTTGTTTTTAAATTGTTTGATAGGTTTGTTACACTTTCTCTAAGTACTCCACTTACATTAGGAGCTACGCACTTAATTTGCCATAAAAGAAAAATATTAACCATACGCATCTTGACCGTCAAGAAAAAATGCAGTTTCAATACTTTTATTAAACAACGAGCTTCTGCCCGTAGCTGCGCCCGTGGCGTGACCTATGGGAAAATATTTCAACCACCCATTTCACCCTCTTAAGGGTGAAATTTCGAAAAATCCTTTCTTAGCGGATGCTTATGTCATAACATCTACCTGCATGCCAAATTTCAGCCCGATTCGTCCAGTGGTTTGGGCTGTGCGTTGATAGATCACTATATTAGTCAGTCAATCAGTCAGTCACCTTTGAGTTATATATATTTAGAGGTACGGTACCTTATCTTCCTCTTTTAGTTGTGTCAATGGTCGAGTTGATTTCATTTTTTAATTCATTGAATTATTACAGACTGCAGCTTAAGTATTTTAACAAATTAATTAAAATAACGACAGCCGTGATTTTACTTTTCAGTAATGAAAGTATCGCAAGCACATAAATCACAAAGCAGTACCTTTTAAATTTCTTTTTTGTTTACCTACCGAAAATTCAATTAAATTAAAGTGTGATATCTTTGCCTTGGCTAGGTATTTAATTAAAATTTCTTTATTTCAACGTCGACGGCGGACGAAAGAAAAAAGGTGGTTTATTTAGCTGCCGTCCGCAGTACGATTGAAATTGAAAAGACAGTCGACCGAATTGTTTTCCGATGAAAAACAATGATTGTCGAAATGATTGTAAAACGAATTGATGTACAAAGTCTAAAAGATATTAGAATATCCGAGATTTTTCTCGTTTCTTTTACGTTTTATTTCCGTTTTATGTTTAGGAGCCTGTTTTGATTTGTAAATGTGATTAAGCCGCGTTTCATTTGCATTAATCTTTAATGTTCACGTTGATTTAGTTTAATTATTTATGACAAATTACCTTTATTGCTTGTTGTAATGGTTTAAAAAGGTAGGTGAGATTATTATTATTTTTTGTGTCAATCTATACATATTTTTAAAACCATGATTTGAAGCGTTTGTCGCGAATAGAACCATTTCCCTAGCTAATACGAATTTGATGGTAATACTTTAAAAAAATGAAGTGTAAATAGGTCTCATCGAATCGTAGAAAACCTGTCCCACTGACAGTTTTGTAACTGATGCCACAAAGCTTAGTAAACATGTACTTAAAATATTTAAAATCATGCTCCACGGTTAGACCACATTTTCTTCATAAAGTTTATATTTAACTAGTTGCGCCCACGGTTTTAACTGCGGATAAAAGGTATTTTAATTATTTGCTCATCCCACGGAAGAATTTAAGTTATCCGGGATAAAATGTAGCCTATATGTTAATCCAGTGTATAAGCTATCTTGGCACCGAATTTCATCCAAATCCATTCAGCCGTTTGAGCGTGAAGCAGTAACAAACATACACACAAACACATATACAAACTTTCGCCTTTATAATATTATAGTGTGATTAGTGTGATGTGATGTGATTTTTTCTTAAGATTTCAAATGACCATTTCTATACCGATGTCGCAGTTGAGTGAAACTGGGAAATGTCCAGTATCGGAAAACCTTAATTGAAGTTTACTGGTGGAGTATTCTCTGGCGAACTATTTATCTGGTATCTTGTAGCCATTGTTTTATAGATCGACCTAGGAATGGAAGACAAATGCTCAATTGACTCTTTGCTGCATTGTCTTCATTTAAAGTGCAACAGAATTGCGTATAATAGAAGCGAATGAGATAAAAAAAATGTTTTATAAACGGGTTAAGCCACCAAATTATCAAAAATAAAAAAATCACAAAACAATCCAAATCGATCATCGAATGACCGAATCTCTTATCAGACCTTAAAGCGCTTCTAGTCATATGTGCATTTTATTGTATGCTGACTTATGCCCTATCTCTACCTTTGTAAAGACGTTATTCACTTCATACTTTATCCAAACGTTTTGTTCTTTTTGCCAAATTAAAAACCCAACATTCATCGTGACCTTCTGATACATCTGTGGAATAACATCTCAATGAACATTAGCCGAGATCTCTCTGTTTCGTGTGTCTTTTCCTTCTTTTTGCTTATGTTAAATGAAATGTAACTTGATCTATTTTTATGCTCGCAGAGTATAAAGCCATTTATTTATTTTTTTATTTCGCAGAGTATTATGTTTGTCATATTTTCAAATTTTTAACTTTGTATATCTACAAAGTCTTATGTAACTTAAAAGCTAGCGATGATAAGCAGCAAAACAGAAAACATAATTAAAAAAGAAAAATTTTGGTTTACTTGTTTATGTGAGGAACAAATTTTCTCTTTTTCAAAAATCTGTTGAATTGAGTACCACCGCAATAATGATTGATTTATTAGTCACTCAATCGAACTTATATAAACAAGATACAAAATTAGAGAAAGCTTCTGCCAGCAGCTTCGCCCGCGGAATGGCCTAAGGGAAAATAATTCAACCACCCATTTCACCCTATTAAGGGTGGAATTTCGAAAAATCCTTTCTAAGCGGATGCCTACGTCATAACATTTATTAGATATATAACCAAAGTTAAAGACTTTATCGTGGTGTACTTTCATAAAAATTATCACGATGCGTGTCATGTTTTACGAGATATAAATTTTTAGTTGAGCAAAACACATTAAGATATAAAGTAAATAAAAATCAATGTGGTTTTTAAAAACACAAAATTATTATAGTTCAAATAACCGCTATTCTAAGATCTTACATTTCTAAATGCTAGAGTATAACTGGCGTCCCTTCAAAAGCGTCGATACTAGCACATTAAAAATGACTTTAAAGTTTTGAAATAGACAATCAAACTTTAAAGCGGTCCTTCTGCGCTACGTTCCTAACTTTTAACTAGAAGAGTTTCGGTTGGTAACTAAGTGTAAAGTTGCCACCTCTATATTAGAAAACTAGAGAGCTAAGGACGTGCGTTCAGAGAACGCGATAAATTATATTGGAACAGGAATTAATTTTCTAGCGTTTATTACATCAACTTCAATAACCTCAAAACATATAAATATAAAATGTCAACTATGAAATGCCTTATCACTCCACTACATTTACATTATTTAGTGTTTCCCATTTTTAACTAATTTTCAAAGCTGGCCCGTATCAAAGAAACTGAAGTAAGATTTCATTGATAAAGTGGCAATTATGTGATTAAAATTGCGACCAATTGACGATTGGGCGCTGTTAGGCAGCGCAAGATGCTTTAGCTGAGCTTGTACTATTATTTATTGTGTTCGGTGTCACAAATCACCCTAATATTATAAAGGCGAAAGTTTGTATGTGTGTATGTTTGTTACTTCTTCACGGTCAAACGGCTAAATGGATTTGGATGAAATTTGGTACCAAGATAGATTATACACTGGATTAACATTTAGGCTACATTTTATCCCGGAAAAGTGAAATATTCCCGTGGGATGAGCAAATAACTTAATTAAAATACTTTTTATCCGCGGGTTCAACCGCGGGGCGCAACTAGTTATTTATAGAATCGTCTTATACACAGTAAGCTAAGCTAAGCGTGTGGTTACGGCGCTAGGCGCACATAAGAGCCTGGTAAGGAATGGGCAGCTGAATTCTCCTCGGTGCCATCAAGCCTGCCAAGCGTGCTCTATGGTAAGAGTCCAAAGTAGCGTTTTATGGGGGACGCCTGTGTTTAACAGTGGACATACTAGGTAGTAGGACTTTTCTGGTAGGTGGTAGGACTTTTCTGCAAAGTTCGTCTACGTAGGTACCACCGATTTGCCAGTTATTTTGCCGCCAAGCCGTAGTGAGTAAGCACTACTGCGTTCCGGTTTGAAAGGCACTATGGCTAGTGAAAATATTAGGAAAATGAGACTTTGTGACCTGATCTCACAGTCTAGTAATCTTATTACTAGATTGTGTTGATGTCTCAGGATGACGAGCGCAGTGCAGTGTGGCGCAAAACTCTATACTTTTAGAGTTTCGAGTGATATTGCAATTGATATGAGCAACCGTATCGCTTATCATAAGTAGAATTTTTAGCTCGTCACGTCATACCTTAACATAAAAAAAAAAACAAAAAAAAAACATGTTACGGCTGCTAATGTGAAGCAATTTTCTAGCAAAGAAACAATTGTATGATTTTAAGTAACTTTTCTTTAAAATTCATATTTATATTCTATAAAAATTTAAAATTTTGTTAGTATATACGTATATTTATTCTAATAAATATGTTCTATTTGCCAAAGAACAAGTGAGTAAGTGTCTACAAAGTATGGAGTTGAAAGAGCGTACCATTTGCATCCCTTTCCGTCTTGGGAGTCCACTGTAATCCGACTAAAAGGTTGTAGCATCTTTATGCCATAGGGTTCGTAGAACTCGCCGTTTATATGTAAATTAGACCACGTATTTTTGTACAGCTTTGTTTTGGCTTAGAAAAATACTGGCATAATGTTGCGCGAGTACCATTAGTGTAATAGGTAATGCTCGTAGTGGAATAACTTATGTAAGTGGGGGAGCTTATAGAGCATATCTTTGGAATAGAAGTTACGCAAATGTAAGCTACAGATTTGTTAATTTGTTTTAGAGAAGATTTATTTCTTTATTTAGCAAGTTGCTTTACATTGGCGTCTATAATTTTGCCTATAAACAGGTTCTTCATAACATTTTTATCCAGGCTGGGAAGAAATAAGACTCTCTAGCCACTTGCAAAAGCGAAATATACTAGGTCATAGGACTTTTCTGCAAGTTTCGTCTAGGTAGCTACCACCGCTTTGCCAGTTATTCTGCCGCCAAGCAGTAGTGCGCAAGCACTACTATGTTCCGATTCGAAGGGCATTGTAGCTAGCGAAATGGGCAATTGAGATTTTATGATCTGATATCACAGTCGAGTAATCTTATTACCAGACTGTGCTGATGTCTCAAGATGATGTGTGCAGTGCAGTGTCACGCAATACTTTATATTTTAAAGTTCCGAGTGACACTGTTCTGTTATTGGGCGGCCGTGTCACTTAACATCAGGTGAAGAACTAGCTCGTCACATCATTTTGCATTTTAAAAAATGCACGACTCTTTGCTGCTATTTATGTTGTTGACCTCTGTCCGGTCACTAGTCTACATATATCTTCGTGCGCTCTGCAGTGTGCAAGACAATCAGAGATGGGTAAACACTAAACAATCACGTAGACTCGGGCATCCTTGTAGGTATTGTGGTAACAGTAGCTTACATAGACAAGACGTGGAAACAATGCTGCTATCCTTATGCACGTTTATACTGACAGGCCTGATAGCTCAGTTGGTAGTAGCTCTGCCTTCTGAACTGTAGGTTGTGATTTCGAATCCCACCCAGAACATTAGTGTGATGAACATCAATGTTTGTTCTGTGTCTGGGTTTTATATTATTTTCTAAGTACGAAGATATGTACGGCTGAATGGATTTGGATGAAATTCGGTACCAAGATAGCTTATACACTGGATTAACGGTTACATTATATCCCGGAAAGTGAAATTTTCCCGTGGGATGAGCAAATAATTAAAATACTTTTTATCTGCAAGTGAAATCACGGGGCGCAACTAGTATTTATATACATTTCACACAACGCCATCTAGCCCCAAACTAAGCAAAGCTTGTACTATGGGAACCAGATAACTGATGCAATACTTAGATACTTTTTGTTTGTAAATACATACGTAGAATACAGTATGACACTATTAGCACAAGGGGTTATTACAGTTAATGATTATGTTAAAAAAAACAGGTCTATAATCCCAAAAAGAAATTTTATTGCCTAATAAGCGATTGAAGCGATGATGTATCAATTGAAATCCTGCAGGATCTTTGAGATGATTTTTTTGTCATAATTAGTAATTTATCCGGTTAAAACAATTATTATTAAGTACGTAAGGTTTTGACAAGTATGTTTAAACGCTTAAATCTATTAACCTTATCGGGAAGGTATATAGTATCAAATTAATTACAAAAGTATCGAACAGACAGATAAATAGACAGATAAGAGATTTTTTATATTAAAGGGAGCAAACAAGCATACGGCCCACCTGATGGGAAGTGGTCACCGTAGCCTATGGACATCTGTAACACCGGAGGAGGCGTCACCAATGCATCGCTTACCCTGTAGGACTCTTTTGACCCTCCTTTTAGAGTGTACCATGTTGTAACTCGTTGGAAAGACCGCTGGTGGGAGCATTCCACATTTTGCCAGCGAGTGTGGTTTATTAAAAAATATAAAAATGTGGTTACCACTCAAAGTAGGTCGCCTCCAAAATAACTACCTTAAAATATTTATTCCGAAAGAGTAAGCCTGGTCTAGATTGCCAGATAAAGGTGGGGGAGAAATCTATATTTTGCAAGAGGTGCATTATCTCAAGCGCGCTCCAGCGTCCTTGCAGCGGAAGCTTGCTTCCATACGGCAGCAGCTGGATTGCACTGGGTTTCATTATTATAACGTGCTTCGCAATGAAAATGAAATCTTGAACCTAAACACTTTAAAACAGGATTAGCTTTCCTTTGGCAGAGTTATAGAATTCTGAAGAGTTGGTGATGTCAGTTAATTACCTTTTAAAGAAATGCAATTAATTCAGCATCCAATTTATAGATCATATTATTATAGGTAAAGTACCTCCATACGATAATTAAGTTTCAGA
Source organism: Ennomos fuscantarius (assembly GCA_905220475.3). Classification (NCBI taxonomy): domain Eukaryota; kingdom Metazoa; phylum Arthropoda; class Insecta; order Lepidoptera; family Geometridae; genus Ennomos; species Ennomos fuscantarius. The sequence goes on from HG992033.1 coordinate 5,819,714, forward strand.
GGCGCCGTCTGAAGATTTGCTTTTATGTATCACAAATCAGTTTTAGTAAAATTTTGTCTATTTTAATGAAAAACGAGTGTGCTTCATACCACACGACTGAAGTAAACATCTTTAGTTTAGCTTCATATATCGGCCGGTATAACTTTGTTTTTGCTTTGTTTAATGTTAATGTCGCCATCTTGACAATTTCAAAGTATCATTTTACCGAACATAATACGATAAAATTTTTAACTTTGTCATGTTGATAATGGAGATCTACGTGAACCAACTTCAACTTCCGTCCACCTCGCATTCAACAGCTTACTCCCCAAGTCAAGCGTGCGTAAAGAAGTATTACTTCAAAAACAAAAGCCATCTTTTCAAGCATGTGAATTCTTGTTGTTAGTTGAATACGGTGTGTATCTATGTGTACTCACATCGAAAGCGCGGCTAAGTCGGGATGCCTCGTTTGCACCTCCACTTGACTGCCCCCTGTCAAGTCAGTTGGAACATTTTGTACAAAACACCTTTAAAGTTAAGGTATAAGGTGCCGTTTTAAAACTAAATATTTATTACAATACGAATGGAATCATATCATATGAGTTGGAATGCTGATCACAGACCTCCCTTATTAAGGAAGAAGTTGCCATAATCACCACGTTTGGCTGGCGTCTTGGTGATTGCTGTAGATTATCATGGAGACCGAATGCTTCTGGCTATTCCCTGTACATTCCCTTAGCTGGCCATTACGGCGTCCACGGTAAGAGATCGGATGGTACTATTCTTACGCCAGGAAAACAGTTAAATATAAAAATGGCATACTTATTATGAGTACTATTTATGTAAGAATACATTTTCAGATAATACTTTTATCTCACGTACAATCGCTTGTTAATATATAAATAAATGAATCTCTATTTCCCTTGGTCATCGCATGACGCATGAATGGATGGAACATTATCGGTATTTTTTGCTGTTTATTCTTATCAGGAGAAGGTTCTTATGAAAGAAAAAATTACGAAAATTGAGTGGAAGATTAGAAAAGTTACACCATGTGGATGAGGAGCGCAGCTAGTATTAAAAATTATTAAGAAATATAACTAGCTAAAGAAATAATTTTTGCAAAAATTCTTACTTTTAGAGTTCCATAGCTTTTTAGTTACCGATAAAACAAAAGTGGGAATAAATTTGAAGCCCTGTCCCATTAATCTCTCTCTCTCTCTCAATTTGTAAACAAATGAACAAACAAAGAAAGTTTTGTCCGAGCTAACAGGGATTTACGAGCGGTCGAGTAAGTATACACTTACAGTATAATTAGCATAAAAATAGTCTAATTATGATAAGAGAAATCTGGTATACGGTGGCGCTTAGAAATAACCTAAACAGTAAATATATTTTTAATTCCTTATGCCAAACGTGTCACCAAAAACTTTGCTCATTTTACCCGATAGAGGATAGTTTTTGGTAGTTTTCTTTTCATTTTTATACTGATATATTAAATTACGAGGTATGATAAGTAATTCAAATTTACTAGGTGGTCGAACTTTTCTACAATGTTTGCCTAGGTAGGTACCACCGCTTTGCCAGTTGTTCTGTCCCAAGCAGTAGTGGGCAAATACTACTGTGTTCCGGTATGAACGGCACTGTAGCAACTGAAATTACTGGACAATGAGACTTTATGACCTAATCTCACAGTCTAGTTTCTTTTCACTAGACTGTGTTGATGTCTCAGGATGACGTGCGCAGTGAAGTGTCACGCGAAACTTTACATTAGAGTAGAGTTACGAGTGACACTGCAACTGTTCTGAGCTGCTGAGTGGAACTCCAAAATATAAAGTTTCGTGTGATACAGCACTGCGCACATCATCCTGAGATATCAGCACTGTCTGGTAATAAGATTACTTGACTGTAAAATCAGATCATCAAGTCTCAATGGCCCAGTTATTTCACTTGCATAATACCAGTTGAGCGACGAGCTCGTCACGTCATTTATTATCATTAAAAAAACTTGTATGAAGCAGAAGCTGGCAAGGTAGGTAAAGCTAAACCCTGTTTTTCTGATAATGAGAGTTACACCTATTGTGTCTTATATTACGTAATATTACGTTGATATGAAACAAATATCAATTGAGGAGTAAGTAAATAAAACACCTTCTTATACATTTTTATGAGTAGACGTCGACGGTAGGAACGGAATCTAATAATGTCGGCTTCTTTTATGACAGAGGTTTTTTCTCGGTGCTAAATCTAAGACAAATAAATATGTGTGACATTTCACACAGCGCCATCTAGCGCCGAACTAATCAAAGCATGTACTATGAGAACCACAGATATAACCCATATTTTATACCTGGCATTGTAAAATATAACAACAAATCATTGCCATAAAAATTGCAATTCAAGCGCTTCCTAGAAGCATTATACATACAATATAGATAAATAAATCCAAACTACAGTGAATTAGGTCTCACATAATTAAGGGAAACGCAAAAAGCGGTAGTTTTTTTTACAAAGAGGGAAGATAAATTCCCAGCAGGCGGATCTCATTTACATTGAGAACATTATCTTCGCGCGTACTCAGAATCGATGCCCCGAGAGCTAGTATTTACACTCTTTAACAATTAGTTATTAAACATTTCAATAACATAAAGCAAGTTACCATAACTAGATAGCAGTGCTTTCCCACGCGTAGGTGCAGGTAATTTATCTACCTAACTTATACTGTCTATCTTTTGAAGTATGCACAGTCTACAAAAAAATTCAAAATAATACTCGCGCGCACGCATGCACACTTGCACACACACACAAACACACACACACACACACCCAAACACATACACACACACAAACATATACACATACACAGACACATAGACACACACCCAAACACATACATACACACACACAAACATATACACATACACACATACATACACACAGACACGCACAAGCAGAGGCATCCCACTCACTAACTTACCCATTTGCAATATTAGTAGGATCATTAAGCGGTGCTTTACGCTTATGCCTACATGACACACGTCTTTTATACTCATGTACAAAGAAAGCAATAAAATGTCGTATTTAGGTCACTACCTGCTGATAACCGAAAAGGACACCGAAGCGTTACCCCCTTTGAATGGCACGTTAACACATTCAAACTGTCCAAAGTTTATGGTTCACCAGTCGCCAACGCCAACTTTTACGGATGTATTTTACACAATGGTTAGATTTGTTTGTATCGAAAGTTTTTACACCTTTTTTTGGCCAACTTTGAAAATAACACCTTTTTATGTGGACACGTCGTTCTTCTAGTTTTGGTGGGCCAATTTTCGTCTTGAATTTCGGTTTGGTTTGCCCAAGACATTTATGTATACTGCGAAGAAGCTCTGGTTTTATAGTTAATTTTATTTTGCTTAGTTTATTTGTGCCACATTTGATGGGTGATAGCTACAAAAAAAAAAACGAGTGTGCTTTAGACGACACGCCTGAAGTAAAACTTCTTTAGTTTAGCTCCATCTATCTGCTGGTATTAATTTGTTTTTGCTATGTTTGATGCAGTTGATGTCGCCATCTTGACAATTGTAAATTGTCATTTTACCAGACATACCAACATGATAATACAAATATTTAACCTTGTTATGTTGACAATGGAGATCTACGTGAACGAACTTCAACTTTCGTTCGGCTTGCACTCACTAGCTTACTCCCCAAGTCAAACGTGCGTAAGGAAGTTTTACTTAAAAAATGATATTCATAAATCATAACTGAGCGCTACGGTGCTTCGGAGGACATGTTAAGCCGTCGGTCCTGGCTGTTCACGTAAGACAATATTAGAAGCTTTTAGGCAACCTAGAAATTCTGACACCAAATGATCACGGAACTTTGATTGCAATGCAAAAGGAGAAAACACATTCTTAATTAGAAAATGTTCATAGTAACTATGCACATAAACGGCGTATTGAAACTGGTAAATCCATACTTGTTTGTGTTTTCAATGGTAGCGATCGAGTTACGTGATCGCCTAGCAGGGCTGACCAAGTGATTAGCCCATATTATAGTTAAGTACCGAGGGTATGCGAGAAGATGAAGAAGATTAGTAACCAACGTTTGTTTGCACCTGCTGCCTGTAAAATTAGTTGCTGTCTAGTATCTACATAATTTCAAAGTTTACAGACACGCACAAAAATGAAAAGAAATTTTAATTGTAGTTCTAAAAATGTTTAAAAATCTCGGTGTTTGTACATGGTGCCAGTAGCTGGAGCAAGAAATATATGTGGGCAGATTGCTCGATAGATAAGATTTTTGATCTTTGAGTCACTGAATCTGCGTAATTTTTTTATGCTATAGGCAGCAAACGAGCGTAACTCCTGATGTCGCCTTGCGTCGCTGTTTTAATACGTATTATTATAATAGTAAGTTTAAAACATTTGAAATTGTTACTGACGATAAAAGCCTGTTTCGGTTTCTTGATATATTTTATATCTTGCTTTCAGCTACTTAATAAGTGAAAGCAAGTCGTAAAAGAAGTTTTAATCTTAGGTTTTGAATAATAAAGCGTTTAGATTGAAATTAATTTTAACTTTATGTTCGCAAGCCAGAAAAAAAATAAATGCTAAGTAATGCCTGAGCTGAATTATAATAATCTATCTACATAAATTAAAAGATTTGTTCTAAGTGATTGATTGACTGACACAACACGTCCAAACCTCTGGGTTTTAGGACTTTAAATTATTAGATACTCTCACAATTATTCCTTTTATCGCTTAGAAAAGTGCTGTCTATAAAACAGGAATTTAAGAGGAAAAATGAAATGTGTTAAAGATTGCATAAAAAAATGCGTGTGTAGTCGCAGGGCTACCGTATAGTCTAGATATATGTAAATACAGATTGTATACCTAGCAGAAGCAAATACATTTCACAAACCCAATGCGTAGATTATACAAATACACATAACTAATAATAATTATTGTTAAACACATCAGTTAGAAGTAACTACAAGTATTATAAACAGAACTATAAGCGTTGGAGGCATCGGGTTTTGGGTAATCAAAATGCTGGCTTTTATCAGCACACAAAAAATAGAATTTGATTGCCATTCAAAGTGGTAATTTTGCCAGGCATTTTGGAAACTTTTAGTTCCGATAAACGTTTAGTTATATTATTCGTTTTATCTGTTTTATGTTTTTGAATATAGTATGGTTTCAGGTTCAAAAATATTACATTAGATGCAATGTGATATATGAAATTATGCGAAACATTTATTTAAGCTTAATAAAATAAAACGGCTTTTCGTCAAACTCGTCGTCGTCTCAAACACTGTACTCACAGTTTTATTTAGTACATATAGTTGAAGTAATCATAACAAATGCCCTGTTCCTACGCTTTTATTAACAAGTTTGTTTGACGGCGATGTCACGACATTCGAAGCTTTGCGAGAGCTCACTAAGAGTTTCTGCGAAGTTTGTGTAACGCAGATCCTGCCTGGGTACTTATAATGTTTAGGTTAATGGTTGCAAAAGTGTTTTGGAGATGTTGTAAGTACTTATTTTCATGTGTAACTGTGGTAGTGTGGTATGGTGCGTCTGAAATGGTATATATTATATTACAAGGTCATACAATTGATTATAGTGAGAAGTGCCACACAGTTTCACTTAATTTTAATTTTCAAAGAAAACTTTCCGATGTTTTGGCAAGAAAACTACACAAATGATAAAATAAACGTAAAAACCGACCTTGTTAACCCGCTTCAAAAAGGAAGAGGTTTTCAATTCGACTGTATTTTTTTATGTTACTTCAGAACTTTCAAACGGGTGAACCAATTTTAATGATTCCTTTTTTTCTTTGAGACTGGTGACTAGTTATGGTTTGAAACTGCTAGTGCTTTCCATGTAGTTCCATTTAAAGTTGATCAAGATCTGAGAAGTAGTTTTTGAGTTACCCTTAATAGTGTGTATTTCGATTTCGATTGGAATGATGATGTTCGCATTGGGATAGAAGACGTTTAAAATCCCTTTTTTTTAAAGGAATTACTTATACACTTGGGTCTTTTCTTGCCTGTAATTATATTCCCATTGCAGAAGTAAAAAGTTGTGCCACTCGAGAACATAATTTTTTGCATCTCATGAATCCTTCGCTTGCTCGGGATTCAACATCAGCACTGGAACAAAAATCAACCTTGCTCTATTGTTAGACAAATAAATATAATATGGTATACATTTACATGCGAAATATCAGTTATTTTATTCTACAATTTTCTTGTTACAATAAGTCCCCGATCGATTGAAATTTCTCATATCTGTGTTCGGCGGTCTAGAAACAAGGACACTTTCATACGCACAAAGTTTTTCAATAAGCGCCTTTGAGCGTGACTAGATGTTAAAGTTCATGGTACTTACAAGTTTCTCCTTGTAATTGTTGAACGAGTTGAGCGTGCATATTTATTTACCTACAATTATTGTATGATGTACCTATACAAACAGGCCAGGGACAGGTTTATAGAAAAATAACAAACGTAAAGCGAAAAAGCCGAATTTAAACTTATATGGTTTTCTAATGGATGCCATTGTCAGAACTGGACTAAATTAATAAAAATGGGACCACATGGGAAGCACCAGCTTTCAAATAAAAAAAAATCATCAACATTAACACAAAAAAATTTATAGCTTTATATTTAATTTAGTTTGTCAATATGTCTATTATAAATTTACTTTTAATTTAGGTTTTCATTACATTTTGTTTATTGGTAGAAATAAAATAATCATTTGTTATAAGAAAATAATAAGGGTAGTCTACGTTATTGTTTGACCAAGAACCTTCGTTGATTATCTTATCTCTCTGCTGTTAGGATTGTTATTGGCACAATAAAATGTAACTTCTGTCGTAACGACTCTTTGTTGAGTGTCCACGGTTGGATCCATGCAGCACGTAGGTAGGTAAGTAAAAGTAAAATTTTCCCGTATGATGAGCAAATAATTAAAATACTTTTTATCCGTGAGTGAAACCGCGGGGCGCAACTAGTAAGCAATAAAATTACAATCCGGAAACTTTATTTACAGAAACGAACAATGTAACGATAGTGGTTAAATGCTTTGCCTATAAACAATAAAAAAGAGTAAACCGGAAAAAGTGCGGGCGTAAAAATGAAAAATATGATTTCAGGCACTTCATTCTTAAGATTACTCACTACTTAATTCGTCCGGGTAACATTATTAAGACTGATTGATTTTGCGATCTTAGTATGTGTTCTAGTATTAAAATTAATTGTAAATCAGTGATCAATTTTAAATCGATACACTATTCGTGAGTAACAGTCGGAAATACATAGTACTTGTATGTGTCTCCGTTTGTACAGTTATTCTATAATGCGAGAAAATATTTAATGTATTATACGTTTATTTATGTGCCGTAATAGTTCCGTAAGTACTTTGCGGAGAATAATTCTAATTAGAGTATTTAATACAAAAGATGTAATTATTTGATCGGTGCTTAATTAGAGATTTCGTTCGAAAAATACAATAAAATACAATACAATTATACTTTATTGAACACCAACTAATACATAAAAACGCACCTTAAAAAACTTACAAAAATGGTAGAACATAGGGCGGCCTTATCACATTAAGCGATTTCATCCAGGCTACTTTAGAAAAATGATCATTTTATAAATGAAATGACGATTTATGACCGAGTATCGTTCTGTTATACAGGCTGGTTAACAGGTTATTGGTTATCTATCGATTTTATCGATAATCGACTGATCAACCGATTAATATAAATAAAACATTATCTACTCTACAAATTGCACAAAAAAACCGCATTATAATGTTTATTTATTTGTGTTTTTGCGCAATATATTAGATGGAAAAACCTAATGCCAAATAGCATTAACAATCAATCATTCAGGTTGTGTAAGAGAAAAAAATACAGACGAACATAGTACCACCTCTTTTTTGAAGTCGGTCAAAAAGGTGGCTTTTAGTCATATTTGACCAACTGTGGGACATTTACCTTGCTAATAAACACTGCATTTTATTTTATAATTCGTTGTTTGTTGATGGTTGATTTTATATTCCGTTGATTTTGAAATGGGCATATATAAACTAAAATTATAAACTAAGTACTTAGCTATTCAACTCTAATGCAGTTTTTAGTTTTAGTGTTTTGCAGTTTAAGAGGTTTAATCTATATTCTTTAGTGAGTATGTGAGCTTGTAAATAGCACACGAAACCAATTAGCTTCTCACCTTCCGGGAAAATCCGAAAAGTTATTACACGGACACTTACGTAGGGGTAATTTACCCTTGATTAAATTATTATTGAAGGTTTTGTTATTTTACGCTGCAGGTGAACGGTTTAATGCATAACGAAATCGTTATGTAGTAAAATAAAAAGCAGTAATGATGAAATTTATTCATTGGGATTAATTATGGGATTTAAATTTTAAACGGGCGTATTTCTTTTATTTTTTAATTAAACTAATTACTACAACAATACGAACAACTAGCTATACTACCTTCTAAAAAACATTTGGATTCTATACTAGCCCCGACGACAATCCAAATGCTCCAACCCACTACCCGTTGGTAGCGTAACATTATGGCAGCGTTGCCCCGTTGAATCACAATGTTGATTTGTTGTGGCAAATAAGTAGAGCAAAATCAAATAAAAAATAAATTTTAACGACATAGCAAAAAGTTGCTTTGCTTACTTATCCCTACTCCTTAATGTTTTTTACTCGCCATTGTATTTGATTGTTTCTTGCAAAAAATGGTTGAACCGATTTAGATGAAATTGTGTGCACAGATTTTTAATACTATTCTAATTCTAGAAATTAAAGAGTTCCCAAGATACATAACATATATTACGGATAAAACCGCGAGATGCCATTAGCTTGAAAATAGAATCTGATTTTAATAATCAATCAGCACATCACATTACACATTATTTTATTTATTTATTTATTCTTAGGAAGTAGCTTTTTCTTACATCGTAGAAACAATTATGCACTAGGAAGTTAATTAAACGTCCTCGCGTACACATCGTCAACTGAAAGACGTCCATCAACTACTGAACTAAGGTCGAAATTTCATCAATAAAAGACATATCCAGAAAACGCCACTTCGGACGTTTATTATTGAGAGGGCCAATCACCACGCTCGGTACGCGTCTTGGAGATAGCAGATTTTAATGTACAGGAGAATGTTGGTATCCATTCCTTGGATATTCCCTTAGCCGTCTCTTACGACGCCTGAGGGATAAGATGGGGTGGTACCACTCTCACACTGGGATCACAATATGATCAACAGTACAGTACAATACAATTAAAATGGCTAGATATCCGTCATCGCAGGAATGCACACACTGTTTCTCTTCTATATGACATACTCATGGACTCACGTGCTCCCACTTATCTCAAAGACCGTTTTATCGCTACTTCTTATTTTGGCTGTCCGCGACGTTCCTTTTATCACTTACAACTTGTGACCCCTCAACATAGAACGGCACTTTACTCCGATTCTTATACTGTCTCGGCAATTCGCCTTTGGAATAGCCTACCTACCCACATTCGTCAGGCATCAGCAATTGAAGTATTTAAATCTAAAGTCTATAACCACTATCTTACTCTTCAAAATCAAATCATGAACTGAAAGCAATCCATCTAAGTATTTGTATATGTATGTATATTATAATATGTATTATATTTATATTATTGTGTGTATTTAATTTTGTATATTTATTATGGTGTTACTTTATTATAACCAGTTTAGGCGTATAGTTAAGTTGTTGTTTTCTTTTTTTTTATATCCCATTATTGTTGCACTACCGCATGAAGCCTTCCACAATACACCAGGGTTAACTGGAAGATAATGCTCGATAGCATTAAGTTCGCCTATGTACCTTCAATTGTTGTTGTTAGTGCAATAAAGAATTTTCTATCTATTGCTGTATTTACATTTTGTTTTCTCAACTAGCCTCTGTCCTCGGTTACGCCCGCGTGGCCTATATGAATCGAAAAAAAAAAATTTCGTAGATAATTGAACCACTTATTTCACTATCTTAGGAATGGAATTTCGAAAAACTCTTTCTTAGTGGATGCTTACACTTTACAAAAAACACACCTTCCAAATGTCAAGTCTCTAGGACCAGCGGTTTAAGTTCTGCGTTGATATATAAGTCAGTCAGTTAGTCAGGACTTTGAATTTTATATGTATAGATTTTATGTTCTTTTTATTGGTTTCTATACTTATCGTATGCGTGTATTTTTTTTAGCATAAACATAATTATAAGCGAGCTTTAATTACGTTTTTCCATAAGGTCGATTTTGTGTTAATTAATCAATTTATCGTAAATTGAGCACCGAAGGCGCTTGTTATTTTGTGGAATCATTCGTAATTACACATATTTGCATACAATTAACTGCAGTCATTTATTGCGGTTCGATGGGTGATAATTAATTGTAAGTAAATAAGTACATAGTGTGTAAATACCTAGATGTTTTAACGAATGGATAAGGTTATGTTTAAAAGAATTACGAGTAAAAAAACAGACAGTAGGTTACATTTGTAAAGGTTGTTAGGCAGGCTTAGGGCTTACACATACAATTTATGATTTATTGAAGGTAGATCATCGGTTGTCAAAAGGTACCACAATATCAATACTGTAAAATGCGTAATTATGTCCGTTTTTTTTTGTGTTTGGCATTTTTCTATTTTTCATCTGTTCAGTGCACACTTGAAATCTTGAATGAAGGAACGAAAGATTTTGGACAAAAACACAGGGATGAAGATAGTAAAATTAGATTTATTGCGTAGCACAAAAACAGTATAAAAAAGTCTTCATTAAACGAGGACACAGCGATCAAAATCAAAGAGAAAGTTCATTCAACCATTAGCAGAGAAACAAGGACGTAGACCATATTCCGTAGAGTAAGAATACACGGAGAGATTAAAGACAACAACAGACTAAATTGGTTTATCTCGGAATTTAAATCTGAAAAACAGTAGAAAGTACTTAGAGAGATGATAAATCGAATGTAATCTATACTAGTTGTGCCCCGCGATTTCACCCGCGGATATATCTATAATATCCTATATGATATGGATATATATAAGTATCCTATGTGCTAAAACAGTGTGTAAGCTATCTGTCTTCCAAATTTCATCAAAACTGTCTCTTTTCATTGGTCGATAGCTCTCATATTACTATTGTATTTATGGCAGCGACACGTCACCTTAAACTATTTCATAGAGAAACATAGAAACGGTAATATCGCGGCGATACGTCGCTTGCTACTGCAGCGTGGAGTTGGCCTCAAACTTGTACTGTAACAATCAGAGTGACCCGCTTTATTTGAGACATAACAACCCATAGAATCAATGGCTATTCTCATTGCGCGATTGCTCTCATATTATTATCGTGTTCATGGTAGCGACACGTCACCTGAAAGGTTTGCATAAAAAAACATAGAAACATTAATGTTCTGGCGACACATCTCTTGCTACTGCAGTGTGTAGTCAGCTACAAACTTGTACCTTAACAATCAGAGTGGCTCGCTTTATTCGAGCCGTAACCCTTAGAATCAATGGCTCTTCTCATTGGTCGATAGCTATGGCTCCGTACCCAAAGGGCTGTGTAAACGTTGCCTCTCTGTCAAGGACTTGTTTATCTTTTGTTAGCGCCGCAAAATCATATTTTTCTATTGTATTAGAAGATGAAACTATATGTATAATTAGAATATTAGATCATCCAATGATCGTAAGGTCATATATAATTATGTTTTTGCTGTTAGGACACGGACCTTCTCTCACAGGGAACACATGCCCTCTTTGACGACCTCTGAGGTGTAGTGTATGTGTAGGTTGATTCAAAACCCGGAGGTGCGGGCTTCATTCCCACGACAGGGCGAAAAAAATATGCAGAAAAAAATAGTACCTTCTCCTTTTTGGAAAACGATTAAAAAAGTGCAGATACTTATTCTGAGTTTAGGTGTTGTGAATCATGGTCCTCGTAATTCCTGGGTCCCTAGATACTGCTAATCCTAGTTTGAGTCCAGGTTCGTTCGTATGTGATCGTTGGGATTTATAGTTATTATTATTATTATTATTGTTATTATTACACCCACGCTAACCAAGTTGAGTTGGTGAATGATGCAAGACTTTGAGTTTTGTGATTCTTAAACATGTTGGTTTCTTCACGATATTTTCCTTTACCGTTTTAAGAGCAGGGAAAATTCCACACATAACTTGAAATTCATTAGAAGCCATGGCTTCACGCTACACACGTATTTTTTTTTTAATTTGAGCTCCGTGGTAGAAAATGTTGAGTGGCATGTATAATCTAGCGATTAATATCTGCCAATTTAATATTACGACGCAAATTGCTTGGACGCCAGTAGTGAGAGTCAGAGTTGGTACTTGTCAGTGTGAAATAGGTGTTGGTATACTCCAATATTGTAAAAAGCATGAATAAACTGCCCGACTTGCTAACAGCAATGTTACGTGTGGCCTTAAATAGGAGACTCGCAGAACAGAATAAACAACAACACTCACACCCGCGGTGGTGTATGCTTAGAAACTAGTTAAAGTGCACAAATCCACGGCCCTATAAATAAATGTGTCCTCCGTAAACTGTCGGTCATGCTTTTTTTTTTTTGTTAAATCATTATAAATTTATTTTCGCGTGTATACGTTTGGTCATTTATTTCTCCTTACTAAATTAGGTAGGTTGAAATTTCCATAGGGCAAATGGCACACTCGATGAGCATCATTTTAAATGTTATGTGGGGAGACTTATGATTAGCTGTGGACTTCTTCTGGCTGATGATGATAAAGGGAAAATGGGGCTTCCTTTATCATCTAGTTTAAATAAAGAATTAAATTTTATAGTTGTCCTAAACAGCTTTTAAATAGTGCCGCTCCATGAATCGCTTCCTGTAAAAACGGTAATCGCAAACGGGCGCGGCTGGTCCCTTTATCTCGGCTCTCGGCCCCTTGTTATAATGTGGACGGAAGTAGGTCACCACAATTACGCCTCGGACGCAACTTGACACCGCTGAATTTATTTAACAAACTGATATAGTCGCGTATCAAGTTGACATTTCAAATTTGATCAAACGCAAAGTCAGTTTGTTCGATATTGACGGGCGGTGGTGTTTTGTTTTTGGCGGCGTTCAGTATCAGGTTTCCGTCTCATTATTTTATGAATGTTAATTTGAATAATCGATATTATCATAATAAATCGGAAAAAGTATTTTCGTATTTTGTACCAGAGGAAGCATGTAATATTGTTTGTTTTTAGTAGTTTACAAACGCGTTTGTTTATAAATATTATAATCTACTAGAGGCTCTGTAAGACATTGTGAGTCTGTCTGCACATAGCTTAAAACTAAACTCTATTTTTCCGTTACCAACCCTCATGGCTCCACCATTTTCAAAAATTTAATCGACGTAAATATTTCAGCAAACCGGTTGAAAAATGTAAGCTGTAGAGGAGAACAGCCCGATGACATCCGCCGGACATACGGAATCATTTTTACCTAAGCTGAAACGGAAACGCTACGCACGCTCTTTTAGCTTGCTTGAACAATACACAACACACTGATTGTATCCCTTTAATTTTGAATTTTGAATTTTGAAAAACCCTTTGTACGCCATAAAAGAGAAACACCCTTCAAATCCCAAGTTAATAGATACAGTGGTTTGGACTGTACGTTACCTGATAGCCATTCACTAGTCAGTCACTTAGAACAAAGCCCTTTATTAATATAGAAGATAGATACGACAGGTATAGAGTTGTGATATATTGACTGAGTGATTTTGATAGCCAAGTGTATTTACATAGAACTACATAAAAAACTAATACACTAACATGACAAATTTTAAGTGACTTACTTTGACTTGCAAAAGTGATAAAAATTACCCATTTGCATCGGCAATTGATTATTTGACTTTGGTACATTTTTAATATGCATAATAATGCGGTTTAATACTAACGCAGTAATAATATAGAACTGTAGTTATATTAGCGGCGTGTGGTATATTAGTATTCACTCTAACATAGAATATTCTCTTAGGCGCGGGCGTGACTCAATGGCGAGTTTTAGCGTAGTGTTTTGTTATCCAGTAATATTATAACAACTAAAGTGTCTATCCGGTTCAGTGTATTAATTAATTACCTCAAACTAGATAACCTGCAAGTAATAACACAGCGTTTTACAATTTATGATTATAGCTACTAGTTTGATAAAAAAATATCACCATGTCTAGTTGTAAACGTTTGTTTTAACAGTAGAGATAAATCGGTTTTATTTTATACGCTGTCACTAGCACAGACAAAGCAATAAATACACGCGATAGCATCTGATTGTATCACAGCCTGATATCCTTTCACAATGCGCACACAACTTTTCTTTGACATTGAAATAAAGCCTGCACTGTTCATAAATAAATCCGTTGAGCTGAAATTTGTATTGTCAGTAGCTTTTTATTTGAATTTTACGACACATTCAAGTACTTCACATACTTTCGTGGCCACTCCTAACAGATATATGGCTCTTGTGAAAATTAAACAAAAGAAACCTTTGCGCAGTTTCGGTGTTAAAAAACCATTGTTTGAGTTTCTGCATGTTTTATTCATAATTTTGATGCGGGTTCAGGCTTGATGCGCTGTACTTGAATGTTTGTATCTGAATGAATCCTTTCGTTGCTTTTGTTTTAATTCGAAACTTTTTTAAATTTCGCAATGCCTTAAGGTTTTTCTTTTATCTTGTACTGTAACTAATATTCGTAAAATAACGCACGATGAGTAATTTTTTTCCCGTACATGACGTTCATATTTTTGTGTGTACATACAGTATATAATACATATGAATTTTTTCCTATTTCCTATATTTCCTATATTTGCCGTTTGAAATTATTAATACGTTCGCATACTTAATAAATATTGTTGTATTTATCGTATCTATAGAAAAGTTAATCAAGTTAGAAAATTACACAACACAACAGTCAACTGCTCGGCAAAGAAATCATCACATCGTTAAAACCTGCAAGAAACCACAAAACATATCCGACAAACAAGCACCTACATACGTTAAACACACCGCAGAAATGAATTTCGTGTTTTACACACGCCAGATGTGGCAGTAAAAAGTGAAGCGTCACAATTTACTGAAATGGAAATGCTGTCACAAGTTTGCCGCGCAAAAATGGACGCATGAAATATGGGCGTAATCAAAATATGTTTCGTCGGCCGCAGGGTGAGGTCGCGTGACTTGGGGCTTCCTCTAGGTCTCGATTCGCGACCATTAGACTTTTCGGAAGTCCTTTTCGCTCTTATTAATTATAGAACGTACGTGAATGAAAAGGATGGATAACGAGTAGAATAGCCGTAAAATATTGTACTTTTTCACATTGATAAATTACATTTTAGTAGATAATAAATTAAAAATAGAATTATATTCATTCTATTATTTCTTTGTTTTTATACTATTGAAGGTCATCTTTACATTAGGTGATCGTGAAAATATTTTAATCAAAATATGTTTCGTCGGCCGCAAGGTGAAGTCGCGCGACTTGGGACTTTCTCTTTTACTCGGTTATACACACTCATTTAAAACTAAAGTATTAAGTATAAGTAATAATAATAATAATATCCAACAATCACACACATAGATCTAACCAGGATTCCCTGTGTCTAGGGATCCAGGAACTACAAAGACCATGGTCCCACAACACCCAGAATCAGAACAAGTATTTACGCTTTTTTTTCTTGTGCACAACTACTTATCCTGCCGCGGGAATTGAACCCACCGTCTCCGGGTTATGAGCCGATCTGCACAACCATCACACCACAGAGGCTGTCAAATAAGGCAGGTGTTAAGTAGTGGCTAAATTCTCTAAACGGAAAAATCGTCTTCCTAAGTAGGTGCCTTCATAAATAAAACGGTTACCTGCTTAATTTTATTTCATTCTCTCAAGCTCTTAGGTCCCTCGTCAAAGAGCATTGAAGATACAAAAGCTTCAATGCTAATTGCAATTAATTAATTGCTACTAGTCTTTATCTTAGTGAACGGTGCTCCGTTTGGGCGCGGTTGAATATTCGCTTTTCTGTTTCATTTTTCTGAAAAGCTTTATATAATACTAGCTGACCCGGTAAACGTTGTTATGCCATATAAATTAAAAAATAGAGAAATATGGAAGATAGTAAATTTAGGGTTGTATCTATTTTCTAATGGCACAACATGAAAATCAAAATAAATTCTAACCGAAAAATAAAAATTTTTTTTTTGCGCAGTCCGCCCTTATCACCTATAGGGATGAAAAAAAGATGGCAATCTTTTCTGTGTGAATATAAAATTTCATCACAATCGGTTAGCCGTTTCATAGAAGTATGGTAAAAAACACTGTGACACGAAATTTTTATATATGATTTTTTATGTTATGACTGGCCCGTGGCAGGTTATGGGTTCGATTCCCACCCAGGACAAACGTTTGTGTGATGAACATCGATGTTCGTACTGTGTCTGGGTGTTATATCGTATTCTATGTATGCATTTGCAAACAGGAAGCATATAAGTACTGTATCAGTTAACTGGTTCCCATTGTACAAGCTTTGCTTAGTTTGGGGCTAAGACGGCCGTCGAGTCAGTCGCTAAGCCAACACCGTTCGGTACGCAACTGCATACATACTTACCCGCACATATTTGGAATCTTCCAAGCACCTTCGATTCCACAATCCTGCTGCTTTTACTTCATATCCTCAGAAACCTGCGCCTGTAGTCTACACTAGGTATACCGTCAACCATTTTTCTTGCCTTACTCTAGAAACGCAACCATTTTCTACATATTCAGGTGGCACTCCAGTATAATTAAATTACGCAGTATCTGAAGTTCTCTCCATAATGGTACAAATTTAATATTACTTATAAAGCGAGTGATGCTGTAATCTAGTTACTATACGAGACATTTTGAGGAATTGTTTCCAGCTCAGTTAATTACGTTTTGTCTAAATAAGTATAAGTGGATTATACTGACTGGCTCGATAGCTCAGTTGGTAGTAACCCTGCCTTCTGAACTGTGGGTTGTGGGTTCGATTCCCACCCAGGACAAACATTTGTGTGATGGACATAGGTGTTTGTTCTGTGTCTGGGTGTTATATTGTATTCTATGTATGTATTTACAAACAAAAAGTATCTAAGTAATTGTATCAGTTATCTGGTTCCCATAATAAAAGCTTTGCTTAGTTGGGGCCTAGATGGCGTTGTGTGAGATGTCCACATTAAAAAAAAAAAAAAAAAAAACATAACAAGTAATTATACTTATAAAGGTAGTATAGCTCCTAAAGATGTTTGTTACTATAGCTCAGTTGTGAGAGCGTCCGCTGAGTTGAATGGCTAGTTGCTAAAATAATTAGCAGCTGCTTAGGATTCCATGAAAGTTTGTTATGTTGTTCAATAAAGTATTAAAGTAACGAGTATGCTTGAAACCACACGTCTGAAGTAAACCTTCTTAACTCCATCTATTGGCCGGTATGACTTTGTTTTGCTTTGTTTTATGTTAATGTCGCCATATAATGTTGACAATTGTAAATTGTCATTTTATCGTACAAACCAACATAATATTTTTTTTTTAATGTTATTGAATGAAGTGACGAGCTAGTCGTTCACCTGATGTTAAGCGATACGGCCGCCCATAACAGAACAGTGTCACTTGGAACCCTAAAACATAGAGTTTCAAGCGACACTGCACTGCGCACGTCATCCTGAGACATCAGCACAGTCTGGTAATAAGATTACTCGACTGTGAGATCAGATCATAAAGTCTCAATTGCCCAGTAATATCACTAGCTACAGTGCCCTTCAAACCGGAACACAGTAGTGCTTGCACACTACTGCTTGGCGGCAGAATAACTGGCAAAGCGGTGGTACCTACCTAGACGAACTTCTACCTAGACGAACTGCAACAAAGTCCTACCACCTAGTGTAATAACATTAATTTTAAGTAATATTTAACTTTGTTATATTGATCTCCATGAACCAACAATTTTCAACTTCCGTTCGCCACGTTACGCATTCACCACCTTACGCCCCAAGTCGAGCGTGCGTACAGAAGTTTTACTTCAAAATTAAACTGGGGTTCGTTTGAGAATTGAAATTAACATGGTAAAGGTTAGTAAAGACCAACATCAATATGCCTATCGAATATTATAAAGGCGAATGTTTGTATGTGTGTTTGTGTGTATGTGCGTATGTTTGTTACTCCTTCACGCTCAAACGGCTAAATGGATGAAATTCCGTACCAAGATAGCTTATACACTGGACTAACATATAGGCTATATTGTATCCCGGAAAGATGAAATTTTCCCGTGGGATGAGCAAATTATTAAAATACTTTTTATTCGCGGGTGAAATCGCGGGGTGCCACTAGTAAGTAATATGATAAAAACGTCAAGGTTAATCAAAAATACTTTTTTCTACGATTCAACGAGCGTATAGGCTTGGTTTGCAATTACTATAATTACGATCACATTTTGAAAGTTTTAAAACTGTTGTAGATCAAATCGATACCTAAGCAACAAACTGAACATTCATTATATGACAGCCTTTGTGGCGTGGTGATTGAGTAGGTCGGCTCATATCCAGGAGCAGGTGGGTTCGATTCCCGAGACTAGACGAGTATTTCAGCATTTAAAAAAAACGCAAATACTATATTCTGAGTTTGGGTGTTGTGAAACCATGGTCTTCATAGTTCCTAGGTCCCTAGACACAGGGAATCCTAGTTAGGTTCCAGAATCTATGTATGTGATCGTTAGGCGTTACTATGATTATTTAAAATAATACATGGCTGCAATTTGCTACCCACCATTCAACTCAAGGTTCAATGTCCTCCATAATTAATGGGTAATTCATAATTATTAAATTGGAGGCTGTATAAGATCTGTTGGCAAAGAGCCCGTGCTATCTCAGCACTGGGTTCTTACCGTACATAATTGTCGGATTCAGGACTATAAGCTTTCATTGTTAATTAATTTACAGTTTCCATGCCAACTTTTCACTTCGTTCATGGAAGTGGTTTTTGTATGACTTTGCGTACTTAGCGTCTTGTTTTAAGCTAAGCATTATTAAGTTTTCTCATAAGTATTTATGTGCACCAACTTCGTACTTATGTTATTTCTACATATGTATGGGATGATCTAGGAACTTTGACAGAAATGCAACATGAGAAATTTAATTCCTAATTTAAATATTCTATGCGTATACGTATTGAAACTGCCAAATCAAAATAAATTATTGTTTCTACAATAATTTTGACAGCCTCTGTGGTGTGGTGGTTGAGCAAGTCGGCTCATCCCGGACGCGGTTCGATTCCCGCGGCAGGCTAAGTATTTGTATACGTAAAAACCGCAAATACTTGTTATGAGTCTGGGTGTTATGGCACCATGGTCCTCGTAGTTCCTGAGTTCTTAGACACAGGGAATCCTAGTTATGGTCCAGGATCTATGTATGTGATCGTTGGGCGTTATTATTATTATTATTATTATTTGTTGCAGTCAAGTTTCATGATTGCCTATTGCAACTGGCTGGCCGTATATTTTTTAAATTACAATTATTCGAGTAGTGTTTGTTACTAATTTATCCTTCGTAAACAGGAACAGAAATCCCTAGAGACTAAAAGTGATTTGAACTTGAAATGTGGATATTGTTAGTAAATTTCCGATCTAATCACCAAAAAGATCAAAAATGAATATTTAATATTCAACAAGTACGCATGATAAATCACAGATACGAATATAGAAAAAAAATCAGCAAATTTGAAAAACACGTGAAATGTATTCCGCCAAAGTTTACTCAAATTTGGATTTTACTTAGTTTTAGTTTTTTTTAATTAATGTGTACCTCAAATAGTGACAATAAAAATATTACATCAACTTCACAGAACACTAAAAATGTCATACAAATGAGAGTTCATTAGTTATTTTCTCATAAAAGGTGAAAAAGAGTAAACATATTGACCTCGGGTGCAACGCCATTTTAAGCTGAAGTACTTTGAATCTTACACTCAGGATTCTTCTTTGAATCCCTTGTTGCACTCAGCGTTCTACTTTGAATCCCGTGTTGCACTCAGGATTCTATTTTAGAGTATCTCGCTACGCTCGGGATTCTACTCTAGAATCCTTTGCTCCACTCTGGGTTCAAAGAAAAATTCTCGGCTATAAAATAGTTGTATTTTTTCCTTGGTACACAATCTACTAATTTATCTATTCTATCTAAATATATAACTCAAAGGTGACTGACTGATTGACTGACTAATATAGTGATCTATCAACGCACAGCCCAAACCACTGGATGGATCGGGCTGAAATTTGGCATGCAGGTAGATGTTATGACATTATAGAAACTGACGTGAGTAGTACTCATAACTACAACTATTACACGGCTAACACTCACGAGATACAGTCGAATAACTCGACCGGTGTTCGGGCAATAAAGATGCCCATCCTCAAGGAGTACGCGCGGCGGCGGTGGTGGCGGCTCGGCGCTGACTGCGGACCATGGCTCGCGTCGCCCGCTGTGAGATTAGGTTCGATAAGGCCTCCGTACTAGCGAGGGAGAAGTTTTTCGTGCCGCGAAAAGTACGTGAGGCCATTGAGATTGCTCGTCACCCGAACTTTAACCCGGACCGAGGATGGACCTTACCACCTGCGTGGAATCCAGCTCTTAATGTTGTCTCAGCCAGAGTCGAACCATTTATGCGTGAATTGGATACGGTCGGTGTGGTATGTGACAATCCCATACGCTGTGGTAATGTTTGTGACAGTGACAGTGATAGTGACACTGACGTAAGCGTGTGCGCCGCCGCTCTGACAACTGAGCACCTGTCGCCGCGGCCTGCGTCCCCCGCGCCGCTCTCACAGCGGGCGACGCGAGCCATGGTCCGCAGTCAGCGCCGAGCCGCCACCACCGCCGCCGCGCGTACTCCTTGAGGATGGGCATCTTTATTGCCCGAACACCGGTCGAGTTATTCGACTGTATCTCGTGAGTGTTAGCCGTGTAATAGTTGTAGTTGTAGATGTTATGACGTAGGCATCCGCTAAGAAAGGATTTTTCGAAATTCCACCCTTAAGAGGGTGAAATGGGCGGTTGAATTATTTTCCCATAGGTCACGCCGCGGGCAAAGCCGTGGGCAGAAGCTCGTTCTTTTATGTAGTTATGGTGAAGCATTATTATTATATTCTCTGCTAAAGACAAAACAAAGTGTTCGTGTCCTACTGGGCGTTGTATTTACCACGTTTCCGACATAAAAAATATATTTCACCATAAAATGTATCCTTTATTGGTCTCTGTAGTGGAAATGAGTTGCGCAAAACTTTATTCAAATCAGTCCAGACATTTTAAATGCTAGCCATACAACATAAAAAAACATTCAATGTTTAATCAATTTAATTACTTATATTATTTCATTTATTTTTATCAATCAAAATTCAATTCCATTATTTATTCGTAGTGTACCTTATTAAAAGATAGAAAATGAAAACTTCGTATGATTGGCTTAAAAAAAAAATATTGTTTAAATTTTACAAGTCGTTTATTTATTGTAATTGTCTCTTTATTTATTAAAAACAGTTTATGTACCTACGTTAAATACAAAAATATTATGTAATATATAGTTCCTTCGGCTCTCTTAAAATATAAACTTCACAATGCTTATAAAGTTTCTATTAAAACACGTAAGCTCGAATAGAGCATTTAAATGGACTTTGCTTAATCTCCCTAGACACCTGCCTAATTTCTGTGTAGACATTACACAGCTTATTCTGGAATTCCAGTTACAAACTGAATAAAATATGCCAAGTTTTGTCGACTGCAGTCTGTCAAATAGGAATATCATAGAAATAACACAGTTTAAGTTTTAACATTTTAAGTTCTTATGTATAGTTTAGTTTTTTCTTTCTCCTAAGTTCAGTTATATAAGTAACCATTTTTGTGTATTGTTGTGTAAATAAAAATAAATATTTGCCTAATTCATATTACGAAAATAGTACAATTTAACTTCGTTTTCTTCGTCGTACCTCCATTCCTAGTTGTTACCAATAAATAATTTTAGTCAAATTATTAATAAATAAATTTAGTCAAATTATTTACATAGCTTAAAATAATTTGAAGAAACGCCTATTCCGTAAACAGTTAAACGTCCAAAACGCATAGTTTTAAACAAATTAATGTCCCAAATAACAGTAGAGTATTTACTAACTTTGTACTTATATGAATCTTAAATAATATGTATTAATTCATATTAGGTTAGAACTTTAGATTCCATTGCTAACCGCTGCACTATTACCAAGAATCTATTTTTCTTTTTTAATTAGTTTTTTCATCGAATAAAACCGATTTTTTTATGAAAAAAATAAAAATACAAAAATATAAACAATAAAAAAGTAACTTCAAATGATCGGCGCCATACACAATTTCACAATTCAACAATTGAATAATATATAGTGATAATAACCTCTCAAAACTATTGCGTAATGCTTCAAAATCGCTGTCAAATATACTTCTTACATGCATACTTCCGAAGAGCATCGCTAGAAGCATATACCTCGAAAAAGCGTCGGGAAATCTGGCCAAGTTTTTTCTCGACGGACGCTAGGTACGTTTATACCGTTATACCGTTTCCGCAATATGACGGAGCTGTCATTAGCAAGCTAACGGCATGTCGACGATGTTATTTGGGACAACACTCAGGCTAATGGCCACGAGCAGGGTTGCCAGCATGTTTTGGGAAGTGGAACTTCGGGTCAAACAATTCAGGTGGTAGGCATGGCTATTTTTTAAAACATAAGGTATTTTTGCTGAATTATTGAATTAAAACTTCTTTGCGAACGTTTGACTTGGGGAGTAAGCTGGTGAAAGCGTGACGAAAATTAAAAGTTGTTGGCTTACGTAGATCTCCATTGTCAACATAACAAAAATTAAAAATTACTTAAAATTTGTATTATTATGTTGGTATGCTCGGTAAAATGTTAAAATGGCGGCATTTACATTAAACAAAGCAAAAACAAAGTTATAACCCCCGATAGATGGAGCTAAAAAAGTTTTACTTCAATCATGTGGTCTAAAGTACATTCGTTTTTACCATACATTTTATTGTTTACCTACTTAATAAATATTTATATAAATAGAAAATATCGTTTAAACATACCTATTAAAATTAATTTATTAGCAAATATACAATTTGTATATTAATTTAAGCCAAATTCTTGAATCATTTTAATTATTCGTATAATTTATTCTGTAGAAATATTTGCAGATGTTAATTTGAATATACATACATTTATTGTACTTAAAATGTTCAACTATTCAATATTTAGTAATAATTAGCATAATGGCGTTATGAAATAAGTTGAAATTGAAATATCATCTACTGTAAAAAATCAGGTCTGTAAGTTTTCTTTTCGCATTGTTTCTGTAGAAAATTATACACCCCTATTCCATTTCCGGTGAGGTAGGCTCTTCGTCATGCTATCTCTCACCATTTGGCCGGACATTCTCATAATAATTAACATCATTAATTACCTTTAACCAAGGGATTATGTAGCGATGAATATTTTTATATAGTTAAGTGGCCAATTTTCACGTAAATATGGCAATAAACCCGTCAGTTGTTATACAATAGGTCGGTATTACTCGTAGAAACAAATTTAATTGGGGACTGGCTGAATACGTATTTATTATAGACGAATTATTGTTTAGTGATTAACGCCTGCATTCAATAAAATCTTTTCTTTCTTTTTGTTAAACGTGCAAAGTGTCTTTATTATCTTAACAAAACTAATAACACAAAAGGCTAACGCCCGTTTGCATTAGTCTTTTTTTTTAATATGTGTTGACATTTCACACAGAGCCATCTAGCCCCAAACTAAGCAAAGCTTGTACTATGGGAACCAAATAACTAATACAATACTTACATACTTTTTGTTTGTAAATACATACATAGAATACAATATAAACACCCAGACACAGAACAAACATCGATGTTCATCACAGAAATGTTTGTCCTGGGTTGGAATCGGACCCACGACCTGCAGTTCCGAAGGCAGGGATACTACCAACTGAGCTATCGGGCCAGTCTATTAAAATACCCCCGGGTTCTCTTATACGTTTGTTGAATTCGTGTCACCTTGGCAGACCAAATACAGAACGCTCATTGGTTGCTTGTTGATCATCCGCTGTTTCAACCAATAAGCGTACATTTTCCCTCTTACTAATAAACATTATGAAGAATACATAATTATTTTGTTTTATTTTATCTATATTATGTATAAAATGGGTGTTAAAATTAACAATAACCAATTAAATAATCTATATTATCTATAATCTATATTCAGCAAAAAAGTATATACTATTAAAATGTACTATTTATATAGAACTTCCTTGAATGTAACGTATAAAATACTAAAAAGGGTTCAGTGCACACTTGAAGTCTTGAATGAAGGAACGAAAGATTTTGGACAAAAACACAGGGATGAAGATAGTAAAATTAGATTTATTGCGTAGCACAAAAACAGTATAAAAAAGTCTTCATTAAAAGAGGACACAGCGATCAAAATCAAAGAGAAAGTTCATTCAACCATTAGCAGAGAAACAAGGACGTAGACTATATTCCGTAGAGTAAGAATACACGGAGAGATTAAAGACAACCATAGACTAAATTGGTTTGTGTTAACATACTTTTCCAACAGGGCAAAGAAAAAACAAAAGAAATACCTGAGTAGCCATTTTATGCCCTATAATATAATAGAAACTGATAAGTATTCATATCTACAACTACTACACGGCTAACACTCACGAGATACAGTTGAATAATTCGACCGGTGTTTGTCAATATGCCCATCCCTATGGAGTCAGCCCCGATCCGCCAACGCCACCGCGTATACTCCATGAGGATGGGCATTTAAATTGCCCGAACACTGGTCGAGTTATTCGACTGTATCTCATGAGTGTTAGCCGTTTACTAGTTGTAGTTATTCTATTCCCTTCTATTGTTCTGCAGTGTTTATTAGTAAGGAGGTTAGAATGTATGTGTACTGTTTGTGCTGACTAATGCTTCACCGGGCACTTCCATCATGTTAGCAGAATTGCTATCCAGTTTCGATGTGCTAAATAATATCTGTGTTAATTGACTGGACTACTCACCGTCGATCAATACATATCTATATTGAAATCCGGCGTAGGTTGATGGTCCACTCTGAAGTGGGCGAGGCTTTGTAGCTATATAATTCATATAACTAAACTAAGTGATCAGCTACGCGATCACGTAACTTGTATGCAACAGTAAGAAACAAATTTGTATGGATTTGACAGTTTCTATACGCAGCTTATGTGCATAGTTACTGTGTAAAGATTTAAATTAGGAATGAAATTTATCTTGTTGCATTACAATCAAAGTTCCATTATCACTTAACCTGTGTAGTTGTATTAAATATTTTACTACAACAATGATGTAGAGAATAATCTCGCGATTGTCAATTTATCAGATCCAAAAGTGCGGTAACCTGTTCTAGATAAAAAAGTAAAAAACATCTTTCTAGAATAAACTGGCAGTACATAGTGATATTATTTTAGATAATTATAAGATGCAGAGGTAAATAAGAGCAAAAATAACGCTTAGTACCATAGAATAAGGACTAAAGTATTATATTCAGATTACTTATTTTAAGATACATAATAATAACGCTTAATGATAACATACTCAGATCGTGGACCTTAACTAGGATTCCATGTAGCTATCTACGGACCCAGGAGCTACGAGGACCATGGCCCTACAATACCCAGACTCGGAGCAAGTATATGCGTTTTTCTTCCTCTGCGCATATACTTGCGGCGGAAATTTAAACCGCTTCTCCAGGCTATTAGCCACCTGCCCAACCACCACACCATAGAAGCTGTCAAATTATGACATTTGAGCCTTTACTCCGCTACATTTGTGCTTGCTCAGTAT
Organism: Ennomos fuscantarius; assembly: GCA_905220475.3. NCBI lineage: Eukaryota > Metazoa > Arthropoda > Insecta > Lepidoptera > Geometridae > Ennomos > Ennomos fuscantarius. The sequence goes on from HG992033.1 coordinate 5,845,686, forward strand.
GAGTTTCGTGTTCCGTGGGTTAATTCCAATAAACTTGTTCACCAATTCCGGGAGCCTCTATCGTAACTTCCTGACTTATGACTGTAGCTCACATTAAAGGACCACATATTGCCCCATAAATCCATAGCACCTACTTACCAATTATGATTAGATATAAGTTATTATGGGTCCCTGTTTTATGTCGCTATAAATAATTTACCTTAATGCTCCAGTCAGCTATCATTTTATTTATGTGATACCTAGTCAGGGTTGATGCGAAATAATAAGTTATTTTACTTATTTATAATTTACTTAGGTATGTTTAGGTATACCTAAACATACCTAACTACACCTATAGGTTTAGTTTGATGGCGCCTAAGTTCGGACTTATTCCCATGACTTACTCAAATGCATTGTCCTACCAATATCATAAGCGCGAAAGTGGATGTTTGTTACGCTTTCACGCTTAAAGACTAGACGGATTTGGATAAAATTTGGAATATAGCTTATATAGTAGATTAACACATAGGCTCCATTTCATCCGCGGGTGAAGCTGCGATGCGCAGCTAATATAAAATAAGTGCGAACTTAGGAGCTGCAAAACTTAAATACAGACGGACACTAAAGTCCTGCTGCTAGCAGCTGCTAAATATTCATCGTTAAACTAATTTTGAATTTTTTAATGGTAAGAAAGTTTTTATTGATTATGCTAAGCAGACAAAACTGCTATAAATGAAAAACTGGACCATAGTATTAATTTTGTAATTAAAGTTAAAATAATCAGTTAATGTTGGGGAGAATAATATAAAAATAAATTATTAAATTTTATGTTGCGAATTTGTTTTTGTAGTCAAGTGGTTTTGTAGTGTTGTTGTAGTGTCAAAAATTGTTGCTGTAGGTAGCAAAGAAGCAAGATGGAAAGATGTCACCGTAAACATAAAACGTTACTTGCCCTGTGATGTGATGACCTCTTTTGACCCTTATTTTAAAATGCTGCATGTTGTCGATCTACGGAAAGACAGACCTCTATTGGAAGCTCATTCCACATCTTACAGCTGGGTGATCTCGGATCTTTGATTGCAATATAAGAGTAGAAATTTCATTCCTAGTTTGAAAATTTCCAAAGTAACTATGCACATAAACTGCGTATGGAAACTGTCTAATCTATACAAATTTGTGTTTCAGTCGATTGCAATAAAGTTACACGATACGCATAATCAGAGTCGCACTATATAATTCATTCATTCATTCATTCATCATCAGCTTGTATCAGTCCACTGCTGGGCGTAGGCCTCTCCTAAAAAACGCCACTGCGATCGGTCTTCAGCCCTTCCCATCCAATTGTTGCTTGCAGCTGTTCGCAAGTCAAAATGCCACAAAATGCTGCCGCTTTTCACAATTAATAAAATAAAAAAACAATGCTTAGAGACGCGAATCACAATATTTTTAGTCTTAAAGCTGACCTAATTAACAGAATTGCACAGATTGGGATCATGCAGATTTCCGTTTGATGTGATAATTTCCGTAATGCTGCCAATCTAAATTCTGATCAAAGCCATTTAGTGATCACTCACGGAATGGGATGCCATTACACGTGCCAATCTGTCATGATAAAGTTACGGTATTTAAGTTTATACGTCGTGTACGTATATTGCCAAATAGCATATATATAAACTAATATTATGAAGAGGAAAGATTTGTTTGTTTGCATTAAATCGTCAATGCAAACAAACACTAAAATCTTTCCGTTTAGTAGTTTCAGAGCCGATGCTCTAAAACTACTGAACCAATTTGAAAAAATTTTTCACGCTTTACACATTATCCCTGATGAATATAGGCGGTACCAGTGCAAAGCCGAGGCGGGCCGCTAGTAAAAAATAAATAAAAAAATATTTGTGGTCAATTCACAAGGTGCTATCTAGCCCTAAACTACAGATTATATAATACTCTAATAGTACCCAAACTAAGCAAAGCTTGTAGGGAACAGGATGAGTGACAGAATACTTGTATATTTATTGTTTGGAAATACTAATATATAACCGACGACCCGCTGGGCAATCATGTAACTCGATTGCAACCAATAGAAACGGAAATTAGTATGGATTTTATAGTTTTAATACGCAGTTTATGTGCATAGTTAGTATATAAGTTTCTCCTATTGCATTGCAATCAAAGTTTCGTTTAGGGATTGGTTACACTGGTCAGAGCCGCGGGTAGTTGATCGCTCAGAGATGCTCTGTAGGGGAGACCTATTGTTCAGCAGTGGACGTCTTCATACTGATAATGATGATGACCTACATACACAGAACGATCATCCATGTTCAGGACACAATTAATGTTTGTTCTGAATGGAATCAAACCCGCTAACTACAGTTCAGAAGGCAGAGCTACTACCAAATGCATTGTGAGACCATTCAATTTGTATTATCAAAAAAATCTTTATATAACCAAATTTATCATGAAAGCCTTTTTAGATTTCAATCAATCAAGACTTATGATTTTAAAACTAAACTTTTAATTACTTTTGGTTATAAAATAATAAAATATAACCACTGATGAAATTCAGTCAAGTATTTTCATTTTTAAAGATTTCAAATATAAGCAGCATTTTTACAAAATCTAGTGTAAAGTTTTTGAATAATTATGAGAAAGAAACTTATATGACTTCTTTTGAGGTTGCCTGAGTTAACTTCGTGATTTCTCAATTTTAAACAAGATTCACGAAAGTCATCTCAGGCAAGGGTTAATAACTTCATCTTAATCTTGACAATGTTTGACACACCCAACTTTATTATAATCAACAAAACTTTATTTTGAGAATCTAAACTTTTCATTACTCATTTGTAGCAGCCGAGTTAAATAAAATAAACTTGACAAGAAAGTCAAAAGTTCAGTAATGATACACTGTGAGAAATACATCTATCTACAAGTGCTTGCATATTCATTTTAAAGTATCTGGAACATAAAGTTTGTGTGGAAATGTATTGTACGCGCTATTTTGTGTCGCATGAATGAAATGTTGCCGTTGGAATGTTCGTTAAACTGTCTAAGTTTGTTGTTATACGCTTCTAAAGAACAAGTTATGTGTCCAGGCGCTAAAATATATTGCATCATTTCAGATTTATAAATAAGAATGACGACACTGGCATCATTTTATTCAGTGGATGTCGTGATATCGCATTTATAGGTGGTATGACTGTATAGTTAAAAATAATAAGGCTCGTTAAAATAACTATATCTTATTCAGCTAAAGAATATTTTGAATAATCCAAGAGCTCACATGCTTATAATTTTTTTACGCTTATGCTAACACTAGCTTCTGCACGCGGCTTCACCCGCGTGGCCTATAGAAAATGAATAGTTTTTTTATAGATAATTCAACCACCCATTTTACCCTCTTAGAGGTGGAATTTCAAAAACCCTTTCTTAGTGGACACTTTACAATGAATACACCCTCCAAATTTCAAGTCTCTAGAAACAGCGGTTTAGGCTGTGCGTTGATATATAAGTCGGTCAGTCAGTCAGGACTTTGAATTTTATATGTATAGATTTTATTGATGCTCGGACAAGCAAAATTTTAACATGGCCAATATATTGTCGCACCCACACCGACCGTGTGGTCGAGTTGGAACTGTGTAGCTCCAACATGGGGACACTGGAGGTTAGCAGATCTTGGTACATACAGCACGTGTGGCTATGTGGTGTGGGCAGCAACAGCCATCGCAACATCCACCACAGCATCCGCCGCAGCAACCTCTGCAACAACCGCCACACATTTTGTAAATGGAAATGAAGAGTACAGTTTAATTCAAAATAATGGTTCGAAAATCTTGATACTGGGTATAAAATTTCACAAAATATATTAAAACCGTATAGATGATTTTTACTGAAAAGCATTTACAACTCTTGCTACAGTGGAATAAAGTGCTAATTAGCTGGCACAGCGCTGGAAGCCTGACATTTTGTTCGCTTCGTCTCCGCTTGATGCCTTCTCAACGTTATGTTGCCCGATCTAAAGTGCGAATGATACCAGAAGTTTTTAGTACCCTAATCGAATGTAGACGTTTGCATAATCATGGATTTACAATTGACATCTGCGCAGTGCGTCTGTCGTGTCTTTGAATTAACTTGACAGTACGCTGGGCCTGTTGCACTAAACTATCTATATAGAATTATCTAGTTCCTATTGAATTGCGATGAATTCAATAGGAACTAGATAATTCAAATCCCGTTTCACGTAGTGCCTCCGAAAATTGTAATGTTAGTATACAGAATTAAGATATTTCTGTTATATTTTGTATTCTGTATCCGGTTCCTAGTAGCGGTGTGTATTGATCATAAATTACCCGCATCTACCGAAGATCCGAACGGTTTTCCGATGCTGTTAAAATTGCGCTTTTATTTAATGTTCTGAGAGATATTTTCTTAACCGCAGGTGATAAAACGACAGCGGGCTTAATGAGGCTCGAACACTTATTTTGTCAGGTTGGTTTATACGTTTTTATTAAGTTTTTTATATATTTCGTGTATAATGCGCATTAACACTGCGTGTATGAAGTATTAAGCATTTCTTTAGTAAGTTTTATACGGATAAGTATTTTATTTATTTATTATATATATTTATATATTTATTTTTGCTTATCCGTATTACTTTTTAATATTAATTATATAAAAAAACAGCATAGAATAATGCAAATTTGCATTTAATTAAAAAAAAAAATTATGATGAATTCAAGAAAATATTGTTTTACTACCTCCACCATTATGTATATATGTGGGAGTGAGATAGCAATAAAATGTTTGCTCTTTTCAGATCTTTACTTTATTCCAATGCGTTATAATTTTCTTTACCCAATGAAGTTTTATAAAAAGTTTTTAATAAATTCTATTAAGGTTGAAAACAAAACCTTCATATTTTAATAATGAACATTATCCTACATAAAGTCCAATCTTCCCTTTCTCTCTAAAGAGCACACAAAGGAACTACATATTTCTAATGTCACGTGAAAACGAGTCTTAATGGCGGTACGTCGACATACGCGGAGTACGTTCTATCCAGAGCTGTATATTATATATAATTGTATATACGCCTCGCCTCGTCTCTACCTGCTGAATTATTAATGTACTCTCCGCGCAGACATGATACTTTACGACATCGTCACGTTCGCGCAAGTGTATAACTAGTGTAGGTATTCGAAAACAAGTTTCTATGTACGGCGTATTGGAGGTGCTTCTGAAATTGTACCAAGGAAATTCAATACGATGAAATAACATATTCAACTTTCGGAGAAAGCCTAAGTTATATTTGCATACTAGCTTCTGCTGCTTCACCCGCGTGGCCTATAGGAAACGAAGAAGATTTTTTTTATAGAAATCAACCACCCATTTCACCCTCTTAGGGGTGGAATTTCAAAAAATCCTTTCTATTTTGGATCTTACACTTTACAAACAACACACCCTCCAAATTTCAAGTCTCTAGGATTAGCGGTTTAGGCTGTGCGTGCGTTGATATATAGGTAAGTCAGTTAGTCAGTAAGGACTTTAAATTTTATATGTATAGATAATTTTAGGCTGGTGTTACGTAGCACCACATATCAACAGCCAGAAGACGGGCGCTGCAAAACATATATACCTCCATAAAACGTCTCTTTGGACGCTTATTACAGGGTTGCCATAATCAAGACGCTTGGCAGATGGCTAGGTGATCTCTGAAACTTTCAATGTACCGAAGAGAATGCGGCTGCCCATTCTTTGAATTTTTATTTCGCATCATTTTCGAAAAAATATAATTTTTTACTTATGGTCTCTCGAGTCAATGTTTAATTGTTCTCGTACGAGAAAATAGCAGATGCACTTTTGATTACTTTTTTTTGTTTGGATTTTGCTCCTCACTTTCGTGTATTTAGCCAGTGTCAAGTAATTAATTTTTCAAGTTAATTTATGTATGTTGTATGTGTCAAATCAAGACACAGTCCAAGTTATCAAGTCAAGTCATAGTCATAGTCTAGTCCAGTTATACTCCTAGTAAATTGGTGGCAACTTTATCAGAAGCTTCTATGGAGTTTTGGAAACAACACGAAAGGAAACGTTTCGACATCATTATACCACTTTCCCGTACTCATGCCTGTAATTCAGTACTTAACGAATAAAATGCCACCAATTTTATGCACTAACACTGAAAATAACACAAGTTTTGGGAAATAATACAATGCGGTGACGCAATCTTTTTCGTATTCCCGCCAAAACTCCTTTTGATTACTTACTACTTATCACTTAGCGCTTATACTTACTACGGAATCACGGATTAGATAAGTATATCTAATCGATCAAATTCAGGCACTTTTTTCTTTCTCCCTTTTACGTGCACACGTCCAAAGTTAGAAGTTTTCGAACAAGGTTTTCGAGTTTTTGTTGGTAAACAGTGGGACCTTATGCCACCTACCGATACAGATTAGATGCTATCGATAAGCATGACCCTCCATTATTATATAAAAGTTATTTTGTGTTTTATTTCTCTCTATCAAGTTTGAAACAGGCAAAGATAAAACAAGAGAAAACACTGAGTAGATATTTAATTTTTATGTAGTATTTGTTAATAAGTGGATTATTATTTAATATTTTTTGGGGGTTTATGTTTGCTCGCGTCCGTAGGCTTTAACCCTAGTTTCCCTACACGTGACCCCTGGGTGGTGCCAAAAGAGCAACCAAATAACTGGTGGAAGGCCTTAGCCGCCGGCTTAGTTACCACCCATTAGACAAAACCACGATGCCAAGCGACTCGTCGTGTTCCATCGTGATGTCTAATGAAGCCGTTCTGACAAGTAGATGTGGACAGTTGTGTTGGGTATGCAGACCGGTATTGGTGATGGAGATGCTTTCGCGTCGGAGACCTTGCTTCGGAGGGTAGCGGGATCCGAAGCACGGTGCTCTCTGCTGGCCGACCGCAAGTTGTAGGGGGCCCAAGTAGTAGTCTAGCCAACTACGAAAGGCTGCCCCACCGCTTGTGTAAAATCCTGAGGTTGTCCACAGGGCCAGTTGGCGACTGGAAGTGAGGAACTTGTGGGCAATTTCAGGGGGGTTCGGGCGTCCCCGCAGTCTCCGCGCAAGTTCTCCATTGGCGTAGGAGCTTCTCTATTACTGAGGGTTAGCATCCCAATATCTCGTCCACTTCCTACTTGTCTACCTAACTCACCCAACTATGAAAAAGTCAAATAAATTGAGCAAGTTTAAACGGCAGATGCACGTCCTCACTCTTAAAGTGCACCTCACAAATATTCGTGGGCTGCACTCAAATCTGCAAGCGGTCCATCATCATCTGGAGACCAACAAACCGCACTTGCTCTTCTTGACTGAGACGCAAATAGGATGTCCATCAGACACGGCATATCTGGACTATCCAGGATTCATCTTGGAAAACCGCTTCCTTCCACGCGCTGGTATCTGCGTTTACGTCCGTGAAGACATTTGCTGTTTGCGTCTCCGAAACCTTGAACATCCCCACTTTTCGGTGATTTGGGTGCTTGTGGACACCGGCATTGAGAAAATTCTCTATGCTGGTGTGTACAGATCACATAGCGGTGACCGGGAGACAACTCTTCTAATGGAGTATCTCAGTGAAACGGCAGATGTGGCTCAGCAACGCTATCCTTCGGCTCAGCTTGTTGTTCTGGGGGACTTTAATGCTCACCACCAGGAGTGGTTAGTCCCACACCGGATCACGGACCACGCTGGGAGAGAGACGCGTAAGCTCGCTTTGGCGCTCAATTTAACGCAGATTGTTAAAGAGCCAACGCGAGTGCCTGATATTGATAGCCACACTGCTAACTGCCTCGACCTTCTGCTCACGACTGAACCAGACCGATACTCTGTCGCGGTATCCTCACCCATTGGTAGTTCCGATCACTGTCTGGTCAAGTCCGTTTCAGTATACTCCCCGCCTGACCCAAGCCCTAAGAGCAATCGGCGTGTCTGGAGATACAACTTAGCAGACTGGGACGAGATGCGACATTTCTTCGCTTCATATCCTTGGCGGCAAACGTGTTTTTCTTCTGGAGATCCGACGGTCTGCGCGAATGCGGTTACTGAGGTAGTATGTCGGGCTATGGAATATTTTATTCCATTTTCCGATAAACCCGTGACCAGCAAAGCCAGCCCATGGTTTGGAGCCGAATGTGCACGTGCTGAAGCGCAGAAGCATGCGGCATATCTGGCATGGGCTGACGCTCGAAAACGCAAGGCCTCGGACACTCGAGCTAAGAAGAAAGCCTTTAACGTTGCCGCCAAGGCCTGTAAGAAGGAATTGAGGAAGGCTCGTTTCAATCATATTGGTCGAATAGGGACTAAACTTGCTTCCTACCCAGCGGGTAGTAAGGCTTTTTGGTCCCTAGCCAAATCGGTTGAAACGAACTTCTGTCGATCCTCACTGCCTCCATTATTGAAACCAGACGGATCGCTGGCTCACACTGCAAAAGAAAAAGCAAACTTGTTTGCCACTCTCTTTGCAGAAGCTTCGCGTTTAGATACTGCTAATGAGGTACCTCCCTGCCTTCCACAATGCGGTGTTTTCATGCCGGAAATACGCATACGTCAGAAGGAAGTACTAAAAACATTACGCAGTCTAGACGTGAACAAAGCCAGTGGTCCCGATGGTATACCTGCAATTGTACTTAAGAACTGTGCACCTGAGTTGTCTCCCATTCTAACACGCCTATTTCGCCTCTCTCTGGACACCGGAATAGTCCCTATGAGTTGGAAGCTAGCCAACGTACAACCTGTACCTAAGAAGGGCAGTCGTGCTGATCCTGCCAACTATCGACCCATCTCAATTACCTCCATTCTCTGTAAGAGTATGGAGCGTATAATTAACAACAAGCTCTTGGCATACCTTGAAGACAATGATCTCCTCAGTGACCGGCAATACGGATTTCGCCGAAACCGGTCCACTGGGGATCTTCTCGCGTATGCCACTCACATATTGAGCGAAGCCTTAGAGATGCATGGAGAGGCACTTGCTGTATCTCTAGACGTCTCTAAGGCATTTGATCGGGTCTGGCACGACGGTCTTCTGAATAAGCTTCCATCTTACGGACTTCCTGCTGGTTTGTGCACTTGGATATCAGACTTTTTGAGGGAACGATCGCTTAGAGTAGTTCTTGATGGCTGCTCTTTCGATCAATTAGCTATTAATGCTGGTGTACCTCAGGGGTCAGTTCTTTCAGCAACACTATTCTTACTCCACATCAATGATTTGCTAAAGCCCGGTACCTTTGGGTATGCAGATGATAGTACTGTTGTTGAAAGATACACATCCAGTGCCCGAGCCAGTGGTGACGACGTCCGGATTGAGAGAGAGGCTATGGTTGAGCGCATGAACCTGGCTTTGAAAGCCGTGTCCGATTGGGGCGATGCTAACTTGGTTAGGTTCAATGCTGCAAAAACACAGGCGTGTTTATTCACTGCTAAAAAGAGCCCACTCCATCTGGCTCCTTCATTCCGTGGTGTATCTGTAAGTTTAGGAAACCATCTTGAGCTTTTGGGCGTTGATCTCACGTCAAACCTAAACTTTGGATCCTACATCGAGTCCAAAGCCAAAGTAGCTTCAAAAAAACTCGGCATATTGTCCAAGGTAAGGCGGTACTTCACACCTGGACAGCTTCTAAATCTGTATCAAGCACAAGTCCGATCGTGTATGGAGTACTGCTGCCACCTGTGGGACGGGTCTGCCAAGTACCAGCTTGAGGCTCTGGACTCGATTGAACGGCGTGCCAAAAGGCTCATTGACGACGACACTTTGGTTGGTGAAAGGCTCCAGAGCCTTGCACATCGACGTAAGGTGGCAAGTCTGTCGGTTTTTTACAGATTACACCACGGTGAATGCGCTCAAGAACTGCATGATCTAATTCTCCCATCACCATTCCACTACCGGACTACTAGACGCTCGGCTAAGCGCCATCCTTTTGTGGTCGAAATACCACCCATTCGTACCAAGCGATTTGACTCAACGTTCTTAATTAGAACGGCTAAGGAATGGAATGCCCTGCCAGCGTCTGTGTTTCCGGCGAAATATGACACGGGCGTGTTCAAGAGAAGAGTGAATAGGTATTTACTTGGCTAGCATGCTACACCTTCGATCGCATCGTCACTTCCCATCAGGTGAGAGCGTGGTCAAATGCTAGACAAGTTTGAAGTAAAAAAAAAAAAAAAAAATATTATTTAACACGCTACCTTACTTGCATACGTGGTATGGAGTATAGCTAGTTGCTTGTTAGTAAATATTTACTTTGTAGAGACACGTTGTTTACGTTATTGACAACGCTGGTGCCGAACTATATAAAAGGCGCGAGATTTATAAAAAAACCAGTAGCGTAAGCAATTCTAAGGCGGTCGCATATACAGAGTAAACGGGATATGTGCGTCTCCGCGTGGTTTTATTAGTCTTAGGAGTTTTTTGTGAATTATGTGTTCAGTTCCTGTGGACAGTTACAATTATTGAAAAGCAATAACATTTTTTATTTATCTCATTCCGGTAATTAAGTTACTAATAATACGATAAAACTTTTTATGCCTTCGATATGCTTTAATTATTTAAACTATGCTACAAAGTGTAGTGTTCATAGCTCTACTTGACAGTCAGTTCTTAACTGATTGTTAAAGTTTAGCAGCGTTCGCTGGGGTCATAACTTTGATGGGTGACCGCTACAATAAGTGATTTTCACTACTGAGTGTTCAGTAATTTTAGCCGTTCGTTCCCGCGAGCTGCAAGACAAAAAACAAATAAACAAGTAAACAGATACTTTTTGTATTTTTCAACGGATGTCTGTGTCACTACTAAACTGTATTAAAGGCAATTTTCGTATTTTCTTAAAGATAAATAATGTTCTATATCATTTCAGAGGAGTGACAAAAACACATTTATTTAGACAAAATGGATACATTTCAACAATTGATCCATGTCCAAATTTTCGGACTTAAGGTTTTTAATGTATAAAATAATACAAAAATTGGTTTAGAATAAAAGTCATAGTTTTTTTTTCTGCATGTTGTTTCACACCTGATTTATAACTGCGTGATGTGACGAGCTCGTCATTCATATGATGTTAAGCGACCCAGCAACCCATAACAGAATAGTGTCACTCGGAACTCTAAAATTTAAAGTTTCGCGTGACACTGCACTGCGCACATCATCCTGAAACATCAGCACAGCCTGATAATAAAATCACTACTCTGTGAGATCAATCATTACGTCTGAATTATTCAGTAATTTCACTAGCAATAGTGCCCTGTAAACCAGAACACAGTTGTGGTTGCATACTACTGCTTGACGGCAGAATTATTGGCAAAGCGGTGGTACCTACATAGAAACCGGATAATAATAACCCTATAAAATTCTATATTTATTAGTAAAAAGTCACCGTCAACGTTTTACAGAGGATCTCTCATTCCTTTTCACATATCAATACGTTCGCAGAGCTCTTGCCAAAGACTACGGAATATTTTCCATCATAAATATGAAAATTCCTTTAAAACCTATGCTTACTGCGTACTTTAGAATCGCGTAGTGTATGTTAAGTAAACGTCATAACCCGCTTTAGAAGTACTTCGAGATCAGAATTTAGTTTGCTGTTGAATATAAATTTTTAAGTCGTTCAAGTCAGAAATAAATTTCAATAACCCATGTCAGCGAATTATTTTAAAAAATTCTCAAAACCTTTTTGTTCTACCATTAAACATAAACTAGCACCTAGTTTAATTGTAATTAATTTAACAAGTTGCTAGTATATATGCTTTAGACTTCATTAATAAATATTAATAGTTAAGAATTAAAAATAAAATGAGTTAAAGACTTCATTAATAAGTTAAGACTTCATTTATAATTATTAATGAAACTTTAACTAAAAAGCCTATAAATCGATGTTTTAATGCAGTGCCAGGTTTTTCGTGTTTTTGCGTTATTATTTATTTATTTTATGTTTTGGGTTCTTTTAGCGAATTATTTGTTTACGTTTTGAAAAAACGTAAAAAGGTGCGACTGCATTTAAAACAATTTATTAAAGCTTATAATTTAAACATGTATGTGCTCACTGAATTATTGTGTGACATCATATGTATGCTAAAGATAAGTTTATGATAACGACTTTAGAACCATCAGGTGTATATAATTTGCATAAATTTATTATTACTTGTTATGTACGTGGTATAAAGTTATTGATAAATTATTCATCTTTACCACATTACTATCCTATTTCTTATCCTATATGATGATGATGACGATGAAAAAACTGATTGGATTTGTTTCTTTAACATCACAATCATTTTATTGAATTCGTCATATTTGAGTAATTTTTTTAATTAAATTTGAATTAAAATCTGGCTTTGTTGCAGTGTTTCATTAAAACCTATGGCCTTGAAGTCCAAAAGATTGCTCATCAATTTTATGTGACCCTTCTGTTTAACTTATCCGGTTAAATTGTACTATTTTAATATCAAATGCTAGAACAATCTGCTCATATCGTGCAAAGCATGTAAGTATACATATCTTGTTTGCTATATTGAACTTTGTCTCTCGATCAATAAATCATGATTTGTTTAGTTTAATTATGTAACCAGACATATTTAAAATTAAGAAAAAATAGTTCAATTTTATGGCTGTTATCTTCATCTTCTACGAAATAGCCAGTAGGATTCATGGTCTTATTTCAAGGACTATAAGACTATTAGAGAAAATTGCATTCTTAATTACTCTACCGTTCTTTTAATATATCCTCGCGTTTGCTGCTTCCAATCCAGCTTGAGTTATTAGGTTCGTGTTGCGCATTACAAATTACCGCTCTACGTTTTTCGTAGCCACGTAGCACCGTAGACTTCTACGCCAGCTACGGTAAATAATGGCAAAAAGTAAGCTTACTATATCAGTTACCTTACCGTTTTTATAAAGAGCGATGTTAAACTATACAATTATGGGAACTACTTGTTTACCTATCAGTCATGATCCTTCCGTTTTAAACTTCATTTTGTTCGCTGCTTTGTTATATTCTTTGTTTGTTCTTATGAATCGAGCCAATAAGACCTCGTTACCCTTTCATGTTATGTTATTGTTGACGCAAAAATTCAATAACCATTTGGAGCCTTTGAAGTCCACAATGTGAAAGAAAAATATACATGAGTAGGCAACGTAGCTGGTAGCTTTCTAGGAATTTATCCCAATGTTATGTCTAACATATTTTATCCAACATTCATAAAATATTGTGTAGGTAGATTTGAGTATGATGAACTTAGTATGAATTGAGAATGTTTGCGTAATTTCTAATTGTATATGCTTAAAGCAATAATTTAAATTAGTACCTATTTCGAGAATTCTGACTTTGACTTGTAAAAGTGCTTAAATAGCCTATTTGCAATAAATTATGTAACTTTGACGTAATCATATTATTTATTACAAACAAGCTTGCTAATAATAAATTTTTCTAACTGCTACAATAATATAACAACTACTACTAAATACTGCAAATAAAATCATTTGGACTATTATACTAACTGCTTTGACCTATGAAAAATGCTCCTTATGTTTTTTGTAGTAGGTAGTGTAAATAATAGTATTTAGTAGTAGTAGTTATGTTATTATAGTAGTTAGTTAAATGAAAAAGGCTTTTGCCTGTCAAATAATATATTTTTCATAAAGCACAGCACTCTTAAGCTTGAAAAGTAAAATGTTAAATATCTCAAAAGAATTTTAATGTCAATGCGATCTAGTTTAAGACAAAACTTAAAACTTTTATAATAACAAGATTATGAGAGCTGAAAGCTTTGAGATAAAAGTAGTGGCTTATAAACTGTGTGGCTCTGCGAGCCAGTTTTCCTCATTTTGGTTCTGAAAGTAGCAAGTAGAAAATTCTGGCTATCGGCTTAGCAGTCGCGGGTGAACTCGGTTTATTCAGGTTAATTTTCTCTTAATAAAAAACTGTATAAAAGTTAGTTGAAAAGGGTTAAGTATCTTAAACAATCAATTTAGGTTATACCCAAACGTGTAATTGTAGTATCTTGTAGGCATGGTGTTAATAACTTTCCCGGCATCTCAGCGGAAGGCCATCAACTGAAGGGGATTACTGATGCCGTAATTTAGATTAGTGGGGTTGGCCCTTAGAGACTTAGCGTATTACAGCCTTGATTTCATATTAATCTCATACTTCCTTATGTTTCTATGTAATTACTTTGTTGCTTGGCCTTTAGATACGCGTACCATTAAACAAATGAATTGATTGGAAAATAAGATGTTGCAAGATTTTTCATATTAATTTATTTATATATATAAAAATTTCGTGTCAGTGTTTGTCACTCCTCCGAAACGGCTGATTTTGATGAAATTTTATATTCACACTTGGTACGTCTGAGAATAGGTTTTTATCTACCTTTATCACCATCATCACCGTTTTTCATCACCACGGAGGTGAAACCGCGGGCGCAGCTATATTTTAGAGAGAAATAAAAAGTATCCTACTATAATTTAGGTGGCGTAAGCAGTACAGCTGTATTGGCGTAAAAGCCAAATAGAGAACGTTTCACTAGTAAACAGAGATGTTTAACAATTTACAAGTATCCAGCAATTTACTTTTTTTTTTGAGGGGTGGAAATGCCCTCGCACTTCCTTGTCACCACGGGGGTGGTGGCAGGGGTATGTGGGACTCGAACCCACTAAAACCCCCCGTGAGCCCTCGTCCGCCGTACCGGGGCGAGAAGGGGTCGCGACTGCAGTCCAGCCAACTCGCCCCCAGCGGCAGGCGCTTTCGGGCCTCTCCGCGCCAATGGATGGGTGACCTTGCTCACCAAGGTCACCCACCAGACTTGTGGGGCCGTGCAAGCCGGCGGAGAGTCCCCCGACTCTCCACCAGTGGCCCCACTACGGGGGAGGGAGGAGGTGCGCGTAACGCCTCCTCCTCCCTCCCGCTCGTCTGTGCCAGAGCGGGTCAGCTCCAGCGGCCTCCTCTCTGACCCGCTCCGCGGTCTCCTTCTGCGCCATCACGTACTCGCAGAAGGAGACCTCCGCCTGCCACGATCTCTTGCTGTCGAGCATGGCTCTCACCACGCTCGGCAGCGAGAGATCGTGGCCTACTGCCATCCAGAATATTACCTACTGTAATAGCACCTTACTAACTTCTTACTAACTTTAAGCTTTAATAAAAACCTATCTAATGCGGTTTTAAATAAAATTCATATTGATTTGTTCCTTTCTATAACTAATTTACTGCGGCCTCATTTTCAACCAATACTCTACCTCTCTAGTATCGTAGTGCCAAGATCTATAGGATAATATCGTCAGGCCCTATCGAATGGTCGTGCAATATCTGCCGCCGATATTGGACGAGCGAGTGGTAAGAATAGCAATCAGATGGTACACGGACGCGCGGACGGAGACTATAGGTATCTGCATTATTGGTCCGATGACGTGATCCGTTTTCTAATGGGATCGGATGATATAGTACACGAATACAGTGGTTTAGGATGTTAGGTTTAGGATGAGATCGATTATTGACCGACATCGTAATACGCAGATGCATGTTTGACACTTATACCTGTCTAGTGTCTTTTTGTAGCCATATAGCTCGCAAATTCTAGGACTGAAAACATCAAATTCTTTTTGAATATGATTTTTTTAAGCTGGTGGAATCGCAGTTGATTTCTACACATATAAAATTCAAAGTCTTGACTGACTGACTGAATGACTGACTTATATATCAACGCACAGCCTAAACCGCTGGTCCTAGAGACTTGAAATTTGGAGGGTGTGTTCTTTGTAATGTGTAGGTATCTACTAAGAAAGGGTTTTTTGAAATTCCACCCCTAATTGAAATGGGTAGTTGAATTATCGATTTAAAAAATCTTAATCATTTCCTATAGGCCACGCGGACGAAGCCGCGGGCAGAAGCTTGTTATGTATATGGAATTTTTCCTAAATTATCATTATCGTCATTATCACCTTCAATCGTGGTATTAAAATTGACTTTTGTTCTCTTCATGACATATTATATATTTTCTTGGTATAGATTATTTTTAAGCATAATGTTTCTCGGATGTTGAATGTATAGAATAAACCCTGTTCTGTTAGTTTCATAACAAAAGTTACGTCGGTTTTTTTTTTCAATTATTTAAAATTGATTATTGGTTATCCACAGCCCTATAAAACCTCTTACATAGACTATGACCTACTAGTAGGTCGTAAGTATTGTAATTATTTACTCATCCCACAGGAAAATTTCACTTTCCGGGATAAAATGTAGCCTATATGTTAATCCAGTGTATAAGCTAATCAGTTATTTATAAACAAGATTCTTGGACTTTCAAGGCTTGTAACAAAAATTCAATTCCCTTACTAATAATAGTAATGATAGGTACTAAGCAAACATTGTAAAAATGCTTGAAAACGTCAAACTCTCGGAAAGTTACCTTTAAATGACATTGCCATTATAATACGGCGAGCTTGCCAAGTTTTTATCGGTGTAATATTCGAGGCCCGAAACGTGCCTGTTCTGACGGAGCAGAGCTCTTTTTATAGCTTTGATGCTTATATTTTTCAATAGGTACAATAATTATCTTAAAAATATCGTAATTTTTATGGTTGGAACAGACCGGGTACTGTAGGCCAGCCACGTCATCGTGCCGGTATGTTTCAACCTTTACTATATTTTGTATTAATTTGTAAACAAAATGATTATATAAGTATTATTAATTTGTGTTCTCAAATTAAAATTGTAAATTAACTTCTTGTGTTTTCACATTTTTGCGTATAAGTTATTACCTAAGTATGCTGATATGATTTTAAAAATGTACTATGTCTCACTATGGTATGATTTCTTCTAAGACAAAACATAAGCTATACCCATTATTTATTTATGCTTCTGGCGTGTCTTTTGTAAGGCTTTCGACCCTCTGAAACATGAACCTACATATCGACTTACAGCCGCTTATTACGCAAACAAAAGCAACATAATCCTTTATTCAGCAGGCGTCTGCCACGCGACACAATAATAAGGTATATTTATCAAAGACATTGCTTGCCTAGAGTACTGTATCTTGATTTACGCGAAGCGTTTACGTTGCGTGCAAATTATTGCCTTGCGCACACCTGTGACTTCATGCCACGTTAATACACTGCTGAGCCAGTTTCTATAGACGCATTAATACCAGATATTGAATACGTAACAAGGCGTATACTAAGCACGTAATCGAGAAAGTTGACGCTTGATACCAATTTGAGCTTTAGATATAACGCTTTATGTACTATTTCTAGATATGGTAATATCTAAGTAAAAACTGTTGAATATTTAAATGGCTATTCTCATCTCTATTGGCGAAATCGTATTGTTTTAGAGCTAGGGAAAATTGAATCGGAAATGTCAAATTAAACCGGTCAATTTGGTGATGACGTCCAGACGGAATAATGAATTCCATAGTTAGCTATGACCCAGATACTAAATAGGGGTATTTATATGATCGTTTAAATTTTGCAGAAACAGCAAGCTTCGGTAAAGTGAAAAGTGCTTTAACATATTAGTTTTGAAAATGGGAAGAGCAAACACATGCTTATACACATTGACCGGCTACTTGTTTTGAAAGTTATAGCCTATACTAACATATAGTTTTCCTTTGTTCCAGGCGATCGAGTGCGGGCTTGTTGGCGCCGCAGCTGGCTTGCCCAACCTCATCACCAGCGGCGACCGCGTCCGCTCCACCCCTGCCCGCGCCGTCATCTCCTCCGCGGGTGATCACCGCACCGCCTGCGTCCCTTCCACCCCCTGATTCTGTACCACAACCCGCGCATGAAGATGGAGTTAGATTGCGAAGGGTACACACGGTTGCGGTAAGCTTTTACTATCTTCTAGACAAGCGTGTTACATCCTAGACCGCATCGTTACTTACCATCAGGTGTAATAGGGGTCAAACGCAAGCGTATCTAAAAATTAAAAAAAAAAAAAAACTTTCTCTTGAGTAATAAAGATAAAGTATATAAAATATAAAAGTAGACCTCTGGAATTGAGTGAAACAATATACTGACGTTTGAAGTGAGTTTTATCTATGAAACCGGTAGTTTTGGTCATACCATGTCAACCCAGTAAATTTGGTACCTAGAGATAGTATTGGCGTATTGGCAAATTAGTTTTCTCGTGACATTTTGCAGCACTGATCTTCTATCATATCCTTAGTAATCACAATATCTAGGCGGTGATGATGCACTTGCACAGTGACGGGTCCTCCGATTTTTTTGATATAATATATTTATTATTATTCCCAATTTGAATGTAATGCCCAGAATTGACCAGTAAAATAGTACTGTTGTAAATATAACAGTAGTACAATTTAGGTTAGAAAGTCCGCAGTAAAATATTTATATTTCTGTAATACCTATTGACGTGAAAGTCAATAGGTATTATAGAAATTTAATAATTTACAGTAAAGAAATATTTGAATTGTATCATTTTTGTGCAACTCTTTTTTAACATGGCAGTTTTCATAATATTAAAAATTTAGATTTTTCTATAGACTATGTGTATATCTAGGTACGAGACTACCTCAAGAGAGAAACGCAGACGTTTTTTGGCGTTCAGCGGGACAATGAGAGAGAACAAAGGAGGTTGTGGTACGAGAGGCGGAGACGGCACGCGGCGCGGGCGCTGGGCGACCTTCGACTCGACCTGCCACCTGACCATCACCCTGATGATGATGATATTAGGTAAGCAGTAGGTTATTTGTATCGCCCACACTGCACTAGGTGGACCAATGACTTGCCCCTCTCCCCTCATTACGATCAATAAATAATAATAAATAAGTTTTTTTTTTTTTTTTTTACTTCAAACTTGTCTAGCATTTGACCGCGCTCTCACCTGATGGGAAGTGACGATGCGATCGAAGATGTAGCATGCTAGCCAAATGCTAGTATTTGTAACTCAACGCCATCTGGTCCCAAACTAAGCAAAGATTATACTATGGATGTTTAGGTACAAAGAAAAGGTTATACAATGGATGTTTAGGTACACCTAAACATCCATAGTATAACCTTTGCTTAGTATGTGCTTAGTGTGTTTATAAATACACACAACGCCCAGACACAGAACAAAAAAAACTCACAAAAGTTTGTTCTGGGTGGGAATCGAACCCACAACCAGTTCAGAAAGCTGATCATTCTCTTCCTTCTTTCTAAAGTTTTACTCGAGATTTAGAAAAGAATAGATAAGAACAGAATACAAGTTTATTACAATTTCACAACATAACATTACGTAAAGAAAATTTCCAAATAAACAGCGAACTCTAAACTCTAACACTAGACCATAGAGAAGAATATCCAAATAAACCATGTGGTCCTAGCGGTGTAAGAATAGGACCCTTACTTCTCTTCCCGTAGCTGCCGTAAGAGCCGGCTAAGGGAATATCAAGACAATGGGCAGCAGCATTCTCCTCAGTCGATTAAAATCTTCTGAGAATACCAAGCCGCCAGCCAAGCGTGGATTAAAACGATGGATTATAATTAATGTCCAAAGTGGTTTTTTGGGTCAGGCCTGTATTCAGCAGTGGACGTCTTCCGGCTGTTCTGTGAACCAAATAAACAATGACAATGTACAAAGCACCAATCCTCCTTTGGGACTCTATTCCACGTTAAATTAAAAGCGAGACTAGCGTTTGTTACAAACTCATTAACCCACAGTACAACGGGCAACTTACTCTCATGTAGGTACCCGTCAAAACTGAACGAAACGGATACAAAATTCAATTTCCGCTGTACTCGTTCGACATTGTATTCTCAACATTTGTGTTTAACGTTTTTAATAGAAAAACAGAATGTTTTTGAACAAACAAGCTGCTTTTAGAACATTGTGGAGTGTTTAGAATGTTGTTTCAATGTAAATTAGTATTTTATACTAGCTATAACCCGTCCAGGCTTCACAATCTTTATCTATACTATCTCTTCGAACGCACACAATAAATTCATTAAAATTGGCACAGTTTAGAGAATTTCAGTGACTTACACACGTACCAAATATTCATACATATTAAGAATAAAACCTAAGAGCAACTATACTGTATTTCACATTAAATATCCATATTTGTTTGTTTTTATGGATGTATTTACGCCCCGTTGTGGTGTCATTTACAATAATTAGAAGAAACACTTCATTATGAAAAACAAATCCAACCTTTCATCAGGCATTTATATCAAAGAGTACTTTGCGAAGAGCAGAGGTACGAAAGCAGCTGCAGTCTAAAGTAGATGAAGAAAGGAAAAAGGAAACCTAGCATACCTAAAACCGAACAAAATAGTAAAGAAACCAAATGATGCCATTAGTGAAAAAGAAATAGAGAAAACCTCTCCAAAATCAGCTACACAAAGAAAGATGGACATCTGTTCTCTAAGTATATATAACTCAAAGGACTGACTGATCGACTGACTGACATAGTGATCTATCAACGCACAGCCTAAACCACTAGGCGGATCGGTCTGAAATTTGGCATGCAGGTAGATGTTATGACGTAGGCATACTATAAGAAAGGATTTTTCGAAATTCCACCCTTGAGAGGGTGAAATGGGTGGTTGAATTATTTTCCCATAGGCCACGCCGCGAGCAAAGCTGCGGGCAGAAGCTTGTATCCAATAAAGTTGCTTATAAAGTGTCTATAGCGGCTGTTACAAAGAAAAAATAATACAAACATACTAAAATACGTAGCACGGGTAAGTAAATCAGATATATATCTGATTTAATTATTATTTGATTTATTTAATTTATCTACCAGTGTAAGCGACACGGAGGAAAAAGCATTTTTGGTTGCTTTTTGTATTTAGTTTTTTAGAACGTTATGCTTTGACAGTGAGAATATGTCGGTTTAGTTCATGTAAAATTTTTAATTTTTACTATAAATTTCGCCAACTCTGCCGCTACTTTATATTTCGCACAGTATTCGTTTCCTGAAACACCTAAGCCTAGTCATCACCAACAACCAGATATCCCAAAAATCCACCAATGACCTATGAAAAACCTATAATAAATCGAACCATAACATCAAAACCAATATTTCACATAACCCATCATTGACAAATGACATCCCAAGCAAGCTGGTTACTATGAGGCAGTTCAGCAGCAGCTCAAAGACAAAGGAAGAAGTTAAAAGTTTAGTTTAAGTGTCCATACAATCATTTTTGGAATTTTAATTATTTAATTAGCTTATTCGATACTTATTTGTTTCTATTCATTATGTACCTAATATGTATAATAATTGAACCTGTTTTTGTACTCTAATTTTAAGTAAGTATTGAACAAAATGTCTTTGTATTTCTATTTCTTTTATAATGAAAAATCGATGTTATAACTAATCTAAAGTAATGGGATTCTAATTACACATACAGTTATGAACTTTATATTACCGCAATAGGGTTTATGGTTTAAGACCCAAGATGTTATCGAGTCTATTAGTTAAAAACTATTTTTTTTTAAATAATCGGGTTGTTCTGTTTTATTATAATACTAGTTGTGCCCCGCGGTTTCATCCGCGGATAAAAAGTATTTTAATTATTTGTTATTCCCACGGGAAAATTTCACTTTCCGATAAAAATTTGCCTATATGTTAATCCAGTGTATAAGCTATCTTGGTACCGAATTTCATCCAAATCCATTCAGCCGTTTGAGCGTGAAGGAGTAACAAACATACACACATACACACAAACACACATACAAACTTTCGCCTCTATAATATTATATATAATATAGTGTGATTTTACGTAAAATGATTGGACAGGTTTCTCTTTATCTATTACGCAAGCCAGGTACGGGTATTTTGTATTCTTACGTCTAACTTACTTGCCTAACTCAAAACTTCGTTTCGACCTTACATTTTTTATGTGGTTACAAATTATTCTCAGAAGTTGCAAAGCCTTCTTATTAATTATTAATGAACTACGGTTGTGTTGCTTCAAACGCAGGTAACTATGTTTAACGGTATATAATTTCACGGAAATAAAAAATGAAAAGGTAGTCTAATTTGATAAAGCATAATGTCAAATTATACGGTAACACAAGAATAAAATTATACCTAAGTATCATAGACGATGGTGAGTATAAATAATATATGGCTTTGTTCTTTATTATAATTTAGCTTGAAGCAATATTCGTTAGGAACTTTCACATGGTTTCAGTTTTAAAGACTAGATTATCATAATCATCATCAAAAGCCTGAAGACGTTGAGTGACTGCTTGCGTCCTGCAACCATCGGTTCCCGCGGTTTCAACCAGATCCTCAGTCCACCTAGTGTGGAGGCTGAACTACGCTTCGTAAAAACTAGAAAGTAATAGATAATTGGTTAAATAAACGCTAGTAGATCGCTAATATGTATATATCTATCTATATATCTTCTGCCAGCGGCTTCGCTCGCGTGGCCTGTAAGAATCGAATGGCATATTTCTGCCGAAACAAACATTATAAACGCTCTCACCCTGTCTCGATATATTATACAAACTAACAATACCCCAAACTGTGCAAATTGAAGAACATGTTGTGTATAAAATTTCGAGTCAATTGAACCAGAGAAGAAAATTTTTCATAGATTATTCATCCACTCATTTCACCCTCTTAGGTGTGGAATTTCGAAAAACCCTACACCTTACAAAGCTTTCCAAATTTCAAGTCTCTGGGACCAGTAGTTTAGGCTGCGTGTTGATATATAAGTCAGTCAGTCAGTCAGTCAGTCAGGACTTTGAATTTTATATGTATAGATAAAATCTACCGATGGACAAGGTAGACTGTGCGTAAGAGGACAAATATTTGATTTGGTTCAAATAATTCACTTATTGTTTTTGAGTATCCCTTGAACTTCATCATAACTTGACTGGCTTGATACCTACCTCATTCGTTAAGTGCTGGACTACAGGCATGAGTGTGGGAAAGTGGTATAATGATGGTGAAACATTTATTTTCATGTTGTTTCCAAAACTCCATAGAAGCTTTTAGTAAAGTTGCCACCGCTTTACTAGGAGTATGACTTGACTTGACTAGACTATGACTTGATAACTTGGACTGTGACTTGACTTGACTTGACATATATACATATATATTACATATATATATACTCGAGAAATTATCAATTGCACAAAAAAAAATCAGCCGTTATGGCATTAAGGCTACAAATACACACGAAAACTTTTATATAATAGCAGGAATAGAAATTAGTAACTGGAAAGGACTTACTCGAAGGTTGAAATGTAGATACGGGTGAAGGAAATGACTTCGTAATATAACCAGCGACTCTTGGTCGCCCGAGGCTTCCGTGGGAAGACGTCGCAACGTTATTTAATGTTGTTGATAATTTCTCTTACAACTTTGCAATGTAAAATCATAACTTAGAACAAACCTTGGATACAAATTTTCTGAGTTTCCATTAGAAACGAATTGCGATTAACTTTAAAAACTACTGGTTTTTTAAATTTTCACTATACATCTTTTGGTTGCAAATTATTCGTATCCAAGATTCGGAGTATTCGGAGAATATATATATATATTTTTTTTATGTTATTGAATGATGTGACGAGCTAGTCGTTCACCTGATGCTTAGCGCCACGTCCGCCCATAACAGAACAGTATCACTCGGAACCCTAAAACAGAGTTTCAAGCGACACTGCACTGCGCACATCATCCTGAGACATCAGCACAGTCTGGTAATAAGATTACGCGACTGTGAGATCAGATCATAAAGTCTCAATTGCCCAGTAATTTCACTAGCTACAGTGCCCTTCAAACCGGAACACAGTAGTGCTTGCACACTACTGCTTGGCGGCAGAATAACTGGCAAAGCGGTGGTACCTACCTAGACGAACTTTGCAACAAAGTCCTACCACCTAGTGAATATAAGACCTTAATAATTCATGGCACTACCAAACTTCACTGCAAGTAGTGTATATTTTAGGGAATATTTTTTCTCTTCAGTAATACCTGGCTTATAGTGTCGTGGGTAATTGTCGGGGCTCAAGCTTCATTATCATCAATCGTAAATAACAAGTTTGCCGTTTTAGGATCCGCTTGTTTTGCCCACACTCAATTTTTTCACACTTGTTTCGCTGACAATATCTAGTGGTACAGTTTAATCTAGTATCTTTTACCTTACACTGTGGCATGTGGATTACTCATCACATATGAAATACAATTGAAGGGGTGAGAATAAAAAGGGTTAATTGATTTTTTTTCACAGAATGACTTATGGGTATCGTTGGATTCAGCGTAAAATTATCTACAATAATACATTCTCAAAATACCGAAATGGGGCTTAAATCTCGAGATTTTGAGTCTAAAAATGGTTTACCTGTCGCAAGTGTACAGTTCGCTTAGCATAAAAACATTATTATATTTATTGTATTATATTATATTTTTACCTATAATTGTATAAACTAGTACTATATTTAGTTTTAAAAAATAGAATTAAAACATTTTCAAGCAACTGAATCTTACATAAACCTTTTCTATTACCTTATAAGCACTCTACATTAAAATGACGCCGTTGAAGCTTAAAGTCAATTTTCTCGAAACTATCAATTTGACAGTTAAACCCTTTTTATTCTCAACCCTTCAATTGAATATGACCTAAACCATTTTATGTATGTTAAGATACCACTTATTGTTATGATTGTATTAGACCAACGTGTAGGCGTAAGAGTACTCAACCGCAAGATTTATCAAATAAATTATTAAAAAACTGAAACAAAATATTAGGTCTTTACCTATGAAATTGCCGTTTTGTTTGAAAAAAGTTAAAGTATTTTTTTTTCGAACTTATTTATTTCTTTTATTCAAAGTAATCACCCCTGCAATCAATGCATCTTTGCCAACGCTGTGGCAGTTTATGGATGCCCTTCTTGAAAAAATTAGCAGGACGGGAGACAACAAACTCTTCAAAGGCGTTTTGTACTGCCTCTCGGGAATTGAATTTTTTTCCCGCTAAAAAGTTGTCTAAATTTTGGAAAAAGTAATAGTCGGTAGGCGCAAGATCTGGTGAGTATGGCGGATGAGGGAGAGCTTCCAAACCCAACTCATGCAGCTTAGAGACGGTCTGTTGTGCAGTATGGGGTCGCGCGTTGTCGTGAAGTAGCAGTGGAGACGACCGATTGACCAAAGCTTGTTGCAGACGTGCGAGTTTCGCCATCATTGTGGTCAGTTCTTCAATGTACACATCTGCAGTAATGCTCTCGCCGTTTTGTAAAAAGCTATGATGAATCACACCAGCACTAGACCACCAAACTGTGACCATCACCTTTCTAGGGGTCATTTTTCGTTTTGCACATTGCTTTGGTACCGAACCAGGATCTAACCAACTTGCTGAGCGCTTTCGATTGTCAAAAAGAATCCATTTTTCGTCGCATGTAACAATTGGGTTCAAAATTAATTCATTTCTGTGCCTGTTAAGCAGCGCAAGGCAAGTCTCGACGCGTACGTTGCGCTGGCGATCGTTAAGTTCGTGGGGCACCCATCTATCAAGCTTTTTTGTCTTGCCAATCTGTCGCAAATGGACCAATATTGTTTTGCTGCTAACATCAAAAGCTGCTGCCAGCTCAGCTGTAGATTGAGGTTCATCAGCTTCCACAATCGCCTTTAATTCATCATTGTTGACCAAAGTTTCTGGACGACCACGAGGTTCATTTTTCAAGTCAAAATTCCCAGAACGGAACCGAGCAAACCAATAACGGGTTGTACGTTCGTTTGTACAGTTCTCTCCGTAAACGTCGTTGATGTTACGTGTCGTTTGTGCTGCGTTGGTGCCACGACGGAACTCATATTCCATAATTACACGAAATTTCAAAGTATCCATTATGAGGAAATTTGTTGAAATGTAATGAAAATACAACGCTAATCAATAAACAAAAGACTTATATTGTAAATAGAATGTCATATTTTTAAAACAAAATTAATTTGAATTTAGAATTCATAGCCAATCAAAACTTTTTTTTGTTTGAAAAAGTCTGTACTGCAATTCGGCAATTTCATAGGTAAAGACCTATTATTTATCAAATGGCATAAAAAGAAAACTTGAAGTAGCCTACAAATTAGGTACAAGTTTTACAAATATACTTAAATTTCTAGAGATTCAAGCTATTTTTTATGTTAAGGAATGACATGACGAGCTAGTCATTTACCTAATGTTAAGCGACACGGCTGCTCATATCACAGTCTAGTAGTCACTAGAGTGACTCGTTACACAGTCTAGTAGTCACTAGACTGTAATATGAGCAGCCGTGTCTAGTAGTGTCTAGGAGTCACTAGACTGTGTGATCAGGTTATAAAGTCTCATTCGCAGTAATTTCAATGCCTACTGTGCCCTTCAAACCGAAACGCAGCTTGGCGGCTGAATAACTGCCAAAGCGATGGTACCTACATAGATGACCTTTGCTTGTGTAGTTCTCGTTTTGTAAAAATAAATCATAAACAGTTAACCCGATTAACAATGACAGTAGTTGCATACTAAAATGGCAATGGAGCAGTCATATTAGTCGAAAAATAAAAAGAAGTTAAGAGTACATGTGTTTTTTAGTAGCGACTCGGTAAACGTAGTGAAGGTTTTCGACTATATGGTGTGATGACAATATATGAAGCAGCACCAATAACACTTAATGATGAACCTTGTTCGTTCAAAAAGTCTACTGATCTTTTCTAATTGAAGCAGAAAAAAGCACAACATAACTCTGCTACGGAAAACAACTCTCCGCAAATAGTCTGTATTTTTGTAAGAAAAAGCGCAATTTGTTTCCACGTTCCTGTTTACAAAATTCGTAAAAGGTTGTTTGGTTTAGGGTACCTACAGCAACCGCCTTTGATGTTGCCACGTTTTAAATTAGAGATGAGTACGTATCGGGTATCCTGGCTGGTTAGAGTTCTTTTTTTAATTTTCACGGGACGGTGGGTACTATTTATTCACGTTTAGTTGAATGACGAATTTGACTGCACATCAGTCAAATTCTCTGTGTCATAAAAATACAGGTTCTTCAGACAAGACGTAAAATAAATATAACGTATATGACGGCGGCAACGTCCAGTTATAAACTCTATGCACAGCGATCGAGCACCGTAATTTACCCTGCGGTGGCATTAAATTTATTACAGTGGCAGCACCGGCAACTGTCATGGCGCCCCTACCTGTCTGGCTATATAAAGGGATCGATTGGTGCGCTACGGAGCATTCTTGTTCCAGACACGGCGCGGTGCGGACATGCTGAAGGCCTATAGTTATATAGGTTGCAACCTACCTACGCAGAACCCGTTTCTGCCGACATCAGAAGTGGGATTGCCCATTTCCACATCACTCTTCAAGTAACGCCGAAAATATGATGACGTGACGGCGGGTGACACTAATATCAAATTTAGTTGCAAGGTTAACCCGGACCAATGAAAAAAAAAAGGGAATAAGTTATGGTAAAAAAAAAGTAATGATTCGTGAGAGAAAAAAAAAGAGAAAAAAAGGGTAAGAAAAAAAGTGAAAAAAAATGAGAAAAAAAAGTTAAAAAAAGAGAATAAAAAGGAAAAAAACGAAAGAATGTAAGAATGATGACAAAAAAATGTGTCTGAATGCTAAAGGGATAATCTATCCGGTCTAGCACTATCCGGTCCATTTTTTATAAATGAAGGGATAAGGTAAAGGATGATTTTTGGTTGCTAAAGGGATATCTATCCGGTCTAGCACTATCCGGTCCATTTTTATAAATGAAGGGATAAGGTATTAGTTTGTTGATTTTTGGTTGCTAAAGGGATATCTATCCGGTCTAGCACCACCCAATCCACTTTTTGTAAATGAATGGATACTGATGGTCCTGAAGGGTTAACCCTTCAACTACAACTCTTTGTAAATGGCCTTTGTGGAGAGGAGACCAGGGTTAACCCTGACGCTGGTTATGATGAAGGTTAACATGCTTTTGACTAATCAAATTGAAACCTGATCCTTTGACTCCAAGTTTAACTCAATTTAATTGTCAGGATGAACGAGCCATAACACTGATACTTATGTCCCTCACCAGGTACAAAGTGAAGCTAAGCGTACGAGGACGTACGCACGTCAGAATGGCCGTGACGGCGGCAACGTCCAGTTATAAACTCTATGCACAGCGATCGAGCACCGTAATTTACCCTGTGGTGGCATTAAATTTATTACAGTGGCAGCACCGGCAACTGTCATGGCGCCCCTACCTGTCTGGCTATATAAAGGGATCGATTGGTGCGCTACGGAGCATTCTTGTTCCAGACACGGCGCGGTGCGGACATGCTGAAGGCCTATAGTTATTTAGGTTGCAACCTACCTACGCAGAACCCGTTTCTGCCGACATATATATAGCTTCTGTTTCTTTGTTTAGCTGCCGTTTCCGGCTCAAAATTTCAAACTATAACTA
This sequence comes from Ennomos fuscantarius, assembly GCA_905220475.3. Taxonomy (NCBI): domain Eukaryota; kingdom Metazoa; phylum Arthropoda; class Insecta; order Lepidoptera; family Geometridae; genus Ennomos; species Ennomos fuscantarius. Next base: position 5,874,059 of record HG992033.1, read on the forward strand.
TTTTATACGACTAAACGCCTCAGCTTTTTGATGAATTTTGGCATGAAGATGGTTAGAACACTGAAAGTGATTACGATACTTCCATCGCAATAAAGTCAAAGTCAAAAGATTTATTGCTAATAGGCTATTATTAGCACTTTTACAATAAAATATAGTCAGCAATAAAACAGCTAAGTTTGTGTATGATTTTATCATCAAAAACCTGAATACGTGCACATGTGAATATAGGCCTCACCACAGAGCGCTACTTTAAGTGGTTGCTTGCTTCCTGCATGCATTGGCAGTTTTTATCAGATCTTCGGTCTATCTACTGTGCATGTTTTAAAGATAATGAATTTCTGTCTTCATAGTATGTATGGAGCGTCGGGCGCAGCACCCAGAGAGGCGCGGGGGCGAGGGCGCGAGCGGCCCGACGTGCTGCCCGCGCCGGCGCCGCTCCAAGATCCACCGGCCGCCTCTCTCCCGCGCCCTGGGAAGGATAGCGTGGCGAGACTCACGCTCACCGGCCTGTCTTATGTTGTCACTGTGAGTATACAATCACTACTATGAAGATGTATCTTATGCTCTGAGGCGCTTTCCTCTTGTCATCCATCTTCAAACAAGCAAAAGGTTATCAATATTATATTCTTTCTTTCATTTCAATGATATTTCATATCCATCTTTCTCGATTCTCTTTCTCGCTTTCATCAATATTGTTTCAATCCCATAATTTTTTTTATCAAAATTTGTTAAGTGGTTTTTAAATTTAGGTGATAAAATCATTTAAGGTTTTGTGACTGAAGTAGGTTTGACTCCTTTTTTATGTATTATTCTAACATCCACGTTTTGATAATAAAACAAAAGACTCGAAAATTATAAAAATATATAAGTTGTCTAGTTACAAGTTTTTGTTATTATGAAAACTATGTAGGTGTATCTCAGTACCTCAGACGTCGAAAGTATACTTAAGCGTGGCTGCGTAGCGATTTAGTATATATAGATAAATAAAATATTCCTGACTGATTTGAGATGTTATTCATCATAATTATCGGTAAAACAGTTTTTAGTTTTTTAACTCTGTAGTGTAATACTGTTGACTAAGTAAAAAAGAGTACGTTGTAAATTACGTGAGATATAATAAAGAATTAACTCATTTCAAATGACTATGGGTATAATTCTACCCAAGTAATGTGAACTCAATTTAACTTAATTATTACTACGCTAGTCACGAGGCTGTGAGTGAAAAGTATTTTGAAAAGGTTTTAAGCATCAGTGTTTAGCAACTAAAAATATACACTATACACTAAAGCCGGGCATGTTAAACTTTCAACTTATCTATGTTTTCTCCTTTGTTCACGGCAGCAAAGTTGAATGGCAGAAATATAGTAAAAATCAGTGCACATTTATGAGCAGTATAGTGTAGTAGTTAGATTAGTAAACAAGACTTCCAACAAGTGTTGATTACAGACGAAAACTTTTCTATTTGATGATCGTGACATAACTTTTAGAATTCTTAATATGAACCAGTGAAATTGAAGATGCTTCTACGTTGTCTCACAAACAAATTGATCCCATGCAGTGGCTTAACTTTATCAGCGTTATATAATTTTGTAAACGCTAGTATCACACCTCTCGTATAGTTGCAGTGATACTTAAATTTGCAAACTCGGAAAACGTTTCGTTTATAAACCAGGCTGCATAGGTTCAAGACTCAACCAAGCTATGCACTTCAAGATGATTCCCGAACGTATTCATGAATAGCAATGTCAACGCCGGAGCTCAGTATCTTGAAATATGCCCCCGTTGTTACCAGTTATATTAATGCATAGTTAAGCTTCAATCTTCAGATGCTGGCACAATTTACCGACACGCGGCAGGCCACAGGTGGCATAGTTAGCTAGTAACCTAGTTTCCGACCATTTAAAAGTAAGGTAAATATATCGGAGTTGAGTCTAGATATTTTAACTGCGCTAAAAGCGTTTGATGGCTGTGTGAAATCCTAAACCAGGTAACACTATGTTTTAATGGCGGCCCTTTGAGCGCTTTGAGACTGCAAAATGAAAGTTTTGTGTTTTCATGGAGTTTTCTTTGACGAGAGAAAGGGACGCAGAGAGGTTTTTTTTTTTTTTTTTTTTTTTTACTTCAAACTTGTCTAGCATTTGACCACGCTCTCACCTGATGGGAAGTGACGATGCGATCGAAGGTGTAGCATGCTAGCCAAGTAAATACCTATTCACTCTTCTCTTGAACACGCCCGGGTCATATTTCGCCGGAAACACAGACGCTGGCAGGGCATTCCATTCCTTAGCCGTTCTAATTAAGAACGTTGAGTCAAATCGCTTGGTACGAATGGGTGGTATTTCGACCACAAAAGGATGGCGCTTAGCCGAGCGTCTAGTAGTCCGGTAGTGGAATGGTGATGGGAGAATTAGATCATGCAGTTCTTGAGCGCATTCACCGTGGTGTAATCTGTAAAAAACCGACAGACTTGCCACCTTACGTCGATGTGCAAGGCTCTGGAGCCTTTCACCAACCAAAGTGTCGTCGTCAATGAGCCTTTTGGCACGCCGTTCAATCGAGTCCAGAGCCTCAAGCTGGTACTTGGCAGACCCGTCCCACAGGTGGCAGCAGTACTCCATACACGATCGGACTTGTGCTTGATACAGATTTAGAAGCTGTCCAGGTGTGAAGTACCGCCTTACCTTGGACAATATGCCGAGTTTTTTTGAAGCTACTTTGGCTTTGGACTCGATGTAGGATCCAAAGTTTAGGTTTGACGTGAGATCAACACCCAAAAGCTCAAGATGGTTTCCTAAACTTACAGATACACCACGGAATGAAGGAGCCAGATGGAGTGGGCTCTTTTTAGCAGTGAATAAACACGCCTGTGTTTTTGCAGCATTGAACCTAACCAAGTTAGCATCGCCCCAATTGGACACGGCTTTCAAAGCCAGGTTCATGCGCTCAGCCATAGCCTCTCTCTCAATCCGGACGTCGTCACCACTGGCTCGGGCACTGGATGTGTATCTTTCAACAACAGTACTATCATCTGCATACCCAAAGGTACCGGGCTTTAGCAAATCATTGATGTGGAGTAAGAATAGTGTTGCTGAAAGAACTGACCCCTGAGGTACACCAGCATTAATAGCTAATTGATCGGAAGAGCAGCCATCAAGAACTACTCTAAGCGATCGTTCCCTCAAAAAGTCTGATATCCAAGTGCACAAACCAGCAGGTAGTCCGTAAGATGGAAGCTTATTCAGAAGACCGTCGTGCCAGACCCGATCAAATGCCTTAGAGACGTCTAGAGATACAGCAAGTGCCTCTCCATGCATCTCTAAGGCTTCGCTCAATATGTGAGTGGCATACGCGAGAAGATCCCCAGTGGACCGGTTTCGGCGAAATCCGTATTGCCGGTCACTGAGGAGATCATTGTCTTCAAGGTATGCCAAGAGCTTGTTGTTAATTATACGCTCCATACTCTTACAGAGAATGGAGGTAATTGAGATGGGTCGATAGTTGGCAGGATCAGCACGACTGCCCTTCTTAGGTACAGGTTGTACGTTGGCTAGCTTCCAACTCATAGGGACTATTCCGGTGTCCAGAGAGAGGCGAAATAGGCGTGTTAGAATGGGAGACAACTCGGGTGCACAGCTCTTAAGTACAATTGCAGGTATACCATCGGGACCACTGGCTTTGTTCACGTCTAGACTGCGTAATGTTTTTAGTACTTCCTTCTGACGTATGCGTATTTCCGGCATGAAAACACCGCATTGTGGAAGGCAGGGAGGTACCTCATTAGCAGTATCTAAACGCGAAGCTTCTGCAAAGAGAGTGGCAAACAAGTTTGCTTTTTCTTTTGCAGTGTGAGCCAGCGATCCGTCTGGTTTCAATAATGGAGGCAGTGAGGATCGACAGAAGTTCGCTTCAACCGATTTGGCTAGGGACCAAAAAGCCTTACTACCCGCTGGGTAGGAAGCAAGTTTAGTCCCTATTCGACCAATATGATTGAAACGAGCCTTCCTTAATTCCTTCTTACAGGCCTTGGCGGCAACGTTAAAGGCTTTCTTCTTAGCTCGAGTGTCCGAGGCCTTGCGTTTTCGAGCGTCAGCCCATGCCAGATATGCCGCATGCTTCTGCGCTTCAGCACGTGCACATTCGGCTCCAAACCATGGGCTGGCTTTGCTGGTCACGGGTTTATCGGAAAATGGAATAAAATATTCCATAGCCCGACATACTACCTCAGTAACCGCATTCGCGCAGACCGTCGGATCTCCAGAAGAAAAACACGTTTGCCGCCAAGGATATGAAGCGAAGAAATGTCGCATCTCGTCCCAGTCTGCTAAGTTGTATCTCCAGACACGCCGATTGCTCTTAGGGCTTGGGTCAGGCGGGGAGTATACTGAAACGGACTTGACCAGACAGTGATCGGAACTACCAATGGGTGAGGATACCGCCACAGAGTATCGGTCTGGTTCAGTCGTGAGCAGAAGGTCGAGGCAGTTAGCAGTGTGGCTATCAATATCAGGCACTCGCGTTGGCTCTTTAACAATCTGCGTTAAATTGAGCGCCAAAGCGAGCTTACGCGTCTCTCTCCCAGCGTGGTCCGTGATCCGGTGTGGGACTAACCACTCCTGGTGGTGAGCATTAAAGTCCCCCAGAACAACAAGCTGAGCCGAAGGATAGCGTTGCTGAGCCACATCTGCCGTTTCACTGAGATACTCCATTAGAAGAGTCGTCTCCCGGTCACCGCTATGTGATCTGTACACACCAGCATAGAGAATTTTCTCAATGCCGGTGTCCACAAGCACCCAAATCACCGAAAAGTGGGGATGTTCAAGGTTTCGGAGACGCAAACAGCAAATGTCATCACGGACGTAAACGCAGATACCAGCGCGTGGAAGGAAGCGATTTTCCAAGATGAATCCTGGATAGTCCAGATATGCCGTGTCTGATGGACATCCTATTTGCGTCTCAGTCAAGAAGAGCAAGTGCGGTTTGTTGGTCTCCAGATGATGATGGACCGCTTGCAGATTTGAGTGCAGCCCACGAATATTTGTGAGGTGCACTTTAAGAGTGAGGACGTGCATCTGCCGTTTAAACTTGCTCAATTTATTTGACTTTTTCATAGTTGGGTGAGTTAGGTAGACAAGTAGGAAGTGGACGAGATATTGGGATGCTAACCCTCAGTAATAGAGAAGCTCCTACGCCAATGGAGAACTTGCGCGGAGACTGCGGGGACGCCCGAACCCCCCTGAAATTGCCCACAAGTTCCTCACTTCCAGTCGCCAACTGGCCCTGTGGACAACCTCAGGATTTTACACAAGCGGTGGGGCAGCCTTTCGTAGTTGGCTAGACTACTACTTGGGCCCCCTACAACTTGCGGTCGGCCAGCAGAGAGCACCGTGCTTCGGATCCCGCTACCCTCCGAAGCAAGGTCTCCGACGCGAAAGCATCTCCATCACCAATACCGGTCTGCATACCCAACACAACTGTCCACATCTACTTGTCAGAACGGCTTCATTAGACATCACGATGGAACACGACGAGTCGCTTGGCATCGTGGTTTTGTCTAATGGGTGGTAACTAAGCCGGCGGCTAAGGCCTTCCACCAGTTATTTGGTTGCTCTTTTGGCACCACCCAGGGGTCACGTGTAGGGAAACTAGGGTTAAAGCCTACGGACGCGAGCAAACATAAACCCATAAGAGGTATTATAAACGTTAATTATCTTACATTATTGGACTTTATGAATAAATATAGTACTACTTTTACAGTGAATATTTTAGTAAGTAGTTAGCGGCTCCAATTTTGACGCTTGACGGAGCACTGCAGACGTAAATATATATTTGTGGTCATTTCACACAGCGCCATCTAGCCCCAAACGAAGAAAAGTTTGTACTATGAGTACCAGATAACTGATATAATACTTAGATACTTTTTGTTGGTAAATATATACATATATATACATATCCATACACAGAACCAAAATCGATGTTCATGTCCATCACACAAATGTTTGTCGTGGGTATAGGAATCGAACCCACAACCTACAGTTCAGAAGGCTACTATCAACTCGGGTCAGTCAAGTATTATTATTATATCAGTCTAAATATTTCACAGCGTTACTACAACACTGTGAAATATTTAGAAATTGTTTCTGAAGATTTTTCAACTTTGTTATTTATACTCTATATCTGTACTCTCCAAGTTCAGTTTGTACTCTAATTTATCTGCCAAGCTCCAAGCAGTGTGTTTCTGCGTCATTGGGATTATGGCCTAATACACACAAACTTTCTTTGAGAAAAGGCTACTTTTAGGGAATGTTTTAAGGAACTTTTTTCTTGGTATGTGGAAGGGCTTTTGGACTTACATTGGCTTAACCCGTGGGTCCAAAAGTGATTCTGGAAATTTTATTCCATATTAATGACCATAAAACATTAAATTAATACGGTAGCCAAACTTCGCTTTAAACCCAAATATTTTGTTTTCAGTATCCTTCACTCGAATGGGATTAACCAATGTAGCATTTGGATTATCTGCAACCGCAGTGCAAATGAATCGATTCGTTAGCTAGAAATAATTATGCGATATCAAAAGTTTGTACAATGTACATACTATCTACATTTCATTAATTGCTGTTATGAAACGCCCATTCTATGACAAATTGGATTGTTTTGTAACTACCATATTTAGTTTGGTTTAACCCAAACAAATATAGGCCAGACTTTACAAAAAAACTTATTTTCAGCGCAACCATAGCTAAGCCGAGAAACGTCAACGTGCAGAGAAATTAAGTCCCTATGGAACTTATATTTACTAATATTATTTAATTATACAAGCATATTACGCCTGCTGTCGGTCTGGTTTCGTAACCAGCACAGCTTGATTTGAGTTTATGCTACGTCGTAGCCTCGTGCCTACGATGCAGCATATCTCGTAGCTTGTCTCGCAGCAGAAGTTAGTTTTCGGACTTATTATCATTGGATAATTTAATCGTATCTTAAGTCAATACTTGATCGCATAAGTAACTTGATCCAAAAACATTTGACTTCCTAAAATTATATCTCGATGTTCCGTATATTTCTCAATAACTTCACGACATCTAGTACATCGAAATAAGCTGTATTTTGGCTGTATAACCAAACCTATCATTATTCACTAAAAGCCCTTCACAGAATTACAATTTCGGTCCCCTACCTTTATAACAAAGTTACGGATCGAGTACTCGTTTTACGCGGGGACTTTCACCTCAAAGTAAAATTTATTACAATATACGACGGACGAATTAGGCTAAGATATTTCCGCGCGATAAATTATAAAAGCGATGTTCTCGGGATCGAATCGACCGTTATGGCATCGTAAATAACGGTGCAGACGGTTCTTGTCCCGCATAGAAATATTGGAGAAGGGAACCCGCCACGGCTTCAGAATACAACGGCTTCGTTTCACGGTGGATTTCACAAAAAAACTGGAATATATTCGTGTTTAACTTCGTACATAACTTTATTGTCGATTTTATCATATGAGCAATTAGGATGAAATAATTTAGTTTTAATTTGATTGAGTATAAGTTTTCCAAATAAACAAAAAAAAAGTAATCACACTAATATTATAAAGGCGAAAGTTTGTATGTGTGTGTGTGTGTATGTTTGTTACTCCTTCACGCTCAAACAGCTGAATGGATTTGGATGAAATTTGGTACTAAGATAGTTTATACACTGGATTAGCATATAGGCTACATTTTATCCCGGAAAAGTGAAATTTTCCTGTGGGATGAGCAAATAATTAAAATACTTTTTATCCGCGGGTAAAACCGCGGGGCGCATCTAGTAGATAAATGGAGAAAAATGAATATATTGTTAAGATATTCTCCGTTAGCGTAAATGCACTTATTCATACCATTTTGAAAACCATTCCTCCGTGGTGACCCCAGAAACATGTTTTTCATACTCTTCGACAGCTTCTTCTGGTGATAAAAATCTTTGACCGTGTAACTGTTTTGGGAACAAAAAACAGTCTCAAGGTGACTGGTCACACTGCCACACTAAACTTGATGCCCCTTTGTTGAATGTGGTCAGCATGGCATTGCATGTGTTCGCGGTCCGTTATTTGAGCCTCAGTCAAATTGTGTGGGATTTACTGAGAACATAGCTTTTTCATACCTAAATGCTTGTGTAAGATGATACTCCCTATGTAAAACAAAATTGAAAGTATATAAGTTGATACGATAAGACATTGTAAAAAGTATATCGTGATGTCAGTTTATAGTATCAAAGTACCGATATTTTTAACAGTATTAAACCTCTTATTATCAGATGAACTGCTGATCATTGTTCCAAATTAAAATTGCGAGTAACAACATATTGAATTTTCAATTATGCAGCAGTTACCGCAATGCTATCCAATTCTACCCTTTCTTGAATTCTGTGGAACGAAAATACGATTTATTGTGTAGTACTTCGTAATTTATTATTGAATATAACTTTACTCCAGTTTGGTGAAATCAGGCTTTATTGGTTTTTGGTTTGAAAAATCTTTATGGCGTGTGTTTAAAGCGTATCTTGAAAAAATATACAAAAGTGACAATCTTTTTGGACCGATTTGTTTTGCATGATATATTTTAAAATAATAGAGACACAATCTCGATGTAAATAAATGTACCATTAATTAATTCCTACTAAAATAATAACGTCAAACCGTCACACATCCTGGACCCTAACTAGGATTCCCTATATCGAAAGATGAGGGTCCCATAACATGCAGACACAGAACAATTATTTTTGCTTTTTTGTGGAAATACTTATCCTGCCGCGGAAATCAAACCTGCCGCTTCCGGCCAAAAGCTGACCTGCTCAGCCGACATACCAAAGAGGCTATTAAATGGAATGGGGGAAATGTATCAAGCAATTAGGTAACACATTTTGGAATGACCGAAACTACTTACTTAGTGTTTAGTAGGTACTAAAATAGTTTGTCTTCATATCATAGTGGAGTGTAGATATACGTTTAAAGACTAAAAAATAAGAACATCCTGCTTAGTAGCGTAACTTAAGAGAGGCCTTTTTGTTTTTTTAGTGAATGATGTGTGAGCTAGTCGATCACCTGATGTTTAGCAACACGGCCGCCCATAACATAACAGTGTCACTCGGAACTCCAAAATGCAAAGTTACATGTGCACAGTCTGGTAATAATATTACTTGACTGTGAGATCAGATCGTAAAGTATCACTTACCCAGTAATAGTAAATATCTACAATGCCCTTCAAACCGGTATACAGTAGTGCTTGCACACTACTGCTTGGTGCCAGAATAACTAGCTAAGCGGTGGTACCTACCTAGATGAACTTTGCAGAAAAGTTCTACTACCTAGTAAACTATGTCTAGGAGTTGGTTAGTCAGTAGGTTGATAAATTTGATGATTATAGTGGCCAAATTTTAATCAATACTTTCATCACAAGTTATAAAAGAAAGTTTACATGTTGGGACGCATAAATTATCTCGTGACAAACACGCCAATAAAAACCTAAAATAAAAAGAGATGAACTAAGTAAATTATTTTAACAAACAGCCTCTGTGGTGTGGTGGTTGAGCAGGACAGCTCATAGCTTGGATGCGGCAGGTTCGATTTCCGCAACAGGGCAAGTGTTTGTGCACAGAAAAAAAAACGCAAATACTTGTTCTGAGACTGGGTGTTGTGGGACCATGGTCCTCGTAGTTTCTGGGTCCCTAGACACAGGGAATCCTAGTTAGGGTCCAGAATGTATGGGATTGTTGGGCATTACTATATTATTATTATTTTAACAGGCGGTGACAAGAAAATCCCGGCAGTCGACTTCTGCGCAGTGGTCGCGCTCTTTCAGAGGGAGCGCGTCGACTCCGCAGGAGGACGCTGAGGTTGACGACGTTTTTTTCTCGCCGCCGACCTCGACGTCTCCACTTACGCAGCATCAGGAAGAGGGGGATGTTACTGAGGGAGTGAAAGGGTAAGTGACAATACAACAAATATATTAATGATCAAGGTTAAGTCTATTGTGCAAAATCTTAAATTGATTTTATAAATCTTCTAGCTTCTGCCCACGGCGTTGCCCGCGCGGCCTTTAGGAAACGCTGAAGAAATTCTTTCCTAGATAGTTCAAATCCATTTCACCCGCTCAGGGAGAGAATTTCGAAAAACCCTTTCTTAGTGGAGATCTACATTTTGCAAAGAACACACTCTCCAAATTTCATGTTTCTAGGACCAGTGGTTTAGGCTGTGCGTTGATACATAAGTCAGTCAGTCAGTCAGGACTTTGAATTTTATATGTATAGATAAATATTGTCGTCTTTTTCCATATCTCTCGTACACTACTCTACACTCGTAGGTAAATATAAAAATGGTCATGATACCTAGTTTTAGAACTGTCAACACACAACAAGAAAACCCAGTATTTCTTGGATCTTCGCGATATGAATAATATAGTTATTAATTTTAACACAAGACTTGATAGAAAAAATAGGCTCGTGGTCGTCAGACACAAAAAAAAAATTCGACAAGTTTCTATTCGATTAGTTCTCGCCTCGGGGCATCCCAGAGCTAGCTCATACTTTGCTCCGAAGCTAAGTCTTCTAATTAGGCGAGGAAATGCTCCCAGTATTCTGGGAACCTTACCACGCGATGGTGAGTTGGATAGCATATTTATTCTGTAAATAATGTTCTATTAGCTGTAACTTTTTATTTATAGAATCTTGACTGGTCTAAATAATATTTACCTTCGAACAAGATGTACCGAAACAAACTCTTTCTTGAAGGTTTCTGGGACTGTCATCATAACATAACAAATGACAATCGGGACCAATTTTTTGATCAAATGTTTAATAATTTTTAAAAAAGGGGGTTTCATAAGCATCTACGGATAGATTGAAATTTGGTAGTATGGATTGGCTCTTACAATAATTACAACCAATTAAAACTGCCTATTGTAGTCCTCTGAGTTTTTTTATTTTTATTATCTTTAACTGGGTAGCTAAAACTAGATTTACGACCTTTTGTAAATGTCGTTTTACTCTCGAAAGATCTCGAAGGTTGAGGATCTCATTACACGCCACCTCTACTTAAGCACCCCTACCCCGTGACGTCACTTGCCTTCTTGCTTCCATAGTTCTGTAGCCTCAAGGTCAGATAATTTAGACTCCAATAAATTCGCTTTACAGAGCTACTTTGATTAGCGTAGTAGTTATACTAAGCAGACTATATTATTCCATTCGGTTAGTTAATATAGGCAAATTGTCACATTGGCCTATATGCAGGCTTAGCAATGCAGAATTAATTTAATGCAATTTTTCAATCACTGTTCGTCAAAAATCCCTCATTTTACACCTATGGTGTTTTTAAGTATATTTTTTGCCAACGTTTTGTTATTCTAATATAAACTATTTAGGCAACGCGTGAAAATTACGCCACTGTGCTATGTTGTACGTAAAAGAACGAAAGTTTATATTAAAAAATTTTTTTTTCTTAAAATCGTCTAAATGGGTTTTACTATGTTTCCTTACTATCGTACTTGTGTTTCCATATAACTAAAGTATTTTGGAACTCATAAAAGGTTTTTGACTCATTCAAAATTATATTGCTATGCATATCTTAAGGCGACTTTAACAGCTAGAAACTATTAAAAAAGATTGTAATCTCTGTAATACGAAATGTAAGACTTCTAGAGTGGATCACAGTTCGCTGGGTTTAATACTGGGCTATATTTCTGTAAAAGTTATATGAGTAAACACAGAACAAAAACACTATTATGTTAATGTTAGGTACCAAATTTGTTGCAGGAGCATAAGTGTTGACGACTTAGTCATTTAACGGTTTATAAAAACTTTTTTGTCTCACACTTCTTTATGGAAAATGTTTTGGTTTAAAAAAAAAAATTTTTGGTGTATACAGCAAAGGTCGATTTCTTAAATAGACATTCTGTTGCATAGACTAAACTGATAGTGATAATTTTTATATATGTAAATTTTGCTTATTAAGCATTCTACTCATCGGACTTTGTGAATTATTGTTCGTTTTGTTTCTTGCAATTTTTGATCGGGAAGTATTACATGTTAAACAAATATACAATTACAAATTAAGCACTCGCTCGCGCTCAAACAATGTCAAATAAAGCCATGAACAAATAGTTCAGGTTTTGACTAAAAGTTTCAAACAAAATATTGGCGAATGAAAAACACGCGTTTGCCGTAAAAGGTTTTCATTCATGCGTATATTTTTCAACTAACAATGGCAATTCGGCCGTCTGTTTATGTGGCGTTCATAATTGCTTAGCCACTTGTTTATTTCATGGAATGACCCTAACAATGCTTTCGTTGTACGTTAATATTTTCCCTAAGGGGAATTTACACAAACTGTTGTTGGTAAAACCAAGTAAGACCGAATAACGAGAAGGGACGTTCCTTAGTTTCCTGCAAAACATTTCCGTAATCACAACCTGCGGACTCTTTGATAAATATAGTGAATGCTTTACTTAGCGCCAAAAATGTTGTATACGTTTAGCTAAATTTTGTGTTAATTTAGCAAGTTTTTTTGTGTTAACTTTGCAAAGCGTTGTGTTCGTTTAGCAGAAATATGTGTTTTTATTTTAAATTACAATAAAATGAGTATCCAGTAGTTTTCAATTATAATTAAAAATTATTGGAGAAAAAGTAATAGTGTAGGTAAATAGGGGCCATAAATAAAATACAGAATTTAGATAACCTTCTGCGGGAAGCGTACCCAAAAAGCTGGGAACATTCCCACGTTGATTAGCTAGGCTAATTCGTTGGCCGAGGTATGTGCCAGCCTTTTAGTCACGCGTCAGCTCAACCAGGCGTCTGGAAAGCTCCTGGACAAGAAATTAATTAAAATAATAATATTGTATTAATTGATAGTTAATTAAAAACAAACTTAGCTATTTCAGTGCTGCATAATAGCAAACAACACAACACAAACATACGAGTAGCTACGCGTCGTAGTTTCACCCGCTGGAACAATAATTATAGTCAATGAAAATTGAAATTATTTTGCATACTATGTAGCATGTAGCTATTTTTTCTATTAATTATAGTCAGTTATTGCTGACACTTTTGCAATTGCAACCTTTTACGTACTGCTCGTAAATAAATAAATAAAATAAATATTTGTGGAGATTTCACAAAGCGCCATCTAGGCTCAAACTAAGAAAAGCTTGTGCTATGGGAACCAGATAACTGATAGAATATTTTTTTTTGGTAATACATACATCGAATAAAATATAACACCCACATCATGGAATTGAACCCACAATTTATAATTCAGAAGGCAGAGCTACTGCCAACTGCGCTATCAGGCAAAATCAAATAAACTGACAAACAAAACGACAATTTCGATCACGACTGCACAGTTTCAGACATCTTTAAATATATATAACTTAAAGGTGACTGACTGACATAGTGATCTATCAACGCTCAGCCCAAACCACTGGATGGATCGGGCTGAAATTTGGCATGCAGGTAGATGATATGACGTAGGCATCCGCTAAGAAAGGATTTTTCGAAATTCCACCCTTAAGGGGTGAAATGGGTGGTTGAATTATTTTCCCATAGGCCACGCCGCGGGCGAAGCTGCGGGCAGAAGCTCGTTAATTATATAGCACGGCTTAATATCAAAGGTGTAAATTATCGCAGTTTTAATACATATATAACTTGATGTTTATGATAATTTCGTGATGTATTTCAATATAACGATGATTTAATGAGAGGTTAGTGCGTATAATTAGATTTCTATTAATAATAATAATTAATGATAATAACTTTATTTTGCTACATCAAAATTAATAGCATTACATATGAAAACGAAGCTGGTTCTATAGAGAACGTGGCAAAATTGTAATACTAGCTTACAATTAGATAAATGCTTCAAAGCGAATCAAATCAAATATTTTATTAATTACTAGCTGCGTCATGTGGCTTTACCCGCGTGATAAATTTTTTCTAAACTTTCTTAATTTTTTCTTTCATAATAACCTTGTCCTGAAAATAGTAAACACAACAAAAAAGGAATTGGAGAAAAAGTGCCATCCGTTCACGCGTGATGCTATGACCAAAGGAAATAGAGATTCATTTATATATATATTATGATAAAAGAGTACATAATTTTTGTAGGATGGCGAGATAAGTTTAAAGAATAAGTAATTAGATACAAACTATCTATTTTATATTAATACATCACCGCGGTAGTTGCATCAGAAATAGGAATGCATCAAATATGCTAAAAATCTACGTATTTAATGCGTTTGATCAAACATATTTTGATTTGTAATTTGAGTAAATGATATTGTAGCTAAAAGAGCTAGCGTGGTTATACGTCAGCCCATGTGACTTTCAAAACAGGGTACTCGTAGCTAAGCAAATAAATATTAAGATTAAACTAAACAGCATTTTCATAGATGATTCTGTTAATATTTTCATGTGTTATCACATTGGGCTGTAGATAGAGTCGAATTTGAGGAAGGGCAGCATTGTTTACAGGTAGGGCGGCAGTAAAATTTTTATCATATTATATTAATTACGATTATTATATTATATTATCATTGATCTGTCCTCAAAGCGCGGGCTCCTAAATCAATCACCATGTATATCATTAACTCTAGGTCAGTGATCTACATTCGTAGACAAACTATTTCTGTGACTGAACGTGAGCATGGATCTAAGATTTTTTTTTTATCTCAAACTAAGAACAAATAATTAAAATTAGTTTTTGGTATTTTTAAGGTAGGGCATTGTGATTTCAAGGTAGGGCATTGCCCCACAATGCCCCTCCCTAGCTAGGACCGTGTGTGTTATTACTAAAGTTGGAACTGTGTTTTGGTTACAGGGCGCGTTCTCCCATCGGTTCGAGTGGGGTGGAGTACCGAAGGCCGGAGCGGAGTGTGTCTTGGGGTGCGGGGGGCGCAAGGATACACACTCCGATGCTGGAACCTTTGGCGGATAACTCTAATAGAAGACAATATGGAATGGGCGTCGTAGGAAGGTTCTTCCGGTACGTGTTTTTCTAAACTAATATTATGAAGAGATTTGGTTGTTTGTTGGCATTAAATAGGCTCAGAAACTACTGGGCCAATTTGAAAAATTCTTCTTCCATTAGAATTCTACATCATCCTTGACGAACATAGGTGATATAAAAGATTTCAAAAGAGTTTGTTATTTGTATGAAAATTCGAAAATGTAACACAACGTGTGAAAAAAAATACCAAAAAAAAACTAATCGAATCGTTATATCGCGTACGCTGCAGCAATTATTGACAATAGAGCAAAATGACTACAATTTTAAACAGGGCATCAATATCTACAAAAAAAATCCATAAGTCTAACTATTACAGTTAAGTCACAATAACTACTTTTAAGTTAATGTCAAAATAAGCAACAGCAATGCTGGTCAGAACTAGGCCATATTATTCGTACCTGGATATTAATCCTTATCCAAATAAATAAACTCTCATTCAATTTATAATTTTTGTTATATATTCGTGCAAAGCCAAGGCGGCCTGTTAGTCATTTTATAACTGAAACCACGTGGCCTATAAGAAACGAAGAAGAAATTTTTTCATAGATATTCAACCACACACATTTCACCCTCTTAGGGGTCAAATTTCGAAAAACCCTTTCTTACCTACACTTTACAAAGAACACACCCTTAAAATTTAAAGTTTTTGGGACCAGCGGCTTAGGCTGTGCATTGATAAAATAAGTCATTCAGGACTTTGAATTTTATATGCATAGATTACGAAAAAAACGATTAACTATTAATAGTTAATAATGGGTGACCACTCCAAAAAATATGTTTAATATTGACCGCTACCGTGCTTTGGTGGGCTCGCTAAGCCACGTGTCCCGGATGCCGGTGTCGTAAGATAGCAGTCTTTAAGCTAAGTCAGAAGCTATAGGCAGCTTAAAAATTCTGACACTTAACGAGAAGAAAGGAATGAAGGTTCCTTGCGGGCTTCTACTATGGTACGTTTATAATACTGCAAATATTATTATTATTAGTATTTCAGTAACCACTTGAACTTATAATGTAGCTTATTATAAAATAGAGGATTAATTACCTAATTTGGTTTTATCGGTGTACTTACACATTTTTTTTTAAATTTTAAAGATTAAGATAAACTCTACAATAATAATGACTGATCTTAAGAACAGTTTTCTTCCGCCCGGTGACGCTGTAAAGGTCGGCAGAGACCAACAGCATTAGCCCGTTCAAAAAAAAGAAAACTGATGAGTCAGGCAATTACTGTGGCAATATTATTTTCTTCCCTAGCACTAATAAAAAAAATGGTAATGATGACGTTAGAAAGATCACCAGAAATACTGAGTAAAAAATGTGGGTGTATAAAAAATTTTTCATTATCTTGATTCAGTACTACACCATCATATTTTTTCGTATCATAGCATGCATCATTTACTCATATCAAACTATACTTTGACACTTAGCATTTTACGAAGCAGACTAGTGAAAAGGAAGAATCTAATTTTGTAGGTCATTAACACTCTTATAGTGCTTTTTGTTCCTATCCCAGTATCAGTGAGTCTACAAACGTACGTACTACGAGTGTTCAAACACAAATTCGTGCCATTACCGCCCCCACTTCTACCGAATCGCCGTTGGCGTGTGTACTAAGGAACGAACGAATTAACTAGGAGGAAATTAATTAAGGATATACTCGTGTTCCCGCCTAGCTTTTACTGGCTGCTCCGTTCGGCTGTAATTGCGCCAGCCAGTATATTAATTATGTTTTTGAGCGTGAGTCATTTTATTGGAATTAATAATAGTAACGCCTAACGATCACATACATAGATCCTAGACCCTAACTAGGATTCCCTATATCTAGGAACCGAGAAACTACGAGGACCCTGGTCCCACAATACTCAGATTCAGAACAAGTATTTGCGATTTTTATTCGTGCACATATACTTGTTCAGGCGCGGAAATCGGACCCGCAACTTCCAGGTTATGAGCTAACCTGCTCAACCACAGAGGCTGTCGACATGTATTGACTTAGGGTATTTATTCAAAAATAATAGGTAGTTAGGAGATTGGTGGATTGGAAAAGTAGACAAAAAGTAGTGAGACTCGATTTGAATTAGATTTTGTTATGGTTTAGATATTTTTATGAGGTTTGCGCCCACTTATATACTTTTCTGTGGCTCTGATTAGCACAATATTATGAGATTGTATAACTCCGCGACAATATTATACGAGCAAGTTCAGAGTGTAGGTATTTTATAGATCCTGCAAAGACATTAGGGATCTCTCTGATGAGTTGGTAAATTATGGAGGAATCGGGTTTACGACCTCTTCAAATCTTTACTGTCTTTACGGGCGTAGAAGAAGTGTAATTAGTGACTTTAAGGTCTGAAAGCTGACGTTAAGGTGACGTTATAATTATGAGGTTGGATACGATAAAATATTTAATTGATCCATAATTATGTTGTTCGTTTTTATTGTCCATAATTATTGTAGTTCGGGCGCTTATGTTATAGTACATACATACATTTTACTTTCATAATATTAAAGTAAAGTATGTGTATTTAAAAAAAAAAATTCTTATATGTTAACCAGCTATGAAATCGGTTTTCTAGGAAGTAAAATAAATAAATCTTTAGGACACTCTAACAGAAAGTAATTTTTCATATTAGATAATAAGTTATCAAATTAGTTCTCTAGAAAGAAATAATCTTTATAAATAATTAATTTATTTTTGTGAGATAAATAACGGCTAAAACTCACGTCAATTAAAATTACTCCGACCAGGTTTCGGACATATTCAATGTCCTTCTGGGAGCCAGTTACTAACGCAAGCCGCGGCGGCTTTCGGGAACGTCAGCACGTAACTTAGCTAGCCGTTATTTATCTTACAAAATGTGTCATACTCACGATAGTTTTCAAACTATAATTAGTTTCTTTTAAATCTTTATAAATAGCCTGGTAATGCCTTTGTAAATAGCCTTTATAAATTTTTCTTGTTTAATTATGAGGCATTAAACTTGGTATTTTAATGAGAATAAACGGTTTGATTGCAAGGAAATAATTAATTAACATAATTTCATTATTAATTTAAAACTTTCGATATGTATAATTTACTGATACTGTAAAATTCATAACTTGGGTTTAAATTAATTGCTTTCAAGTTAACTGCCGATCGAGCAAATAAGTTTATTTCTAAGTAAGCATTATCCCTCAACTATCGAACTCGCTTTAACAAACGAACTACTAGATAAAAAAATTAATTAGTAATAGTCAGAATTAATAAAACACATGTAAAACAATTGAATTTTATTTCAACGGACTAATTTTGATTCATTATAAATTCAACCGCGATTATTAAAAAATGTGGGACCTATAACAGTTGTTCAGCCGCAATAAATGCGGACTGTTTTAATTTGCCGTACAACTGTTATAAAAAGTGTTAATAAAGCTCTCACATAAACATTTTTGTATGAGAATGCGTGCAATAATAATAAATAAACACACACAGTAAATAGCCCTCTATTCTAGCAGTAGCTTATTTATTTTTTGAACCATAAAAATACGTGGTTTGGAGCTGAATGGAAAAAACTGTGAAAAAATATTCCGAATCAAATACGAGACTACATAAGCAGTTTTAAAACTCATAATAATTACAATCTTAGTTCCTTCCTTTTATTGTAGGCAAAAGTTTAACTCATTGCTGATTTTAATACGTAAGATAAACCAACAACCATATTTGGCACGATGAATCAGCATTGCAATTCAGCGCGGCAATGCTGCCAGCGGTTACGATATACCAGTAGTAGGCTGGAGAATATTTTTTTTTATTGTAAGGAATGACGCGGTGAGCTAACAGTTCGCCTGATGTTAAGCGACACGGCTGCCCATATCAGTTGCAGTGTCGCTCGGAACTTTAAAGTACAGAGTTTTGTGTGACACTGCACTGCGCACGTCATTCTGAGACATCAGGACAATCTAGTAATATAAGATTACTAGACTGTGAGATCAGGTCGTAAGTCTCATTTGCCCAGTAATTTCGCTAGCTACAGTGCCCTTCAAACCGGAACGCAGCAGTGCTTGCGCTACTGCTTGGCGGCAGAATAACTGGCAAAGCGGTGGTACCTACCTAGACGAACTTTGCAGAAAAATCCTACCACCTATTAATAATATGGACTGCTTATAGGTAATTGCGGGTAGTATACAGTTCAAATGTTTTTTAAATCTAAATCTAACGATAAGTACCACATTTAGAATATGTATTTTGAAACAGTATAAATGATATTTTTCGAGTAAGATATTAATGTGTATGCATGATACAGTTTTGCACTTTCCCGCTACTGTACAGCAAGCTTTGGTCACTGACGCCTATTAAGGGCATCGATCCATAAGGTAATTTATTAAAGACCACTCGCAAAGTGGTTCTGTACGCGTGCAGTGCATATATTTTACTATATGACCTCGTTTTTTATCGATTCATTTTAACACTAGTTCCGCCCTACGGTTTCACCCGCAGATACAAAGTATTCTATGTGCTAATCCACCGTATAAGCTATTTGTATTCTAAGTTTCATTAAAATGCATTCAGTAGTTTTTGCATAAAAGAGTAACAAACATATAGACAAAAACTTTTGCGTTTAGGACATTTTTTAGTAAGGATAATTAAGAGATGGTTTTCGTAAATTTTATTCTTTTAATACGTTTTTAGACATCGAAACAGCAGTGGCCTTTTTACAATAATTGTAATGATGCAATAAAGCTAAGACAAATAATGATACATTGATTATTTATTTTAATAATAAGTCTAGCGCCTTGGTGTTGGATAATGTATTAAGTGTACTCTATTTATTATTACTTTTTACTGTTATCACCTATTAAAAAAGGTATCTTACCCAATATAACAATACAACTTAGTACGTTTTAATTTTTTTTGTTAAGTAGCCGGTTACGATACGAAGTGAGCATAAAAAAATATAGCTTATAGCTTAACAAATACCAACGCTTTTAATTGTGCATCTAACCATTTAAAAACCTCGATTATAACTTATTTTTTCGTTTCACCGTGGCATAATAAAACATTTTCTAACCAAGAATGTTTTAGCGAGGGTTTCATTAATTGAGGAAGTTCTTGATTACTGCCGGACTTACAGGCAATTTCTTAGAATAACATTCAAAGAACACTCGCAACAATTTGAAACGTAATGATTCAGTAATTCCAAGCCAGAGCCTGTTTATCTACTTTCAAGCAATTACTTATATTAATGCGTTGCGTTGATGTTCAAGCGGCACACGTAATTTAATTGACTGACAAATTGCCGCTTCAATCCTCATATTAGTCAGCTGTACGTATATATTTGCTTGATTAAATTACGGGAAGTGTATTTTTTTTTGTTTTTGGTTTGGCTCCACACTTTTGTGTATTTGCCAGTGTCAAGTAATTAATAATTTCTCGAGTTAATTATACGTATCCATGTCAAGTCACAGTCCAAGTCATCAAGTCAAGTCATAGTCCAGTCTAGTCAAGTCATACTCCTAGTAAATTGGTGTCAACTTTACCAGAATCTTCTATGGAGTTTTGGAAACAACACGAAATGAAACGTTTCACCATCATTATACCACTTTCCTACACTCATGCCCGTAATCCAGCGCTAAACGAATAAAATGCCACCAATTTTATGCACTAACATTAAAAATAACACAAGTTTTGGAAAATAATACAATGCGGTGACGCGATCTTTTCGTTTTCCCGCCAAAACTCCGGGAAGTGTATTATCAAGGCAAACAATTAGTGACACGTCTAGTGTCACAGATGTACGTGGCCTGCGCTGACCTCTTAGCATCAAAGTTAAAAAATAAGAAATGTTAAATATGTACCATAAATTTCCTTTTCGCTAAAGAAAAAGATGAAAGCATATTAGCATGGTGATATTTTCAAATACTGGTCTGGCCGTCACCCTGAACTTGAGAATTTGTTCTCAAGAACTTTGGTTTGCCACTCCAGCTAACTTAAGCACTAGATGCACTAGCTCCAGATGTAGCAAAGCACTTGTTGGAGATGAGGATCACGGAAGCGACAAGAAAAAGATATAGTTCTAAAACTGAACATATATACACCGAATTAAAGGGTAAAAAAAAATAAAACAAATATATCACAGAAAATTGGCCACCTTCTGGCTTTTACTGTTGACACCGAATAAAAATGACACAAACTTAAAAAGAGAATACATAAAATAAAAACCTAAGATATACAGCCTTCATGAGCGCGTCGCTAACAGCACTATTTCTAGTAATTGTTGCTGTTGTTTTTTTATGTTAATGAATGAAATGAAGGGCTAGTCATTCACCTGGTGTTAAGTGACAGGGCGGCCCAAAACAGTTGTTCTGTCACTCGAAACTCTAATCTAAAGTTTCACGTGATCCTGTACTGCGCACGTCATTCTGAGACATCAGCAGTCTAGTAATAAGATTACTAGACTGAGATCAGATGATAAATTCTCATTGCCCAGCATTTTCACTAGCTACAGTGCCCTTCAAACCGGAAACATAGTAGTATTTGCATATTACTGCTATGCGGCAGCATAACTGGCGAAGCAGTAATCCAGACAAACTTTGCAGAAAAGTCCTACCATCTAGTAAAAAAGGTCAAAAATGGTCATAAAAAATATCATAAAATATTTTTGGTAATTTAAAAACAAATCATGACCGGTGAAAAAACCATTCTGTATATATGGACCAAGAACACTTTGTGGAATTAAACATAACTTTCGAACAATGTAAAAACCGATTCTAATTAATCTTACTTTGCAACGTAACTAGCGAAGTCCATAGGATTAAAAATAATTCTGAAACAGCGGCGCACTTGATCCAGTTATATTTTACCTGCAGCCTCAATATATTACCCTGTTTACGAGAACTTCCATTTAAAACTTGCCGTAATGGGTTTTTGAATTAATACCTCGTGGATATGACGTGGGTTGTTATTTATGATATAACGCGCTATTGCCGATCTTCCTGTCCGGATATACCGGATATCCTGGATCCCTGTGGAGATTTTGTTCAACAATATCAATGGTAATCGACACACAAATCATTGTTTCAAAGCGATTTCCTTTCTTGTCACCAAAATGTCATGTTTTATATAAAATGTTTTCACATCCTTATATGTAACGTACTCATTGATATTTACGTTTACTATTTTTTTCACTTTTTTCATGAACATGTAGGAATAAAGGTTTGTGCGTAGATTGAAACCTATATAAATATAGGCCTTCAGCAAGTGCACCGGGCTGTGTCTGGAACAAGAATGCTTCGTAGTACACTGAGCGGTCCCTTTTTATAGCCAGATGGTTGGGGGAGCGATGACAGTTGCCGGTGTTGCCACTGTAATAAATTTAAATGCTGCCACAGGGTAAATTACGGTACTGCCCGCTGCGCATAGAGTTTATAACTGGACGTTGCCGCCGTCAAACATGTGTCGTGGTTTATACGGATTCATTGAGAGCGATGCTGAATTTTTCCACGGGAACTCTTCATTTTACGAGATATAAAGAAACCTATAATGATCTTAGTAGTGTTAGCAATATTTGTCCACAATGCTAAACAAACAGACAAATATATTTTTTTTTATATATAGGTAGCCATATACCTACATATGGAATTCCTTTCTTTTCTTAGTGCATCAAAAATTTGTTTTTATGTTATGTGCCCCTTTTATGTAACATGTAATGTCTTACTTCTTGGCAAAGGCCTTCTCCATTCCTTCTAAGTATTATGTGTCGTGCATAAATTAAAATATATAGAAATTCTACAGACTGTAAATTATCAGTAGCACAACTTAATAGCTACAGACAAGTTCATTACTTCATTATTTACTATAAAAAATACCCAGTTTTTGTACGATTTAAAGTGCGAGTAATTTTATAATGAAAGTAAAAGCGAAATAGCGGCATAGGAGTGTTAAAACTGCTCGTTTTTATATATTTACTAGCTGACCCGGTAAACGTTATTTTGCCATATAAATTGAAAAATAAGGGATGGTGAAAGAAGGTAGAAAATTTAGTGTTGTATGTATTTTTTAATGCCACATTATAAAAATATAGAAATAAATATACGCTCCGAAAAAAAATTGGCCTTGGCTACTATCACTGAGGAGGATGAAAAATAGATAACAACATATTCTCAGACCTACCAAGACTGAATATAAAGTTTCATCAAAATTGGTTCAGCTGTTTCGGAGGAGTATGGTAACAAACACTGTGACATGAAATTTTTAATATATATACATAGATTGAAAAGAACATAGCGTATTACTTTTGTTCACAGACGTTCACTCAGGAAATCAGTAGCACATCAAGAAGAAATAGCGCGACAATTGGACGAGCTCACCGACTACCGGCCTTATTTTACGTGGTGGGTCAGCACGGCTCAAACATTGGTGCTACTTATTTCATTGCTGTGCTACGGTTTCGGCCCAGTAGGCTTTGGCAGGCACACGCACTCTGGACAAGTGCTCGTCAAAAGCTTGAGCTTACAACAGGTAAATTTCTAGAACCTTTGAAAGATTTTTAAATAAATAAATAATAGCGCCCAACGATCACATACATAGATCCCGGAGCCTAACTAAGATTTCCTGGGACCCAGGAACTACGAGGACCATGGTCCCACAACACCCAGACTCAGAACAAGTATTTGCGCTTTTTTTCTGTGTACAGTTACTTGTCCTGCTGCGAGAATCGAACCCGCCGCCTCTGGGCTTTGAGCCGACCTGGTCAACCACCACACCACAGAGGATGATTTACAGTGAACCAATCAGAACACCTTTGTATGCGTTGGGTGCAATAAACAAGCAGCCGCTAAAAATAATTTTGTTCAGCTATAGACGTTTCAGGTAGATAGTGAATTTGATCAGATTACAGTACAATGAATTAATATGTGTCATATCGAACAGCCTTCCGAAGAGCCCCTCTATATACCTAAGATCCTGCAGATTATCTACTAATTTACAGATTAACTAACCGGATTATATGTAGTCTGCATTCATTTGTTTTATCTATTAGTTGTGTGAGTGTTTTTTATTTAATAGAACATTTCCTCTCCTCAAATACAAAGAGTTTTGAGGGAGGTAACCACTTAAACAATCACTCGCACTAATAGTCACACTTTTATTAAAAATGAGTTCGTAAAGTAGCGAGAACAGACCAGTTTGATATACACAGTAAATGCATGCATGCATATCAAACTTATCGGTTAATACCAAACTATAAAGATATGCTTTTATTTTTCTATTTCCACTATACACATCCATTGCTTCCAAAACATTTGGAATCGGCTACACTTACATCCTTTCACTTGAATAATTTATTTTATCTACCGTCACCCATAAAATATTTAGGTCTCGCTGTCGTACCCCTAAAATTAGAAATTCTCTTGGCCTCATTTACCGCGTAAAATATGAAAGTAATTTGATCCCAAACTTATGGAGCTGGAAGCGAACATCTGAAGTCTTTTTGAAAATATGCAAACTATTTCCCCGTCTTTATTTTTGGGAGACGCTATTTAACAACGTATACCCAATTTGTATCCCGAGAGGGCGAAAACTCGGAAATTTCGTTTCTTTCTACGCGACTTAGTATAACAAGGTTAAATGAGCCAAAGCTTTTAGACAAAACACGCTCCACCAGATTTAATGCTTGAGAAACCGCTCAAGACAAATACATTGCACAATATTTACCATATGGATTTATTACAGCGACATCCCCCACCGTGTTTTTCTACGCCACTCTAATATGACTTTCGTTGCCGTCATACTTTATTTTTCTAATGTTATAAATAATAGGGCTTATTGTAATAACAATTAGGTAGCAGTAGGTTTATATAATTATAAATAATATACACTCATGTAAGCATAGTCTAAAACGACTCTATAAGTAAGATTATTAATAAGCGAGCGGCGCTATGTACTATGTAGGTCACAGTTTTTGCTGCTTAGAGCAGTCTTTCGTGATGTGCCATCTTTTAGAAACGTATGACCGCAAAGGGGTCTGGTTGTCTATAATTTATTTGGGGTCAGTGCTCTTTTTGTGGTTTAATATTAAATGCCTTACGTGCCAAGCTCGTATCTCTCGGTTCAAAGATAGGCTATTTATGAGATTTTGCGTCTAAGCTGTGGTTGGGGTTAGACTTAGGAGATTTGCTTTCATAGAGAATTTATTAAGCGATTTCAGTTTTAGATTACTCAGACAAAAGAACGAATACCTACGTAAAGCACTTTGATCCAGTCTTTTTCTTTCAAGTAAAATTATTTGAATAAGTTTTATCATAAATCGTATTCCAAGGTTTTATTATTATTGGCAGCCGCAGATTTTATTTGTAGTTAAACGCAAATTTGTCTGCAAAATATAAAATTTACGTTGTCACTTTCGATTTTACGATAGCAATCAAAATGATAACCTACTTTTGGAGTTTAATAAATTTGTGCTACAACTCATAAGCCTTTTTAAATAAATTACATAATTTAAAATTGAGGCTATATTTAAGCTGTTATTTGGTTTCAAAAAGCTAAAATAATTACAGCACTTAAATTTTGTCCTATTACAGGGCATTGAAAAAAACAGTGGTAATAAAAACGTATCCATTGAAATTGTGTTAATTAATTATCTGAACTGTTTTTAGGTTGAATGGGAGGAGCCAGCGTCATTTTGGCTGGGGCCACGGGCAGCGGATTTAATACACTTGGGGGCGAAGTTTGCTCCTTGCATGAGGCGGGATGTGAGAATAGCTCGGGCGATAGCTGCTTCGGCGAGGAGGGAGCGAGACACCGCATGCTGCATACGGAACGATGACTCGGGCTGTGTGCAGTCTTCAAAGGCTGATTGTTCTGTGAGTTTCAATTTGAGATAAAGCTATGCGTTTTCAGAAGCGCGGAACAAGGCTTAGGGTAGCTACAAATAAATATATTTACTGAACATCGTCTAGTGGATCAGCTTTGTGATTATAAGCGATCTCAGTGTGTTCAGAAACGCTTGAACCAATCCATGATGATTAAAATATAGATAAATATGTTTCCATTTTAAAGATTTTCTTTCACAGTCCATATTATTGTTTATTTATTTTTTTAAATTATTGTGGACATTTCACACAACGTCATCTAGACCCAAACTAAGCAAAGCTTTTTCTATGAAAACTGGTAGAATATATAGATACTTTTTGTTTGTAAATACATGCATAGATTACAATATATAACAACCAGACACAGAACAAACACCTATATTCATCACACAAACGTTTGTTCTGGGTAGGAATCGAACACACAACCTACGGTTCAGAAGGCAGAGCCACTACCAACTGAGCTATCAGGCCAGTCGATTATTTAATGGAATCTGTAAATAAGCCATCTATATGCATACAGATTAGCTCAGTTTTATAATAACTAACTAACCCCAAAAGTAGTACCTATTAACAAAACGCTCATTGGAACCATAAAATTTCATGTATATTAGGTCTTTACCTATGAAATTGCCGTTTTGTTTGAAAAAAGTTAAAGTATTTTTTTTTCGAACTTATTTATTTCTTTTATTCAAAGTAATCACCCCTGCATTCAATGCATCTTTGCCAACGCTGTGGCAGTTTATGGATGCCCTTCTTGAAAAAATCAGCAGGACGGGAGACAACAAACTCTTCAAAGGCGTTTTGTACTGCCTCTCGGGAATTGAATTTTTTTCCCGCTAAAAAGTTGTCCAACTTTTGGAAAAAGTAATAGTCGGTAGGCGCAAGATCTGGTGAGTACGGCGGATGAGGGAGAGCTTCCAAACCCAACTCATGCAGCTTAGAGACGGTCTGTTGTGCAGTATGGGGTCGCGCGTTGTCGTGAAGTAGCAGTGGAGACGACCGATTGACCAAAGCTGGTTGCAGACGTGCGAGTTTCGCCATCATTGTGGTCAGTTCTTCAATGTACACATCTGCAGTAATGCTCTCACCGTTTTGTAAAAACCTATGATGAATCACACCAGCACTAGACCACCAAACTGTGACCATCACCTTTCTAGGGGTCATTTTTCGTTTTGCACATTTCTTTGGTACCGAACCAGGATCTAACCAACTTGCTGAGCGCTTTCGATTGTCAAAAAGAATCCATTTTTCGTCGCACGTAGCAATTCGGTTCAAAATTCCTTCATTTCTGTGCCTGTTAAGCAGCGCAAGGCAAGTCTCGACGCGTACGTTGCGCTGGCGATCGTTAAGTTCGTGGGGCACCCATCTATCAAGCTTTTTTATCTTGCCAATCCGTCGCAAATGGAACAATATTGTTTTGATGCTAACATCAAAAGCTGCTGCCAGCTCAGGTGTAGATTGAGATTCATCAGCTTCCACAATCGCCTTTAATTCATCATTGTTGACCAAAGTTTCCGGACGACCAAGAGGTTCATTTTTCAAGTCAAAATTCCCAGAACGGAACCGAGCAAACCAATAACGGGTTGTACGTTCGTTTGTACAGTTCTCTCCGTAAACGTCGTTGATGTTACGTGTCGTTTGTGCCGCGTTGGTGCCACGACGGAACTCATATTCCATAATTACACGAAATTTCAAAGTATCCATTATGAGGAAAAATGTCGAAATGTAATGAAAATACAACGCTAATCAATAAACAAAAGACTTATATTGTAAATAGAATGTCATATTTTTAAAACAAAATTAATTTGAATTTAGAATTCATAGCCAATCAAAACTTTTTTTTGTTTGAAAAAGTCTGTACTGCAATACGGCAATTTCATAGGTAAAGACCTATTATTTACCAAACATTATCCTAACAACACTGGATTACTATTTCAAAAGAAATGACATGAATATTCATGTTATCACCTATTTACCCTATCTACCCTGACACAATATTATTACTGACATTGGAATTTTAATATGACAATTATGCGCATGCCTACAAACAGATAAGAGGATTAATACCAAAGGTAAGCTGGATTAAAAGTATTTAGTATGATTAATAATAAAATATACTCTGTAATTTTTAATAAAAGTTCTAATTTTTATAACAAAATTGTATCAAACTCTTGTATATTTATTTTAATCGTGAGATTAGATGGGTAATCAGATATTTTTGAAAGTAAAAATAGCATTGATTCTACTTAAAATCTTTAAGCCTATTCGATACTTTTACATGTATAACCTAATTAAATTATGTAAATATATCTACGCAGAGTTGGCCAAATTAATGAAATCTCAAAGGTTACCTACCCTTTTGCGTTAAAAGGTTGTGTTTTTGGTAAATATTAGGTTAATTTTGAAGAAAAGAAAACCACTGTGTTTTTGTAATCATGAAAAAACACCTAATGCTAGACAACTAAATTAACCATTCGTTAAGTTTATATGAGTACGTTTGAGATATTATATAATTTTGCAGAACACGATATCAACGTGGAAAAAATGGTCTTCTGGGGAGAGTGGTCCTGGAGGGCGGATATCAGGGTCTGTTTGTGGGCTGGATCCAAAGTAAGTACTTACAAAGTTCATAAAAGCTTTCATTCCATTCTGTCTACATATATATCTTAGTAATTTACTTAACTTACTTACCTACTGCCAACTTCTGTCACTTCTCATTTACTAAATTGTTTTATTTGTATACTGGTTCGCACAATTCGTTTTAATACTTTTGTTTATTGTATTTTAATTTTAAGTATGTGTATTAATTACTATTTACACAAATATATGTTTATATTTTCTTTATAATTTAGAACATTGATGTATGTCTGTTCCGTGGCTTCACCAAACGGTCCCAACGGAAGACCAGCGCCGGTTCGTAAGAACTAGCAACATGCTGAGTTGGGGCC
Source organism: Ennomos fuscantarius (assembly GCA_905220475.3). Taxonomy (NCBI): domain Eukaryota; kingdom Metazoa; phylum Arthropoda; class Insecta; order Lepidoptera; family Geometridae; genus Ennomos; species Ennomos fuscantarius. The sequence goes on from HG992033.1 coordinate 5,902,889, forward strand.
GGTTTGTGACAGAACTTGAAAGCGACGTTCTTAGGTAATTTTAATTTTCATGTATTTTTCTATGTCCTTGTTCTGTTACAAAATAAATTTTCTTTCTTTCTTTCTTCTTTCTTTCTTTCTCATTCAATGCAGTGCATTTTAATGAATGAAATTATTTTGGGTTAGGTAGTACTAGGTGGTAGGACTTTGTTGCAAAGTTCGTCTAGGTAGGTACCACCGCTTTGCCAGTTATTCTGCCGCCAAGCAGTAGTGTGCAAGCTCTACTGTGTTCCGGTTTGAAGGACACTGTAGCTAGTGAAATTACTGGGCAATTGAGACTTTATGATCTGATCTCACAGTCGAGTAATCTGAAAAAGACTGCTGATGTCACAGGATGATGTGCGCAGTGCAGTGTCGCTTGAAACTCTATGTTTTAGGGTTCCGTGTGACACTGTTCTGTTATGGGCGGCCGTGGCGCTTAACATCAGGTGAACGACCAGCTCGTCACATCATTCAATAACATAAAAAAAACTTATAAATAGATTTTATCTTCATTATTTTGAGGCTTTAAAAATAATTATGGATGTTATATACCACGCGCGCCTGGCACGATAGTACAGTGGTACTTATCAAATCATTTATTCATCAAAAGACTTTGTAGTCATCATAAGGGATTGGCAACAAATTGGTAAATTGAATCAATATCGGCGATCCAAACAAAACTATCTCCCGTTCCAGGTTTTGCGAAGCACCGCGTTCTATAGCACCGCACGAGTGGCCAGACGACATCACCAAATGGCCGATCTGTCGGAAGTCAGTTCTAGATGGATCGGCCGCGGCCGGCCGGGCGGGCCATGCAGCTGAACATATGGCGTGCGAGGTCATCGGCCATCCATGTTGTATAGGCGTGCACGGACAGTGTGTGATTACCACGAGAGAGCATTGCGACTTCGTCAAAGGGTATTTTCATGAAGAGGCCTCGCTGTGTTCTCAGGTATTTAATTTAGATTTTCTGAATTTTTAATACAATGGCTGTAATAAGGCTCATAAATTGTGAGGTAATTACCACGAGAAAGCATTGCGACTTTGTCCAGGGCTATTTTTATAAACTTCGCTGTGTTTTCGGGTATGGCTATTTTTCGGACTGAATCTTGGCGTTGTCATTATTATATTCGAGTGTGAGGTCATAAACCACTCGTACTATACGTATTAAAAAATTTCAAAACTAAATTTATGAATGGGTAAAAGACGTGACCATATATTGTAGAGTATCTAAAGTAAAACATCATCAATTATTATTAGCCTCGTTTGAGGCTCATACCTTGTCTCAACGGGCCATTTAGCTAGCCTATTGTGTATTTATAGTGGTGCATAATTAAGGTGGATTCCTCAGTCTGATCACATTCTATAAACAAAATCAGGAGCTGTTTTTACTATACACCTTATGCCTAAAATAGACTTCTACAGGTTGAAAATGTTTGTATTCTATAATTCCAGGTATCCTGTTTGGACGATGTCTGCGGCATGCTCCCATTCATGCGGCGGCGTCGCCCTGACCAGTTATACAGGGCGTGGACATCACTTTTCGTTCACGCTGGCCTCTTACATTTAGCTGCGACGCTGGCGTTGCAGTGGCTGTTTATGAGGGATCTTGAGAAGATGGCGGGCCCAGTTCGAATAGCGGTAGTTTACTTGGGCAGTGGTGTTGCTGGCAACATGGCGTCGGCCATCTTTGAGCCTTATAGAGCTGAGGTGAGGATCATTGACCATGAGTGAGATGGAAGTAAACATGGAAGTCGATTTGTGTGACAAGTGACTTTGTATAAGACAAGACCCTTGTTCATTGAAATAATCGCAATACATATTTCATTTCGGGACGAAATGATGGCAAGACTTCAACCTAAGAAAAAGTTGGAGCTGTATTATTTTGGCTACTCGTTCACACATGCCCAATATTCCTGGTTCTGCTAGCTCAAATTCCCTTTAACTTGTTCATAAAGATCAAATTTTCAAATAAACACTATGTATGGTTTTGAGAGTTACAGCAGAAAATTGGTTCTTTTTTATTATAATGATGAATGCTTTGTATAATTTCTAGGTGGGACCCGCAGGATCACATTTCGGCTTGCTAGCTGCTCTAATGGTGGAAGTGATCGGGGCGTGGCCTCTCTTGAGGCATCCGCGACGGGCGCTTCTCAAATTAATCGGGATTGCGTTCGCCCTCTTCCTCCTTGGACTACTGCCGTGGATAGACAATTTCGCGCACGTTTTCGGTTTTGTGTTCGGATTTCTGTTATCGTACGCGTTGTTACCGTTCATCACGTTCGGGCCGTACGAAAGGCGACGGAAGATAGTGTTAGTGTGGGTGTGTTTGGTGTCGGCTGGTGCGATGATGTGCGCGTTGATTGCGTTGTTTTATGCGGCGCCGGCGTACGAGTGTGCGGCTTGTGCGTATTTTACGTGTTTGCCGTTCGCTCCGGATATGTGTGCGTCGCAGGACGTGCGCGTGCGGCAGCTGGACGGGGTATGACGGCAGGCGGCCCGGGCGCCCCCGCCGCCGCCGTCGCCGCCCCCTCGCCCTGCCGCGCGCCCCCCGCACTGTCGTGTCGTCTCACTCTAGCCCGCCATAGTCGCATGTTACCGTCGCCGTCACACGCACCGTGCTCGTTTCACAGTACGTAGACACACTTTTACGGGTAGATAAAAGATTTGTTTTAGTTTTAGTTTTTAAAGTTTCGGAGTTTGCAACCCTAATTCATTGGTCAGAGTTTGTCATGTAAGTACCTGTTTTTTGAACAGTTTTGACGGTTACAACTGTAACCGTTAAAAAAACACGTTACGTTTCATGTGCCTGATTAATTAACTGGTATCCTAGACGTCGATGATATACATATGACATAGATGTTATCAAATAAACAAATAAACTTGCAATAAGGATTAGCAATAATTGGAATATAGCGGTGATTACCGTGTAATAATAAACTATGAGGGTATATAGAAATAAATAAGCGACCGTAGTATGTGCTACGGGTCGTAGCACCGCTACGTCCTCACCACCAAAGGAATTTTCGTTGTGAAATAGCTGTGTAATTTTTTTCTTTTCGTTATTATAGTAACGTGTATCTTCGTACTGTGACGTGACATTATAAATATAGTTCGGCCGATTCGTGAGAGTGCGCGCACCAATCTTAAACCAATGCGTTCGTTCTTTATTATTATAATCTTTCGGAATAGACTTGTAAAGGTGTATGAATATTTCGTAACTTATTTATCTATAGAAACCCATCGTTGCGTGTCACAATTTGTTAAACTACGTGTTATTTTTTAATGAATAATTAAGTACGAGTATGAGAAACGCGGGTCGAATTATTTTTATAGGAGTTTGAAGCCATTGTCAGCGTTGCTTCCCAAATCACTTACTTTCACACAAATTTATATATAATAAATAATTCATTTTCAAAAATAATTTAAGTAAAACCTCGGCAAAAATACCTTACTTTCAAAAATTGCTTTGTGTAAAAGTCATCATAGATTTGTAGTAAGAACATAATTAAAAAATCATATTGATTTACCAAAGTGGTCCCTAAAGGTTATAATCTTGACCTTTGCCTTATACCTTTTACCACCCTCCGATAGTAAACACGCGCGACATAATTAAAACATTACGACCCGTGCACGCAACGAGCTGTTCACTCGCTACAAATAATAAAACTGATATATTTTCGTATTAAATAAAAATATATTCGACCCAAAATGACATTATTCATAAAAATAATTGTGCTAAATCCACAGGTAAATATTTATCTAACGGACACGATGTAATGTTAAATGTACATATTCTGTAATATAAATATAACGTACTTATGATACTTAAGTGAGATTTGTGTGTGATTATGATTTGTATGAATACATCTTACGGGAAGTGTTTGGGATACTTCTGGTTTATAAAGTGATAAACAATTTTCAATTTCCAAACCATTTTTAGCGATATTTAAATGTGTGTAAATGCAGGTGGTTTTTTGTATTGACAAAATTTTAGAAAATGCGAATTCCACAGAATATAACGCTGGTGAATCGTAAAGTTGGGTTGATAAAAAGTGTTAACAGATTTAAAGCCAAAAAGAAAGCTTAAATGAATATAAAAATATATACATCGTATCGTTTTCTCAAGGAGTAGAAGAGGCGAGAAGAGAGTATAAATATTTTTGTTTAATTTTTTTTGTATATATCAGGGGTTCTTTATGGGTTCCAAAATATAAAACTATAGGCCGCGCACCGGGCCGTGTCCGGAGCAAGAATGATCTGTAGGACTTTTTTGAACGATCTAATGCTGTTGGTCTCTACCAAACGTTACAGCTTCACCTTCGCTTAAGGCACCCAGCCAACAAAGGCGCCCAGCCAATGATTCGTAGAACACCGAGCGCTCCCTTTTTATAGCCAGATTTCCACCCATCTCAACGATGACAGTTATTGGTATTGCCATTGTACGGTAGGGTTATGGTACTGCCCGCTGCGCATAGAGTTTACAACTGGACGTTGCCGCCGTCATATATGTTTAAATATTATTATTTGTTGAGATGTAACAACAAAAAGCTTGTATTGCGATACAAATGAAGAATCCCAACGTGTTCCCGTAACTGTGTCAAAATATACATAATTTAGTATATTACTAAATTGTAAATATCATAATAAAATTATATTTGATATTTTCATCTATTAAGTTCACCGTACGTTAAAGAATACAGTCTCTATAAATCTCACATTAAATTTTAATTTTGTCATATTTCATAGCTGTATAACCAAATCTGCGTAGGAATATACGTATTTATACTCGTATTATTTTGTAATTATTCTAGTGTTTTATTACAGCGCATGTTAGGGCGTTTCGCTCACCTATGGTTTATTGGAACTACTTTATCATGATTTACTACGAATTTACATTATAATTAGTCTGTATACAGTGATATTTTAGTTTGTGTAAATATAATAGATTGAAATGTGACAGTTATTTTGGTACTTACTTTATGGGAATGGTAATCGAGATCCATTTAATATCGAATCATTAATTATTGACTGACCCGATAGCTCAGTTGGTAGTAGCCCTTCCTTCTGAACTGTGGGTTGTGGGTTCGATTCCCACTCAGGACAAACATTTGTGTGGTGAACATAGGTGTTTGTTCTGTGTCTGGGTGTCATATTGTATTCTATGTATGTATTTACACACATAAAAGTATTTATGTATTGCATCAGTTATCTGGTTCCCATAACACAAGCTTTGCTTAGTTTGGGGCTAGATGGCGTTGTGTGAGATGTCCACACGTATTATTATTTATTTATTATACTTTTCTCCCAGTTTTAGGTCTCTTTATTTATATTAATTGATAAATATGTTAAGCTGTGTCGATGTCTTAAACTAATAAATAGCGAAGATAAAACCCATCGGTGCTTAAGTTTAGTAAACAATCACTGACAGTTACATTTCGTCGTTGCGCGTGCAAAAGTCGCTATGTGTTATTTAGTTATTGATAATTTCTCGAGTTTTAATTAATTAATATATAACGTGTTCATATGGAACTTTTGATATATGAATAACACATAGCTAGATTTCGTAACTCTTTAAATATTGCATTTATCACAAAGCTCTTTTACAGTATGTTTGTATCAAAACAACGATTAAAACTGCATCTAAAACGGAAAATAACTAAATAGCACATAGCAAATTTTTTACGCGCAACGACGATTTGTTGCTTTACGTAAGTTTTATCACAAACAACAAATACAAATAAAATAGTAGCAAGCATCAGACCTATTATCTGACAAGATAACGAAGAAAATATTTAAATAAGTAAATATGTTGAAGTAGAAATGAGTAAAATTTGTATTCAAAAAGCAACTTTATTTCTACTATATTGGTTCCAACTTATAAGTACTTAAAACCAAACCTACGACACAGATCTAATAATAATAAAACAATAAAATGGTAGGGCCAATGCATGCGATAATTTTCAAAATAGAAGTGTCTACCAAAGTTTGCGTTTTTGAGATGCACTCTGTGCACGGTTTATAGCAGTTGTGTTTTGATCGCAGTTGGACGCGCTTTAACCCTTTTAGTATTCCAGACAAAATCTTCATTATTTTCTAGTTCGTTTATTATTTATTGCAATGTATAACCAAGTATAAAGAAACTATAGAAAACTTTGTACTAAATGTTGTGAAAAGTAACTCGTGTACATAAGTGGCTCTCGATTACTTTCTCTAATTTCCCAGTGAAATTATCTCGAAGTGCCCTTTCGCCCGGCGGCCAGGCGGACTGTTTTCAAACATTAATTCTAAGAAAAACTTACATAATTGTACATTGTGAACATACACTAATATTACACGTAATTTTAAGGAATGGTAATGTAATCTTATTGTAAACTAGCATTAATCGAACAAGAAACCTTATTATCATAATATCATTGTGTTTTATTTTGCAAAACTTGCGTGAAAGTTGTTTGATTAAGAGAGTTGCGTGAGCTAGAAGCGAGAATTGGCAAGAGAATGATAACTTTACACCTTTGCATTTTGTTTGAATACAGTCTAGTGCTTTTGGTTATTTTTTCGTACAAAAGTGAGTAGCCGAGCTTGAATATGTACTAACGAAGGTTTCCGATCTTTGAAATAGTTTGTTGCGAAAAACAAGTCCCTTGAAAATGTATAGGCACTGAATTATTTCGTTTGTTCCATGAAAATTGGCGCCCAAACTCTGGTACTTATTTCGTAAAATGGACTCTATAAACTCACAGACTGGGTACAGATACGCACTTATATTTGCGTTGTCCTACATGGATCCCTTTTGTGTTGCAACTTATTTTATGTCTATTAAGCTTAGTTTCCTTACTGAATCTTCAATTAACATACTTTTAATTCAGTAGATTATCTATGATATAATCACATACGATCAGTTATTACTTTTACTTTTTCCTCGTCTCTAATCTTGTTTTCTTTAGATAATAATATCACGACGCCTTTCCTCGCTTTTAGTACGGAATGGTATGATTAGACTACGTACCACTAATCAATACCAAACCTGTATAATAGTATAGGTCTGCGACCGGTCTGAGATTATTGTAAGTCATAACTATACTAAATCAGTACAGTTTTAGAATCACGTGCAGATAAGATCAGGTCACTATGATGCAAACACATCTTATTTTACGATTTTGTAACAGAAACGAAACGTTTCTTCATTGCGTATTATTATAATAAAACATTTGACCATGTCAAAGTATTGATTGATCGCTTACAGGAATATTTTGTTGGTTATTGTAGTATGATCTAATATAAGCGCCATAGAGACTATTTTACTTTTCAAAGTCCATTTTCAGAAATAGATATGCCATGGAGAAAAATTAAGGCCATGTCACCAATAGAGTTCTGATTGTTGATGGTAAAAAGGTAGAGGAAGACCAAAAAAAGTGGTTGTGGACTGTGCGAAAAATAATGTGTGCCAAAGACGTGAAAGTTGAGATAACGTATGACAGAAATGAGTGAAAAAAAAACATGCTACATCATCGACCACGTTTAAATGATATATGGGTAGATGGATTATGAGTTAATTTCGAGCTGAATAATATTTTTAAATGGGTAATTAGTTAATTAAATAGTTTCATTAAGTATACGGACTTAGGACGAGACTTAGAAAGAAAGAAATAAATCAACTTCTAATCAACTTCGGAGACCACTTGGTTTTGAATTTCATCTGAATTTTTATGCGTTTATATTTTCGCTCATATCAATTATTTCACATCCATCGTCTATCATTAAACCATCACCATCGCCACTCCATCTTCGACCGTGTCGAGTCATCAGTAGAGACAATAGTCGAAATTTATTAGCCTGAGTTTTTTTTTAAACTTCATACCCGATTTTAATTAACTTTACTGAATAATAGTATTTAATGGGATCTTCAAAGCACATTCAATTTTAAAGTTTTTACCTTCAATTACCATTTTCTCCTCCTATACGCAGACTACAATCAAAATCTCATTTATTTTGAAGATGAGCCTTTGCCCATAGTTCCATTTAGTTATCACATATGGGTCCATGGGGAATTTCGTTTCTCCGTGGTTCCAAATAACTAAAAGATATTCGATTCACAACCTTCCCTTACCTAAGTACTTAAACGAACAGCGTCTATGCAGAAAGCAGTAAGCAGTATAGCGCATAATAAATATATCGTCTGATAACGTCTGTCACCGAGATAACAAGTCTTAAGGAAAATCTAAATAAAACTCGATATTATAGGATATCCCATGCTACTTCGATTTCCACTTTCAGGAGTTTACTGAGCACACCTTTTATAAACCAAATATATAGATTTATCTAAGCTGTTCAGTTGAAAACTAGATTTCATACTGAGTAGACGTTTTTGCTAACTAATAACGTGATCTTAAAAGATTTTTTTAAGAATTTTTTATAGCTACAAATTACTTACAAGATAATTTTGGTTCGGTCGTGAGCTTTCAGTTCATCTTAAATACAAAATGAAAAAATTGTTTCGTCGGCGTTAAACTCTCTTATTTCATTTTGTATTTATAATTATTTGATTTTTTTTATTGCGTTAAAAATTACTGGGAAGGGTAGTAAGTGCATAGTAAAACATCACAGGCTATTATTTGCGAGGACTGTTTTCTTTTTAGAAATCTAATAAAACATAAAATGTTTCCAACATGTAAGTTTTTTCTTGTGTATTTTATAAAACATCTAATTTTAACACTACCTATTCTTATTATGTGATGAATTCAACAAGTTGTTTAATCAATAATCAATAAAAGACAGCATGAGGATTTTGAACTTTACTAATAGAAAATTGAGGCTGATTTTAAGTTTTTTATTTTTAGATTTTCGTAACTTTTTTAGCGTATAACCATGTACAATTTTTTTTATTCCAGTATCTATACCCAAAAGATACGTGTTCGCTATGATGGGGTTCCTAGGTACCCTGGTCGGCTATATGATGCGGATATCTCTCGATTTGACTCTACCTCACATGGTTATGGTCAACCAGACGATCACTGCGGAGCCACGGCCGTATGATCTTTACTCATGTCCTAACATCATTATGCCAAACCCAAATACCACTGTGGCTACTGAAATTGTTAATCCGGTAAGTTAGTTAATTATATATACTAAGCATACTCAGAGAATTGGATAACAATCTTATTGACCGAGTTGAAGAAGATATATCAATATAATGTAAAAGGTGTAAAAAAATTGTGTGTATATTTGTAATTGTATGTGTGTTTTTTTTATTACATTAATGTTTTTGTTACCCACTCAGAGCTGAAATGACTGACTGGATTATGATGTAATTTGGTGGATACCTAAATAATTGTAGGTCCTGGAGTGGGGTACTTTTTATCCCGTGAAATTGTATAGTGATCTGAACTTACAGTCGATTTATTTGTAAATAAATAAAATATAATGACTTAAACTAAACTAAAACTAAATTAAATGTAAGCTGAAATGTTGCTTTTTTAAAATCGCTTATCAAAATCTTTTGATTTATCAGAGCTGTCAAACTGTTTGTGTTATAATACGATCATGGCATTTCGTAATATATAAATACATACCCATACCTAATTCTCCACATGTTAGAAATATATTTGAAACTAGAGGCGCCCCGTTTCACCGGCAATTTACCCGATTCTGCACTAGAATTTAATTTCCCTTAATCAAAAGTAACCTATGTAATTTTTTTTTCCTGCACATTGCCTTTATTTTCAACTAAATACTACAATCAATTAATAACGAATACTAAACACTGCCTAATACTAAACTAAAAAAAATAAAAGCAATACTAATAACTAATACTAAACAAAGCTAATCTAGCTCCAAAATAAGCAAAACTTCTAACTTCTATGATCTTAAGGATTGTTTTTCTTTTACTTTTTTTTATCTTGGCAATGTCAGTAATTTGTACATGAAATTTCACCCAGATCTCATACTCCAGATACCACTACCAGATATCATTTTGACGTGCAAGCCACACAAACAAACAGATAAGGTTTCACTTTTACATATGTTAGTGAGGATACTATATAACTGATCAGCCGCAGAGATTTGAATTATGGATAACATGTTTTTCAGGGAGCTTTAGAGTGGAGCGCGAGCACTGAAAAGTCTGTATCTTCAGCATTCAGAACTGCTTACATAATGACACAGGTCATTGGAGGGATGGTGGCAGAACGCAGCGGAGGCAAGAAAATCATGGGAATAGCTACAGCAATACTTTCTGTCGCAACATTTTTGATTCCGTTTGCCAGTAAAATGATAGGATCTACTGCTTTGTACGTGTTAAGATTTATCAGTGGAATGGCATCGGTGAGTATTCCTTTACTTACTTTTTTGAAGTGAAACTTCTTTACGCACGCTTTAGTAAGCTGGCGAGGCGAACGGAAGCTGAAAGTTGTTCGTTAACGTAAGATATCCATTGTCAACATAACAAAGTAAAAATTTTGTATTATAATGTGGGTATGTCCGGCGAAATGACAATTTACAATTGTCAAGGTAGCGACATTAACATTAAACAAAACAAATCAAAGTTATACCGGCCAATAGATGGAGCTAAACTAAAGAACTTTTACTTCAGTCGTGGTCTAAAGCACACTCGTTTTTACGGTTCTTGGCTTTTGTTGAAGTGTTTTTCATTTACCTCTCTGTCTTCCTCTATCTTGAAATGAAAGGTACTGGAGATAGGATGACAAGAAGTGGAGTAATTAGAAAGAAAGAGATAGAGAGTGAGAGAAAATAGTATCCGCTGCATGTGGTTTTTAAAATTCTCCTTGATTATTTTCCTTCTAACATTTCAAATACACACTTATAGGCATGTTTTTCTTAAGCATTATTCTATTTTATAATCTATTTAAGGTGAACCGCTTCTAATGTAAGTAATTTAGTATTTAAACTCCATATATGTATAGAGACAAAAGAGGCGCCCCAAGCTGCACGACGTTATCAGCAATGTATTTACTCAAAACAAATATTATACGATAGCATATACCGAATATGAATCATGAAGTGAAAACGTAAATTTCAAGTCTACACACACACTCAAGACTCACCTACTCGGAGTTATGATAACGATGGAGAATACTTATCTCTTCAATATTTGCTTACACAATGTTCAACTATTTTTATTACAATCGCACAGTTTCTTATCCGTGGAACATGTTTGTGGTTTACCTGGGTGTCCCAGGGGCACCTTTTTGTACCCAGGTTTACCCAGGTGTACAACGGGTAATTCAATATTCCCGTGGAACACCCAGGTGTACTACGGGTGATTCAATGTACCCGTGGAACACCCAGGTGTGCTATGAGTGATTCAATGTACCCGTGAAACACCCAGGTGTACTACGGGTAGTTCAATGTACCCGTATAACTGTACTATGGGCGATACAATGTACCCGTGGTATAACCCAGATGTACTATGGGTAATTCAATGTATCTGCAAAACACCCATAGTTTACTTCCATGTTCTACTATACTATGCTTCTTATCTTACACATTTTGTTAATTACCAATCAGTGGCCAGTCAGTGTAAATAGATTAATCTTCTTACACCATATAGGTGTAAGAAAGGCATTGTATGCCATGATGAAACTCTGGCTCAGACAAATAATAGAACAAAAATTATGAAGATACATTTGTGGACATTCCACACAGCGCCATCTAGCCCCAAATTGAGCTCAATTGAACTCCTCGACAAAAGGCGTAATAATAATAATATAATATAATAATAATAATATGTGTGGACATCTCACACAGCGCCATCTAGCCCCAAATTGAGCAAAGCTTGTACTATGGGAACCAAATATTTGATAGAATACTTATAAACTTTTTGTTTGTAAATAAACAATTAAATACAATAGAACACTCAGACACAGAACAAACACCTATGATTATCACACAAATGTTTGTTCTGGGTGGGAATAGAATCCCGCAACCTCAGTTCAACAGTTCAGAAGGCAGGGCTACTACCTAATCAGCTGTCGGGCTAGTCAAATTAGAACTCTTTAGGTGCATTTGTAGCTTCATACCTCTTTAGTACATTTTTAGGCTGGCCCGGGCTGGAATAAGCACGTCAAAAAACGCAAAAGATATGAGTCAATAAGAGGGAAGTAACTATTTAATTTTGATCCGATTATATTACACTTAATACCATTAGGATAAGCCGCTATTAATTTAAATGTCTTTGCGGAGTGACTCTACTAGTACTATTAAGTCGTCTGTGATCATATCTTTTACTGAATCGTTAATTTATTACGTTAACTATTTTCCTTAACCTTAGTTATTCTACGGCGGTAATTACTCTAAGTTAAAAAGAACTGCAAATTGTCAGCGGTTTTGGCATGAAAGCCACACAAACAAATGACTTCGACGAGATCGATGCTACCATTACTAAGCTAGAAACGGTCGCTCTTTATTACTTGTGTGATAAAACATGCTCCAATTTTCTATTCCAGGGTGTAACGATACCAGTATTTCTATCGATGATGTCCAAATGGGCGCCTAAAGACGAGCGAGCGTTCATAGGCTCCATCATATTCCCTGGAGCCTTGATTGGTTACGTTGTTGGAACGTATCTGGGTGAACTGATCCTAATCACGGTTGGATGGGAATCAGTTTTCTACACGTTTGGAGTTCTGGGAATAATATGGTGTCTTCTTTGGGTAAGATAAACTGTCATTTAAATCGAAAATTTGTGAAAGATCTCATTCGAAAACAGTTGAGTCTGACCATCTTAGTGTTCATTTGTTTTTTTTTTTCGAGTGAGGTTATAGATAGATAGATAAAACTCTTTATTGAAACACCACATTACAGGAACAATTTACAGGCACAAACTTAAGAATTAAGTGTCACAATGGTAATTAATCTTTGCTTTTATTTATTGATTAGTTGCGTTGGTAAATTCTCTTCACGGCCTTAAAATATTATACAGCTAATAGACTTATGAAAAACACTAGACGATCAAGCTTAGATAATGGTTAAGTTAGTTTAGAGATAGAAGAAAATTTCTCGGATAAAAAGAGGTATGTCATAGCACAGAGTACCTTTAAAACCGTGATGCAATGACACTGACTTTACGAAGTATTGTAACCGAAGTATTGTTTGTTTAAACAACATATTTTTTTACAAATTAATAACAAATCATACATAATATATAATATATATATAACTCAAAGGTTATATATAACTTACATATAACTGACTGATTGACTGACTAACATAGTGATCTATCAACGCACAGCCTAAACCACTGGACGGATCGGGCTGAAATTTTGCATGCAGGTAGATGTTATAACGTAGGCATCCGCTAAAAAAAGGATTTTTCGGAATTCCACTTTTAAGAGGGTGAAATGGGTGGTTGAATTATTTTCTCATAGGCCACGCCACGGGCGAAGCTCGTCATACATAATAAAAAAGTAGATAGGTATAGTTACTGACCAAAAACTGTGTTATTGAAGACTTTTTTTCTCCTTCTATTCCAGAAAATTATGGTGTTCAGTACGCCTAACGAGCACACAACGATTTCTGAAAAGGAGAAGAGTTTTCTTAACGAAAATCTTCCGTCGTTGCGTCGGACAACAAAGTATGACTTAGATCCTTTACCTTGGAAGGCTTTCCTGACATGTGGAGCATTATGGGGCACAGTCGTTGGCTATGTATGTATCATTATACTGGTGCACTTAGATATATTTTTAACATGCTTCTTTTAATAATGTCTTTAAGTTAGACATCCTCTGTGTAATGGTTGAGCAGGTCGGCTCATAACCCGGAGGCGGCGGGTACAATTCCCGCGGCAGGACAAGTATTTATGCATAGAAAAAAAGCGTAAATACTTGTTCTGAGTCTGGGTGTTATTGGACCATGGTCTTCGTAGTTCCTGGGTCCCTAGACACAGGGAATTCTAGTTAGGATCCAGGATCTATTTATGTGATCGTTGGGCGTAAATATTATTATTTTATTATTATTTAAGTTAGTTGTCTTCTCTGCCAGTCTTGCGCATGTTTCCACCGACATTGTACTAAATTATAACATAAGTCTGTGATGATAATTGAAAATGGTTTTTACCCACCGCAATTACTACACATAATTGGTATAATCAGGTTTGGTAGCCTAAAATACTTTTTCTTTATGTAAATGTATGAGGTGGCGAGCTAGTCATTTACCTGATGTTAAGCGTCAATCAGAACTCTGTAATCTTGTTAGTTTCCTTCAGTCTCGTGTAGGCATATAGGTAGCCCTGTGTAAACGAATTTATTATATATTTCCCTCTCGCCCGGTGACACTGTAAAGGTCGATAGAGACCAACAGTATTAGCTCGTTAAAAAAAAAAAAAGGGATTTATTCGCTGAAAGGCGTTCATTTTGATGCGAACGTTCCAGTATATTTAATTGCACAGTGGTTAGTACTAACCATCCAAAAAAACTGAAAGAAAATTATAAATTTTTTTTTTTTTTTTTTTTTTTTTTTGAACGAGCTAATGCTGTTGGTCTCTATCGACCTTTACAGCGTCACCGGGCGGGAGGGCGGGCGCTTAGGGCGCCCAGCCGTCAAAAGTGGGAGGCAACTAGCTCAAGGGCACCCCTGGGGTGCGAGCCTCGGCTTGGGCCGTTGCCGGGATAAGAGGATCGAGAAGGCTACGTCCACTGGAAGAGTGGACCCTATTGAAAGTCGCGACCGTTCTAGCTAACCTACGGGGGGTACGTCGACCTCGCCGGCGGGGTCGGTGTCTGATTGTGTTACGCTGGTATCCTATACCGGTGCCGAAAGCGGTACCTGAGCCAGAAGGGCTAGACTGGTCCGGTGATCCTAGCGCAGCCGATACTACGGCTGCTATAGGATCATCCGGGTCGCTCAAGACGTGTCTCGGGCGGCGACGACGGGGTGGCGAGTCTGTCGTGTCTGTACAGTAGTTTGAAGCTCTGACTACGAGAGGGTTGGGGTGATGAGGTGCCGCATCAAAATAGCGGCGGGATGCATCCTTCATAAATTGACGGATGGATGGGAGTTCGAGATCGCAGTGGAGGTCGGAGTTTCGCTGGTACCAGCGAGCCCCGACCACCTTGCGGACAAAGCGGTTCTGGATCACCTGAAGTCGATCCAGATGTACTGAGGGAGTATGAGCAAACGCGACAGATGCGTAGGTCATAATGGGGCGAACGCAAGTTTTGTAAAGCGTCACCTTATTTCTAAGGGACAGCTTACTACGCTTGCAGATGAGAGGGTGGAGGCGGCCTAAGACAAAGGCAGCCCTATCGCGCACTCGCTTAATATGGTCCTTGAAGTTGAGTTTGGTGTCAAGGGTAACCCCCAGGTATTTGGTAGACGAAGCCCAGGGAATGGGCTTGTCGAACAAGGACAGTGGTTTCGCTGGCGGACCACGCTTGTAGTCAGAAAAGTACATCGCTGCACTTTTATCTGGGTTAACCGTGATCCGCCATTTCCTGAACCAAGCACCGATCTCGGTGAGGGCTCGTTGGAGGCGACCACGCATGTGAACTCTCTGCCATCCGGAGCAGTAGATAGCGGTGTCATCCGCAAAGAGTGCGAGCTGCACACTGGGATGAAATGACCGCGGGATATCGCTGGTGTACAGCGAGAAAAGCAAGGGGGAAAGCGCGGAGCCCTGGGGCACTCCGGCTCTGATAGGATGGGGAGACGATCGCTCCCCCTCGACGCGGTAGCGAAAGCTTCGATCCCTAAGGAAGTCTTGTATGATGTGCACAAGACGATCTGGCACGCCGATGTGGTACAGCTTGAAAATCAAGCCGTCGTGCCAGACTTTGTCGAAGGCTTTCGCCACGTCTAAGAAGACTGCGAGAGTCCCTTTCGGTTTTGGATTCGCGTTGAAGCCATCTAGAATGTGCTCCGTGATGCGGTGCACTTGTTGAACGCAAGAGTGTCTAGCTCTAAAGCCAAACTGCTCGTCGGGAAGGAGTTTATGTTCGTGGATATGGGACCAGAGACGCCTCCGAATGAGACGCTCGTAGATCTTCCCCAGAGTACTGAGGAGACTGATGGGCCGGTAGCTAGAGGGCTCGGTAGCCTTCTTGCCTGGCTTGTGGATGCCGATGACGTCGGCGGACTTCCACGCAACGGGGAAAGAGCAGTTGCTCATGGCCGCATTGAAGATGCTGACTAGGAGATAGATTAAGGGGACAGAAAAGTGTTTGACCACTTTGTTGCTGATACCATCAGCGCCGGAGGCTTTACGGATAGCGAGACCCTTGATGACAGACTCAACTTCGGCGGCCCTAATAAGCTCGAGCGGGGGGTCGGAAGGTGGTAGGGAGCTGCGACGTTCGACTTCACTGACCACCGTATGGAGGTGGGCAGGGTCAACGTGATCGGGGGAAAGGTTGCACTGGGCCTCGAGGCTCTCAGCCAAACACTCGGCTTTTTCCTCATCATCGAACGCGGGGACTTGGTTTGGCCTATCAAGAGGGGGCATCGTTCTAAGTGTGTCACTTTTCAGAGTTCGAGCCAGCCGCCAGTAAGCCTGGTGGGTTGGCTCGAGCCCTGAAAGTAGGTCTGTCCAGTTCTGGGCGCGAAGATCACTTATGCGTTTCTTAACAGCACGCTGTAAGAAATTCAAAGTGGATTTGTTATCACGGGAGGGAGCCGCGTCATATGCCCTAGTGGCGGCGTTCTTTGCTGTCAGCAGTCTCCTCACGTCCTCGGGCAAGTCCCAGCGGTGGTCCACCACCGGTACCTGCTTAGAAGACTCACCGATCACAGTGCGGAGGTGACTAGTGAGAGCATCGATCGCGGTGGAGACGTCATCTAGTGTCTGTATGTCGTCAGGTACCTTGTCTAAGTCTGGTGAACTGATAGCTTTCAGGGATTCCCCCAATCGCTTCCAGTCCACCACTGTCTTAGTCTGGGGTATCAGTTCAGTTGGATCCGAGCCTAGTCTTGCTCATGAGAACGGGGCGGTGGTCAGAGTCAAGTTCGTGGAGCACTTCTATCGAGCTTAACCTGAGGGCTACGCCTTTTAAAAGTGCTATGTCGAGTATGTCTGGTCGTTGGTCGAGGTTCCCGGGGAGCCTGGTCGGAGTCATGGGTGCGATAATGTCAAAGGTGTGGTGGTCTGTGTCTGGTCGTGGGTCAGTTAGCTGTTCAAGTATCCTACCGTTGGTGTTGGAGGTGTGACAGTTCCACATGACGTGTTTGCTGTTGAAGTCTCCCGCCAGTATGACGGAGCTTCCCAGAGAAAGTAGCGCGTTGATATCACTACTGAGCAAACGTTTATCAGGGGGAAGGTAGCAAGACGCTAGTATGATCGGTTCGTGGCCGTTCATAGCTAGGCGACAGCAAGACGCTTCTAAGTTGATTAAAGATGAGGGAGTATCAATTGGGATGCAGTGAAGAGACCTTCGGTAATAGATAAGCGTACCGCCTCCGGCATTGGTAAGCCTATCATTACGAACCACTACGTAATTGGCGATCTTAGGATCCCGCTTACTAGGTTTCAGGAGGGTCTCCTGTACAAGCATCACATCGACCTGATGGGTCTTACAAAAGTTATGAACCAAGTCGCGTTGACGAGTGAGGCCGTTTGCGTTGAAAAACGCTAACGCTACGGAGCGAGGTTTAACCTTTTTTGGTGTACTATCCATATTAGATAGTACTAAAAGAAGGTAAGGGGCAGCGCATGATAGCGTCGAGAATGCCATCGTGCTGGACCAGGGCACAGAAACGGTCCTCGGGAGTGGCGGCTGAACGAAGTTTGTGTGCTAGCACACGTACTTCCTTCAGATCGATGGCTGATAGGCTCTGCTTAATCAGAGCCAGATCTTCCATCAGGGAAGTTGTAGCCTGGCCAGAGGGACCAGACTTAGAGGCGGGAGGGCTAGTGTGGGCTACAGGCAGCGCTTCAACAATAGCTGGAGCGCTGCTAGGTGTCGCTGGCGCGGCCTGCGCCCGGACCATGCTCGGGGGCTTGGACCAGGCGTTGACTACGGGAGGCGGTGCCTGAGAGGGCTGTGTGCTGCTTGCCGAGACAAGGGATAGCTTAGAGCTTATTCCTTGAGCGCCAGTGGTAGGTGGATTGGGGCGTGATGGCGCGCGCCCGCTAGTCCTGCGTGTGCTGCGCGGTGCCTTCGGGCAACCACGATAGTTCGCGGTATGCCCTGAGTTTCCGCACAGAACGCAGCTTGGCGGGTCTGGACTGTCCCGAGTGCGGGAACAGTCGGCGGTGCCATGATCCCCAAGGCACTTAACACAGCGGGGCCTGGCGTAACAAAAACGTGCCGCATGCCCATAGAGCTGGCAGCGATGGCACTGGGACGGAGTACCGTTTCGGTGTGGGGCCTCGACCGTGACCGCTGAAAGTTTGTCTACCTCCTTCAGATTGAAGATAGACTTCCCCTTTGCGGTGCGGTCGAGCACAACCAAGACAAGGTCGAAGGCAGTTTTGGTACGACCACTGTATAGGCGGTGAACTTCCCGAACCGGGAACTCCTGGGCTTTGAGGTCCTTGAGGACAACCTCTTCCTTCACCTCCTTCGGTATTCCGCGTAGGACTACACGAAGAACTTTCTCTTCCTCGAGAGCATAGGTATGAAAACCTATTTTCTCTTGGCGGAGAATACGGGTGAGGAGACGATGGTCGTCCGAGGTTGCCACTTGGACTTTAATGCCCGAGTTGGTCGGTCTGGCGGACGTGTAGTTCACCTTCCTGGTGGTAAGGAGAGATGAAACATTGCTCCATTTCTCCTTTTCCTGGACGTACAGAGGTGGAGGTCGCTCCGGTCTCGAGGCTGATGATCCCGAGGAGGGCACATCTACCTCAATGGCGGGTGATCCTCTGCGGTCGGAAGGGCCGCTTACTGCCCCAGGACTGGGGCAGGCTGCCTTGGACGGGGGAGGAGAGGAAGCTGTCGCGGGGCGCTTCCTTCCTTTAGTGACTGTGATGAAGCCATCATCATCAACAGGGTCAGGAGAGGCGGGACTTTCGCACTCCATCAGTGAGGAAATTACCTCTACCGACGGAGTGGTAAAAATAGGCGAGCGGGAGCGCGGTCGCTCGCGGGTTTCGCTGTCACAGCTTCGCGGTGACGGGGTCGGGGGGGGTCCGCGGATGGCGGGGGAACGGGAAGTGTTGCGGGAAGCAACCTTCTCCGTTTTGCGTGCGCGGGCAACGCTAACTGAGTCAGCGGGTGGCGGAGGCATCACCGGTGATGCGGGCTCACTGGTAGCCAGTGCGGATGGAGTAGGAGTCCTAGCAACGAACTTGGACCAAAGGTTTTTAAGATCGGGGTTGAACCGGATGGCCCAGTCGAAAAATTCGAACAGTTGCCTTGCGGCAACGTCCGACGGGATAGACTCCATCCCGGCGTGCTCCGGGATGGAGTGGGGAGTAAGCAGTAACGCCCCGCCTGTGAAGGCGGAGCGGTGTGTACCTAAAGTGTAGCCCTAATTAGCGTACCGTCTGCAATGCAGCACGGGTGAATACCTGAACGCGGATCCCTACGTCTTCTGCAGCTCCTGCTGCGCCGACGAGTGTACCCGGACGCGGCGGCAGCCAGTCACGCGCACGAGCGCGGAGGCTACGCGGCGACGACGACAACGCACTCGGGCCGCGGCACACGCTCGGACGTGGCGACGGCGAAACGCGCACAACACTTCACTCGCGGCACTGGTAGCGACGGCGCTAATTGTCTATAATGTCCAGCAAACAGTCTCTTCACTCACGGCACTCGCGAGACGGGTGGGGCCCGGGAGGGGCCGTCGGAGACGCGCGGGGCGCGCGGGGGCGGCCGCTCGGCGCGGCGGCGCCGGGCGGACTGCGGTTGCGGTGTGCTGAGCACAGCGCGGAGGCGGGGAGCGCGTAACGGAAGCGCTCAAAGACGACCGCTCGGGGCGGTGTCGAGAGTCGGACGGGGAAGAAAATTATAAAAATGGCACCTTACATTTTATACTTTTTGACGTTGAATTTTCCATTAAAATCTATTGCGATAATCCCCCCCCCCCGCTATTGGGGGAAGCCTATACTCAGCAGTGGTCGCAAAAGGTTCATGGTGAATGATGATACAAATTTGATGAAACCCTGTTGATGTTTATATGTACCTCTGTCAATACGATTTGTTTCAAGTTTACCAAATACTTTTTACAGATTGGCCGTGAATGGGCGTTGGCTGCACTGACGATCCAAGTACCACAATTCATGAAAGATGTCCTACGGCTGGACATAACCACCTCTCCATATTTCGCATACATGCCATACGTTTGCATGTGGCTAGCTGCCTTACTGTTTGGATTCATTTGTGATATTGTTGTGAAGAAAAGATATTGCTCAGTCAAAACCGCCAGGCAAATCTTCACGAGTATTGGTAAGTTTTGAAATCTATACATATTAAATTCAAAGTCCTGACTGACTGACTGAATGACTGACTTATATATGGACGCAGAGCCTAAACTGCTGATCCTAGAGACTTGAAATTTGGTGTTCTTTATAATGTGTAGGTATCCACTAAGAAAGGGTTTTTCGAAATTCCACCCCTAAGAGGGTGAAATGGGTGCCTGAATAATTTATGAAAAAATTTCTTCTTCGTTTTCTATAGGTCATGCGGGCGAAGCCGCCGGCAGAAGTTAGTAATAAGTATAATATTAAGGTTTTGGTTTTAAGCAGGTGCAAAATACATTTCAGATTTAAGATCATTCAACCAATTTGCGCGGATGTCGTAAGAGCCGGCTATATAAGAGAAAATCCAGGGAATTGGCAACAGCGTGCTTCTCGGTACCTACATCAAAATCTTCTTCGATCACCAATCCACCTGCATAGAATGGTCATTATGACAAGCCCCCCTCCTCTCCTTCCATGATAAGCGTTCAAAATGGCTTTTTTGGCAGAAGCCTATGTCCAACATTATACGTTAAACCAGCATCTATCATCTATATATTCCAGGTGCCATCGGTGCAGCTTTCAGCATCATTATGATCATGTATTCCGGATGCAGCTCAGTCTTCATAGTGCTCTGGATGTTCATTGGAATGATCGTCCTTGGAGCATACTACAGCGGATGCATGATCAGTGCATTAGACATAGCCCCGAACTACGCTGGGACTATGATCGGTGTTGTCGACAACATAGCTATCAACTTTGTGTTGCTGATGCCACAGATCAATAATTTGATTATAACTGATGTAAGTATAAATAGGTTGACCACTCTATTTTAAGCATCTAATCGAAACAATGTTACAAAGTGTTCAAAGCTCGGCTTTCTATGCCGCACCGAGCGAATAACATCGACAACTATTGAAATTTAGGATTTTTTGTTTGTTTAAACAGTCTTTGATAAAACTTTTTCCTCACACAGTCTTTCTGCAATCCCGTTTTTATGCAACTACGACGTTGTGGCTATTTAATCATTCTGCAACTAAGACATTTTGTTTACACAGATTTTTACAACACAGACAATATGAGCCCCCTTATAAATTTATCTAGTTTTGATAATGAATGATAATATCTATTACCTATCATCAACTAGAAAAAGCTGGTGACGGCTTCAAACAGCATTGAATCATAGCTAAGAACAAGCACAACCAAAACACATTTCAAACAAAAAAGATCGGTTAATCCGTTTGCGAGATATACCACAGACAGACGCACCGATACACAGATACACATGTTAAGGGTCTGCACGAGTAAACTTTTAGATATTTGAGGGGGTGAAGACGGGGCAGTGGAACGCGTGTAACTCCCCCACTGCAGAACATATAAGCGCCCCTCGGTTGGCCTATTCTGGCACTGGCTACTGGTTGTCTCTTAGGTCTCTCAGAAAGCTCTCACGATGTTTCAGAGATATCCAAAAAAATTTTTTTGCCATTGAACACATTTTATAACATTCCTCTGTATTGTCAGGGGCTAAAAATCACACTGCAGTAAAAGCTTACCTTTATACAGTGAGTACCGAAACTTCTGGAATAAGATTTTTAATATAGTTTCATCCTGTTTCAAATATGAGCATATTTGAAACAGGATGAAACTATATTAAAAATATAAACAAAATAGTTTTATATATAAGGTATTTTGATGTTAATTTCTTGCTCTCTGGATACATTTTGAACGTTTTATTATACTTAACATCGTACATAAATTGCGCAAATGAGTACCACCTTATTAATTAATATGGGACCAGTACAATAAGATGGTATATCAGTTTTCGAGTGGGCAATATATTAGTATCTATACGATTTGAGTCATTACGTTAAAGTATATTATGATGTAGAGCAAATTATAATAGTAAATAAATATAAATCTTTTGTGGCCGTTTCACACAGCGCCATCTGCGTCTGAATAATGCCTCTCAACGGACATTTCATTATGAAACTTGAAAGCTACTGAAGAGAGAAGAGGTTATCCTCAAAAGAGATCATATAAATAATACTCAGATTTTTATATTTAGTTTTAATCAAGTTACGTGCTGACACTTGCGAAAACCGCCGCGGCTTGAGTTTGTAACTGGCTCCCAGAAGAAGGACATCGAATATGTCCAAAACCTGGTTTTTTTTTTTTTTTTTTTTGAAAAAAAAAGTGCGTTTAAATGATAATCGACGTGTGAAGCCTAATTTACGGCAATGACTTCCATAAAAAGTTCCGAAACAAAGGCGTTTAATTTTGTTTCCTTTCTGGCCTTTATCTAAAATGTTCATTTAGTCTCATATATGGCATCATGAACAAAATTAAATATACGTGTCTGTTGTTTTCAACTAACTTTTAATACTGACTGGCCCGATAGCTCAGTTGGTAGTATTCCTGCCATCTGAACTGCAGGTTGTGGATTCGATTCCGACCCAGAACCAACATGTGTGTGATGAGCATCGATGTTTGTTCTGTGTCTGGGTATTTATATCGTATTTTATGTATGTATTTACAAACAAAAAGTACCTATATAAGTATTGTATCAGTTATCTGGTTCCCATAGTAAAAGCTTTGCTTAGGTTGAGGCTAGATGGCGCTGTGTGAAATGTCCACCCTTACTTATTATTATTATTATTAATAATAATAAAATGATGAAGTCAAAAATTTTAAATGTCCTCTTTGTAGGGTGTTGATTAAATATTATGTACGTCACAACCTTGTACTTCTGCAGTGTCATCGATCTTCATTTGTTTGTATGTTAAATTGTTTTGGCTCCCAATAATAGTTTTATTATTGTTAGTCAGCGTCAGGTGCAGGTGTAGTGGTTGAGCAGGTGGGCTCATATCCCAGAGGCAGCGGGTTCGATTCCCGCTACGAGACAAGTATTGATGCATAGGAAAAAAGTAAAAATACTGATTCTGGATATTGTAGGCCCATGGTCTTCGTGATTCCTGAGTCTTTAGACACAGGGTTCAGGATCTATGTATGTAATCATTGGGCGTTACAATTAAAATTATTTGTTATTATTGTTATTTTAATAGATAAGCAGCAGAATAGTATTATAATAAGTTTCTTGCTAAGCAGAAACGCTTTGAACAAAAATTAAAACAAATTTGAACAAAAATCTCTGTACTTGTTCACTAAACTAACTGAACTTTATTGTCTGCTTTTAATCTTTCGAACTTTTTTTCATCTACCCGCACTGCAATCTTCAGTCTACCCATGAATGGTGCATAAAACTGCACCGAAATATCTAAAATTCAGAAATCAATACGCGAATAAAATATCATCAACATATACACACAGAATCACACAAATAACATTATAAATGAGAAAATTGGTGGGTATGTGTTTGTTCCCTTTTCACGCAACAACACTTGGTTTAAATGAAATTTGGGCTGGAATTAGTTTATACGCTCACTTCATTTGTGCTAATTTGCACCTAGTACGATTTTTAGACAACCGCGAGGCGCAATTAGTTTTAGGTTAATTGTTCGAATATTTTTGAAGCAAAACTTTTTTACGCACTCTTGACTTGGGGAGTAAGCTGGTGAATGCGAAGCAAACGGAAGTTAGCTCACGTATATCTCCATTGTCAACATAACAAAGTTACAAATTTTTATTATTATGTTGATATGTCCGGTAAAATGACAATTTAGAATTGTCAAGATGGCGACATTAACATTAAACAAAGCAAAAACCAATAGATGTAGCTAAACTAAAGAAGTTTTACTTCAGTTATGTGGTCACACTCGTTTTTTGTTTTAGGCTCTTCTCCGGCAGTGGAGGCTATCGTTCTGGATAGTCGCCATCGTGCTAGTCGTCTCTATAGCTGTGTACTTCTACTTCATTAAAGCAGAGCAGGTGTGGTGGGATGACGTCAGAAGCAATGGTTATCCGGCTGATTGGACATATGACTTGTTCCAATGTGAAGGACTAATTGCTGAAAATGGTGAAAGCTTTTACAAAGCTAAAAGAGATAGCAAAATAAAAGAAATTAATGATTTATGATCTACAAAAATTACAATAAAGTTTCTGGAAAATATATTTTTTGTTTTATGTTATTTATCTTGTTTTTGAGGTAATTTAAATGTAAATTTGACTATTACTGCAACAAATCAATAAAAGTTAAAGTTGACCCGCCGTAATACAAAAAGGTAAAACGAGCCAGAGTATACAATGGATTATAAAATCTGACTGCGATGTATAAGTTATCACTGAGCGCGTGACCTCGAGAGGATGAGTGAGATTTCTGTTTGAGATTTGATTATTTCCAAATCTGAAGGGTCTGAGTGAATGTGAGTTTCATATTGATTCGGCCTATCCGTAAACTAAATAACGACGACATTGAATGAAAATAGCTGAGTCGTGCCGATAACGCGTACACCTACAAATAAAAAACTGGATGCGTATATCAAATATCTTGACATTATCACTTTGGATATAGAGTGTCACTTGAGTTGAGTGAGAGTTTTACTTGAGAGGTTGCTAGTACCTAAATTTTTATTGACGTCATTGAATATTATTAACACATGTGGTGCAAACGAATGATTTTTGAATGAAAACAGTGCTGTATTCATTCATAAATCAATTCCTTTGCACCGCGTCGACGTACCACCAGTTAAGGTTTGATACTGGCTAAATAAAAGTGTTGGTACACAATATACCAGGTAGTAGGGCTTTTCTGCAAAGTTCGTCTAAGTAGGCACCACCACTTTGCGAATTATTTTGCAAATGTTCTGTGATACGGTTTGAAGGGCACTATAGCTAGTGAAATTACTGGGCAAATGAGACTTCATAAATGTAATTAATCTCACAGTCTAATCTTGTTACTAGACTGCTTGCGTAATGCAGTGTCACGCAAAACTCTATACTTTAACGAGCTTCTGCCCGCAGCTTTGCCCGCGGCGTGGCCTATGGGAAAATAATTGAACCATCCTCTTAAGGGTGGAATTTCGAAAAATCCTTTCTTAGCGGATGCCTACGTCATAACATCTAACTGCATTCCAAATTTCAGCCCGATCCGTCCAGTGGTTTGGGCTGTGCGCTGATAGATCACTATATTAGTCAGTCAATCAGTTAGTTATATATATTTAGGAGGATATTCTGCTGCTGATATGGGTAGCCGTGTCACTTAACATCAGGCGTCTAGCTCGTCATATAATTCCTTAAAACAAAAAAGACAATTAGAGTCCACCATATCTTTTTTACAGAGAACGAAGTATAATTTTACAGTAAATGCTGTAATTTTTATTTAACGGTGTGTTGTTAAAACTATGTCATCATCTTCAACAGCCTGAAGACGTCCACTGTTGAACATAGGCCTCAACCACACAGCGCCACTTTGAGCGGCTACTTGCCTCCCGTAACCATCGGCTAATCGCAGCTTAAAAATGTGAGCGACATGTATGATAACCACTGTGCTTAAATGCAATTCACTAATAATCTCAAGGCAACAAGCAGGTTCCAATTTATATGAAAAGCGATAAAGAAAAATGAACAATATATAACCGTGATACGCCAGTACCTACTATTATCTATTCTGTGCATTGGTAGACTACTGGAAATGACCACATAGACCGATAATTTTACAGAATAAAATAATCGAATCGAATATGTATATATGATTGCAGAATTTTACTCTCGATTCTATATTTAAAATTGACAAAAATACTGTACTAACAAACACTTTAACAATTTAACAGTATTGGTTTTTAATTTATTTTTATTAAATGAGTTTTTTGGGCATACGAATGTCAAGTGAAATGAATATTTTGGTATAAGGATGCTAAGAGAAATAGGCGTTGTGGTATAAAGATACTACGAGGAAGGTTCTTTTGGCGTATGATTATTTAAAGAATCTGTTATTTTGGAACTTATGTTTTGAGAACGGGTATTTTAGTAAATAGATGGCACTTACTGCGCCCCGTGGTTTCACCGTGGATATAAAATAGCTTATGTGTTATTCCACATTTTAGGCTACATATATTTCAAGTTTCATCCAAATCCAGCCAGCCGATTTGAGCGTGGAAGAGTAACAAACATCCATACATCCAACTTTCGCGTTTATAATATTAGTAGGATGTTCAGAAAGGCCATTTATTAACCTTATGGCAACGTCGGGTGACGTGTGCCGGATTGCTTGCAAAACAAATAACTCCGACCAGAAGCTAAGTTAGGAAGCTACAAAGAACTTAGCAGTGACATCATTTCTGTTTTTTCTACTATGTTTTAAAATATTTATGACGTATAACACTTGAGGCATCATAATTAAATATACTGCAGGAGTAACCACCCACACTTCACGCCGGAGCAAGAAGAATATTGAGATGATCTTAAAAATCTTCGTTCTTATCAAGAAAACTAGCATAACTAATCAATATATGTATAGATGTAGCTCTTAGTTGAAACGGTAAAGTGTCGATGGAAAAGAAAGGTTCTTGAATAGTGACCACGAACCGCTAGTAAGCAGCTGCTCAAAGTGGCGCTCTATGTAGTATATGTGTAGGCATATGTTCAGTTGCAGGACGTCTTTAGGTTGATGATGATAATGATGTTGAGATCATGGGTTCATGGGACCAGAACTTATTGTTTTATTCTATCGCTCATCGTATTTTCCAAAGCGTATTAGAATGCCTGGTGACCAAAATGCTGGATCTTGAATATATATTGCAATGCTGCCAACATGCTGGGCACGCTACCTAATAGTAGCGAGCTTCAGGATTTGGACTGTCTATTGGTCAGCTCGGCCAACACAGTCGAAATCCAAATACTGTGTATAATTATTACAATGCCTGGCTTAAAAAAAAAACACTTTTGTTTATTTTCCAGCGAATACTGTATAAGTGAATATTCACAAATCTTCGTAACCCTATTGGTCAAATTTGTAACTCAAGTCCCTCTGTATCTTTAATTTGTTGTACAGATAAATGTTGCTGAGCTCTAGCAAACTTTATAGCACTACCATGCGACAGTATTTTTTTGTCCCATGGAAGAAAATGCAAGGTGAATTATATGTCCGATGTAGTCTAAATTCATAGAAAGAATGGGTGAAAATGAAAAATGATTACTATATATTTTCTATGTGACTTTAGGCTTCAGGGTATGTATGATTATGGATATGTACGCTTTAGGGTAGTTCTAGGGTGTAGTGTAGGGTGTAGGGTTTATTATCTTGCAAGCTTGAAGAAAGGGTTTTAAAATGCATTTCTGTCAGAAGAGCTTTATATTTCTTATTACCTGGTTTATAATTTTAACCCAGGTAAAAAATATTAAACAGCAATTAAAATATTACCCGGGTAACATATTTCCATTTTTAAAGATTCACGTCACTTGTATTTGTGTCGCATTATACAAAGTCATTTGTAAAGATCGCTATGTGACGATAATGTCAATCATCTCTTGATAAGAAACATTACCCACATCAATGTGGAAATCCTAAAGGTTCACAAATATCAGTTTCTTTTATTATTCAAACGAGAAACAAGTGAACTATACATTGCATAAAGAATATTGAAATAAGTGGTCGTGAAAGTAAGTACTTACTGTTAGCATAATTTTATCATTAACATATTGATAAATAATTTTTGACCTTTTTCAATAATTTTTGTGAAAACTTAAGTCAATAATTTTTTTATAATTATTTTTTATTATAACTTCCACGTCAGCAAAAATGAACGATCGGACGCAATTTCTAAATTAATAAAAATGTAATACAACATAGGATAATAAAATTTAGAGTATTTTTTTAGTATTAAATGTCGGTAATTTTCTGTGCAAAAAAAATAGTACTCTTTTGTCTATGTCAGCTTTGAACTATCTTTTATTAACAATATGTCCCTATAATATATTATATAACAAATATATTTTTATAATAATGAGTGAGAGAGAGTGAAAGTTATTTTACCTAATATTTGCCGTATTATTTTATCAATATGGAGCGTGATAATGACAACTAACCGCAACAGTTATGTTTATTAGTTTCCATTGTTCATATTCTTCATGCAACAACTAAATAAGTGTAGCTAGTAGTATTAGGTAGTACTATTGTAGCAAATAAAGTTTGAAATTCAGTGATAAAACAACTGTATCTATTCACAACTCATTAGCAAATACTCCATAATATGCAATTATACAATGAATTTCATTAACTGCCTTATTAAATTCACAAAAAGTCACCTTTGAAACACCAAATAAATATAATTTTATCAGTAGTTGCATTGAAATTAACTTTCACGTGTGTAAATGGAACAAAACGTATGTAAAATAAATTTATTTTTATAAACCGTAATGGTCCCTTTATTTTTTTATACCACCGTAATGATAACTACTACTATATTTTTTTATTCGGGTTAAAGCTGCTAGTCTCAACCGACTTTTACAGCGTCACAGAGCGGTATCGAACGTACCTTGGGGTAAAAAAATATTTAAAAATCCCTCCAAAATAATTGGATAACAGCCGAAATGTCTATTCAACGGTACACACAGCGCGGACACCAGCTGAGCACTTTTTAAAGATTTCGTAGGAAATAAAACATGCTATGCCTGCTATGTTCAATGCCGCAAGACTTTTCTTTAGAATTTGAACTCACAGTATTTTGATAATACCTAGATTTAAGTTTTATTTCATAATTACTTTTGGTATTTAGTTATATAGGAACTTTCTATAGCATGGACTGAGTAAATACATTTTAGGAAAATAATGAATTATATTCCACCGTGTATAAACCACTCTTCTGCTAGAAGATAATTCTTACTGCACGTATAGCAAAGCACATCTTTATAGCCTCTCAATAACTTTACTTATTTTTTGACTAGAACAACTGTATACACTCTTGATTTATTATTTTACTATTGTACATACTACTTTAATTCAATAAGGTACCCGAGACAGGCGCTGATTATTGCCAATGGCCAATAAAAATAGACGCAATAGGGAATTTATGCTGGCTATAGCAAAGCAAGCCGCCAAAGCGCAATAAGAATTTAAAAAATTCACCGTAATTAACTTCCGTGTTCGTCCAAAATCACAAATGTCTAGTCTTGCCTACGTAGGTATTTTAATAAACCGTAATCGGTCTTATTAAAGGTTATTTTGCATTACCTAAGAAGTTTCCAACTGACCTTTCCTATTAATCCGGCAACACCATGGAATGGAAATGCCTTCCTCAGGCGATGCTACACTTTTCCTGATTGTCGTTTGAACTTAATAGTCGTTTCGCGACCATCTGCCAGTGAGCTCTTGCTCGAGAATCGCAAACAGACGAAATTCAATGTACTGTTAAATCGAACGAAATTATTTCTTGTTTGGCCTTTAGTGAGATTTTAAATTTGTTTCTAGGTTCATGAAGCAAAATGCTGACAGGATGGAGACTGGTTCTTTCAAAATGTAAGTATTCATAAATTAATAAATATAGTCAATATTAGTATTTAAATATGTTAGTTATATTATTATGTATTGATGTGTGAATGTACTGTGCAATAGTGAAAATAAATGCATGATTTTTTTGAGCATAAAAAATGTGCGTATTTAACTCGATCCTGATTATTTAGCGCAACACTTAAAGAAATAAATATTGATATAGCTTAATTTTTTTTTAAACAGTGAGCTACTGCGGCGTTAGCATTTTTTTTCAATAGCTTTTGTTGTATACGGTATATATAATTTTTTTTAAATTTTGTGGTAGTAAACAAAGATCACTAATCTTTATTTTTTATTTAAGTATTTAAGTAATGTAAGTAATTTATTCTTATATTTAATTATTGGAGAAAATGTAATATTGTTTGTAAAAAGGGGTCATAAATAAAACACAAAATTTATTGATCTACATTTTTGAAGGTGATCCTTCTGCGGGAAGCGTACCCAAAAGCTGGCAACATTTTGTTGTTAGATATGATAAATATTTAAATAAAATAAATAATACATATAAAATAAAAAGGAAAGTTTAGTTAAATTAGAAACGTTTTATTAAGAGTAGAGAGAGAGAGAGAGTAAGTTACAATAGGTGAATTTGTAATACGCCTCTACCCTAACAGTGCTTACTATTATTATGAACAAGTCTGAGTAATAACTCCACTCCAGTTCATAATATAATAATAATAATAAATAAAATAACTTTATGTATTAGGTCTTTACCTATGAAATTGCCGTTTTGTTTGAAAAAAGTTAAAGTATTTTTTTTTCGAACTTATTGATTTCTTTTATTCAAAGTAATCACCCCTGCAATCAATGCATCTTTGCCAACGCTGTGGCAGTTTATGGATGCCCTTCTTGAAAAAATCAGCAGGACGGGAGACAACAAACTCTTCAAAGGCGTTTTGTACTGCCTCTCGGGAATTGAATTTTTTTCCCGCTAAAAAGTTGTCCAAATTTTGGAAAAAGTAATAGTCGGTAGGCGCAAGATCTGGTGAGTATGGCGGATGAGGGAGACCTTCCAAACCCAACTCATGCAGCTTAGAGACGGTCTGTTGTGCAGTATGGGGTCGCGCGTTGTCGTGAAGTAGCAGTGGAGACGACCGATTGACCAAAGCTGGTTGCAGACGTGCGAGTTTCGCCATCATTGTCGTCAGTTCTTCAATGTACACATCTGCAGTAATGCTCTCGCCGTTTTGTAAAAAGCTATGATGAATCACACCAGCACTAGACCACCAAACTGTGACCATCACTTTTCTAGGGGTCATTTTTCGTTTTGCACATTGCTTTGGTACCGAACCAGGATCTAACCAACTTGCTGAGCGCTTTCGATTGTCAAAAAGAATCCATTTTTCGTCGCACGTAACAATTCGGTTCAAAATTCCTTCATTTCTGTGCCTGTTAAGCAGCGCAAGGCAAGTCTCGACGCGTACGTTGCGCTGGCGATCGTTAAGTTCGTGGGGCACTCATCTATCAAGCTTTTTTATCTTGCCATTCTGTCGCAAATGGACCAATATTGTTTTGATGCTAACATCAAAAGCTGCTGCCAGCTCAGCTGTAGATTGAGATTCATCAGCTTCCACAATCGCCTTTAATTCATCATTGTTGACCAAAGTTTCCAGACGACCACGTGGTTCATTTTTCAAGTCAAAATTCCCAGAACGGAACCGAGCAAACCAATAACGGGTTGTACGTTCGTTTGTACAGTTCTCTCCGTAAACGTCGTTGATGTTACGTGGCGTTTGTGCCGCGTTGGTGCCACGACGGAACTCATATTCCATAATTACACGAAATTTCAAAGTATCCATTATGAGGAAAAATGTTGAAATGTAATGAAAATACAACGCTAATCAATAAACAAAAGACTTATATTGTAAATAGAATGTCATATTTTTAAAACAAAATTAATTTGAATTTAGAATTCATAGCCAATCAAAACTTTTTTTTGTTTGAAAAAGTCTGTACTGCAAAACGGCAATTTCATAGGTAAAGACCTATTATTTGTTAAACTCGTCGTTATAACCATTTTATTGGATTAAACTTTGGATATACATCAGTTTCGCGTGTATTTTATATAAAAAAATATTTTGTTTGTGTGACGCCAAAACTGCTGAAAGGATTTGAACAAAATTTAGTACAAATATTGCTTAACCGAGATTTATATAGCAGACTTTTTATCTTGGAAAATTAAGATTTTTGCGAGATCATGAGTAAATAGCGCTTGAAACCGCAAAGCAGTAACATTAATTATAATAACAATACCTTATCTAAATATTATGAGACATCATTTAACACATATATTCCAAACATTGAGTGCTATTGCTATTTTGCCATAACACCTTTTATAATTATGGTTGCTTTGATGGAATGTTTTGTTTCAGTATTCATAATACCACAGCGGTATGTTTTGGCTATAATGGGTTTGCTGGCCATAGCCAATGCCTATACAATGCGGGTTTGCTTAAACCTAGCTATAACTCAGATGGTGGTGAGAAATGTGGCTGTGGAAGGCGATTCAAACTATGATCCTAACGCTTGTACAGATTTCAACGTAATCAGCAACGCCTCATTGGTTGAAACCAACGAAACGAGCATAATAACAGACGACGTAAGTTTATCTAGTAATCTCCTAAAATAATTAAAATGACATTATATAACAAGCGCATTTTTTATAGCTAACTAAGCTGATACTTATGACTGTAAACAAAGGAAGCGTTTTGGCGTAAACATGAAAATGTTTTGTTTTCGGCTTACTTTTATTGTGCAAGATAAATAACGGCTAAACTCACGTTAGTTAAAAAGTCGAAATTACTCCGACCAAGTTTTACTATTATTGGTAAAAAGTTGAGAAATTTTAATTTAATATTAAGCCTACTGTTAAGTATTCATGAACATGTATATGTGCACAGCAAATCAGAGAGGTAAAGAAATAAGTAACTATTTGTATCTCTTCTAAACGCCATAGATCCATTTAGTAAAATATCCACTTTTCTGGAGTTTGAAGTTGACTTGAGAGTTTTGGCGGGAAAGCGAAAAAGATTGCGTTACCGCATTGTATTGTTTTCATAAACTTGTGTTAGTTTCAGTGTTAGTGCATAAAATTGGTGGCATTCTATTCGTTAAGTGCTGGATTACAAGCGTGAGTGTGGGAAAATGGTATAATGATGGTGAAACGTTTCTTTTTGTGTTGTTTCCAAAACTCCATAGAAGCTTCAAGTAAAGTTGCCACCACTTTACTAGGAGTATGACTTTGACTAGACTGACTTGACTATTACTTGACTTGATGACTTCGACTGTTACTTGACACATATTTCCGTGAAATATCGATAACTTGATAAATTATCAATTACTTGACACTGGCTAAATACACAAAAGTGTAGAGCCAAAACTTAAAAAAAAAAATGACTTTATCGTGAGTAGACTACACTTGACTTGAAAATTGAATTTATAATGAAATAAAAAACAAAAATGAAAAAAAAAAATAACATCCGATCCATCCATTCAATAGCATTTTAATTTTCCATGTTGGATCAGTTGGGAAAGACTAACTTATATGTACTTAATCTTAATTAATATTCCATCATATTTTGTAGCTTTTGGAAGGGATCAAAAGTACATTAACTTTTAAATTCCACCGATATCATCCTAACCATTGATATCAAAAATATTCTTCTTCTTGCGTTTCAATGGTACACTTTAAATAAAATTTAAGCAGGACTGTGTATTTATAATATTTAATTTAAATCTGTCCATCGATCAATAAATTATATAATTCAGCAGACAATGTTAATTGTAAAATAATTATAATCCTACCGGTACAAGTAAAACAAGCTGATATAGTTAGTGCTGATCGAATTTCGCGCCACGCCAGTCTCAATGACATCATTCGCCGGGCTCTTACCACCGCCAATGTTGCAGCCCTTCTCAAACCGAATGGTATCATACGTGACGATGGTAAAAGACCTGATGGAATGACTCTGGTTCCTTGGAAGATGGGACGCCCTTAGTGTGGGACACTATGCGTCTACACTATGGTGCCGCTACATCTTACCAGCATGTTCATGTAAATGCATGTAAATGGTTCCAAGTTTTTTTTAAGTATGATTTTCCGTGCCTTTTCGTTTTCTCTTCAAGGCTTCTTAAAGCCTTCAGTCAAATATTCACCATTTTAATGTGGCATTTTAACTGACAAAATAAGACTTTGAAATAAAATAACCGTACAAAAGCGTTTTTAAAAAAAGTGAGGAATTTTCAATCAATTTCTATTATATTTCGTCTTCTTCTTCTCTTTGTTTAATGGCTTGCTATAGCGATAACAAGCCATTAAACAAAGAGAAGATGAAGAAGAAGAAATATAATAGAAATTGATTGAAATAAGATATAACAAGTTCGACCTTACTTGAGTGAATGTCTGTATTTTTTGTCTCGTCTCTATGCCTGATAATATTTTATCACATTTACACAAACAAATTTTTCTACCTATCCTAGATGACTATCAGGAGTGAACAAATTCCATTGTAAAAAAAATCTATCCTCTATGCCAAATAATCAATTCACTTAATATCATCGACCTTGCGACACAGATTTGTGTATGTTATTACCAACCTTAAGGTGGTAAACATTTTCAGACTGCGAGTGTACTTCAGAAGTACAGAAACGTGAACGTTGACCAAAACGCTTAGGTAAAAAATATTCATAATTTTCCAGTAAGATTCATCTCACGAGAAGTGTAAATTGTCAAAACTGTCAGATATATCAAGATATTTGTTACACCAGTTAGTACATATCGGTACATACTCGAATTGTTAGTGCGCATGCATGATAAGCTTAGTTTAATGTTTTTATTTAATACTAATGTGCCCCGTGGTTTTACTCGCAATTTACTTTATTATATTATTATAATTTTTCAGGATAAAAAGCATCTTATGTTAATCTCTGAAGTGTCAGCAATCTGTTGGCAAAATTTAAATCTATTTGGTGTCAATAAGCCTAATCAAACAAATGAATTTACCAATAAACAGGCCATTTTTCACTTTTTAGTATTGTATAGCAGAGAAGTTAGGCTTACGCCACATTTTAATAATTTTAAACTAAGTTAAAAGGTAAAATTTACCTTTAGTCAATTGTTATTTCTCTAAACTGTGGAATCACGTTGAATTTAGACTTTTAAACTAAAAGATTTAACCTATTGTGGTATTAAGTGCATCATCTAAATTCGAAAAGGCCCACAAAATAAAATATATACGCCGTTTCACTTTTAAATATTAAGTTGACAATAATAATAAAACGAAACGTGTTTCACCCCACAAGAAGATACTCAGAGAGCATTAAGTCAATGAGACCGATAAACGAGATAGACAAATCCTATGTCAATACTACCTCTTGAGGGTTTACGTGCGGCGCAGATAGGTTTATTATAACATATTCTGTTCATGATAACATGAAAAAATGTAGAAAATAATATCAGGGGAGGTGATCATGAAACTTTGTTTGCAATGCAGCAGGAGAAACTTCCATATGCACATAAACTGCGTATTTAAACTGTCAAATCCATACCAATTTGTGTTTTTATTTGTTGCAATCGTGGTACGTAATCGCCCAGCATATCACAAGTACCTTATTAATTGAAGGGTTGAGAATAAAAAGAGTTTAACTGTCAAATTGATAGTTTCGAGAAAATTGACTTTAAACTTCAACGGCGTCATTTTAATGTAGAGTGCTTATAAGGTAATAGAAAAGGTTTATGTAAGTTTCAGTTGCTTGAAAATGTTTTAATTCTATTTTAAAATACTAAATATAGTACTAATTCATATAATTACTGTAAAAATATAATATAATAAAATAAATATAATAATGTTTTTATGCTAAGCGAACTGTACTCCTGTGACAGATAAACCGTTTTTAGACTAAAAATTTCGAGATTTAAGCCTCATTTCGGTATTTTGAGAATGTATAATTGTAGATAATTTCACGCTGAATCCAACGATACTCATAAGTCATTTTGTGAAAAAAGTCAGATAAACCCTTTTTATTCTCACCCCTTCAATTACTATCCAAGTATAGTAATAAAGAAAATAATGAGATATTAGTCGAATAATTGATTATTGACGAACTAAAAGTAAAGAAACCTGGATAATATAATACAATACAAAAATACTTTATTGAATTCCAAAATATAACAATATACATAACACAGAACAAAGAATGGTAGAACTACGAACCGTTGATGATGATTTTGATTCTGCAACAAAACTCATACCACATTTGTGTAAGGAACTAATACGACGACGGAGACATAAAACAATATCAGAGCTGTTTATTTAATATTCATACAGCCTTAATTACCGAAAATGCTATAGGTACTTATTTGTAGGATCGTTTAAAGTCACGTAGAATTTTAATATTCAGCCATGAACCATTTACCAACGACATTTATCAACTACATCACTGCCAATATGGGCACGAAATATGACTCATCGTCTTGACAAATTTTTATCCGCCAATATTTTTTAGTTTTGGTGTCAAGTCTTTGAAGACCACGTTGGTTCCGCTATCTATAACAAAAACATAATGTGAAGAACTCTATAATACACTGGAAGGCCGTAGTCAAGGATTTTTAAAAATAACAAAGAAGAACAGTTTTTATGCACAATATATGTATTAAATATCGTTATACTTATTTTCAGCCAATTCTGTTCGAGTGGAGTGAAGTCACTCAAGGTCTTCTGCTGGGATCTTTCTATTATGGCTATGTACTCACCCATATTCCAGGAGGGATGCTGGCTGAAAGATTTGGAGGGAAATGGGTTTTGGGTCTCGGTCTTCTCTCTACTGCTATCTGTACCTTTATCACGCCAATAACTGTCAAAATGGGAGGGGCTACCGCTCTCTTCATATTGCGAGTTATCGAAGGACTTGGAGAGGTGAGTTTCTTTAATATCAGGTATAACAAAAAATATACAGTACTACTGAATCTTTTTCTTGGGCCTTTGAATTGAAGTGACTTTAAGTTTGCGTTCGTTAAAAGACTTATTTAGACTATAAATTTTACTCATGACCGACTTACCTATCATATAATTACCCGGAAATTAATTCAGCTGTTAAATAGTTCATGTTCTTAGTCTTATTCGAATCTAGGCCTCTATTAACGTCCCTCTTGGGATGGAGTTCATTTCAAATACATTTTAGGTCAATATCATGTTTATTATACACTCATTAACAACTTGCAATAATATTAGATTAGTAGTATATAAGCGCCTATACAAAACACAAGATATTTTTTTTTCAAACAGTTTCTAAACAAGTACTTGTTTACTTATTATTTTCCATTGTCAAGGTTTCTGTTATGCTAAATGAATTGTTATGGTAAATTTACAGTACAACATCACATCGGCTTTCCGTTACGGTTCAATTTGATTTGTAACGGTTCTGTTAAAATAGTTATGATAATTGTAATAATTGGTATAGATGGTAACTCTTCAAAAATAAATTTACTTCTACCAAATGCTATAAATATTGAATTATTTGTTACCGTAAGTTATCGTCCAGCTAACCAACCAGCTAATACCATTTTCCTAATTTCTATGTATCCACTCACATTTTGAAATTTTATTCTTGTTATATTTGTAATATCATCTTCGCATGGTCAAAGAATTATAATATTACATTCGCCCTTGAAAATAAAGCAAGTAATGTTTATGTTAAGTAAATATGATAAAAATTAGAATGATGGCACAAAATTTTCTTAAGCCAAGCCTATAAAAGTAAGCTCGTCAAAATTACTATTTCGTACTCGAAATGACAAATGGTTTTATATAGATCACCCAGCGCGTTAAAATTAATATATACGTTAACCCACCAACCAATGATGTATACATATTTTTTAAATCAAAAGTATGTTAAAATAAAAACTAAACTGAAATGAACGTTTTTAGGGACCAACAATGCCTGGATTGATGGCGATGCTTTCAAAATGGGCGCCGAAAGAAGAAAGAGCTAGGATCGGAGCAATTGTATTTGGAGGTGCCCAAATAGGAAATATTGCTGGATCTTACTTTTCTGGACTGATAATGCATGAAGGAAGCTGGGAGAATGTATTTTACTTGTTTGGTGCGTTTGGTATTGTGTGGTTTCTGTTATGGGTAAGTGCTTTTCCCTTTTCACTCAATAGTGCGGAAAAACTACGAAAATTATATTATATTCATCACTTGAAGCATCCATTGCTTCATTAGTTTTATCAATTTTGGTTTTATCAAGATAAAAAGTAATTGATGTTTTATCATTTGTAAAAACATTTTTATCCAAATCAGCTAACACATATTACAGCTAAGACAATAATTAAGCTACAAGTAGTACACAAAAGTCATCTTTATGTTCATTGCTGCAACCGTGTTCACTTTTCCGTACCTAAAAAACAGCATTTATCATGTTTTGAATATCCTGTTTAACTTGCCTAATATGCTTAAGAATCGTCAAGCAGGTTATTAACACCTGATTTGTAAGATCGTTTATTTTTCTGTCACGTGATAACTTATTTTCCTTAAACGTGTGGAAGTTTTGAGGTCCATTTGATATGTCAGTTATAGTGAACTTGTTGTTATTGATTTATTTCAGACGGTTCTATGCTTCAGCTCTCCGAACACCCATCCGTATATCTCTGACAAGGAAAAGGAATTTTTGAACCAGAACGTTGATGCTCTTATTCACAGTAAAAAACAAGAGCTTGACCCCATTCCCTGGAAAGCACTTTTGCGATCTGTACCTCTGTGGGCTCTGATCATTGCTGCTGTAAGTTATCATTCTTGTAAACAAATACATCTGAAACGGTAATGTTGTATTGGCAAAAGTTGAGGTATAATTTAATATGAGTTGACTCTTACCTACATTATAATCAACAATATTAAAACCTGCCCCAATTTCTATAACCTTATAGTTTTTTGCATTCTTGAAGCTTGTGTTACGACTTTATTCAAGTTTGTTATCAACAGATCGGTCATGACTGGGGCTACTTCACAATGGTAACAGATTTGCCCAAATACATGACAGATGTATTGAAATTCAACATCAAATCTACTGGAATCCTCTCTGCCTTACCTTACGTCGCTATGTGGATAGCTTCGTTTTTCTTCGGCCTTGTCTGTGACTTTTGTATCAAGAGAGGATGGCACAGTTTGACTAATGCCAGGAAAATTTATACTACTATTGGTAAGAAATTATTAAGGTACAATTCTAATTAAGTTAATTCTAATTAATTAACTAAGGTACATTTCTATATTATGCTTACCTAAATATGTATGTTTTGTCTTTTTCCATTGAAACTTTGAATTCCAAACCTTCAACAAGGTTTCAAACTAAAATTATTATTTTAGTTAGAAAACTGTCGTGAGTATGATATATTTTGGAATTTTAATAACGGCGAAATTCTTACGTCGCTCGCAAAAGTCACCACGACTAGCGTTAGTAACTGGCTCCCAGAAGGACATCGGATATGTCCAAATCCTTGTCGGGGTAATTTAGACTTTTAATTAACGTGAGTTTATCAGTTATTAATTTTTCAAATAATTATGTTAATAATGTATATATTTATGATAAGAAAAACTAACCATATCTATAACAACGTAAGTAAATAAAAACTTACACGCTCTGATTCAAGGCTGACATTGAACAAATACCCATTGAGTAAATACAAATTATTAGTTCCATGAATTTACGAACGGAAGTGGCCGTCAAAATATGTGTTTATCTAATCCTTTTACAAACAAACACTTTACAATTTCTAGAGATAATATATAATAACTTTAACTCTATATTCAAATAATAGTTTATCTACTTCTTACTAAGTTGATCTTTCGGTTTGCATTTCTTTGTCATTTCGCAATTTTCCACAACAGTATTTTATTTAGGTATTTTTACTTTGCAAATGTTTGGACCAGAAACTTTACCAAGACAGTGTCAGTCAGCGATAAAGCCTGTATACACTTTTAGTTCTTATCAGAGTTACTTGAATAAAAAAATTACGTTTTCTATTGCATCTTCTAACCAGTATTGCAAGAAACCAGCGAAAAATTAAATTACATAATATAATTTTTCACTGCTTTCTTGCACGGCTAAAACTAACGAGGTACAGTCGAATAACTCGACCTGTGTTCGGGCAATATAGATGCCCCTTCCTCATGGTCGAGTTATTCGACTGTATACCGTGAGTGTTAGCCATGTACTAGTTGCAGTAAAAAATTAGCCTACCAATGTTGTTTGATGGATTAGGCTATCTGTATGCACTACTTCAGTAAAATTGTGGTACGTACTATTGTGGTATATACTAGGTGGTAGGACTTTTCTGCAAAGTTCGTCTAGGTAGGTACCACCGCTTTGCCAGTTATTCTGCCGCCAAGCAGTAGGGCGCAAGCTTTACTGTGTTCCGGTTTGAAGGGCACTGTAGCTTGTGAAATTACTGGGCAAATGAGACTTTATGATCTGATCTCACAGTCGAGTAATCTTCTTACAAGACTGTGCTGATGTCTCGGGATGTTGTGCGCAGTGCAGTGTCACGCGAAACTTTATATTTTGGAGTTCTGAACGACACTGTTCTGTTATGGGCGGCCGTATCGCTTAACATCAGGCGAATGACTTGCTCGTCACATCATTTATTTTGACGCAGTAGCCACAAATAGGCGTGGACGTAATGATTTTTACGAACATATACCCGTCTGTAATAAAATTAGACAGTTCTTAAGTTCGCACTAATATCCCTAGCCGCCGGTTTCACGACGTTTGTCAAACTCGTGTGCATGCCAAATACTGTATACTCATTGGTTAAGACAGTCGATGATCAACAGGCAACCAAAAAACGTTCAGTATTTGACACGAATTTAACAAACGTAAACGAGAACCCGGGGGAAAGTGTTGCGGAACTAAGTTTCATTTTAATAGACTTAAGTATAAATAGGCATAAGTGTTGTCTATATTTTCATAAAAATATTTTATACATAAATGTTAGCATAAGCAAATCCGACTGTTGCTTTATCATTGCGGTCTTTTTTTTGTGTTTTGTCTCCACACTTTTGTGTATTTAGCCAGTGTCAAGTAATTGATAATTTATCAAGTTAATGATATTTCACGCAAATATGTGTCAAGTCATAGTCGAAGTCATCAAGTCAAGTCATAGTCAAGTAATAGTCTAGTCAAAGTTATACTCCTAGTAAAGTGGTGGCAACTTTACTTGCAGCTTCTATGGAGTTTTGGAAACAACACGAAAATAAACGTTTCACCATCATTATACCATTTTCCCACACTCACGCCTGTAATCCAGGACTTAACGAATAGAATGCCACCAACTTTATGCACTAACACTGAAAATAACACAAGTTATGGAAAATAATACAATGCGGTGACGTCATCTTTTTCGCTTTCCCGCCAAAACTCCCCATTGCGGTCTTAAAACTTTTTAAGTAAAAGTAAAAGTAGTTTCCTGACTCACGGGTGTCTTTTGTTTTCAGCTGCAACCGGCCCAGGTATCTGCATTCTCCTTGCGTCATACTCCGGCTGCGACACGACCCTCGCCGTTTTCTGGTTCGTTTTCGCCATGACCTTGATGGGAGCATACTACAGCGGCATGAAGATCAATCCACTTGACATCACGCCTAACTACGCAGGCACTACCACAGCGTTGGTCAATGGCATCGCTGCTCTTTCTGCTATTATATCACCGTACCTGATCGGCCTTTTAACGCCAAACGTGAGTGTGAAATCAACTTTTAAAATGTTAAACAAAATTCGGTATTTTGTTTAACAGAGCAGGTTTTATAGTACTTACGATTTTATTTTACTCGGATACAATAAGATGGATGGCGGGTTGTTACTCTTGTAGTTTCAGTCTGTTTTAGTTAAAGCAAAACCGTATAAAATAATATGAATTCAATTTCACTTATTATTGGTGGATGCAACGTGTGACCAAAATGCTGGCACTTATTTGCAAAACGAATCAGCATTGCAATTTAACGGGGCAATACTGAGAGCATGTTCGGTACCTACCGGTAGTGGGAGTGAGCATTTGGAATGTCTATAGGTCATTGTGGTCTGTATATAGTCCAATATTTTTTTTGTA
Source organism: Ennomos fuscantarius (assembly GCA_905220475.3). Lineage (NCBI taxonomy): Eukaryota > Metazoa > Arthropoda > Insecta > Lepidoptera > Geometridae > Ennomos > Ennomos fuscantarius. The sequence goes on from HG992033.1 coordinate 5,944,796, forward strand.
GTAGAAATGTAAAGTAGTTGTTATATTATTGTAGAAGTTCGTTAAAAGAATAAAGGCATTTTTGAACAACGGCCTATATAAAAACAAAATATAGTCAAATAATAGATAAAGATTAAAAGTATGTACCAAACCAACGCTTTATTAGGCTAATGGCAATGGAGTAACTAAAAACTAAATAATCAGTTTTACACACAATTCACTCATGTAACTACACTTAGATACGTAACGCTGAAAGTGGGAAATAGTAATAAATATGATGAATTTTCTAAAATAATATTACTTTACTTCTGACATAGGCACATAGTGATTCTACTTGAGACTTAACCAGATAATACCGGAGAAGTTAATCTTATGATTCATCTAGTAGGATATCCTAATTTAGCTACTAGGGCAACATGTTAGACACTCCAACGTAAGGATTTCGTCTTTATTTATGTCAAATATCACGTTTAACCGTGTGATATCGATGACAGAACGAAAGGGAATGTATTTTATAAAGTAGTTCACTTTAACTTGGGTGTTAAAATTCAATGTCAATCTCGTCTTGATCTCATTACAAATAGCAGTAACTATAATGGTTTTAAGATGACTCCCTTAAAATTGTATTGTTTTGTATCATTTAGATTTAAACAGTAGTCAATATCGATAATAAGGCGTTCGGAAGCCACTAATTTGCATAATAGATTAATAATAAAAGCGCACTGTGGTGCGAATAATCATCGACCGCTTAAACTAAAGGCTGCTCTTTTAATATTCAAATATTTTTATCTATAAAATATATTTTCTAAGAGAGTTAAAATGAAATTCTGCAATTGAAAGATTGACTCTAAAGTAACTAACCGTAAATTAGATGAAATGTATAGATTAGACCAAATGTAACGAATTTAATAATTTTATAGTCGACAATGCTTATAATTTCTGAATTCAAATTACTGCTTTGCAATCTGAATGAGAATAATAATAATAAATAAAGTTTTAGATTAATTATTCTTGTTTATACTCAAAAACACGCATTTTTCCACAGTCGACACTGGAGCAATGGCGGGTTGCATTCTGGGTGTGCCTTGGAGTTCTCGTCTTCACAAACGTCGTCTACGTAATATTTGCCAAAGGAGACCAACAATGGTGGGATGATGTGCGAAAGCACGGCTACCCAGCCGATTGGAAACATGGACCGCTACCAACAAAAGAAAAGGACTCGGAAAAATCTAAAAAGGAAGAAACAAAAGAAAAACCAAAACAATGATTCACGAAATGACAAATGACTGCCTAACTAAATAAAACTGTAAATAGACCTAATTTAATAAACCTAAAAGATTGATTAAGAATAAATTATTTATATAATATAGCTTTTGTGTTAATTGATTTATCGTTCGATCCCTTTTTTCCTATTTGGCTCAGTGATCAGTTTTGTGTAAACATTAAAATAGCATAGCCCAAATTAGGATGTCAATTCTTCTATTTAGGGACGATAAGGTCTTACACAATTGAAGGGTTTAGAATAAAAAGGGTTTAACTGTCAAATTGATAGTTTGAGAAAATTGACTTTAAACGTCAACGGCTTCATTATAATGTAGAGTGCTTATAAGGTAATAGAAGGTTTATGTAAGTTTCAGTTGCTTGACAATGTTTTAATTCTATTTTAAAATACAAAATATAGTACTAATTCATACAATTACTGTAAAAATATAATATAATAAAATAAATATAATAATGTTTTTATGCTAAGCGAACTGTATTCCTGTGACAGATAAGCCGTTTTTAGACTCAAAATCTCGAGATTTAAGCTTCGTTTCGGTATTATGAGAATCTATTATCGTAGATAATTTCACGCTGAATCCAACGATACCCATAAGTAATTTTGTGAAAAAAAAAATCAGTTAAACCCTTTGTGTTCTCACCCCTTCAATTGCTTTATTAGTGTATGTAGAAAGCTTTGATTTTTTTTATTTTTAATACTGCATTTTCACAAACACCTGGGTCCGTGCTTTTTGTTAGATTATTTTTTATATTTATTAATTAACATGAACATATATATAATACAGGGAGGACGATACAGCCAATAACACATAAACATAAGTACTTATTTCTAATTGTGCGCACACCACCGAGCAAACCAGCTTCCGCTTTGATTTATTTGCAAAGAAATGTGAAGACGAAATGTATAGTATGAAAACGACCTTGATTGAAAATAGCTAAACCACACAATTTCATGCAATCAATTCATTTTTAAATAATAAGGCGACAAGTATCGATGGAAATTTTCATGCTGATCCGAAGTATCTTTTATACCTTTTATGTATATATTGTGTATAGCTTTTCACCCATTAAGACCTGCGTCGCAGAAATGGCTAAAGGTAGAAGTAGAAATTGTTGCACGGAAAAAAATTTAACCTAAATTCTACACTAGCACCCTTTTGTCCTTTTTTTTGCTACTGGAATATTTAGCTGGATCGAAAAAGACATAAGATGGCGTAACTAGTCTAAAGCTAGTTCGTGTTTATTAATAAAGCTGATAAAGTTTTGCGCGGGCTATATTACTATTTACTATTACTATTTAGGGCAACGAAATTTCATGTCGGTCTTATTCACTGGAGGAGTTCCCGAAAGTCAACCATGAGTGCAGCAGTCATGTCATGATGGAGTTTAATACAGGCTATATTATAGTTAAATACGTTTACCAAATTTCGTTTCTTTGCTGTTCGCCGTTTAAGAGTTCTACTATCCACCTCTTGACTCCATCATCAGATCAGCTCAATAGTAGATTTTTGATATTTGATTTTTGTTGAATACCAGTTTATTGCATTGTTACTAAATTTACTATATGCTAAATTTCAGCTCAATCGGAAACCGGGATGTAGGTCAAAATTGACTTCCAAGATTTTATTATTTTGTTAGTTAGTTAGTTTTTCCTCGATTTCCTTGAGAATTCATCATCAGATCCTGACTTGATGATAATGGGACCACTTTGCAAGTATAACCTTTTGAACTAAATAAAAAATTTTGGAATCGTTTCACAATTGGTGAAAATATTGATGAACGTACATTAACAAAAAAACATACAGGCGAACATAGTACCTTTTCCTTTTTGGAAATCGGCTAAAAAAGCTTTCGTTCAGCAATGGATAAGGATAAACTGATTATTTCTTTTCAGTATTGAGTAAAACGAAAAGATAATCGCAAGTTATACGCATTGAAATATATTCATATGTTTTGTCTATACTTCTATCTATGCAAATAAGTACAGTGTTCTTGTTACATATTATTTGTATGGAAAACCCCGAAGATTAATTTATTGAGTCACTTCAATCTGTCTCCCTTTCTTATAAACAGTAGATACTTAACAGCGAAATAGATACTCGGTGTTTTCTATTGTTCTATATTTGCCTATATCAAATAGGTTATTTGACTGCTATATTTTTATTGCATACTTAAATAATATGGCTTAAAACAAAAAACAACCGCGAAAACAAAAATTAAATATGTCAAAATTTACTAAGGTACAGGCATTTTAAAATACAAGAATAGAACGAATCAGCTCCAACACGCAGTGACGTTAGTTACCATTCCTCATAGTAACTCATTACTAAGCTATGGTACCTTTATGGTAGCTCTACATAATTGGCGTCACTAGCAAAACTTCATAGTAGCTATGAGGAAGCTCTACATGATCTCTGTTTTGCAAGAAAAGGACAGGCGATATATCCTCGAGAAACTTTAAAGGCGTACTACTCTGTGATTTATTTACTGATTTTACTTATTTTTTAATTTTTACATTGATATATAAGCTAGATTATGAATATAAAATTAATTTGATAATTTTTAATAGAAGTCAAATAGCATATTACACTCCTCCACTATTATATACTCCTCTTATATCATATTTATTGGTATGGATAAATATTATTATCGGGTAAGGCTTCATAATGGACATATTTAGAATGTACCGAAGCTGTTAGGACACTAGTTTTGTGTTATTTTTTATCTTTACGAGAACTATAGACAAATGTACAACAAACTCATATATTATAAAGGTTCCACGGAACCCTAAAAAATAGAAGGAATTATTGGGCTGGCTTAGAATCATTGACGTTTTATCTCGTTCATATCAACATTCTGTGTCAATTTATCAACACTAAGATCTTCGGGGGCTAGGTATTATCTGATCTACTGCCACTTTGGATTTGGTGCGATGACGGTGTTTGTACGACTCTGAATAATAGCACTTCAGGTATTTAGGCACATGCGCTTAGTGTGACGTACGGAGTATTGGTCCACATTTGAAGATGACACTTTCAGGATGGAGGCTCATTTTGAACAGGGGTAAGAAAATTACTTACATTTTTGGTAACTATTAAGTTGTGTTGAATATTTGAAAACTATCCTGAGTATGACACATTTTGTAAAATTAAGAACGGCTAAATTTACGTCAGTTATAAAGTCAAAATTACTCCGACCAGGTTTCGGATATATTCAATGTCCTTCTTCTGGGAGCCAGTTACTAACGCAAGCCGAAAGGAAGGAAGGAAGCCAAGGCTTTCGCGAGCGTCATTTCTGGTCGGTGTAATTTCGACTTTTTAATTGATTTAGCCGTTATTATTTTTACAAAATTGTTTCGTTTTTTCCTGTATCCTATAATTATATTTTATTTTAAACACATAGAAAATCGAGTGTCTTTTTGTTATTTGTCTTTGTTACAAGTTACCTTGTATTTAAATGTACTGGTACTAATTTATTAATTAGGTATAGTTGAATATACAAATTTCGACTATTATCGTGTAAAAGGCACCCTCTTATTTGTAAATTGTTAAAACATTTAGCGAAATAAAAATAAGACTCAAAAACAAAAGACTGGTACTTTATTTACTCTTGGAATCATTATGTAAACATTCTAGTTTTCCGCAGGATTCAAAGGCATGGCGTAAAATAAATATAATAAGTAAATTTTATTGTACAATTACGATAGGGTAAACGTTGCAATGAAAATGCAATCCAATCTTCACTAAAAGGATTGGGTATCTGATAGCCCGCGAGATATGAGGCAAGGAAAAGATAAGAGCTATATAAGACTATAATAAAGCCCCTATACGAAAGCCCCTTTCCAGACAGGAAAGGGGCTTTTGGGAATTTCATAAAATATTTTATTCTGGATATATTTGATTATAGGAATTTGTCATGTTAGGCATAGTAGATGTATAACATAAACTGTCACGATGATGTATTTATTCATTATGATTCATTATCATTATGATTGTGATGATGATTGTAGTTATTTTTCAAATACTTAAATAATATATATAATAATATAATATATAATAATATAGATAATAATAATACTTAATAATTTTTCACTTCTGTGTTTGTTGTTTTTACATTATCTATTATTTGTTACTTTGTATATTTTTCTTCTAAACGTCACTTATGACGGCAATAGAAGAGATAATGCTTTTAATTAATATAAAATTATAAAATTAACAGCTTTTAAATTTAACATTTAAGAAAATAAATTAAATATAAACCTCAAATTTAAAAAAAACCCAACATTATTTACAAATATGAATTGTAAATAGAATTTGTTGTGTCTGAAAATAAATCTAACACAGCTTCTATTATAACTAATTAAATATTTAAAAACCTTACTTTAATTATATGTATAGGTGCCAAAGAATACACTTATACCCGTACTAAAGTTTGATAGCTCCTAAGTTCGCACATATACCCCTAGCCCCTGGTTTCCCGAAAATTTTGTCAAGCACGTGTCAAGTGAACTTGCCAAATCAATATTTGGCAAGTCAAACGCTCATTGGTTGAGTCCGTCGATTATCAACAGGTGACCAATGAGCGTTCAGTATTTGGTCTGCCAAGAAGACACAAATGTAACAAACGTATACGAGAAACCGGAAAAAATGTTACTTAGCTTAGTTGTATTTTTGTACAAACGGACATTAAGTAGCAATAATAGTTTTGGTTGTAAAACCAGACAAAAATGCAACCTAATCTGATGTTTGAGGCTAAGATGCGATCTCCTTTTCCTTTTTTTCCAGTAATATTTATTCCTCAACGATATGCCCTCGGCATAATGGGATTGTTTGCAATGGCAAACTCCTTCACTATGCGAGTTTGTCTCAGCATGACGATCACTCAAATGGTACGCCAAACTTCACCGGCCGAGCACATTGTTGGAGAGACCTGCCCCGATATCTCATTATCTAATAACTCAAATACTCCAAGCAATTCTTCAGTTCTAGTCTTTACGGTAACTATCAAAGAAACACCTATAACTTGACGCTACACTATAACAACATAACACAAGGTATATGATTTTTTTTAATACTTAGTTGTTATTTGCTGTAGTAATAATGTATTGAAGAAACCTTTACACAAACACAAACTGTTCAGTCTAATAAGTAATCTAACGACTATCAACATAGGCTTTTTTTTTGTTTAGGTATAGGCAAAGCATTTGACCACTATCTCGCCTGATGTTAAACAATGACGTGGCTTAAGATGCTTGCCTAGAAGACGCTTGCTTGTGACCTTTTGACTTAAAAACTCTCAGGTTATAGTTAACTGGAAACAAGATTGCTGGCAAGCTAGTTGTGCTTTTATTATTGTTATTTTACTAAAAACTTTATCGGCAAATGATTAGCGAATTGATAGGTATTATATATATATATATATATATATATATATATATATAATATCATATTTTTTATGTAATTCAAAATCTGCGTCGTGCAAATTCAAATTGAAATATTTCTTTGTGTTTACTGTCAATCTTACAATTGTATTATTAGTAAAAAAATAAAATGTTATATGCAATATTAACACAATAATAATAATAAATTGTTCGTTATTTATTTTATAACCAACAAAAGAACAGTTATCCCTGAAAAGTACAATCTAACTTGACTCTCAGAGTTAATGATCTCGTAACATGAATCTCTTGGGACACCAATACCTTCATTAATATTAAGTGATATTACGAAATAAACTTTTGTAGGATCGTCCTCTTTATGATTGGGATGAAGCAACTCAAGGGTTTTTACTCAGCGCGTTTTACTATGGATACGTCCTTACACATTTACCTGGAGGGATTCTGGCTGAAAAGTTTGGTGGAAAGTGGACGCTAGGGTTTGGTTTGCTGTTGACATCTACAGCAACGGCTTTGACCCCTTGGGCGGTTCAGGTGGGAGGAGCAGCAGGATTATTTGCAATTAGAGTTATTGAAGGTTTGGGAGAGGTGAGGTAAGAGTTCTATAGTCATTCAATTATTAACTAAAGCTGTCCCCGTGTTTTACATACCAAAACTATTCATAAGGTGCACGTTTGATCAAATAATAAATGCCATTTTATCTCCTTTTTAAAATGCAATTTCTCCCTTTGATGCTGGTTTTTGCGTGTGTGAGAATAGTAAAAAATATCAAATTTTCAGGGACCCGTGACACCAGCCTTGGTGCTACTAATGGCCAGATGGGTCCCTCCTGCAGAAAGGTCACGATTTGGAGCTTTGATTTTCGGAGGGTCACAAATTGGTAACATTCTAGGTCCTTACATATCGGGCCTACTATTAGCAGATGGCGGTGATTGGGCTAATGTGTTTTACTTATTTGGTGGAGTTGGTGTAATTTGGTTTATTTTTTGGGTAAGTTATATTATTCCCGTAATGGTATCTACTGATTTAATTAATAGCTCTGTAGGTCGAAATCACAAGTCTACGTTTGCACAAAAAAGTTACGTTTTCAACCCCTATAATAATAATAACGCCCACACACGCACATACATTACACATGTCACATACATAGATTTAAATTATTTAATATTAATGAATTAAATTTATTAATTTAATTATTTAAAATAATTTTAGATTAGAAAATACAAATTAAAAACTATGATATATTCACATAAAAAAGGCATACATAGATCCTGGACCATAGCTAGGGCTCTCTGTATCTGTGGTGCTTTTCTTTTCTGTGCGTAAATACTTGTTCTGCCTCGAGAATCGGACCTGCTGCCTCCAGGTTGTAAGCCAACCTGCTCAACCACCACACCGCAGAGGCTGTCACGACTCCACCATTTCGAAATATTCCCAAAAACAGGTCCCATAATTAAAGCTTCTAGTAACTGAACCTGCCCACTAAATTTCACGAGATCAGTTAAAAAATGCGACCTGTTGAAGAGAACAGCCAAACACATAAAGTTGTTTTTGCTCAAGCTGAAACGGACAGTCTGTCTTCGCACTCACTCGGTTAATCGGTACATTTTTTCATATTTTCCATCTTAGCTTAAGAATAAGACTCCATCTGTTCTCACGGATGCTATAAGAGCCGTATAATGGAATATCCAGGAAATCAGCAGCAACATTCTCCTCAATCTTCATAATCTACTGTGATCACCAAAACACCTGCCAAGCATGGTGATTATGGCCATTATAGAAATAGACTAAAAAACTAATTCACACTATTACTAATTCAATTTTTATTACAGTCTCTTCTATGCTACAGTACACCAAACTCTCATCCATTTATATCTGAACAAGAAAAGGAATATCTTAACAAGAATGTGGCTGCATCGGGCCTTCACAAGAAGTTAGATCCCGTACCATTCAAAGCAATATTGCGTTCAGCGCCCCTATGGGTGCTTATAATGGCTGCGGTAAGTATTTTAGTCTTCTATTACACAATCTTGCTTTCAACTGCCCGCAGTAGATGCCCCGAAGCACGGTAGCGCTTTGTATAAATAACACTTTTTGTACTAGTCATGCGTACATGCAGCGAACGTCGTTTGAATTTAATGTATCAGCAACTGATACCTCGGCCCCAGTAAAAAATATGCGTGTTTTAGACCACACGACTGAAGTAAAACTTCTTTAGTTTAGCTTCATCTATCGGCCGGTATAGCTTTGTTTAATGTTGATGTCGTCAAATCGACAATTGAAAATTGTCATTTTTCCGGAACAACAGAATAATATATTTTTGTACTGTATCTTGACAATAGAGATTTACGTGAACCAACTTCAACTTCCGTTCGCCTCGCATTCACCAGCTTACTCCCTAAGTCTAGGGCGTAAAGAAGTTTTACTTCAAAAACACGAGTGTGCTGTAGGCCACGTGACTGAATCATTGAATCATGGAATCACTGAATCATCAATCAATTTCAAAAACCATGTAATAAAATACTGATAATAGTTATGGTGATTGAAACAAGATTAGATTTAAGAATATTCGATTGATTTGATCTTACAAAATACTGAAAACAAACTTCCACAATATTCGAGTAAACATTTCAATTCCCAAACAGATGCTTTAAAATGATACCATCTTTCATGTGACACCTGTGATAAGGCCAAAATAATGATACTTAATTCCCGTCTGCACTAAGTTTTGAAAGTTCTTAAGTTCACACGTATCCCCCTAGAACGTAGTGCGCTTAAAAATGCGTTACAGTAAGTTCGTCTAAAGGGTAAAGTGCGAAATTACGTGCTGTCAAATTTTATTTCAGACTGGTCTTACTGTTCCAATAACATATTACTTTTTAGTTTACTGATGTTGCTGTCAACTAAACCGGCTTTGTGAAAATTAAATCGTATCACTTTTACATAAACTTGTTTTAATTAATATGATAGTGCTTTAGGTATTAAGACATAATTCAATGTTAATGATTCTTACTTTTCTCTAATAGACGTTTTTATTATGAAAAATTAAAATAAATTTAATAGAATAGAATAGAATAGAATAGATATTTATTCATGACAAAAAGGCTTAAAAATTAAGTGTAACAAAAAAATAAAAATAAAATAATAATAAAAACATTTGCCCGTTGCCACGAATCGGTCCCAACTCAGCATATTGCTGGTCATGCAACCAGCGCTGGTCTTCCGTTGGGACCGTTTCGGTGGCGTCACGGCACGGATTACAATTACTTAAACTAATAATAAACATAACCAGAAAAATGAGAGACGAATACATATACATATACAAATATAACGTAGACGAGAAGAATAGCAACTACGAGTGCTTAGATTATATTGCACGCGTGTGTGTGCGTGAGTGTGTGTGTATATTTGTGTGTATATATGTGTGTGAATAAAATAAATGTAGCAAGCGTAGCCAGAAAAACTATGTGTAATTTGATGTTAGTTCATTTTCATTACTACTCAATCATAACATTGTTACTCATTGTTTTTCGGAAGCATAGCATATGTAACACATGGTAACCTTGTATGTATGCTAAAGTACTTGGATATCTTATGTATGTAATTTACTTACCTAACTACCACTACTTACTAACTTACTAGGTGGTAGGACTTTTGGTAAAGTTCGTTCAGGTAGGTACCACCGCTTAGCCAGTTATTCTGCCGCTAAGCTGTAGTGTGCAAGCACTACTGTGTTCCGGTTTGAAGGGCACTAGCTAGTAAAAATAAAATCTCATCATTTTATAAACTGTCTACATATATATATCTTAGTAATTTACTTAACTTACTTACTTACTGCCAACTTCTGTCACTTCTCATTTACTAAATTGTTATTATTTGTATATTGGTTCGCACAATTCGTTTTAATACTTTTGTTTGTTGTATTTTAATTTTAAGTATGTGTATTAATTACTATTTACACAAATATATGTTTATATTTTCTTTATAATTTAGAACATTGATGTATGTCTGTTCCGTGGCTTCACCAAACGGTCCCAACGGAAGACCAGCGCCGGTTCGTAAGAACTAGCACCATGCTGAGTTGGGGCCGGTTTGTGACAGAACTTGAAAGCGACGTTCTTAGGTAATTTTAATTTTCATGTATTTTTCTATGTCCTTGTTCTGTTACAAAATAAATTTTCTTTCTTTCTTTCTTTCTTTCTAAAATAACTGGGCAAATGAGACTTTATGATCTGATCTCACAGTCAAGAAATCTTATTACGACTGTGCTGATGTCTAAGGATGATATGCGCAGTACAGTATCACACTTAATATTTTGGAGTTCCGAGTGACAGTGTTCTGTTATGGGCAGCCGTGTTGCTTAACATCAGGTAAACGACTAGCTCGTCACATCATTCACTAGTATAAAAAAACCTAAGTATGTTGAAATTGTTACCTACTGTATTTCATTTATATTTTTTCTTATAAAATAATATATTTCGTAGGAAACTATGTACTGGGGTAGCTGGTGTCAAAATTTTTAACGCTCTTCCAGACTCCATACCCAAAAAATAAAGATATAAGTTTTCTTATCGATATGGTGCCGCTTCGAAAAATTCATACCAAAACTGGTGTGATCAGTTTATTTTTATATACTTGTCTATTTTACTAACAATATTTTTACAATAATTATGTTATTAAATTTATTGTTGTTTCTTTTTGATGTTTATTTTATATTACCAAACTTGTAATACTTTATAATTATCAATAAATTTATCATTATAATTATCACTATAGCTAACTCATAAACAAGCACTTAGACTTAACTGTTACTTAGATATTGGCAAATAAGTTACTTACTTACTATTTCTATTTTCAGATTGGCCACGACTGCGGTTATTTTACAATGATCACAGACCTTCCAAAGTACTTCTCTGACGTCCTCAAGTTTAACATCAAAGAGACTGGCTTTATGTCTGCTCTGCCTTACGCCGCCATGTATATTAGTTCCTTCGTCATGGCCGCACTTTGTGATGTTTGTGTAAGGAAGAAATGGCATAGCATCACTACTGGAAGGAAAATTTACACGACTATATGTAAGAAATTCTTCTGAGGTGACATGAAATGAAATGAGATGGAATGAGACTCTGGGTTCGTGGGAGCCGGAAGATCATCGCATTTTCCAAGCTTATCAGAACGTCTGGTCGTTGCTACGTGTAATCAAAATGCTGGCATTTATTTGGCACAACGAATATGCCCAACATGCTGCCAGCATGTTGGGAACGCTACCTATTCGCAATGGGCTGGAGCATTTGGACTGGCCAGTGTCATCGTGGCCAGTATATAGTCCAAATGTTTTTTTTTTTGTAGTAGGTAGTGTTTAGTTTATTACATCATGTAGATTTTTTGTTTGTTTCCGCCGAATTATGACCCGGCCTTCAAGAGAAGAGTAAACAGGTATTTACTTAGCTAACATGCAACACCTTCGATCGCATCGTCACTTCCCATCAGGCGAGAGCGTGCTAGGCAAGTTTGTTGTAAAAAAGATATATTTTACGTAAAGGCAGACTTTTTGCTTATTTATATGCACACCTGATTAATGTTCAGAAAAATCAAGGCAATAAAATCTCAAAAAATCCGGAAACTTTTCGCATCGTTCAGAATTTCGGTCACGTTTCATATTTCCTTTTAAAATTATCCTCATTTTGATCAAGATCCGATAAACAACGCTTGATAGTTTATTGATTAACTCGATCACGAACGTTCACGGTTAAGGACACTTTTTCTGTTTCACAGCGTCTTCGATTCCGGCAGTTTTTATTATTCTGGCCTCGTATTCTGGATGCGACCGCCTGGAGGCTGTGAGCTTTTTCATCGTGTCTATGGCTTTCATGGGTGGCTTCTACAGCAGTGTGAAGATAAATGCTATGGACATAGCGCCAAACTACGCAGGCACCTGTTCGGCATTTGTTAATGGAATTGCAGCCTTATCCGGAATATTCACACCATATTTAATTGGATTGCTGACGCCTGATGTAAGTTTATTTTTATTTATTCCTGATTGCCAATTTTTTTTATGTTATTGAATGATGTAATGAGCTAGTCGTTCACCTGATGTTAAGTGACACGGCCGCCCATGACAGAACAGTGTCTTTCGGAACTCCAAAATATAAAGTTTCACGTGACACTGCACTGCGCACATCATCCTGAGACATCAGCACAGTCTGGTAATAAAATTACTCGACTGTGAGATCAGATCATAAAATCTCATTTGCCCAGTAATTTCACTAACTACATTGCCCTTCAAACCGGAACACAGCAGTGCTGGCGCACTACTGTTTGGCGGCCGAATAACTGTCAAAGCGGTGGTACCTATCTAGACGAACTTTGCAGAAAAATCCTGCCACCAAGTAAAGTAAATTGAACAATAATCAAATTCATTTTATCCTTTTTAGTGAACGTATCGAAGTTTTTGTTGTTTTGAGTGAATCATCGTTTTGACAAGTTACTCACATCGTCAGTTAGCATCTTCAGTATAGTAGTTCAACGTCACCACCATTTCAGATCAACATCATCATCCTTCCCTTTTGTTAAGACTTTTTGTAACAAATACCTCTTTTTTAAATCTGGGTGGAGGATTTATGAACAATTACGCCCCGTAGTTTTATCCACGATTTACCATTCTCCCTCGGATATTTTTGATTTTCTAGCATAAAAAGAAGCCTATGTTGATCTTGGTAATATCAACAAACCGACTGAAAAGTTTTAGGTAAATTGGTTAAAAAGTTCTGGTGTGAAAACCACACAAACAAATTAACAAATAGACAAAGTTTATCTTTTGTATTTAGCCGGGATGAAGATTTACTACATATGGACCTTAAAAGTAGAAAAAAAAAAAAACTATTCGATTGCTTATATTAGTTGAAATAAACCGGTGTGGTAGGCTATCTGCCCTGATGGGATGCGATATAATTAAGAAAAATCAGTTAATATTTATATCTACAATATATAGTTACATATATACATATATGAAATATAAATGAATGTCTATTTACCTTCCTCATCACGTGTGAATGTATGGAACATTTTTGCTACTTCTTTTTTTGTGTTTATTATTGTCAGGAAAAAAAATTAGGAAATTAAAGCGGAAAATTAAAACATTTTCACCATGCGGGTGAAATCGCGGGTTGCAGCTAGTCTATTATAAATCTACATATCGCAAAGACCAAAAACCACATCAATATTAAACGTTTCTACTCCTACAGCAGTTTACTATGATATCCATATCCGGCAATATTTTGAACGGTACTTCGCCTATTAACAAATTTGAATACGATTTGATCAATATTGTCATAAGTGTATCTACAATATTCTAAATGATACACGACGAAAATGAAACAAAAAAATAGAGGAAAGCTTTATCATCGATTCTAGTCTTCGAGGAATCGCGACGTACTCAATCACTAAGGCCCATATTATAGAACTATGCTCAGTCACTATGGGTACATCATACTAGACTAGCCCGATAGCTCAGTTGGTAGTAACCCTGCCTTTTGAGCTGTAAGTTGTGGGTTCGATTCCCACCCAGGACAAACATTTGTGTAATTAATGTGTTTGTTCTGTGTATGGGTGTTATATTGTATGTATGTATTTACAAACAAAAAGTGTCTAAGTATTGTATCAGTTATCTGGTTCTCACAGTACAAGCTTTGCATAGTTTGGGGCTAGATGGCGCTGTGTGAAATGTCCACCAATATTTATTTATTTTATACTTGTTAATTTTTTTTTGGAAAGATTGTATGTTTCGATCACATTTATTACTACCATAAGCCAGTATGATTTTTGAATTTTTTATCGTAGGGTTTTAATTATAATATATATAATAATTATAATATAAATATTAAATCTGTACAGATTTTTTATTGTACATTTCAAACAAGTCTACCTATCACCATCACTTATTTTTCCAAAGACAAGACGGTATAATATTCCTGTCTGCATTAATAATTCAGACATAATTATAGTCTACTAGTTTGATAGATAAATAGCACTTAATACATAATATTTCAAACAGAAAACCGCACACAACTTATCAATCTGTTTTCATAACATTTTTAAAATCTCGGCGCAAAAAATTCTGATATACTTAATACGAAAACACATTTCCTCGCGCGAGTTATCAAGTTTTCTACTAGGCAGGCGCTTTGATAAAAATGATACCACTCTATGGAGAGTTTTCTTTGAAAAATATCAAAGGAAATGAACGTAAACATTGCATAATAGAAGTACAAGTACAGAAATAATAGGTGTTTATTTGCATCCGCTTCGGTAATGTGACCGCGTGATTCTTAGCCATCCAGCTGAATATTTTAAAAGGTTTTTTTTTGTTTTCATGTGTTTTAAGTACTATTAATTTAATTTGTATTCTTACAAATAATAAACTTGATGCTTAAACTTTTATAATAGAAAACATCAGGGCGTTGTGGTCCATAAGAAAAATTAAATCGCATGGTCTATAACTTTGCACCATGCGATGAAATTTTTCTTAGTTTATTGTTGTATTTTTTTATCTGGCAAAGAGTTGAAGGTCGATGATTAGAGGAAGAAGAATTTCATGCTTCAATAGATTTATTTCGAGTAAACATGACGTCAACATCAACAAACGTTTCCTAAACTTTTTTATGAACATTTTAAGTAATTACAATTCAGCGCTCCGCATACCCATAACAAAAACGGCATCGAATTAATTTAAATTTCACTTAGAGCATTTAATAGTAGTTGATATATTATTAGAGCAGTTAGTTGGTTAAGGGAATAAAGGAACTATGTCAGTTAAAAAAATACACATTTTTTTAAAGAAAACGTATTATTAATCTATAATTTTTTCCTTCACATAAAACTAATTTATTAATTATGCTTAGCACCTGATACTGCTAAAAATAATACCAATATATTATTTAAAAATGGCATCATTTCATAGTTCAACAGCAGAGCCACGACCTGTGATTCGTATGTCGTGGATTCGATTCCTCTAATAAGTTTATTTCTGAAACGAAAATATTGCTATAACCATATCATCAGGATCTATATGCTATTTTCTAAGGCTAGCGTGGTTTAAGTTACTTCTTCCAAGTTAGAATCTGTGCCAATCTTCTCCTTCAGCATTCTTTTAGCAGTAGTTCCCTCTATAGTCTGAATAGCACCACCATGTCCTTACTATCTTAACATCGTGATGCTCAGATGCTAGGTATCTTTTATAAAAATGTAATATTGGCCAAAGTTAATCCATATTTTCATATTTATTTTCAGCAAACCGTTGGTCAATGGCGCATAGCATTCTGGTTCGTATTCTCAGTTCTCGTAGGGACCAATATGATCTACCTCATTTGGGGTTCTGGAGAACAGCAGTGGTGGGACGACGTGGACAAGCACGGTTACCCTCCTGGTTGGAAGCACGGTCCCTTGAAGAAGAATGAACAAGACAATGAGAAAAAGATTGTTTTCCCTAAACATGACCATTCGCCAGTATCTAACGATTCTAGAAAAATTTAACCGTAAATTAAAGCCTATAAATCTCGGTTTTCTTTAACTATAGCTGCAACCGCTTGATTTTTATAGGTGTTTTTATCAGTTGAATGAACTTTGTAATGTTTATCAGATGCCATCAAAAAGACATATGAAAATGCTTGCCTGTAAGTTTCGTACTTTTGTGTATGTGTGATTGAAGGACACATGAAATAATGACAATTATTATTTTAATAATATGAGTCAAACCGTGGGGAGCCGATGGATGCAGGAGACAAGCAGCAAGTGGTGGTCTATGAGGGGAGGCCCACTAGCAACATTTGAAAATGTACGTGAACGCTAGGCAAAAAAAAAAAATTATAGCCTATGTTCAGCAGCTATGGACGTCTTGAGACTGTTGATAATGGTCTCTCATTTACAAGAATATTATTCGCGCACCTGGGTGATACCTTTTATGTAAATATATAAATTTAAAAAATGTCACCAGGGTGGGACAAATAAAGAGAAAAGTGATAAAATAGGTACCTAAAAACCCTAATAGTTAATATATTCATCATTCCCCTATCATTCCTGTCATTATTCCTAACGATCCAACACAAGCAATGCCAATGATAAGAGACGAACTAATTGGTTTCTATCAGGCGCAATATGTTAAATTGGATCCTAGACCATAAATGGTCGAAGTATCATATAGCTCTAAGTTTGTAGGTATTTAGGTAAAAATATTGTAAGTATCCTAAAATATAGGTATGGCTAAGTGCCTTCAGCCTTCAGAAACCAATACCATTCCGAGGAAGCTTAAATAATCAAAACCATTTTGATAACTGTGAGGCTACTTCTGTTGCTTTTACGATTGTAACTCCGCCCAACGATTGAATTTAAAATGTCACCTAAAATCTACGCGATTTCATAGTTTATGTAAAATATTACTATTAATGCAGGATACAACGGGGTTGTGTGGGCTAAATATAGTAATTTATATAATAAACTAAAATTTCGCTAATACGCGTTAAAGTTTCCGAAATGAATAAAAGAATTACTATATATGGTGGTAATTTATTGTTTCTCTAAATATTATCCATTAGCGTAAGTGCACCTTTTCATACGATTTTTTTACTCTTCGACAGCTTCTTCTGGTAATGAAAATAAAGGCTAAACCCCGTAACTTATACGTAGTTTTTAATTTTTAAGCAGTCACCACACCAACTTTTACGATCCTTTGTTAAATCTGGTAAGCATGTAAGTGACGCGGTGCGTAGGTACCTACCTATTTAATTCAAGCGCAAGTTGGCAGGAAGGAAACGTACGTTTAGGTAAGGCTTATTTTTACTTTTTTTTACTGTAAAATGCGTTTGGCAACAACTCACCTGATGGTAAGTGACGAAGTTGTCTCAGGTGGAGCACACTTGCCCATGAGATGCCCATTCACTCATGACTTAAAAAGACCCAGGTTATACCAGAAGGAAACACTTTTGCTGTAAGAGCAGAGTCCAGTGTGGAATGCACTATCACACTCACAATACCATTGATATACCTATGATATATTAAATAAGATATCGGCTCCAGCGCAAACACTCCCGTCTCCTGTTTCCGCCCGGTCGTAGTGTTGCCACACTTCGTACCTCTCCCGCGGCCTGCGCAGTGTATCGCTTGAGACGACAGACCTAGTATCAATATCTAAATATAATACTTATGAGCATGTCTATACACTACATCCCTTCCTTGTTTTATGTTTAATAATCGATAATACAAGTTAAAACACCAGTCACCAAACAACTTCAGAAATCACTTATACTTATAATTATTTGTGTTGTCTCCAAGGACTTTACTTGTCTCGAAGGTTCTTTTTATTTTGATAGACTACGTTCCTCCTCATTTGGTGTCCAGTTTCGTCATTACGGACTACCTACATTTTCGTCTTTGTTGGCTTCCACTGTATGTGTCGCTGGATCACAGTTCAAGCTTAGCTTGTTGCTTTTTAGTCGTGTTCTTGACATAGATCTAATCCCCAACTTCCAAATCGCAGTCCATAGCATGTCTTTTCATATCTGCATATTCCTTTCCTTTCTCCTGTTGCTCATTGTCTCTATAACTCATTCCTTGATGTACTGAACTCTCATGTGTCATATCATTGGTAGTTTGTCGCGAAATTGACATTGAAAGAATGGCTCTGCTGGTGGCTTTCCTATAGCAATGTGAGAACTATTGTACATTACCAGAAACTCACGCAGAGCTTCCTTCCAATCTTTCTTTTCCAATTGAGAGATCTTAAGTTGTTTTAAGATGTTTCTATTTTAGCGCTCTAATTCTCTATATTGTTGGGTTAATTGCGGGATAGTGAAAAAAATTCTGATATTTCTGTCTGAACAAAACGTCTTACACTATTTGCTTGAAAACTATTTTTCATAAAGGATAATATTGAAATATTCAACTGCCCATACCAGTGCCCGTGCTTCTGTTTCTGTTTGGAAATATCGAGGTTTACAGTCACTAAGAATATTGTCACCAAATGCGATAATTCTTGGCCCTTCTTTATTTATCTGTACCAACACTGCACCCAAACCTACTAGGCTAGCATCAGCTATGACCATTGTCTTCTCATGTCGATTACAGTATTCCAAATTTGAAATATTCACTAAATGAAATTCAATGAAGTCTTTCAATGATTTGAAAGATTCATTGAATTTCGATCTACTTTTCCCGAATGACTGCATTTCTTCCAGAGATTTTTGTTTTTCAGAGAAATTATTTTAATAGTTCGGTTACAGTTGCTAAGTGTGCTATCAAATAAACCTACAAAATTTTCCAAGTGCCACGAAACTCTGTACCTAACTCAGCAATTGAAACAGGGGTTCTAATATTTTTTTTTTTATTGCCGATAGAAAAATGCTGAAAGACTATTTATAAATTAAAATGTCATTAATAAACTCAATAACTTCTTAACGTCTTAAAAGTATTCTTTATAGTGTTTTCGAAAAAACTCTGGTGCACATGTTATGCCAAATCATTCTCTGGAAGGCCATGCGATAATTCTTGGTTCGGGATGTAGTTTAATATGAGAAAGCATCCTGAACTTTTTTTTTTTTTTTAGTAGTTGGCCTATGATAAGTAAAGGGTAGTTTTCAAGTTGTATGGCTATACTTGCTCGTTGCATATCAACACATTACGTAACCTGGCCATTGTATTTTAGTGTCGGAACAATAGGTGACACCTAGTTAGATGGTCCTTTAACTTATTTTATTATATTCCTTTTCAGCAACTCGTTCAGTTCTTTTTTTATATAATTTTTATTATTTAAATTCATATAATCATTCAATGATCTTAATAGTTTTAGTGGAGTAGAGCTTCCATAGGCTACATTCGGGGTTTGGTTTGTTACCTGAGCATTGTTTTCTTTCGTAGTCTTCTGTTATTAAATTATGCTTGCGTCCCAAATCTACCAACAATGTTTGTTCCACCAATATTGCACACAACTTTAGCATCATCATCTATGTTGAAAATGTAGTTAATACTTTTTCCGGTATTTGTTACGTTGGATGTTTCCTCTATGTTATTAGCTGGTATATTCTTCTAATTTTCTTTGTTACTTGTTCTCTCTTCTTCATGTTTCCTTTTCCGTTTAGGATATTTCTGTTTTGACATCGGTTTCTAAAGTGTACCTAAATTCTACACTTCAAACATGTTCTGCCTCTTCCAGGGCATTTATTCTCACGTAATAAGTGTTTCGTACTACCACATCTTCCACGTGGTTCTAAGGTCCGTTTTAGAGCTTTGTCTTTCTGAAATATTCCGTATCAACTCTGTTGATTGATGGAGTACCGCGCTTCTTTGTGTCCAAAGTTCCTTAATCGTCGCTCGATTACCTCCGGACCATTTGATTCGACTACTATATCTACTAAGTTTATTTTGTCTCCTGTATATATATGTATATATATATATATTTTTTTTTGTATTATAACTATACCGCAATTTAATGCAAAATAATATACTGCAATTTAATGCAGAATAATATACCGCAATTTAATGCCAATTGTTAGTCTCGCAATTTAATGCCACAATGACTCGCAGTTTAATGCCAATTGTTAGGCTCGCAATTTAATGCCATTTTCAGTCTCGCAATTGAATGCCTCAACGACTCGCAATTTAATGCCAACTGTCAGCCTCACAATTTAATACCACAATGACTCGCAATTTAATGCCAATTGTCAGTCACGCAATTTAATACCATTTTCAGTCTCGCAATTTAATGCCTCAACGACTCGCAATTTAATGCCAATTGTCAGCCTCGCAATTTAATGCCACAATTACTCGCAATTTAATGCCAATTGTCAGTCTCGCAATTTAATGCCATTTTCAGTCTCGCAATTGAATGCCTCAACGACTCGCAATTTAATGCCAACTGTCAGCCTCGCAATTTAATGCCACAATGACTCGCAATTTAATGCCAATTGTCAGTCACGCAATTTAATGCCATTTTCAGTCTCGCAATTTAATGCCTCAACGACTCGCAATTTAATGCCAATCGTCAGTCTCGCAATTTAATGTCTCAACGACTCGTAAGTTAACGGCATGATAGCCCCGCTAATTTTTTTTCCATTGAAATTTATCGATATTTTCATTATTATTATTATTTATGTTTATAGTTTCTTTTAAAGTGATCATAAACAGCTACAGCAAGTATATGTAATAGGTAAGTAATAGAAATATGACATCCAAAGTGATTATAAACATTTAAAACCGATGCAAAATAAGTAAGCAATAGAAATATTATATTATTTCTCGAAATGTACCTTTATTGTATGGCTGTGCTGTGCTGTGTGTTATTTATGATTATTTAGCCTAGTTCAGATGCTAAAATATTGTAATCATAACTTTTAAAATAGGTAATTCAACTTATTTAACAGTGATCCATGATTGGTAAAATAAAACTCTGATAACATTCCAAAATGTTAAAGGAGTCCCCTTATCCTTTTTTTTTTTATAGTCATAATCATAATCAATCATTTATTTGCTAGGATACACACATCAAACGACATTTCAGATTTCAGGTAGTGTCACAGTCACTGTATGCAGCCCGCAAGCAAATATTTATATAAGTTTATGGAAATTCAAATTGCTATTAATATTATTATAACATGTTATTTGTCTTAATTAAAATGATCACTGTTATAATATATACTGTATGGTTGTCGATTAACCAACTATACAAACATCTTGTAAATATGTTTCCCTGCAGTATCTTAATATCATCCGGCAACTGATTATACGCTAATATACTCATATTAACTATGTTCTTCTTATAAATGTCTTTATGATAGGGAGCTTGATACAGTTGATGCATGAACTTAGAGCGCTTCTGTCTAGGCATAATTTCATTTCGCTTAATAAAATATTGTGGGTGACTTTTAGCGAACATATACAAATCTTTAATATACATACATGGAAGTATATATAACAAATATGTTAAAGTAGAACCAATATGAATATTATACTTATTTTGTTTAATTACCAGGGAACTAATTTCACTCACTATCACCATTCACCGTAGAGTAAATTGTTTTCATAGAATATTCCTATAAAAATAACTTTCTGGTAATAATATTTACAGTATTATATTATCTGTATATTTACACAAATATTGGTTTATGTAGACCATGTACTGAGGTATAAGATTTTAAGATAAGAGGTAGTAGGATAAGTAGCCAATAGATATCACATACATAATGAAATTTGCAGATTTTATCATAGAAACCCACAGATAACCTTATCTATGTAGAAACCTAACCACTTTTCAGTTGGTACTGCACTGTCAGGATGTATTGTGGATAAAGATTTTATTTTTTCCTAGGTAAGAAGGTAAAATGAGGTACTTAAACTTGACATTTGCATAATGGGTTCATATACTTATTTTATATATTTGATAGGCAAGGTTGTATCCAAGATTCTGAGTTAAGTATCCAAGTATTACATTATTAGGACATGTGTTTCAATTTTACACCATGCCATGATTGCAGGTCAATAAATACTTACTTACCTACTCGTTGATATTATGATTTGATTGTGGAAATGCCTCTGGATATAGTCTGTTTACTTTACTGTATTGATTTAGTAGATAATGTATATAGTACAGGCAGGTACTAAATTACCTACGCTTCGTTTCTTTTCCTTTTCTTTTGTTAGTTGAGCACATCAAACTAATTATTGCTTACGAAACTTAACCTATCAGCCTATCAATTTATTCCTACAAATAAACTTTAAGTTACAGTTTTCCACAAATAACTTACATTAATCCTCGTCGCCAATGTGGAATGCACTATCACACTCACAATACCATTGATATACCTATGATATATTAAATAAGATATCGGCTCCAGCGCAAACACTCCCGTCTCCTGTTTCCGCCCGGTCGTAGTGTTGCCACACTTCGTATCTCTCCCGCGGCCTGCGCAGTGTATCGCTTGAGACGACAGACCTAGTATCAATATCTAAATATAATACTTATGAGCATGTCTATACACTACATCCAGCTAAACGCTTAGTGCGGACTTGGGGCGTATGCATATTTTTATAATACATCAACTAAGTGTAGGTTGCAGAGAGTTCAGAAACTTGTTTTGAAAATATGCCGAAATGCGCTAGTACCTACCTACATACAGCACTATCCCAATTGTGCTAAAAAATAAATAAATTCACATCTATTACGAAAAAAAAAAACTTCGAATTGTAGAGTGGGTAATACTTACTATTGAATGTAATGTGCAGATAAGTTGCAATTATGCAGAAAACCGGTACTATCTGCTTCGTACGTATAGGTTATCTCGTCAGTTAAAATTTATAAGCACCATTACAATTATACAACCGATTTTACAAGTAATACCTACATATAGCAAGCCTCAATCAAACCATATACTGTTATTCTTTACCTAAATTTAGTAATGACGTGACTGCACAAGTATTTGTAAACATGAAAAAAGCATAAATACTTAGTCTGAGTGTTGTGGGAGCACAGTTCTTGTGGTTCCTGGATCCATAGATACCGAATCCTAGTTAAAGTCCAAAATCTAACGCATGTGATCGTGGGGCGGTCTAAAAACATGACTGAAGGTGGCTTCAATCTACGCCTGGATTGGGAACTGACTGTTAAATGATACTGCCCAAACATACTATTATTTTATCATTGGTAGGCTTATACTTCGTTGGTCCACCTTGTTGGTCGAGACCCTTTACTCCCCATCAGTTGTCCGCTTTGCGAGCGATGTGGCCTGCCCACTGCCACTTCTGCTTGCTAATTCTAAGAGCTATATCAGTCACTTAAGTTCTCCTGCAGATCTCCTCATTTTGCAAGACCGACTGATCTGGTCAGCACTGCGGGAGCCGTTGCATGCAAGGGGCAAGCAGCCATTCAAAGTGGCACTCCATGAGGGAAGCCTATGTTCAGTGGTGATGTGGACGTCTTCAGACTGATGATGATGAGGCTTACAATTGCCGACTATCTCACCTGATGGTAATGACGAGGTCTACAACAGAGCATGCTTGCCTAGAAGATATCGGCTTACTATAGCCTCAAAAGCTCTCAGATTAATAATTCCACGTTCTTAATAAGAACAGCTAAGGAATGGAATGCCCTGCCAGCGTCTGTGTTTCTGGCGCAATATGACCCGGGCGTATTCAAGAAAGGAGTGAATAGGTATTTACTTGGATAGCATGCTGCCGCACCTTCGATCGTATCGTCACTTCCCATCAAGTGAGAGCGTGGTCATAGCTAGACAAGTTTGAAGTAAAAAAAAAACCTTTAGTTGTTAAGAAATAATACTACGCCGGATAAGGTGTTGCATGACAGATAGTTCTAACTCGAGGGTGATAAATAGCTAGTTGAACACTTGCAAATGCCAACAAATGAAAATATTGAATGGTGTTTTCTATCGCCAACAGCTCAATCTTGTAAAATTCAAACTCACGACCCACTGATGCAAGTTGATTTCAAAACCAAACAGTTCATTCAAAAATTTTTTCGGAGTTATTTGCGTTTAATAAGACTATAATAATAATTAACGCCCAATGATCACATACATAGATCTGGACCCTAGCTAGGAGTCCTGTATCTAGGGACCCAGGGACTACAAGGACTATAGTCCCACAACACCCAGACACACAAGCACATGCGATTTTTTCTGTGCACAAATACTTGTCCTGTAACGGGAATCGAACCCGTCACCTCCAGGTTATGAGCCAACCTGCTCAACCACCACATCAAAGAGGCTGTCAATAAGTTGCTGTTTTACCAATATAGATTGCATTAAAGTTTTGTACTTTACCTACGTGAGAAGTATTTTAGAGTACGCCTGTAGCATCTGGTCACCGTGCTATATTGTTCACATTAATAGGTTGGAATCACTACAAAAGAAATTCATTAAATTTTTAAGCTTTAAAGACCATAGATCATTCGAAACATACTCTGAAGCCTGTCGTTATTTTGATTTGGACTCATTAGAGCGGAGGCGGCGGCAATATGATATTGTTCTATTACACGACATATTAGTAGGAAACATAGACTGTACTGAACTCTTGAGCAATGTCTCATTGGCAGTACCGTCTTACCGAACGCGACATACACCTCTACTTCACGTCCCTCACTCCAGCTCAAACTACGCTCAAAATTCGGTTCTTTGTCGGGCAGTCCGAACCTATAATAGACATTATTCTGGCTTAGACCTATTTCATTTATCTAAAAACCCCCTAAATTTGAAATAAAAAAATTGCACCGCTCTAGTTGAATTAAAAAAAAAAATTACTTTACTAATTACTCCAATTATTTAGTCAAGATATCTTATACTATTATTATTCTTATTATAACTGTTCCAAAATACATTCACATTTACAATCTCACACACACACACACACACAAACACAGCATATGCCCTATACAAACCACATACCTGCACAACACACACACATACACACCCCTACACACATAATATTCACATATACACTACACATACACACACACATTTCATGATATTTGTGTATACTGCAAGCTTGTTAAACACATTTTTTATTGTTGTATATTAATAGTTGATTTGTGTAATCCTGTTTGGCCTTCTTTTAAGTATGTAAATTTTTTACTGTATACTATGTTATTCACGCTGTTGGATTGCCTAAATAAATAAAATAAAATAAAAATAAAAATAAAAGTCTATGTTATGTAACATCATCTAAAACTAAATTTAAATAGGAATTTACCTTCACTAGGTTTGGAGGTCAGTGACATGATATCAGATGAAATAGAGCGTAACTGAGTGTTCAATAGTGTCGTTGTACTTACTGAGTTATACAACTTAGACCCAGTACTCCTAGTGCTAGTTTATTTGAATGGCCTTTGCCGTAATTACTATCGAGTATCTATACATATAAAAAACAAAGTTCTGACTGACTGAATGACTTATATATCAACGCACAGCCTAAACTGCTGGTCCTAGAGACTTGAAATTTGGAGGATGTGTTTTTTGTAAGGTGTAGGTATACAGAAAGGAAGAGTTTTTTGAAATTCCACCCCTAAGAGGGTGAAATGGGTGGTTGAATTATTTTCCTATAGGCCACGCGGGTGAAACCGCGGGCAAATGCTAGTCGTATATATTTACATGAAATCCGAGTCAATTATACTTAACTTAATATTTAATACGAATGTTTTTATACGTGATAGCGAGTTCAGTAAAAGTACATTTGAATAATTTCGTCTTACTAGAGGTACAGCAAAGGCTATGTTAAATCAATGACAACTTCTGTGGTGTGGTGGTTAAGTAGGCCGGCTCATAGCCCGGAGGTGGCGGGATCGATTCCCACGGCAGGACAAGTATGTGCCTATAAAAAAGCGAAACACTGGTTATGTGTCTGAGTGTTGTGGGACCATGGTCCTCGTAGGACTCCTCCTAGGACCTTAGATACAGAGAATCTTAGTTAGGGTCCAGGATTTATGTATATGTATAATAAAATATGTGTGTATGTGTGTTTGAAGTGACTGAATGGATTTGGATGAAATTCAATACCAAGATAGCTTATACACTAGATTAACATATAGGCTATATTTTATCCCGGAAAAGTGAAATGTTCCCGTGGGATGAGTAAATAATTAAAAAAACTTTTTATCCGCGGGTGAAACCGCGGGGCGCAACTAGTAATAACTATTGCTTATTGTGTCCTTGACTTTGATTTAACTACTCCCAGTCAAAAATAAAAACAATAACAATTTTGTAAAACATTCAACAAGAATTTAAATTAATTGATATAAATGAATTAAATTAATAATGCACTGGTTTGCAGTGTTTTATATAATACTTGTTGGAGTCATGCAGTCGCGTGCGCACGACTGTCAAGTTCTAAGAGGGACTTGGCTGGAGGTTGCGGAGGCGCACCTCTTAGTCGAGCCTTCGGCGCTTGCCAGTCGCTCGCCTCCGTGTCACCTCGGCTCGTGTTTCAAGTGAAAAAAGTTGGATGGAAAAAAAACACAATACCATTTTATACAAAAATATATAGTGAAACGGAATCAAATTTGTAAGTAAACATAAATATTTATAAGGGTCGGTTTTGTTTTTAATTTCTGTGATGTTTAAAAGTGATATTCTTTTTAAATTTTGCAATTGTTCAGTTATCATTGTTAATTTGTAAATTCGTCATACAAAATGGTAATTTGTTCTGGTAAGGAACACAATCAGTTTACTGTATTTAATTGTTTTCAACATTCCAAAGTATTTCATGTGTATATTATCAACAAGTTGCACTCCTCTGGAAAAGTTGATCCCAGTATTGTAAGCAGCCCGTGTGAAAAATTTCATCGAATTTGATGCAGCTGTTGTTATAAAAACCACAAACAAACAGACAACTTGTTACTTTCATGTATTAATGGGGATAGATAGGGAATGGTAAGAAAAACCTGTTACAACAAAACACATTTTAATCTTAGGTATATCCATTTATATCTAAAAGAACGTCAAAAAAATGTGTCTTTGAGGAATTCCGATAGAAGTGAAAACTAAGTAACTTGTGACATATAGGTTATGGGAAGCGTGCGGTGACGATGACGCCAGTTCCATGATTTTTGTTCACCCATTGAATTTTGATTATTTTTCATTTTTAAAACATCTCAACTTGCCTAAAGAATTTTTCACTTAAAAACTATAGTCACATAATATACATTAAATAAAATAAAAATGAAAATATGCTTGCTGATAATTTGCATCGAATGCATATTAAACACAGGTGCCTTCATTCACATCTGATACGTAATTGTTACTTCGAGTCAAAACACTTGAGCAAAGATTAATTCGTATAAACAGTAACACAAATCCAAGGCAATAAAACAATTGGCAAAGACATGATTAGAATGAAGAAGTTTTTTCATATTTGATTTATGATAAACTAATCGTCTTCAACAGCCTTTGTATGCAATTAACTGACTTAAATAGTCACGCAAAGTTTATGGCTTAAACTAAACATTATGAGCTGGTTTTATTAAGACTTTATCATTGTATTTTGTTTTGATACTACTCACTAGTTTTTAATCGACTTTTAAAAAGGAGAAGGCTATCAATTTGGTTGTTTTTTAAGTCGTATGGTTCGTGAGATACGGATATTACGACCTTTATTTATAATGCGGTAGAAACCTTGCTTGCAATTACTTAAAATGCAAATTTTAACTAATTTATGCGACTTAATACTTTTTTTTATGTTAAGGAATGATGTGACGAGCTAGCCGTTCGTCTGATGTTAAACGACACGGCTGCCCACATCAGCTGCAGTGTCACTCGGAACTCTAAAGTATAGAGTTTCACGTGACACTGCTCTGCGCATTGAGAGACATCAGCACAATCTAGTAATAAGATTACTAAACTGTGAGATAAGATCATAAAGTCTCATTTGGCCAGTAATTTCACTAGCTACAGTGCCCTTCGAACCGGAATACAGCAGTGCTTGCGCACTACTGCTTGGCGGTAGAATAACTGGCAAAGCGGTGGTACCTACCTAGACGAACTTTGCAGTAAAGTCCTACTACCTAGTAAAATATTATATAAAATAAAAAACTTATCATATAAAATGGCTTAATGCAACGAATGGAATTCGATATTAAATAATAGTAACGCCCATTGACCACAAAAATGGATCCTTGACCCTAACTAGGATTCCCTGTATCTAGGGACCCAGGAACTACGAGGGCCATGGTCCCACAATACCGCAAGACGCAATCAAGTACATGTATTTTTTTCTATGCACAAATACTTGTCATGTCACAGGAATTGAATTTGCTACCTCCAGGTTATGAACCAACCTGCTCAACCACCACACCACAGAGGCAAAATACACCACATAAGATAATATAATAGTCCTTATACTTATCTACTAACAATATTAATAGATAGAAAATTCTTAAGCGAACTTAATGCCCGTTGGTAGACGGAAAAGTGCCCAGAGTGGTGGCAACATTAACACGTTAAAAGGTGAATGCTTAATTTCGTGCCATTTAACATTTTGATTGGTTGATTGATTTAAGACAGCATTCTCGTCACCTGATGCCTCCACCAAACGCTTGGCTAATGACTTGGACTATGACTTGACACATAATTATCTGCGTGAAATATCAATAACTTGAGGAATTACTTTTTTGGCGGGAAAACGAAAAAGATCGCGTCGCCACATTGTATTATTTTCAAAAACTTGTGTTATTTTCAATGTTAGTGCATAAAATTGGTGGCATTTTATTCGTTAAGTGCTGGATTACAGGCGTGAGTGTGAGAAAACGGTATAATGATGGTGAAACGTTTCTTTTCGTGTTGTTTCCAAAACTCCATAGAAGCTTCAAGTAAAGTTGCCACCACTTTACTAGGAGTATGACTTTGACTAGACTGATTTGACTATTACTTGACTTGATGACTTCGACTGTGACTTGACACATATTTGCGTGAAATATCGATAACTTGATAAATTATCAATAACTTGACACTGGCTAAATACACAAAAGTGTGGAGCCAAGTCTAAAAAAAAAACAACCTTGAGGAATTATCAATCACTTGACACTGGCTAAATACAAAAAAGTGTGGTGGTGTGTGGTGTACAACAAACAAACAAAAAATATTACACCGCTGCACTGATTAGAGCGTTTCGTAACAAAATTTTAAAAATCATCAATCAGCCTTTTAAACGTTCATCAATTTCATGGACTGTCTGCGAAATACTGAACGATACGAATAAATTTAATCATGTGTAACTAAATGTAGAGTTATGGTTTATCATTTGATATTGCATTTATTGCAGTCGTTTGTACATCGTTAAAATAAAGTAAATTTATCTATATAAAAATTTCGTGTCACCGTGTTTGTTACCATACTCTTCCGAAACGGCTGAACCGATTTTGATGAAATTTTATATTCATACTTGGTAGGTCTGAGAATAAAGTTGTCATCTACTTTTAATCATCATCATCGTTTTTCATCACCACGCGGGTGAAACCACGAGGCGCAGCTAGTAATTCGATAAAATTTACCGTTATCATTATTATGGGTTCTCAGTTGCTTGTGTTATATAGGTATAGTCACATCCATAATAGTATCTTACTATCTTATTTTACTTCCTGGTTCCTTATTTTATTTTGAAATGGAATAGTGAAGAGGCCTACACTTTGACTGGCCCGATAGCTCAGTTAGTAACCCTGCTTTCTGAACTGCAGGTTGTGGATTCGATTTCCACTCAGGACAAACATTTGTGTGATAAACAATAAAATAGACGTTTTTTTATGTATCTGGGTATCATTGCATTCTATGTTTGTATTTACAAACAAAAATATCTGTGTATTCTATCAATTTTTTGGTGCTATGGAGTCACACAATCTTTGCTCAATTTGGGGCTAGATGGTACTGTGTGTAATGTCTACAAATATTTATTTATTTCATGTCTCCGTATAGAATTTACAATTATTTGTCTTGCCATGTACAAAATAACAATAACCTTGGTGTCTTCAAATCGAGATTGAACAGGTATATTCTAAGCAAACGTGTTACATTCTCACTTACCATCAGGTGATATAGTGGTCAAACGCAAGCCTATCAAACAATATTTAATTTGCTTATTAAAGTTTTATAAGGTGTTTAACACATGGCACCGCGTGCCGCCGCAGTTTGCGGAAGCGGTTATGCGGATTTTGTGGTGGTACGTTGAGGCGGTTTACGCGCCTGTCCGCGCGGATGGACTTAGCTTTTCGGCATCAAAATCCATTTTTTTCTAACTGTAACATATCCTTTTCCCACAATGTTCCGCGCGGTTACGCGGCGCCCCGTATGTGAAGGCGGTGGCGGCGAGAGCACCGCTCGAACGCGCGGTCGGGCGGTGTATGTGTGTTATATGCTTATAACCGTAAGTAACCGTAATAAAGTAATCCGTTGATGCTTCAACGGATTACTAAGAGACCAGTGCAACGTAAAATCCACCTCACCGTCTACCGCGGCGGTGCGCGGTGCCGTGTCATAAGCGCCTTAGATTACTAGCTGACCCACCCCGTTTATCACGGGCTATCTAAACCATCCAAGGACCCTCTAATTGAACGATCACGTTTTTTTATTATAATCAGCCCAGCCGTTTAGGAAGAGTTTGACGACATCACGTACGCAAGAATTCGATGGGTCAGTCACTCAGTCAATATTTATCTACAGATTAAGAAAAAACAATTGACTACACTATTCTATTATTGTCATAATCAAAAAGTGAAATATAATAGATATGGCATTGCATTGTGAATATAGATAATAATAATAAACACTTCATCATCATCATCAGCCTGTATCAGTCCACTGCTGGACATAGGCCTCTCCTAAAGAACGCCACTGGGCCCGGTCTTCAGCCCTTCCCATCCAATTGCTGCATTCAGCTTTTCGTAGGTCATCACTCCACTTGGCCGGCGTCCCACTCTACGCTTGCCGAGTCGTGGTCTTACACACTTGGTTTGTTTATAATATAGTCATAACTAATGAAGTACTAAGCTTTAAAGTTTTAT
Source organism: Ennomos fuscantarius (assembly GCA_905220475.3). Classification (NCBI taxonomy): domain Eukaryota; kingdom Metazoa; phylum Arthropoda; class Insecta; order Lepidoptera; family Geometridae; genus Ennomos; species Ennomos fuscantarius. The sequence goes on from HG992033.1 coordinate 5,975,989, forward strand.
TTCTCATATTCACAGCAATTACTGAATTACCATAATTATTCCATTAGTATTTTATGCGATCCACCGTAAATATCGACTGCAGTGGGTCAAGTTAAACCGGTGTTAGTTGTGCAAATTTTGTACCACGTGGTAAGTATTGGTTCGGTGCCTTCTTTCTTATCAATATTATTACTAATTGTGACAATTTTTATTTATAGATAGGAATTGTCGTGGCCTTGGAAGGGCTAAATTTATGCCATAATTCGCCTATTAACGTAAACGTAAATTAAAAATAGAAAGTTCTATAAATTAATTCAGACAGACAGAATTTCATGATTTATAGTATCGCTTACTAATCAAGAAGTTAATTATAGCGTAAAAAAAAATCACAAAAATGATTTCAACCCTGTTTCTTGTTGGAACATGATTTTCTTAAGCTACCGTGAAAAGTTCTTAGGCTACCATGAAAAGTTCTTAATCTACCGTGAAAAGTTCTGGAGCTACCGTGAAAAACTTTTCTTAAAATTTGGACGGTATCTCAATGTCTCAAGAAGACAGAAGTAGGTAAACTAAGCCGTAAGTCACAATAACTTTTTGGCTCTTAAGTTTTTAAAATATTAAATCTGGCTTAACTATATACACAGCTCATTAAGACACGCGTAGCTTTTATGACTACGTTAGTTGCGATTAGAAACACTCATTATTTTCATTATATGCGTTAAACAGTGAATATGAATTAGGTACTTACATATCTGCGACGGAATAACAAAAATTTTGTTCTTTTCTTCATGTTTTTGGAGGTTTCTGTACATAACATTGAGTGGAATAACGTCTGTAAGTACATTGAAAATAGACTACAAGTTTTATTAGAGTGGTCACACTTACTTATATGATTAGTTACTTCCATTGACTTGTTAATAAGTGACATGAATTATTGTTTTAATATTTTGTTTCGGCTTAGCTCTCATCCAGCCTCTGCCTCATCAGCCGCATTTGACAGCCTCTGTGGTGTGGTGGTTTAGCAGGTCAGCTCATAACTCGGAGGCGGCGGGTTCGATTCCCGCGGCAGGACAAGTATTTATGCACCGAAAAAAAAACGCAAATACTTGTTCTGAGTCTGGGTGTTGTGGGACCATGGTCCTCGTAGTTCCTGGGTCTCTACACACAGGGAATCCTAGTTAGGGTCCAGGATCTGTGTGTGATCGTTGGGCGTTATTATTATTAATATTATTTATTATCCATATCGTAGATGTTTTGAAAAAACAACGAGTTCTTCAGATCAAGGGAATATTTTTTTTAAATATAATCACACTAATCACATCACACTAATATTATAAAGGCGAAAGTTTGTATGTGTGTATGCTTGTTACTTCTTCACGCTTAAGCGGCTGAATGGATTTTGATGAAATTAAGAGAGAGGTATCAACATAGCTTATACACTGGATTAATATATAGGCTACATTTTATCTCGGAAAAGTGAAATTATCCCGTAGGATGAGCAAATAATTAAAATACTTTTTATCCGCGGCTGGAACCGCGGGGTGCAACTAGTAAATAATAATTATAACACCCAACGATCACATACTTAGATTCTTCATCCTAACCTAGATTCTCTGTATCTAGTGACTTAGGAAATACGAGGACCATGGACCCATAGGACCCATATATTCAATATAAAAATTCACATGTTTTTTTGCTAAAATCATCCTTAAGCAATCTTATTTGAATTCAAAGGACACAACAGGAAGTCCATTACTATTGCTAATGATGACAGTGGCCTCTGGTTGTATACGGAAAGAAGTTAGAGGAAAATGAGGGTAGAAATAATATGATGGTGTGATGAAAATAAAAAATGAACAGGGTCAATATTTATAAGCTTATCAAGGCTGATGCTAAATGTTCTGTAACTTCAGATAATGGTTGTTCATTCGATAAAACCAAGTGTAAATAAGAATTTTAATGTAATTACGTATCTATGTAAATATTTTTAATTGTTTTAGTAAGTTTTTAATTCATTAATCAGATAGGGCAACTTTTGTCCAGCCACTAAGAAATTTTTAATATTTTTGTTTCTTTTATGTATAACAAGTTATGTGTGACGTTAACTCTGCATGTTGCCACAAAAATATAAACGAGGCATACAAACATAGTATACACAATTATACAGGCATTATACAGGTGTTAAACGAGCGTCTAACAGTGCTATAAAAGAGCTGTTTATCACATTTGTATCGGAACTGTTTAAGTTGTTTTCTATCTCATTTACTAGCACTTTTATGGCCGTATTACAGAACGATGCTCAGTCATCTATCGCTGCTCAAGCAGAGATTTCATTCATAAAGTGATCGATTAGTGAATGAAATCTCTGCTTGAGCACCGATCGATGACTGAGCATCGTTCTGTAATACGGACCTTAGTGTTGTTAAGTCTCCAGTATTATATTATTTTCTAGGTAAGTAAACATAAAAATTTTCAAAGTCAATTTTATTTAAATACTGTTTTAATAATTATGAATCAAATTCATTTTAATAAGACAATCAAATAATTTAATAAAAATAAATGTTTACCACTTACAAAGTTGCTTTGTATGTGGTTTTTTAAAAACCTTTTTATTGTCTCGTATTTGGTCAGTGACCTTTTCCCTTTTGTGTTTTTTTTGTCCCATTGGTATTTAAAATTTAATTCAAGATTAAGTTAGTCTTATATTTTGAATGCATCCGGAATGGATTGGCCACTTTATTCACGAGATATTGGATGTCAAAGCCCTAGCTGGTAGACCTTGAAGGCATATTTATTGGCGGAGTGGTTTGGACCCTTTCCGCAACGATTGACCTCAAAAAAACGCAACTGAGAAACAGATATCTTTGCTAGCAAAGGGGTTTCAATAAAAGAAGATTTTTCGGTAAACTATTTGGCTAAGTTCCTTAAAGAAAAGAGTTTTTTTAACACCTTATGTTATATAGTATTATGTTATAGGTAATAAAACTGTAAAGAAGGCTACGTATTGTAATAAATTGACTTGTATTAAACATTATTGTTTACCAGTTATGGCGTGAATTTCCATTAAAAAGCCACGTGGTGCCAATTCACAGCAAACGTAAGCAAGTTTCTGCTATAAATATTATATCGTAGGTAATAATACCTACATAATTTAATTTCAACCTTGGTCTTATTGCAAAGAATGAATGGCAAAAAATAGTAATTAAAATTCCTTACACAAAGTTATAGCCAAGAACGATTATCTATTACGTTTTCTTGCATATTTTTGACTTAATTACGAGTAAAAACGAATCAAACGAATGTATCGCATCATTAAAATTTTATAATCTCAATGGTGTGGTGGATGAGCGGTCGGATCATAATTCGGAGGTGGTGGGCTTGATCCCGCGGCATGACCAGTATTTGAACATAGAAAAAAGCGCAAGTACTTGTTCTGTGTCTGGGTGTTATGGGACCATGGTCTTTGTAGTTTCTGGTTCCCTAGATACAGGGATTCCTTGTTAGGGTCCCGGGTCTATGTATGCGATCGTTGGGCGTTATTATGCAATAAAACAAAACACAGTGAAAATAAGAATTTTAATTTTATTACATATGTAAACGTTTTTAATTGTTTTAGTTTTTTTAATTTATTAATCAGATAGGTAACTTTTGTCCAGCCACTAAGAAACTTTGAATATTTTTATTAATACGGAAATCTTTTACGTATTACAAGTTATGTGTATTATCATATGGGACTATGGTCCTTGTAGTTCATGTTTCCCTAGATACAGTGATTCCTTGTTAGAGTCCAGGGTCTATATGGGTGTTATTATTTATACTTGCTATACACAAAAGTTTTGTCCAGCGAAAATTAAATAAGTGCGGCTCTTTGCGTTTATTTGTAAATACCTAACTTAAAAATTGAGCAGAATTCAATAATAATACTGGTAATAAATCCTTGTAAAGACTTAACGAATCTTAATGAAACTGGCATCCATATTATATAACGTTGACAAACGCGCAGCTGTCGCATGATTGCGTGGCAAGCAATTGACAAACGTCAAAAATTGTATTATCAACACAATCAGATTGCTCTTCTATCACTGTTGCTGATCCATTATTTTAAAAATATAGAAAAGAAGGCCACTATCAGATAACAGAAACAGGTGTAATCATTCTGTTTCCGTGTTAGTTGCCGTTGCAAAACCCACTTTGGTTACGTGGATGTCACAGATCCTTAGAATATATGATATGACGTTTGACAACAAAATTTGCGCAATTTACGTTTGTTGCGTGCCTGTCACAGGTCCGTTACTATCCCACTGTACGGACTAAACTACCATGACAAAAATGGGTAAAAGAGAAACATGCAGTACCATGTATTAGGCATTTTTTGCTCTTGATTACAAGCAAAGCTGCAAATAATTCATTTATTTTTTAAGAGACTAACAGTAATATATAATACAGGCATTAAGCAAAATATAAAATGCAGGCAATAATAGGTTTTAATACTATATACATGGTTATAATGAAAGAGACAGCTGGCATCATACTAAATACATAATATTAAGAGAGAGAAGGTAAATATGGCATAAGTGTCATGATACCATATACTCGTAAATTACCACCAATGGATGCAATATTTCCAAATACAGATGTTTTTGCACTGTCCAATTTCCATAAAATGTAACCTGCGTTTTCGATGATTGCAAAATTTATAAAAAATAACATCAGTAAAGATTCGTACTGGATTTACATAAGAATTGATATTGGTGTTGGATGAATCGTTGTACTTAACTTTTGCAATCCAATATTATAATATACGTCGGTTTATATTTGTAGGATTTGTATGTTATATAAATATCACTTAATTGATATTTAATTGATTCACGCCTTAGTACCCCTGCTCCTCTCCAGCATCCCGTTCTACTTGTCCCATTTCTCCAGCTGTGCCTCTTTTTGTTGTTACTTCTTTTCATTCCATTTCATAACCATATTCAACCCTCCGTCGTCTATATCTCTAGTGGTGATACGATGCGATCTAAAAACGCGTGTAAATATTTTTTGAACAACAAATATTGGTGATAAAAACGTCAAAGCCTTTTCAGCACTTCAAACAATATTTACATAGGAAAATTTCATCGATATCCAATATACAAACAGAAATTTTAAATACCATATTTTTGGATATTTCCTATACCAAATATATTTTTTCTATATTTATGTTCTATGTATACAGATTTCACATTGGTTACTTAGTTTTATTTTATAATAAGTATTTTGGAAATAGAGACTACTTAGAGTTAACTTGAGTTTCCACCATATCTATAGATAGAGTTGTTTTATTTCTGTATATTTTATATTTTAACACCCAACTTCCCCCCGATTCCCTGTGTCTAGAGACCCAGGAACTACGAGGACCATGGTCCCACAACACCCAGACTCAGAACAAGTATTAAGGCGCTTTTTTTTCTGTGCACAAATACTTGTCTTACTTACTGCGGAAATCGAATCCGCCGCCTCCGGTTTATGAGCCGAACTGCTCCACCACCACACCACAGAGGCTGTCAAACTGAGAGAATGAAGAGCACCTTTCTTATTCAAAACAAGATCACATAAAAATCTTTCACGACGATTTTGTTTACATTTGGACACTTTTTATCTTACAAAATTGAGAGTTCTTCGGAAAATTGAGCATGTTTTGGGATATACTGCGAATCGCTTCTATACATAATGTATGGCATTTAGTCAAGATAAACTGTATTACTTTTGGCATTACAATAAAAATTCCATTTGTGACATACAAATCTTGAGATGATAAAAGCAATAAGCTAAACAAATAGATAAATTAAACCAATAGATATGATATCTTTTGAGTCGACAATAAACACACTTTTATATATAAGGCCCCTAAAGGTACGTCATTTGAACATGCGATAATAATAATAAATAATAATAATAAATATGTGTGGACATCTCACACAACGCCATCTAGCCCCAAACTAAGCAAAGCTTGTACTATGGGTACCAGATAACTGATACAATACTTAGATACTTTTTTGTTTGTAAATGCATACATAGAATACAATATGACACCCAGACACAGAACAAACACCTATGTTCATCACACAAATGTTTGTCCTGAGTGGGAATCGAACCCACAACCCACAGTTCAGAAGGCAGGGCTACTACCAACTGAGCTATCGGGCCAGTCAATAATGAAGTCTACTTGCAAAATTGGTGATATTAAAATGGTACATAAAAATAATATTATGATTTCTATTATTTCTAATACATATTTTATAATATATTTATTATTATTATAATATATTATTAATATTATTTATTATATATTTATATATAATTTCTAATGATTTATTATATAGACATTTGTGTTACCAGCTGCTTGCAGTGATTCTCAAGAATCTCTCAATAGATGGCGTTGCCAACCGTGTAATTTGAGTGTAATTTTCTAACTGGGATAGTATGGGAATATTTGAATCCTATGAGATACCTACGGCAAAACTGTCTCAAGAACAAATCATTTTTTCAATATAATTTTTGCTTACTATATTCTTGATTTATTTTATTTTATGTCTGATATTTATATCTGCTTTGTTTCATTTAAAAAAATTGTTCCTAAGAAATGTTTCCCGTTTTTTCTATAGTTTCGGATTTCTTCATACAGTCCAGTAAAAAAAAATCACACTGTATATTTATATACTAACTTCAGCCCGCGGCTTCAACTACGTAATAGAAAAATAAAAATAATAGGAAAACGTTATAGGAAAACGAAGTAGCAAAATTTTCATAGATGGTTCAACCATCCATTTCACCCTCTTTGGGGTGGAATTTCGAAAATCCCTTTCTTAGTGGACCTTTCTTAGTTTTCTTTACAAAGAACACACCCTTTAAATTTCAAGTCTCAAGGACCAGCGGTTCAGGCAGTGCATTGATATATAAGTCAGTCAGTAAAGACTTTGAATTTTATATCTATAGATAATAATTCTTAAAAACAACAACATCAACTTTCGGGTGAGATACTAATGAATAATTCACATGAACATTTTCATTTTATTTAGGTACTGTATGCCATAACCTTTATGATGCGGTCAAGGCTAAATCCAAGCAAATAATTTAGAAAGACCCTTCAACCAGTACCATCCATTCTCGAACCGATGGTAAAAGACCTGACGGAATGACTCTCGTTCCCTGGAAGATGGGACGGCTCTTAGTATAGGACGCTACTTGCGTCGATACTATGGCGCTGTCACATCTTCTCGAGACACACGTTAGGGCCGGCGCCGCGGCTAATTCGGCTGAGCAGCTAAAACGGCGCAAATATAGTAATCTCGGTAGCGGTTACATATTTGAGCCGTTTGGTTTTAAGACCCTGGGTCCGTGGGGGCCGGGAGCTCATCGCGTTTTCAAAAGTTTATCAGAGCGCCTGGTCGATGCTACGCATGACCAGAATGCTGGCACTTATTTGGCACAACGAATAAGCATTGTAATTTAACGGGGAAATCTTGCCAGCATGTTGCGTACGCTACCTACTGGTAGTAGGCTGGAGCATTTGGACTGTCTATAGGTCATCGCGGCCAGTATAGAGTCCAATTTTTTTGCAGTAGTAGGTAGTGTTTAGTATTAGTAATTATATCATTGTAGCATTTAGTTTGAAAATAAAGATATATTTCCCAATACCAACATCTTGAATTATAGGTTAATAGTGTTATTATTTGTAGTTGCGCATTGCCCAATGATAATGACGGTGAACAAGTCTATACTTCGATACACTTCACGTTGGAGTGAGGCCAACAACTTTCTGCTAATCTTCGATTTTGTATGCGCTGCTTAAAGTTATTAGCCAGTTATTAAATTACTGAGCAAATGTGACTTTATGATCACAGTCTAATAATCTTATTACTAGATTGTGATCTCTCAGAATGACGTACGTAGTGGAGTGGCACCCGAAACTCTATATTTTGAGTTCCGAGTGACACTGCAACTGATATGGGCCGCTTAAGATCATGCGGATAACTTTTTATATAACTCCTTAACGTAAGAAGATAGGCACTATTAAAGTTAATATGTACGAAAAATAAGCTTTTTTTTTAAAGAAATTATGCTTTAAACAACTGCTTATACGACTATACAATATTATCTTTCTATCGTTTCCTTTTAGTTACATATTGAAATATTTCACTCATTTTCTCTGTTACTTCATCTCCTATCTATGTATCTATATCTTTCTGAAAGAAAGAACGAAGTGTTGAACTAATGAAGATGATGGCGATGCCAGTATACATAATTTAAAATACTTTATTCATAAGCAAACTCTCTCAGGGTAAGCCGTAAACTGAACTGCTCATGTCTCTTATACATGTATATATTTACTCATCTTTTAACATTTTTTTACAATTTATTCTATCTACTCATTTATGACAGATATTTCAAACTGTTTTTTTTAGGTTAATTTTTGAGAGGTTTACTAAAACTTCTCAAAAACTAACCCATAACCATAGGAGCGATGAAATTGTCATTTAAATAGTAGAACGATTAAGGGACTGTTTGCTACGGCTTATGCTTTAGAGTCACTTTACATGTCATTGAAAGCTGGTTTATCTAGAGTAGAATGGTGGAGGTTTATGTTATCGTTAACGTAAGATTTACCTCCTGTTAAGGTAACTCATCAATGATGGGAGTTTCCAACATGCTCACATTGTGAATCCCTTACAAACGTCATAAACGATGTCATGGCTTTAATGATTGTCATTGGAAGTACACGTACCTACCACTGACTGATATTGGCATTAACATGACTATTTTATGTAGCTTTGTTTCCATTAGTAGGTACAGTATTAAGAGAGTTGCATGGGTAAATATGTATTAAGTAACTACATTAGTTTCAATTAGTTCATAAACATTATTAATTTATTCGTTACGTTAGGGAGATGACAGCACTGCTGAAGCACCGCTGTATTCCGGTTTGAAGGGCACTGTAGCTAGTGAAATTACTGGGCAAATGAGACTTTATGATCTGATCTCACAGCTTAGTAATCTTATTACTAGATTGTGCTGATGTTTCTGGATGACGTGCGCAGTGCAGTGTCACGCGAAGCTCTATTTTTTAGAGTTCCGAGTGACACTGCAGCTGATATGGGCAGCCGTGTCGTTTAACATCAGGCAAACGGCTAGATCGTCACGTCATTCATTAATATAAAAAAAGATGTAACTGCTAAAAATGATAAATCAATTTAAGTAATTGTATTACAAACTCATCATCAACAAAAAATGCCTCTTTTAATCCACGCTACTGAGCCCGATCTACAGCGTAGGTATATCGTTGTTCTATTTGAAATAGAGGACGTCCTACTACCTATCCCTACAACCTACCCTTCTACCTATAAATCACTAATAATACTTCCTACTACCCACTAATCACTTTTCTGATAATGATAAGTGTTGGCTATTTGCACGATGCATGCTGATCCTTGTGGTATATTGGACTCAATCAGCGACCATTGTTAAGTGGCACTAAATAATAAATGTCTTGTCGTAAGACTTTCAGTTGTACATTGTTGTTATTTTAATTTTTACCTAATGTACATGAGTTGATCAACATTATTTTTTAAAGTCTAGTTAGTTAGTTTTAGTGTCTACGCTTCTAGTGTTTTGAACCAGCATACTGCTCGCAGGTCATTGTCAAGTCTAGGTCCTATATTATATTACATTATATTTTGATAATTAGAATTAAGCCTGTTTTGAAAGTTGGATCAAAGTCACGTGCAAGTTTAGTCTAGTCGCAGTCCAGATAAAACCAAACCCAGTAAAGAGGCCATAGTTTTCCCAATTGTTCTTTGGAATATTAGACAGAAAACAAAAAGTCACGGTTTTTGTATTAAAAGTTGAATCAGTCACGTGCAAGTCTAGTCTAGTCGCAGTCAAGAAAAAAACAAATTCCAGTAAAGAGGCCATACCTTTGGAATGATTCTTTAGAGTTTGAAGCAGAAAATAAAAAGTCACGGTTTTTGTGTTAGTAGCGATATTGTATTCATTCATGAACACCGAACCGTTTATAATCCACTAATATTATTCCTCATTAAGATGCAAATTTACAAGAGTTTTGGCAAATAATACAAAGTATTATACACATACACACGTTCGCGCTAAAACTCTCCCACTTTTTGGGCCTTTCATTTAGTTCCATCAATTTGATATTTATCATATTTTGAATGTATTTTATACAAATAATAGGTTAGTTTAGACACCATTTATGGACTGCTATTTGTTTCTAATGCTCTTGAATCGGAACTTGTTGTTAATCGCTGATGGCAGTATATACACTTAAAATAAAGGTCACATGGAACATCTCTTTGCGAATAGACTTTAAATCTACATAACATACGGTGGTAAGTACTAATAAGTTTGATGGTACCAACCAACGAATACTTTTAGATTTATTCACTTCTAAATGTAGTTCGTAATATCAATAAAAAGAAGTATCTACTGACTTGGGTAGACGCTGGCAGGGAGAAAATATACAACATAATAATATAGTTGCGCAACGTCTGCGCCGTAGTGGAAGGGAAGTGCGAGGGCATTTTTCTTCCCCTAAAAAAGACCTTGCCACCCTCAAATATGTTAGAATAAAAATAACAAGAATATAGTTGCAATTGTAGAATATAGTGACGTCGACGTGAAAAAAAGAAGTTATTTTAATATTAATAAAATTAAAAGTTTCACTGGACTGAACAACCTTGGAAAATATAGTAACATAATAAAATGTATCATCCATCTAGATTGGTACATCTGCACTTCACGATAAAGCTACTCTCTCATCGATTACTCTAAACAGCAAATGTCTACGACATTGACACACATCATAATAATATTTGTTGTACTCAGTAGATAATAAAATATTATCTTGCGGAGGCTTACACTATGTTTCTTGATTTGCAGGTAATAAAGTAACAACGTCAATCGTGCAACTGCGCAATGATTCCACGATGGCGGAAGACAATCTCGAAACGTAAGTTTGTTTAGTTACTTTTTTTTTTGGAAATGTCCTATAGTAATTAAAATTCCACTGACTTTTTTTTATGCTTTAAAATACGAACGCCAGACTAAATAAAGGTATAATCATTGTATATAATCTTCAGATGCCATGCAATTCTACCAACTTACCCTGTGGTCCGTTGAAACTCCACATTTTTTGGGATTAAAAGCATCTTATATTATACTGTCTAGATTAGAATATCTTATGTATAATTTTTCTAAAACTAACAATGTAAGGACAATGTATGATCCGAAAACCTTTTAAAACTTCTTATTCTTTTCGGGAAGGTAAGGTGTATTGTTATTTTTATGCCACTTAAAGGCGTTACATCTAATAAGACAATGTTGGTACCAATTTTGAATTACTAATATGAAAAAACCCACAAAATCTTGGTGTATTTATTTGGGTACCTACTTTTAAAATTAGAGGTATAATATATCGATAACTTGCGTATGTACACATACGCAAGTTATCGATATCGATGTTTTCCAATTGATAATGGAAGGTTTAATGCGCTAACGGTAACTTTCCATTACGTTCTCTACACCCATTAATTGTTTCAAAGTGACGCAAATATTAAAAGTTTTTTTTTTATGTTATTGAATGATGTGACGAGCTAGTCGTTCACCTGATGTTAAGTGACACGGCTGCCCATAACAGAACAATGTCACTCGGAACTCCAACATGTAGTTTCGCTGACTGCTGCACTGCGCACATCATCCTGAGACATCAGCACAGTTTGTTAATAAGATTACTCGACTGTGAGATCAGATCATAAAGTGTCATTTGCCCAGTAATTTCACTAGCTACATTGCCCTTCAAACCGGAACACAGTAGTGCTTGCACACTACTGCTTGGCGGCAGAATAACTGGCAAAGCGGTGGTACCTACCTAGACGAACTTTGCAGAAAAGTCCTACCACCTAGTATTCACAGAATACATATTCACACTGAAATGAAAAACAATGTGAATGCTTTCTGATAATAATAAATAATAATGTAATGTTTAGCTTATGTTTTTCTTAGAACTCGATCAATACAACAGTGTATATTTTACGGTTGTGTTTTTACTTCTGTCACATTTTGTCCTTAAATGCAATAAAGTTATAATGTAATGGTATTTTACCGGACAAATTGCCTTTATTCTTTTCACTTACTAACTACTACAATAATATAACAAGTACTACTAAATACAACTTCAAAAAAGGAGGAGTTTCTCAATTCGAGTATTTTTAGAAGATATAAAAAAAAATTCTGTTTGAACCGATTTTGATGATTCTTTATTTATGTAAAACATGATGCTTCCCTTGTAGTTAGTTGCATTTTTTTTTTAAGATTTGAGAAGTAGTTTTTGAGTTATCCTTAATAATTCTTATTTAGATTTTGACTAAATTGATGATGTTCTCATTGGGAAGTCTTCTTAAACCCCCCCCCCCCTTTTTTTAAATATTGAAACTCTGAAACTGTGATAATCCAATCAAAAAATGTGCCTAATATGCCTTTGATACATGTGATTGTAGAATAATTTAAGAAACCATATTATTCTAATCCGAATATACTGTTTCCTCTCAGTGTTCATAATTCCCCAGCGGTATGTATTGGGCATCATGGGCCTGCTGGCCGTCTGCAATGCCTACACCATGCGAGTCTGTCTCAATCTGGCTGTCACCCAAATGGTCAACAACACCAAAGACTCAGACGCTCATTATGACCCGAACGCATGCCCTGAAGAAAGCGAGTTCTTGACTAATTCAACTATCAGCACGAAACCGGTAAGTTTTCTATTTACAGTATCATTTATGACGACGTATTATACGCATCGCCATACATTACTGTATACGCATCACTGTATGTATCACTGCATGCATCCTTGTACGCATCATTATAGGCACAACTGAACGTAGATTTCAATATACACATCACTGTACTCATCACTGTACACATCACTGTATACACCACCGTACACATCACTTTACACATCACCGTACGCATCACTGCTTGCATTATTGTACGCATCACAGTACGCATCATTGTACCTACGCATCAATATAAACATCACCATACACACCACCATACACATAACCACACACATCACCATATACATCACTGTACACATCACTGTACGCATCACTGCTTGAATTATTTTACACATCACTGTACGCATCACTGTGCGCATCACTGCTTGCATTATTGTACGCATCACAGTACGCATCATTGTACCTACGCATCAATATAAACATCACCATACACATCACCATACACACCACCATACACATCACCGCACACATCACCATATACATCACTGTACACATCACTGTACGCATCATTGCTTGCATTATTGTACACATCACTGTACGCATCACTGTACGCATCACTGCTTGCATTATTGTACACATCACTGTACGCATCACTGTACGCATCACTGCTTGCATTATTGTACGCATCACAGTACGCATCATTGTACCTACGCATCAATATAAACATCACCATACACATCACCGTTCACACCACCGCACAAACTACCGTATATATCACCGTACACATCACCGTATACATCATTGTACACATCACTGAATGAACTCTGAGTAACCAAGACAATCGTGAAGCGCATATTTCGGGACGTCCAGTAGCAAGCGCAATTAATTTACCTTGCACTGTTCGCGATGTGCATGGTAACAATATGTTAGTAATTATGCATTCACGATCAACTAGGCTTTTTTTTTACAATCTTATGGAGTTTTGAGTTGACTATTTTATATATTATTTTATATGTTTTCATTTAATTGTAATTTATTTTAATCCAATTGTTATTGTATTTATGTACTAATTAGTGTAACTGTACTAATTAAATTATAAATAGACACATAACGACTCTCTGCAACTGTTATGGGCAGCCATGTAACTTAACATCAGGTGAACGACCAGCTCGTCACGTCATTTATTAATATAAAAAGAACAAAACAAAATAAAAAATGTAGAGATGGGTTAATTTGACTTATTGTATCCGTATTAAAAGTGTGTACAATAAATAATTTAAGAAATAATTCACAACGGGTATTTAAAAAAAAAAAAAAATTATTTTAATAGCAAAAGCAAGGGTATTTTTTTCTTGCAAAAATATATAAAATTACTAGTTAGTAGTACCACGGTAAGATTTATCAATAATCATCGATGCGCTCTAATAAACCATAATGCAGTTTCTAAGTAGTTTCTAATGTTATCGATGCGCTATACCATCAGATTATTAACTAAATTAGCCGTGACGTTGAAATAATTACCTACTTACAATTATAAAGTAGGTTTCACCAAGGTGTACATTGTTCTTTTCCCACAGGAACCACCAAATTTCCGGAATGAACTATGTACTTGACTGGCCCGATAGCCTAGTTGGTAGTAACCCTGCCTTCTGAACTGTGGGTTGTGGGTTCGATTCCCACCCAGGACAAACATTTTGTGACAAACATAGGTGTTTGTTCTGTGTCTGGGTGTTATATTGTATTCTATGTATGTATTTACAAACAAAAAGTATCTAAGTATTGTACCAGTTATCTGGTTCCCATAGCACAAGCTTTGCTTAGTTTGGGGCTAGATAGCGCTGTGTGAAATGTCCACACATATTTATTTATTTATTTATTTATGTACTAGCCCGATAGCCTAGTTGGTAGTAATACCTTCTGAGCTGTATGTAGGTGGTGGGTACGATTCCTACACAGGACATACGTTTTTATGATGAACATCGATTTTTGTTCTGTGTCCGGGTGTTGTTATATTGTATTCTATGTATATATTCACAATCAAAGAGTATCTAATTATTCTATCAGTTATCTGATATCCATAGTACGAGCTTTGCTTAGTTTGGGGCTGTGTGAGGTCCACAAATATTTTTTATTTATTTATGTCTTACTAGTCGCGCCCCACGATTTCACCCGCGGATGAAAAAATATTTTAATTATTTGCTCATCCCACGGGAAAATTTCACTTTTCCGGGATGAAATGTAGCCTATATGTTAAACCAGTGTATAAGCTATCTTGGTACCGAATTTCATCCAAATCCATTCAGCCGTTTGAGCGTGAAGGAGTAACAAACATACATACATACACACGTACAAACTTTCACCTTTATAATATTAGTGTGATTTTGTAAATAAATCCGTAAATAATCACGCTATTTTAATGAAATTCGTTAAACCGATTTACATACACACTATAATACTTACAGAGACTTTCATAATCATAATCATTAATTAATCGTTTATTTACTAGGATACACATACAAACCACATCTCAAATTTTAGGTAATTTCACAGTCACTGTACCCAGCCCGCAAGCAGGCATTTCGCATTTATAATATTGGGACGATTTGGTTATAATATCTGCGCCCTAAATGTATACAACATAATCAATTGCGTTATGTACAGCAGAACTTAATCGCAAGCTTACGCAAGGACAACGTAATAAAAATTATATGTTTCCTTTCAGTATGCAATATTCGACTGGTCGGAGTCACAGCAAGGCCTTATTCTGAGTGGGTTCTACTACGGATACGCGATCACTCATGTGCCTGGAGGGTACCTGGCAGAGAGATATGGAGGAAAATGGACCCTCGGGATAGGGCTTCTTAGTACAGCCATCTTCACGCTGATGACGCCGTTCGTTGTGAAAGCAGGGGGAGCCACGTGGCTGTTCATACTCCGGGTGTTGCAAGGAATGGGGGAGGTACGAGAATATAAAAAAATATATTGTATAGAGTGTAGCGTAAATAGTGATCCAACGAAAAGGTTTGACTCTGTGTGTATTCAGCTATCACATAGCGGAATTAAAATAATATTTAACTAGGGGTTTCAAAATAATAAGATTAATACTTCGAAAATCGATATAGCGCGTTACAAATTTGATTACAATTTCAAACACATTTTACAAAATTTCAATGCCTTAAAAGTCAAAATTAAAGGATTTTATTGCAAAGAGGCTATTTTTGGCAATTATATAGGTAAAAATGAGATTAGGCACTTCAAATTAAGTGATTGTACTAAGTATATAAAATTAGAAAGTGCTTAATGTCAAATATTATACAGCAACCCTATTAGGTAGAACATGTAAGTTTAAAAAAAAAGAAGTTCACTTTCCCACTACTGGTGCATAAGCAATCTTTGTATTCTTCAGTAAGAGGCTTCGATTACACCTGTAAAGAAGAAGTACAAGAAACTTTACATGTCGTTTTTAGTTAAAAAGAATCTGCTATTTTACAATGTTTTTTATTTATTACAACTGAGACATCATAATGAAGTATTTTACAAAAGTAATCACTTCATAAAAATCATCATCACAAAATGTTTTTTTTTTTTGTAGTTTGTAATTAGGTAGGCCTAAATGGGTCTACAACTTATCTTTTTTCTTCTTTTGGACAGGGTTAAGACGTAAAACTATCAGCCCGTGCGAAAATATAAAACCTTCAATTTCAAGTAAAAAATTTAAAAACAAAGCGAGTATTACTTATGAACGCAGAATATTATATTCATTTATTTACATTCAAGTACAATTTACATATATATTAAGTCAGTTCTTAACAACTAGTTTAGTAGGTATATGAACCCTGTAAGGGCACTTGCAACTAAGTGCGTTTAATAATAAATTAATTGATTTTAATTACATAATAGATATATCATCAAAATTTAATGATATAGTAATTTCAAGCATTTAATTATTTAATTTATTTACCCATTGACGCAGGCAACTCAATAGGTATTATGCAATTCAATGTAAATAAAATGTGAATAGCTCTACTATTTGAGGTCAAAACAAAAATAGAATGGACGAATAAAGTAGGCTATACGTATTTCTTTGTGCTGGTTACTTATACGAGATAAACGATTATTATTATTAAATTAACAATAAATCAATTTAAAGCACGCAAAAGTAACATTATGGTTTCCTTAACCATACTGCAATATAACTTGCCCAAATTAATCCAATTAAGTTCAAATTGGGTAGGTAATCTTGTATAATCAATAATGACATCACAATGCTAAGTCCAGACGTATGATTAACAATGCCAACGTCAGCTGTTCCTTTCACAAATGCAATAATCAAGGCCTGAACACCCGATTTATTATTACTGACTCTATTTTTACAAAAACAATTACTAAAGTCGTATAAAAATAATAGAGAGATAATTTCAAATGGGCACCAAACATAAACGAAAACTGAAGCCATATTTGTTTCTATAAAAACGTGCCAAATAACGTCTATAGACCACAATAATGTAACGTTAAGATAATTTTCAATTTTTTGAAACACTCTGTAGTGTGGTCATTGAGTAGGTTGGCTCATAGCCTGGAGGTGGCGGGACAGGACTAGTATTTGTGCACAGAAAAAAAGCGCAAATACTTATTCTGAGTCTGGCTGTTGTAGGACCATGTTCCTCGTAGTTTTTGAGTTCCTAGACACAGGAATTCCATTCCATACAGAGATCCTAGACCTAAACTAGAATACAGGGTATTCTAGTTTAGGTCTAGGATCTCTGTATGTGATCGTTGAGCGTATATTATTATTATTATTACTATTAATGGGCTACCTTGGAAAGTCTAATAATTTTGAACTTTATAAGTACTTTTTTGGCAGTTCTCATGGTGCCATCAAGCTCCAAACTAAGTAAAGCTTATGTAGTCTTATATCTGATTTTTAGCTTTCAGAACTTTTGAGCTTTACCAAAAAAAGTACAAATTTATAAATTGTGGTCACAATATCACAGCTATAGTCGCGTAGATTGATTAATATAGCAGAAAAACATCTAAATCAATTACTGTCAAATTCTAATCATAAGTAGCCAGGCTACCATGGCTTATTAAAAACTAACCGTAAGTTACAATCAAGTTACGTAATCACTTATCGGTTCCAAATGAATGTATAGACTGAAATGTTTAAAGGTTGATTGTTTGATTAATTGATTGATTGTTTGACTTTTTCAGGGTCCAACGATGCCAGCTCTCATGATAGTCCTTGCTCGCTGGGTGCCACCACACGAACGCTCCCGACAGGGTGCATTGGTCTTCGGTGGGGCTCAGATAGGAAACATCTTTGGATCTTTCATGTCTGGCTTCCTGATGGCTGGAGATGGTGATTGGGCGAACGTATTCTACTTCTTCGGGTGCTTTGGGATTTTGTGGTTTCTGGCCTGGGTAAGTAGTATCATATTGGTTTTTATCATAGTCAAACTCGATAAAATATAACAACAGTGTGTCATCAAATAATACACATCGAACCAAAGAGGGAGGGGCTAGTGTCAGCTTTGTAGAGCATGGGGGAAATAATCAGGTGGGGTCAGCTTCATCGAGCGCCGTCTCAGTCACTTAATACGTTTTATTATTCTATTGGTCCGTGTGACAGATTGTAAATTTATTTTAAATATTTTTGGCTAATTTCATTGAAACATTTCAGATTATCCTTTGCTATAGCACACCGAACACACATCCTTACATATCGGATGAAGAGCTGAAGTATTTGAATGAGACCGTTACGAGCGCAGAGACGAAGAGCGTCAGAGACCCTGTTCCTTGGAAAGCCATAGTCCGATGTGTTCCTGTGTGGGCTCTACTCTTTGCTGCCGTAAGTGTACTAAATTTGTTTAGTCTGTGTGGTGATGATAAACAAAATAATATCAATCAGTGCATAAACACATGGTAATGGCATATCGATGGGCGTAAAAAGATATTGAGGACAGTGATTTGGTGACGATGCTACTACGGGAAATGAGATTAGTCTCACACATACATCATGCGAAAGACGTCCATTGCTGAATATAGATCATCATCATCGTTAATGGCCTGAAGGCGTCCACTGTTGAACATATGCTTTTCCTATAGAGCGCCACTATGAGAGGGTTTCGCTTCTTGCATCCATCCTTGTGGCTTTCACTAGTTCGTCAGTCTTCCTAGTTGACGAATGACCTACATTTCGGCTGCTGGCTTGTATTCACCACTCGAGTATTTTTAAAACCCCATCGATCTTTCGAGCCAATTCATCGAGTGTTAAGGTCTGCCCATTGCCATTTCAACTTGCCTATAATAAAAGCTGTATCGGCCACCTTAGTTTTTCTGGGGATCTCCTCATTTCAGATCTAATCTCGCAGGTAAACCCCGAGCTCTATTCATAGCTTGCAGCACGACTTACTCATGAGGCCAACCAGTAAGAGATCACGTCTAAGTTAGACTAAAAAAACAAATTAAGTTAAATTAATTTATCACTCCTATTAGACTTGCAACAATCACAGCACAAAGTTGAAGAATATTTACAGTAGATTGATATTAATATCAAATCATGTTCTAAATTACCGTTTTTGTTTTAGGTGGGCCATGACTGGGGCTACTACACGATGGTGACAGACCTTCCCAAATACATGACAGATGTACTCAAGTTCAACATAGCTACCACGGGCACCCTTACTGCAATTCCGTACTTGGCTATGTGGATCAGTTCCTTTATATTTGGATGGGTTTGCGATGTCTGCGTTAAAAGGAATTGGCATTCGATAAAAACTGGAAGAATCATCCACACAACTATTGGTAATTAGTTAGTTTAGTGTACACATTGTATTACTATAAATACATAGTTAAAACAACTACTTACGATCACAACATAGTTGTTTATCAATCCATAAACATAAGTATAAATTATAAAATGCCTAGTTATAATTGCAGGACCAACAGCTATTTGAATTATTTTTTACCAAACTACTACTCGATTTGTAGGCATCTAAAAAAAGAGACTCCTTAATTAAAAATGAGATGATGTGTGTATCGTGTGAATGAGTTTTATATTAATAATATTTATCAAATGATTATTACTATATTATTAGGAACAATTATATTTTGAGGCAAATACAGATTCAAACAAAACAGTATACTAATGACCGTCTGTATGAAAGTCTATTAAAATACAATTTAGCTAAGTAACACTTTCCTCCGGGTTCTCGTATACACTTGGTAAATTCATGTAAAATTGACAGACCAAATACTAAACGCTCATTGGTTGCCTCTAAATCGTCGGCTGTTTCAATCAATGAGTGTATGGTATTTGGCATGTTGACTTGACGCGAAACATGCGAGAAAACATAGATTAGGGAGATGGCTGCGAACTTAGGAGCTTTAAAGTTTAATTACGGGCGTGAGTTCTCCAGCGATAAGTCTACAGTGATAGAAGTAGGATGCTCCAAAGTCCTGCACATAATGATTATTAAGACGATGTGTATCTATTATAATAAACTGCATTACAGTAACTATAATGTACTTATTATCTTAATAGACTTTAGAAATATTATGTTTATCTTACAGCTGCTACTGGCCCAGCTATCTGCATTATTTTAGCTTCATATTCTGGCTGTGATCGATTTGCTGCAGTTGCATATTTCATAGCCTCTATGGCTCTCATGGGAGGATTCTATAGTGGAATGAAGGTAACATAAATCCTAATAAAGTTGTTAAATAAAATGTTTTTTAAATTTATTTTTCGACTGAATTTTAGATATATATTTATAAGTTGAAATTCAACTAAGTCCGTTAAGATTCCTAGAAGTACATTTAAAAAATGAAAACAATATGCATTAATATTTTTTAGGTGAATGCCTTGGACTTGGCACCAAACTATGCTGGTTCTTTGACGGCTATGATCAATGGAACGTCTACCATATCAGGCATCATTACGCCATATCTAATAGGATTGTTGACCCCAGATGTAAGTAAAACTAATGTGAATTTGCATGCACGTTTCTTTTTTTTAACACGGCAAATTGCCTTTATTTTCTAAATACTACAATGAATTAATAACTAATACTAAAAACTACCTACTACAATACAAAAAAAGAAACATTTGGACTATATACTGGCCGCGATGACCTATAGACAGTCCAAATGCTCCAGCCCACTACCAGAAGATAGCGTACCCGACATGCTGGCAGCATTGCCCCGTTGAATTGCAATGCTTATTCGTTGTGCCAAATAAGTGCCAGCCTTTTCGTCACGTGCACGTTTCTTCATTCAACATAGCTTTTACTTTAAATTAATCTTGGCACTCATATTAAAATGTGCTGTATACCTTGAGTCGAATTTATTTGCATAATTATCAATATTTTGTACTTGAAATAGGTACTCGGAATATTGAGTACCGGTATCTCTTTTCGATTAAACCTCTTTTCTGTAGAGCGTAAAGATAACAACAAAAATTACCCAAATGAATGTCAAACTCTGCGAAAATGCATCATTAAGGTATTTAAAGAATGGCCAACAAGAATCGAATATTAATTTTAATCTTCTTCACAAAAAAATCACGAGCAAAACCGTAATATACTTACTAATTAATATATTTTTTTATATTTTAAGTTCTTAGGTATAGTTTAGTTCTTTAGGTCTAGTTTAGTTTTGTATTAACGATTATATAATTAAATTACTAATCCGTTAATCTGTAATATCGAGTTCATTATTTCTATAGTCTATGGACTCATTAACATGTATGAAACTCTTTTATGTGAACAAATGATTATTTGAATTGAATTAAATTGAATTATTAGAGGGTGCTTTATTCATTTACATATACTAATAAATATCAAATTTTCACTTATTTCCTGAAGTCAAAGATATCGCCATCCAACTTTTATTCATAAATTCATAATCATATCGTAATAAACGCATAATCACCATGCTTGGTGACGCAACGCATAATCACATAAGATTGTAATCAAGACTGAAGAGAAAGCCTTAGTAACTATTCCTAGTGGATATTCCCTTAGCTGGCTATTACGGCACTCACGGGAAGATTAGAAAGTGGTTTTATAATAACATATTATTAAATTAAAACCTACCTTTACCTCCTTTTAAAGTCTTGCCAATATCATTGCTACTAGTTTCTACGAGAACCAAAGTTTGGTAATGGAACGTAATGGACTTAACTTGGAACTTTGTTACTTCAAAAACTGGGTTACTTAAGTCGGACGCAACTAACAAGTAAAGTTATATTCACTGCAAAAAAGCTCGCTGTGAACCAAATTCGTAAAAACTTCAACTTCACATAACGTACATCATGAAATGTCTACAAATATTTATTGCTATTTCATTATTATATGAAATCGAGCTGTTGAGTTACAAAGTTTTAACAGCGGTGGGGTCACGAAAAATAATTCAAGAATACTTTTGATAGTCACTTGTTTTATTTTATAATTTTAATATGGTTGGAGTGAGCTTAAACGCGTGCACATTGCATTAATGCTTTAGCTTGCCATTAAGATGTTATGCACACAACGTACAAGACAATTATTTTTCAAATTCCCGAACTCCAAAATTATAATAATAATAATATTTGTGGACATTTCACACAGCGCCATCTAGCTCCAAACCAAGCAAAGCTTGTACTATGGGAACCCGATAACTGATACAATACTTATAGTTACTTTGGTTATGCGGAAAGAAGCGTATACCAAAGTTTTTAAATAAAAGTGAACTCTATCTTCTAGGAATAAGAGTAATTATGTCCCCATGATTCTTGGCGTTCTTGCTATTTATCTCACACAGATCATCTGAAGAAATAATCTGTTATTTATTTTAAATAATTATTTTCGTCATTAAAAACGAAAGCAGTATGAATGTATGTATGTATGAAGTTTCCGTAGCCTGAACGCTGTAACTAACGACAATATCTGTTGATCTCCCTAAATTTCTAGGAAGCCCTTATCCCAAAACTTGATTCTCTAAGCTTGACCCCACAATGGGCTTTTCTTGGTAAAACGCTTTTAAGCCCGTGTCAAGTTTCCCCTCAACTTTGTAGTATTACGTCAACAAATCTCTTTGAGGTTTCTCTTATATTGTTTGTTTACTTTATCGGCAAATATTGATGTCTAAACCTTTGTGAATTGGGTTGATAATAATTAACTGTGGCAAGAACTATATACGGAAGATACAGATGACTACAATCTTAAAAATTATAATGAATTCTTAATAATATATCTTTTATGTTACACAGGTTACCGTATAACCAAACCGTAAATTCCATTTAAAGCTGGAAATAATCTTTTGAACACTTAAACGAAAAAGATTGCATCACTGCATTGCATTATTTTCCAAAACTTGTGTTATTTTCAGTGTTAGTGCATAAAATTGGTGGCATTTTATTCCTTAAGTGCTGGGCTACATGCATGAGTATGGGAAAGTGGTATAATGATGGCGACACGTTTTTTTTCGTGTTGTTTCCAAAACTCCATACAAGCTTCTGGTAATGTTACCACCGCTTTACTAGGAGTATGACTTGACTAGACTAGACTATGACTTGGATTGTGACTTGACTTGACATATATACAAATATATTACTTAACTCGAGAAATTATTAATTACTTGACTCTGGCTAAATACACAAAAGTGTGGAGCCATACCAACACAAAAAAAAAACACTTAGAACTAGTAGTACTAAGTAGACAAGTTTCGAACCCGCAACCGACGCAGCCTTTATATCATTGGACTTTAAAAAAAATCTAAATGTTGAGTAACGCTATTTTTTATAGAAAAAAAGTTGTTTAGATTGTAGAAATAATTCTATATATTTGTTTATTTAAGAAATTAAGGTTTGATGTATCATACATTCTTAAGTTTTTTCTTCATCATCATAAATTGAAAAGCATATACTGGATTGCTGCATGCATCGAAGATATTTTGATACACCAAAACACATGAGACATATGCTTGTAAATACTCATAATAGCTTTCAAGGACGAATGACCTAACATGACTAATTCATAATTTGTGACCGGATGTTTTAATTAACATTAATACCGTTTAAGCCTAGGTTAACCATCAATTGACTTGCGTAAATGTAGAGCTGCAAACACATTAGTTTCATTACTTTGAGGGGTAAGAAAAACATGATCCTCTGATGCGTTTTCATTCTCACTTCATATCCAGTAATAAAACAATAAAATCTTTCCACTAGATAACCAATTATCAAAACTGGAATTTTTTCTTTTACTTTTTTGGCTGAATGTCAATATGTTTTATTGTCTTTTTTAAGTTTTCTTATTTTTATTGTTTTTGTAAAGTATATTATTTGCATTCCATTTTACTGCATTTCATTCCATTAAACTGCTTTTATTACTAAAACTTACTGAGTATCATAATAATAATAAATTTTAATACCATAAATTATCATATATTCCCATATAAGTACTTAAATCATACTTATAGACGCAATTACTTTCATAAAATTAAAACAAAATATATTCGAGTTCTCTCAAATGACAATAGATTGTGTGTATCAGTTATAAAAAAATTGAGGTTGAAGTAATTTCGAAAGTGCTTACGAAATCTTTGGCGCTCAATCCACTACAGCAATTGAAGCTTTTACTGCCATATTAACGTATAATTCTGAAATATTTTCAAACTTAAAAAACATTGCAATAATGCATATCATAAAATGTAACTGTACCTCACTCGCTAAATACATTTTAAAACATCTTTTCAGTCAACTCTAGTCCAATGGCGGGTAGCGTTTTGGGTGTGTTTTGCTGTTCTGGTCGGCACCAATATTATCTACTGCATCTGGGCAGATGGCAAGCAGCAATGGTGGGATGACGTCAGGCAGTACGGCTACCCTGAAGGATGGAAGCACGGGCCCTTAAGGATAGCTGATAATGACACAGAAAAAAACAAAAAGGCCGAAGCTAAGGAATCAGCGAAATGAATAATACACAGAACTGTAACGCCAAGTACTATGAAGAGTTTTATCAAAAGTGGTACAGCGTCATCAAAACTCTCAGTTAACCACTGATTAAATAATGTTTAGCTATCGAAATAGTTCAATTGTTTTTGTTGAACTTTTAATTAAGGTGCTAACACATAAATTTTCATTCCGGAATATTGTGTTTCGTGCGAGATTGTATAATCATTGATTTCACCCGGGTTAAACCACAGAGCACAGCACTGTTTATATCCAATACGGGCACAGAATAACTAATGATAACAACGAGCTCTTTTTTGACCACAGAGCAGGGAAAAATATACATACGCCCCAATTGCCAAATAGCCAAATGCCTTTACACTTTTCATATAATTCAGGCGTGTTACGTTTTACAACAAAACTTTCGGATTTACTTTAAATTCCCTTGTGCAGATGACACAATAATTATAATGTATTGTCTTGACATTATACGGCACAAATATCTTTATCAGTTTTGTCTCTATCGAGGCACGAGCGTAATTTTTTTCTGTTCTGAGTTTGAGGTCTATTCCAGTTCTATACAAGAAATCAAAGCTATTATTGCTTTAAACTATGTAGATTATAGAACATAATAAGTATATAATTATGGAGTCGTTTATTATCACGCAGTACATACAAATGATTTGGTTTTATTCCTTTGGTTTTGGAAGAGCTTTGTAATGACAGGTATCATTCTCGGCGTATATAATGCAAGCTTTGTAAGATCCAACATCATCATCATCATCATTCGGAAAATGTCTACCGTTGAACTACTGCTGCCCATAGAGCGCTATTTGAAGCCGCTACTTGCCTCTCGACTCAGTCCAGATAGTGGGCCAGCTAGGCGATCACGTAACTTGATTGCAACAGATAGAAACACATTTTTTATGGATTTGACAGTTTCAATAAGCAGCCTATGTGCATAGTCTCTATGGAAAGTTTAAATTTAAGAATGCCGCCTGCTGATAACCCCGCTGCGTTAACCGGTTCTTGTAAAACGAACCATAAATCACGTTCTTAATAAACATTCAGAATAAAGCAAACAATATTATTTTCTAATTACTACCAAAATTTTGATAGAGTGAGAATAATGATAGAACTTTGCTTTAGTTACTTTAATAGCGCTTTAAAATTAATTATTAACGATTATACTTCTTTTGCTTAATTCTTTAGATATGATTTAATTACCTCTATTTACAAGGCAACGCAACGTTCGCTTGTAATTAAATCATGTCTTCGAATGAAGCGACTCGTATAATAATGATCGAACTTCACGTCAGGGACATTCGTTTGCATATATTTTATGAATGTAGATAAGTCAAATAACCTATTTGCTGGTTGTGTCTATTAATATTATTATACATAAACAAAACTGTTACCTATTTATAAGTTAATATACATTATTCGTGAACTACGACAAAATTCAAATTATGTTTAATTTTCAGATCTTTTCTTGGTTATATTCCAATTAACGCTTTGACACACATAGAGTAATTAAATTACGCAATTTTGCGTCTCGAATACGACCAACTAGTGTTCCATCAATTAATCACAAGGACAAATAAACGAAGACGCTTCCATATAAATATCGTTTACGGCTACTACTCCAGCTGTGCATCGGTTTCGGTCATAGGCGTGCATATATTGTATCCTATGTTAGTAGTCCTAACGGCGACTCCAGTCTGGAGTCTCAGAACTTATATTTTTGACATGTTGAAGTTGTCACTTAATAATGGATCCGTTTCATCGGCCATCAGTTTTGTAGTTTTCAAGCAAAATCAGGCTATAATACATCATCATGCGCTCAAGTAATGATTATGAAAATAAACTTTGATTATGATTGAGGAAAAGTGAAATAAGACGATCATAGCGAAATGGAAAATCCAGCTATCAGCCAGGTCTATTGTCACTTTGACAATAAAAGTATTTTTAATCAAATTAGTACAAATAAATGTTATGAAGTTGCTTTATGAAGTTGTTTAAAAATAATTTGTGTAGCATAAATGTGTGCAAAATTACATCATTTTTAATGTACTAGAACGACCTATATAAAATTGTCACTGATCAGTATTAATGCAATTATATAAAATACACTTCAATGAAATAATTATGTGATAAACTTCGCTAGTAGTAAGATGAAATGAATTTGTGCTGTTTTTATATTTTATACACAAAACCCTTTTGTCACGTCCACAAATCAAATAAACTCAAATTTAAAATCAATAATTTTATCAAATCAAAAGGTTATTAAAAATATGATATAACCACACAATAGCTTACATTTTTATTTTTTGCAATGGTACAAGTGTACACGAATAGCATAACAATACTGTAATCTATTATTTATTTATTGAAAATAACATAAAAAACAATGACTGCAATTTGTTCCTTTATTTATTTTGTGATACAAAAAAATCACTTATGCTGATGTAAAAATAATATTATAAATATATAAACACCTGCTCCATTACGAATAAACACTGCATAACCGTGGATTTTCTCTTCTTTAATCTTATTTGAAAAAAATAACACACAAAATAACTATTCCTTCACTATGCAATGTTTATTGGTAAGGGGAATAATGTGTACACAGTAAATAAAAAAGAAAAGTGTAACAGTACCTTGGTTACCGACCTGTATAGTTATTTATAATATATTTGTGCTGTTAAGATAGATATCTTAAAAATAATTATTTTATTATTAAGTAAGATTCCTAACGATTGTGATGATACATAATATTAGTTTAAACTATGAATTTATTTTTCAAGCATCGAATGATTTATGTCGATACATATAAAAAAATTACACAATAAACAATTTACAATTAGCCACAAAATGGTTTCCTTTCTCTAATCGACAATATATTAGGGTTTATAATTATGTAGACAAATCATGGTCCTTAAAAATATGGTTCTGAATATTTTCAGCACCTCGGGAAATGTGACCATAGCTTAGATGGCAAAGCGACTAACCCGGTGAGTTGGAAGACGCGGGTATGAATCCCGTTGGTCGCTAAACGTTTAGGAACTATTTGTAGATATGTCTTAAGTAGTTATATTTTACGCTTTGAAAATCATGAGAAAATGGTTAACTTAATGAATATAGAGATTCAAACAAAAACTATTATTAAACTTGATCAGTAATAATGATGTGGTACTTTAGCGCTTAGAAACTAGCAGATAAGACGTTAGCAGAATATTAATGAATACATTAGCCTTGCTCATATTACAAAGTAAATTATTGTTTACGGATGTGTCAATAAATAAATTATCATATAATTTACACATTGCGGATTACAAATAAATACCTGATTTGAGATTATCTTGTGGATACATACATACGATAAGGTAAAGAGGTAAATTTGAAATTATTTAAAAAAAATGATTTTAAGTTAAGGGGTTTAAGCAGGCAACCAATGATCGTTCAGTATTTGGTCTGCCAAGTTGACACATATTTTAAAAACGTAGAGAACCCGGGGAAAGTGTTGCTTAGAGTTTTGGCGGGAAAACGAAAAAGATCGCGTCACCGCATTGTATTATTTCCCAAAATTTGTGTTATTTTCAGTATTAGTGCATAAAATTGGTGGGGCATTTTATTCGTTAATTGCCGGATTACTGGCACAAGTGTGGGAAAGTGACATAATGATGGTGAAACGTTCCTTTTCGTGTTGTTTCCAAAACTTCATAGAAAGTTGCTACCACTTTACTAGGAGTATGACTAGACTAGACTATGACTTGACTTGATGACTTGGACTGTGACTAGACTTGACATATATATTGTATATGATATTAATTAACTTTATCAAATTATCATATACTTGACTCGTGGTAAATACACAAAAGTGTGGAGCCAAAAAACAAATTAAATAATAGTGTTGCTGAGCTAAGTAGTATTTTAATAGACTTTAGTACAAATAGGCATATGCTGAATACATATGTTTTTGGTCAAACCGCCACTATGAATCATTATCTCAACATCCCGGCTACGAATTAATTAAAACTGGACATCACGTGGGAAAAAGGATGCAATAATTACCTCGACTCTCGCGTCACTTCGGTTTCATGGTCCTATGAAATACCTACGAATTAAAAAAATATAGAATTCAGGAAATGTGTAATTGTATCAATCAGTGATAATATTACATGATGAGGTGATGAAAGTGAATGTAATATCAAAATGAATGTAATGTTTCATCATCTACAGTTTGAAGGAACATAGGCCCTGCTGAACATAGGCCTCCCCCACAGAGTGCCACTTTGAGCGGTTGTTGGATCCTGCATCCATCGGTTATCCATTGTTTTGATCATCTTTGTGATCATGGAACTTTGATAACAATGTAACAGAAGAAAATTAAATTCTTAATTTGAAATTTTCCATCCTAACTATGCACATAAGCTGCGAATTGAAACTGTAAAAGTCACACAAATTTGTGTTATTATAGGTTGCAATCAAGCTACATGATCGCCTAATTTCTTTTTTTTTCTCCTTCCATGTTGTGTCGTCGCTGCATGTTACTTTAAATGCTTGACCACATATTCAAAACTTGCATGTCTCTTCTCACGAAGTAGTAGATACCTCGTAACCGTAAGAACTGTTATTGGTAGCCATGACGCTTATCATCAGGCGAATAACAGGCTTTACAAGTCATTCATTAAAATACAACAACATAAAAAAAAACTTACCCACTACTTACGTAGTCATATTCTATCTGGCAAACTATTTAGATGAGGCATCTACGGTATTTTTTGTGGTTATGATAATGTATTGAAATAAAATATGTACGTACTAAATATGTTTGTAAAGTAGTTTGTTGTACTAAATGCTAATTTGAAGGTCAAAAGTTATTTATATTCATCAAGAGAGCTTTGTATAATAAGTATAACCACGTTATTTGAATATGTATAAAAAACAGGTAGGTAAGTAGGTGGATATGCCCAGTGACGCTGTAAAGGTCAGTAGAAACTAACAGCATTAGACCGTTAAAAAGATAGGTTGTTAGTTTTCGCTTGCGCACTACTGCTTGGCATCTGTACCTTGTGCCGATATACACTCGATATAAATTACCAAACACTATGAGGGTGTAGTGATAATCATTCAACAATATGATAGCCGCGAACTGTAATGCAGAGGCATCACAATTTACAAGGCCGTGAATTCGCCTTAACTATGTGATTATAATTAAGATTACGTCAGCGTTGAGCGACCTATGAACTGGTGCTTGATAATGCAGAACTAACATTGCACCGTTACCAGGTAGATGACACGTAACTTAATCGCAAGCGATAAAAAAAGCAAAGTATGGACTTGACACTTTCAATACGAAGTCTGTATGAATAGATATAACTAAATTTGGAAGGTACTATATATAATACATCTATTAAAGCTCTCGGTAGGCAAAAATGGAAGCGGTTGTAAGTCCAAAGGCGCCGAATGGCGTATTAATGTTTTAGGTAATAAAGAAACACATAAATGCCTCTAGTATATTTTAAAAGTGAAATTGTTTTGTTTGTTTGTATGTCTTTTGTTCGTTGTCGTCACGCAAAAACGCTTAATAGATTTGGATATAATTATGCGTACATATGGATTACGTCACTGTGATCGATGTGTAAAACTTTTAACACGAAAACTAAATCGTTAGGAATATTGTTTAATAGTTATAACTCATATAACAATTGAAAGTTAAAACGCGTGCAAGATGATTTGGTTCTCCATTTGTTTTTGGCACTCGAATATCTACGTGCAAATAGTTATGTTAGTATGATTGTAATAAAATTATATATACATTATATTAGTCCCACGAGTTCATATATTACATCATACACCTACGTACTGTTTACTTATCAACAATTTATATAAGTAAAGTAATAATTATATAACAATTTGTTCTACATCGAGTGATAATGAAAATATGAATACATAGGTATTTTATGAAACAAGTGATGCGCTTAAAAATTCATATCTGTACATTATATAAATATGGTATACTAGTTGCGCATCGCGGTTTCACCCGCGGATAAAAAGTATTTTAATTATTTGCTCATCGTACGGGAACATTTCACTTTTCCGGGATAAAATGTAGCCTATATGTTATTCCAGTGTATGCACTGGATTAACATATAGCTATCTTGGTACCGAATTTCATCTAAATCCATTCAGCCGCTTGAGCGTGAAGGAGTAACAAACATACACACATACAAACTTTCTTTCGTCTTTATAATATTAGTGTGATTATTTTACATTATGTTATATTTTATTAAATTTTATATAAGGTTACAGTATAATTTTTCCAGTTATATTTTCGGGCAGGCAGGGCCGTCTTTAGCATATTGAAGACCCTGGGCATATTAGGATGATTGGGCATCTACAACCAAACACTATTTTGTTAGAATAGAAAATTTAGTTTTTTAGTTTACAAGCTCGAAAATATTCTGCTTAATATGCGAAACCTGATTGCAGAAGTACGTTATAGTTAGCGTGGAAAGGTTTATTTTTAATTTGGATATTTCTACTTATAATTTTCTATGCCGCCAGTCCACTAAAAACGCATTAATACACATTTTATTACGTTGCGTCTTCCAGTTCATGGTCATCACTCGAGAACCTTACTTCCCCATCGTTTGTTGGTTCTACGAGTGATGTAAGCTGCCCATTACCATTTCAACTTACTAGCTCTGATAGCTATGTATATGGTACTCGTAGTGCCTGGGTCTCTAGATACAGGGAATCATAGTTTAGGTCCAGGATCTATGTATTGTATGTCATCGTTGGGCATTATTATTACTATTATTATATATTGGTCATAAGTCTCCATACTAACTAAATCATAGTTGCTGTATATTATAAATCCTCCTTTTAATATAAGTAGGTAGAGGCCTGGAAGAAATCGCTAAATGCGATAAGACCGACCTTTGTTCTACCACTCTTTGTAAGTTTTTTTTGGGTGCATTGTTATGTATTAGTAGGTGTTCAATAAAGTATTATTGTATTGTAGGTACGTAAATATAGGTCGTTACTAAAACATGTTTTTTTCAACACAACGTGTGTGACGTTTTTTAAATATTTATAATAATAATTATAATAATATAATATGTGTGGACATCTCACACAACGCCATCTAGCCCCAAACTAAGCAAAGCTTGTGCTATGGGAACCAGATAACTGATACAATACTTAGATACTTTTTTGTTTGTAAATACATACATAGAATACAATATGACACCCAGACTCAGAACAAACACCTATGTTCATCACACAAATGTTCGTCCTATTTATTCACTTGTGTATATATATATATAAACAGGTACTTATTTACTGTAGTTTTAAAAGAATTGTTTCCGTAAGTACATTACTTACCTAAAAAAATAAACAATAATACCTAACACGTATATAATTGCATATCATCAGTGTCACTTGTTTTGGTATCTTGTCAACTATATATATAATACTTATAATTTAATTAATTTATTAACTATATGTCTGACCCGACAGCTGAGTTGGTAGTAACTCTGCCTTCTGAACTGTAGGTTGTGCGTTCGATTCCCACCCAAGACAATCATTTGTGTGATGAACATTGGTGTTTGTTCGTCTCTGAGTGTTATATTACTTTCTATGTATATATTTACAAACAAAAATTATCTAAGTATTCTTTCAGTTATCCGGGTCCCATAGTACAAGCTTTGCTTAGTTTGGTGTAATAATATTTATTTATTTATTAGAGCTTTCTCCTTTTTCAGTCAACATCAAATAAATGAGGAGGCTTTCAATTAGCTTGTGTTGTTTGGTTTGACATTTTAAAACTTTGTCAGTTATTGGCTGATTTGGAAATTCTGGAATGGAACATGACACTTTTAAATTAAGTCTATAGAAAATTCATAATTATAAAAAATATATATTTAAAAACCTATCCGTGGTGGATTCAGGGGAACCGAAAATGATTGGGAGCTCAAACAGGAATTTCATTTAAAAATAAAAGAATGTGGATCTTTTTGGGGTATAAACTGGAATAGACTTAAATAGACTTTAATATACTTCATTATTTCCTCACCCGTCTCATGTCTTTCATATAGGTTTCAAGTATCTAGCTATGTACCTAAAAGTCCCTTACACCATCTATTACATCTGTAAGAACTGCGATGCCATTTTGAAAAGTAAAATAAACCTGCTTCCTGGCTGATTAATAAAACATACTTATATATACTATAAATAGGTTTATTGAAAAACTATTAGTACCTGAGTTTTTTTAGAAAATTAACCACAAGACTGTAGGAAGTTTTCTATGGGACTTATGGCTAACACGCTTAAGCTGAAAACCTGTCGCTAAGCACAGATGTGTTCCGGAAGCGTCACTAAAGAGCCACTTTTCAATCCAAGACTGGCGTCACAACAATTTCTGCCATATTACCAAACAAAATAAGGCAAAATGTAGATAAACGTTATATTATAAGATATCTTAACTATTAAAACGTGTATATCTATTATACGCGCTTATTTTATCTTGTGCTCTTCTAAACATCATTTTGGCCTTGAAATGTCTGATAATGTTACAATGAATATACTTATCTTGGTACGTATAAGATTTTAAATAGAAACTAGTAATGTATTTTGTTCATAAATAGACTAGTGATTTTTTTTATTAGTGAATGATGTGACGAGCTTGACGTTCACCTGATGTTAAGCGCCGCCCATAACAGAACAGTGAAACTGGAAACTCTAAAATATAAAGTTTCGCGCGACACTGCACTGCGCACATCATCCTGAGACATCAGCACAGTTTGGTAATAAGATTACTCGACTGTGAGATCAGATCATAAAGTCTCATTTGCCCAGTAATTTCACTAGCAACAGTGCCTTTCAACCGAAACATAGTAGCGCTTGCACACTACTGCTTGGCGGTAGAATAACTGGCAAAGCGGTGGTACCTACCTAGACGAACTTTGCAGAAAAGTCCTACCACCTAGTGAATAAAAAATTCTGTCTACGATGTCGTTATTTTCAATTTGGTGATTTTAGATATTTATTCTAACGTTTCTTATTTCTTCTTTACATTGCTTTGTTTCTAAGAAAGCAAACCAAGAATCCCTGGTTAGATAGGAATTAATTTGTCTCTAAAATATTTAATTTATTTGGCTATATTATTATTATTATATCTTGTTAGCAGTATATTTATTATGTTTCAGCTTAGCACGATGGTTATGACAAACTTCAGTATAACTTGATATAAATATGGCTTACAAAAATATATATGTGTTAGGGGCCGTCCATTAATCACGTGATATTTTATAGAAATTTTAACTCCCCCTACCCCCTTAGTTATACGTGGTGAGTTTTAAAGACTAAACCCCCTTCCCCACCCAAGATCACGTGTATTTTTAGTACCTACTACTAGTAAGATGATGTTCTAAAAAATTTAAGACTCTTTGTCTTAAATTTTTTAGAACATCACCTTTAAATACAGGTATAAAGCTTCGGGGGGGGGGACTTCGTTCGTTGCCTGGAAACGTCGAGTCAAATTCACACTACACGTTGCGTTCCGGTTAAGAAGTCGCGCGTTACACGAAAAAATAAATACACGTGATATCTTACTACACCAGCCCCCGCCTCTCCTTGTGATATTTCATGATGTTAACCAAACACCTCCCCTCGCCTTTCGAGCTTCACATGATTAAAAGACGGCTCCTTAAAGAAATAAATGCCTTATCGAAAACGTTAGTAAAGGTAAATTTACTATTAAATGCTGCACCTACCACGCAACACTCGATAGTGTACAATTACGAGTAATTTTTCCAGCATATTGAGGATATCAATTGGTAATTGTTTCCTGATGCTAATCCATTACAATATCAATAACATTTTAAGTGTCCTTAATAAAACCTCCCGTTGTACCTTCTATTTCTGTAGGAAATAGTAGACAAATCCTGTGACTTTGTTTTCTACTGATTAACCTATTAATTTATATTAAAAGGTGCATAAATGCATATAGCCCGCCTGTAGAAGTGCTGACTGTAGCATATGGTCATTTCATTAACCGTAATTATGTATTTAAATACCTTTGCTTTTAAATCTGGAATTCTTTAAAGCTTGTTTAGTGACTGGATCATAACAAAAACAGTTGGATCACTTACCCAGACGAACTTTTGACTATAGCTTTCACCTAAGGTCTAATCGTATGGTACCTAGGTCTAAGCCTATCGCATAATCTTAAGCCGAGGAATTGCATGCATAAGAAATAAGCTTAATTCTGCTTGCAGCTGCTGTAGGCGTTTCGAATACGCATATCGCTGACCCGACAACAGGTATTGCCGGACCGCATGTTGGATAAATGATTATGTTGCCCAAGGCCGACAACCTCGTATGTACTATAGGGCTGTCAAAAGACAGTAATTTTAATTTCTATGTTCGAAATCACGGAGTATAAGTTCGAGTTGGAGTAAGAAAAAAAAAATGAATGTGCTTTAGACAACACGACCGAAGTCAAACTTCTTGTTAAACGTTTTGTTTTGTTATGTACTATACTGTCAAAAGACAATAATTTTAAGCACATAATGTTCGAAGTTAACGAGTATTAGTTGAAGTAAGAAAAAAAAAACGAGTGTGCTTTAGATTACACGACTGAAGTTAAACTTATTGTTATACGTCTTGTTTTGTTATGTACTATAGGGCTGTTAAAAGACAATAATTTTAAGCGCATAATGTTCGAAGTTAACGAGTATAAATTGAAATAAAAAAAAAGTGTGTTTTGGAGTACACAATTGAAGTAAAACTTCTTTAGTTTAAATCCACCTATCGGCCTAACTTTGTTTTTGTTTTGTTTAATATTAATGTCGCCATCTTGACAATGGTACATTGACATTGTACTGGACATTATTTATTTATTTATTCTTAGGAAGACCAACAGCTTTTTCTTACATCGTAGAAACATACCATGCACTAGGAAGCCAATTAAAGGTCCTTACGTCTAGCAGTATAGTAGCACTAATGCTTGAGCACGCACATTGTATACCAACATAATAACACAAATTCTTTACTTTCTTATGTGTCAATGGAGATCTACGTGAACCAACATTAACTTCCGTTCGCCTCGCATTCACCAGCTTACTCCCCAAGTCAAGCGTTTGTAAAGAAGTTATACTTTAATCATGTTTGGAAAAATTGGCTAGACACACATGATGCTTAATGACTGGCTTTACTTGTCAAACTAGTTTATCAATTTAGTCTACCATATTATTAATAGAGTTTAATATTCCATGCACGTGTTGCGTTCATAAAATTATTTGTCTAAAATTACTTTATGATAGAAAAATATATTACTTCACTTTTAGGTATATAGTTTTGGTGGATCATCGTTGAATGAGATGAGTAGTAACCCTATTAGAGTCGCAAGTCTGCGGAACGAAGGCGCGCGTTTGACAATATTCGCTACATACCGGTAAACGCGTACGCACGTTAATCTGTTTATATACGTTAAATATCCCAATTAGATAAATTGATAAATATGCGGTATATACGATATTAAAACGTGAACTAGTCTAACATCAGGCGTGGTTGTCGCACAACGTTCCAAAAAGCGGTGTTATTTTAATGTGATATAGTGTTATTTTACTTTAAAAAATGTAAGTAAATTTATTCATTACTAAATGATTTTTTAAATGTTCTTTACGTTCGATATTTACTTTACTAATAAATTATCGAGGTTTTGAATCTAAAATTCAAATGTTTCATTTTAGTAACAATGCATCTATTAGAATATGGCCTCCAGTTTGAACTTTTATAGATGAGTTCTTGGTCAGCCGGTATTTATTTACGCAACTAAAATAATATGAATTTTAAACAGCTATAGTTTAACCACAAAAGGTTTAAACAAGCCTTAAACTAGTGTTAAACTGCTATTTTGTATTGTTAAACACACGTTCGACGAAGCCCTGTTTATGTATTTGTGGTAACGTGGTTAATCTTTGTATGATATTACTCGTTATTGCCTTAATACTAAAAATTATTGTTGTTTAAGAACCATTCAAACTAAAATAAGTGTTTTTTTATTCTTAAAAAAAATCAGTTATGTAGTATATTAATTTATAATAGAGGTATATATTTAATACTTTTGAAGAATGTTAAGTGACACATTTGTGTTATAAAAAGGGTATTTAAATTCACTACAGTTTCCAACTTAATTATTCACAGCGTATAGAGCCCACTTTGTAACCGCATAAGGAATTTGATTCAGTCATCGTTTATTTTAGAATATCATTTGCAAATACGATTTACATAATCAGCAATAGAATACGATTATTATTACTTTTAGATATTTATTTAACATTGCCTTTCCGAATATTAGTTGGTCAGTAGTTATAGTATAAACTAATTTAATTTTATCGAAGCAA
This sequence comes from Ennomos fuscantarius, assembly GCA_905220475.3. NCBI lineage: Eukaryota > Metazoa > Arthropoda > Insecta > Lepidoptera > Geometridae > Ennomos > Ennomos fuscantarius. Next base: position 6,013,107 of record HG992033.1, read on the forward strand.
GCAATCTGTTCAATTATCTGTTTCAACTGGCAAAATGTTGTTATATATAGGTCTAAGTTCAACGGTCATTTTGATAATATTAGTTGCCAGGAACATTCAAAAGGTGTATGTAGTACTCAATTTTAATCAAGACTGAGTAAGAGATAAAAACGGAACATTGCAAAAAATTTAGTGCTCCTGAAGTCTACTATTCGCAAAACTAATAGTAAATAGTACAAACTTATCCATATATATACCGGCATTAAAACAAAAACGTTAAAATATTTATTTTTTTTCATATAAATTGGAACCTAATTGTTTCTGACGATTAGGTGTTTCCGGAAAATAATAAATAACTATGTGCAAAATATAAAAGAAGCAGCACACGTGACGAAAAGTATATTAAAACTTTAAAAATTACATAACAAACCAAACAGACATAATCTCCTTGTCAAAACTAACATTATTTCACTAAATTTAAAAAGTAACCAAAAAGAGGCCTTACGCTATAATACGCTTATAATGTATATTGGCAAGAAGCGAGTTTTTATCATATTGAAAAATCACGGGACTTAATTTGGGACATAGTTACTTAAATGCAAACGTAAGCCTCCTTCTTATATTATCCTTACTTAATCCCGAAAACAATTGAATAATTAATAAAAGTGAAACGTTGTTTTTTTGCGTGGTTTTCACACCAAACAAAATAAATTGATTTTGATAAAATTTTGCAGGATCGCTCTATTAAGCGATCCGCGAAGCGAAGCGATTCAGCGATCCGATTTTAATTTCAGTGATATTTCACTGATATTAAAAAAGTAAAATTTAATAGTAGGTATACCTACTTGTTACCCCACAAAATTGAATTTCCACAGGAAAACAAGTCACTTGCGTATGAAATCGCGGTTTGGCTCTACATAATAATATATACCTAAATAATATATAAACGGTTACTAATAGTAACCACTTCAGTGGGTGCATTCATTGTATTATTATCTACAGGAAGTTGGTTGGAATCATACATAATTCTATATAAAAATCTTTTGAGGCATTCTTAGTAAACGCGCTGTTTTGTATTTACTAGAATGTATATTTACAAAATCCCTAGACTTGTATAATATCCAAAGCGGTTAAAGCTGTATCTATTTTTTTTTTCAGAAGAAAAAGTTATTGTAAACTATATTTCACGTAAACAATGGAGGAAAATGACGTTCTGCAAGCGCAGGCGCATAAACTACTTGGACAAAAAGCAGTAGAGACACCGCAAAAGTACGACAATGAATTCACCAGAAGTCTTCGATCATGTAAGTATTGGGCAATAAAATGAAGATAGAGACCAATATTTAGTAATATCATCAGCCTATTGTCGGGCATTTTCTCACTGGAAGAGAGTGTAGGCCACCAAACGCAGGCTTATAAAAATAAACCTAGAATTTAACAATCCACATTGCCATTTGAATTAGCCCGAATACTGGTTTCTAAACGTTCCTGTTTCCTTATGTTGACGATGCTTTCTTTCATTGCTGTGGGAGACAATAGACCAAAACCAAGTGAATTTCTAAGGGATAGTAGTGACTGTCTGTAACTGTAACTAAGCGCCTTCAGTTAGTTCTGACAATACCACCAATGTTAGCATTTATAGGTAACGGCCAATACTTTGGCAGTGGGTTCCGGCCTATTATGTTTGTCATTTGTCCAAGTTTGTTTTATTATTTTCCGTGTCAACATTTTATTTGTAATCATATAGATAAAGTCAAGTATTGACTGTTTCACTAGTTCGCCTATGACAGGTTAAAAAAATACATTTTAAAATCATTGTGAGAGTAAGTTAATTACAAAGTTCAATGTAACAATTTTATTATAATACTAATACACTTGCTAATACATCGTAAGCGTTCGCCAAGTAGCTGATCGTCATCATCGACGTAACTAGCTGTATGGAGTGAAAAAAGTTTGTCAAAACAATTTATTATTAAATTATTAGCACTCGATGTGGTATATAATTTGAATAATAAAAAATATTTACACATTACTTAACCTAAAAAAGTATTGCACATTAAAGAAACATTAACTTTATTCAGCACTTCTGGCCAATTTCATAACTCTCTATGCATGCAGCTCTATGTAGCGAAATCGTCTTAGTCCTCTACACTAAAACACCAGACCATTTTGATTCGCACTAGAGCCAAGTATGAAGGATTAGATATTATATTTGCATAGCTGTTGTTAAGTGGAGCAATAGGTACATGTATAGATTCGGTGGCGTCTTGTTTTAATTTTACCTACATTTTACCATTTATTTAGTGCATGGCACGTTATCTTGTACTCAGTATCTATCAAGTATCTAGATCATTCATAGAGTAAACATATGGCAAGAAGACGAATGATAACAAGAGAAATGTCAAAGAACACCTATCTTTCTGGAAAGTACTTTAGCAAATACTTACACCGCTCGCTGGCGTCATACAAATAATATATATAATAATATAATATAATATATATAATAATAAATACAAATATTTAATATTTCTAACAGCGCCATATACTTCCAAACTAAGCACAGCTTGTACTATTGAAACCAGCTGTGCGATCTCGTAACTCGATTGCAACCAATAGAAACACAAATTTGTATGGAGTTGACAGTTGTATGTGTATAGTTAGTTTGGAAATGTCTCCTGTTGCATCGTAATCAATGTTTCGTGATCACCCTTCAGATAACTGAAAGAATACTTAGCATTTTTTTAGCAGGATTTTTATTCTTTCAACTGAATACTACAATAATATAACAAGTACTAATAAACACTACTACTACAAAAAAAACTGTTGAACTGAGCCGTCTATCTGTTTGCTGGGCTTTCAGGTCAAAACGGATTTTGTATATAAATTGCTTATTCTCCCGTTTTTAATATTTGATACTTTTTATCCCGAAAACGTTTTCAAGCTCGTTTTAAGGTAATCATCGCATTTGGGACACCTCTGGTGGTACAGATGGTCCATAAACTATGGTGAGCCACTTCCCATCAAGTTCACCGTATCTATGCTTGATTGCTCTGTTTAACATAAAAAATAAAGTTCCATAAAAAACTGGGTAGTTCTACTTAAATCATGGGTGAAACCAGGAGGAGATTTTTAGTCTGTTTTATTCTGAGGTCGGTTTGAATTGTCTTTCGTCATGCGTTGTTTTCTCGGCATGTGACAAAACGTTTCATTACATTTTATAAATTGGTTTATTTATGTTCTGCATTAGTCATACCGTATGTAGGGCACCAGTCTCAGTAGGGTATCATTTACCAAGTAATAGTACTTTATTCTGTTGTATTATATTTCCGTACAATACTGATAATACATTAATCATGCACTGTTTGTGATTTTTACCGACTGTCCGACTGATGAGAAACATAGACTCTACTCTACTATAGAGATTTATTAATGTTAGTTGTAGCTTGATATGTCTGTGGTAAGTAATGTGAAATAAAAGAATAATATCATCGAAGAACTAAAAACGTATTTTCAAACGTATGATGATTTTTTTTTCAGTCGTAACTGCTTACTATACTCCCATTTCGTATGGGCTAAAAAGATACTAACACAAATAGATAATAGCCATATTCATATTAAATATAAGTAAAGACAAAAAAATTCAAATAATTGAATTGAGTATAAACTCATCACACTAATATCTTAAATGCGTTTGTTCCCTCTTGCAAAAGGTGAACAGATTTGAATGAAGTTTAAAATGAAGATAACTTATACGCTGTTTAAAGCATACTATTTATCCGTGGAGCGCAACAAGTATGCTATATGTCGTACATTTTTACTGTTAACATTTAGAAATAAGCATTTTAACAATATTCTAAACAAATATTTGAGTACGTACCTATTATGAAGAGCTCAAATGTCAAGTACATACCTATAAGTATATTTAGTAGTCATAGTAGAAGTAGATTGATAGTTTAACCACACTTAATACGTAAAAGGTTCGAAAGTGTAAATTTCGTTCAATCTGACTGTGTGGTAATTTCCCACAACTTTCCCAGCATGCATATTGTATTGTTTTGTGTTTACTATGTGTACATATATATGTGTGTATAATGCTAATGACCTTCAAGTATTTTTAACTCTCTTGCTTTATATGTATAAGTAGGTAGGTAAACGTAGTTTATTAAGAAGTACTGCTCTAATTGGGATGGAAGTACTACGGGTCTGAATCCAAATTCTCGTGGGACTCCCCTGGGTGTCCTTCAGGCGTGCCACGGGTTTGGAATGCTCCTTTCTGGACGTTCGTAAAATTCCTAATTTGTGCAACGTTACGTTAACATAAGTTACTATTACTATTGTTTATTATGTGACATAACATTATGTCTGCATTGACTTACCTTTTACTATACTTAGGTGATATTGTACATTTATATTTATATTTTTATAGCTTTTATTACAAAATCAACCTAAACTATAAAATATCACTATCATTGATTGATATCCAACGGAATGCTTTAATCCAATTTCAAACTGTGTCGTCACTTATCATAAGGATCAACCGATAGTGACGATTGCAGCTTAATGACGTCAGAAAAAAGACCGAATAAAAAACCTGAATAGAAAAAATAAATAGAGCTAAAAATGATAAGCGATGACGTAACTCAATAGCATAAAAATTAAAATTTTCCATAAGATTATATTACTATGGAAAATTTGAATTGAATATGTCTATTTTAAATACCTATTTGTTGCTATCAAAGTAGCGTGATCACACCCTATCCAGTAAAAAATATGTATAGCTAGCAAACTAGTTTCTGCCCGCGGATTCACCCGTGCGGCCTATAGGAAATGAAGATTTTTTTATTGATAATTCAACCACCTTTTTAGGGGTGGAATTTCGAAAAACCCTTTCTTAGTGGATACCTACACTTTACAAAGAACACGCCCTCCAAATTTCAAGTAAGTCAGGCCTTTGAATTTTTTCTTACTTTTTCGACGGTTTCAGGCTGCGTCATCCCACAGCGCTACGTTCTCGGTGTTATGGGTTTGCTTGGAGTGTGCAACGCATACACCATGAGAGTATGCTTGAATTTCGCGATCACTCAGATGGTCAATAAGACGAAGACGGCGGGGACGTTTTACGTGGATCCTGACGCTTGTCCCAGTGAATCCAGTGAAAGTCACGACACAACTGCTTTAGCAAAACCGGTAAGATTGTCAAAACAAAATCGAAAACTAAGAGTTCCGCGAGAAAACGGGTGAATAGCGGGTAAAACCGCAAAACTACTCATCAGTCAACACTCATTTCCTACGGGAAAACTGAAGAAAATAAAACGTTTTAACCAAGATCTGTGTGAATTTATTCATAGGATTATTTTTGGGAAATAATAAGTCTATGAATATAATATAACTGCTAAAATTTCTAAGAATTACGTTCACACTTATTCCTCTGTGATATACCAAATGCATTACATTAGGTATGTCGCAGACGAATAAGTGTGAACTTAGAAGCTGTTGAACTTTAGTACAGACAGGCATAAGTTACTTAAAAGTCCTATAAGTTGGAGCAAAAAAATCTAGGCAATATTGTTGTACTCAATCTATTGTGATATGTATGTATACAGCTGATTCATTAACGTATCTCATGAAATAGTCAAACATAATACCTACCCACACTTATTTCTCTGTGACATACCCAAATGAATTGCAGTAGGTATGTCACAAAGGGATAAGTGTGAAGTTAGGAGCTGAAACTTTACTATAGAAAAGATTCTAGGCACTATTATTGTTGTCATGCTATTGTGATATGTATGTATACAGCTGATTCATTCACGTGTCTCATTAAATAGTCAAACATAATACCTACCGCTTAATGTCCGATGGCATAACACGCGTTAATGTCATCTTAAATAGCCTTGATTTTGTCATTCATTGTTAAACTACCTATTTAATGTATATGTTGATTGTAAACCTACTCAACATTGTGACCGTGACCTGCATTACTGTGCGATGCAGATGTGCATGTTGCAATATTATAATTTACATTTATTTAAGACAAACAAATTGTTTTAAACAATTATTGCTGGCTTTTGTCGGCTTCACACGTTACCCTAGTAGAATAATAAATGCGAAAGATTGTATGTGTGAATGTTTGTTACTATTAATCTCCGTAACAACTGAACCAATTTTGACGAAATTCTAAATTCTTACTACGAAAGCTTACATGCTGGATTAGCACATAGGATACGTTTTATCCGTAGCGGGGCGCAACTAGTAATGCTATAAATATTTCGTTAAAATATTTGTCTGGTAACTCCATGGTCCCTTACTCTGTAGATTGTTATTTAGTGAAATATATTTTGAAAATGACAGAAAATAATTTTGATTTTGTCCAGCTCTTTACTTTCTACATAGGTATTGGTAATCCAAATTCCAAATAGTCACTTAATTGTTAAATTTTCTCGTTTTCAGCACGCAATATATGAATGGGATGAGAAAACCCAGGGCCTGATTTTAAGTGGTTTCTACTATGGATATGCAGCAACACAAGTTCTAGGGGGGTACATGGCTGAGAAGTTTGGTGGCAAGTGGACCCTCGGGTTGGGGCTGCTGAGTACAGCCCTGTTCACTTTCCTGACACCGTTTGTGATTAAAATTGGAGGTGCTACAAGTCTGTTCATACTTCGAGTCCTACAGGGTATGGGAGAGGTAATCGATATTTTCTCTATTAACAGAATAGATATAATAATAATAACGCCCAAGAATCACATACATAGATCCTGGACCCTAACTAAGATAGATTCCTTGTATCTGGGGACCCAGGAACTACGAGGGCCATGGTCCACAACAGCCAGACACAGAACAAGCGCTTTTTTCTGTGCACAAATATTTGTCATGCCACGGGAATCGAACCTGCCACCTCCAGGTTATGAGCCAACCTGCTCAATCACTACACCACAGGGGTCAATAAAGACCTTCTGTCTGTCTGTCTTAGATGAGATACCATTCTAAGTACCAACTTATTGAGAATCGTGGGTGACCTTACCAACTTCCTTATGGGTTAGGATTCATGGGAATTCTCGTTAAGCCATAAATCGGTCATAAAACAATATCGTTTAAAGTTTCAAATTGCTGTTTAAATTTACGAGATACTATAGAAATACTTGTTACACTTTGTGCCAACAAACTTTACCCTTAACCGAGGAGTTCAATATCTACCTTATACTTGGACAAAAGTTTGAACTACCCTGTTTACGTAATTTGTTAACTCTTGAGACAAGTTTGCCTATTATTATCTATCTAAAATTCTGTGCTGAACGACTTAGCTTTGTTACCTTACAGTAGTGAACGGAAACAAAATTATTCGGTTTGCAGTTAAAGTCAAACATAATCGATATTGGAAGTGCTTTTTGAAAAATTATTGAAATGCACGTTGAAAGTTTGAATAAATTCTCAACTTTAACTTATAAGATATTTTTTCTATCTTTTTATTTTTCTCTTCTATTTTCTCTTTATTTAATATGTCATATTCTCTGAAGGGTCAAATAAAAAAAATAAGGAAATAGGACAGAGAACGGCAAAAAGTGGTAATATCCTTACCAATATTATAAACGCGAAAGTTTATTTGTATGAGTGTTTGTTACTCTTTCACGCAAAAACTACTGAATCTATTTTAGTAAAACTTGGAATGCAGATAGCTTATACGCTGGATTAACACAGAATACTTTTTACCCAAAGTCAAAGACAAGTTAAAAGATTCATTGCAAATATTTTTAGGACTTTTAAAAGTCAATATTATATTAGGTACTTAATATTAAGTAATTGTACTAAGCATGTAAAATCACAAAGTGCTTATAGTCAAATATTATATGGCACACCATTACAAAACATGATTTGAAAAAAAAAAGAAGTTCTCTTTCTCACTACTGGTGCAAGCAATCCGGGCGAAACCGCGGCTGCAATTAGTAGGTATATAATAGAATTAGTAGATGATAAATGCTGAGTTGGATTAACTAGTGTTACACCATAACTTTAATACTGCAATAAAAAATATAATAAAGCTGAGTCGGGACCTATATCATGACGTCACGTTACATCATATTTTTTAGGTTCTCTCTTTTTTCGTGTGATTTGTATCGTATAAGTGTGATGTTTGAATAAATGTATTTTGTTTCTTATTCCTTCCTTCTTCTATATTCCAGGGTCCAACGATGCCAGCTCTCATGATAATGCTAGCGAGATGGGTCCCACCACATGAGAGATCAATGCAAGGAGCTCTAGTGTTTGGAGGGGCTCAGATAGGCAACATATTTGGTTCTTTCATGTCGGGATACCTACTCGCAGATGGAAGGGATTGGAAGTACGTGTTCTACTTCTTTGGAGGGTTTGGCATTTTCTGGTTTGTTTTATGGGTAAGTTTAAAAAGGTTATTCTTTTTTTTTGGTAGTAAAACTTCTTTTTGCAAGCTTGACTTGGGGAGTAAGCTGGTGAATGCGAGGCCAACAAAGTTGGAGTTGGTTCACGTAGATCGCCATTGTCAACATAATAAAGTAAAAAATGTGTATTGTTATGTTGGTATGTCCGGTAAGATGACAATTTACAATAATTGTCAAGATGGCGACATCTGCAACAAAGCTATACTGGCCGATAGATGGAGCAAGTCTAAAGAAGTTTTACTTCAGTTGTGTGGTCTAAAGCACACTTGTTTTTTCGATAGCTATGCGATGTTACAAAAGTATAAGCTGTCGGTAATTTTTTAGGAAATTCGATCATCAAACTTTGCGATCCGTAGAACGTTAATCGTATAACTTTGACACTATGAATATTCATTTATATTAATACCTATACATTACTAATTTATTCGTAGCTTTAACAGCAGTCGAACAACAGACGCACGTCAGCAGCTATGCTAGATGCATCGTAATAGGGGACAAATCTCATAGTCTAAAAATCGATCCCAAAGTCTCTATGCCCAGTAATTTCACTATCACACTAATATTATAAAGGCGAAAGTTTGTATGTGCGTTTGTGTGTATGTGTGTGTATATTTGTTACTACTTCACGCTCAAACGGCTGAATGGATTTGGATGAAATTCGGTACCAAGATAGCTTATACACTGAATTAACATATAGTCTATATTTTATCCCGGAAACGTGAAATTTTCCCGTGGGATCAGCAAATAATTAAAATATCTTTTATCCGTGGGTGAAACCGCGGGGCGCAACTAGTCATTCAATAATTTTTTGATTTTTTTATTCAATCTATGTATTCAATCAAAAACTTTTCGTTAAAACTTTATGGCCTCAATCCTTGGAGTTTACAACCTTAATAGGAACAAATTTATAAATACAAATAATTATTTCTTTCTTTAATTTTGGTTTTTATCAGTAAATCATTGTTTTGACTTGAAATATAGAACAGTGATTATGTTTGTAAGTATACAAATGAGATTTGATATATATACAACTACGTCAGTTATAAATTAATAATGCATAATTGGTAATGAATAGCGTTGCCTGTGTGGAGGTGAATCGGTTACACGGTTGCTTACGATAAGACCTCCTATGATTTACGTACATCAGGGTAATTTAAACCTTTTATAATTTTGAAATAATTAATTTTTGAGAATTAAAGATCTTAAACCAGGAAATATTGCTCACTGGCAACTAAGAATTTACCATATAGATATCATTATTACACTTTCATATTGATATTAAAGTAATTTATTTTGCTAATATTGTACATAATATCTATTTTGGTGTGTTTGTGCACAAAACACTAAAAAAATTAGCAAGAATAATAAGAATATGCATAATTACTTATAATAAAAAAATAAATGAATATTTGTGGACATTTTACACAGCGCCATCTAGCCCCAAACTAAGCAAAGCTTGTATTATGGGTACCAGATAACTGATACAATACTTAGATACTTTTTATTTGTAAATACATACATAGAATACAAATAGAAATATAATCTTATGTTCTGATAAATCCAATTTTCAAGCAGCAGTAAAAGTAACTGATGCCCACAAAAACTACAAATCAAAATAAAATAAGATAATAATCCAGGTTAACTGGAAGATAATGCTTTTTAGCATTAAGATCACCTATGTACCTATATTTGTTGTTTGAGCTATGAAACATTTTTTTATATAATCACATAAAACGTATCATTTAAAACATACCATTTTTCTTTTTAAGTCTAATATTTATTGACAGCCTTTGTGGCGTAATGGTTGATCAGGTCGGCTCATAACCCGGAGGTGGCGGGTCCAATTCTCGCAGCAGGACAAGGATTTGTGCACAGATAAAAAAAAACAAATACTTGTTCTGAGTCTGGGTGTTGTGGGACCATGGTCTTCGTAGTTCCTGGATCTCTAGACACAGAGAATCTTAGTTAGGATCCAGGATTTATGTGTGTGATCGTAGAGCGTTATTATATATTACTAGTTGAGCCCCACGGTTTCACCCGCGGATAAAAAGTATTTTAATTATTTGGTCATCCCAAAAGTGAAATTTTTCCGGGATAATATGTAGCCTATATGTTAATCCAGTTTATAAGCAATCTTGGTACTGAATTTCATCCAAATCCTTTCAGCCGTTTGAGCGTGAAAGAGTAACAAACATACACACATACACACATACTCACATACACACTTTCGCCTTTATAATATTAGTGTGATTGTTATTATTTATTTGTTTGTCTTTCAGAGTTTATTGTGCTACAGTACTCCGAATACTCATCCTTTCATCTCCAAAAAAGAACTGACCTACCTGAACAAGTATGTTACCACTGCTGAGACCAAGAGTGTCAAAGATCCTGTACCGTGGAAAGCCATCTTGAGATCGACATCTGCTTGGGCCTTGGTTTGGGCTGCTGTAAGTATTTTAGTATTTATCTTTTACGAATTTGTGCATTGGTCCCACCCCCTCTGGGTCGAGGCTGAAAATCAGCGCTAGATGTCTCTGATGACCAGCAATATGCTGAGCCGACGCCCATTCGATACTTGTTTTTTTTTCTATTCATTATGTAAGTACATATTATGTGTATAAATTTAACCTGTTTTTGTATTTTAATTTTAGACAAGTATTGAAAAAATGTTTTTCTATTCTATTCTATTCTATTTCTATCGTTTGGGGGCGAGTTGGCTGGACTGCCAACGTGACACTTTCTCGACTCGGTACGGCGTATGAGGGCTCACGAGAGGTTTTAGTGGGTTCGAATCCTTATACCCCCTGCCACCACCCCCGTGGTGGCTTGAAAGTGGGAGGGCATTTCCCCCCTCAAAAAAAATGTTTCTATCTCTAATTACTGTCCTATACGACGAAGATTGAGAAAATTGTTGTTGATTGACAGCCTCTGTGGTGTAGTAATTGAGCAGGTCGGCTCATAACCCGGAGGTAGCAGATTCGATTCTTGAGAATTGAAAACTTGTCTTGTTTGTCTTGTTTTGTGTCTGCGTGTTGTGGGCCCATGGTCCTCATAGTTCCTGGGTCTCTAGATATAGAGAATCCTAGTTAGGGTCCTGGATCTAAGTATATGATCTTCAGGCATTATCATCTGCTAGGCGATCACGTAACTCGATTGCAACAAACAGAATCATAAATTTGTATGGATTTGACAGTTTCAATGCGCAGTTTTTCTATACTAACTATGCACATAATAGTTAGTATAGAAATTTCTACTGCTGCATTGCAATCACGGTTTCGTGATCACTCCCTGGTGAAAATTGGTTAAACTTTTTTTATTTGATACAAGTAGTGAATAAAATTCGCACCCTTAACGTTTCTATACTTTTTATAAACCTTGTTTATTGCTTAATAACGTTATTGTTAAAAGATTATTTAATTTAGAATACTTAATATTATTAATTTAAATTAATAATCTTAGCTATGTCAATCAATGACTTCATAGCCAAGAGCCTTGACTAAAATCTCAAGTAACTCTCGTTAGGGGCGCTACACACTTGCGGGTATAAATCGCCACACGTGGGGAGGAAAAATCGAACATAATTATGTCGATGAATGCTCGAGAACAAGGCCAAATATTAGGTCTTTACCTATGAAATTGCCGTTTTGTTTGAAAAAAGTTAAAGTATTTTTTTTTCGAACTTATTTATTTCTTTTATTCAAAGTATTCACCCCTGCAATCAATGCATCTTTGCCAACGCTGTGGCAGTTTATGGATGCCCTTCTTGAAAAAATCAGCAGGACGGGAGACAACAAACTCTTCAAAGGCGTTTTGTACTGCCTCTCGGGAATCGAATTTTTTTCCCGCTAAAAAGTTGTCCAAATTTTGGAAAAAGTAATAGTCGGTAGGTGCAAGATCTGGTGAGTATGGCGGATGAGGGAGAGCTTCCAAACCCAACTCATGCAGCTTAGAGACGGTCTGTTGTGCAGTATGGGGTCGTACGTTGTCGTGAAGTAGCAGTGGAGACGACCGATTGACCAAAGCTGGTTGCAGACGTGCGAGTTTCGCCATCATTGTGGTCAGTTCTTCAATGTACACATCTGCAGTAATGCTCTCGCCGTTTTGTAAAAAGCTATGATGAATCACACCAGCACTAGACCACCAAACTGTGACCATCACCTTTCTAGGGGTCATTTTTCGTTTTGCACATTGCTTTGGTACCGAACCAGGTTCTAACCAACTTGCTGAGCGCTTTCGATTGTCAAAAAGAATCAATTTTTCGTCGCACGTAACAATTCGGTTCAAAATTCCTTCATTTCTGTGCATGTTAAGCAGCGCAAGGCAAGTCTCGACGCGTACGTTGCGCTGGCGATCGTTAAGTTCGTGGGGCACCCATCTATCAAGCTTTTTTATCTTGCCAATCTGTCGCAAATGGACCAATATTGTTTTGATGCTAACATCAAAAGCTGCTGCCAGCTCAGCTGTAGATTGAGATTCATCAGCTTCCACAATCGCCTTTAATTCATCATTGTTGACCAAAGTTTCCGGACGACCACGAGGTTCATTTTTCAAGTCAAAATTCCCAGAACGGAACCGAGCAAACCAATAACGGGTTGTACGTTCGTTTGTACAGTTCTCTCCGTAAACGTCGTTGATGTTACGTGTCGTTTGTGCCGCGTTGGTGCCACGACGGAACTCATATTCCATAATTACACGAAATTTCAAAGTATCCATTATGAGGAAAAATTTTGAAATGTAATGAAAATACAACGCTAATCAATAAACAAAAGACTTATATTGTAAATAGAATGTCATATTTTTAAAACAAAATTAATTTGAATTTAGAATTCATAGCCAATCAAAACTTTTTTTTGTTTGAAAAAGTCTGTACTGCAATACGGCAATTTCATAGGTAAAGACCTATTATTTGTGGACTCGCATTAATCGACACAATTAGGAGGCAAAATCGAATACATATACATATGTATAAAAAAGAACAGAATGTGCCCACCCGAATACAGCCTCAGACTATTTAAAAAAAATAATAACCGCTAAACTCACGATAATTATTAATTTTGCAAAATGTATCATACTCACGATAGCTTTTAAACTAAAATTAATGGACTATATATGATTGGCACTAATCAAATAAATTATAACACGTGTAGTGATTTCTCCAGGCTAGCCTTACCGTTCAACTAATACTACCGAACCAAAATATGCCTATTTAAGTATGTAACGCCCCTTAGACAGTTTGAGCGAGGCTTAAAAGTGAAAAGTGGTGTTCCTTGACACGGAATGTATTGTCAAAAGGTTCAGTGTTTTTTTTAATTTGTAGCCCTTTTTCTTTAGTTTAGGTAGTGAGTTTTAGCTGCGTTGTTCCAAATACTAAAGTGGACTCTTTGTTGTTGTTAAATATTATATATATGGGTGTACTGGCCCGATAGCTCAGTTAGTAGTAGCCCTACCTTCTGAACTGTGGGTTGTGGGTTCGATTCCCACCCAGGACAAACATTTGCGTGATGAACATAGGTGTTTGTTCTGTGTCTGGGTGTTATATTGTATTATATGTATATATTTACAAACAAAAAGTATTTAAGTATTGTATCAGTTATCTGGTACCCATAATACGAGCTTTGCTTAGTTTGGGGCTAGATGGCGTTGTGTGAGATGTCCACACATAATTCGCGTTCATTAATAAGGCTGTAACGGTTTTATTTTTAAACAATTTTTTTTATGAAGTATCATTTTAATAATTTGTTAATTGATTCTTGTTCTATATGTGCGTTTGATCAATCAACCTCTGTTAATATTGCGAATGTGGAGTTTTCTAAATCGTATAATAATAGATTAAGGTAATAAATCAATCAATGCATTTTATAATTAAATTTGTTTCTAGGTTGGCCACGACTGGGGTTACTACACAATGGTCACCGACCTGCCAAAATACTCTCACGATGTATTAAAATACAACATTGCCGAAACGGGGTATTTAACCGCTTTGCCATACGTTGCCATGTGGATATTCTCTTTTATCTTCGGATTCATATGTGATTTCTGTATTAAGAAGAAGTGGCACACAATCAAAACCGGAAGGATTATATATACAACCATCGGTAAGTATAACTGATTCGATACTTACAAATGCTAAAATATTTCAAAATATTTATAAAGTAGGAGCAGCGGCAGGTACTTTTTTTAAGTGACGTCAGCATTGCTGTAGTCACTATTATCGTCGTCATGGTGATCACTCAGAAGAAAAACACCTTCTATCATTGTTGCATATTTATTACGCTTTACTTGGATACAGTGAAATGTTTGGGAGGTCCGAACAGTTCCACGACTCAAGCAAGACCGTGTTTCGACCCGTCGGGCGTTCGTATTTATAAGAAAACTTAGGCTCGCATAAACAATATTCACAAACTTAATGAAAATTGCTTGTGATCGCCCTAGCTTAATTAATTTTAGTCATTTTAGTAAACATGTCAAAATTTATAAACATAAGCTTTGACACACGTCTAAGATTATTTTTAAACAATTTTAACAATAAAATGATTCATTTAATAATAGTTCAATTATTATAATCAAATGATTTTGTGATTGTTATAATTTGTGATTCTCCATATTTGAAAATGTCGTTGAAGCTTGATAACGCCTTTGCGCCGACTTATATGAAATGAAATAAACGATAATGAAATGATCTTTATTCCCGACGCACAATATCGCATATAGATAACATGAACACTAGGACAATAGAAACATATATACACGGTTATAATATGAGTAGGTATCCATATTATAATAATTTTGTGGCCTCGGTTTGCGAACAGGACCACCTCATCTCATCCCGTGCTGAACCAGCCCAGCAAATGTCCATGGAATGGGCAGCATCATTTTCCTCGGCATATTAAAATCTTCTGCTATCACCAAGCCACCTGCCAAGTGTTGTGATTATTTTTTGAGGGTAGCCGTATTAATAACATACATTTTATTTTCAATTTTATAGGCATAATTGAATACAAGCCCTGTATCTAAGCAGTTGAGTTGGGTTAACTCTCAAATCAATTCACTAAATATTTACTTGAAAATTACGTTCGTGGTGACATTTTGACACCCTGAAAATATTGATCGCTTAGCAAAAAAAACTAATTTTTGTAGTATATCTTCTTTACGCATTGTCTGACTTGGAAGTAACCTGGTGAGGTGAATGGAAGTTGAGCGGGAGATATACATATATCTCCCTCTCTGCGTGAACATAGAAAAAAATTATGATTCGCTTCGATAAAATTATGATTACTGTAAGGGCGAGAGAGATGAAGAACTAAAGAAGTTTTACTTCAGTTGTGAGGTTTTTTTTTATGTTAGTGAATGATGTGACGAGCTAGTCGTTTACCTGATGTTAAACACCACGGCTGCCCATAACAGAACAGTGTCACTGGGAACTTCAAAACAGAGTTTCGCGTGACACTGCACTGCGCACATCATCCTGAGACATCAGCACAGTCTGATAATAAGATTATGGACTGTGAGATCAGATCATAAAGTCTCAATTGCCCAGTAATTTCACTAGCTACAGTGCCCTTCAAACCGGAACACAGTAGTGCTTGCACACTACTGCTTGGCGGCAGAATAACTGGCAAAGCGGTGGTACCTACCTAGACGAACTTTGCAACAAAGTGCTACCACCTAGGTCTAAAGAAATCTCGTTTTTTTTTTAAATGTTGACAGTTCAAGAGCTAATTTTCTTTATAATATTCATTTCAGCTGCTACCGGACCTGCAATCTGCATAATATTAGCTTCTTACTCGGGCTGTGATAGAAATGCTGCTATAGTGTACTTCATTATGTCCATGGCTCTTATGGCTGGTTTCTACCCTGGCATGAAGGTAAGCTGACATATTTAACTACCTATCAATCGACAGCCTCTATGGTGGTTGAGCAGGTCGGCTCATAATCCAGAGGCGGCGGGCTCGATGCCCAGGCCGGACAAGTATTTGTGCACGGAAAAAAAAGCGCAAATACTTGTTCGAGCCTGAGTGTTGACCATGGTCCTCATAGTTCCTGGATCCCTAAACACAAAAAATCCTAGTTAGGGTCCAGGATCTATGCATGTGATCGTTGGGCGTTTATTTATTTACTAGTTGCCCTCCGCGGTTTCACCCGCGAATAAAGAAAATTTTAATTATTTCATTATTTACTCATCCCATGGGAAAATTTCACTTTTCCGGGACAAAATGTAGCCTATTTGTTAATCTAGTGTATAAGATATGTTGGTACCGAATTTTATTCAAATCCATTCAGCCATTTGAGCGTGAAGGAGTAACAAACATACAAACGAACACACATACACACATACAAACTTTCACCTTTATAATATTAGTGTGATTATTATTATATAATATATATCATTATTCAGTTATGTAAAAAAATGTTCACCCCAATTTTTTTTTCAAACTTGTCTAGTATTTGACCTCGCTCTCAAATGATGGGAAGTGACGATGTGATCGAAGGTGTAGCATGCTAGCCAAGTAAATACCTATTCACTCTACTCTTGAACACGCCCGGGTTATATTTCGCCGGAAACACAGACGCTGGCAGGGCATTCCATTCCTTACCCGTTCTAATTAAGAACGTGGAATCAAATCGCTTGGTATGAAATTGTTACCAGCAGTCGAAATTTTATTTCACTTTCGCAGACGTAAAGGAAAACATTCAGTGATGTTAAATTGTTTTCGAAGCGATCGTTTTCGTATTAAAAAAATAATGCTATGTCATACACAGATCGTCTATTATCCTTCAAGAAAATTAAACGCGGTCGTGTGGTGATAAGAATAAGATTTTCTTTGCGTTTTTCGTTTTCTATGCTATGATAAAGCTGATTGTTTGTACATGCCATGATGTTTTAAAACCATCTGATTTGTGGCAAAGATTTAGATTCTAATTTACCCGCTCTTATTATGGTTTTGGATGTTTTATATTTTGTTTAGTGTTTATTTAAGAAATTGAATCGATTCTGAACACAAAAAATTTGTGTTATTTTATTCGGTCGAGACTCAATTTTTTTCATTCAAGTATATTTCAGTGGGAAATAGACAATAAGGTACGTGTAACTTTTCTTATTGTGATACTATCCATCCTAAAATTGCCTGCACGAGATCACTTTTAGTGATAAGGCCGCCGATTATGCTACCCATTTTAGTACTGTAATGCCTAGTTTTATTTCATGTTGGTTTACGCAATATAGAGTTTTTCTATTCTATTCTAATCTAGTAGTTGAAAATCATATCTCTTATAACTCTGATAGATCTTGCCATAACGTTTATAGAAAAACACAATATATTTTAATACTTTTTTTTATGTTTTGGCTCCACACCTCCGTGTATTTAGCCAGTGTCAAGTAATTGATAATTATCAAGTTAATGATATTTCACGCAAATATGTGTCAAGTCACAGTCGAAGTCATCAAGTCAAGTCATAGTCAAGTCATAGTCTAGTCAAAGTCATACACATAAGTAAAGTGGTGGCAACTTTACTTGAAGCTTCTATGGAGTTTTGGAAACAACACGAAAAGAAACGTTTCACCATCATTATACCATTTTTCCACACTGACGCCTGTAATCCAGCACCTAACGAATAGAATGCCACCAATTTTATGCACTAACACTGAAAATAACACAAGTTTTGGAAAATAATACAATGCGGTGACGCAATCTTTTTCGCGTTCCCGCCAAAACTCCAATTTTAATAGTTGAGCGGCGTTTTGAGCAAAAACTAAGTACGTTCTTTTTGTACGGATATTTTCCAGCGGTCGTTTTGTACCAACTTTATTAGGAGTCACGGTGCTCTGGGGTTACTTTAGCGTCAGCCCGCACATTACGGTTTGCAGGAAAAGGGAATGAAAACAAGGTAAATGGTTAGATATTTCGTGAGAAAGAAATGTTTATGGAGCGCACGGAGCTCTTAAGATGAAACGTGAATACACGGTAATTGAAAGTAAGAACAATGAGGTTTTTGAAATATGAGATTTTATTCGGGATTTCACTTGGGGTCTAAAAGTATCATATTTTATTATCTCTGTGCGAGAAAATAACTGTTTCTGTTTCTTGGCTGTTGTAGAGCTCAGTGGGAATCAGTTCGGTAGAAAAAACGTTATGTTATTATTAAATTTATTTGGAACGCATTTCCTTTTCCTTTTATAACGAACTAGCTGCAACCCGCGGCTTCACCCGCGGATATAAAATAGCCTATGTGCTAATCAAGTCAAGTCGTTTGAGCGTGTAACGAACTTATACACATACATACAGACTTTCGAGTTTATAATAGTTGTAATTATTTACATTATACCTACCACGTATTCTAGTAGATTAACTGAAGGTACTTAGCGTTAATATCGTCCATGTGCTTGCTTTGCTTATTCTTGTGCAATAATATTTTGTAGCATCATATCTATCTGTAAATAATATTAAAAATGAATGCACGATTTTAAAGATAATCTGTGTAGTCATTAATAATAGGTCTTTACCTATGAAATTGCCGTATTGCAGTACAGACTTTTTCAATCAAAAAAAAGTTTTGATTGGCTATGAATTCTAAATTCAAATTAATTTTGTTTTAAAAATATGACATTCTATTTACAATATAAGTCTTTTGTTTATTGATTAGCGTTGTATTTTCATTACATTTCAACATTTTTCCTCATAATGGATACTTTGAAATTTCGTGTAATTATGGAATATGAGTTCCGTCGTGGCACCAACGCGGCACAAACGACACGTAACATCAACGACGTTTACGGAGAGAACTGTACAAACGAACGTACAACCCGTTATTGGTTTGCTCGGTTCCGTTCTGGGAATTATGACTTGAAAAATGAACCTCGTGGTCGTCCGGAAACTTTGGTCAACAATGATGAATTAAAGGCGATTGTGGAAGCTGATGAATCTCAATCTACAGCTGAGCTGGCAGCAGCTTTTGATGTTAGCATCACAACAATATTGGTCCATTTGCGACAGATTGGCAAGATAAAAAAGCTTGATAGATGGGTGCCCCACGAACTTAACGATCGCCAGCGCAACGTACGCGTCGAGACTTGCCTTGCGCTGCTTAACAAGCACAGAAATGAAGGAATTTTGAACCGAATTGTTACGTGCGACGAAAAATGGATTCTTTTTGACAATCGAAAGCGCTAAGCAAGTTGGTTAGATCCTGGTTCGGTACCAAAGCAATGTGCAAAACGAAAAATGACCCCTAGAAAGGTGATGATCACAGTTTGGTGGTCTAGTGCTGGTGTGATTCATCATAGCTTTTTACAAAACGTCGAGAGCATTACTGCAGATGTGTACATTGAAGAACTGACCACAATGATGGCGAAACTCGCACGTCTGCAACCAGCTTTGGTCAATCGGTCGTCTCCACTGCTACTTCGCGACAACGCGCGACCCCATACTGCACAACAGACCGTCTCTAAGCTGCATGAGTTGGGTTTGGAAGCTCTCCCTCATCCGCCATACTCACCAGATCTTGCGCCTACCGACTATTACATTTTCCAAAATTTGGACAACTTTTTAGCGGGAAAAAAATTCAATTCCCGAGAGGCAGTACAAAACGCCTTTGAAGAGTTTGTTGTCTCCCGTCCTGCTGATTTTTTCAAGAAGGGCATCCATAAACTGCCACAGCGATGGCAAAGATGCATTGATTGCAGGGGTGATTACTTTGAATAAAAGAAATAAATAAGTTCGAAAAAAAAATACTTTAACTTTTTTCAAACAAAACGGCAATTTCATAGGTAAAGACCTATTAGGTCTTTACCTATGAAATTGAATTTTTTTCCCGCTAAAAAGTTGTCCAAATTTTGGAAAAAGTAATAGTCGGTAGGCGCAAGATCTGGTGAGTATGGCGGATGAGGGAGAGCTTCCAAACCCAACTCATGCAGCTTAGAGACGGTCTGTTGTGCAGTATGGGGTCGCGCGTTGTCGTGAAGTAGCAGTGGAGACGACCGATTGACCAAAGTTGGTTGCAGACGTGCGAGTTTCGCCATCATTGTGGTCAGTTCTTCAATGTACACATCTGCAGTAATGCTCTCGCCGTTTTGTAAAAAGCTATGATGAATCACACCAACACTAGACCACCAAACTGTGACCATCACCTTTCTAGGGGTCATTTTTCGTTTTGCACATTGCTTTGGTACCGAATCAGGATCTAATCAACTTGCTGAGCGCTTTCGATTGTCAAAAAGAATCCATTTTTCGTCGCACGTAACAATTCGGTTCAAAATTCCTTCATTTCTGTGCCTGTTAAGCAGCGCAAGGCAAGTCTCGACGCGTACGTTGCGCTGGCGATCGTTAAGTTCGTGGGGCACCCATCTATCAAGCTTTTTTATCTTGCCAATCTGTCGCAAATGGACCAATATTGTTTTGATGCTAACATCAAAAGCTGCTGCCAGCTCAGCTGTAGATTGAGATTCATCAGCTTCCATAATCGCCTTTAATTCATCATTGTTGACCAAAGTTTCCGGACGACCACGAGGTTCATTTTTCAAGTCAAAATTCCTAGAACGGAACCGAGCAAACCAATAACGGGTTGTACGTTCGTTTGTACAGTTCTCTCCGTAAACGTCGTTGATGTTACGTGTCGTTTGTGCCGCGTTGGTGCCACGACGGAACTCATATATCATAATTACACGAAATTTCAAAGTATCCATTATGAGGAAAAATGTTGAAATGTAATGAAAATACAACGCTAATCAATAAACAAAAGACTTATATTGTAAATAGAATGTCATATTTTTAAAACAAAATTAATTTGAATTTAGAATTCATAGCCAATCAAAACTTTTTTTTGTTTGAAAAAGTCTGTACTGCAATACGGCAATTTCATAGGTAAAGACCTATTATATTTCTAGATATAAATTCATAGGTGTAATTATATAACAAATTGCAGTCAATTGTGAAATCATCATGAAATTGATTGACAGTTAATATTTATTTTTTCATAACAATGTTTCAATTACATATACTTTATTTATATTGTTCCGTAAATTTACTATCCATTAACAAGTCTGGCATTATTCCGCTGGTTGGCAGTATTCTTGATATTCGTTTTAATTCCATTTCTGTGGTGTGGTGGTTGAGCAAGTCGGCTCATAATCTAGAGAGGCGGGTTCGGTTCCCATGGCAGGACAAGTATTAGTGCACAAAACAAGCGCAAATACTTGTTCTGAGTCTGGATGTTGTGGGACCATGGTCCTCGTAGTTCCTGGGTCTCTAGACACAGGGAATCCTAGTTAGGGTCCAGGTTCAGTGTATGTGATCGTTAGGCGTTATTTTTATTTTGTTATTATTAAATGAGCTTATTTTATACTAGCTTCTGCCTGCGACTTTACTTGCGTGGCCTATAGTAAAAATATTTTTTTGAAATAGATAATTCAACCAATGATTGCACCCCCTTAAGGGTGCAATTCTGAAAAACCCTTTCACAATGGATACCTACACTTTACAAAGAACACACTCTCCAAATTTCAAGTCTCTAGGATCAGCGGTTTAGGCTGTGCATTGATATATAAGTCAGTCCGTCAGTCAGTCAGGACTTTGAATTTTATATGTATAGATGCACAAGTGTAATGTTGAATAAATTGCTCCTACAAATTGTGTTATTTGTTAAGGTGAACGCGCTAGACTTGGCTCCCAATTACGCTGGAACGCTCACCTCCCTCGTGAACACAACATCAACGTTTGCTGGTATCATCACGCCATACCTTATCGGACTGTTGACGCCAGATGTAAGTATAAATTTTATGTTATTGATCTGATAAAACTCTCAAAATATCACTGAGATATCTGAGTACATTGTATTTACCCGGATGATTATATATATTTTTTTATTATTTATTTATTTACAAGCACACATACAAGATACATATATATGAATGATGTATTAAGTACGTAAGTATATAAATGTTACAAATTTTTATTTTATCGTCATATACGGGAATAAAAAAAAAGATATAGCGTGAAATTTCTTTAATCCGTTTCATTCCCGTCTCTCTATTTTCGTTTCTTTTTAACCTAATAATTAATTATAAATGTTACATATTAAAACCTGAAACAAATAAATTATATATAAAAATTTAAATCTAACGCGATGATTAATTTGTTCGAACCGTAATTTATTTTATAAGAGCTTTATAAATATTCCCGCAGGAACAAATAGTGAAAGTTTTGAAATGAATTGAAGGCTTTTATTTTGATTTTTTTTTTTTTATTAATTTTACATATATTACAATTTTTTTTATGTTTTGGCTCCACACTTTTGTGTATTTAGCCAGTGTCAAGTAATCGATAATTTTTCAAGTTAATGACATTTACGCAAATATGTGTCAAGTCACAGTCGAAGTCATCAAGTCAAGTTATAGTCTAGTCAATGTCATACTCCCTAGTAAAGTGGTGGTAACTTTACTTGAAGCTTCTATGGAGTTTTGGAAACAACACGAAAAAAAAAGTTTCACCATCATTATACCACTTTCCCATACTTATGCCTGTAATCCAGCACTTAACGAATAAAATGTCACCAATTTTATGCACTAACACTGAAAATAACACAAGTTTTGGAAAATAATACAATGCAGCGACGCGATCTTTCTCGTTTTCCCGCCAAAACTCCTATATTATAATTCTTTGGATTTTTTGTGCATATGGTTTTATTGTTGTTTTTGACTATTGTTATTTTTTCTTACAGTCAACATTAGCTCAATGGAGAGTAGCATTTTGGGTGTGCTTCATCGTGCTAGTCGGTACAAATATCATCTACGTCATCTGGGCAGATGGCAAGCAACAATGGTGGGATGACGTCAGGCAGTACGGCTACCCTGAAGGATGGAAGCACGGGCCCATCATCAAAGAGCCCAACCCTGAGCAACCTGAGACAGTCGTTTTATCGGAGGAAAAGACAGGATGAAATATATGAAATCAGTGAATCAAATGATATTATGAAATATACTTTGATACCAATACCAGTGCAACTAGTCAGTGTGGATATTAAAATTTGTACAATTTAGATTAGTATCAGCAAGTGTTATAGAAAAAACAAGTACACTGTAAGCAAAAAATCGCAATAAATGCGTGTAGGTTATTGTTAAAAATAGTAGCGTTATTTGATACGACATACAGCATTTAAACACCTATTTAATTCAAGTCATTAAACTGCATGATAAACTCTGATGGAAATTTTTAGCTTCTATTTATCGGTTTGGAGTAAAGTAAATGTATGTCTGTGCCGATCGAACATTGAAATGATATACAAAAAGTCTGCACTCAAGAAATAATTCGTTTATTTTTTATCTGATTAATTTTATTGTTTATAGTGATTGTCATAGAAAAGGCTACTTCTACACTATTTTGTGGGATCAGTTACTTGAAAATATTCGTGAATTATTTTTGTGGGACCTATTTGTAACTTCTCACTATTTATATACTAAGTATTTGTTATTGATATAGCTAATATAACAGATAGCTAATATAACAGATAGCTAATATAACAGATAAGTAAATATCAATAATATTAAATGAAAGAATAATAGATTCAAAGAATCACTAAAAATGTAGGTTTCATAATAAATGTAATTATTGTAATTTTAATGCTCCTAAATTTATTTTAAGTCCGCTTATACTTTAAGTGTGTAGTGTATAATAGGTACAGTTAAATATGCCATATTGACTTCGTTTAAGAATGTCAAACATTCTCTCAACTTATGTATCTTTGTACATATTGTACATTATTATTGCTTATTATATACCTATTACTGTCAGAAAATGTTTTTTTATTCACACACTAATTACGCCCCGCAGCTTTACCCGCGTGGTAAAATAATTGAAGGGGTGAGAACAAAAAGGGTTTAACTGATTTTTTTCACAAAATGACTTATGGGTATCGTTGGATTCAGCGTGAAATTATCTACAGTAATACATTTTCAAAATATCAAAATGAGGTTTAAATCTCGAGATTTTGAGTCTAAAAACGGTTTATCTGTCTCAGGAATACAGTTTGCTTAGCATAAAAACATTGTTATAATTATTTTATTATATTATATTTTTACAGTAATTGAATTAGTAATGAGCAGTAATGAATTAGTACTATATTTAGTATTTAAAAATAGAATTAATACATTTTCAAGCAACTGAAACTTAGATAAACCTTTTCTATTACCTTATAAACACTCTACATTAAAATGACGCAGTTGAAGTTTAAAGTCAATTTTCTCGAAACTATCAATTTCACAGTAAAACCCTTTTTATTCTCAACCCTTCAACTCTAAACATTCCTAATTTTTTCTTTCATAAGAACCTTCTCCTCACAATAATAAACACAACAAAAAAGAATTAGTGAAAAAGTTCCATCCGTTCACACGTGATGCGATGACCCAGGGAAATAGTGATTCATTTTCATATAATTAAGATTACGTTTTTTATTTTACTAAATATAATTTTAAAAAAAAATTGAGTATCGTTAGAAATGGAACAACCAAAGAGATCGGTAATTCTCGCAAGAGAATAAATGAAAAAATACTTGTTATATATTATAGCAATTAAATATAATCTATATTTACCTTATCAAAAGTGTTATCAAGGTAAAATCTGTACATATTATATGTAGTATAAATTAGAAAAATAAAGGTGCGTAAGTAAATAAATAAAGTATTATAAACAACGCCCAACGATCACATACTTACATCGATTCCGGACTCTAACTAGGATTCCTTATATCTAGGGACCCAATATCTACGAGGACCATGGTCCTACAACACCCAGACTCAGAACAAGTATTTTCTCTTTTTTGTTCTTATATTAAAGTTAAAAAAACCCAGTAACAAATATTTAGGATTTTGTCGGTTTATTTTTCTTATTTTGGTGCTGTTTGCATGTATTCTTTAAAGTTGTTTCATGAAATATAAAATAAAGTACACTATTCTACAGGACAGATGACCGGAGGGTTATGGACAGCAGATATTATGCGTGAAAAATACATCAATGATTTAAAGGGAAAGAAGAAAGTGAGAAAAAGGGTGAACGAAAGAAAAGAAACGGGGAAGACATAAGGAAAAGCGTAGAAACGGGACGTAAAATTCATTGACCTGTATAAAGCCGATGTGAATCAATTAAAAAGTCGTGAATTGGATTAAACGTCGTGGTAATAGTCAACAATAAAACAACTACCGTTTGTGAGTCCCCAGTGTCTAATATGTTTGTGAAACTTGTGTCAAGACAGCATCCCAAATACTGTATGTTCATTGGTTAAAACAGCTGATGATTAACAGGCAACCTAAGAGCATTGAGTATTTGGTCTGTTTAGTTGACATGAATTTAACAAACGTAACGAGAACCCAGAAGAAAGTATTGCTTAGGTAAGTTGTATTTCATAGACTTTAGTACAGACGCATATTAATTTACTTTTTTTCCATCTGATGGGAAGTTACGTTGCGATCGAAGGCGTAGCATGCTAGCCGAGTACATACCTATTCACTCTTCTCTTGAACACGCCTGGGTCATATATCTATTAGAGAGCCCAACATAATAAGAAACTTGTCAGAGTAACCCACTTAGGAAATACCTTGTTTCTCAGATATACGGCCCTTATAAAAAATAACATAAGCCGTCAAGAACTCGTATATTGCAACACACGACTGTTTATCGTTAGACGGATATTAATGTTCCGGTATTTCTGACAGCTTTCACGTGATATAACTTTCTAAATCTAAAAAGCGGGTCGTATTTTATATTTATTGTTTGATTGGGACCATTAAGATCTATGGGCAGAACTAATAATTAGGCCTCCTTTGAAATTTTGTCTATTCAATAATCAGTACTAATATTATACCATACAAAACTATGCTAGGTAAACGCATGATGGTTAGATGGTAATAAATGGTAAGCTTCAATACATTTATTATACATTTATTATTTGACAGCCCCTGTGGTGTGGTGGTTGAGTAGGTTGGCAGCGGGTTCAAAAATTAGTTTTTTAAAATAAATATTGTTCCATTGAAAATATCTACCACAAAATTATAGCAATAAAAATTATAATGAATAAAGGAAACTAAACACCAGACGAGTCCGTTTGGTTTTTGTCCACCTGCATGCTGCGCCTACGCGCCTCTCTCAGCTCTTTCATACCATTTGCTATTTGTGTTTCAAGGCGCTTTTTCTTTGCTCGAAGTTTGTCTACCTAAAAACGTTAAATATAGATTTAGATAGATTCAGAATATATTACATTGTAGTCCTTGATATCGGAAACTCAGAAATGATTCCAATCACGGTAAAGTTCATGTAAGCTTTACTAAAAATACCATTGTTGAGTGTCTACCTTCTGGTCTTTTTGGTTTTGGTTTTAATTCCTAAACTATACCTACAATAGCTTGTGCAAAATTTTATGATCTTTAATCGTTACTTTCGTCTTTAATTTCGTACAGTTAAGTGCATTATGAATATTGTAAAAGCGGTCGTACAGTAACTATAATATGCGTACTGCGCAGCCATCCGCGCTAACTTTCGAGAGCTCATTTTGCGCGAGTTACTATCATATCATACTAAGTATGTTATTTTGGTATTCCTACAAGTCTACTCATTATAGGTGCGAATATCATTAAGAAACATACTTTAATTAAACCATTATCTTAATTACCTCGTCTGTAGCGTCTTGGAAGTCTCGCAATAGATCCTTCCTAGTGAGCAAGCCAGCCTTCAGTCTTTCTTCTTCGAGAGACCATCTCAGTTTATCACGACGGCTCTAATAATTAAAAAAACATTTCACATAATTACAAAGACGTCCCAGTCGACGTTACCAGTCCTTCATAGTACTTCATTACTAAGCTGTAGTGTACCTCTATAGTAGCTTTACATTTTTTTGACTCCGAGACACAATTTATAAAGTTTTGAGTTTTCATTTCACATAACTCATTTATAAAAATGACCAAATTAATAATGGTTGTCGTTTATAAATAATATCATTCATAGTGCCTTGATTTAATATTAGATTTTCCTACATACACTATTAATTTAAAAAAAATGGTTAGAATTCATAATATTTTATGTCATAATTGTATATTATAATAATTATTGGTAATATTATAATTAGGTAATATAAGATTTTTATTTGACTAGCCTGATAGTTTCGTTGGTAGAAACTCCGCCTTATGAACTGTAGGTTGTGGGTTCAATTCCTACCTACCACAAACATTTCTGTAGTGTACCTACATGGGTGTTTGTTCTTACAAACAAAAAGTATATGAGTGTTCTATCAATTATCTGGTTCCTATTAGTACAAGCTTTGCTTAGTTTAGAGCTAGATGGCGCTGTTTCAAATTACCATAATTAAAAAAAAAAACAACATTAATTATATGTGTCGTCATACTCATTATAGTTTTAACTAAAATATGTAAAAGGTGATTGCAACCGCCGCTTGTTTATTAATGTAAACAATGCTTACTTTGACAAACCCAAGATCTTCTCTAGCTCTCAAATACTCGATTTCTGCGTCTCCAAGATCACATTCAGCAAAATCGATGACTTCCTCGGTGTGATGCATCTTCTCGCGAATATGGGCCAAAATTTGGTTGTGCTCGGTACATTTTGTTCTGTTTTTAATGAGTTCATCTTCTCGTTCTGATAAAAGCATTTCACGACACAATGAGTTCATTGAATGTTAAATACGAAACTACACATAAAACAGATTCATTATTGAGTCAAAATTACAAGAGTTTTAATCGTAATGATAGAAAAGATATAAAACTCTATGATCATAATCATAGAGTTTTAATCTCAATTATTGTCGATTTTTAGATTTTAATACAAATAGATTTAAGGTTCAATTCCGCACAGCTCTGTCACCTATCCCCAAATACATAGTAATTTTAAAGTATGTGCTATAGAAATACCACCTATGTAAAAGAGGCGTTTATTTTTCCGCCAATATTGGTGTCGATTCTGTGTTGCATTCTCTAAAACTAAACGAAATTAACATATTTCCGTCTTTTTCATTTCCCCTTTATCAGAAGAGTACCGCCATACTTTAAATTTACTTTAGTTTTAGAGAATGCGACACAGAATTGACACCATTGTCTGTTTTTTTTTCTCTCTAGTGTAAAGGTACCTTTTTTTGAGTTAGATGGTATTGGTTCTTAACCCGCGATATGTAGAAAATTTATCACTCACCTTCAATTTTTGTCATAAAATTTTGATTATCAATATTGAGCTGCTCATATTGATATACGTAGAGCCCGGGGCCCAGCATCTCCAGCTTTTTGATGATAGCATCAAGTTCACTAACTGCATTTCTTGCCCTGATGTAACGTAAGCAAAGACTTGTGCATTGCTCCTGCTTGCGTCTTTGAAGAGTCAAAAACCTTTCCACAGTCTGTAGATAAAATTACATTTTTAAAGTAGCAGAAAATGTGCATAATTAAAATGACGCATGTTTGATAGAAGACGGCGATATTTCGGTCAAACTTCATCTTAGTCTAGCAACGATAGTTCTATAATATATATAAGCGTAAAAGTATTCCATACTCTAGAGGTGAAATCAAGGTCATTATAGTATAAAAATTGCAATACAACAGGGTAATGCTGCTAGTATGTTGGGTACACTACCTACTGGAAGCTGGAGCATTTAGACTGTCTATAGGTCATCGCGGCTAATATATGGTAGTTATTATAGTGTTTATTATATCATTGTAGTGTTTAGTTGAAAGAATAAAGTCATAGACATATAAAATTAAAAACCTTTTCTTACATTTTCAGCTATTGGTTTTCCTTTCTTAGAATAGATCAGAAAATTTAGTAGTAGTTATTATATTATTGTAGTATTTAGTTGAACGAATAAAATCATAGACATATGAAAAACCTTATCTTACCTTTTCAGCTATTGGTTTTCCTTTCTTAGAATAGATGAGACCTGATCCGGTACTTCTTTCTAAGCTTTGAAGTGCGTCAAATTTATTTTCTGCGTGTTCAAGCCGTTCGGTGTATTGCAAATGTACTGCTTGTACTTTTGATTTTATCTATAAAATAAAATGATAGTTAAAGTATTAATTTAAACGTAGCTCCATTTTTAATTATAAATACACTATTTAAATCATTCTATGTTTATGCATTTGTTTAATTAATTTCTTTCATTGATCTTTCAATAACATCAAGCAATTTTCTTTATCTATATTAAAGTTGGTAACTTTTTCAATCTTTCAGATTTGTTTGTCACTTTTTATTAAAATAATGTCACTGTGTGTTTATAATTATAATTTTAAAATAAAATCCAAATACCGGAAAATATATTAATGCATTAAAATAGTCTGTGGTAATTGAATGCAGGTATAATTTAACGGTTAACTGTCAAATGATTAAAATAAGAAATATAGACAATTGTTATTGAAAAATAAGGTAATTCTTTAAATTCAAAATTTTCATGTTATTTTGCCTTACATCAGCCATTTCTCGTTCTGCCTTTTCCTTTAACTCTTCGTAAGAAAACAGCTTCAGTTGAAATTTTTCCTCCAAGTCCATAGAATTTTCCAGTGTCTTCAATACGTGTACCAATTTACGCTTCCTAAAATATAATACTACCACTAATAATACCAATTGCAATTTGTATACGATAGTATTGATTGGAATCCAGATCTACTGCGACTAACATGCTAGTCGCAATAGATCTGCAACTACAATAAAAAACTTTTAATTAAGAATTTTCAAGTTTTACAAAAGTTAACATATACGTAATGCATAGGTAGCATAGAGTTTATTTATTTGGAGTTAACAATAAACATTTATAAATAAGTAACGAAATGCTTAATGAAAAGTAAGAAATACAATCCAATGAATTAGGTCTGATATATAAAAAATCATATATTGTGTTAATAGTAGCAGTTGCAGGTATTTTGCAAAGGTGCTTTAAAATATACCTATAGAATCCGTGTTGATTTAGTAGAATCAATCTTAATCAGCCTTTGTGGTGTGGTGGTTGAGCAGGTTGATTCATAGCCCGGAGGAGGCGGGATCGATTCCCATGACAGGACAAGTGTTTGTGCACAGAAAAAAGCTCAAATACTTGTTCTAGGTTTGGGTATTGTTGTCCTCGTAGTTCTTGGACCTCCAGATGCAGGGAATCCTAGCTAAGGGCCAGGATCGTTGAGCGCTTATTATATATTATTATTGTAAAAGAATAATGTAAAATAAATACTATCATCATCATCATCTTCATCAGTCAGAACACGTCTAGCTGCTGAACATAGATAATTGTCCAAAGTGGCGTTTTATGGCTCCACCATAAAACGCCACTTTGGACAGTTATCATATCCATAATCACCACGCTTCGCAGGCGTCTTGGTGATCGCAGGTGAATTTAAATAAACCAAGGAGAATCCTGTTACCCATTCCTTGGATGTTCTTTTAGCTTACGGCACCTACGGAAAGAGATGGTGTAGCACTATTATCACACGGGGTCTCACCTTCACTAGAAATGCTTTTATACCTACTTGTAGTATTCAGCCAATCTTCGATGTAATATGTTGTTCTTTATCTGAAGCTGGCCTCTGTCATAGCTAAGATCTCTATGTGCCTGCAGGTATTCTTCACGGTTGATTGTGATTGGAGCTGAGCATACTCTCTTGCCTATTTGTATAGAATCCTCTTCTTTATCTTCGACAAGTTGTTCTTCGTGGACACTGACTGATAATTATAGAAATCATGTTTAAATTATGCTATAATAAAGAATAAACATAACGCAATGTTTATTCTTTAATACACTAATATTATAAAGGCGAAAGTTCGTATGTGCGTTTGTGTGTATGTGTGTATGTTTGTTACTCCTTCACGCCCAAACGGCTGAATGGATTTGAATGAATTTCGGTACCAAGATAGCTTATACGCTTGATTAACATATATGCAACATTTTATTCCGGAAAAGTGAAATTTTCCCGTGGGCTGAGCAAATAATTAAAATACTTTTTATCCGCGGGTGAAACCGCGGAGCGCAACTAGTAATAGCATAATTTTTGATATTAACATTATCAACATTTCGATTTTCTACTACTGAAATGTAGGGCTTCCAATGAATGGGTGCTAGTGCCAAGGTCCCACCGTCGTTGGTCGTCACAGTCCGTGACATTGTATTAATAGCTGAACTAACAGACGTTGGTCGGTTAATTTCCCGTACAAAGAGCCACTAAAAAAAAAGTTTAGTGTTCCTGAATTTGAAAAAAAAATCCGGAAACTTGTCTCATATTTATTTTGATTAAAATCAATTTCGAGATACTATGAACATTTGAATAATAGCTAAATCAGTCCAGCCGCTCTCAGTGATGCGCTGACCAGCGAATAGCATTTTATTATTATTAATATACATCAATTAATGTTGAGGTTAGTAAAATTCAAACTTACCGCTAGACCCACTAGAGCTGTCACCGCTCTCTTTGTCCTCTTTGTTCTCAGCTTTTTCTACCTTCTCTACTTTTGCTTTAGAAGTTTTAACTACTTTTTTTACTTTCACACCAGATTTTGTAGCACTTCCTTTGCTTGAAGGCTAGTAAAATTAAAAATATAAATGTTGCGTATTACCAATGTTATTACTTATATTTATTATTCTTTTAAACAACTAGGTAATTTTCGGGTTTATTTATAAATGCAGAATAATAATAATAATAATATGTGTGGACATCTCACACAACGCCATCTAGAATAAAACATGAATCGCGAGAATGGAAGCGATAGATATAATTTTGATCGAACTTCACTTGGCAAGTTCGTTTGATAATTAATTATCGTTGTTTGTTTGTTTGCTTGTCGAAACGGCTGAACTAATATGGATGGAATTTTAATAATATGGAATTTTTTTACAGCTTAACACTACCAGGATTATAAGGGTAAATTATATAAATTGAAAATGGAAGAGTTTTCACGGGTTCCACTACAGGATGAATTTAGTTATCAATATAAATTACTTAAAATTATTCTTACAAAAAAGTATATTATTGTGTATATATAGGTTTAATTATTCAACATTCTATTATTTTTAGTACTGAAACATAAAGAGTAATTTTGGCCGTTAAAGTGTATTATAGTGTATATAGTGTAGTATGTACTTAAAGTGAGTCGATGTCTAGTCGAGAATATGAAAAATTTGTTGGCATAAATCTTGTAACCAATGAGGAAATTTTTTAGGGAAAATGATTTCCCATTGGCAGTAATCTCAAGGCGACTTAGTATATAAATATTTATACGCAGTCTTATTTTAGAAAAGTTCAAGTTATATAGTTTAACAAACTGCTATCTGTATCATAAAAAACCTGCATAGTCTATCAATATTTGACGTCTAAATTAACCACTAATTTAATCCAGCTAACTATAATATCATAAGTATTAAAACTTGCTTTGATATATCGCATCTCACTATCACACAAACTCTTGCAAATTTCTCACAGACAAATTATTTTCATCAATTCAGAGCTTTCATAATACTCATGTAACCTATAAATATAATTACATCACATAAAAAGACATGAAATAAACCACAGTTTTTTAGGTTAAAAATGCTAAAACGATCACTATTGTTAAACCGTCCTTCAAAACTGTTTAAGCTTAAACACACTGGCAGCTCGTAAAATGTGAAGAAAATCTTTAGAAGTATAAGAACTACAAACTTACGAATTTTGGCACGCTCTCAGAGTAGGAAATCCAAACTTCCAAACTAATATTTTAAATGCGCATGATTACTATTCTCTGACTATTTATTATTTGTTTTACATGGTTAAACTAAAACAGCTATAAGGTTGATCTCAATCAGCTAAGTGATCACGTAACTTGATTCCAACCGATATACAAATTTGTATGCATTTGACAGTTTCAATATAGAAAGAAAGAAAGAAGAAAGAAAGAAAAACATTTATTCACACTCACAAAAATAATAATAATAATAATATGTGTGGACATCTCACACAACGCCATCTAGCCCCAAACTAAGCAAAGCTTGTGTTATGGGAACCAGATAACTGATACAATACTAAGACTTAATACTTTTTATTTGTAAATACATACATAGAATATAACACCCAGACACAGAACAAACACCTACATTCATCACAAAAATGTTTGTCCTGGGTGGCAATCGAACCCACAACCCGCAGTTTAGAAGGCAGGGTCACTACCAACTGAGCTATCGGGCCAGTCAAAATAAAGTGAAATGTACAAGACTATACATACAAAAAGAGAGTACAATTAAATGTAAGCAGTACCTAGTTAAGAGTATATAATAAGAGAAATAAAAGAGTAGATATAGCACGGAAGCACCACTATGTGCACAGTTAGAATGCAAATTTTTAAATTAAGCATGGAATTTATCCTTTTGCGTTGCAATCAATATTCCGTAATCACCTTCCTAATTGAAATAAATGATTTGATTCGATTTAAGGGCTTAACCGATCTTAATGGAACTTGCTATGGAGATATTTTGAAATCTGTGAGGATATAGGATACTCTTTATAACGATGTAATGTAGTCCACGCCTGCTAAAGTGCGGATAGCTGCTAGTATTTTGTACTGACTGACTGAGTGCATGCCCTAAACTCCTAAAATAGGTAAACAATGTCGAAGCTTATGTATGCACCGGCCAAAAATATTCAAGAGTTACATAGTACTACACAAATATTTATAAATATACTAGTTGGGCTCCGCAGTTTCACCCCCGGATAAAAAGTATTTTAATTATTTGCTCATCCCACGGAAAAAAAACAGGTTTCCGGGATAAAATGTAGCGTATATATCAATTCAGTGTATAAACTATCTTGGTACCGAATTTCATCTAAATCCATTCAGACGTTTGAGCGTAAAGGAGTAACAAACATACACATTTCGCCTTTATAATATTAGTGTGATGTATGTATATAATACATAGTGCAAAATTCGGAATAGCCAGAACCTACATCCGCCTATATATACAATAGACATAAATATTATATAAACACATACACAAACATAATAGTATAATAGTAAATAAGCTTTAGTTATATTTTTGCAAGTAACAAAAATATTACTAAAAAAACTAACTTAATTGACTTTTAGTCAAACGAATTATTATGCTTTAGACTTTATATTGAGGGTAAACTGCCTCCTGGGCTACAGCTTACGTTTTTCCAGGAGACAGGGCTACATTAAAACTGTATAATGTATATTAAAGTCAAATAAAGGCATTTTTCATCCATTTTCATAGCTTTTACGTTTTACATAACAAAGTTTACGAATATTATAATACTGGTGCGGAAGCTCAAAGTCTGACGTGACCTGTGTGTATACCTGTTTTATCTATTCTAATCCCCATACAACACATTACACGAACGTCATCATTAAAATTCCCCACTCCGTATTACCTGTTTTATGTGAATTCTCATTCCTCAAAGGGCTCCACGAAGGGTGGAGTAAAACGTAACTGTGACGTCACTTTGCATGTCTGGTAAGCCACATTAATTAGCAAGGGAAAGGTTGCCTTACCTTAGTCTCCGACATAATCGCGTGCTCTTCTTGAATTACCGTTTTATTGATCTGTTTAAGGTTACTACCGAAATTATTTTATTCCATTATATCAGTGGCACAGTAGCACAACATGCGAAGAATAACAGTTGCTATGGCAACGCGTAAACAGCTATCGACCTGTTTACTACGTTGACAGCTGCAGTGAATATAAAAAGTTTTGTTGTAATAGGGTTTGTTTATCTCAGTATCTACACGCTGAACTGTTAATACATGGTAATGATCTTAAGTTTTAATGTTAAGAACATGCTTTATATTGATAAAGTATAGTATACCCGTCTGCACTACATTTCATCAGCTGTTAAGTTCGCACTTATTTAACAGGAAGTACCCAAATGTGTTGCAGTAGGTAAGTCATAGAGGGATAAGTGCGAACTTAGAAGCTGTCAAACTTTAGTGAAGATAGGTATAAGATTCTTCATCCGGTACTCGTAAAAAACATGAGTGAATTTAGGACTAAACTGGTTATATTAACAACGAGATTCTGCCCGCAGCTTCGCCCGCGGCGTGGCCTATGGTAAAATAATTCAACCACCCATTTCACCCTCTTAAGGGTGGAATTTCGAAAAATCCTTTCTTAGCGGATGCCTACGTCATAACATCTACCTTCATGTCAAATTTCAGCCCGATCCGTCCAGTGGTTTGAGCTGTGCGTTGATAGAGCACTATGTCAGTCAGTCAGTCAGTCAGTCACCTTTGAGTTATATATATTTAGATAATAATAATAACGCCCAACGATCACATCCTGGATCCTGGACCCTAACTAGGTTTCCCTATGTCTAGGGACCCAGGAACTACAAGGACCATGGTCCCACAACACCCAGACTCAGAACAAGTATTTGGGCTTTTTTCTGTGCACAAATACTGGTCCTGCCGCGGGAATCAAACCTGCCGCCTCCAGGTTATGAACCGGCCTGCTCAACCACCACACCACAGGGCTGTCAAATATTATCAAGGTTATTATTAATTATCAAGATTGCATCACTTTACTAACTAATTCTTTTGTTATTCTTCAAATGTAGCATTACTAGAAATCTAAAAATATATTATTTTAATTATAATACTAGATCTATGCTGAGTTGATTTTCTCCTACTATCTAAGACTTCATCTCCGGAGAAAGTACGATCAGCTACAAGTGGGTAACACAATTATTATTTAGAGACAGTTTAAATCCTAGGGAAGGAGATATGATAGCATGGGACAGCATTTTATTTGTTGCGATAAATGTGTGATGCCGCGGAGCCGGTGTTAGGTATTAAATAGATCAATAAAATCCCTACCTTCTTTCTTCGTGTAAAACAGCTTCTCTGGCACTGGCCTTTAATTGCAATGCATTATTCCTAATTTGAAAATTTCTATGGTAAATATGCACATGATTTTTGTGTTAATTAATTGTGTTGTCTGGAATAAATCGCTTTAAGCGATAAGACCGCCCATTGTGACACTTAATTTTTAAGTTTGTTTCTCGTAAATTGTTCCTGTAATGTGGTGTTTCGATAAAGAGTTTCATCTATCTATCTATTTAAAATCTGCGTATTGAAACTGTCGATTCGATACTTTTTTTTCCGTTTCTATTGGTAGCAATAAGTTTTTTTTTTATATTCATATTCCTTGCAATACTCGTACTTTTTTTAAGCTCCATGTAATTGTTTTGTTCTTAATTTAAACACTGACACGTTATGAAACAAAATTTATCTGTGCAACTAAAACTAATATTGTTGAGACAATTAATTAATCACGCAATAAATTAGCAACGCAATAATTATGTTAACATGTGCATCTCTATCTATGATAAACTGGTGATAAATATTAAATTTTATAATTATATATTATAAAAAACGTACATTGAATATAAGTTTTCTAAACTAACACTATAAAGAGGAAAGATTTCATTGTTTGTTTGCATTGAATACGATCTAAAACTACTGGACCTATTTGAAAAGTTTATCACCATTAGAATACTACATTATCTCTGTAAAACATAGGCGATAGAATATATATACATATATAAATACTCGTGTGAAGCCAGGGCGGGTCACTAGTCTATAATATATTTTTGCTGAGTTTTTTTATTATAGATTATTATAATAATAAACTCAGCCACTGTTAGAATTAATTCATCTTAGACTGTACTCAACGCCCACCGTTAGATATCAAATATTTTTTCTTATTTCTTAAATCATCTTAAAATAGATATCATAAAAACGTCTTCAATTCAGCCTTTGTTTACCTGCAGTTTCTTAAACTGCGGATGAATAATTTAGAGTTTATAGAGTATTCATCCAAAATCGCCTATTCATCACCAACTTCAAAGGGTATGCAGATATAAATATATTGGAAAGAAAACTAGGCGGAAGAATTTGGCCCTTTAGAGCGTTCCGCGGTTAATTAGCGCCACTGGCCTTTTCCTTCACCAGATTTTTCGGACAGTAACCTTTATTGATGTTGGCAGTGTCACATCTTTACCCTGGGCCGTTGCCAGACTTTCGACAATGCTCATCTTAAAATAACCACCGCCGAAATGTTTATACGACATTTTTCTGTTGTAAAAAGTTAAAGACCTCGCCATCAGCACATTATTTCCGTCGTACGCTTTGATTCCTTTTCTGAGAAACGTTAAATATTGGTGTCTGTTTTCTTATTCCATCATAACTTTTGTCACCTCAGGCCGTAATCGAATATATTTAAAAAACAGAGCGTTCGTAAACTTGTGACCTTGTTACTGTTGAAATGATGATGTATGTTTTGTGGTACCTTACAATTTTACAACTGTTGAAATTTATAATTTTTTATAGGAGTTTTGATATATTTTATTTTATTTTGTTGACTTTACCTATTTTGTTGATTTAGATCCAAATAAAAGAAATAAATTTAATCAAGAATTCATTTATTAAAAAGAGCTATAAATAGAAAGAACGTACATAACATCAAATACACACGATAATGCAAATACAATGGAATAAGATAAACAATAACACTCAGGATACATTCCGTAACAGCCCATTTTATTGCATTTCTATTTATCTTTGTAATTATAGCTTATATTCCATTGCAATAAAAGCTATTTTTAAAAAGTGAGCTAGCAGTAACAGTGAACAATAATAATAGCACATTCTAGTATCAGCTCTCCGACCTTATTGTTAGGTCGGACGATCTTGGTCCCGAATACACGCATGAGCTCAAAGCTTTTCTTCATACTCAGAAAATGCTTTTTATACAGTAACTTGGGACTTAAATAAATACTACCCTCAAGAAAGTTAAGAGATTCCACTTCCCGACTAATACGGAGGTATACATTATTAAATACATTTAGCATTAATTATAATTAATGACTAGATAAAGTAGCATATTATATCCTATGGCAGCCAACGAAGTTCACTACATAGATAGGTAGAGAACAAGAAGCTTATAAAAAACACTAGAGAATGCATTGCGGACAACGCTTTGAAGCAAGGTAAAGTGACCTTGAATGATGACGTTGTTATGTATTTCTTCTAAGCTTCTTGGTATACAACAATGCAAGACCGCGTAGACAAACATTGTTTTCTTATTGGCGTCATATTAACTAACTTAGTTAATCCTATAAGTAAGATGCGAGCTAAAAACGATGTAAATAAACAATTCAAGCCATTAATAAAATATGTCGCTATAAAGATATTTTTATCATCGCATTTGAATTACAATAATAAAAACGTAACGATATACATTAAAGGTGTAATTACAGTAGCAGAATCAGTCAGAAGTCGTCTTGAAATCGAAATAGACGGAGACGCGTTTTGAGCGCACGTTGGAAGACTATTGGTGGACGACATAGTTAAATGTGCGTGTGACAACAGCACCGTTTCTATAGTAACTGACAAATGCTTACATCTGTACAAAAAAGTGGCTAAAAATTTTACTAGCGCACGCACAAACAAGTGTGTGGGAGTGTATTGGTCATTTGAGCACTGTTCAGTAAAGGTATGAGGAAGCATTCCAGCAACTCGTATTGCTTGAAAGCACGCTGCTTGTGGCGTCATCGGCCAATGATGGTTGGTTCATCCGCCATTGCGAGTTCGTCTGTGGCTGCTTTGTCTCCTTTTCTCTTACGGGAAAACCAGAGGAAAGACGCAGCAGCAAATACATTGATCAGGACAACGAACCAGGCCAAGAAGAAACTAATGTGGTAGCTGTTGAGAGAAAATGTCATATAAGTGTCTGTCACTAACACATTTTAATACGCAGTACAAACGGAATACTTAAACGGAACATTCAAGCCTCATTAATATCTAATTTGAAAAGGAGCCAGATGAAACACGCTCAAAGAAATAATGTATTTGTCAACCTGTTGATTACGGATAACAAGCATACGGTTAGAATAGTCAGTTAGACAGTTGAACGAAATGTTCTTGAACTTTTCGAGTGCTTACTTAGATATTTATAAAGTTTCTAGAACTGTTTGAGCTATAGTAGCTATTGAAGCGTAGCTTGACTAGACTTAATACACCTTAAAAGTAATGAGTCTTTTCTTTCTTTTTTTCTGTTTACAGCTAAGCATCAGAAAGCCCGCTTTTAGTCGTTTTGTTACCAGGGCTAATAACTGAGAAGAAGATTGACTTTTTTGATGCAGTATTTATTGTATGCAATAAGTAGTGTTTTAGTCAAGGGAAAAATAGATAGGAACCCACCATTCAGTGTAACAACGAACTCCTAAACTATAGTAGCATATGGTGTCCTAAATATATCTAGGGCATTTAAATTAACTACAGTTTTATAAAAAAAAAAAAATTAGAAAATTTAACCATGGTATTTTTTTTAGCATACGTACTATCTTTGGTTTCACTCGTTATGTAAACAACAAAGCATTGCCAATTTGGCCGAATAATGAATGAGCTACGGTTGCTAAGACTCGCTTGACAAAAATTATTCAATGCTGCTATTGCCAAAATACAACATAAGTACTTTCTTCAGTTCAGCGATAAAAGATATAAAATACTTTGTACATAGCTGTGAACTCCATTAAAGAGACTTGTCCGTGTAGAGGTCTTGAATACTAATTTTGTTTACGAGCTTGTGGCCCATTTTCGTTCAATAAAGATATTTTAAGCAGTCGTGTCATGGTAAACTCTAAAAACGCGTGATAAAATTATTTTTATAAGAAGGATTGGTGGGTGTTTAATAGTAAGCTGGTAACAGAAACTGTACTGCAGAGGGACAATACAAGCTAAAACATAAAAATAGTATATACTAGTAACAGCATACACTTACTAGTGGTGAGCACCATCTGGGTATATAAATTTGACGTTCTTCTGCATGTGGTCTACTGTAGACATCATGACTTGCACAACCACGAATGTGCACGATGCTGAAACAATACCAATAGGTATGTTTATATTCATAAAATTTGTAGTTAATTAATTTATTAAGCATGCTTTAGTATAAATAGACGAGCAAAGAGATTGCAATCAGCAGTAGCTATCGTGACCTTGAATCCTGAGTCCTGAGTATCCATGGTTTGAGTCCCCTCGCACAAACATCCATTATGAGAGAAAAAAATCGTTAAATAATCTAAAAATATAATTCACACTTGGCCACATATTCAGGAGTATAAAGATTGATAATAATAATTTTATATTAAAAATTCATTGAGCTAAAATAGTATAAGTTCCCACTTGTCTTAAATTACGCATAAATCATCATATCTCATAAGTAATACACACTAATATAATAGACCAAGAGCAGATTGGTCTAATCTCTAAATCTTAATATAAGCAACAAAACATCTATACATGCCATGAAGTTCCTTGGAAATCACTCTTTATTGGTTCGTTGAGTACTCATTATATAATGTATATTAATTGATCTAAGATTTAGTACAACTTTCTATTAGTAATATAGCCAGAAGAATGTCTATGATGTACTCGGGTATACTTAGCGTAGCTCTGGCTCATTGGCTTTACGTCTAATTTTCACCTATCAGGTCGAAGTTGTTAATCGCGTTATGGATTTACCCAACCCGCATTAAACCACCCCTTAAACAAGTTAGTATTGTATACATTTTCTGTATATGGCATTTATGTATAAACTAATTAGTTCCCGCTTTCTCTTCTGGTATTAATTATTAAATTCCATACAAAGCCGGAACAATTCAATAATTATATACTTTGAATGGAGACCCAGCAACACAATAACAATAAGACGTTGCCAGTGCTTCGCACAGCTTCAAAGTAGTTAGACTCAATTCGTTCTTCAAAGCCTTGGCAAAGTAAGTAATAAAATTTAATATCAATAATTGAACGAACACTAAGAATACGGTTAAGTACCTACTTAATTCATGTTTTTTTTTTTAAATTTCTTTAAACCACTATTTGTTTTCGGAAGGTCTTGAACTTAATTTGGTTCTATTAAATATGCTGCAAGTACACATTCATTGAGAGTAAAAAGAAAAAGAACAATTGCTGCTGATTACTGGAGAAATAGATACAAAGTCCTGATGCCACTTTAAAATTTTATAGGTAGGTACATGCTTTGTGTTTGCAAACTCTTAAAGAAATATCAGCCTTGATCAGTGTTTCGGATCAGTTTGGGGTTTAGCTGTCGTTCCGTTCATTCGTTCGTTTTTTGTCGTTCGTTGGCGTGGCGCGTGTGCAATATTAAATGATACTTGGTCGAATTTTGAACCTTAAAAAACCACTTAATTTCATGTGAGACATCGCCCTTAACACCATGATCATCATCAGAAAAAACACTGAAAACGTCCATTGGCCACATATATCCTCAATATGGACTATACTAGGGTCCTATAGAGCACCACTTTGAGCGACTGTTTGCATATGTTGCGTACAAAGGATTCTCAAGGTTTTGACCAGGGGGGTGATCGATACACATTTGTGTTTCTATTGGTTGCAATCGAGTTAAGTGATCGCCCAGTAGGTCTTCGGTCTATTTTGTGTCTTAGGGTTTGTGGTCGCCACTACTAGAGAACTTTTCTTTCCTAATTGGTTGATGGTACTGCGAGTAATATGAACTGTCCATTGCCATTTTAACTTGCTAATGCATGGAGCTGTATCATTGACTTAAGTTCTCAAGCAGTTCTCCTCATTTTGAATTTTATGTTCTTTAGAATAATGTACTTACTGCTTATGAAGTGTATGCCAGCGGCGAGCCGTTTGAACATATAGCGAGGATTCCTGAAAGTGTAAGTAGAAAACCCGCAACCCATTGCCATCACGAACAAGCTTATTATACCGAATGAGACCATGGTTCGGACGTAATCTGGAACAAAAACATTGGTGGTTGTGAACAACTGTGTTAAGCCGTTACTGCTAATTTAAAAGCTACTATTCGAATATAAGCCATAAACATTAGTCTTTAAAGGCTACATTTTATCTGCACTTGTAAAGAAAGACAGCAATTGAGATTTACGAAGTGGAACATGTTTCTCGTATAAAGTCTTGGCAGTCTGGGTCTGGGGTAATGGAAATTGCACCGTTCAGATTGGCTGATTCATTGTAGGTGACAAATGCGTTTAGTTTGTACAGTTTATTTACCTACGTTTTGTAAAGTGAGTACTCACTAGCTATGTTTACTTCATATGCTGGATCGGTCGGCTTGCCATTCTCCATGGTAGGTTGCGATAGATATTTTGTACATTCTAGAACAAAAAGAAATGTTTAGACGTTACAAATTGTATTAAAATAAATATATGGATAGATAAACTATTAAAAAAAAATAACAAAAAGAAATTGTTATTTACATACAGTGTAACAATAAGAGACCTTATCGTTAAAAGCAATCACTTTCTGGCAACTTTTGGGTGGAGAAAATTTATTGAAGTGGTAAAGGACGGTAAAATAAGGTTTACCGTCATAAGCATATTCACATTATTTTATAGAACTTGTTTTTTATGTTAAGGTATGACGTGACGAGCTAACCGTTCGCCTGATGTTAAGCGACACGCTTGCACATATCAGTTGCAGTCTCACTCAGAACTCAAAATAATAGAGTTTTGCGTGACACTGCACTGCGCACGTCATCCTGGTACCTCAGCACAGTGTAGTAATTAGATTACTCGACTGTGAGATCAGATCACAAAGTCTCATTTGCCCAGTAATTTCACTAGCTACAGTGCCCTTCAAACCAGAACACAGCGGTGCCTGCGCCCTACTGCTTGGCGGCAAAATAAATGGAAAACCGGTGTTACCTAGACGAACTTTGCAGAAAAGTCCTACCACCTAGTAAATTACTATCTAAACTTATATTTACTTTAACATTTCGTCGCTTTTGAAATACGGGGCAAGCTAATTTGATATTATAAAATATTCTTTTCACGGAAACGACGTTAGAGCTAAATGGGGACCTTAATCTTATTTTCCAACGTTATGCTGTTCAGACTTATGCAAAGCTCTCAAGCAGAATGAAAAGATAATGGGAGTCTTCAGCTCTACGAGAATTCCGCGGAGATTCGCATAAAAGTATTGCTCAGTCGTTATTTTATTTTATTTGTAGAAAACTTGCTTTGACCTATATTGGATGTACTACATACTTTTCAGATGGTAAAATTTTTACACACAGAGAAATTCATCGTCAAGTTATACCCAGGTATCACAAGCAATAAGGCTATTCTATACATGTACCTAATCATCACCACTTGGTGCTGATTTCTTTGGTAGTGTGACGTATAATATAATTATCATATATTATGTGTTTTTAGCCAATATCTAATTGACAATGGCATAACATAATACCCTGACAAGAAATCTAGGTACTACTAATCTTGAGGCTTAGTATCATAATCATATTTCAAACATTTAAAACTAAATAAATATTTTTGGACATTTCACACAGCGCCGTCTAACCCCAAACTGAGCAAAGCTTGTACTAACCAGATAACTGATACAATACTTAGATACTTTTTGTTTGTAAAAATATTCATTTGATATTATACTTATAGACATGGAAGAAATATCGATGTTAATTACATAAATGTTTGTTCTAAGTGGGAATCGTTCCCACAATCTATAATTCAGAAGGCAGGCTTACTACCAAATGAGCTATTGGTACAATAAAACTGAAACGAAAATCTGTATTAGCTTCCTATATTCAATACCAGGGCTGGTATGCAGAGGCAATTCGAAATCTAATAAAGCCTACAAATAATACCTTTGTAGGCTTAACTAACTTTTTTTTTTCAAAATTAACTCTATAAATTCTAACAGACTAGTTACACCATCTTTCGTCTCTTTGGATCCAGCTAAATATTCTAGTAGCAAAAAAAGGACAAAAGCTGAAGTAACTAATCCGAGACTAATACCCGTTTATTAATAAGGCTGTTAATGTTTAATTGCACTTGACTTTTCCCGTTCTATTTCTAATTGTTCTAAGTTCATTGTGATATACTTGTGATACGAAACTTAAAACTATGACGATAAAACAAAAGAGGGCCATATATTTTTACATATCTTAACTTTGACTCCCAAAAGAGCTTTTGTTACGTACACTTTGTTCGAAACAAAAGCCAGTGCAGTGTTGAGAAAGGTTATTCCCAAAGTGATGATACGTGTACAAATGGGTTTCTTGTTTCAGATGGTACAGGTATGTTGGACTCGAAATAACTAGAATAAAGCTGAAAAATAATAAAAATCATGTAACAAATTACTGCATAGAAGCTTAAAATAATCTAAAAAAACGAGTATGCTTTAGACCACACGACTGAAGATAAACTTCTTTTTGTAGTTTAAATCCATCTATCGGCCGGTATAACTTTATTTTTGCTTTGTTTAAAATTAATTTAGCCGTCTTTACAATAAAAAATGGACATTTTGCTGAACATACCAACATAATCATTTCTTTTAACTTTGTTATGTTGACAATGAAAATTTGCGTGAACAACTTTCAACTTCCGTTCGCCTCGCCAGCTTACTTCTCAAGTCAAGCG
The DNA here is from genome assembly GCA_905220475.3 of Ennomos fuscantarius. Lineage (NCBI taxonomy): Eukaryota > Metazoa > Arthropoda > Insecta > Lepidoptera > Geometridae > Ennomos > Ennomos fuscantarius. Next base: position 6,057,954 of record HG992033.1, read on the forward strand.
TGTTTTCCTTTTTAAAAAAAGGTCTTAGGAAATTTGGATTTTCCACACTAAACTTTAAACGTTAATATTTGCTAAGAAGTAACATTTACCATTTTATTGGTACCATTTGTAAAAAGAAAAATTCATATGCTAAAATATGTTACTTTAAAATTAGACACCCCATTTAAATAAATCATAGTGATAGTTTATTAAAATGAACCCAACTAGAAACTACATTTATTTGTAATACTAAGTATTTCTTTTATTATTAATTATTTGTACCATAAAATTGAAAAATCGACGCGTAACGCAACTTAATCGCCATATTTATGCTGTAATAAACATGCTCCCGTTGAGCTTCGTCATCATCTTAACGACTTGTATCTTATTTCATTGCATGGCTGAAGGGGCGACGATAACAAACGATGCTACTGTACCATACCCACATAAGCTTGGTCCCTGAGTCCGTGATAGCGACTGATGGACTGTATATAACGCCCATAACATGGGTATGCTATGTATTTAGCCAGTGTCAAGTAATTGATAATTTCTGAAGTTAATTTATATTAAATATATATGTGTCAAGTCAAGTCACAGTCCAAGTCATCAAGTTAAGTCATAGTCTAGTCTAGTCAAGTCATACTCCTAGTAAAGTGGTGGCAACTTTATCAGAAGCTTCTGTTTAGTTTTGGAAACAACACGTAAAGAAACGTTACGTCACCATCATTATACCACTTTCCCACACTTATGCCTGTAATCCAGCACTTAACGGATAAAATGCCACCAACTTTATGCACTAACACTGAAAATAACACAAGTTTTGGAAAATAATACAATGCGGCGAAGCGATCTTTTTCGTTTTCCCCCCAAAACTCCAGCTCTAAGTTCGTAGTTTGTTAAACTCGTGTCAAGTCAACATGCCACATACTGTACGCTCATTGGGTGAGACAGCCGACGAACAACAGGCAACCAATGAGCGTTCAGTATTTAGTCTGCCAAGGTGACACGAATTTAACAAACGTATACGAGAACCCGGGGGAAAGTGTCGCTTAGTTAAGTAGTATTTTAATAGACTTTAGTATACATAGGCATTAAAGAGCTAAGTTTCGTAGTATTATTTCAGTCATTATTTTGCAAGAATTATTTACTTGAATTTACTATTATTTATACCAATTAATTTTTCCTAAGCGTGTGACTGAGTGACTGATACTAAAGAGATTTGCTGAGAGTTTCTTATATTTATTGCTTAGAAGTCTACTTAAAAAATATTTATTAAAGTTATCCTTTTAAAATTAAACAATAAACGTGAGTGGGCCGCAGGAAGTTATGGATTATTATCGTCTGTCCCCACGAATGTCCCTCCCTCACACAGTGAAAATCGGTAAGAGGCATTGTTTATAATGAAACAGTCTAAATACACAGTTTCGTAAATTTTTATCCATAGAGATCCTACCAAGCATAAAGTTTTATAGCACATTCAAAAGGGCAGATATCATGCAACTTTATCTTCTGTACTAAAAGTATAATGAAGAATCAGATTTAGGCCATGTGAATGATGCTCTAGTGAACGATTAGATCAGACCCTTTAAAAGTATGAATAAGGAATGATTCTCAGCAGTAGGAACGTAAAAAACGAATATTAATGTGTATAGATTAAGTTCTAGTGTCAGTCGATATCGGTCGATTGGATAAATAAACCACCTACAATTCCTTTGTTCCCGTTTCCTCTGAGGCATAAATATTAATATCTACGTTATAAGTAGCCAGCAATTTTTTTTCTATTACTGTAACAGTTTCATTACAAAAATTAAAGCCTTTTGAGACCTGAAGAGTGGAATTTTTAAAAAGGTCTTTTAGTTCACTCTGATGCCGTGAAAGGAACACACCTTCTAGATATTAAGTCTATAAGATCAGTGGTTATAGGCACAGCCCTAATGTTATCTCTGCTAGATATTTAGTCACTTGGGACAAAGCCAGAGCCTAGCTTTGATAGGCTTGCGTTATACCACTGCCTCACCTAACGATAAGTAACGACATCCGATAACTTTCAATTCAGAGCAGCATCAACACTTCATAATGATGATAATTCATTTTTGTATGTCAGCTGAAAGGGCTTATAATGTCATAATTAGTAAGATAATTATATACAAATGTTCTATTTCGATGGATCATTAAAATTTAAAATTCATGGCAAGTTTTATGATTTCCTATCTTAACTGAGTGTTGTAAATGCGGTGACAACTAAATGGCTTCCTCAGAATGTAATAAAACAAGTTTTTGATGTAAAATAGATTTTACATCAAAAACTATAAAATGCACACTTTGCATTTTAACTTTTATATATCAATATATACGTACCTATGCAAAATGTTTCAAGAATATCTAGAATTTGTATGGAAAGTTGTTTGGACTTAGAGATAATATTCTAGGTCTGTAAATATATGTAGGCAGAAGGGGTTGTGCGTAGGTTGCAACCTATAAAACTATAGGCCTCCAGCATGTCCACACCGTGCCGCGTCCGGAGCAAGAATCATCTGTAGTACACCGAGCGCTCCTTTTATATAGCCAGATGGGTGGGGAAGCGATGACAGTTGACGGTGTTGCCACTGTAATAAATTTAAATGCTGCCACAGGGTAAATTACGGTACTGCCCGCTGCGCAAAGAGTTTTCAACTGGACGTTGCCGCCGTCATATACATGATATATTAAATATATTTATTTGTAAATAAATTATTACAATGGAAGTAATATCGATGTATGGTAAGAGATTCATTTAGATTTGTAATTATGACAAATCTAAATGCTTGCATGTGTTAACGACGAAAATAGTACTAGACTAGACTATGTACATTGGAATAAGACCATATTTTTGTATTACCTATTTCGCAAGATAATATATTGTTTAATTAATTTTCTACTACTGCAACCCATGTTCCGTTCCGTTCAAAAGGAATACGATACTAAATTGCTAAAACCCAGTAACCTTTATTTTATTACTCCCGTTCCGTCGATCGGTGTGAAACAAGTTAAATTAGATTACATTTACCTCGATAACTATTTTAACACGAACTGATTTCTGTTAGGTTACTCTCACGCCTACTACGAGTTAAAAATACATTTAAAATAAATACTTTAAGAAATAACACTTCTTTGGGATTTATAAAATTAGATTTGGACTGTGAGTACATAATGTAGTAACGAAAATTCATTGCTTGATTCTGAAAACTAGCATCTAATCTTATCGATATTGAGTAAACTTGATAAAAAATGCGAACGATGTGTCAGCTATTTAGCCCTAGCGCTATATAGACATATCGAGATTTAGCCTCAAAGCGTCATACCTGCTATCTAGCCATACGTAAATGGAGTCCTAACCCATAATAAATATTGACGCTTTTGACATTTTCTTATTAGATTCCGTTTTATAATATTGTGAAAATCTTTTGATACCAGATAATTTTATTTGATTTATCTATACACATTTAAAGAAAAAAATCGATAATCCTACAGCGTTACATTTTATACACATATTGTCTATGACGTTAGTTTTGTTGTTATTACTAACATATCGTAATAGTTGAACCTCTAGGAGAATTAGCACCCGCAGACTCAGGGTATCCTACTGTTCCTTCAGTAGTAGGTAGCTAGTGACTAATAATATGTTACAACTCGTTTGAGCAAATAAATACCTTTTTTTCTTTTCCTAATTATTGAGTAATCATTATAAAAAATAATATTAAAGAAAACATTGAATTGCCTAATTCAGTGATGCGCAAGATTAATGAATTTGCACATCGATGTGGCAAATCGTTTATTTTTCTCAATTCTATTCACATCCCGTGATTCGGAAACTGTTTGTTATTACAGTCTTGGACATTGTTTAGTAAGACTACAGTCTGTATGTCGATGTTTATTTACTCAGTCAACGCGACGTTACTACCGAATCGCCAAGATGTTCGCTGGCGACCGAAAGAACCGATGTGGTATTTTTATCGGTAACTATAAATCTTATTGTGTGGGCAGTTCAGAAAGCAGTGTTTATTCTATGCTGGATTTTAGCCGGTTTCCATAGACCACCTAACAGTAAGCAATGAAGCATATCCAAATTTAAACTATAATGCTCAGATTCAGAGACGAAAATAACATGGCCGCTATCCATTGTTTATACTCTAATAGTTGGTACGATTAGTAATCTGTTGCACCTGGCAATAATTTAATGGACCAACATGTTGTAGTCTGAGCATCATTATTTTGTGAGAATGGATGTGTACGGTGTGCAAAAGCACAAACAGGTAAGTACATACGTAGTATAGTTTGCATGTCATTAATAACAAAAATTAGACGTGATATACCTAATTAATGGTGAAAACTCGCCTGTAAGATATATTATGACAGGTTGAATTACGATCTAACATATAGATTATTAAAATATTTTCTGCTAAAGTGAATGTATCCGTATAACGTATCATGATTTTAACATAGTATATTACACAGTAAATTTAGCCCCCGGTTTCTCGTACGTTTGTCTAACTTAACACACCAAATACTGTACGTTTATTAGTTAATGACAGCCGATGATCAACAGGCAACCAATGCGTGTTGTGTTTGATGTGTTAATAATAACTATGGGTTCACCTGGCATGGATTAGATAGGATTAGTTTTACGCCTCAACTTCCCTTCCCTTCCATTCCCTTCCATTCCCTTCCATTACCTTCCATTCCCTTCCATTCCCTTCCATTCCCTTCCATTCCCTTCCATTCCCTTCCATTCCCTTCCATTCCCTTCCATTCCCTTCCATTCCCTTCCCTTCCCTTCCCTTCCCTTTCCTTCCCTTCCCTTTTCTTTCCATTATCTTCTCTGAAAAAAGGATGGTGCATGGGATGGCAAAGGATAGAAGGTACAATATTATTTGATTTCGTTACTTATATTTCACAATTCACAAACAGTACATTCTGCTTAGAGTAGCTGTTAAAATATAAGTATGCAATATTTCTGCCAACGCTACATTTCATAGCCACAGCGTGTTATCACTCCGCCCTCCCGTAGAGTCACGACATGAGGCACAGTATTATGGGATTACCAGTGATGCCGCGCAGCCATTGGACTTGGGCCATGGGCTTGTAGCTATTCCAGAAATACCTACATATTGTTAAACAAGCAGAGAAAAACGTAAAAAAAAACTTTTGGGGAATGTCTAGAGCTATTTATAGAATTATTCTGCCGTCTAGAAGTAGTGTATAAGCAATGACGGGTACTGTAGCTAATGAAATTACTATGCAAATAAGACTTTATGACCTGATCTCACAGTCTAGAAATCTTATTACTAGACTACACTGATGTCTCTTGATGACGTGATTAGTTTCGTATCACGCCAAACTTTATAATTTCGAATACAGGCACTGCGATTGTTATGGGAAGCCGTAACACTTAACTTTAAGTGAAAGTCTAGCTATTTACGCCATCAGTTTACAAAGGATTTATTTTTTGGTTGTTCCGTTCCTTATTCTGTTGTATTAATACCGATGTATCCAATGTCCAAATCCTCCAGCGGTTTCACCAACAATTTACCCGTTATTTTTATTTTCGGATATTCTATTTCATGCTGGTCTATTTGACATTTACAGTATCGTTTTTTGTCCGTCTGTTTGTAATGGTTCGTGGAAGTGCAGTGGGATTATTTTACTGGGACAGTATAAAGAAATCCGAAACTATAAGATGATACGGAAAAAATGTCGTAGAAACACTATTTTTTAAGGATGGGTGGAGAGCTCATGCTTTAAAATAAAAACTGAGTAGTTTTCATGGAAAATGAGAAATTGGTTCCGAAGACAGTTTTCCCGTATCTCCTATAGTTTCGGATTTAAATAATGCCCATACTGTCCTAGTTTGAAAAATCATACTGTATATATTTTGTCGGGTAAGACTATAAAACGCGACGGGAACCGGAAAATATGACGGGTACTAGTGTAACTAGCACCCGTCACATTTCCCGTTTACTATTTCAATATTTATCAATCGTAAAATTCTGTTCATTTTATACTAGGTATAGACACTGTAGTTTACAATTCAAGATAGAATAAAACTAAAAATAAGCATAAAAAATATCGGAGATATACCTTTATGACAGAAAAAGTTCCATAAAAGAATAATTTCCGAATAAAATTATAGTAGACATGCAATGACGTAGGCACAAAAAATAATATTGGATGTGTACGTGTTCTGGATTACAGATTCAATAGAGCATGTAAGACGTGGACTGAATGGTTACTTACTAAAGGAAATGAGAACCAAGGCTTTTTTATTGTTTTGCCGTGAACGTTTATTACGATTTTATTCGATAGTTTTTTTTTTTTCAATGTTTTGGCTCTACACTACACTACTGTATATTTATGTGTACTACACTATTGTGTATTTAGCCAGTGTCAAGTTATTAATAATTTATCAAGTAAATGATATTTCACGCAAATATGTGTCAAGTCACAGTCGAAGTCATCAAGTCAAGTCATAGTCTAGTTAAAATCATACTCCTAGTAAAGTGGTGGCAAGTTTACTTGAAGCTTCTATGGAGTTTTGGAAATAACACAAAAACAAACGTTTCAGCATCATTATACCATTTTCCCACACTCACGCCTGTAATCCAGCACTTAAAAAATATAATGCTACCAATTTTATGCACTAACACTGAAAATAACACAAGTTTTGAAAAATAATACAATGTGGTGACGCAATCTTTTTCGCTTTCCCGCCAAAACTCTTTTGTTGTGTTTATTATTGTAAAGAAAAGATTCTTATAGTACTTTCAGATTGATCCCATAGAAATTTTATCAAAACTAGTTCAATTTTTTTTTCATTCAACTTTTGGTTTTGAACAAAATAACTGAAAATAATACATACATGATAATTTCGTCCAAGTATTTCTCAGTGCGAAATTAAGGCAAATTAAGTTATTTTTTTAAGGGTATTATTACCTTTAGGACATCGTTGATACTCAAGTCTGTTTTGTATGAAACTTCAAACTATTTGGGTCAAACCTATACACACGTATAACGTAGTTACATACGTTACAAACATTAGCGTTAAAATGTATGTTTTTCATGACTTTTACGATCGATGTTACAGAAACTTAAAACCGAGAAACAATCATCAATTTTGTATCTGAAACACGATTTACGATGGCATATACTCTTAAACATCTACCAATTATTGAGAGTTACTAATTGCTTTTTATTTACAGTAATTTTAACGTTAATTAAAAATCCCTTTTTAATTAACGTTCTCTCTGACCTACTAACATAGTTACTTTTCAGCCAACTTCCAAAGGGGATTCTCAATTTAGTTGTACTATTTTTTCGGTTTTTATTTTGCTTCATATCTGCGTCATTTACGTCACCTACCAGTTTCAATTTTTTTATTTATTTATTTTTGGGTGACCAACAGCTTTTCTTACATCGCAGAATCATGTTATGCATTTGGAAGCCAATTGAAGGTTCTCACCTCTAGCGGTATAGTAGCACTAATGCTTGAGCACGCAATAATGAACACCTGATTTTACAAATAATATTTTTTTAAGGATATTCTTTCAGATTGGTACCATATTACATTTTATCAAAATCAGTTTAGTATTTTAAGGGAATAACATTTTTGAGATTGAGACTATAGACTAGAATAGATCGAAAATTTAACAAAAACATTATAAAATCTTCAGGCTTCAAATGTGGCACCGGTGATGGAAAAGTTGAGAAGAAGAAGAATAGACTTTGGGTCATTAGCCGAGGGCTGAAAATCATGTCACCAAAAGAGTTTTGTATTTTTGAATATGAATGTTGATGGTAAAAAAAGCAAAGGCTGAAAAAGTGTAATTGCAATGTATAAAAAAAATTATATGTTTGCTAAAGGAGTTGTTGAATTGACATCTGACAGAAATGAGTGAAAGAGAAAAACATGTTGCACCGACCTCATTTACATGGGACAAGGATAGGTGGATGATGTGATTTTAAATTGGGCTTCAGATATTAGGGCGATGACCTCCGCCTATAACCCGTGACCAAATCACACAAACAGCAATCAATATCGTCAGTATTATCTTATGACGATTTACTAGGTGGTAGGACTTTACTGCAAAGTTCGTCTAGGTAGGTACCACCGCTTTGCCAGTTATTCTGCCGCCAAGCAGTAGTGCTCAAGCACTGCTATGTTCCGGTTTAAAGGGCACTGTAGCTAGTGAAATTACTGGGCAAATGAGACTTTATGATCTGATCTCACAGTTTAGTAATCTTATTACTAGATTGTGCTGATGTCTCAGGATGACGTGCGCAGTACACTGTCACGTGAAACTCTATACTTTAGAGTTCCGAGTGACACTGCAGCTGATATGGGCAGCCGTGTCGTTTAACATCAGGCAAACGGCTAGATTGTCACGTCATTCCTTAACATAAAAAAATGACGTCATAATTTCATAATCTTTGGGTGAACGTCAAATTATATGTCAATAAGATATATTCAACTATACATGACAAATAATTTCGAAGGTTCCTATAAACAACGTATATATAAACGGCTAAACATCACAGTATTTTTACGCGAAGGTATTAATTGAAAATAATGTCTTGTAATTTTAAACCACGTAAAAAAACAAGATAGTAAAGTAAACCACGGGGAGTTAATGGACAAAACGAGTGAGCTAAAACAGAAGGTGCTTCGTGAAAAAATAAACCGTGAAAACTCTAGCAACGGCGTGAAAATGTACGTACATTTAAAACATTTTTAGCATTTTGTTTACACATATTCTCTTGTCAGGGTTTTTCACTGTCAATCTTAAACAGAACTATCTATTTTTACACGGGATTTTCGAGGTTGTTTAAATGCATAGTCAGCAACTGCCATGTTATTTTCAAGACAATCGTGCTATTGAATCTATTGATATAACCAAATATTGGTTTTGTCTATTGTTATACTTGACGCTTCTGTTACGTGATCGTTTTTAGATTTTTTTTTTATCCGTGACTACTTACTTGTTAAGTAGATTCCTTTAAGGCCGCTAATGTCCTTTGGTATAGATGGCGTTGTGTTGTTTTTATTTATCACTAGTGACGTCATGTTCGGCTGGAAGACAGTCCGACATATCTCCCAGATACCAGACTCGCTCCATAACAGGTACCTCCCCACCAGGGGCAGATAGATTCCTGAAAACAATTGACAGTGTTAATGACTCTGTAATGACCATACCTGGCTGGTTGCCAGACTGTTTCATAGTAATTAATATCCATCACACCAGTGTTAACGTGCCAAGCTAATCCAGGTGGATTTATTTGTTTGATGTAACGAAGATTTGAGTGTGAATGTTGCGCGAATTGTAAAATAAATATTATGGCGTGCAGTCGCGTGCAGACATAATAATTATAATGCTCTGGACATGTTTGCGTTTGCATATTATATGCATGAGTACCTATATAACTTTCATAATATTTTAAAGATAATATACGTATTGTATCAAGAAGATTTCTTCTCATATTTAATTTAATTGAAAATACTTTGCTGCGATGAAAACATTAAGATGAGAGAAGAATAACAATGAGAAAGGTCGGACTAGAACAAAAATTTAAAATTTTCTAGTTTATTAGTTACTCAAATAAACATTCGATTTTGCAATTTTGTTTGTAATAAATAAATTCACGAGAGAGATATAAATATTGTTATTATGTTATATACACACATTAGGAAAATAGTTTTGCATCAATAAATCGGTGGAGGGCGCTGCAGGAGGTCGTCTTAAATAATTGAATATTGCTTATCTACGAACGTCTTACGAAATTTATCCAATAGGCACTCACTGTATCTAATGAAATAAACTTAGCATAATAGTATGAGACTTATCATGGCAGTTTTCAGATGACGAGAGCAGTGGAATGTCACGCAGTTTTCTAAAATGCTGAAAGACTGATGCCAAAGATCAGACGAGAAATTTGCTCTCGTCATTTAAATTTTTTACGCAAAAAATAGGGACGTAGAATCAGGTAACTAATTAGCCATCCAATCAACATCATTAAAAGTTATCACTGACGCGTGTCATTTATAGGTATATGAGAGGTTCTAATAACGCGTACTGTCTTATAAGAAATAACTGCTCCATTCTAGGTGGCGTATGATACTCGGATAGTAATTTCATAATGTGTGTAGGGGCTATAACCGGCTGCACGGTTTGGGCTTCGGTTATTAATAATTACAAATGCTTGGCAGTAAGGGCATTGGCCTTTGCTCTATTTCTGGTCTCTTCCTAACCTAAGCGAACCATGCGTCTATGACATTGTGTATTCACTGTACATTGATATTTATACAATTTTATTAACTAGAAACGCTCAATAAGCTTTGTATAAAATATTACAATGATTTAAAAAAACGATAGATAGATTATAGAAAGATAGATAAAATTTACAAAAAAAAAAACAAAGTGCTTTAGACCACACGACTGAAGTAAAACTTTTTTTAGTTTAGCTCCATCTATCGGCCAGTATAACTTTGTTTTTGCTTTGTTTAATGTTGATAATGAAAATTGTAAATTGTGATTATACCGGACATACCAAGATAATAATACAAACATTTAAGTTTGTTATGTTAACAATGGAGATCTACGTTAACCAACAACTTACAACTTCCGTTCGCCTCACCAGCTTACTTCCCAAGTCAAGCGTGCGCAAAGAAATTTAACTTCAATAATCCCAAAAACCATTTCAATTTTTAATAAAATGCCCCTTAGTTTTGTAAGATTTTTTAATTCATAAAACTAAAAACAGTACAATGCTATATAAATAAAAATAAAAAGCTGTTTCCTAACAAAATCTGCAACTTCAACTAACATATTAGGTTCAGCGTAATGTTCACGTTCAATATACGCGTTTAGGTATTTGTCGCTGCCAGACTTGCTCATTAACCAGTTAATCGAATTTTAAATAAGTTTCAGCCGTTGTGACTCAATTACGTGCGGCATTTAGGTGCTGCTGTCGCGTTCATGTTAATTAGTTTACTATAGCAATGTCGATTCGTAACCCAAGTAGGTATTATAAGGAGTTATAACACGAATACTACCGAAAAATTAAAAGTAATTGACCGAGCTAGTGAAGCTCTAAAATTCGAATAAACAATCAGGGGGTACTCAATTTTAAACCAGAATTTCTAATACAAAAAAGTTGAACATGATTATGTCAAGATAAAAGGCGAGTAGGTCTGAGTTTAGAACGTACTACTGTGACAAAAAGACATCAATTTAACGGCCGATTTTTATATTCGTCTGGAACATTCAGTATTGGGTAGATAAGTTTAAGACTGTAATTCAAAAAGCTGTTCTATAATATTACGCTCAGAAAACTATACAAGTATTGTTATATCATATATTTACTTTCAGTATCTTCACCTTGAGATGGAATCAAATATGATACAGGACTGGACGGAGTTAGTGTTTGCAGAACTAATGACAATAGCTAATTTCAGAAAAAAAAACTTTACTTCCTACTGGATAAATGTTACTATTCTGTAAAAGACTTGTACTTAGAGATATAGATTTATTTGACCAATTCAATTTATTTAATCAATGTTTAACAATAATAACTATAATTGCTTAATGTCATTATTAAATACTGACACAGTTAAATTAAATCCAATTACGAATATGTGTATGCCTGTACTAATGGGCAGAATTTTGTTGGAAGAGTCATGTGCTGATCCACAATTGCAATATGGTAACCCAAAATTCTTACAAACAAATTATTTCATTTCATGTGTCTATTCCATTTCGGATTTATTATTTGCATTGTCACTTACCGTTTCCCGCTCCTATGTACACCCATTTTTCAGTGCAAACGGCAATGATCCATATGAACGTGGACAGTCCAACGAGGACGGTACACGCGAACAAAATGCGCCGTTCTAACACAAGAGCTTGCAGGAGTGGCCGCCTCTCTGCTGTACCCACTGATGATGCAGTTGACATCTTATCAGTCTCCATCTTTGACCTGAAACAAAAGAAAAGAATGAACATCCGATTCCAAAATTTGAAAAAATGACCCATATGTCATAAGTCTTTATGCTGCGTAGAATAAATCGTATTTACACTGATAACTGAAATTCAAACACGATGATATTTTTTATATACTATAATCATACGTTCACATTCCACTTAATCCAAGTAGCTACTTCGAAATGTTTTCTGCAGTTCTGGCTAGAATCTAATATTGTACACGCTGGTCTAGATATATACACGGTGGCATTTAATTCACTCTTTTCCTTAAATGTATGTACTCAGACCATGCTATAGGATATTTGTACAAGGTCAATAAAAAAAAATTGATTTTGTTTTAGTATTTAGTGCGTCTTAAAATAACTGAATGTCTATTTACGGTACACAGAGCGCGGGCACCAGTTGAGTGCTTTGTGAATGTTTCGTAGGTAATTAAATACTTGCTTTGTTCAATGTCACAAGGCTTTTCTTTAGAATTTAAATTTAATAATACCTAGATTTAAGTTTTATTTCATAAGTACTTTTTTATTTAGTTATATGGGAGCATTCTATAGCATGGGCTGAATACATACATGAAAGGAAAAGAACGAATTAAATTCCACCTTGTATATATATGAGTGTATGTATATGTATGAGAGTGAATAGGTATCTTCTAGGCAAGCGTGTTACATCCTAGACCGCATCGTTACTTACCATCAGGGGCGATAGTGGTCAAACGCAAGCCTATCAAACAATAACAAAAAAATATACCCTTTACTGATTAACACTGTATAAGAGTGGATAGCTACTCGGTGTTTTATCTTGCCCATTTTTAACACGATAGAAACAAAAAAACTCCCCCCTGCCCTCTCTCCCACCTTCTTTTATTAGTATGAGGATAAAGTCTAATTGCTCTAACCGAGTAAGTAGCGTGCCGCCCAATCTTCTGGCAGAATTGCAATGCTGATTCGTTGTACCAAATGAGAGCCTGCATTATGTTAATTATATAGTAATAATAAATGGTAGTTATATCCTAACTCGAATTGAATTGAATTGAATCTTAGTTATTGGCTTCTGCGACAATTTCGCCACAATTTCGCCAATGTACTATGATAGACCATCAAACGAAGGAAATTGATCGGTACTTTAAAGAATTTGGCCGTTGGAAATAAGTTTCATGTTGTATTTTACACTGAAACTAATCCGAAACAAATACATTATTATTAAAAGTAAGAAAAGCAGACTGTTAAAATGGCAATAAAAATATATCAACTAACATTGCAATTCAACGGGGCAATGCTGCCAGCATGTTGGGTACCTATGCTACCTTCTGGTAGTGGGCTTGAGCATTTGGACTGTCTATAGGTCATCGCGGCCAGTATATAGTCCAAATGTTTCTTTTTTTTGTAGTAGGTAGTTTTTAATATTAGTTATTAAATCATTGTAGTATTTAGAAAATAAAGGCAATTTGCCGTGTTAAAAAAATTGTAAAGTTTGAATATCTATCAGGGTACATAGACGAAACGCAAGCAACATCACATTCACACTTATATTATAAAGACGAAAGTTTGTATGTGTGTATGTGTGTATGTTTGTTACTCCTTCACGCTCAAACGGCTGAATGGATTTGGATGAAATTCAGTACCAAGATAGCTCATACACTGGATTAACATATAGGCTACATTTTATCCCGGAAACGTGAAATTTTCCTGTCGGATGAGCAAATAATTAAAATACTTTTTATCCGCGGGTGAAACCGAGGAGCGCAACTAGTAAACTCATATAGCGTAGGGAAATAAGCCCGCAATTAGTATTTATTTAGTACTTAATCTAGTATTCAGTAGATTATATACTAATTATTAATAAAATACATTTATAAGAGAACATAAAATGTTTGAAATATAAATATACACGTACACCTCAAAGCTTTAGAATTTCACAAAGAATTTTATTACTTTGCAGACTTGATGAAGCGTGATTTATCAGAGATCTCGAACTTGTCTATTCACTGCGATTGCATAATGGCGGTATCAAGAAATTGAGTTCATAGAATTTAATATTAAAATTCTGGCGTTGTAAGTACAATATATCCTAGATTACGTGCCTCTCAATCTGTCTTAATTACACGCTGCCTATAATGATACGCGTTTATGTCACGGAATGTCGTAAACACCTCATGTCATGTCATGTCATCTTCCGAATTTTTTTTTTGTTTTATGAGCCGGGCGTGTTCAAGAGAAGAGTGAATAGTCACTCTTCTCTTGAATACGCCCGGGTCATATTTAGCCGGAAACACAGACGCTGGCAGAGCATTCCATTCCTTAGCCGTTCTAATTAAGAACGTTGAATCAAATCACTTGGTACGAATGGGTGGTATTTCGACCACAAAAGGATGGCGCTTAGCCGAGCGTCTAGTAGTCCGGTAGTGGAATGGTGATGGAGAATGAGATCATGCATTTCTTGAGCGCATTCACTATGGTGTAATCTGTAAAAGACCGACAGACTTGCCACCTTACGTCGATGTGCTAGGCTCTGGAGCCTTTCACCAACCAAAGTGTCGTCGTCAATGAGCATTCCGTGAAATAAGCTCATATTATTATAGGCAGCGTGTAATTAAGACAGAGTGAAAGGCACGTAATCTAGGATATATTGTACTTTCAACGCAAGATTTTTAATATTAAATTCTCTGAACTCAATTTCTTCCCCGTTTAATTGCAATGCTTATTAAATATGTCTTTTAATTATGTTTTTCTTCAAATATATTTGAAGAAAGACATAATATTCAGTGGTATGTTGTCTTTAGTTTTTTCTCTATCAATTTATTTTTATCTACATGGTTTAGTTTACTAATTTCATCATCACCAACATTAGCCTTAATACGTTCATTGCTGAATGTAGACCTCCTCGTACAGCGCCATGGCGGGGGTTTGCCAACGAGTATGTAACGCTATAGGGTTTGCCAGGGTCACATTACTTGACAGGACCTTGGTTGCACTAAATTATAATTAAGATCGGTTATAAGGAGAGCGCTGCCCTGGACATAACCTTGCGGCACACACGGGAAGAATAGGGGTGGGCGTTTCCTTGGGCCTGGGAGCAGTTAAAGATTTCCAAATTTAATTTTTTAATCTCCATAGTTATGTACAAGTCCTACATGGCTAAAATGTTGAATACGAATTTTTCAAATTGGTGCGCACTTTTATAACAGATATTTTCAAATCGTAACTAATTTAGCCATGACATTGGAAGCTGTATAAAAATAGCGTTTGAAAATTAAAGTAGTTTACAAACACCGCTCGAGAGCCAAAAAAATTATGACCATCGAGGCCTGTGTCTGTAGATTTATCAAAATTACGAGAATACCTTACTGGCGGCATATTCTATATGTTTAAAAAAATAGCAGTTACGCTGTAAGTAGGTATGGCGTATTTTGTTTTATTTATAAACCTAAGCAAACTAAAGAAAGTGACAAGTTTCCGAGACACCATACTGACAAACAGATTTTAAATGCAAAAATATTCGTATTTAAAATTAAAAAATATGTACGTATTTACATACGTATTTAAATGTAATTTTTTATCATGATTAAGACTTGTGTAAACAATTAACAATTTAAAAAAATTACATTCTCTACATAATTTATTAAACTATAAATTAATTTGGCTAGATGGCTGCAATCAATTTGTAACTGTCTTTAATTTTCAAACTAACAATTAATTTTCCGTTGCTATATAAAACACTCAATGTTGCTATATAAAACACTCAAATGACGAGCTGGAAGATATCCACTGCTCCCCTATAAAACGCCAATTTGGAAGCTTTTCATAAGACCACTCTTGGCAGGCGTCTTGGTATTGCTAGATTTTAATGAACATAGGAAAATGCTGCTGCCCTTTTACTGGACGTCCTCTTAGCCACCTCTTACAATACCAACGGGAAGAAATGAGGTAGTCCTATACTCACACTAGGACCACACAGCCTAAGAATTTTAACTGATTTTATTTAAAATATAATACTTATGAATTCACGGCTAGCTTTATTCTACAATATTAAAGTTAAACTATTTCAACAGAATTGGATTAGCCTTAAAGATGAGCGAAGGGAAGCTTGGCTTCCTCATTTATTTCGGTCGGGAGATAATGGATGTGACGTCACATGGTTTAAGAGTTCACACTAATGGGGCATGGCATCATCTATTTGAAGATTTTAGTACGCGTTAAGAAGACGAGCAACCTATTTTCAATCTGAATATATACTCATTTGACCGCTATCTCACCGAATAGTAATAGCATCACTAAAATTTCTCTGAAGTGGTTAGGAAGTTAATATAAATACTGTGCATTTTATGTGCATTTATTTATAACTCTATCTTAATTGAGAGGTATTGATCTACGAGTGCCTATAGCTTTTTTATTCATTTGAAATATATATACGTGTTCTCAGACGGCGTTGCTATCAGACGAAATACTGTCGTGTTGGAATAATGATGTTTATTTGTATTTAAAAAAATACGTAAGTATTAAGGTATTTAAGATCTAATCAAATATAAAAAAAAATGTAAACTCGTACGGCTTAACCACAAAAGATTTAAACAAAGCTAAAACAAGTGTTAAACCACTATTTTGTATTGTTAAACACAATATTGACGTCTGTCTAAGCCTTGTTTATGTATTTGTGGTAACAGAGGTATTGTTCAGGCACTAAATTACCAATTTTATTAAATCTTTCCGTTTCTAGAATTTCAAAATGAAATATCAAATAGAACAACCATTCTCTGGTTTTCCGTTAGGATCCTTTCGATGTCGTCACGGCGCAGTTTACGATTACATATTTTACATCAACAATAATCTGAACTATACTTGTTTATGTGAAGAGATTCAGATATCAGTACAAAAATGAGAAATAATTTATTAAGATTTTAGAACTAATTTAGTTAGAAAACGATTATTATCTTAGTAACATTGAATAAAGTGTGAAGTAAGCATTTGTGGCAAAATTTATTTTTATGGGTACTAACTACGCTTTTTACCTGCCAATATTTAACGTAAATGTCATAAGTAATGACACAATAAAAAATTTGGTAAATACTTCACATTTAGTTTTCCGTGAAATATTTTGCCAAAATATTGTAATTTATAAAGTGTGTTAAAGTTTAATTAACGGGAAATAGAATCAAGCCTCCACCAAGGCCTGTAAGAAGGAATTAAGGAAGGCTCGTTTCAATCATATTGTTCGAATAGGGACTAAACTTGCTTCCTACCCAGCGGGTAGTAAGGCTTTTTGGTCCCTAGCCAAATCGGTTGAAGCGAACTTCTGTCGATCCTCACTGCCTCCATTATTGAAACCAGACGGATCACTGGCTCACACTGCAAAAGAAAAAGCAAACTTGTTTGCCACTCTCTTTGCAGAAGCTTCGCGTTTAGATACTGCTAATGAGGTACCTCCCTGCTTTCCACAATGCGGTGTTTTCATGCCGGAAATACGCATACGTCAGAAGGAAGTACTAAAAACATTACGCAGTCTAGACGTGAACAAAGCCAGTGGTCCCGATGGTATACCTGCAATTGTACTTAAGAGCTGTGCACCCGAGTTGTCTCCCATTCTAACACGCCTATTTCGCCTCTCTCTAGACACCGGAATAGTCCCTATGAGTTGGAAGCTAGCCAACGTACAACCTGTACCTAAGAAGGGCAGTCGTGCTGATCCTGCCAACTATCGACCCATCTCAATTACCTCCATTCTCTGTAAGAGTATGGAGCGTATAATTAACAACAAGCTCTTGGCATACCTTGAAGACAATGATCTCCTCAGTGACCGGAAATACGGATTTCGCCGAAACCGGTCCACTGGGGATCTTCTCGCGTATGCCACTCACATATTGAGCGAAGCCTTAGAGATGCATGGAGAGGCACTTGCTGTATCTCTAGACGTCTCTAAGGCATTTGATCGGGTCTGGCACGACGGTCTTCTGAATAAGCTTCCATCTTACGGACTACCTGCTGGTTTGTGCACTTGGATATCAGACTTTTTGAGGGAACGATCGCTTAGAGTAGTTCTTGATGGCTGCTCTTCCGATCAATTAGCTATTAATGCTGGTGTACCTCAGGGGTCAGTTCTTTCAGCAACACTATTCTTACTCCACATCAATGATTTGCTAAAGCCCGGTACCTTTGGGTATGCAGATGATAGTACTGTTGTTGAAAGATACACATCCAGTGCCCGAGCCAGTGGTGACGACGTCCGGATTGAGAGAGAGGCTATGGTTGAGCGCATGAACCTGGCTTTGAAAGCCGTGTCCGATTGGGGCGATGCTAACTTGGTTAGGTTCAATGCTGCAAAAACACAGGCGTGTTTATTCACTGCTAAAAAGAGCCCACTCCATCTGGCTCCTTCATTCCGTGGTGTATCTGTAAGTTTAGGAAACCATCTTGAGCTTTTGGGTGTTGATCTCACGTCAAACCTAAACTTTGGATCCTACATCGAGTCCAAAGCCAAAGTAGCTTCAAAAAAACTCGGCATATTGTCCAAGGTAAGGCGGTACTTCACACCTGGACAGCTTCTAAATCTGTATCAAGCACAAGTCCGATCGTGTATGGAGTACTG
The DNA here is from genome assembly GCA_905220475.3 of Ennomos fuscantarius. NCBI lineage: Eukaryota > Metazoa > Arthropoda > Insecta > Lepidoptera > Geometridae > Ennomos > Ennomos fuscantarius. The sequence goes on from HG992033.1 coordinate 6,076,526, forward strand.
CTGCCACCTGTGGGACGGGTCTGCCAAGTACCAGCTTGAGGCTCTGGACTCGATTGAACGGCGTGCCAAAAGGCTCATTGACGACGATGCTTTGGTTGGTGAAAGGCTACAGAGCCTTGCACATCGACGTAAGGTGGCAAGTCTGTCGGTTTTTTACAGATTACACCACGGTGAATGCGCTCAAGAACTGCATGATCTAATTCTCCCATCACCATTCCACTACCGGACTACTAGACGCTCGGCTAAGCGCCATCCTTTTGTGGTCGAAATACCACCCATTCGTACCAAGCGATTTGACTCAACGTTCTTAATTAGAACGGCTAAGGAATGGAATGCCCTGCCAGCGTCTGTGTTTCCGGCGAAATATGACCCGGGCGTGTTCAAGAGAAGAGTGAATAGGTATTTACTTGGCTAGCATGCTACACCTTCGATCGCATCGTCACTTCCCATCAGGTGAGAGCGTGGTCAAATGCTAGACAAGTTTGAAGTAAAAAAAAAAAAAAAAATATTATTTATTAATTTAATTACCATTACTAAAGTAATTTTATACAATAAAATTTTGTGTTTTTAAACAGAATAATCCACGAACTTATGTGATTTAGGGAAGAAAAAAGTATGAAAGAAAAATAATTTATTTGTCACGAAAATTTGCACCATTTAAAAACTCTGTACATTTAAATAAGTTTACATATTACAGTAAATTGCCATTTGCCACAAACTGGTCCCAACTCTGCAAAACAGTACGATTACATGAGAAGAAAATATTTGAGTCTCGTACACCTATCAGGATACCATACGTGACTAAAATTTTTGCTTTACATCAATACAAATCTGTGGAACATTTGGAACAAAAAATCAGCATAATAATAAAAGTTATAAGAAAACTTCCTAAAGTAACTTTTTAAATTAAAATAACCACCGCAAATTAGTATCTTTTCGTGTTTATTAGTGTTAAAACATTTCACCTACACCCACGCCTAGCATATGTACACATTTCTGTTTTCCTAGTCAATCTTTCGTCACTCTAACCAGAAGTCTAACAGAACGAACGAACAGATGATCACGATAAATCTGTGTTTTACACTGGAATTCTATACCGATATATAAAGTAGACAGTATAAGGCAATTATTGCATTACACATTGAAAATAACACCATAAAGTGAAAACACTGGCAGCATAGGTGTTAAAATAAGTAGATTCCATCACATTACCAGCTTTTAGAGAACAAAACCTCGCAATATTATTTATGCATGAGATGATTTACTAGGATTATACATCAAACATGATGATAAACAGGAATTACAAGAGTTTTAATTCAAAGGAGGAAAATGGCACACATGCGCATGCAAAAAGTTAGATACGTTAAATTCAAATTATAAAAAAAAAATTGTATTCACAGCTTTCTCATTTTCCTATATTACCTATACCTATATCGCAAAGGAATAGAACAATTTACCAGCGTCTCTGTTTCTTTCAAAATGTAATAAAGTAGTGTTCAAGGCAAGAGTGAACCGGTATCTTCTACACTATAAAATTTGACAATTTTATATATACAAAACATTATTATTATTTTTTTGGTATGAATCTGAAACACATCAAAAAAGTTGTAATTCAAAAAACCCAAAAAACAAAATTATGTTCTTGCGAAGTTGATTTTTTGTCTTCACAAAATCATCGTCACCGCAACGCACTACTGTTTTCGTACACGAGATACGCCGTACGCTAGGGTCAAAGCAAGGAAAAGGCGCGATATACTGTCACTTCTGACAGTTATAATAATAATAATAATGTAAGTGATCTAAATTCTGTGTTTTATTTATGACCCCTTTTTACCTATAATATTACTCTTTTTCAAATAATTAATTATAGTTTAGGATTATGTTTATATGTAAGTTAATACTAAAAACCTCCGGGGTGACTGACCTCACTGATTATAGAGGTGGATTACAGAGGTATTAATTTGCGTTGACTATTGCGTATATATTGCGCCGTTTTCTAAACAATTTTTGGACGGTAATAATAATCTTGTGAAATTTATAATAATCGATTCTTCTATAATAGATTCTGAATAAACGACTTTTAGGTTTATAACATACTATTGTTGTATATAAATAAATAAAAATTGTAGTTTCAAAACTATCTACGCCAGGGCTCTAGCCATTTACCTATACTATCATAAGACATGAAAGAAAGATCTAAAATAGAAGGTAAGATAAGGCACATAGATTGCTTAAAAACCCGAATTTTACATGATGATGTAGTCAAAGTCACTCCGTGCAACACTCTACTATAAACAAAGCTTTTCAAGTATTCATGGCTACTTACTCAAGTGTTGAGAGTCGTAATGTATTAGAGACGTTTAATCGAAGTATAAAGAGGGTGGGTGACGGGGCGACGAGACGCCTGGCGTCGCCGTCGTTATAAGACGGTTCAGACTGTTTACAGATGGTATTGAGGCCAGATATAGTACAATACATAACTGTATAGATTGACCAGAAAACTTAAGTTTATTAGGTACTTATATTTTTTTAAATGTTAAATGGAGCAAACAAACATACGGCCCACCTGATTGGAAGTGGTCACCGTAGCCTATGGACATCTGTAACACCGGAAGCGTCACTAATGCATTGCTTACCCTGTAAGACTCTATATATATAAGAAAATGAGGAAATAGTTACATTATGACTGGCCCAATAGCTCAGTTGGTAGTAACCCTGCCTTCTGAACTGTGGGTTGTGGGTTCGATTCCCACCCAAGACAAACATTTGTGTGATGAACATATAAGTGTTTGTTCTGTGTCTGGGTGTTATATGGTATTATGTGTATGTATTTACAAACAAAAAGTATTTAAGTATTGTATCAGTTATCTGGTTCCCATAATACAAGCTTTGCTTAGTTTGAGGCTAGATGGCGTTGTGTGAGATGGCCACACATATTATTATTATTATAATAAATAAATTATCTAAATATATATAGGTAACTCAAAGGTAACTGACTGACTGACATAGTGATCTATCAACGCACAGCCCAAACCACTGGACGGATCGGGCTGAAATTTGGCATGCAGGTAGATGTTATGACGTAGGCATCCGTTAAGAAAGGATTTTTTGAAATTCCACCCTTAAGAGGGTGAAATGGGTGGTTGAATTATTTTCCCATAGGCCACGCCGGGGGCGAAGCTGCGGGCAAAAGCTCATAATAAATATATTTGTACGTTCGTGAACATTTGAACGCATGTTCATAAAATTGAAATTTAAACCTGTAGCTTGAAACAGTACCTAATTAAATATGTCAAATAAAAATAACCTGTAAATACTGCATCTTGTTATATATAGCTTAAACTATAATATATCTTTTTTTTATGTTATTGAATGATGTGACGAGCTAGTCGTTCACCTGATGTTAAGCGCCACGGCCGCCCATAACAGAACAGTGTCACTCGGAACCCTAATACATAGAGTTTCAAGCGACACTGCACTGCACACATCATCCTGAGACATCAGCACAGTCTGGTAATAAGATTACTCGACTGTGAGATCAGATAATAAAGTCTCAATTGCCCAGTAATTTCACTAGCTACAGTGCCCTTCAAACCAGAACACAGTAGTGCTTGCACACTACTGCTTGGCGGCAGAATAACTGGCAAAGCGGCGGTGCCTACCTAGACAAACTTTGCAACAAACTCCTGCCACCTAGTAAAATCTTACACAAAGTATTCAAATAGCTGGAATTAATTTATTTTGTAAAATAATTTAAAAAAAAATACAAATAAAATCTCATTAAAATCAATAACAAATATAAGCAATTCGAATAGGTTTAAAAAAATATTAAAATTATCATTACACACCTGTCTTACTAGAAAATGTTACTTGAACCTTATCAACACTCAATATGCTGTCTCGTTTTTGCACGTGACATTTAACGTATCAAAAAGTTGACGGGACATTTTAAACATTGATTACAGTCAATTGTTTTTGCTCTAATGTTTGGCGGTGATTAAATTTGACTAGTCATGTTAAACCTCCTTTTACTTCACCGATCATACTCTTGGTTTTAGCCAAGAAAAGCATTGGTTTTAGTCTAAAGGATATAATCTTCTTGGTTTTAGCACTACTTCCAAAGGTTCATGACACGGAAACATGAAACGGACATTGGCAGAGTTCTGATAACTAGCCACAAAAGCTACCAAGAAGTCAAGTCAACTCAGGTCTAAATTAAGCCTATCATTTTAGAACTATTTTTAATGGTTGTATAGATAATATAATTTTGTTTTGTTTCAGTATTTTAGATTCATGTAAGAGATTCATAGCTTTTTTTTTTGAGGGGAGGAAATGCCCTCGCACTTCCCTGCCACCACCCCCGTTATGTCTATAACTAAACAATAATCTCGATTATAACGTCTGCGAATAATAATTACTATACAAGTGTAGGCACAATAAACGTATTCATTACAATCTTAGGTCATTATGGAAGCTAGCCAAGCATTCGTAGGTACTGAAGTATGAAATGATAAACAACGAAACAGTATCGAAACTTTGTACGAAATGAACGATTTCAAATATATTTATACACAAAAATTATTAACACTGTCATTGTACAACATTAGCAATTGGAATTTACTTGACAAGCGTACTATCTAAGAATAAAATATATATAACATTAAACATCGAAACTCGTGTACTGTAATAGAAATATTCATTTTATTTTCATACACAGTGAAGTACGTACGACAAATATATATTTTAAAAAAAAACTAGCAGCTTCTGAGAAGTACGCGCTCTGTCTCTTCCGAGAGTAGTACACGGGCTCGGAATGCTTTCTCTGTTTATGACGTGACGTAATCTTTTTATTTTCTATCATAGATAGCAAACAGTCTGAATGGACAGTATTCTTTTAGACATTGTTATAGTGGTTATATGCTCTTTGGACATTGTCAGTTCAGTTTTTTCATCATCAAGAGATGCTGCTCGCGTAACTTTTGGTTGTTATTCATAAACTTTACCAACCATATGAATAGTTAAAAAATCCTGCAAAAGTATAATTATAAATTCTTATACAATTATTATAATTTCTAACATATTAGTTTTATCACATTTATTAATATAATTATATAAATTACATATCTTTGTGATAGTTACGCATTACAAATATTTATGTACCTCCATTCAATTGCATCCAATTAATCTTTTCTGAGTAGGTCTTTAGATACAGAGAATCTTAGATAGGACCAAGATCTGCGTATGTGATTGTTGGGCATTGTTATTATTATTATTATTAAAGTTGCACTATATGGTCTATGTTAAGCAGTGGACGTCAGACATATGATTACGACGATTCGGTTTGATAAACTTCCCTTAAATATTGCAAATGTCTAAAAAACTTGAGCATAAGTAAGCATGCAATATCATGATACCTACGAGTAATAGGGCGTGACTTTGGTCAACTAAAAATGTTTTAAAAAGGACAACGTATCGTTTAATAAATTTGCAGAAAAAATTAAAAGCCGGTTACGTCATGGACTGTGATATATGACACTAGAGGTGTATTACCATTTATAAAAATAATAATATGCGGCGCATAGCTAAGCATGTAATATTTTGATATCTATTGTCATGTAATGTAATGTTGTGTGGTGTCCTGAATAAATGTCTTTTCTTTCTTTCTTTATTACGTTTTTACAAATGATAGCGCGTCACTTTGATCAACGAACAATACTCTATAAAGACTTCTTTCCCTTTAATACACTTTCTGAAGATTCGAAATCTCGACGCGTCGCGAAGTTCAATTTTATACACTAGGCGTGTATTAACGTTTATCTAAATATATATAACTAAAAGGTGGCTGACTGACTGACTGACTGACTGACATAATGATCTATCAATGCACAGCCCACACCACTGGATGGATCGGGCTGAAATTTGGCATGCAGGTAGATGTTATGACGAAGGCATCCGCTAAGAAAGGATTTTTCGAAATTCCACCTTTAAGAGGGTAAAATGGGTGGTTGAATTATTTTCCCATAGGCCACGCCGCGGGCGAAGCTGCCGGCAGAAGCTCGTGTAAAATAAATAAACTGCAAATAGCAACTATGCAGTCTCATAATATACCTACAAGTATAATCTAATTCACTGTCGTGTAGTCATTACCAACTGAAATGTGCGACATGCTACATTACTCAGTAGTGTTTACGGAGTTGACATTTCTAATGGTAATCAAAAATGAACGCGTGACTAACGCAAGCTTTATCATGGTTAGCTGTTATTAAATTTTGTAGATGGTATTTTTTAGTATCAATTTATTTACAGAATGTATTTACTTTGCTCAGTTGTGTTGGTTTTAAGGCACTTGAAACTCTTGAAAGCCAGTTCCCAAACTTTATAAGTAGCATGGCATCACTTTGGTCCATATTCTCATCATACTTTCAGACAAAACCATCCTCACCATATTGCCATTGATTTGGAGTTATTGATAATATTTTACTTGATGTTATAATTGAAGGGGTGAGAATAAAAAGGGTTTAACTGTTTTTTTTTTTTCACAAAATGACTAATGGGTATCTTTGGATTCAGCGTCAAATTATCTTTAATAATACATTCTCCTAATAACAAAACGAGGCTTAAATCTCGAGATTTTGAGTCAAAAATCGGTTTATCTGTCACAGGAATACAGTTCACTTAGCACAAAAACATTATTATATTTATTTTATTATATTATGTTTTTACAGTAATTGTATGAGTAAGTACTATATTTAGTATTTTAAAATAGAATTAAAACATTTTCAAGCAACTGAAACTTACATAAACCTTTTCTATTACCTTATAAGCACTCTACATTACAATGGCGCCGTTGACATTTAAAGTCAATTTTCTCGAAACTGTCAATTTGACAGTTAAACCCTTTTTATTCTCAACCCTTCAATTATGACAATAACGTTCTTACCCGATCTGTCAATCAATCATTAAATATTAATTTTTATAAACGAGAAAAGTGCCTATATTATTTTAAGAAACTACTATAATAATATAACAACTACTACTAAATGCTATTAGCTACACTACTACTAAAAAGTTACCCTATAGGTACTAGTTGCGATGACTTTTAAATAGTCCAAATGCTCCAGCCCACCATCAGTAGGTAGCGTACCCACCATGCTGACAGCGTTGCCGTTGAATTGCAATGCTGATTCACAGTACCAAATAAATTCCAGCAGTTTGCTCAGTCGTTGCATCTACTAGGCGCATTGATAAACTTTGGAAGACGCGCTTATTGGTCTTATCACCAAATGGCTTAAATATGTACCAAGCGATTTGACTCAACGTTCTTAATTAGAACGGCTAAGGAATGGAATGCCCTGCCAGCGTCTGTGTTTCCGGCGAAATATGACCCGGGCGTGTTCAAGAGAAGAGTGAATAGGTATTTACTTGGCTAGCATGCTACACCTTCGATCGCATCGTCACTTCCCATCAGGTGAGAGCGTGGTCAAATGCTAGACAAGTTTGAAGTAAAAAAAAAAAAAAAAAAAAAATGTACCGCCTACCAATTTTTTTAACGATATTTCATTTTTTTACTAGAAGCAGCTTACTGTTTCACCCGCACTTATTCATCCAATTTTTTAACACCACATTGGACCCCTTTAGTGTTTTAAACAACCCTTTCTTTAACCATTACCCCTACGCTTTATAAGAAAGATATGCTTCAAAAATCAAGTCTTACATCTCGTTTGAGCTTATATATATGTGCAGTCGCTCAAGATAAAGCTTTTTGTAGATATTTGGTAGAACATCCAAATGCGTTTCTCTACGCTGATTCAGTGTTTGATGAACTTAAAACGTAGCCACGGAATAAATAGTTTTTTAATGTTATCTCTATTCTCCGGCACCAGCCGCTGAGTCGAGTCCACATACCAGTATTTACCACTCTACAGCTTTAGTATCAGTCAGGTTAAATTAATTAATAGCCATGTCCACACCGAACCCGAGCTCGACCACCGCAATATATGAACCAAATTAAAATTAAATCAAAAAGATTTATGATTTTACAATTAATTAAAATCATACTATTCTCAACTATATTAAATGTGTGTGTTTGTGTGAGAGAGTATGTGTATGTATGTTTATTAATCCTCAAGGTTGAAACAACTGAACGGATTTTGGTAAAACGCGGGACAGGGCCAGTTAAATTATTTAGTTATACTGCATCTTAATTAATTCAGTGGGTAATTAGCTGGCTGTTAAATGATTTGGCAAGCGAATCCAAACATCAACCATGTAACTAAATCTCTGCAAGTATTCAATGTAAATATTATTCTGGACTCTACTAATTACATTTACCATTACATTGCAAGAGAAGATGCCGAGTGAATGAACGGGTACTTGTTTCCCTAACATTTAAATCTTGAACTACTCACAATACTTTAATAAACTGAATATGTATAATCAAAGCTTAATAAGCTAAATATTGGAGTAAATGAAAATAATGTAAGTACGTTAAGACCTAATGTTAACGTAATTTTGTGATTCTCGTATCAGTGAATTTATTCTTAATAAGAAATAAATATCTTTAACCAGAGACCTAAAGGTTACAAGTAGTTTTTATGATATAAGTAGCAAACATGCATACGGCCCTCCTGATTGGAAGGAGGTCATCGTATCTTGTAGACGTTTGTAACACTAGACGAGTCAATAAAGCGTTGCTGGTCTGTGATAATATATTTGATCCTCCTTTTAAAACACTGCATGGGAGTTTTAGCGGGAAAACGAAAAAGATCGCGTCACCGCATTGTATTATTTTCCAAAACTTGTGTTTTTTTCAGTGTTAGTGCATAAAATTAATGGCATTTTATTAGTTAAGTGCTGGATTAAAGGCATGAGTGTGGGAAAGTGGTGTAATGATGATGAAACGTTTCTTTTCGTGTTATTTCCAAAACTACATAAAGGCTTCTGGTAAAGTTGCCACCACTTTACTAGGAGTATGACTTGACTTGGACTGTGACTTGGTTGGACACAATATATGTTTATGAAATATTAACTTGAAAAATGATCAATTACTTGAAACTGGCTAAATATACAATTAGTGTGGAGCTAAAACAAAAAAAAACACTGCATGTTTTGACTCTGGGCAAAATGTTCAAATATTGAGTCGTAATATCTGTGTAGTATGTGTATGCTAAGATTAATTAGATGTACGGTTAATTCCGATAAGATAAACAAAATAGCATTGTTCTGCTATAAAACACGCAAGCGTTTGTATCGCTATATTTAAAGTGAATATTTTGCCGCCAAATTTTGAATAGACAGAAATCTGCCATGGTGTTCCTTTTACCACAAACGCAGCACTATAAACTATAAAGGCTAGAGCTTTTAACAATATTTTAACAACTTAATTATTTGTGGATGAAAGAGCTGCTCTTTTACCTTAGCGAGATGTATGATGGTAAATAGTTTTCATGACGTGCGTGATTGCTTGTGCCATAAGTTGGTGAAAGTTATCTTGCAGGTTCTAGATTTATTTTTTTTTTTTTTTCTTTCTGGTGGTGCTGTAGCAGCAGATCAACCCTATTCTTGTAATATCATTGAAGTAAAACGATAATAAATTTCGTTGTGATAGATTCGATGAATTGTGAAGTTGCTCACATCCCTTCATCGAAAAGAAAAGAGCTAATAATCTTTAAGCGGCTGAACAGATTTAATTGAATCACTGCTTTTAACAATCTCAATCAGATACATTTAAAGTCAAAGTCAAAAGATTTATTGCAAATAGGCTTATTTTAGCACTTTTACAAGTCAAAATTATATGAGTACTTAAAATTAAGTTATTTCACTAAGCATATAAAATTACAAAGTGCTTATTGTCAAATAATATATAGCAAGCCCATTACAATATATAAGTTTGAAAAAAAAAAGCAGTTCTCTTTCTCACTACTGGTGCAAGCAATTCGGCTAAATGCAGAACAGAAAACTTAAGTTAAAATCAAGTAAAAACTGATATCAACTCAATCATTCGGAACAGACATACGTTACAGTCAACACTCGTATATTTAGGTTGAAGGTTGATTATTTACGTTTAAAAAATTAAAAAGCTAATACAAATCTGTTTACAATTTTTTTATTTTACTGTATGACATGAAGAGCTACTCATTAACCTGATGTTGAACGTCACAACTGGTGATAAAAGTACGTTTTATATTATCTATGGCAATACTATGACTTTAGCCTGTGGTTATGTCAAGAGCAGCCGTGAAATCACTTGGCTCAGTCGATACGCAGTACTGATATGAGAGCTTCCGCTTGTATCGTGTTATCTGGTTATCCACTTGATGGGATAGCCGATATGCTTTCAATTTTATTAGCTCAGTATTTTGTACTGACATTGTACGATTACGTGTGTAACTTATACAGGGAATAAATTCTTTGTTTCCAACAAACATATTACATATTTTAATTATTTCGTAAGTCTCTTTGGCAGTTCCCTGGAAAGAACTACTCATTAGATAGATAGATAGATAAGTCTTTATGATCTCACCAATGAAATTTACAATATGCAGGAATAAAATAAATCTTACTCACTAGAAAAATAACGGCTAAAACTCACGTCAATTAAAAGTAAAAATTACTCCGACCAGGTTTTGGAAATATTCGATGTCCTTCTTCTGGGAAACAGTTACTAAGCCGTTATTTATCTTACAAAATGTGTCATACTCACGATAGTTTTCAAACTAAAACTTACTCACTAGTGTAACAATAAGCTATTAGCGATATAATCGCTAGTAGCGATGTCTTCTAGACAACCTTTGCACGGAAAGTAACAGCAGATAAAAATAATATGGTATTTTTAATTTATTTTTAATTACTTTTAATTAATTTAAAATTAAAAGAATTACAGATAAATAGAAACTATTACAAATTACCTGATAAATATACCTACATCCTGATACTTGTATATTTGTTGCCCATTGTTCCTCACTTCTTGTAAATCGTTGTATTCTTCGTAAAATGTTGACTATGAAAGGGTTTATTTATATATTGAAACTTTTGGCTCTGCAGTTCCTTTACAAAATCTAAGGGAAACAACCAAGACTAAAAATTTTACCACAGATCCTTCATCAGTTTCTTTGGAGGAACTACTAGTGCTACTAAAACTAGGAACTAAACTAATATTATTAAAGCCTTGAATCAGTCTTTAAAGTTAAGTAGTAATTAGAACAGGGATTTCGTTTTTTTAATAAATAACACCTACAGCTGTGAGTATGTCGTTTTGCGATAGATCTTATGTCGACTTTTTAAGTCTGTTTTTTGTGTATGTCTCAGTGTAAATATGATGTTGCCTCTAGAACTAACGATACAGTTTTGAAAGTTATTTCATTGACATAAAACTTTTATTTTTATCTTTTGGCTTAGGATATGTTTTACACAATAGAAAATTATTCATTATTATTCATTGATACTAATCTTCAAACATGTGGATATGAGAATTTTATAATTAGATAGGTACAATGGGTGGTCTTATCGCTAAGAGAGATTTTTATCTTTGGGCGATGTGGCCGCACGGCGACAAAACCCTATTCTTTTGTTCATGAAAAAAAAAAACTTAACTAGTACCTACCTACAATACGATTTCAAAATTTCCAAATAAATTATTTTTTTGATTTTTGCTTCTTTGCTTGTTTTGGTAGAGAACAAGCTGTAGCACTCAATTAATTCAAATATTATATGTAGTGTTTCTCCCTTAGATTCCTCAAGAATTTACAATATAATTTTAAACCTACCTACAAGTATGACGCATGATTTTAAAACGTATTTTTAAACATTATCAAAATAAAGATACTCAAAGAATATTACAATGTTTGAATGGAGTACTTAAATACCGACCTATCAATATAAAAAAATTAAAAACATACCTTAAAATTTACATCACCGTTGTAAATCTAAAAGATTTACGAAAACAATAAAACTAACACAATAAAATAATAAATAAAAGCAAATACAACATCAAAAGCCGAAATACAGCGAACATTAGCATAATGAATCAACTAGTAAAAATACTGACCTGTTGATAGAGACGGGAAATGCTGCCAGATTCCACGCAGAGATGCTATCATGAACATTTAACGGCTCCGTTCATCTTTCACGCTGATTATGTTAAACACGAACACTTAATTGCGATAGAATTAACATTTTCTCCGTCACAGTAATGGAACGATCGGGAAGTGTCAAGGAAACGCGAGAGTTGAGTGCGCGGATAGTATGGTTCGCACCGCCCGGCTGTAGGGCGGGAACTGGGCTCGGAAATGCTGCCACGATGCCGTCGGCTCTGCGACTGAACTGGGCGGCTAGCCTGTTGCCCAGCAGCTCGCTGCATCCACCAATAACGGCGCACGGTGGCGTCACAAACTTTACTTTTATCTCCGCGAACTTTTAAAATACACTCCTGAACTTTTTCGTTAACGCGTTAACCAAAATGTGGTGAAGGTTATGCGTAAACTGTTCCGGATTATTAATTTACACTAAAGTAGCAAGTGATTCCAAGACTTAATTTGTTGCAACTTCATTTCTAAGACAATTTAGTTACTGTTTCTGTATCGTTTAGATAATTTAGCCAGAACATGTTTTACTATTATAAATATCAAAGCTGTCCGTACCTACCTATATAAAACATAGTTTTAAAGGTTTTATACGTAAATAATATTTTTATTAAGATCTTCTCGGACATAATAGGTTGAAAATAAAAATTAAACAAATAAGAAGCTCAATAAAAATTAAACATAGAATTTTATTTTTCTGTCAAACTGCTGTCATAGTTGGAAACTTGGAGTTAGAATATATCAAGCAAATAATATTATCATTGCTTTTTAATTAAAGATTTGCATCGTGTTCTCATCAAATTAGATAAACGGAAAATACTAGTCTATCACAATGTTGTAAGTACCATTTCGCAAATAATCTCATTTTCTCATTGTTAGGTAGCTTTCATCTATGTTGCATGAAGTAGGCATAACAATAATGATGACGCCCAACGATCACATACATTGGTCCTGGACCTTAACTAAGATTTTCAGTGTCCTTGAGGACACAGGGAATCCTAGTTATCTAGATCCTAGGGACCCATTAATTACGAGGATCCACTGGCCAAGTGAGAATTGGTGGATGATCATGTTCGAATTTTATGATTTTGAACATGCCGGTTACATCACGATGTTTTCCTTTCACCGTTGTAAGAGTTCAAATTCCAAACATAATTTAAAGATTAAAAATTTAAGACGAAATAAAATTTAAGAGAGTTTTTCTCTTATCTTACATTTTGATCAGAATGTTTCTGATTCCGTTGAGTTTTCCTGTTTATCTGTTTTACTTGTTTAGCTTATTTTAGGGTAAGCTTGTAGCACTGCGTGAGGTATATAATATATATCATTTTTGAACAGGAGAAAACAAGAAGAACCAGATCTGAAATTCTCCGAAAAACTTAACATTTTCATGGCGGCTCACTGGCGAGGATTTTTAACATTCATTACTCCGATCATTTTTCTGCCATTAGTTATACCTACAGATACCTGTCCGGCAAGTTATAATTTTATAATAACCTAGTTGCGCCCTTTGAAAAATTATCTAAGTGGAGATAAAGTCTCTAAAAAAACTCTAAAAAGACAATTGGAGATAATATTCCAACTCTTATACTCAACCGCTAAAAGTGAAATCCCAGTTCAGTCTATCCACCGACTCTAAATGGACTACATGACTCTAATCACCATAATTTTTTAACACATTATCACTTGGCTCCAAGTCAAGAGTCTTTATATAATACCTATGGATAAAGTATAGATTCATAACTATTATGTGCGACCAAATAGTGCATACTAAGTTGCACCAGACCAAAGGGCACCACTGAGAATTTAATTTCTTTGTTATGGTAATATTTTTCAGAAATGGAAATGGCATGCATTTGCCCCTTTTTTAATGTTTTGGCTCCACACTTTCGTGTATTTAGCCAGTGTCAAGTAATTGATAATTTATCAAGTTAATGATATTTCACGCAATTGTGTCAAGTAACAGTCGAAGTCATCAAGTCAAGTCATAGTCTAGTCAAAGTCATACTCCTAGTAAAGTGGTGGCAACTTTACTTGAAGCTTCTATGGAGTTTTGGAAACAACACGAAAAGAAACGTTTCACCATCATTATACCATTTTCCCACACTCACGCCTGTAATCCAGCACTTAACGAATAGAATGCCACCAATTTTATGCACTAACACTGAAAATAACACAAGTTTTGGAAAATAATACAATGCGGTGACGCAATCTTTTTCGCGTTCCTGCCAAAACTCTGCATTTACCCTGTTAGCCATTTTATTTCAGAAATAAAAATGGTTTACTCTGTTAATTACTTTACAGAAATGGAAATGGCGTGCATTTTATCCGTTAGTTATTTTATTTCAGAAATGGAAATGGGTTGCATTTACCCTGTTAGTCATCATAGTCTTCTGGGTAACAGAATGCCTTCCCCTGGCTGTAACTGGGTTCCTGCCAATTGTTGTTTTTCCTTTGGCGGAAGTGACAAGCACGGCAAATGTCACCAAAGCGTATATTAATGTAAGGTCTCAATATATATTCAAATAACTTCCAAAAAATATATTTGCATGGATTTAGTATACCACTTTTACATACACATTCAATAGATATGCTTTTATATTACATACACAGCACACGTGTAAATTTAATGGATGTAAGAAAAAAAAGAGAGGAAAACATTTTTTTTGTTACATGTCTCTTGTAAAGGGCCTTACAAACAATGGTTAATAAGCAATTAAACGAAAATGAGACAGCGTAAACATAATTAAGGCTATTAGTCCTATATATATAAAAGTATGTACAAATCTGAGGAGCACTACACACAACTGGGCACATTCAGTTTTTTTTTTTTTTTTTTTTTTTATATTAGTGAATGATGTGACGAGCTAGTCGTTTACCTGATGTTAAGCAACACGGCCGCCCATAACAGAACAGTGTCACTCGGAACCCTAAAAGATAGTTTCACGCGACACTGCACTGCGCACATCATCCTGAGACATCAGCACAGACTGGTAATAAAATGACTCGACTGTGAGATCAGATCATAAAGTCTCATTTGCCCAGTAATTTCACTAGCTACAGTGCCCTTCAAACCGGAACACAGTAGTGCTTGCACACTACTGCTTGGCGGCAGAATAACTGGCAAAGCGGTGGTACCTACCTAGACGAACTTAAAAGTTTAATGGACCTGTACGTATCAACTTACATCCAGTCAGATGAAAGCAAATTTTGCGAGTTATGCAAATTTCGCTCATTACAATTGCTTGATCAATTATTGATTAATTAATTGGACATCACATATTCTTGTCACACTAAATGCACAACGACAAAACAGTTTTCTGATCATCGCCATCTTTTATCTCCTATTTCTACCCTTATCTCATTTGAATAGAGTCGGTGTATCATGTTTTTGCCTTCCACTTATTTTCGTCAGACATCATCTCAACATTTTCTCCTTTTATCTAGCATGTCATTTTTTACGCGCTCCGTTATCAACGTCTCATTCAAAATTCTCCCAAAATAGGACACCTTCTATAAAATAAAATTATATCCATTGAGTATTTATTGTTTCATTTGGTGATTCGGTGTAACTGAGTTGACTGACTTTTGTATTGATTCTAGGACTCGGTCTTCATGTTTTTGGGCAGTTTGATGCTTGCATATTCCGTGGAGCAGTCAGGTTATCACAGACGGCTGGCATATTATTGTGTTCGTACCATTGGGTACTCTCATAAGAAGTGAGTTAAATTTTAATAATTAAAATAAATAGATACCTTGTATTTACGTAAGTACTTACATAATTATAATATTATGTATGTGGGTATTTGTTAAGTATAGAGAAAATCACTAATAATATATCTCTAAATATATATAACTCAAAGGTGACTGACTGACTGACATAGTGATCTATCAATGCACAGCCCAAACCACTGGACAGATCGGGCTGAAATTTGGCATGCAGGTAGATGTTATGAAGTAGGCATACGCTAAGAAATTTTTTTTTCGAAATTCCACCCTTAAGAGGGTGAAATGGATGGTTGAATTATTTTCCCATAGGCCACGCCGCGGGCGAAGCTGCAGGCAGAAGCTCGTTTATCAAATAAATTAGAGAAATAGAATGGTTGGCGAATGGGTTTAATATTTTACCCGTTTTGATTTTGGGATCTTTCCGCTTTCCGGGATAAAAAGTATCCTATGTTAATCTCGGTAATGTAAGAAACCCGCGCACTAAATTTCATCCAAATAAGTAAAGATGTTTATGCAAGCACTACATACAAACCTCCTACCAGTATACACAGTTGAACTTTTATATAAATACACACAGGTGCTTTTCGTGGTTTCTCCCTTGTGTAAAAGTATCCTATGTTTTAATACAGCGTATAGGCTATCCCTATTCCAAATTTTATCCGAATCAGCCCGTCCGCTGTGACGTGTAGAGGGAACAAACATACACAAACTTTTGCCTTTTTAATATTATTTGTGAATGAAAAAGTCCACTAATACGCTGCAGCTTTTGGAATGGCTGGAATAAAAACAAGTTTGTCGCGTAACTGAACATCAGGCGCACGGCTAGCTTGTCACGTGGTTCATTATCATAAAAATCTTAAAATACCACTCTCGCATTCTTTATTTATAGTCAACTAGCTTCTGCCCACGGTTTCGCCCGCGTGGGCTATCCTTCAAAATCCATTAATATTTCGGGATAAAATTAACTTAACCCTCTTAAATTAATAAATGGCTGGAGTCTCGTGCGTGCATTGATCTCTCATAGCGGTATTGTTAGACTAAGCATTATATGACATTATATGACAATATCACATATTCTTGCCAATTAGCTACTACGTGAATCTTTTTACGGACATCTATTGCCCGGTCCTGAGTTCCATACATTAAATAGGGCAAGGGTCGAAAGAGGCAAGCTCCATCACCTACGATTGGTATGATGGTATGACTCACCATTCCACCATTAATATTTATTAACTCTAGAACCGTGTTTGTACTAAAATAATCAAATATCTTACCTCTACCTTATCTCAAATTTACAGCGGGAAAGCAATTATTCAAATCTAACGAACTTACAATCTAGAAATTTAAAAAAACGCAACTATCATTAGCCTCAAAATAGAAATACTTAAATCTTTGTGTAAAATTCTGCAAAAATTACGAAGGAAAATCTAGAATTACAACCATGCCAATCTTGAGAAATCACAAAACTTAACTATCAAAAACCTAAGTATATGAATAATACACAATGTTAATGATCAGAGTACTGGTCATGAATATTTCGAAGAATTTAAGTCGTCAAAAGAAAGCAATGTTACAATATTTCGATGAAAATCACCGGCTGCGCGAATCACTTAAGTAACCTTGGTGTGAAGCTCAGTGGTGGGGGCCACGTAGTGGATCACAACAGTGCGTATGGGGTTTTGCCTTTCAGAGCTGACGCACAGACGTCTCATCCAATGCTCACCAAAACAAATTCGTATAAGTAGTTTATTTTTCAATAATGTAAAGGTCCCATAGTCTTGAATGATGTAACTTAATAATCAATATGTATTTGTTACTAAGAAAAATAAATAAATTTGCCAAAGAATCCTTATGTTAGTAATTTTAACATAACTAACAACAACAAGCTAAACTACCGAATAACGGCAATTTGAAACAAATAAATTACATTGTAAATATCCCGTTAATAAACAAAATTTTGGTAAGTAATATTTATTTTATTTTGAAATATACAACATATAAATTTAATAATGATAGGGTCCGTGTGGTTTTTAGAACAATTATTATTGTCTTCACAAACTTTCATTCCCATTTTCACCGCTTAAATTAAACATTGCCAAAAAACCCTTCAGAAGATGTAATCCAAAAAACGCCGCGACCCGTATCTATCTATTTTGCGTGTTCTTTACAGATTCCAAATTTCAGTATGATACTGTAATTTTATATGAAATTTCGATACAAACATTAACAATTTTTTAACCCTCTTAAGTATTGAATTTCAAAAAAGTAAAAGGTACCATTTTTTTATTTGTATACTTGTTTGTATGTGTTAAGTTTCAAAACGATACCTACGTCACGAAATGTAGGTTTTTCATACAAACGTTTTTTAATCTTTTCACCCACTTAGGGGTTGAATTTTCAAAATACCTTTCTTAGCACGCGGTTACGTCATAAAAGGTAGCCACCCTTCAAATTTCAAGTCCACACGTCTTGCGGTTTGGGCTTTGCGTTGTCAGTCAGTCAGTCAGGACAAAAGTAAATAAAATAAATACTACCATACTTTATTGATGAAACCTTACATTAACGTTGTATATAAACTGTCTGATAGCAATTGAATGTAGCAAGCTTTCATTCTTATTTCAGGTTACTGCTAGCCATATGCGTTGTCACAACATTCGTTTCGTTGTGGATCACGAACACTGCAGCTACATCTATGATGTTACCCATTGCTTTCGCTATATTAAGAGTGTTTGAAGCTGTAAGACAAATTTGGATGCAACGAGTTTTCGAAAAACTAATAAGTACCGCTAAATTGCTTGTAACATTTTTCAGGAGGGCTTACTGAGAGTTTATGATAAAAATTCTGACGGTACAAATGTTGCGTCTGATATAACTACGTGTTACTTTTGTACTATCACATATTCGGCTACAAATGGTAAGTATCCATTTTACCGGTACAGCGATTTTAGCGGTATCCGTTTTTATACAATCATAATTTTTTTTTTATGTATTAGGAATAGTAAACAGCACACATTATCAATATTAAGCTAAAATATAACTGATAAACTTAGTAATAATGCAGCCCACAACACTATCCTCAGATTGTTAAATAGTATAAATAAATTTAATGCTAGGGGAAGATGACATGCAAAACACAAACATTCGTATATACTTAAAATGTACATAAAAAAAATGAAATGAGGTGAAAAGAAGTAATAAATTATGTTAGAAATAATACTGTGTAAATACATTTATCTTTTAACCGTATTGAATTTGCTAAAATGATTTTACGACCGGCCGAGCGATTCCTTCTCGCCGGCTATCATCTGTCATCACTCATTACCAACAGATAAATCTCACAATGTAAAGACCAATCGCGAGATATAAGCGGCTTATATGCCCTTCGTGAATTGGACACGAGTTCCATAACAATCTGAATGCTTACACGTAAAATAGAGTATGTAGAGTGTGATTTAAACTTAATGGTGGCTGTGAAGTCTGCTGCAAAGTTCGCACGCTGAACAACGACTTGGTTCACCTTTACGTGCTGCACCTAAACGATGTGTTTTCTCTAAGAAACTTTTAGCGGACAGTAATGAGTTTTTATTCGCCGCAATTGCCACGCAATTTTTGAATTTGGAATATCTTAGTGTACAGCGCCAAAAAAAATTGAACGCAAATATCACCGACGACAACGACGGTCTATAGTCGCACCGCCAGATAAATAAATAAATTAAAAACGCGCGAACTACAGCACGCGCTTATCTCTGTTCCTAGTAAAACTGTCCTAATAAATTTTCATAATTGGGAAAATGTCTCAAATGTAAATATAAGTTGTTTTATTATTAGATACTATTTAATTTCAATTTAGTTGTTACTCTACGTTTTATGGAATAATAATATTACAATACAATTATTATGAGGCGCCATTTATTTTCTCATAATGAATGATGAAAAGTAGAGTATGTATTTTATAAAATATATTTTTGGCGCAAAATATATTTTTCGCTCGAGCGGCGTACTTTGAATCCCCCGCATGTTCAGGATTCAAAAAAGCGCCCTCGTCATAAAATTATCATTTTGCTTTTTTATGATACTATCTGTAATACAGGCGGAATTGGCACACTTGTCGGCACTGGAACCAACTTGGTGTTCAAGAGCTTGTTTACATCGTAAGTACTGTTTCACACTAGATTCAAAGAAAACAATTGATTGATATAATAATGAAATAAAGGTGGGTTGGTATTATTATGATTAAATATGTAGGTGATTATAGCCTCGTATCAATTATTTTCCCTCAAGTTTTATACATCCTGCGACAGAAACGAAGAACGAAAGAACTCATCCGATGTTATTTGACTGGCCCGATAGCTCAGTTGGTAGTATCCCTGCCTTCTGAACTGCAGGTCGTGGGTTCGATTCCCACCCAGAACAAACATTTGTGTGATGAACATCGATGTTTGTTCTGTGTCTGGGTGTTTATATTGTATTCTATGTATGTATTAACAAACAAAAAAATTATCTTAGTATTGTTTTGCTTAGTTTGGGGCTAGATGGCACTGTGTGTAATGTCCACATATATTTATTATTATTATTTATTATTTGGCTCTTATTTTTTTTCTAAATCAAAACTTCGATTCTGTTTTTTGATTATGTTTATTTGAACTTTTAGAATTTTATTGGTCAAGTCGAGAAGACGATATCGGCCAAATGTACACAATTGATTGCTATACGGGCTCGTTTTATGGCATTTTTCATCACTTCGGCGAGATTTTCGGGCGACATTATCTCGCACTCGTGTCGAATGTTGTCCATGAGGGCTTCCAGGGTCTTGGGCTTGTTCACGTAAACACGGGACTACAAAAAACTAAAAAAGTCTAGAACGGTTAAATCGGGAGATCTTGCGGGCCATTGCAAGCGTTTTGGCAATTTGCACTGGCCCGCAATATCTCCCGATTTGACCAATCAAAACGAGAGAAAAGTTTGACGTGATCAGCTTAATCGTTCATTGGTCAAACGCGAGAGAAGAAATACTAGTGCCAATTTTTATTGTACATATGATATTATTTTTAACATTTTAAAATAGTTAAAATAGTTATAATAATTAATGTCTGCTTACCGGCGTATTCATTCGGGTCATTTAGTCATATAATTTTCGTATATATATTTTTTTATTTAAAAATCAAATCAATAAATAAAATTATTGCTCTTAATATAGAGGGTGTAAATATATACATGGCTCAATAGATATCTGATAGTAGGTGACCAACTACTCTAGGTTCTCAACTTGTACTTATGCTTTAAGTATTTATCCTTATTGTACCTTTCTTTTATAACTAATATATTTATTTTTCAGAAATTATCCTACATCCCCGGAATACTTGTCGTTTCCACTGTTTAGCGCATTTGGAGTACCATTCACGATTTTGTTAGAGATATCAACTTACTTCTATATGAGTATAGTCTACTTGGGATTATTCAGGTACCTACTTATAATGCACGCGCAATTAAAGAAAAGTTCTGAAAGGAACAGCAGTTCTTAATGCCATCTCATGCCTACTAGAATGTTTACCTAACTGTGCGAGTGAGAAAACGGTTTTCTGTAGTTTTCGTCAGAATCATTTTTCACGAGCGTGATAATTTGTGAAACATAATTACGATTGTGTAAAATCGTTTTCTTTAAGCGGTTCTCATGCGCTTTAGTAATTAGATTAATGGCTTTGTTACAGAATTGTATTGATTGAGGCGTAACGTCTCAGAAGATCATCTTTCGTCACATTAGCTGTTTCTTCGCTATCCGTGATAGGCCACATTCATAATACGTCAATTTGTGCATCTAGTAGATTATTCATTTACTCCTTTATTTCATTTACTTGTTACAAAGTGACGTACTGTGAATTGTGATCTGTCAATGATAATACATTATTATTATTATTAGCTAATGTAACTAATATTGATCACATTCATAAATATCTAATTTATATAACTTTGCTAAAACACCCGGTTTTTAGTCACACTAGAATATTTTTGTTTCATTTTGTATTATTTGTTTTGATTGTTTATAGTCTAAGCTAAAGTTGACCATAAAACCGGAGCATCCAGAACTATTTTTCGACCTATGGTTCAGGGAGGGTGGGGGACAAAGTGAAGTAATTTATTGCAAATCTATATATATAAAACTCAAAGGTGACTGACTGACATAGTGATCTATCAACGCACAGCCCAAACCACTGCACGGATCGGGTTGACATTTGGCATGCAGATAGATGTTATGACGTAGGCATCCGCTAAGAGGGTGAAATGGGTGGTTGAATTATTTTCCCATAGGCCACGCCGCAGGCGAAGCTGTGGGCAGAAGCTCGTGGGCAATAAAATATTTAACTTAATCTACAAATGGCCGTGTAGGTGTGGGTGCATGGTGGCCCCACCCCACCTCCTCACATTCTCGAAAGTTTCTCATATTAAAGTGTATAAACACGGAGAAATAAAATATTTTTATTTTTAAACGGTTTATTTATACTGTTGTCGTAATAAAATGTGTTAAAAATAAAAATATGCTGTTTCAGAAAGAATAGTAAAGTTTATGAGAGCACAAAAATAACTGATAAAGGAAAGAAGGCGGTACAAGCTACGATAGAAATTGAATCGAAAAAATTAGGGTCCCTAACTTTCTGGGAGCTGGTATGGTTTATTATATATATTTTGTTATTTAACTGTATCCGCATACTGCATACATGCCACCGCTGAGACACAGGCCTTTTTGCACACGAATATAGAGTGATCCATAATTCACTATGTTACCCAAGTGCGGGTTGGTGGATGGACACTTTGTGACTCTTGAATATGAAAAGTTCGTCACGATGTTTCCCTCACGTTTAAGAGTAAGTGCAGATTCTTGCTGAGTGAGTGCTTAAAAATTTGTATTACCGATGTGCAATTAAATTTTTTAATTACATTTTTTTTTCTGAGCATGCACATTTTTTATTACTTACCTATATGTCTGAGTTCGTCATTTCGGAGTTTCAAAAAATGATTTTTTTTGTAAGGTGGCTTTTGTTTAACATTCACGACCTACAAATATTTTAATGATATTTTCCATTCTATATTTTGATAATATCATAAATGGAAATAATATCTTTTCAGATGGTTCTGATTCTTTTCGGCACCGCTATAGTGGGATTTTTCTCTCGATCACCGCAAATATTTCCAGGGTGGGCTGACATCATAAATGATTATTTTGGCAGCACAGATCCAAGATTGTAAGGGATTCAGATCAGTTACCAGTAGTTACTAAACTGTTTTAGTACCTACTTCATTTATTTTTACTTTATTTATTTTGTTTCAGTATCAAAGATTCTGCACTAGCTATGCTGGTTTTGTTTGGCATGTTTCTGCTACCTAATTCGCTCAAGATTTTGGACAATTTTAAAGCCAAATGTAAAAATATTTGTTCATATAACTTTGTTAAAAATGTAATATCGTAGTGGCATATTGTTTATTACTCGCCTAACACAGTCGACGATAAAAAGAGTGTGAAGTAAAACTTCTTTAGTTTAGCTCCATCTATCGGCCGGTATAACTTTGTTTAATGTTAATGTCACCATCTTGACAATTATAAATTGTCATTACACCAGACATATCAACATAATAATACAAATTTTCAGCTTCATGTTGGCAATGGAGACCTACGTGAATTAACTTACATTTACGCTCAAGTCTAGCGTGCGTAAAGAAGTATTACTTCAAAAACTATGACATTTGTTTCTTATAAATTTACTCTTTTACATTGTAGGTGTGTTGTAGCAAGCATAAATGTGCTGGCCATCCGGGTGGGATGAGGTCACCGTAGCTTGTAGACATAATACTAAGCGTGTCACTGATATACGTTTCTTATTGCTTGTGTCAATACATTTTGAGCCTTCTTTTAAAGTGCTTCAGCTTGTAAACTATAGAAACGACCGCGAGTAGAAGCTCATTCCACATCTTTCAAGTGTGTTTTCTCATATAAATAAAATAAATATAAATATGTGTGGATATTTTACACAGCGCCATCTAGCCCCAAAATAAGCAAAGTTTGTACTTTGAGAACCAAATAACTGATACAATACTTATTATACGTTTTGTTTGTAAATACATACATAGACTACAATATAACACCCAGACACAGAACAAACTTCGATGTTTATCACACAAATGTTTCGTCATGGGTGGGAATTGAATGAGAAGTCAGGGATACTACCAACTGAGCTATCGGGCCAGTCAATATTTAACAACGTGCGGATACGTTTCTTTCATGGTGGCAACAGTTGCCCTAGTAGAAACGTACTGGAAACCCCGGTATTAGATCGAACAGTTAGAGAATTATCCAATACTAGCTGACCCGCTCCGACTACGCACGGCTTACCCTAACCCTGTCCAAGAGAATATTTTTCCTTCTTATTCTTTTCTCGCCTTTTAAACCTTCCCTAGAATACGACAAACATTTCAAAACCAAAATTTGCAAAATCGGCTAAGACGTCATCGAGTTTTAGCGAGACAAACGAACAGCAATTGATTTTTATATTATAGAAGATTTCTGCGTATTTTGAGGTTATAGATATTCGGTAAACTCGGTATTACCACGTGTTAGCTCCACGATAGAGTCAAGGGGCTGAATTCAAGTACATTTTGGTAGTACCACAGCATATAAATGGTAGTAACGATGCTGGTCGCTTGCCTCCCTACAGAATCTTTTCCCATCCTTTACCCGTATCTTAATCCCCTATCTTTATTATTAGCGGTTTTCCTTGAGCAGTTTAAACATTCTAAGTGCAAATTTTTTGAAAAATCAGTTTTTCTTTATTGTGAAACGTTGTATGTGTTTATTTATATTGCAAGGTTGTACTAGATCTCACGAGAAAATGGGCAATTTGTGTGGAGGCGCCTTTGTGGCTATTAGTATTTTTAAATTTTCTATATTATTTTTGTGAAATTCTAGATTATGAAGACTTACCAAAGACAACAATAGGAACAGTTCTATTGTGGAAAGAAATGGATGCCGATATGCCATACAATTTTATGTTTTTACTTGGTAAATATTTTTATTTTTTCATAACCTGGGCACTTTAATTTTCCTACTGACTGTAAATGATAATTTTATTTAATTATATACAAAGTTACTATTCTAGGAATCAACGACAATGGTAAAACAGAGTGTCGTAAATTTAAAAAATCGCGTTAACATGAAGATGATTTTGTTTAGCGATAAAATTTTTGTCTTTTTTGTATCCATATTAAACAAAACGCCCCATTGGTGAAGTAATTTAGAATTTCAGTATTTTTGGGTCCTACAGTCAGACGGGAAAGTGAAATTATACATTACTAAGTCAACTTATACGTATTAGAAAATTATGAACTCCCTGATAGTGCTACCGGAGATCCATTTTTTATGACACTAATACTTGTTTCAGATTAGTGTCTAGGAAAAAGCTGTATTATTTTCCATTGTACTAAGTAGTTGATCGGGGGAGAAAAAAATCACATACCACTAACGACAGTGCTAAGTGCTAGTCTCAAGGTAGCCAAACGTCATCACCATCAGCCCAATACACTGCTGGGACAGGGCTCTTTCCCCTACGCTACCCACCTAAAAGCTTGTTGGATTAGGATCCAACAAGCTCACCAAGTGCGGGTTGGTGGATGCCACATGTTCTCGAACTTTGTGATTCTTGATACGTTTTTCCCTACCGTTGTAAAAGTGAGTGAAAATTCCACGCATAAGTTTTAATGTTGTTAGTGCGGGGCCAAGTGGGATCCGCACCAGGATACGATTGTTTGAAGTTGTACGAGCTACCACTGAGCCATGCACACTCACTCGGATAAATTAACAAAACTTAAAGCAACGTACTAAAATTTTTGATCAATCTTCAGGTGGAGGTATTGCGCTTTCCCAAGCAGCGAAGTCAAGTGGTCTGAATGATAAGCTAGGAGAATTTTTAAGCGTACTTGCCGTTTTACCCAACTCTCTGATTTTACTCATTGTTATCCTATGCGTCGTATTTGTGACGAACTTGGCTTCAAACATTGCCGTGGCTAATGTATTTTGTCCGATTGCTATGACCTTGGTAAGTGCAAAAATGACAGTGAAACTTCCTACTGCAATTGATATTATAAAAGTGGTGATTATGATTCCACCACCATGATGCAACTACATCCCTGGCGATATAAGTTGCTAGCTTGGTAAAATATAAAATTAACTATTTTCACATGTTACAGGCTGAAAAAATCAAGGTTAACCCTTTGTGGTATATTTTAGCTTCTGGTTTTTCCGCCTCGTTTTGCTACATGTTACCTGTAGGAACACCTGGTAATCTCATCGTAAAAAATGTTGCGTCAGTATCTACAATGAAAATGGTATGTACCTATGGTTGTACCTTTTATAAAAGTCAAGCTGACAGGGAGAATTTTTCCCTGTTGCATCAGTTGATGATGTAAGTCCAACCGAATAACGCTTTTTTTTCTCATGGTCTAACTGAAAATGGTTAAAAATAGAGCTCTCGTGGCCAAAAACAACCAACGATATGATTATTAAAAGGCATCCCTCGCTTATATGCCTTCTTTCTGTTCAAACCTGTGGGATGATCATGGGACTTTGTTTGCAATTCAAAAAGAGTAATTTAATTTCTAATTTGGAAATTTCCATAGTAACTATGTACATAAACTATGCATAGAAACTGTCAAATCCGTAAAACATTGTGGCTCTTTCGGTTGCAATTAAGTTCCTTGATCGCCTAGCTATTGTTTTTGAGTATTTTTTCCGAGTTTAGCATATAGCAGACATTTTAAAATGGTAAGATTAAAATGGAATGTGCGCCATTATTGTTCAGCTACACATAAAGGTACCGAACCCTCACCCTGTAGCATCTTGAATTTCTACGATAGCTGTCTTTTTGAACTCTATACGGATTACAAATTGTAAGTCAACTAGTTCACCACAATTTTTTGGTACTTAACGCTAAAGGCTTTATATCCTCTCAATGTCCTGAGTGTAATAGTGACCGACTGATTAACTGGCATAGACAACATAATTAAAAATCACCCTGCGATTTTATCCGAAATTTACCTGTTTTTTCCGCGGGAACTTTTAAATTACATAAAATAAAAATATCTCGGTAGTACCAACAACCATTTTGTAAAATTAAAGCTGAATTGTCTTAGCAGTTTTGGATTGACGAACAACGTTTCAATTGTGTATATTTGTCTTATTAGCCAACGGATACGGATACGGATTATTATTAAACACTACTAAATGCTTATTATATAGTTAAATATCATTACAGATGGTAGCAGGGATTGGATCTACAATTGCGTGCATTGTATGGGGATGGTTATGTCTTTTATTTTACGCTCCATTAGTTTGGCCAGATATTACAACGTACCCTACATGGGCAAGCTAAACCGTCACAAAAAAATCATGTAAGTTATATTAATTCAGTAATTTCTTTCTCTACTCTTCCACAAACAATAAAAACCTAATATTGTTTATATTTAGGTATATAAAAAAGACAGCCTCTGTTGTGTGGGTTGAGCAGGTCGGCTCATAACCTGAAGGCGGCGGCTTCGATTTGCGCGGCACGACAAGTTTTGTGCACAGAAAAAAAAGCGTAAATACTTATTCTGAGTCAGGGTGTTGTAGAACCATGGTCCTCGTAGTTCCTGGGTCCCTAGACACGTGAAATCCTAGTTAGGGTCCAGGATCTATGTTTGTAATCGTTGGGCGTTATATATTTCTTTATTAATTTATACAAGTTTTTAAATTTATTTTTATTTTTTTACAGCAACCTGTTTTTTCTGGGACAAGAAACATATTTTAAGTTCATTAGTTTTATGGTAAAGAATATTATATATAATTAGCCATACAACTTGTATTGTTTTTTAAATTGACTTCATAAGTCTCAAGAATGTCAATTATTTTGTTGTAAATAACAGCTGCAAAAAGTAATTAAAGTTATTAAATATATATTATTTTCTTTTATCTACCTACTCAGGGTCAGGTAAGGTCATAATTACTATTATAATCTAGATCATAAAAACTCTGCTCGCCTTTATATCGGCAGTGTCATCGAGTAGTACTTTTGTTTTGATGGTAAAAGTGACGTATTTGTATCATTAGTACAATCATCAATAGAATAGAATAGAAAACATTTATTTACAGCCAACATAGGTATAGGTTTTAACCTCAGAGTAGGTATATATAGTACATACTCTAAGGTTTTACAATGTAGATCAATGGTACTAATGACACTAATTTAGGATTAGTAGTGTTATAGATGGAAAGTTTCCGATGACTAGGTGAGCGTTTGACCACAATCTCTTTGATGGGAAGTGTCAATGTAGATGAATGTGTAGCACGCTTGCCATACTAGGCACTCACCATTGTCAGTAGTGCTATTAAGTGGTTGAAGTGACACGAATTTGTATCATTTGTACCATCAATGGTACTAATTATACAAGTTTAGGACCAGTAGTGTTAGTTTTTTCCGAAGAATAGTTTAGCGTTAGACCACAATCTCCCTGATTGGAAGCGACGATGTAGACGTAAATCGCCGTTACGTCAGTAGTACCATTGACTTGTGCCATTGGTGGTACAAATGACGCAACATTGTATCATTAGTACCATCAATGGTTTGGATATGTAGTACCATAATGAATATTGTTCTATCGTACCATCAATGATATTAGGTCTTTACCTATGAAATTGCCGTTTTGTTTGAAAAAAGTTAAAGTATTTTTTTTTCGAACTTATTTATTTCTTTTATTCAAAGTAATCACCCCTGCAATCAATGCATCTTTGCCAACGCTGTGGCAGTTTATGGATGCCCTTCTTGAAAAAATCAGCAGGACGGGAGACAACAAACTCTTCAAAGGCGTTTTGTACTGCCTCTCGGGAATTGAATTTTTTTCCCGCTAAAAAGTTGTCCAAATTTTGGAAAAAGTAATAGTCGGTAGGCGCAAGATCGGGAGAGCGGCGGATGAGGGAGAGCTTCCAAACCCAACTCATGCAGCTTAGAGACGGTCTGTTGTGCAGTATGGGGTCGCGCGTTGTCGTGAAGTAGCAGTGGAGACGACCGATTGACCAAAGCTGGTTGCAGACGTGCGAGTTTCGCCATCATTGTGGTCAGTTCTTCAATGTACACATCTGCAGTAATGCTCTCGCCGTTTTAGAAAAAGCTATGATGAATCACACCAGCACTAGACCACCAAACTGTGACCATCACCTTTCTAGGGGTCATTTTTCGTTTTACACATTGCTTTGGTACCGAACCAGGATCTAACCAACTTGCTGAGCGCTTTCGATTGTCAAAAAGAATCCATTTTTCGTCGCACGTAACAATTCGGTTCAAAATTCCTTCATTTCTGTGCCTGTTAAGCAGCGCAAGGCAAGTCTCGACGCGTACGTTGCGCTGGCGATCGTTAAGTTCGTGGGGCACCCATATATCAAGCTTTTTTATCTTGCCAATCTGTCGCAAATGGACCAATATTGTTTTGATGCTAACATCAAAAGCTGCTGCCAGCTCAGCTGTAGATTGAGATTCATCAGCTTCCACAATCGCCTTTAATTCATCATTGTTGACCAAAGTTTCCGGACGACCACGAGGTTCATTTTTCAAGTCAAAATTCCCAGAACGGAACCGAGCAAACCAATAACGGGTTGTACGTTCGTTTGTACAGTTATCTCCGTAAACGTCGTTGATGTTACGTGTCGTTTGTGCCGCGTTGGTGCCACGACGGAACTCATATTCCATAATTACACGAAATTTCAAAGTATCCATTATGAGGAAAAATGTTGAAATGTAATGAAAATACAACGCTAATCAATAAACAAAAGACTCATATTGTAAATAGAATGTCATATTTTTAAAACAAAATTAATTTGAATTTAGAATTCATAGCCAATCAAAACTTTTTTTTGTTTGAAAAAGTCTGTACTGCAATACGGCAATTTCATAGGTAAAGACCTATTATTAGTAAAACTTTTTCCATCTACAACTTGCCAAACTTGAAATAAGTACCTTAGTGGTAGCCCTGTCAACTTAAGGTTTCGTCTTCCAATGAAAGTGAATAAGATTTGTGTGAAACTGATATTGTTAAATGAGGATAATTAAGGGGGTAGTTTTAAAATATATGTACTACCAATTATGATATCAATAATCACTATAATTTTTCAAGTTCTAACTCTTAAAATTTATAATTCGGAAAGAAACGTAATTGTCTTTTACTTCATACGAGTATATTATGAATGGACCATAGAAAAATGTACCAAATCCGATATACTGGTTACAAAGATATCCGATTTCTATCACGAAGTCAAAGTAAACTTCTCAATTGGTCAAGCGAGATACAAACAAAATATAAAAGTGGGTCATTTGTCCAATAATTGTAAATTAGTATACTTCTTCCACACTCGGTGGGTAATATTATGAGATCATCTAAAACTGCACAACTACACTGTTAGATATTTTTATTTAGTTTTACTTCAAACTTGTCTAGCATTTGACCACGCTCTCACCTGATGGGAAGTGACGATGCGATCGAAGGTGTAGCATGCTAGTAATGTAATGGTATGGCATTTTTACAAATACATTGTTAAACATAATTCTTTGTCTCAGACACATGCGCCTTCAATTCTTAGAGAAACATGTGCAGGCAGTAAAGATAAATGCGGATATCAGAGCTGTCGTAGGAACTATTGAAATGTAATATTTATGACCCGACGTAATTTGGAAAAAACTAAAGGATCGTGTTTCAACACTTGTGAACACTTTACTTGCTCGCTCATTTAACAAATTCTGCGAAGGGATGGAGTGATTTTTTCTACGTCTGTGACCTCGAGTTTTGGCGTCGATATTAAGTGCTTAAGGGTTTTGCAAGGCATGAACGTGGGAAAGGAATGTTCCTATACGACATGTGCATGGTATTCAATAATTGTAAACAATATCGTAATATTAAGGTGTTATTATAAGCGTGGGGATGCTACGTACTTGTAATAATTTGTCTTCAAGCCAACTTAGGTACCGAAGTTGGTTCGAAGAGAGCGTTTGGTTTTATAAGTTCAAAGTAACAAAGAAGACATCTTTGTTTTGCATCTTATTGAAGAAGGTGTAATATTGTGGTCAGTTTATAAACTTACTAAACAAGATTATGGCAGATTAAGATTAGGGCAAGATTATGATTGGCAAATCACACTTGTCCATATAAGTTTATGTGTGTTCAACTTTCAGTATTCATTCGTCCGCCATTAATTAAACTTAAAAAGCGTTACGAATGATTATTGCTATATATGTATTATGGAAATTATATACACTTTTATAATTGTTCCAAAGGTCGAATGGGGACTACTGAGGCCATCTTGTGGACGTTCGGTGAAACGGTTTTTAGCAACACGTCGCTAGCGCAGACGTATTGGTTGTGCATCGACCAATCAAGGAGAGTTCCTGGTTTTTAAGGAAACCGCCTACAAAAGGGAAGATAGCTGGAAGTGGAACGACAAAAGGTCGTCAGTGGTGTTTTAGCGGGATGCTCGATAGCAAGTCCGAAATCTTGCAGAAATAGTCGTATTTTAAACGCATACTCGATAGCAATCGAGTAATCTTGTAGAAAGAGTCGCGTTTTATCCCGATTATAGTAATCTTGCTTAAAGAGTGTAATTATTTAAAAGCAGTTGTATTTCAATGCTCAAAAGGAGCTAGTGTAATAACGAGTTAATTATATAAAATAGAGCGCGAGTGATATTAGCTGTCTGCGGTTTCCAGATAAAAGTTAAGTCTCCTAGTTGATACTTATGTTAGATCCAGAAGCATTTGTTATAACTAAAAGGCTCTAGTACCTTTGATTACCCGTCCATTATTACTTTGATAATTATACAATTGGATAGACATTTGCATATATTCATCAAATCTACTCATACTCATTCTGGATCTAGCTAAATACTGATATTCATTGTTGTGCATTTATTTCTTCTTGTGTACCCGATATATAATACGTATATATAAATGAATATATATTTCCGCTTTCACAAAGCCAAGTCTCTTGCAGTCTTCTTTTGAAGACTATAGCCAGCGAGCTATTTTATAAACTTTCCCTATTTTTCTGGTGTGTAAGGGGGGTCGAAGTCCATCTGGCTTCTCAACCTTCCTGAGGCGTTTTATAAGGGAAGCCGTTGGTGTTTAATAGTTCATTTCCAATTCCCCAGTTGGATCTGAAAAGTTAATCACTGGGCAATAGTGGAGGCAAAACACCAAATACTATATAATATACTGTTACCTGTTGATTCTTTGTTATTTTACTGCTTTTGTGAATTTTCTTTCTTTTGTGTGTTATGTTTTTCATTTGTGTCTGTGTATTTTCTTAATTAAAACTATAACCGAATTTCCATCTCAACCTTGTTTTTCACTTCATAAAATTCCTAAGTTGCTAAGCAAGTCAGGGTTCATGTATTAATAGCATCTAGCTGAATCTGAGGATTGGATATGCGTTGAAGGTTGACGCATTAAATTATGAATACATAACTTTATAATATTATTTTGCTATTGTTTACCTAAAGTAATTTTCTATTAGAGATTCTCGTCACCGGTACGTGCATCAATAGCTACGGCTACAAAAGTGATCTAGAGGCCTCTATAATCTAAACAAAAATCTACATACCAACATATTACCATCAAAAGTGCACAAAACTACATGACAACAAAGATCACTTGGAGCGGATTACGTATCCACTCGCACCAGCACCAAAGTACCAAGCTGACAAAAGGGGATCACCTAGCGTCAACTCTCAATTCTTATCATTTCCAGAAGGAAAGAGGGCCGACTTTTTCCGGATGGATCAGTCCATTGATATCATTTAATATTTCCAAGTCTTTCCTGAAGGCATGAGCCGGTTGCGTGTCCGTGCTTTGCTAGTCAATTCGTAGTGATTGTTCTAGGCCAGACCCTAAAGAACCAAGGCTTGTCTGGATGGATAAGGCTTCTCACCACTAGTATCACAGTTAATAACTCATATATCCAACAAATATAAATATAAAAATACTCATTATCTAATTAAGGATAGGGTATTCGTACCACATCTATAATTCTGCCAGGTGTTACAGAGGCCACAACACTCTGGTGTTACAACTGCAGTTATCTATACATAGATTATCAATCGTATCTATTAATAACTTTGAAAATAGAAAACAATAAGTCAGGAGGAGGCAACAGAAGCGGAGGAAGGAGGCACGGGGCCATAACAGTAAATACCTATTCACTCTTATTTTTAACACGCCCAAAATATGACCCGCTGTCAGAACATTCCATTCCTTAGCCGTTCTAATTAAAAACGTTGAGTCAAATCGCTTGGTACGAATGGGTGGTATTACGACCACGAAAGGATGGCGTTTAGCCGAGCGTCTGGTAGTAGAATGGTGATGGGAGAATGAGATCATGCAGTTCTTGGGCGCATTCACCGTGGTATAATCTGTAAAGATTACAGATTAGATAGAAAAAATAAATTCCAAATCTCATCAATTTACTTTGAAAAACTTTGTTAGCAAATAGGTAGTTTTGTTAATGAAGTACCAGGGATTGTCCAAACAATTATGACGGAAACCTTTGCGTATTTTTATTACAATAATAAGGCAAGACCATCGCGATCACAACCAACTAGAAAACTAAATAAGTTTCTGAAGCAATAAGCTTTCTTTGTGTCGTAAATTTACTTTTCTTTATAAACTGCATAATGTCTGAATCTCCTAATATTACGAGTAATGAGGAACCTGCCGGTATATCGTAAGTATATATACCTAAATAATAATAATAATATTAATATCTTTTGACTGCATGGGTATTAGTTTACAATTACTTGCTAGCAGTAGGTACTTGTAGCTTGGAGGCTAATAAATTATATTGCAATTGTTGTTTGGAGTATTTGACGGGAACGCGAAAAAGATTGCGTCACCGCATTGTATTATTTTCCAAAACTGGTGTTATTTTCAGTGTTAGAAATTGTTGGCATTTTATTCGTTAAGTGCTGGATTACAGGCGTGAGTGTGGGATAATGGTATAATGATGGTGAAACGTTTCTTTTCGTGTTGTTTCCAAAACTCCATAGAAGCTTCAAGTAAAGTTGCCACCACTTTTCTAGGAGTATGACTTTGACTAGACTATGACTTGACTATGACTTGATGACTTCGACTGTGACTTGACACATATTTGCGTGAAATATCATTAACTTGATACATTATCAATTACTTGACACTGGCTAAATACTCGAAGGTGTGGAGCCAAAACAATAAAAAATAAAAAAATTAAAAAAATTGTTGCTGAAATGGCAAGCATAGAAGCACGTTGCCCGTAAAGAACTCGTGAATTTGAAAAAGATTATATTTGAACTTGTATCTTCACTAGGCAAGCAGCTCCATCGTCGATCGTTTCATTACTTACCATCAATTGAGATACTGGTTAAATACAAACCTTACATAGATAACAAAGATCCACGGTGATAAAAATTGATTCATAGAATTTTCAGAATAACCTTAAATTTCGTTTGTTATGGAGACCTTAGCAAAGTGGCAACTTGTGGTTCTTTAAACAGTCTGCCCACCTGCTAGGCGATCATAGAACTTGATTGCAACTCATTGAAATACAATTTTCTATGGATTTGACAGTTTCAATACATAGTTTATGTGCATAGTTACTATAGAAATATTCAAATTAGGAATGCAATTTCTCCTGTTGCATTGCAATCAAAGTTCCGTGATCAATTAAACAATTAAAACAAATAAAATTACAATTGGAACCAAATTGTCTCACTTGTACCATTGATGACACAACTAATGTATATGACATAACTAATTAGCCGGCCAAAATGGCGCTCTGTGGCCCAAGGCCTATGTTCAGCAGTGGACATTTTCCGGCTGATTATGGGTGAAGATGAGCAATTATACCGTCACACATTAATTATAAATTAAAACTAACAATTAAAATACATGTTGGCTACAGTGAAGAAGATCCACCTGTGACGTATAAAGAAAAGTTAAAGCAATTCCTAATAATGAGTTGGCGAGGATTAGTTACTTTTTTGACACCGATAATACTGATCGTCATACTCTGTCCATTCCCAGCTGAGGTAAGATTCAAGCTACATCACTTCTTAGAGTATAATAATTATCCATTAGGTGGCATTTATTTGGTTAGTTTGGTATTTGGTGTGATGATCATGCCACTGAAAAGATTTGGCTTTTATTGCAGCCGACAGGATTACCCGACGTCAACTTTTCTTGGAACTCTTCGCTGAATGAGTACGATAAAATTATCCTATGACCATGGTAATGTGAGAAACCCGTATGCAAGATTATATCAGCCGTTTTGGCATGAAAGCCAAACACAAAATTCACCCAAATCATTTCAGCCGTTTTGGCGTGAAAGCCAAACACTTTCACTTTTATATAGGGCAGTACTTAGAGGACTATATTTCTATGGGGAAGTATGGCTTCTGTAAAATAAATAAATAAATCTTGTATTGAATTATTGAATTCTGGACCATTATCGGCCCTTGGATAATACATAGTACACACACACACAGTGTAAGTGTTTTTGCATGCGCGCGTGTGTGTGTGTGTGTGTGTGTGTGTGTGTGTGTGTGCGTGTGTGCGTGCGTGAGTGCGTGCATGCGTGCGCACGCGTGCGTGTGTGCGTGGACACATTGATCTCTAAGTTTTTTTTGCAGTGTTTCTGTGTCCGTGACAGATGATTATAATGATAAAATTTAAGCAATTATATAAAAATAATAATTCATTTAATTTTAGTATAAAATAAGTAACCTCTTTCTAATCTAATAATATTTAATATTGTCTTCCTCTCTTCTAATTTTGCGTGCCCGACAGGGTCCACGATGAACTGTTATTTAAAAAAAACTACCTACACCTGTATAACATTGTGGAATGCAAATAAAAATTGAAATTGAAATTGAAATGATACAGATGAGATAGATTGGCGTAAAGATTGGGTTCTTTGCCAAGTCACTCCATTTCACATTATTTTGTTTCTCGTAGAAATACCAGTGGTGCGCATACACCCTTTTACTTATGGCTGTTTACTGGGTGACAGAGTGCATTCCGCTAGCTATAACATCGTTTCTACCAATATTTATATTTCCTATGACTGGAGTTATGGATACAAATAAAACATGCAAATGCTATATAAACGTAAGTTAAATTTACTTTTTACGGCTTAGCTGACAGCCGGTAGCGGAGTGGTTCAAATTCTAAATCTTCCACGTGTAGATATTGTTACAAGATTCCATATATACATAATATTCCAAATTCTTTACGATAACTTATCCAATGTAAGCATACCGGTCAGGTTCACTTCGCGTATTTATCTAAATATATATAACTCAAAGGTGACTGACTGACATAGTGATCTATCAACGCACAGCCCAAACGACTGGACGGATCGGGCTGAAATTTGTCATGCGGTAGATGTTATGACGTAGGCATCCGCTAAGAAAGGATTTTTCGAAATTCCATCCTTCAGAGGGTGAAATGGGTGGTTGAATTATTTTCCCATAGGCCACGCCGCGGGCGAAGCTGCGGGCAGAAGCTCGTAAGTTATAAAAGAGCTATTAAATATGCAAAGTGAACCTGAATATCAGTACCATGCTCCAAGAAGTCTTATAAGCTAATCAGTCAATCTATTCAGACACTTGTTATTTTATCCTTTTATCCTTTGGAATGCATCACATTTATGCCTAACTAGCTCTAGGGCAATAGGGTGCCTTTAGCTTGTAGCTAAACTCGGCTTGGACCGTTTCTGGGACAAGAGAATCGAGAAGACTACGTCCATTGAAAGAGAGATCCATTTTTTAAAATCTTTTTTTTAAGGAGCTTTTAAACAAAGTTTATGCCAGCCCCATTGTACCCTAATTATACATACATATATATAAAAGATGAACCAACGAAGAACAAAACAAATAAAATATAAAAGAAAAACAAAAAAAATCTTAAGCATTACTTATGAGCTGGAGACAGGGTGTCGCCAGCTCATAAATCATTTGGGCCTCACTTGATGCAGGACATGATATAAGAGACTGCAATAAGAGATCCATTAGCATCTAACAAATACACCATGACAATGGTATTTTTACAGGACACTGTTATGATGTTTTTGGGCAGTCTAATGCTAGCTTATGGAGTAGAACAATCAGGACTTCACAAACGACTTGCCTTGTGTGTGATAAGAGCGATTGGATACTCACATCACAGGTAAGTATAGGAAGTAGTTTGATTTTCTCTTCACGTAGTTGTAGTAATAATTATATTTATAAAAGGAATTTCGAGATGAACCCGTTTGGTTCTAAAAGATTAGAAGGTAGGGTCCATGTGATCACCTCTACATTTTTAAATTAAGCCGTGTGAAATGATAGCGTCATGTAATGTCTAGAGAGCTACGTTGGAAAAACCGGCTCTAAAAAACATCACTAAGTGGTAACATATTATAACTCATAACATAACTAGGTGGTAGGACTTTACTGCAAAGTTCGTCTAGGTAGGTACCACCGCTTTGCCAGTTATTCTGCCGCCAAGCAGTAGTGCGCAAGCACTGCTGTGTTCCGGTTTGAAGGGCACTGTAGCTAGTGAAATTACTGGGCAAATGAGACTTTATGATCTGATTTCACAGTTTAGTAATCTTATTACTAGATTGTGCTGATGTCTCTGGATGACGTGCGCAGTGCAGTGTCAGGAGAACCTCTATACTTTAGAGTTCGGAGTGACACTGCAGCTGATATGGGTAGCCGTGTCGTTTAACATCAGGTGAACGGCTAGCTCGTCACGTTATTCCTTCACATAAAAAAAAAATCCAGATTCTGATGGTGATCATTGTTTGAAATATTGGAGAAACTCGAGGCGTTTACTCGACAGTAGGCGTGAGATTATACTAAGGGTTGTCCTTACAAGTAGTTTGGATTTATGTTACTATTAGTGTTGATGGGAACAGTGATGAAAATCCGATTTCATACACTACAATCTAATTGCAGGCTATTATTTGCAATGTCGTATACAACGATGTTCGTTTCAATGTGGATTACAAATACAGCTGCTACTACGATGATGGTCCCTATCAACTTTGCCATTCTTAAAGTTTTTGAAGACGTAAGTTAAGTAAAAAATATTTATTTCTAAAATACCCTATATTCCTCTCAAATGAAACCGTTTGACGTAAAGTTAATTAGTCGTATCCACATCGGAGCACGAAATTCAAATCGTAGAGAAAATATAGAAGTTATTAAATATCACATGATCATGTAGAATATTTTTGAGCATTTCGCATTTTTGTGTATCAATTTTATGGCACTTTTTTTACAGCAAGATCTTCTTCGTATTTACGACAGAAACGAGAATGGCGATTTGATAGCATCTGATATTACGACTTGTTACTTTTGTTCCACTACATTTTCAGCTACCATAGGTATGAATTTTATTCTTACTTAGATCATCATGTACGTTTTTAGTCTGATTTAAGACATGAGAAAGCTCTGATAAACAAGGAATAAATGAAAAACAGCTCAAGGGCTTTACCATCATCTCTAACATGAAAAAATTGAAGATAAAGTGAATCACACAAACACACAAATGACCAGCTGCACGACATGTCTACTGCTGAACATAGGCCTCCTACATATCAAACGCCACTTTGGACGCTTATCGTAGAGATCTTGGTGATCGCAGATGATTAAAGTATATTGCTCTAATTTCCCTTAGTTCTGATTCCCTTAGGTCTTTATTTAAATCACACTATGGGGTTAAGCCCCAGTTGGTAGCAATATCTACATGCAATCCGTGAGTTCGAGTCCTGCAATAAGCTTGAGCTTTCAGTAAAAGAAAACATCGTTAGAAAATAAGAAAATATTGCATTGTGATATTTTCTAGCGCTTGTCTGGCTCTGCCTACAAGTCTTCAAATATGTTGTATTGTGGTATAATCTTAACCACTGTACTATTGGCCTATTTCGTTTTACATAAAATAATGTTATCTCATATCTTGTGCGAGTTCATTCTGGTTTTAATCGTAATTATTAATTTGTAGGCGGCATTGGCACTTTAGTGGGAACAGCTACTAATCTTGTATTCAAAGGACTTTTCGCAAGGTATTTTATGTACAATTGCATCTATAAGTAAAAATTATCAAAAACTAGCTGCGCCCGTGGTTTTACTCGCCTGGTGAAAATTTTCTAATTATCTGCTCAACTTTCCTAATTTTTTCATTCATAAGAAACTTTTCCTGACAACAAAAAAATGATCGAAAATGTTTCATCCGTTTACGCGTAATGCGCTGACATAGAGAAAAAGCGGCATCGCGTTTCTTCCATCGCACCTCTCGCCACCGCAAAAAAGCTCATCCACATATTATTGAGTCATGAAAATCGCATACGACTCGATTCATGCGTACTTTCTTGCCGTACACCTGCAAAATGTGGAATGAGCTCCCGCCAGCGGACTTTCCGCAGAGTTACAACATGGAGTACTTTTAAAGGAGGGTTAAAAGAGTCCTGCAGGGTAAGCAATACATTGGTGACGCCTCCTCCGGTGTTGCAGATGTCCATATGCTACGGTGACCACTTCCCATCAGGTGGGCCGTATGTTTGTTTACTCCTTGATTCATTTTTATATATACAGATCACATCACATCACATCAACAGTCTTTTTTTTGCATCCACTGCTGAGCATAGACTTTCACATTAAGGCGGATTTGGGGTTTGCCATAACTGGCGTTGGGCAGGCGTCTTGGCAGACCGAAGATAATGCCGCTGCATGCCCATTCTCTGAATAGTCTCCCTTTTACGTGATCATGTGATGATCCTATTCTTATTTACACTTAATAAATATACAAAGGACGTAAGTCTATAATGCGGCTAATTGCAATTTTGATTGTTCTAAAAACATTGCTATCTCTTTCGTTTATTCATCAACATAACAAAGACAGTGATAGCTTTAGTTTCAGAACGTTTTGTAGTGTATCTGTTTCAGAATAACTCAATAATAATTATATTAATGAAGATTGCCAGGAAGAGATCGTTTTTAGCGATAAGGTCGCCCATTGTTATTTATTAGGTTTTTTTTTGTAATTTTTATTATTTGGTGTGTACAGTAAAGTCTGAAAAAACTAAAATCTGTAAGAGCTCATCTATCTATCTATTTAGTTTTAGTAGTATCTAGATAAATAGATAGAGGAACTGTTTCAGATAGATAGACATCTATCTTAATAATTTCACTGGTGTCAATTATTAATACTGCGGTCTTTGATTTTTTATTTTGCTTTTCAGCACTTATCCAGAAGCTCCGGAGTACTTGTCTTTTCCAAATTTCTCAGCTTTTGCGATTCCATATATGCTGTTAATGGAAACCGCAATGTTTTTGAGCATGTTGATTATTTATTTAGGAGTCATGAGGTAAGTCATTTCACTGACTAAAAAAATTAGTTTCACTATTTGTATTATATCAATTTATTGTCAAGTATTTGTTATTTATTGTTTTGTGCCTATCTATTTCGCTCTTTTAAGTACAATTTAAGTAGGTGTCTGTATGATTCAGTGTTTATTTTTGTATAGTTTTTTGTTTGTTTTTGAAGTAAAACTTCTTTGCTCACGCTTGACTTGGGGAGAAAGCTGGTGAATGCGAGGCGAACGGAAGTTGAAGTTACGATATTGTTTCAGACCTAACAGTAAAGCGGCAAAAAGTGCTAAAATATCTCCAGAAGGAATCGAAGCAGCAAAATCGGCTGTAAATAAAGACTGGATAAAACTTGGCAGGATCACATATTGGGAAATTGTGAGAATATTAAACAAAAATACCCGATAAGCATTTGAATGGCTGAATAAGCAACGACTGTGGCCTTTTAAAATTTACAACCAACTTAATTATAAAGGATAACTATTTTGAAAGTACAACTTTTTTTCGCTTTTCGTTTCGCTTGACTTGTGTAATAAGCTGGTGAATGCGAGGCGAACGGAAGTTAAATTTGGTTCATGTAGATCTCCATTGTCAACATAACAAAGATAAAAATTTGTATTATTATGTTGGTATGACCGATAAAATGACAATTTATTAATGATAATGTTTGACCATTATCATTAATAAATTGTCATTTTATTGTGACATTAATATTAAACAAAGCAAAAACAAAGTTATACCGGCCGATAGATGGAGCTAACCTAAAGAAGTTTTGAATGTGAAAGTTGTGAATTCAGTCCTGGGGTCTAAAGCACACTAGTTTTTTAAATATTATCATATGAACCTCCTTTTCTTTAAACGAGCTAATGCTGTTGGTCTCTTCCGACCTTTATAGCGTCAGCGAGCGGGCTACTAACCTCCGTGCGACATAAAAAAATACGACTTTGCGATTTCATAGAGATGATCTTTTCTCATCAGTGGTTTTAATATAATCAATATAAAATCTTTTATTTTTTCAGAATGTCATTATTTTATTCGGCGGCGCGATGCTATTATTCTTTTGTAGATCACCACAAATATTTCCAGGCTGGGGTGATAAAATTAGTGAATATTTTGAACTGAATAACAAAAAGTTGTAAGTCATCTTTGCAAAATGTAAAAGTAACGTAAAAAGTAAAAAGTATACTGGAATCGGCTTTAATGTTAAGGGGGAAATGCCTTCGCACTTCCCTGCCACCACGGGGGTGGTGGCAGGGGGTATGTGGGACACGAACCCACTAAAACCCCCCTGTGATCCGACCGCCGCCGGGATGGGGCAAGATGGAGACGCACTGCATTAACCATCTCGCCCCGGCGGTAGGCCCTTTCGGGCCTCTGCGCCAGTGGGTGGGCAACCTTCCACCTCAGTTGCCCACCAGACGTGTGGGGCCATGTAACCCGTCTGCGCCGGAGGGGGTCAGAGTTGGCATTATCCTCCCTGACCCGCTCCGCGGCCTCCTTCTGCATCATCGACCTCTCGCAGAATTTGAAACAATACCATGCGGCAGCTAATACCAACCTTCTTGAAGTTGTTATGCCATCATAATATAACTAATTACGAGAATTGAATTTAATTGAATTGAATCTCAGTCAGTGGCTTGTTTGCGACGTACCAGTATTTTTTTTGGTTTTGCTTTACACTTTTGTGTATTTAGCCAGTGTCAAGTGATTGATAATTTCTCAAGTTAATTAATACTATGTATGTGTGTCAAGTAAAGTCATCAAGTCAAGTCATGGTCTAGTCTAGTCATACTCCTAGTAAAGTGGTGGCAACTTTACCAGAAGCTTCTATGTAGTTTTGGAAACAACACGAAATGAAACGATTCACCATCATCATACCACTTTTCGACACTCATGCATGTAATCCAGCACACAACGCAAAAAAAAAAAACAAGAAAAAAATAAGAGTATTACTTTATAATTTACGCTACTGTTAAAGTTATTTGACAACATGTTCTTTTTTTTTAATAATAGCCATTAGTAATATTAAAACGAGTTTGACTTAATTGAGCGTTATTAATTAATATCTTTTGATTGCACCTAAAAATCATTCAAGCCAACTGGCTTCACAATAATATCTCGAAACATTCTTCAATTTTGGTACCTTTTTTAAAATGAAAACCTGTCAATCACACTTTTCTACAACGCTTACACTTTCACACTTTACACTTTTCTACACTATGCTCTTAGATTCCTTATTAGATAAAATACTAAAATGATAATAAAATAAAATAAAAAATAAATAAATATTTCAGTACTAAGGATTCCGCTGTGGCTATGATTGTTGGGTTCACAATGATGCTCCTGCCAGCAAACTTGAATTTCTTTTACAAAAATTTCAGTGCCAAATGTAAGTATACAACTATAACAGTAACCATAGTGTGTAAAATATTTGTGTCCTGAATTGTAATCCTTAATAGCATGTAGTTACCGATGGAGATGCTGTACTAGATTTCATATAAATTGTATGGTACTCAATACCGAATAGAGTAAGGTATATAAACTATATAAACCACCGTCCATATATTACTGCGTTATTCCTTTCCGTGCAAGGTTGTCTGGAAGAGATCGCCCTGAGCGATAAGACCACCCATTGTTACACTTTGGTTAAGTTTGTTCACTATTTTTTTAATTATTTAAGATGTGGTGTTTCAATAAAGAGTTTATCTATCTATATATCTATCTATAACTGTATATATAAACTACAGTATGCAATTATAGTAGGTGATAGTTTGATATACATTATAACACTTATTTTAAGCAAAACAGTTTATTCTATGTACTTTCACTGACCTGACTGACAGTGGGAAAGCTTTTTTATGATATACAGGCTGTCTCAAAATTCAACGTAAAGCTGGCACGCGATGAAAGAGGATGATACCAAGTTGAGATAAAAATAAAACAAAAATTACGGAAAATTGACACTATAATCATATCTTTCGGTTTTGAGACCTCGAATTTCACTATTTCAGTGTTTTTCACTAAAGTAGTCTTTAATAAACAAGACGCCTTTGCCCGCTTGATGTTGAATTTCGAGACTCCTGCATCTAATTTGTTTTATTACCTTTGGGATTTACAGATCATGAAGATTT
The DNA here is from genome assembly GCA_905220475.3 of Ennomos fuscantarius. Classification (NCBI taxonomy): domain Eukaryota; kingdom Metazoa; phylum Arthropoda; class Insecta; order Lepidoptera; family Geometridae; genus Ennomos; species Ennomos fuscantarius. Next base: position 6,119,908 of record HG992033.1, read on the forward strand.
AACAAACGAACCGATAAGATCTGTATTGGATTGGAAGCAAATGAATAATGTTATGCGTTATGGATTTATCTTCCTATTAGGTTAATATCAAATTAATGAAATGATTAGACCTCTGTAATTTTAAAACCAGTTAAGAAAACTGTTATTTTGTTTAAAACAGACACTTTAGATTAATCTGATAAAATTTTCATCAAAATCGATATATTCTTTTTGTTTTGAAATCTTAATAACCGGAAAAAATTATGCGTCATGATATTATATTATATTCCAGAGAACTATGTATTTGAATCTTTTTTATAATATTAATTGTTAATACTTTAATATGCATATTTACAAAAACCAGATGGATAAAAAACTACTATTGTATCAAAGTCATCGTTATCTTAGTTTAGGACGCTTATCGTAGAAGAGATGCCATAATTACCACATTTGGCAGGCGGCTTATTGCAGAAGATTTTAATGTGCTGAGGAAAATGATATTGCCTATTCCCTGGATATTTCCTTGGTAGGCTCTTAACGCCATCCTCGGGAAGATATGGGGAAGCCCTATTCTCAAATCAGGACCACATAGCCTGTGCCAATGCTATATCAAACTCTACGACGTAGTGGGTACGGCCGAAGGCACGATTCCATAATCAGTTGACTATTCAGTTTGACAACGAGGAAAAACCCAATAAAAAATTGTGCTTTGCCATTATACGGTGGGTTGATTGAGATTTGTTGCCCCTACCTACTATAATAATAAAGTTTGCTTTTAGAACTCACAGAAAGCGTTATGACTAGCTGCTTATAAAAATAAAAGCTTACAATCCTTTTAGGTGGAGGATTTGCATTGTCGGAGGCCGCGAAGAAAGAACACTCTGATTTAAATGGAAGAATTGGGGATATGTTACAGAACCTCCAGAATTTAAACAATTACTTTATAATTTTATTTATCATTATTTTTACAGTTTTTGTTACTAACTTTGCTTCGAATGTAGCAGTGTGTAACGTCATTGTACCTATTGTTATGCAAATGGTTGGTATTTTCAGTAAACTTACAATTTTTTTACCCTGAATCTAATATTACAGCTTCTGCGGTGTGTGCTTTAGTAGGTCGGCTCATAGCCCGGAGGCAGCGGGTTCAATTTCCGTGGCCAGACACATATTTTTGCACTGAAAAAAAAAAAGCGCAAATACTTGTTCTGAGTCTGGGTGTTGTGGGACCATGGTTCTCATAGTTCCTAGGTCCCTATATACAGGGAATCCTAGTTAGGGTCCAGTATCTATTTATGGGATCGTTTGTCGTTATTATTATTATTTAAAAAAAATAGGATTAGAACATTGACGACTTTTGCTCAAAGATCAACACAGATTAAAGTTATCCAATATACCAATTGTATGATTTAATTTAGCTTTGCAATATTATAAGTAGGTATTCAAATCCGGTTAACTAGGAGTTTTCTCATCATAATAGTATTTTTTTACTGTTTTAGGCAAAAGAAATAAATAAAATCCCTTTGTGGTATAATATCGCAGCTGGATTTTCAGCTTCATATTGCTTCTGCTTGCCTGTCGGAACACCTGGCAATCTCATAGTGCAAAGTGCGGCCAACATACCGACTGGTAAAATGGTAAGTTTCAGTCTCATAAGGCAAAGTGCAGGCAACATTAGGTGTGTTAAAATGATGATACTACTAAATATACTGTTAGATGTCTAGGCACCCTAGGCAGAGTGGATGAGACAGCCCTTATAAATAGCGTGGTGAGTAGCACTGACTCACTTTCCCCTTGGCTTCGTTGGCGAGCGGAAACGCTGCCAGTGCGTTCGGTGCAATCTTTTGTTTAAGAATGAAAGTTTTTTAAAATAGATATATCACTTCTAACCTAAAAATACTGTAATACTGGTATAGTTTTACATACAGAAATTAGAAAAGGATCCAGATCTCTTTCAGCATTGTGTCTCTAAACTTATTTTGTCACTTCTCCTGATAAGTCATTTTCTTGTGGTGGTATGGTCGTGATGGTATGGACCAGCGCAAAAACTAACCAGATGCACTTTATGTAACTGCTAACTAAATAACGTAATGCTTAATCATTATATAGTAGTACACTACATTATTATTTTCCGATTTGTTTTTAGGTTTAATCGCTGTAGATTGTTCGACAGCGATTAAACCTAAAAAAATCGCAGATTAAAAAATATAATATTTTGAATTTATTCATATTTAAAATTTGAATTCTTGTTTCAGATTAAAGCAGGCTTAGTGCCAACTTTATCCACAATTATTTTGACCTGGATCTGTATATGTTTTTGGGCACCACTTATTTGGCCTGATTTGCTTAAAGATATAGAAAGTATAGATTGGAAATTAGTGTAGTCAGCTGTAAGTTATCCTTGAAACCACCATAGTATAAAGATATATCTATGTTTATTATGTAATAATTGTGATTAAATGATATATGCTTCCAAATACGCAAATTTGGTCATTATTAGCTTCGTCTCCATCCAATAGCTTACAAAAACGGTATTTTATGTTGCGATAAAGCTATGTAAAGGTCCATTACTGCACTAGATGACAAACGAGCTTGTTCTTTCCCCATTCCCCAAAACCGAATTTTAAGCAATAATTCTCAACCGTTATCGGAAGCTGCGAGTTTCATACCCGCGAAGGGTAAATACTTGTTCTATATCTGGGTGTTTTGGGACCATGGTCCTCGCAGTTCCTGGGTCTCTTTTCTAGGTACAGGGATTGCTAGAGTTCGTGATTAGATGAAATTTTGTATGCAGTTTAACCTACAATGTATTGGTTTAACTAAATGACCTCTTTCTAACCCAATATGGCAGACAGCCCAAGATGGCGAACTAGTTATTTTTTGTGCAAGCCCATGCTAAGTGGGTATCAAATGAAAGGGAATGCAAAGAAAAATACAAAATGCTTATTTTAAAACATGTTTTTTTTACTAACAATTTATTTAAATCTATATTAGTACCTATTTAAATTATACTTATAATACCTAGTAGCATTTTTAGAGAAAATAAACAGTCATCTATACGGATACTTAATGACAAAACAAAAATTAAACACTTTTTCGCAGACAAATAATTTAGGTTAGGTATAATAATAATCATTTTGGCCAATAACTTTAGTTTAAAACTTTGAGCAAAGAATTAGCCTCTAGCAGCAGCAATATATATCGCCTAAATAAAGAGTCCAGCAGCTTCACCAGGAGTAGGTGCTTTTGGTGGTGGCGCCGGCTTCGGGGGACTATCTTTTAACTCAATAAAATCTTTATCCCAAAGCACCGGAGCATAAAAACCAACAAACACAAAAACAAAGAGAAAGCAGATTAATGCACTCCCAAATCCATACAGAATCTGAAACAAAGCATATTGATATACAATGTTGGAAGTGGAGAACAATTATATTGGATGGCTCTACTCTAGGCTAAATATTATGAATCTTAAGTGGGTTTAATCCAAGCCCCCCAATTACCTAGCAGAGCAAGATTCTTATAAGATTGCTGAATGTAATAATTATGTATACTATACGCTATTAGTAGATTGATGTTTTGAACAAATAAACCACAGAACACGTGATCGGAATCTAGGTAATAAAATCACGAATACACTATCAACTATAGCGGAGCAAAGGGGTGTTTTATTGCTGGTTTACTAGGCTAGTAAAGCAGCATCATTAACATCGTCTTGCACTATTTTGTAGATTTGCAGTCATCGCAACGTTACACGCATGTACATTACATATGGATGTGTGAATGAAAATGAAAACGAGTGAAAAGGGACGAAGAAGACGAAAAAAATATCCATTCATCCATTTTCATCTTTTTTTCGAGTCTTCCTCGTCCCTTTAATCCGTCACTACTATAGCTCGACGTACTCGATAAAGGTCCCAACGGATCCTACCAAATGGACCCTACCTAATTTATGCAACCATAAAAAATAAGCATTGCCATTCAACGTGGTAATGGTGCTAGCATTCTGGGCACATACCCTTCCACCAACGGGCTATTTTAAAATTTTAGTTTTTTTTTAAATATTTTAAGTTCTTAGGTATAATTTAGTTTTTTAGGTCTAGTTTAGTTTTGTATTAACTGTCATATAATAATAAAAATACTACTAGCAACAGACTCTGTAGTTAACGGTGCTGATATCACGTTGATTACTTGCATTGTATAATTACTCATAATCATAAGCTATAATTTTAATGTGGTACTGTTTGTTTTCCTAAATAATGCAACCATAGAGGATAATATACAACTAATAGCACAAAATGTTATTTAGAACTCCCATCTGACCCCAATCAAAACCATGGACGTAAAACAAACGATTAACACTGCCACAACACGCTTTTTAAGTTTGAAGATATTTTCGCTGACAAAAGTGTTGAAAGAAATAAGTAGTAGCATAGAATAAACAATAGTACTAAGTACGTGGTAGTAAGTAAAAACGGTTATACAATTATACATTATTTATTATCAACTAGTTCTTAGGAACTACATAATAATATTTTTGTGTATACCTACATACTCTGGTTTGGTTTACACTTTACTTTCAAATGAATTTCCATGAAAGACAATTTTGTTTATAATAATATGAGCCATGGCTGTCTATTATTTAATTCTTTTGGAAGTGTTCGCAGACTAGAGAAAAAACATCACACACATCGTAAACCTTTTTTTTGTCCACTTCCCTATTGAGGGTGGGGAGGGTTTGCCATATCACCACGCTATTGGCAGGCGTCTCGGTGATGACAGCAAATCTATGCAGACTGAAGAGAATTCTGCTGCCCATGAGTTTGCCCAGATTCTCTTAGCGGGCTCTTACCCATAAGCTGTGGTGAACACTCAACCGGAACGCTTTCACTCTAATATGGCCTATTAATATTTTTTTTTGGTATTGCTCCACACTTTTGTGTATTTAGCCAGTGTCAAGTAATTGATAATTTCTCGGGTTAATTAATATATATGTATATATGTCAAGTCAAGTCACAATCCAAGTCATCAAGTCAAGTCATAGTCTAGTCTAGTCAAGTCATACTCTAAACACTAATAAAGTGGTGGCAACCTTACCAGAAGCTTCTATGGAGTTTTGGAAACAACACGAAAAGACACGTTTCACCATAATTATACCTCTTTCCCACACTTATGCCTGTAGTCCAGCAATTAACGAATAAATTGCCAATTTTATGCACTAACACTGAAAATAACACGAAAGTTTTGGAAAATAATATAATGCGGTGATACGATCTTTTTCGTTTCCTGCCAAAACCCATATTAATATTTTGTGTGTCCATATTAATGTGGCCTATTAATAGTGGTTAATACATGTACTTTTCATCTTTATTATTTAAATGTGCGCTATTGAAAAACAAATCTATCGTAAACTATATTGTGTCTCTTTTCATCATTTAGTCGTAATATTAGTGAAAGTAAGACAGCACTAGAAATATATATAATGACAATATAAAATAAAAAGTATAAATTACCATTCTCGTCTTGGGAACTTTGCCGGTATAATGGCAGAAGTACGACGGCGTATACAGAAACGGGTACATAAAACCACAGGATGTGGCCATACCGGCAGCCAACGCACCCAAATACAACTTTTGTAGCGTCTGTAAAAAAAAGTATACTGGTTATGACCTTTGTGGTGTCGGTGAGTGGGTGAGCAGATCGGCTTATAGCCAGGAGGCAGCGGGTTCGATTCCATCGACAAGACAAGTTGTGCTTGAAAAAAAAAGCACAAATACTAGTGTCGCCTGGGTGTTATAGGACCACGTTCATCGTAGTTACTGGGTCCCTAGATACAGGAAATCCTAGTAAGGGCAAGAACCTATGCGTGTGAAAGTTCGGCGTTATTTTTTATTCATTTCTTTATATCTAGTATACTAGACGCGTAGACGAAGTAAATGGCTTTCCAGTACTGTTATGTTTTATTCTGCGTCAAACACGTAAACAAAGGGTGAAAATAAAGTATCAGATTTTCACCCAGAATTTTTATCAAAAGGACCTTTTATGTTTTAGAATATAATTTATCATATATTTTTATCAATAGTGTGCAAAAAAGTTTAAACATTTTTATCTGAAAACCACACAAACAAATAAACAGTCAGCATTTAATTAATAACGTTAAATGATTTTATTGCAAGTAACCTATTTTACAAGTCGAAATGACATAAGTTACTTAAAATAATTGAATTAAGTTATTGCACTAAGTACATAAAATTACAAAGTGCTTGAATGTTTAATATTATATAGCAAGCCTATTGGGTACAATAAGTGAATTTGAACAAAAAAGTTCTCTTTCCCACTACTGGTTAAGCAATATATAAGTAGGAATTATCAAGGGTGGCCCTAGAAAGAAGACCACGATATTATTTTATTCAGTAATATTAAAGTATTGTAACTTAATACTTAATAGCCACTACCGAGCGATGGCAAAATATTAAATTATAAATTAAATACAATCAGGAATCACTCGTTAATAAGGCTTACGTGTCCAAGTTTCAATTTACTTGACTCGACAAAGTGAGAATTGAACCAAACAAAATTCGGACACAATAAGCCTTGGATAAAATAAGACTTGGACCTAATGAGACTGGGACATTCATTTACCATTATAGTGCTTGGATAATTTGAAACATGATGTGGTAGTCAGCGCCGAGCCGCCACCACCGCCGCCGCGCGTACTCCTTGAGGATGGGCATCTTTATTGCCCGAACACCGGTCGAGTTATTCGACTGTATCTCGTGAGTCTTAGCCGTGTAATAGTTGTAGTTATGAGTACTACTCACGTCAGTTTCTATAATATTATGATGCGGTAGCCAATAATAGCTATTGAAATTTTTTACTTCAGTACTTAACCAGGTGCTTAAAGTTTTATAAGAAAGGTAAGTACTAACCACCTTAAGGTCATTGATCTCATCTGCAAGCATGACGGCTCCTGAAATCACCGCTGCAGCGTCGCTGTCTGAAATATCTTTGAAGTGCTAAAAACGGAATTGTGTATTAACGGTTACGGTACGGCTTAGTTGCTATTTATAACATTATTTAAAAGGTATGAAATTAATGCAAAAAAAAAATTTAAACTTTGCCACAATAATTCTATAGATTAATTTTTAGTGCAACTATGGAAAAACTTTGAATCACCAGCGGAATGCGGGAGCAAGAATTCTAGGTTGGTTCTATTTAAGAATGCAGCTTTGATGTTAGCGACTAAAGACTACGAAAAAACAAACAAAAGAAAATTATATTAATTATAAATTATATTAAACGAGCTTCTGCCCGCAGCTTCGCCCGCGGCGTGACCTGTGGGAAAATAATTCAACCACCCATTTCACCCTTTTTAGGGTGGAATTTCGAAAAATCCTTTCGTAGTGGATGCATTCGTCATAACATCTACCTGCATGCCACATTTCAGCCCGATCCATCCAGTGGTTTGGGCTGTGCGTTGATAGATCAATATGTCAGTCAGTCACCTTTGAGTTATATATTATATTACATTGCATTTACCATGTGCATTATTAAAGGTATAAATATAACAGCTGCACAAGCACCACTCATGATATTTGCTAATGTAACGGCCACTAGAGTGATGATTAATAAGTATATTGTGAGCTCTTGGGAAGCCAAACTTTTGGATTGAGTTGAAATGATTTTGTTTAAGCCCGTATACTGAATAGCGGTACTTAGTGCCACTCCAGAACCTGCAAAAAAAGATTTGTCGTAGTTACAAACTTACAACTTAAACCCACTTGCGCTTTGTCTAGGTCACAACTGTACAAATAGCTCTGGGTTATGTTTGATAAATAGTTATCCTAACTCCTATCGTTTATGGAAAATTGACACAGTATAACTACAGCCCGTAACCCATTCTATAATCTATACTTCTATACTAATATTATAAAGAGGAAAAATTTGTATGCAGATATGTTTGTAACGAATTGGCTCAAAAAGTACTGGACTGATTTTAAAAATTCTTTCACCATTTCAATGCTACATTATCACTAATTAATATAATTATGTTATTTTAATTGCAAAAAAAAATAAAAATAAGGATCCCTACTAAAACTACAATAATGTCACTCAAGGTGTAAAATATTAAAATTTGAATTTCCACTCGTGTGAAGCCGGGACGGGCCGCTAGTACTTTATACTACGTTGCGAGATTTATCACAGATTAACCAAGTACAACAGTCCATTCACGTGGCAAAGTGGGAATGATCACTCGTAATATGATATGCTCGTCCCACTTGCATTTTTGACAGCCTCTGTGGTGTGGTGCTTGAGCAGGCTCATAACCCAGGGGCAGCGAGTTCGATTCCCACGACAGGACAAGTATTTGTGTACAGAATAAAAAGCGCAAATACTTGTTCTGACTCTGAGTGTTGTGGGACCATGGTCCTCGTAGTTCCTAGGTTCCTAGTCACAGGGAATCCTAGTTAGGGTCCAGGACCTATGTATGTGATCGTTGGGCGTTGATATTATTATTATTATTATTTATTTAAATTATGTATGATCATTATCATCAACAGCCTGAAGACGTCAATTGCTAAACATAGGCATTCCCCAAAGCGCCACTTTAAGCAGCTGCTTGCCTCCTGCAACGGCTTCAAACGGTTTAAACCAGTTTGTCGGTCCACCTAGTGGGTCCGGCCTACGTTGTATCTTCCGATTCGTGGTCACCACTAAAGAACCTTTCTTCCCGATTAGTTATCAGTTCTACGAGTCATGTGGCTTGCCCTTTATCATTTCAACTTGCCAATTCTAAACGCAATATCGGTAATTTAGTTCTCCTGCGGATTTCCTCATTTTGGATCTTATTTCGCAGGGAAACACCTATTAGATATCTCATATTTCCCTATTTATTAACTTTAATTTATGTATACCAAAATTAATTGTAACGGTGGTAGTACTAAATATTTATGAATATTAAAAAATATATATACATATCTTAATTATATAAAAACTGTTCTGTACATATATCGCTTTTCATGATATTGACAAAAAAAATGTAACGTATAATTGTTTTGTTATGTTTGGGTCAAATAATGATGGTAAATAATACGCACCTAATAAGAAGACGTAGCCATAGTTTGTGTTTTTGTCCACGAAATTAAACCACAGTATTCCAGACTCAGTTTTGATTGGTTCTAGTTGGCTTCTCTCTGAAAAGTATGTTAAATAGAACCTACATTTTTGTCAATTGAAATAATTCCTATTTTAGTTTTAAATTAGCTCCGGCCCGCGGCTTTGCCTGTGTGGCCTATAGAAAATGAAGATTTTTTAAAATAGATAAGTCAACCACCCATTTCACCCTCTTAGGGGTAGAATTGCATAAATCATTTTTTAACGGATACCTATACTTTACAAAGAACACAGCCCCTAAAATGTCCTAGGCTGTGCGTTGACATTTAAATCATTTTACAGTCAGTCAGGACTTTGAATTCTATATGTATAGATTAATACCTAAGTTGGTAAAAATTATTGTTATCATACAACCAAACCATTCAACACCCTTTACTTACTATAACTTTCTGTTCATCTAGTTTAATTTCAAGTAATACCTAATATATGTTATTATAAATATACAGGAGATACTTTGGGATAGCTTAGTATGGTGACCTCTGAAACTATAAGAGGTAGTGAATGTTCTTAGAAACCATGTAATTAATTTTAGAGGTAAAAAAAATGTTTAGACTATCAAAAAACCACAAAATCGAACTGGAAATCGAAAACGAGGCTTCGTTATTGCGAAATTGATTCTGCGGACTGTGAGGAGTAAATTAATACCTTTATGTTAAACCTTATCCCCATTATCAAAAGACTATGTTGTAATTATAACATTGTTTTCTTTTTTTTTAATTTCATTCATACATACGGCTTGGGAAAGAGTCTAAATACAGCAAGAAAGGTGTAAAGGAAACTGATCAGGGATATATATTTATAATACCTAGCTGCGCCTCGCGGTTTCACCCGTGTGGTAATGAAAAACGGTGATGATGACGATCAAAAATAGATAGCAACCTATTATCAGACCTACTAAGAGTATATATAAAATTTCATCAAAATCGTTTCAGCCGTTTCGGAGGAGTATGGTAACAAACACTGACACAGAATTTTTATTTGTAAGAAATATTATTGTTAGCCAATATGACGAATGGTATTCAAAATGTGAATGAAAAAACAAAAAAAAACTAATTAATTTTGATCTTTCTGAAATTTACCGAAACGCGTATGAGTAACTGATATAAGTACTTACTTTTAGCGAAAAAAACTTTAGTAAAACGATATCCACTCGGCAATGCATGTAATAGGGCAACAAAGAAACCAGCAACTGTAGCATCTAAAACCCTGAAAAACGAAAAATATGATATTATATTTTATTTCATCTATTAAGGATATTCGTGGATCCGTAATAAAGTAGTCTGTCTGAGTTGTTTTCACGTTGCTCCGGATAAACTGATTGTATACGAAATTTCTACCTCTAAGAATCTGTATTTGTATATATACCTGTATATAGACAAAACCGAATAATTCATTGTGCCGGAAATTTATGTCTCTGTTTTTGTGCAGTGTATTGATTTATAAAAAGTGACCATAGTATATTATAATCATATAAAGTGTATTGTTTAAATTATTTTACACTTGAACGATACAACTTACGCCCATTTGGATGGGCAACACTATGCTAATTTGTGCGGCGATAATAAGACTATTATGGGACCTTTTAAAAACTGTTTAAAAAATGTTTCTAAAACTGTAGTGTAATGTTACTCGAAGCAGAAATATTTAATTTACAGAATACTTAATAGTATTACAAGTATAAGGGATATGCAACTACTTACAGAGGTAAATTCTTGTAATTTGCAAAATAACTCCAACCAGTTAGATATTTGTTCCACCGAAAAACAAACATAATAAAAGACGCTATAGTGAAAAATATCGCCAACTGAAATAAAAAGTGAATCGATTAAAAACAATTAATGTTTTAGTTGACTAGTACATGTCAGTCTTTTACAGTTTACAAAAAGGTGAATGCGCACAAGAACTACATGATCTCATTCCCCCATCACCATTCCACTACCGAACTACTAGACGCTCGGCTAAGCGCCATCCCTTCGTGGTCGAAATACCACCTACTCGTACCAAGCGATTTAATTCAGCTTTCATAATTAGAATGGCTAAGGAATGGAATGCCCTGCCAGCGTCTGTGTTTCCGGTGAAATATGACTCGGGCGTGTTCAAGAAAAGAGTGAATAGGTATTTACTTGGCTAACATGCTACACCTTCGATCGCATCGTCTCTTCCCATCAGATAAGAGAGGGTCAAAGGCTACAAAATTTTGAAGTAAAAAAAAAAACATTCCCTGTCACTCAAAATAGGCGATTTGTATTGCACCGAAAACTTAAATAATAAATAACGTCCATACATAGATCCCGGACCCTAACTAAGATTTCATGCATCTAGGCGCCCAGGAACTTTTTTTTTTTTATGATAAAATGGGCATGCGTTTGACAACAACTCACCTGATGGTAAGTGACGAAGTTGTCTAAGGTGGAGCACGCTTGCCCATGAGATGCCCATTCACTCTTGACTTAAAAAGACCCAGGTTATACCTTGAAGGAAACACTGTTTTTGGGAGAGCATTCCATTCCTTGGCCGTTCGGACTATAAATGAGTCCGCAAAACGCTTAGTGCGGACTTGGGGTACACTAACAACGTAAGGGTGTGACGAATCACCAAGTCTTGTAGTTCTATGATGGAAAGGAGATGAAGGAATGAGTTGATGAAGGGCATGCGCACACTCTCCAAAATGTAGCCTATAGAAGACTGACAGACCGGCGACCTTGCGTCTGTGTTCAAGGCTTTGAATTTTCCCTTTAATTAGTGTCTCATCATTGATAAGCCTCTTAGCACGCCGCTCGATTGTGTCCAAAGTCGCAAGCTGGTATCGGGCCGAACCATCCCACAGATGGCTACAGTACTCCATGCAGGCCCTGACCTGAGCTTGGTAAAGGTCAAGCAGCTGATTCGACGAAAAAAACTGCTTAACCTTAGATAACACACCAAGCTTCTTTGCAGCTATCTTGGCTCTGGACTCAATAAAGCGACCGAAGTTTAGGGTAGATGAGATTTGGACACCAAGGAGCTCAAGATGATCGCTAAAAGGTACTGTTAAACCCTCAAAAAGTGGAGTGGTAGAAAGAGGTGTCTTTTTAGCAGAGAACACACAGCCCTGGGTTTTGGAAGCATTGAACTTAACCAAATTAGCAGCACCCCAATGGGATACTGCCTCAAGGATTAAGTTCATTCTTTTTAACATCTCCTCCCTTTGTGCCTGTGTGGCACTTGCTCCAGCACGCGCGTCAGACAGGTATCTCTCCACAACAGTGCTATCATCTGCATATCCCAAAATTCCTGGCAAAAACAGGTCGTTGATATGCAGGAGAAACAATGTTGCAGAGAGAACCGAGCCCTGAGGAACACCGGCATTAATAGGTTTGAGGTCTGACGAGCAGCCATCTACCACTACACGTATAAATCTCTCCGACAAAAAGTCGGAGATCCACGAGCATAAGCCAGGAGGGATGCCGTAAGCAGGAAGCTTACTCAGAAGACTCGCATGCCACACTCTGTCGAAAGCTACGAAGATAGAACTACGAAGATCGTGGTCCCACAACACCCAGACAGAACAATTTGCGCTTTTATTCCTTTGCACAAATACTTGTCGTGTCACGGGAATCGAACTCAACGTTTTCAGATTACGAGCCGACCAAATAAATATTACACTCATTTATTTTATAAGCGAAATTGTTGGGGGTATGATGTGTATAGATCTAATACTTAAATAGACTTAGATTTCGGACGCATTCACCAGATCTCTTCATCCCATCCCAATTTCATCAGAAACTATTGGTTTAACTTAATCTGTTTTAATGGGGTGGTTTCCATTTTATTGTTTTTATAGGTACCTCGTTTACAAATTATTACCTTTTCATGCAAAGTTATAGCCTTGGGTATGCTTTTTTTATGATTTAGAAGCGCATTCCTCACTGCATTCATGCTGGCTGCACTCATTTCTTTGCCAGTCTTTCTATAAAACATATCAAGAAAATTATGTAATTTAATAATGTATGTAATTTATTATATGCTTAATAACTTAATTTTAAGAAAAAAATATAATTTTGACTTATAAAACTGCTAAAAATAGCGTATTTGCAATAAATTTGATTTTGACTTTGACTTGGACCAAGGAAGACTTGAAAGAAATTCAAGTTATTTCCTAGTGGTAGACTTTTCTGGAAAGGTCGTCTAGGTAGCTACTATCACTTTGCCAATTATTCTGCCGCCAAGCAGTAGTGTACAAACACTTTTTTGTTCCCGTTTGAAGGTCACTGTAGCTAGTGAAATTACTGGGTAACGAGACTTTATGATCTGATAATCTAGTAATCTTATTACCGGATACCAGAGAGCCTATGCTGATGTCTCCGAATGGCATCCGCAGTGAAATATCACATGAAACTATACTTTAGATTGCCGAGTGATACTGCAATCTGCTATGGGCAGCCGTGTCGCTTAACATCAAATGAACAACTAGCTTGTCAAATCATTCACATTAACATAAATAAAAAAAACAAATATTGATAAAAATATGACTGGAATGATATGGAATAGGATAAAAGATATCTTGTTTATGATCAAATTGGCATAGTTCAATCAAATAATTATCTTTATCTAAAGACTACTAATTTAGTTCTAGTAAATCATCTTTATACGTACATATTTGCAAGTACGATGTAGTAAGCAGCGTTAAAAATATATAATGTGAGTGCCAATGGAAAAGCGAATGTCGTATATTCCAGATAATTAAACATATCAGGCCATGATTTGTCTTTTGCCACAGTCCTGAAAAAATAGTAAAATTCGTAAAGCTATAAACGCAACCAACCAATTGAAAAAAAAATCTACCATTTGAGAGCACGTTTGTTAACTTTTTTTTTTTGCAATACAATTAAGCTTTTCAAAATTATTAAAAGACCTATTGATTAAACTGCCCTTCTAAAAATAAAGAGTTATTGAAAAACCGACTTTTCTATGTATAAGGAGATGGTAGTACATAAGTGATTATGCAGGTTTTAGTTAAAATGATTAAGTCAATATCTTATTTGTGAACGGAAAGCAAGTCGGAAGGCTAGAAATAATAAAAGGGTGAAACATAAAGCGTCTTGGGGTACGGCAGAGCTACTGTAAGTACATAGTAGGTACAAAATTTATAAAATTTAGTAAATAGTAATTTCCCTCTTACTCTCTCTCTCTCTCTCTTTCTCTCTCTCTCTCTCTTTCTCTCTCTCTCTCTTTCTCTTTCTCTCTCTCTTTTTCTCTCTCTCTCTCTCTACCCCAGGAATCTGAATCTAAAGAAATATCAGACGAATAAAAAATAAATAAATAAACAAATAGGAAAAAATCGTGCTTAAGGGGAAATCTAAACGGAAAATGTAACTAACCCATAAAATATAGCTCTAAAAGCTATAGTTGAAGAAGATGCGTGTACTACGGCAATACTTCCTGAAAAACAAGATCCGTACAGATAAATACATTTCCTTATAAACTGTTTAGCATAGTACTTACTACTACTAATATAAACACAAATTCGTGTACGAAAACTACCTAAAAAAATTCATTAGAACGTTAATAACGTGCGGATTTGCAGCGCTAGAACTTTTACTATTAAATTTGCAATCGCGCACGTGCAATAAAACGACGAAAATTTAGAGTCTAATACAAAAGGCAAAAGCTTGTTTCGTCTCCTTCCCGCCTTCGTCCTAGTCTGTGGTTTCACTACAAATCCGTGTTAATGGAAAGTAAAACTAAGGTTTTGATAACAGCGGCAAATAAATTGGAACGATAATCTAATTTTTATCGTATCTTTTTACTTCGAAGCTTTTTAATATATTAAAGCGCTTGCCCTTGTTTTGTATCTATTTCAACAATATCTATAAATGTCCGCAAAAAGAGCTTGGCTGATCCAGATGGACGATAAAGAGATCCTATAGGGTTCCATTTTTCTAAAATAGTTCACCAAATTTGATGACACCATTGATATTGATTGTAATATTGTATTAAGAATACATACCAATTGCACTAGAACTTGATATAGCACAGTTTATGATATATAACATTTCTTTGAAGTTAGGCTCAGTAGCTTTTGTGGACGCCCCCTGTAAAATAACCAACCATAAATCGATAAAAAAAAGTCTGTTCTGTCTGTTGTTTCTGTGTAAAAAAAGTTTGAAGTAATATTAGTTTCCCTCTTCCCGTGATTTATCTTGTATGAGTGTCTATTTGTAAAAATGTAATGTCTTTCTTTCTTTCTTTCTTTTTCCCTTTCTTTCTTTCTTTCATTCTTTGTTTCTTTCCTTTCTTTCTAGAACCTTCTTCGACCATCAAGATACCCACGCAAAGCGTAGAGATTATGGCGTCTTATGAGGGAGGCCTATGTTAACAGCCTCTGTGGTATGGTGGTTGAGCAGGTCAGCTCATAGCTTGGAGGCGGCGGGTTCCATTCCCGCGCCAGGACAAGTATTTGTGCACAGAATTAAAGCGCACATACTTCTTCTGTGTGTGGGTGTTGTGGGACCATGATCTTTGTAGTTCCCGGATCCCTAGACACAGGGAATCCTAGTAAGGGTCCGAGATCTATGTATGTGATCTCTGGGCGTCGTATTATTATTATTATGTTCAGCAGTGGACTTCTCCCATCTGATGATGTGATATAATGCATGACACTTCGTCCAATACCTGTTAAAACATCGATGGTTTTAAGTTACCTGCATATCCACCAAAACTGTTGTTATGTATTGTGTTATAATGGAACACGAAATAAGCCTGCTGCTAAGCATTCCCAGAAAAAAGGCTGCCATACTAGACTTCAAAACCAATCTGAAAAGTCATTAAATGAAGCCTTAATATTGGGCCTTGCCGATTTGCAATGCAATTCAACGATAATTTTACTAGGACTTTTCTGCTAAGTTCGTCTAGTTTGGTACCACCGCTTTGCCAGTTATTCTGCCGCCAAGCAGTAGTGCGCAAGCACTACTGTGTCTTGGTATGAAAGGCACGGTAGCTAGTGAAATTACTGGGCAAATAAGACTTTATGACCTAATCTCACAGTCTAGTAATCGTATTGATAGACTGTGCCTCACTGACTATGTCTCAGAATGACGTGTGCAGTGCAGTGTCACGCGAAACTATACTTTAGAGTTTAAGTGTCACTGCAACTGATATGGGCAGTCGTTTCGCTTAACATCAGGCAAGCGAACAGCTCATGTAATTTCGTAACATCAAAAAAAATCTGGGCATTCTCTTAAATGTTCAAAAACCAAATCTGGTGTTCTTGTTTTATAATACTAACGTTCTAGCATTTCAGGTGTCTAATAATAAAAAAATCTCCTTTAGTGTTTCCCAGGTATCATGGAAGACGGACTCGTGACGATACTGTGGTCATCATATCAGGTCGTAAAAATGAAGGGATAGGGTTCTGGTTGGCAGGACTTTTACTTCAACGTAAATTAAAGTAGCTCTAAACTTTAATTAAGAGTTAGTATGGATTTACTTTCGTTTACAGATAATGCGGAGTTCTTGCAGGCGTCTTGCCTGTGTTGGCATTTAGACTACATCAGCCATGCATCTGCGATGAAATGCTTGCGTGTGCTAACTTGTATGATAACGCCATCTAGTTTCAAATGAGTACATTTACGCCAAATTCCGTACGACCCTAAAAGTGGAGTAGAGGGCAAGACTTTCCTTTTTTGGTCCTGATTGTTATAGGTGACAGACTTACAGCCACACAGACTAGCCGACAGACATGAAAATATTATTCATTATTATTATTTATTTATTTTATTTGGAAATTGAAAAAAAAAAAATTACCAAAAAGATTTTATATTTACTAACTTTGCCGCAGAAAACTGGGCCGTATCGCCTGCACACATGAACCATAGCGCTATACGTTTATCGAGGCCACAGTTATTCCACAGTAATATAAGCATACTGCCTAAAATAAACAAAATAATGCTTTCCTGTAACAAAAAATGCCCCAGGTATTTATTGTTGTCTTCAAATGGGTGAGCGAAAATGTAAAAATCTGTACAATAACATAATTTTGAAGAAGCCGATTAAAAAGGTGTCACAAATTCAATCGACTTAATATCAAATGAGAAATTTTAGGGTATTTCGAAAGTACATATTCTAGTCTAATTAATAGCGTGTGAGTTATTTAAAAGCAGAATTTCGTATTATATTATTTTATGCTGTAATTTGCAACACTGCTGTGCCTTCTTTAATTAAGGTATACGAGCTGTTTGTTGTTGAGCAGCTCTGTGTGTTTCCCTTTGCAGCATCATTGGGTGCATTTTGAGTACATAAGACACCGTGTGCTGTTGCCGGGAGAAGAGGATAGGAAAGACTATGTCCACTAGAAGACGACCATTTTAGCTGACCTGCGCACATTGAAGCCAGCGTGGCGAGGCTGGTATATGATTGTGTGTACCACTTTTCTCCATCCCACCGTTATTCGAGAAGTCACCCGAGAACGAGATGACGGCGCTGAATCAGCAGCATAATAAATATATGTACCTAACATATATTTATTATGGCCGCGTTATCGGGGATATCCGGTGACGGTGCGGTTGGTGTGGTGAACAAGCACCCTATTAATATGGCCGCTTGTTGAGTGCACGCTTGTCACCGGACGCTCGTGGCGGGGTTATTTATTCGTATACCGTTGCGGCTCCAGCGTCATGTACAGGAAGTCTTGATATCTTATATCGGTGCCGTAAGCGGTACCAGATCCAGAAGGGTCAGATTGGTTTGATAATCCAAGCAAAGCCAATACTAAAGCTCCTTCGATATGAATAAAAAATGAAAGAGCTTGCCTATACACCGTTCCATATTATCATTAAATCAAATTCAAGATGGCCGTCACCACAAAATGGCGAATTAAATTCTTTTTTATTTTAAGTTGGTGGGTTTTTTAATTTTTAATTTAAATATAGCTTGTATACTTGTCCAGTTAACTGCTAAAATTATTAATATATATCTCTGTAAATATAATTCTCCCACTTTTTCATCTTTCAGTTTGAAGTACAACAAATAAAGGTTAAATCTAAACTAGAAGAACAAAGAGTGATAAAGACAGAAGAATCACTTACGTTCATGTAACAACCACAAACCATATCAGTTTTCATTGCTCCAGACATAGGTAGCATAAACGTTGGTATCAGCCCAGTCACGGGTATGTTAACTGGACGAAATAGGAAAAGCCAGAACATGCACATCCACATAATCTCAACAGTCGTAGAATGCTGAAAGTTTAAAAAGTATTATGTAACTTACATTAGCGGTAACCGTAAGAAAGCTAATCAAGATTCCTAAGGCAGCTAGCAAAAGCGTTATTGCGGTTGACCTTCATTCATGACAGCCTCTATGGTGTGGTGGTTGAGCAGGTCGGCTCATATTCCGGAGGCGGCGGGTACGACTCTCATGGTAGGACAATTATTTGTGCACAGAAAAAAAAAGCGCAAATGCTTGATCTGAGTCTGGGTGTTGTGGGACCATGGTCCTCGTTATTTCCTGGGCTCCTAGATGTATGTAAATAACGATTCTACCCCCTAATTCACAGAATCTGTGTACGTGATGGTTGGGCGTTATTATTATTATTATTCAAAATTGCCTGCATTGAAAACATCTTGAACATCTTCTTATATACCTAAATTCTTGAAGTTTGGGGTGAATTTATTTTATATCACCATCAAAAGGTAACATCGCAAACTAACATATTTTTATGACAAACTCAAATTGAGAGCCAAATTCATACAACTTGTATGAAAATAACCCAAGTTTGTCAAGATTGTTATTTCACTTTATAGACAGTTATCGGATTTGACTCTACACTAATTATCTCCTTAGTAATAAACATTACGTACTGAAAGGAATAGCTATTTTCCTTTTTTACTCACTAGAGGTTTTAAAAAAACAAAAAAGACAAACAAAAAAAGAAAAGAAGCACTGTCGCTTTTTGGACTGTTTAACTCACACTTTAGGTCTGCCTTAGCCTTGTTTATGATTTTGTGGTAAGATAACTACTCCACTATCATCATCAACATGAAGACGGCCACTGCTGAACATGGGGCTTCCCTATAGAACGCCACTTTAGCGGCTGTTTGCCTTTTGCATCCAATTTCCGCAGCTTTAATCAGCTGGGCGATCACGTAACTTGATTGCAACCAAAAGAAACACAAATTCGAATGGTATATAGTATTAATACACAGCTTATGTGCATAGTTAGTGTGGAAATTTCTTTTGCATTGCAATCAAAGTTGGTCGTTGGTTCCCACTGTTATGCAGCATTTATTAGTAAGGGAGAAAAGGTGTTTAGTAGGAATATTAGCGGTACGAAATCGTTTAGATGGTAGAATCCTCATCACGGGAGTTTCACGCGCTTTTTTATATCTATGAATTATCACTTCCTTTTGTAACTTACTTCAAGTATAGCACTTTATTATTCTTTACTTTTTTATTATTCGTTTTTGACAGCCTCTGTGGTAAGGTGGTTGAGAAGGTCGGCTCATAGCCCGAAGGCGGCGGGTTCGATTCCCGAAGCAGAACCAGTATTTGTGGACAGACAAAAAAGCGCAAATACTTGTTCTGTCTGGGTGTTGTGAAATCATGGTCCTTGTAGACCCTGGATCCCTAGATACAGATATTAAACAATCCTTGTTAGAGTACAAGATATATAATGAGATCGTTGGGCGTTATTATTTTTTAAATATTAGTTAAATAGCGTAATTATTAACAACA
Organism: Ennomos fuscantarius; assembly: GCA_905220475.3. Lineage (NCBI taxonomy): Eukaryota > Metazoa > Arthropoda > Insecta > Lepidoptera > Geometridae > Ennomos > Ennomos fuscantarius. Next base: position 6,139,768 of record HG992033.1, read on the forward strand.
TTTTCTGAAATTTACACATCGTAACTACCAAGGGCATCCAAGATCTATGTGTGAGATCATTGAGCGTTATTATAATTTACATATTAGGTACATAGCGTATTACTTACAACATTTTTTTGGAATTTACATATAATTATTATCAGGGGCACTATGGTACCAATCAAACCTTTGTGGTGAACCTCAAACATATTCTTGATTTTTGGTCCTATTCCTTTGATGGGCGTTTTCGGGTCCTGTTTTTGGCTGAAAAAAATACTCATTATACTGTATTTTGTTTACGACCATAATGAAGACATCCTAATATAACCGTTACCACAGTTATTTATAAACAATTGAAGGGTTGAGAATAAAATGAGTTTAACTGTCAAATTGATAGTTTCGAGAAAATTGACTTTAAACTTCAACGGCATCATTTTAATGTAGAGTGCTCATAAGGTATATATAATAGAAAAGGTTTATGTAAGTTTCAGTTGCTTGAAAATGTTTTGATTATATCTTAAAATTCTAAATATAGTACTAATTCATACAATTATTGTAAAAATATAATATAATAAAATAAATATAATAATGTTATTTATGCTAAACGAACGAACTAAAACGAACTGTATTCCTGTGACAGATAAACCGTTTTTAGACTCAAAATCTCGAGATTTAAGCCTCATCTCGGTATTTTGAGAATATATTATTGTAGATAATTTCACGCTGAATCCAACAATACCCATAAGTCATTTTGTAAAAAAAAAACAGTTAAACCCTTTTTGTTCTCACCCCTTCAATTATGAACCTTATGATTTGACGCAAGTGACTTCTACTGCTACTTTTCTATTATCAGTTGTAATATGTATGTTTGATCATAATCTCTAAAAATGATCGTGCCACGAAGCACATCTAGAACGAACTATACGTTAGGATATATAAAATAAAGTTTTTTTTTTTTCAATTTTAATTAATTTGTCACACAATATAAAAAAACGTTCAACGATCGTGCTGAGCACCTTAAAGAAAATAACAAAAGTGTTAAATTAGTACAAAAAAAAAACTAAACACTTCATAGACAAAGGGGTTAGTAGAAATATTGCTTTAATTTTCTAGATGTGTCTATTTTATTGTACAAAACAATTAACTTAATCTATTGCCATCCTTGTCATTTTTACTGTATTAAAGAGATGACGAGTGAGGTTCCTTAAAGCTGGCAAATTAAATTTGGTTTAGGATTACTTTAAACAAAATCAGAATACTTTATTCCGTTGCTGTAGGTAAGAATCACTGTTTGTATCAATGTATTTGTGGAGTGATTCTTCTGTATGATGCGTTTATTCTGTGGTACTTACAAAAACGACCAAAATCTGGAAAAGAGAAAGTACATAGTTAAGTATAATAAACGTGAATTTAGCATAATCTTGTCTCTAAGTAAGTGGAGTTTTAGGTCTTAAATGCAAACTGGCACGTGCTTTCTAGATAATAATTTTGTGCAATGCACGTTGAGCATTGATCTTAACCTACCGTCAACTTAAAGGCTTTAGTTTAGGCAGTCAAAACGCCGAGGTTTTATTTTAAAGTCTTACTGAGTAATATTATTTCGCATTTGATTTCAATTACTTAGGTACTTACAAATTCATGTTTAATTCGCTCATCACCTACTTAAGTTACTTTTTTTATGAAACAAATATAATGATGAAACCTGTAGATAGTATTCCTTTTTACTAGGTGGTAGGACTTTGTTGCAAAGTTCGTCTAGGTAGGTACCTCCGCTTTGCCAGTTATTCTGCCGCCAAACAGTAGTGTGCAAGCACTACTGTGTTCCGGTTTGAAGGGCACTGTAGCTAGTGAAATTACTGGGCAATTGAGACTTTATGATCTGATCTCGCAGTCGAGTAATCTTATTACCAGACTGTGCTGATGTCTCAGGATGATGTGCGCAGTGCAGTGTCGCTTGAAACTATGTTTTAGGGTTCCGAGTGACACTGTTCTGTTATGGGCGGCCGTGGCGCTTAACATCAGGTGAACGACTAGCTCGTCACATCATTCAATAACATAAAAAAAAAAAAAAAAAAAAAAAAACAACACGGAAATCTTATTGAAGATATATCAAAGGGAAAACTCACGTAACCCTCAATCAAATACCGAGCAACTCAGTCTTTACTGAGAATGGTTTATAGGTAAGTTATCTACAGTCCATAGGTTTCATAAATGGTCAAGATCAGTGGGAAATTATTTCCCAGTATTTGATTAAGGGTGACGTGAGTTTTCCTTTGATTATCTATAGTTAGAAATTAATTATTTATTTTAATTTAAATATAAAATACCGTGCAATTGTTTAATAGAGTTTCTAATATAATTCATAAAATAATATAATAATGTAAGAAATAGTACTTTTTTAACAGTATGTACTTTTTTTCCTACCTATAATATATACCAATGTAATTTATCTGCAAAAAAATGTGGCAACCCTAACAGTAACGTACATTCGAATCTCCTACTAGAGGTGCATGTTGATAAACAGAGGTGTATTTTTTTTTGTATTGGCTCCACACTTACGTGTATTTAGCCAGTGTCAAGTAATTGATAATTTCTCAAGTTAATTAATATTATATAATATGTCAAGTCACAGTCCAAGTCATCAAGTTAAGTCATAGTCTAGTCTAGTCAAGTCATACTCCTAGTAAAGTGGTGGCAACTCTACCTGAACAATGCGGCGACGCTATCATTTTCGTTTTCCCGCCAACACTCAAACAGAGGTGTTTACTAGTGACGAAATGATATAAGTACCCAAGACGTTCTGTTTGTACATAACTTACTTATAATAAACTAAAAATATAACGTTCAAAATATACCAATTGAAATTAAATAACTCACCCTCCCATGGTGCTTAAGAAATCCAAAAACCAGACACACGATCTATTTTTTCTAAAATAAGTATTTTCCTAAACAGTCCTTCGGTTTCAAACTTGACAGGAAAAATGCAAATGCCAAATTAGACGTTCGAATCTCATAGATTTGAATGTTGAACGAGTTTCCTATTTTTTTATTTTTGTACAAGAAAAGTATTTAATGTTAGTTCTTTTGAGTATTTCTTTGTGACAGAAAAATGTTTAAGTGAAACAATGACCTTGTGTAAAAGCAACACAAAACAAGAAGTTATTTCCAGGAATACGTTATGCTACGCATTAATATTGCATTTGATTCATGGTCTTCATGCTTCTTTAGTCTTCAAGGTAATAAAGTTAGAAATACAAGGATATAGTGCATTCATTTTTTACGGTTTGGCTCTGTGGTGTACCTAATAAGTAATTCGTCGACTTAGACCACAAATAAATTGCCGCGGAGTTTGCGCTTGGGCCAGCCACTAAGACGACCGGTTCTCCGCGGCCGCGAGGAGCGCGGTATGCTGCCGGCACACAGATGGGAGTTGAGATCTCGCGCCTACCGCACGCGCTTTATAATTGTTATTATTTTTGATTTTATATGTTTTTGTTTCTTTTGCTAAATTAAATAGTTTTCTGTAAATTCAAAAACATTATTCATTTCAATCGGCCTATCTTTCTTTAATTTCATTATTCTCTTCGTTCAACTCACGCCCACATTCAACCTTCTGATCTGGAGATTAGTTTTGTGGTACTGTGTACGAGAAGGAGACGCCGTGCCATACTGGTGACCATAGAAATTGGACAAAACGCGCCGTTGTTGGATTGTCTTTCAATAACAACATACCGGAGAAACGAATTACGTGTGGTATAAGTTGGGGTGTGGTACAAGTGCAGAGGTGAGCGAATTATTTTTTAATATTAAAATATGGAACCTCCGAACCCCGAAGCGTTTCAGGATGCTTTACCGATTAGTAGTCCTGAGGTACTTAGAGTTGGAGTCAGAGTACCTCCATTTTGGCCTGAAGAGCCAGCTTTGTGGTTTGCTCAGGTTGAGAGCCAATTTTTTTTGTCTAAGATAACAACTGATGATACAAAATTTTGCTACCTGGTTGCTCAACTGGACCATCAATATGCTGCTGAGGTAAAGGACATCATCACAAATCCACCTCCTACGGATAAATATTTAAAATTAAAAACTGAATTAATAAAACGTCTGTCTGCTTCCCAGGAGAAGCGTGTGAAGCAGCTTCTCATGCACGAAGAGCTTGGTGATAGGAAGCCCTCGCAGTTTCTCCGCCACCTTCAGGGTCTTGCAGGTCCATCTGTGCCCGAGCAGTTCCTGATCACCATCTGGTCAAGCCGCCTACCTTCAAATATTCAGACGGTAATCGCTTCGCAGGTAGACTTACCCTTAGATAAGCTGGCTGATTTAGCAGATAAGGTGCACGAGATAGCCCCTTCAACTCCACAGGTGGCAAGCACATCCAGACCCGTAGCTACTTCTCCAGCGCCATCGTCACATTACGATGATTTTACCCGGCAGGTGTGCGAACTTACAAGGCAAGTAGCGAAGCTAGCTGATCAGGTAGCCAACGGAGGACGTGCACGCTCACATAGCCGAAACCGGCAGAACAATCGTTCTCGCTCACGCTCTCGACCCAGACAACCTCCCCCTAATCACCCACACTGTTTTTATCACTTCACCTACGGATGCAAAGCGATGAAATGCAAGCAGCCATGCAGTTTCTCCTCGGAAAACTTCCAAGGCAGTCGCAAGTAGCGGCCAACGACTGCCCCTCATCAACAGGCCGTCTCTTCGTCACAGATCGCGCCACGAAAATGCAGTTCCTTGTGGACACTGGTTCAGACTTGTGCGTTTTCCCGCGATCAGCTGTTAAGACGCCCTGCACCAAGTCGAAGTTCACCCTCACCGCTGCAAACAATACGGTAATTAATACTTACGGCCTTACACAGCTGCAGTTGGACTTAGGCCTTCGACGTGTCTTCACTTGGAGTTTCACGATCGCTGATGTATCCAGACCCATCATCGGGATAGACTTCCTCAGCCACTATGAGTTGCTCGTAGACTGCAGAAATCAACGCCTAGTTGATGGACTTACCTCTCTCACCGTGAACGCATTCCGAACTGGTCCGCCTGACGACATATCGTCCATTAAAGTTTTCACAGGCGAGTCGGACTTTCATGACCTTCTGCGTGAGTTCCCGGAAATCACGAGACCTGCAGGCTTACCTTCAATTCCGAAGCATAACACGCTCCACTACATTAGAACCACTCCCGGACCTCCAGTGTCAAGTAAGCCTAGACGTCTAGATCCCACCCGTTTGCAAGCAGCGAAGAAAGAGTTTGAAGATATGCTGGCCAGCGGTGTGGCTAGACGCTCTGAGAGTCCTTGGTCTTCAGCCCTACACCTGGTTAGGAAGAAAGATGACGGATGGAGACCATGTGGCGACTACCGTGCACTTAATGCCAGGACAATACCAGATAGGTACCCCATCCGCCATATACAGGACTTCTCCCACCAACTCTCAGGATGCTCCATCTTCTCCACAATCGACCTCGTGAAAGCTTTCAACCAACTGCACGTAAATCCAGACGATGTACCTAAGACCGCACTGACTACCCCGTTTGAATTGTTCGAGTTCGAGTTTATGACCTTTGGTCTAAGGAATGCGGCTCAAACCTTCCAAAGGTTCATAGATGAGGTTCTTCTAGGCCTTGATTTCGCCTACGGATATATCGACGATATATTGGTCTTTTCGTCCTCAAAAGAAGACCATAAGAACCACCTGCGTCAGCTATTCGACCGTCTCAAGCAGTATGGAGTGCTGATCAACACCTCCAAGTGTATTTTAGGCAAGTCAGAGGTAGACTTCTTAGGATACCGCGTTTCAGCTGCTGGTACTCAACCATTGGAAACAAAAGTTGAAGCTATCCAGGGGTACCCAGTTCCCAAGACCATGAAGGAGCTCCGGCGTTTTCTAGGAATGCTAAATTTCTACCGCCGCTTTATCCCCGACGCAGCTCAGCTACAAGCACCATTAAACGCCATCCTATCCGGCCCGAAGGTGAAAGGTTCTCACCCTATAGAGATGACTCCAGATCTGCTTCGTGCGTTCGAAGACTGTAAGACTTCGCTTTCCAAGGCTACCTTACTTGCTCATCCAGATGCGTCTGCTGATTTGGCGATTGTGACCGACGCATCCGAATCTGCTATCGGTGCTGTATTGCAACAACGCAAAGGTGAAGACTGGCAACCACTAGCTTTTTACTCGCATAAGCTCTCTAGTGCACAAGCTAAGTACAGCCCTTATGATCGGGAACTTCTAGCTGTATATGAAGCCATCAAATACTTTAGACATATGGTGGAAGCCAGGACCTTTGCAGTGTACACCGACCATAAGCCGTTGACGTTTGCTTTCTCAATGAGCAAAGAGAAGTGTTCCCCAAGGCAGTTTCGGCACTTAGATTTTATCGCCCAATTTACCACCGAAATACGCTATTTGCCCGGGAAGAAAAATGTCGTCGCAGATGCTTTATCTCGCGTAGAAGAAATTACAGCAATCGACTACCAAGAACTTGCACGTTATCAGGAATCAGATCCAGAACTGCAAGACTTGTTGCTGCGAGGTTCCAGCTTGAAACTAAAAAAAATTAAATCCATCGACAGCGACATACCTATATACTGCGACACTTCTATTGGACAACCTCGACCGTTTGTCACTCCACAACTCCGAAAACAAGTCTTCGACACCCTTCACCAGCTTCATCATCCAGGATGTGCAGCTACAGTACGACTGGTAACACAAAGATTTGTGTGGCCGGGAATCCGCAAAAACTGTAGAGAGTGGGCCAGGCAATGCCTGAAATGCCAGCGATCCAAGATTTCCCGACACACCAAATCCCCCCTTTCCTCTTTCCTTACCCCTTCTTCGAGGTTCTCCCACATAAACCTCGACATCGTAGGACCATTACCTTTGTCATCTGATTACAGGTACTGCCTCACTGTCATCGATAGGTTCACGCGATGGCCTGAGGCAATTCCACTCAAAGACATAACTGCGGAGACCTGCGCTGCTGCCCTTGTATCTGGATGGATATCCAGATTCGGTTGCTTTTCTCGAGTAACCACCGATCGCGGACGCCAATTCACAAGCCAGCTGTTCCAGTCCCTCACTGCTATGGTTGGTGCTCGCCACTTCTGCACCACTGCTTACCACCCGGCAGCTAATGGAATGATCGAGCGTCTGCATCGACAACTCAAGGCAGCCATCATGTGCCACACTACTTCGCAATGGACTGAAGCCCTTCCCCTAGTTCTCCTGGGTATGCGAAGCGCGTGGAAGGAAGACCTACAAACGTCCGTTGCAGAGTTGGTCTACGGTGAGCCCCTGCGCTTACCTGGTCAGTTCCTGTCCCCTACAGATGAATACAGCTCTGATGACATCACGCAGTATGGAACTCGCCTCCGTGCTCATATCCGAAAACTGACTCCCAGACCTACAGCTTGGCACACTTCATCACCATTTTACTTTCCACGCGATTTACAAAACTCATCGCACGTATTCCTGCGTCAAGATCACGTGCGCAGCTCACTGGAACCACCGTACGCCGGCCCCTACTTAGTCATCGAGAGACAGCCGAAGTTCTTCACACTTGACGTTAAAGGAAAAAAGACCAGCGTCACTGTCGACAGGCTGAAACCGGCGTACATGGCTAAGGAAGCACAGACCCCTGTGGCCACTACACTATCGGAGAGCAAGACGATTCCGACACCCGCTTCCACACCACTAGAAAGAAGTACCAGAAGCGGGAGAAGAGTCCGGTTCCCTGATTTTTATCGACCGTAGTCACGGTCTGGCCAGGGGGAATATGTGGTGTACCTAATAAGTAATTCGTCGACTTAGACCACAAATAAATTGCCGCGGAGTTTGCGCTTGGGCCAGCCACTAAGACGACCGGTTCTCCGCGGCCGCGAGGAGCGCGGTATGCTGCCGGCACACAGATGGGAGTTGAGATCTCGCGCCTACCGCACGCGCTTTATAATTGTTATTATTTTTGATTTTATATGTTTTTGTTTCTTTTGCTAAATTAAATAGTTTTCTGTAAATTCAAAAACATTATTCATTTCAATCGGCCTATCTTTCTTTAATTTCATTATTCTCTTCGTTCAACTCACGCCCACATTCAACCTTCTGATCTGGAGATTAGTTTTGTGGTACTGTGTACGAGAAGGAGACGCCGTGCCATAGCTCCACACTTTTGTGTATTTAGCCAGTGTCAAGTAATTGATAATTTATCAAGTTAATGATAATTCAAGCAAATATGTCCAGTCACAGTCGAAGTCGTCAAGTCAAAGTCTAGTCAAAGTCGTAGTCCTAGTATAGTGGTGGCAACTTTACTAGAAGCTTCTATGGAGTTGTGGAAACAACACGAGAAAAACGTTTCACCATCATTACACCACTTTCCCACACTCATGTCGGTAATGGATTACCGAAATGAGTGTGGGAAACAAAAGAAAGGGCTGGAGCACTTAACGAATAAAATGCCACCAACTTTATGCACTAACACAGAAAATAACACAAGTTTTGGAAATAATTCAATGCGGTGATGCAATTTTTTTCGTTTTCCCGCCAAAACCCCTATAGTGCATTATTAACGCTCGTTTGACATGGTCTATTATTAAGATTTATTTGTTTATCTGTATCAATACAGTGACCGGGTTCGTTCTCAATATTTACCTTATAGGTAAACACTAGTTCTATATTTGCTTTATAGGTATTATATGCTTTCATCGTCATCGGCCTGTTTAAGTCTAATCGTGGACTTAAGGTTTTCCCTATTACTTCTTTAGGTATGCCATTAAGTCCGGTAGTCTACTATTTTCATCCAACTACTGCCAGCCGCTCGGCACAAGTCTTCGCACCATCTACAATCATACATACAAATCTAATATAGTTGAAGGGATTTCAAAAGTCAGGAACTCATTTACCACATCGATTGTTGGCTCTACGGTTAGTATGGTTAGCCCACTACTACATACTTCAGTTTGCTCATTCTGTGGGCTATGTTAGTTTCTCTATCAGTCGTCCTCATTCTGGTTTGATCTTTCAGAAAAACTTCATAGAGGTTTCCATGATAGCTCAGGCGTGACTTAAAATCAGTGGTTTAAATTAACCGTGAGGTTCCACGTGTCAGTTTCTTATGTCTAAACATTATACCTACCTAATTGTGCTATTATAGCATTATATACGCACCTTGAAATTTAATATTAAAATTATATCTGAACAAAATTTTCTGTAACTATACCCTCAAGTAAGAATCGGTTACCAAACACTTATGTTGTTTTCTAGCAGCATCACTTGAAAGTCATTCATCTTCGGAGAAATTCGCAAATATTGCGGTTTGTTCATCATAGATATTGTCACTTAACATCTGTTATGGTCTAACGTTACCACATCATAACAAAGAATAACTCAAAGCTTTCATAACAAAAGCGCGACTATAGTCACATTATTAATAAGAAAAAACAATAATAATTTGTAACAGCATGGAAATGTTAAATCCAAGTGGCTACTTAAAATATCATTCACTTTCTTCTGAAAAATAAACAAAAACGAATAGACAAATGGCAGTGTTTAATGAATAAATTGTCATAAATAAAAACTCCATAACACAAGGTCATCGTACTTTCATAAATTCGAAAGACACTTTCTTAACTGTAATCCATAACTAGGTAATAATTAATTAAATACACAGCACGTTTCACAGCGTCACTTATCACTTCTCGATATGCTTTATTGGGGCCTGGGGAACCCAAACTCTGGATCAGACGGGCGTCGTCCTACGATAAGGATCAGTGCCTACAGCCCGGTCGTGTCGCGGAGGTTGCTCTTCACGCCCCCTAGCTCCAGCTCCAAACGTAACTAACTCTTCTTCTCTTGTGTTAGGAGGCGGCTCCACAGTGGAAGTATCTAAGAACCTCCCGCTGGCAACAGACGCTTGCGACTGGAATATAGACGCGCTCCTCAACCCACTCAAGGTATTAGCACTCTGAGGCACCTCTTTAAATTCGTCGAAGTAGTTGTCGCAGGCTGTCGGCCGTGGCGCAGCCGGAAACCCGTACAACGTTGAAGACGATAAGTCTTTCAGTGACGCTGAACTTAAGTTTATTCTTCTATTTTTATGAATGGAACAATGAGCCACCTCGTCGCCGTCGAAAACAAAACGCCGTCGTTCCCGAGGGGTCGCTGCTGACGATCCAGTTGGAGGATATGTATCCCTCTTCAGCATACGTCTTTCTAATAAAGTGGAATCTCGTTCTCTATATTCAGAGAATGCGTATTCTCTATCCCACGCTCGACAGTCCGCTTTTGCTTTCTCTGTCAACTCTGTGATCCAGTCTTTCTGGTACCATTGTAAGAAGAGAAATATTGCTGAGGTCCCAGCTAATTCCGCTGCAACGAACCCTCCGAGATACAATCCAAAAGAGTATCCGTAACTGTACGACATTCTAGGAGTATCGAAGAAGGTGATGTACCGCAGCTTGTGGCCCAGTTGTGATTTAAATACGGATATGTACATAACGATTCCAGTCAGCATGATGAGACCTGAAATAAATAAATAAAACACTAAAACCATATATTGGTATTAATTTTTGTCAATGAGTTTATATTTCCCTGCCGACTGGCCCAATAAGCTTTTACTAAAATATTTTTAGAGTAATGTATTTTGTCAGCTTGGGGTATTTATCTCCAGCTAACCAAGAGTACCAATAAAAATAAAAAAGCACATTCGACATTAAATACCCAGTTACTTACCAGATATAATAAACATGACGCCGGCAATAAACGTGCAGAGGCGTCTGCCCTTCACGCAATGCCCTATTACGCAGCACAACGCGCCGACAGCTTGCGTGAACACCGCCAGGAGGAGAGGAGCCGCTGACCTTGTCACCACATCTGAAATAGTAAGCACTTAATATTATCATAAGCTCGTAGTAGTAGTCACGACCTAGCAATAATTTTCGAAGAAGTTTTAAGCCTAATACAAATCGAGTTCAATCATAAGAGAGAAATCATAATAATATTTTTTTTGCAGGATTTTTACGGAATTGATAGATTTTAAATATAATTATCAGTGTGTGTTTTATGTGTAATTATATAAATTTAAATCTGTACGATTGTTGTGCCTATTTTATGGATCTTATACACTTATCAATATATACACTCCAGTATTACTAAAAAATAAATCAAGTATATATATATATATATATATTGTATACATATATATATACAAGTATAAATATACTTATACTTTATTTTATAAAATAGCGCCCAACGATCACATACTTAAATCCTAGAGCTAAATTAGGATTCCCTGTATCCCATATATTTATATATATATATATATATATATATATATATATATATATATATATATATATAAAGGGACCCAAGAACTATAAAGGCCATTGATCGCACAACACCCAATCACAAAAAGTATGTGCGCTTTTTTTTCTGTGCACATATACTTGTCCTGGTGCGGAAATCGAAGCAGCCACTTCCAGTATATGAGCCGACCTGCTCAACCACTACACCACAGAGGCTCTCAAAACTGTATAACTTAAAATACAACACAAATATTTTTTGATTTAAGTAACCCTAAACAGAATACTTACATAATAGTATTTACTACATTTTTACTTAAATAAATAAAAACGAGTTTGCTTTAGACCACCCGACTGAAGTAAAACTTTTTTAGTTTAGCTCCATCTATCGGCAAGTATAATTTTGTTTTTGCTTTGTTTAATGTTAATGTCGCCATCTTGACAATTACAAATAGTCATTTTACCGGACATACTAACACAATAATACAAATTTTTAACTATCTTATATCGAACCCTTGAACCAACTTCCGTTCGGCTCGCATTCATCAGCTTATTCCCCAAATAAGCGTGCGTAAAAAAAATACCTTCAAAAATTGGGATGGTAAATTATGTAGTGTAATTTTTTAAATGACAGTACATGGACATACACATCATGGAGTATGCGCGGTGGCAGAGGCTCTCTCTACGCTGACTGTCGCACGTACTCCACGAGGAAGGGCTTCACATTCACATTCATTTCACTTCACACAGCCCAAACATCACCAATAAAATTGAGTTTAACTGAAATCTCGTAATAAATATTTACTAGTTGAAATTATAAATAATGCTCACGTTAGTTTCTACACAATTAAAGGGGTGAGAACAAAAAGGTTTTACTGTTTTTTTTTTTACAAAATGATTTATGGGTATCATTGGATTCAGCGTGAAATTATCTACAATAATACATCCTCAAGATACCGAAATGAGGCTTAAATTTTGAGATGTTCAGTCTAAACACAGTTTATCTGACACAGGAATACAGTTCGCATAAAATTATTGTATTTATTATATTATATTTTTACAGTAATTTTACGAATAAGGTCTATATTTTCTATTTTAAAATAGAAGTAATACATTTTCCAGCAACTGAAACTTACATAAATATTTGTATTACTTAATACGCACTCTACATTAAAATGAGGCCGTTGAAGTTTAAAGTCAATTTTCTTGAAACTATCAATTTCACAGTTAAACCCTTTTTATTCTCAACCCTTCAATTATAGTAAACACTTACAGGGTATTGCATTAGTAGAGTCACTGGGATCTGGCTTGTATTGCGACAGCGGGAAATATGGTATGTCCAGGCACCGGAAAACTGCCCCTCCAGCTGAAATGCATAACAAGAAGAAAAGGTTATCATCGTAATGAGGCGTAAGCTGAGTTTTAGTAGCTCAGGAATAGCTAATGGGATTTTCGATCCTACTCATGGTTGAAAAGTCTCCAATGTTATTATTTTATGGATCACAGCATCCCCAACTATCACTAATGTATCTATACTATCTATCTTTATGTACCTATGTATCTGTAACTATTTTTCTATTTTTATCTACAATTTTGTTTTTTCTCTATATAAGGTTTATTTTTCCATTTTCCACATTATATTTCAGTAAAACAATCTTATTACTAGTAAGAAGGAATTTCATATTAATTAGGTTATATTATTACTGTATATTATATTATTGTTATATTCATAATAATTTTACCCATCTTGGACATAAAACATAAATTGATAGAACCGTAAAAATAAGGTTCAGTACCTTCATACCCTTAATTTTAGTAAAAACATAAAACAAAAATACCTAATATTTTTGTTTTATGTTTTTACTAACATTAAGGGTATGAATGAGAATAAGGGTATAAGTTGTCAAGGCAGACAAATCAAAATTACAGCAAATAAAAGCAATCCAATGTAGGTTGAAGGTACTGAGTAGGTACTGTATAAAATAAACAACCTTTAGTTTCGATTACTAATTTTACAATTAGATAACAATTTCCAGATGGGGAAGATCAATATTGCCGAATAATTTAACTTTTCCAGGCTCTGTGCAGTGAATACTGAATTAAAAATGCAGTAACTGTAGAGCAACAGAAGCGTAATATATCATATTTATATTATATCATAGTATAGTTACATAACATATTTCAAGGTCGTCTTAAAATTTATATTGGTATTGGCGTTTTTTTTTTGGCGTACGTATTTGATTTTTATTTTCTGTAATTTTATATTAAACATTAATTTCAAGGAGATCTAAAAATATGTTAAAAAGCTTTCAATAGTTCAAAATCGTTTTAAGTTTAAATCTGCCCATTTTAGTGTTTCACTTAACTGTTTTGCATTGGTGCAAATTTTAAATAGGCCACGTGCACAATGCATTTCTGTCCACAAGAGGCGGAACTCTGCTGTACAGTAGCGTAACGTGCGGAAGCTTCGTTCTCATTGTAAACTACTGGGATGGGTAGAGTGGGACGCCATTGATGGGATTAAAAATAGCCACGTGAATATCATGAATGCTTTTCTATTTTCTCTTTGTTTGTGTTGGCAGTGTCCAGCTCCGCTATAAACTGTACTGGGCCTTCATTTCCATAGCTGTCTTTGTTCAAACGCCCACGATCTATCGATCGTACATAAATCTAACTACAATCTATCGTGGAGATCTTTTTCTGAGAACCTATCCAAATATAAAATAGTACCTTGACGGACTAAGATAGTTATTTACTATTACTTATATTTTATTATTAGTAATTCAATTATCTATACATTTAAAATTCAAAGTCCTGACTGACTGACTGACTTTTATATCAACGCACAGCTCAAACCGAGGGTCCTAGAAACTTAAAATTTGGCGGGTGTGGTTTTTGTAAATTGTAAGTATACACTGAGATAGGATGTTTCGAAATCCCACCCCTACACGAGGGTGAAATGGGTGGTTGAATATCTATGTAAAATTTTTTTCTTCGTTTCCCATAGGCCACGCGGGCGAAGCCACGGGCAGAAGCTAGTATTATATATAATTTTAAAAAAGTTGATTTTGTGTTTATAAAAAATATTGTCTCTGGATAGGAGTTTTCTTTTCTGTATTGTGAGGGATTGTTTGCTCCATAGAAAATATAACTTTTTCAAACCTAAACAGTCTTATTACAAAACGTGGACTAAATAGACATTTAAGCCTGGACCAACTAGTCCTAGTTTGTTACGGTACTAAGTAGTTAGACCTTGGCTTTATTACAAAACGGCGACTAACCGAAGATCAGCTGATACCAGAGATAGTCCATGGCTTCAATATTGACCATAGACTATATACGAAAAAAGTTTGTTCATTTGGACCACATTTATTCACACGATCCTTTTTTCACGTTTCATATATTTAGATTTTTTGTTTTCGTCTATAATATACGTGCATTGGCCTTGGAAAGCTTATTGTTTGCATATTTTTTAATGAATAAATAATCAGATTCATAAAAGTCAGCTTTGCTACAATGATTTTCAACTAATAAAACTATTAAGTTTTAATAATTACCAACGAGGCTTGCGAGAATCAGAACGTAAATATGGCATTGCGTAACGCGCGAACATAGTTACAGTTATAACTAACTGTAACTATGATAAATATCGTAAAAATGAAGCAACAAAATATAAAAACTGAACCGAGTAGATATATTTTATCAAAGACCAAGACAACCTCAAAATCGTGTAACAAAGAAGGTTGATAACCCAACATTGGCGTTAGGGGCGTAAATAGTTTTTAATCTTAAAAGTTTCATTTTTCCACCACCGTGGCGCTAGTTTCTTTGCTTTAGCGAGTTAGTACCATAGTTAACCTAGGGTCGTCGGAGGACTAACTTTAGACCATGGACGATCCCCTTATCAGCGATAAACTCGTTTTTGTAATAAGGTTTTTAAATAGTCTAGGTTTAGACCAAGTACTAACTTTAGTCCACGCTTGGTCTGCGTTTTGTAATAAGACGGATTATGTTTTTGCTATAATTTGAAATTGAGCACTTTATTATGTTATTGTGCTTAAATCATTAATTTAAATTACATTTTGTTAAAAAATCAGCGACTAGAAAAATTGCTTAAATTCCTAATCACCAATAACTTACTTGACTTTGACTTAACGGTTTATTAGCTTAATGATGTTACTTATGTAGGTACAAATACATGACTATAAATTTTTTAACTTACGCTCCGTATAACATATCCTCCAAAGGCCCGAAACTGTCTGCTTGGCTACCAACCCATACTTCCCCGTCCCGTTATACAGTGGGTTTAGCATGTTCTCTTCTGTGTGCAGCCAATTGTTGGTTGACACTGCCACCAGTACTGCAACGACTGCAGTGCCGGCGGAAAGAGGAGTAAGTAACCAGAGACACGCCACTGAAGAGTCTATTTGAGCAACGAGAGTTGGTGATGGAGGGGTTGGCCTGAAATGAAAGACGGATATGGTTAGACGCTAATTTTCAACCCACTTCAAAAATACTCACGATAGTTTTCAATCTAAAATACAAATAAGATAAGTTCTCAATTCGACTGTATTTGTTTTTGTTACCTCAGAACTATCGATTGGGAGAACCAATTTTGATGATGTTTTTAATGCTAGGCTTCCCGTGTGGTCCTATTTCAATGTAGTTCAGTTCTGACAATGGCATCCATGAGAAAACCATGTAAGTCTGAAATCGGTTTTTCACGCTTTGCGTTTCTTATGAATCTAATCATCAGTGTAAATTATTTCAGCACCAATCAATGAAGAGAGTTGACAGTAAGTTATTTCCAAAATCAATCTTTCTCTTTCTCTCTCAGTAGATTCATCTCATATTCTTTACGAAGCATTTATGTAAGAATGAACGTAATCGTGTAGGATGCGTTAGTACCGAAGTAGTGAGTGTATGTGACAACTAGTTCAGCGGTCGCGCCCCGGGGCGCAATTTTTCGCTCAAATTGTCGGTGAGAAAATATTATGGTAATTATATTGATATTAAAAATTATAATATTATATACATACTTATTTTCTGCATATTTGAATATATTTATTATTTGATTTTGTTGAAACATGGACGTATGAAACCACCGTATCAATTAATATGAATTTTTCTTCCCACTAGATAACCAGTTATCAAACTTGGTATTCTGATAGGATAAACGAATTAATAACAATGCAATTTTCACACAATACACAGAACCAATCTTTTTTACCCAGAAATAATGGTATCATTTTTATAATTATATCTAGAAGTAAATTAAAAATATCTGCAGTGTTTATTTAGAAACTCTTAAAAAACGTAAAAGTTTTAATCAGTTTTAGATACCTTGGAAAACTTCTATATCCAAGTTTTTATAGCTACATATCCATGTATCATCGTAAACGTAAGGTAAGTTCTGGTGTAATAGAGTTTTATATTGCCCAACTTCATACGAATTAAATCAAAATCCAACTTTTGTATCCGTCGTAAATCCGCATTCGCCTCTATTTTGGCGCGATAAGAGCCAAAAGTGCTCGTGCACTGATACGACATAAATGTTCGGTTAGTAAACGTATTATTCTTAAAGTATAAGTTTCTTATTCACTTTGCCTGTAACAGCCCACAAACCGTGCGAGTGCACAAGCGGTTCTAAGAGTATACATCTGCACCTAAATCTACCTACTTATTTTAAACAGGGTTTGGGGTTAAACTTTGTCATAAAGATTGTTTAGGGCTGGGGTTTTTATGGACCACGTCTATAAATCTTGACTTTAAGAGTACGAGTATACAACATAAATTCCTTGGTATAAGTAGTATACACATGAAGTTTATACTTATTATATATTTTTACGCAAAAGATATTGTTTTGTGTAATTTTATGGGAATGTGAGGGTTTCAAATAAAGTTTAGATATATATATATATAGTTTATAAAATATAATAATTTTCTGAGCTGATAGCTCAGTTGGTAGTAACCCTGCTTTCTGAGCAGTATTAGGTTGCGGATAAATATTTGTGTGTTGAACATCGATGTTTGTTCATTGGTTAAGATGGCATCAAGTTACCCGGAAAAAGGAGGCAAGTCTTCTTTTATATAAACGTAATCACGGGCAATAGCTAGTTTGTTATAAAGATGTAACTTTATTTATTATTTCATAATATATTTATAAGGGATCTCAGAGCCCCCAAACGTTTACTGAAGTTTTTTCGCAAGAGGAGCCTACGCTATCAGCTAGGCGATCGTGGAATTTAATTGCAACCAATAGAAACAAAATTTTGGATGGATTTTACAATGCACTAGTTTATGAACATAGTTTCAATGGAAATTTTCAAATTATGAATGAAATGTTACTTGTTGCATTGCAATCAAAGTTTCGTGATACCCCCAAATTATTATAGACATTTCAGAGAATGATTGGTCGTACCAAGCACAGAGTAGGGAAATGTCTGAACGTAATTTTTTCTTGCTACCCACCTATTACAAAATATCACACTAGTCTATAAAAAGAATGAGGGATACCTGGGAGGTCGCCTGGCTGCGATGGCGCCGCTGAGAGTGGGGGCAGGTTGCGAATGCGCGCCGCGCGGCAGCGAGCCGTGGACGCATTGCGCACCCCCACCCCACATCACTCCCTTCGGCTTCGCTGGAAACGAAAGAAGTTTGCTTTCAGAAGTGGTATATTTATAAGCTACTAGCTTTGCCCCGCGGTTTCACTCGCGTAGTGAAAATTTTCTAGTTTCTTAACTTTGTTTCCCTTCATAAGAACCTTCTCCTGAAAATAATAAACAGAATAAAAAAGAATATGCGAAAATATTCTATCTGTTAACCCGTGATGCGATGACCAAGGGAAATAGAGATTCATTTTTATGTATTAAGACTATACATGCGCAATATATTACTATGTATTTTATTTATTGTATATGATATTTTATACAATACAATAAAAATTTATTCAGCGAGGTAATGCTGCCAGTATTCTGGGAATCTTACCACGGAGCTGTGAAGTTGGAATGCATATTTAATTTGTAAATAATGTTTTTAAGTTGTAACTTTTATTTATTGTAAATTTTTATTATTTTTTTATTGTAATATAATCAGTAGATACAATAAAATATTTTTTTAAGTGTACGCCAGACGTGAAAAAAGAAAAAAAACTCCACCGGGGAAACATGACAGATATCAAGCCAGTTTTTTTACACGTTTCTCCTTCTCCATTTTAAAAGCGAGAGCAAATTTTGGACTTCGTAGATTAGTCAACGTATAGGGTTGTACAAGATTTGGTTCGTGCTTCCATCCACATTTAGGATGAAGTAGATGAGTGTGGATTGAAGCTTGAATTTTTGATTGTGAATCGGGTTACTGATTCTATTTGTTGGAACATTTATGCTAATGTGGTCAGCTTTTCGCGTGGGTAATGCTAACAAAATCAAACTGTAAATAGATAAATAAATAAATATCTGTGGACATTTCACACAGCGCCATCTAGTCCCAAACTAAGCAAAGCTTGTTCTATGGGAACCAGATAACTGATACAATACTTAGATACTTTTTTTGTTTGTAAATACATATATAGAACACAATATAACACCCAGAAACAGAACAAACATCGATGTACATCACACAAATGTATCTCCTGGGTGGGAATCGAACCCACAACCCACAGTCCAGAAGGCAGGTTTACTACCAACTGAACTATCGGGCCAGTCACTGAGCTATCGGGCCAGTCGAAGATAGATAGATAAAACTCTTCATTGAAATACCACATTACAGGAACAGTTGACAATCATAAACTTAAAACCTAAGTGTGTTTGTGTTTTTTGGCTTTAAATGGTCTTTTCTAGACAACACAAAATTAACACGACAAAAAATAAGGACAGTGATTTTCAGCTACAGATAAATCTATTTAACTATACATGATGTAGGCTACTATACACATAAACTAAATTGTATTATTTTTTACCTAGGTATTTTTTATAGTAACTTTATTTTTCTTTAAGCGTCATGACTTTCTGGTAAAGCTGTAAAATATACATAACATTATAATTTAAGCTGTTCGGTGTAAAACTTGGTAGTGTTTCTGTTAATGATAATTTTATATTTTCTTGCCTAGTGAATACGGTTGGTATTAGAATGAGTTCTATGAAAAACAATATGCTATTAAGATATTTTTTCACTGTATTTCTATACTTATGATTATTTTGTATCTTTCATAACATCGTATATGATTTATGTAATAATTATCGCAGCATATTTGAGCTTTATGATGAAAGTTGTTAGGTAAGTACCTTTTAGAATTTCAAATTATTAACTTTTTGTATCCTCCCCTTCTCCACTCTAGAAATATCTAGAAAAATATATAAAATAATCAAATTAGTTTACTTCTGAGCAGCAAACCGTTGATAATATAAAACTGTACTAACATAGACATTAACATAATAATAGAAAACTTTATAACTCTGTCATATGCAAGAATTTTCACGCATTAAAAGGGTTCTCAACCCTGTATATATTTGATGCGGGGCCTTTTTTATGCTTAGTAGGCGTTATAGCAACCCAGTATATATTACATCACCAGCATATTTTCATCCATTGCTGAAGATAGGCCTCTGCAATTAGAGGAGGCCATAATTACCAGGCTTAGAAAAAAGCGTCATCGTGATCACAATAGATTACAATGCAGCCCAAGGAGAATCTTGCTGCCCTGAATATGCCCTGAATAGACGGCTCTTACGATACTAAAGAGATAAGATGGGTTGGTTTGGTATTTTTACGCCGGAATCACACAGCAAATACTTGGTAATTTTTAGTATTTTTGTTTAATACGTGAAAGGTACGTCATGCATTTTGCCGTAAATGGCCAGCCATGCGTTTTTAGACCATCAACGGCCGGCCTTCAGTATGTGGCCGACTTTTGTATTACGTTAACAAATGAAGGGGTGAGAATAAAAAGGGTTTAACTGACAAATTGACAGTTTCGAGAAAATTGACTTTAAACGTCAACGGCGTCATTTTAATGTAGAGTACTTATAAGGTAATATAAAAGGTTTATGTAAGTTTCAGTTGCTTGAAAATGTTTTAATTCTACTTTAAATACTAAATACAGTACTAATTCCTACAATTACTGTAAAAATATAATATAATAAAATAAGTATAATAATGTTTATATGCTAAGCGAGCTGTATTCCTGTGACAGATAAACCGTTTTTAGACTCGAAATCTCGAGATTTAAGCCTCATTTCGGTATTTTGAGAATGTATTATTGAAGATAATTTCACGCTGAATCCAACGATACCCATAAGTCATTTTGTGAAAAAAATCAGTTAAATCCTTTTTGTTCTCACCCCTTCAAATGTGATCGACACATAAAAGTCCCCAAGAAGGCTCTTGGGGACTTTTTACTTTTGACTTTTTACCCAGGCGGGTATACACCACCGAACGTTGGTCGGTTAAGGTTTATCCGGACAATAACAAACATTTTAAAAGAGTTGTTTAACTTTTTGGTTCGGTACCCTAAAATACACAAAAAGTCATGAATCGCGAATCCTTGCTGGAAACAATGGCGCTCGAGGGTCCTCAGAAAATTAGCAAGTTGAAATAAAAACAGATGAAACGCAATGTAGCATCGGAGTACTGTAGGCGCAATTACTCTGTTTATTGTGTAATCAAACCAGCCAGCTCTTGTGTACGATTCGTAAACTGTTGCTAATTTTATGAAGCAATTCAGTTTTAATGGTTATGTTCATGCCGTCACCAAATGCCGAACGTCAGTCAACTCTGTGCTTACTTACTTCGGAAATTATGTACTTACGTCATTAATAAAGTTATTCTGATAAGTAGTGTTTTTACTCCGCGGTAAGTAAAGTTCATCAGATGGATGATCACGGAACTCTGATTGCGATACAATAAGAGAACAAGTAACTATACAAGAAAAGTAACTATACACATAAACTGCACATTGAAACTGTGAAATCCATATTGTGTTTTATTGGTTGCAATCAAGTTACGTGAACGCTTATAGCAAAGCTTTTTTTTTTTTTGATGGGGGAAATTCCCTCGCACTTCCCTGCCACCATGCGGGTGGTGGCAGGGGGTATGTGGGACTCGAACCCACTAAAACCCCCCCGTGAGCCCTCGTCCGCCGTACCGAGGCGAGAAGGGGTTGCGACTGCAGTCCAGCCAACTCGCCCCCGGAACTTATAGCAAAGCTGAACTAGCCGTTCCCAACTGATAGGTACAGGCAACGTATTTTGACTTTCAATAGGGTCCACTCTTCCAGTGGACATCTTCTCGATCCTCTTATCCCGGTGACGGCCCAAGTCAAGGCTTGCACCCCAGGGATGCCCTCGAACTAGTTGCCTCCCACTTTTCACGGTTGGGTGCCTTAAGCACCTGCTCTCCCGCCCAGTGACGCTGTAAAGGTCGGTAGAGACCAACAGCTATCACCCGTTCTAAAAAAAAGGCAACGTATTTATTTATTGGTATTTACCACTGACCACTACCGTACCTCGAAGGACACATAAGCCGTCGGTCTCGGCCCTTTGGGCGACCTATAATTTCTGACACAAAGCCAAATCACTTATTACTAGATAAACGATAAGAATAACTTTAAGGAAAGAAAAACAACGCAAGTTTCTGGTCATCGCCCAGTGCATACAGGATTATCTAGGTAACGCTTCATCTTCCAGTTCACGATCACCATTCACGAACGTTGTTTCTCCAATAGAATTACTACTAATTTAACGTCAATTTCAAACAATGCTTCATGATCTCACCGAATACTTTCCCTGAGGTTGTTTATTGCCGTTTTGTAAGTCATGAACGTACACTTATTGACCTCTCGAGGCGTAGATCGCATAAAAATCAATAAAAGATTCTTTCCGGGTGTGGGAAAGGCGGCGTGTGCGTGTTATCGCAGAATTGGAAATGCCAAGCATGCATGAGGGTGAATCCGAAGCCTTTGTTGCCGCTTCTTTAAGAATTCTGTCTCAGGTGGACATTGGTATTCGACAATCGTGTCCTCCGCTTTTCCCGAAGCATTTTTTACAACGTCAGCTTCCATCCTGCGTATTGCCGTTCCTTGAGCTGAAACCCGCAATGTAATAATGTTGAGAACGTCCATAAAAATTCAATTATTTCCTTTTTTCTTCGTCCAGTTTTGTTACGTTCGGACTGGGCGGATTTTCTCCTATTACCGCAACGGTTTATTGTTATACTTTTCGACTAATTCATTTAATTCTACCTTCGAAGACTCTGGGACAGAAAAACGTAGGACTTTTATTTGTTCGGTCTAAATTTGTATGCGGTTGGGTTAATACAATTTCTTCAGGGTTTTCTTTAAAACGTTCGTATACAATTAGATAGATACGAAAACAGACGTGCCTAGATTGGAAAATTGTACCGATTGTCTATAAAAGGGTTTTAATGATACCGTAAGTAATAATAGAATTGTCATTATTTCCTTTCCTTATCCTGCTAAATGGGATCCTGTTATCATCTAAATAGAATCATAATAGGTATAATAAATATATTTATCCGAAGCCCCCGCTGTTTCGCCCACTGTTTTTTCTATTTGTTAAAGCAAATTGATCTTTATTGCATTCTAGCAATAGAATATTATCGTAGAAACTTGATAACCCGTATAATTGAATAGTCAACTGTAAAGTAGGGATATATAGCGTCATCTCAGCTGAACGCAGTTGCGAATACAAAGTTTCTAATTGTAACGACGTCGATAAACGGTTCCATTATACATAATTACGTTTTGGGACGTCCCACCGAAGCCAGGACAGACACAGAATAATGAAACAAACCGAAAGTAAAAGATATTGACTGGTTTTGGGGTTTAGATGATCGTGGTTTTCGCAGGTGAGTGTTATATACGAGTAAATCCTAGTTAACTAGTTAACTCCTGGCTCCTACTGGCTGGGTCAACTTAGCTATTCTATTTTAAATCTATAATTATAGAAACAACGCGTATACAGTCCTTATCAATATTATGACATTGTCTGTTTATTTATTTTTTATTCTGATTTCGCAAAGAAATGGCTAAACCAATTCATATAAATTTGTGCACAGAGATAGCTCAGCATACATAGAAAATTTTAAGAAGGATAATAAAGAGAATAATGCGTAAATTTCAGTTGAAACCAAGGGGCTCTAATTGTGACTTACATAAATGTATATTAAGAACTTATGACAAATAGAGTTAAAAATTTTACTCAGAAAAAAATACAGTAATTTATATAGGAATTCGTACAAACTTGTACCAGTTCATTTTAATCAAGTTACTAACGAAAAAAAAAATGCACCGTTAACAAAGACTGTGTATGATAATTCAAATTGACCTTGATTTTCCCACTGCTTTTAAACTGTGGTAGTCGTATTATCGGAGAGGCATCTTATAAAAGTTATAAAACTCATTTTGAGCGTCAGCCGACACGAAAAACGATGTACTTAGTTCTGGCGTAACGTGTTTTTCTGCTGAAACCTCTATATTTAATATATTAGGTCTTTACCTATGAAATTGCCGTTTTGTTTGAAAAAAGTTAAAGTATTTTTTTTTCGAACTTATTTATTTCTTTTATTCAAAGTAATCACCCCTGCAATCAATGCATCTTTGCCAACGCTGTGGCAGTTTATGGATGCCCTTCTTGAAAAAATCAGCAGGACGGGAGACAACAAACTCTTCAAAGGCGTTTTGTACTGCCTCTCGGGAATTGAATTTTTTTCCCGCTAAAAAGTTGTCCAAATTTTGCAAAAAGTAATAGTCGGTAGGCGCAAGATCTGGTGAGTATGGCGGATGAGGGAGAGCTTCCAAACCCAACTCATGCAGCTTAGAGACGGTCTGTTGTGCAGTATGGGGTCGCGCGTTGTCGTGAAGTAGCAGTGGAGACGACCGATTGACCAAAGCTGGTTGCAGACGTGCGAGTTTCGCCATCATTGTGGTCAGTTCTTCAATGTACACATCTGCAGTAATGCTCTCGCCGTTTTGTAAAAAGCTATGATGAATCACACCAGCACTAGACCACCAAACTGTGACCATCACCTTTCTAGGGGTCATTTTTCGTTTTGCACATTGCTTTGGTACCGAACCAGGATCTAACCAACTTGCTGAGCGCTTTCGATTGTCAAAAAGAATCCATTTTTCGTCGTACGTAACAATTCGGTTCAAAATTACTTCATTTCTGTGCCTGTTAAGCAGCGCAAGGCAAGTCTCGACGCGTACGTTGCGCTGGCGATCGTTAAGTTCGTGGGGCACCCATCTATCAAGCTTTTTTATCTTGCCAATCTGTCGCCAATGGACCAATATTGTTTTGATGCTAACATCAAAATCTGCTGCCAGCTCAGCTGTAGATTGAGATTCATCAGCTTCCACAATCGCCTTTAATTCATCATTGTTGACCAAAGTTTCCGGACGACCACGAGGTTCATTTTTCAAGTCAAAATTCCCAGAACGGAACCGAGCAAACCAATAACGGGTTGTACGTTCGTTTGTACAGTTCTCTCCGTAAACGTCGTTGATGTTACGTGTTGTTTGTGCCGCGTTGGTGCCACGACAGAACTCATATTCCATAATTACACGAAATTTCAAAGTATCCATTATGAGGAAAAATGTTGAAATGTAATGAAAATACAACGCTAATCAATAAACAAAAGACTTATATTGTAAATAGAATGTCATATTTTTAAAACAAAATTAATTTGAATTTAGAATTCATAGCCAATCAAAACTTTTTTTTGTTTGAAAAAGTCTGTACTGCAAAACGGCAATTTCATAGGTAAAGACCTATTATTATGAAGGGCCAACGTCAAATGGTAACGGTCGAGCTGACCGGCTGAACTTTGAAAACTATGGCAAGTTTTAAAATTAGTTTTATACTTACAAGGTTTTGTCACGCGTGGGTAAATTTTTATGGTTCGTCCATCGTTTTATGGGAAAGCGTAAAAAAGTGTTTTATGTAAGCTCAAGAGTAAAAGTTATTGCCACAGAAAGATGATTAAAGATTGTGTGTCTTAGCTAATTGTTCCTTTCTGAAACAACTCTTACGTTTTTGAAGTAAAATTTCTTTAAGCGCGCTTGCGCTTGACTTGGGGTGTAAGCTGATGAATGCGTAGCGAGACGAACGAAAGTTGATTCAGGTAGATCTCCATTGCCAACATAGGAAAGTTAAAATTACTTAAAATTTGTATTATTACGTTGGTATGTCCGATAAATGACAATTTACAATTTTTTTTTTGTTTGGCCTCACACCTTTGTGTATTTAGCCAGTGTCAAGTAATTAATTATTTTTTTAGTTAATTAAAATATATAATATGTGCCAACTCAAGTCACAGTCCAAGTCATCAAGTAAAGCATAATCTAGTCTAGTCTAGTCAAGTTATACTCCTAGTAAAGTGGTGGCAACTTAACCAGAAGCTTCTATGGAGTTTTGCAAACAAAACAAAAATAAACTTTTCACCATCATTATACCATTTTCCCACACTCATGCCTGTAATCCAGCCCTTAACCAATAAAATACCATCAATTTTATGCACTAACACTGAAAATAACACAAGTTTTGGAAAATAATACAATGCAGTAACGCGATCTTTTTTGTTTCCCCGCCAAAACTCCACAATTCACAATTGAAGGGTTGAGAATAAAAAGGGTTTAACTGTCAAATTGTCAGTTTCGAGAAAATTCACTTTAAACGTCAACGGCGTCATTTTAATGTAGAGTGCTTATAAGGTAATAGAAAAGGTTTATGTAAGTTTCAGTTGCTTGAAAATGTTTTAATTCTATTTAAAATTACTAAATATACTACTAATTCATACAATTACTGTAAAAATATAATATAAAAAAATAAATATAGTAATGTTTTTATGCTAAGCGAACTGTATTCCTGTGACAGATAAACCGTTTTTAGACTCAAAATTTCGAGATTTAAGCTTCATTTCGGTATTTTGAGAATGTATTATTGAAGATAATTTCACGCTGAATCCAACGATACCCATAAGTCATTTTGTCAAAAAAATCAGTTAAACCCTTTTTATTCTCACCCCTTCAATTGTCAAGATTCTTTCATTTCAGACATTAACATTAAAGAAAGTAAAAACATAGTTATAGAGGCCATTAGATGTAGCTAAACTGAAGAAGTTTTACATCAGACGTGTGGTCTAAGCACACTCGTATTTTAAAATTACATCTTAAGCACTGTGCTATCGACTCTTTCTCGGATTTTCTATTGCTAAGTAAACTAAAGTTAAGACAGAAGAAAACGTTAAGATGTAGGTAATCTCATTCACGGTCTCTATTGTCTCTATCGAACATGTAGGTAGTAAAGCGATGGCAATAACATACTCAAATACCAGAACGGTCCTTCTAAAATATTGCCATATTCTAAACTCTTCTGATAAAAAGATAATGAAAAAGACGGAAATATTAGGTATTTACCTATGAAATTGCCGTTTTGTTTGAAAAAAGTTAAAGTATTTTTTTTTCGAACTTATTTATTTCTTTTATTCAAAGTAATCACTCCTGCAATCAATGCATCTTTGCCAACGCTGTGGCAGTTTATGGATGCCCTTCTTGAAAAAATCAGCAGGACGGGAGACAACAAACTCTTCAAAGGCGTTTTGTACTGCCTCTCGGGAATTGAATTTTTTTCCCGCTAAAAAGTTGTCCAAATTTTGGAAAAAGTAATAGTCGGTAGGCGCAAGATCTGGTGAGTATGGCGGATGAGGGAGAGCTTCCAAACCCAACTCATGCAGCTTAGAGACGGTCTGTTGTGCAGTATGGGGTCGCGCGTTGTCGTGAAGTAGCAGTGGAGACGACCGATTGACCAAAGCTGGTTGCAGACGTGCGAGTTTCGCCATCATTGTGGTCAGTTCTTCAATGTACACATCTGCAGTAATGCTCTCACCGTTTTGTAAAAAGCTATGATGAATCACACCAGCACTAGACCACCAAACTGTGACCATCACCTTTCTAGGGGTCATTTTTCGTTTTGCACATTGCTTTGGTACCGAACCAGGATCTAACCAACTTGCTGAGCGCTTTCGATTGTCAAAAAGAATCCATTTTTCGTCGCACGTAACAATTCGGTTCAAAATTCCTTCATTTCTGTGCCTGATAAGCAGCGCAAGGCAAGTCTCGACGCGTACGTTGCGCTGGCGATCGTTAAGTTCGTGGGGCACCCATCTATCAAGCTTTTTTATCTTGACAATCTGTCGCACATGGACCAATATT
This sequence comes from Ennomos fuscantarius, assembly GCA_905220475.3. Lineage (NCBI taxonomy): Eukaryota > Metazoa > Arthropoda > Insecta > Lepidoptera > Geometridae > Ennomos > Ennomos fuscantarius. Next base: position 6,167,268 of record HG992033.1, read on the forward strand.
GTTTTGATGCTAACATCAAAAGCTGCTGCCAGCTCAGCTGTAGATTGAGATTCATCAGCTTCCACAATCGCCTTTAATTCATCATTGTTGACCAAAGTTTCCGGACGACCACGAGGTTCATTTTTCAAGTCAAAATTCCCAGAACGGAACCGAGCAAACCAATAACGGGTTATACGTTCGTTTGTACAGTTCTCTCCGTAAACGTCGTTGATGTTGCGTGTCGTTTGTGCCGCGTTGGTGCCACGACGGAACTCATATTCCATAATTACACGAAATTTCAAAGTATCCATTATGAGGAAAAATGTTGAAATGTAATGAAAATACAACGCTAATTAATAAACAAAAGACTTATATTGTAAATAGAATGTCATATTTTTAAAACAAAATTCATTTGAATTTAGAATTCATAGCCAATCAAAACTTTTTTTTGTTTGAAAAAGTCTGTACTGCAATACGGCAATTTCATAGGTAAAGACCTATTATTATGGATGCAAACCAGAATCGACACCAATGAAAAAAAAAGTATTGTATGTGTACCTCAGTAGTTTTTTTTTAAAGATTTGGCTTCACACTTTTGTTTATTTAGCCAGTGTCAAGTAATTGATAATTTTTCAAGTTAATGATATTTCACGCCAATATGTGTCAAGTCACAGTCGAAGTCATCAAGTCAAGTCATAGTCAAGTCAATCTAGTCAAAGTCATACTCCTAGTAAAGTGGTGGCAACTTTACTTGAAGCTTCTATGGAGTTTTGGAAACAACACGAAAAGAAACGTTTCACCATCATTATACCATTTTCCCACACTCACGCCTGTAATCCAGCACTTAACGAATCGAATTCCACCAATTTTATGCACTTACACTGAAAATAACACAAGTTTTGGAAAATAATACGATGCGGGGACGCAATCTTCTTCGCGTTCCCGCCAAAAATCCCCTCAGTAGTTATTCTACAGTATCTCGTGCGTGCTAGCCGTGTACTAGTTGTAGTTATGAATACTATTCTCGTCAGTTTCTATCATAATACCTCAGAATTTGTCCAGAATAGTTATTAATATAGTAATATTATTGTATTCGTTCAGTAAATCAGATGCGTACATTTCATAATAACTTTATTATTACCTACTTGAATGTTAAGGCCATAAAATATATCTACCACTATATACTAAGATATTGAAAACTACTAACGCATGTAAAGCTCAAAACTAGGTCACGCGCGTTGCGTAATATAATTTGAAACGCTTTACAAAACAACGGGTGGAGTGGAAAAAAATGCAAAGACTTATAAAAAAACAACACTAGAACAGTATCCGTATTTTGTTTTTTTTTTTAAATATTGTTTTGTTTTGATCCAGAGTGGAAAAACAATTTAAAAAATAGTACCTAAGTGTTGTAGAGCAGAATCACACGATACACTGATTTCCAAACTTCCTTCGAGGGCTCATGTCAAACTACAAAATTTACTTATTCAAGATCTTGTGTACACGATGCCTATTATCATACATTACTGTCTTATTACTGTTAAATAATAATAATAATAGATAGATAGATAGATAGATGAACTCTTTATTGTACACACCAAATAATAAAAAATTCAAAGAAAAAAAACAATCAATTATATAAAGTGTAACAATGGGCGACCTTATCGCTAAAAGCGATCTCTTCCAGGCAACCTTTGGATGGAGAGAATTTGACGAAGTGGTAAAGGACGGGGTGCACATAACTATTTCGTTCATATAAAGGACATAATTATAATACTTAACTTCTTAAAATATTGAAGATATATATATATAACAATAATAATGCCGAACGAGCACATACATCGATCCTGGACCCAAACTGGAATCAAACCCGCCACCTCTGGGCTATGAACCGATCTACTGAAACACCACACCACAGAAGCTGACAAACTACGATGTACACGAATAACATAATAAGCATTTTATCTTCTAGTTTTATACCTGTTTGTTGATTCAAACTGGTTTCCCCAGCTACACTTCCCGCTATGATGGACCTGTGAACTGCGCAGTTAGCGGTCGGCGTCGCAGATGTCGCGGCAGGCGGCATTCGCCTGCAATTTATTTAATGTGGACCACGCCTACGTTTTACGAGGTTTTTTCACCGAGATGATGATACCGTCACGTCTGATTGAGCCGTTTGCTTCACTTCCCAAGGGAGATCTTTTATTAAGTGACGATGCTTTACTGCTCGCGTGCACCATTTATTTTACACATCAGGTTTATTCCGCCGACGTCACTGTCAATGCACGTATATTTTTATGATGTAGTAAGGTGCGACATGTAGTAAAGCTTTTCTAGTTTATGGGAGATTATAAAAAATGAGGAGAACAGTTCACTTTAGAGAAGAAATAGGGATTATGTGAACTAAATCGTCGTGGTATTAAAAATAAAGACACTTTATAATAATTCAGAACATAAACAACTTTAAATGAAATTTTCTTCATGAATATCCAAGCATAATTTTATGAGATTTGTATTTTTTATAATTTTTTATATATAATTTTGGGTACAGAAAAAAACGTAAGTACTGTATCTGGGTGTTGTGGGACCATGGTCCTCGTAGTTCTAGGTCATACAGGGAATCCTTGTTAGGGTCTAAGATCTATGTATGTGATCGTCAAGCGTTATTATTATTATTATTATGAAAAGCAATAATAAAACAAATGGTGTCGTGTGATCGTGATCGAACTCGGAAATATTGTACCTTCACGCCATCCATCGGTTTTAGGTAGTTTTAATAAAGTTCTATAATATTGACATTTTTGTTTCACTATATTCGGGTAAAAAAATTCAATGACAATTATATCATTCGTTCTAATGTGATTTGTGGTAGAGATAGTGATCCGGTTTAATATGTTTTGAGCTACAGATCTATAATTATGAGGGATAACGTCCTTTAAAAATATAGTGAAATATAGTGATTAGAATTCATTGGGTTAGGACTAGATTTATCAGGTAAATCGTTCTTTAGGGACAGCGTGAATAGGGCTTTTATGCTTAGAGACTGAGAACTTAGTCCCAAAAATTATAAGGGTTAACAAACATACTAAAAAGAACTCATTACATTTCAGATATCAAATAAAAAGATATATATAAACCAGGTAACGATTGGTGGAGAAATACAGAAAAATATTTACATAAGTAGGTACTAAAGCTAAAATGAGAACCGTCCCTTTTGTCGAAATTGCGCAAAAAAAGGATCACATGGATGGACTATATTGGATAGCCCCAATATAATTCTCTTGCCACGTTTTGATTTATTGAGTTTCACAGCGTCGGTTTAAGGCTTTTGAAACAGTAGTGAAGCTTCAAACTAATTGTGTTACAGGAAAAAGTAAAATGATTTGAATGGAATTAATTACTATTATTTTAATTACAGTATCGTTTGCTTAGTGTAACAGATTCATTTGTAAAAGAATAATTGGTGTCACAGACGGGATTTGAACCCGTATCCATCCATCTCTAAAGCCAATACATACTTTACTTTAGCTACCGTGGCAAGTATCAATTATTTTTTAGTCAGAATAAAAGTACAAGTCACATTTGTATTGAACCTGAAGGTTCTGGTACGTTCCAAGCACATAGCTATTGCCTTATCCTTATCCGATAATTAATGGTAAAAAATGTACTTCAATTAAATTATAAATATTAACATTGTGCGTGTTTATCAAGTAGCTATTGCCTTATCCGATAACTAATGGTAAAATTTGTATATCAATTAAATTGTAAATATTAACATTATCCGTGTTTTTTTTTGTTTTGTTGGAATTTCGAAAAATCTTTCCTTAGCGGATGCCTACGTCATAACATCTACCTGCACACCAAATTTCAGCCCGATCCGTCCAGTGGTTTGGGGTGTGCGTTGATAGATCACTATGTCAGTCAGTCAATCAGTCAGTCACCTCTGAGTTATATAAATTTAGATTAAGATTATTTTTGTTACCTAACCTATAATAATTGTCTTTATAAAATAAGCTACCTATGCTACTGTCTAGTATAATATTTCATATACCCAACGTTATGAAACCGCTATTTACTGAGGACGTTATTGCGTACCCCTGTATACCTATTTGTAACTTTGCCGGCGAATCTCGAGTTGAGTTTAAGGGTGATGATATCTATAGAGAAAACTTTGACGGCGCTAAGCCTTAGCTCACGTGCCAAGTTATTGTACCTACTTTATACCTATAATATTATAGAAACTGACGTGAGTAGTACTCATAACTACAACTATTACACGGCTAAAACTCACGAGATACAGTCGAATAACTCGACCGGTGTTCGGGCAATAAAGATGCCCATCCTCAAGGAGTACGCGCGGCGGCGGTCATTTATTGCCCGAACACCGGTCGAGTTATTCGACTGTATTTCGTACTTTATATCTGCCACTATAAAAAGACCAAGCTCAATCCTGTCCTATAATAACTTAAAACTTTGACAAGTGCAAAAGAGCTTGACCTAAATATTAGACTAATTAAATACTCATTTATATTTTTCCTCGTCTTTTTTAAATAAAGCAGGAAATTGCCGGAAGGGGTTATTTGAAAAGGACAGTGAAGGATTAAACTGTAAGTACAATTTTTTAGCACTCTGTAACCAACGTTGCTATTAGATAATAGGTATAAGCATTTGACAGCGTTCTCATCTAATGAAATATTTACTCGCCAGCTTAGCAAATATCTACTTAGCTAGCGTACTGTATCTTTGATCACAACATCGTCACTGTCCATCACCTACTACTAGGTGGTAGGAATTTGCAACAAAGTTCGTCTAAGTAGGTACCACCGCTTTGCCAGTTATTCTGCCGCCAAGCAGTAGTGTGCAAGCACTACTGTGTTCCAGTTTGAAGGGCACTGTAGGTAGTGAAATTACTGGGCAATTGAGACTTTATGATCTGATCTCACAGTCGAGTAATCTTATTACCAGACTGTGCTGACGTCTCAGGATGATGTGCGCAGTGCAGTGTCGCTTGAAACTCTATGTATTAGGGTTCCGAGTGACACTGTTCTCTTATGAGCAGCCGTGGCACTTAACATCAGGTGAACGACTAGCTCGTCACATCATTCAATAACATAAAAAAAACCTATATAAATGGTACATAAGATTTTTTGGCTTCGCACTTTCGTTTATTTAGTCAGTGTCAAGTAAGTGTTAAGTAAATATTTCATTTATATATGTAATAATAATAATGCCCAACGACCATGTAGATATGTAAGTAAATCTTTAGTTGTAAAAAAAAAATACAAAACTATGCCAAAAAATATGCCAAGATGGATGTAAGTAATTTATTTAATATATGAACTTGAATATCATAAAAGGGTAAGTAAAACGCACATTTGCATAAGCTCGTTTAAGTTATAGTAAAGATTCGATTTTGGCTATACAATTAACGTATAATAAAGGAAATCATAAATAAATAAATATGTGTGGACATTTCACACAGCACCATCTAGCCTCAAACTAAGCAAAGCTTGTACTATGGGAACCAGATAACTAATACAATACTTAGATACTTTTTGTTTGTAAATACATACATAGAATACAGTATAAACACCCAGACACAGAACAAACATCGATGTTCATCACACAAATGTTTGTCCTGGGTGGGAATCGAACCCAAGACCTGCAGTTCAGAAGGCAGGGATACTACCAACTGAGCTATCGGGCCAGTCAAAATTATGAACTACTGACATTAATAATTATTTAAGTGGGGTGTTGTAATTTATTCTGAAAACATTAACTGAAATAAACAAGTCATCTATTTATTTTAACAGAGATGGTTCTACATCAAATTATTTTTTATATTACAATTTACAGACAAAACTAAAAGAGTTAAAATCTTGTTATTTTTTTATGTTATACTTATAATAAAACGTATACGTGCTGAGAAATTTAATAGCGGATAACTAATTAATCTGCCAGTCTTCATTTCACGTATTTGAAATTCCATTAAGCTACATCTACATTGAATTTTGTTGCATAGTAACAAAAGATGTTTGAGTTTATACTCCATTTTAATATCTCATTAAATATGGAGCATTATGCTTTTATTCTACTCTCGGCTATTCCAAATTAAAAATCAGCAACGAATAATAATAATAATTGCGCCCAACGTTTTTTTTTTTTTTTACTTCATACTTGTCTTGCATTTGACCACGCTCTCACCTGATGGGAAGTGACGATGCGATCGAAGGTGTATTATGCTAGCCAAAAATACCTGTTCACTCTTCTCTTGAACATGCCCGGGTCATATAAAATTAAAATTTAAAATTTTATACATAGATTCTGGACCTGAACTAGGAATCCCTGTGTTTAGGGATACAGGAACTATGAGACTATGGTCCCTCAACACTCAGACTCAGTTTTTATTTTTGTGCACAATTGCTGAACTGCAGCGGGAACCGAACCCGCCGCCTCCGGGCTATGAGCCGACTTGCTCAACCTCCACACCACAAAGGCTGTCATTAGCTTCAATGCTGTAACTATAACGTAAGCATCTTTACGTTTCATCTCTACATTGCTATTATAGTTTATATCCTGTTAAAAAAGGGTTAAAAGACTTCAATCGCCTAAAATCTATATATTAAAAAGACATACAATGACATAATGTTTCCAGTAATTTTGACCAGTCATTAGTACCTAATTGAGATATCCGTTGTCTGTCTCCAAAAATCACGTAAATTAGTACAGGGAACTTGAAGAAGTCGGTTAACATTCATAAAAATAACATATACAGCTGAATGTCAAACTTCCTCCATTTTGAGTCGGCTAACAGCGGCTGTTGCCGTAAAACAAAAGAAAGCGGCCCAAAAAATCTGACACTATAGTTTTTTTTTTGGCTACACACTTTTGTGTATTTAGCCAGTGTCAAGTAATTGATAATTTATCAAGTTATCGATATTTCATGCAAATATGTGTCAAGTCACAGTCGAAGTCATCAAGTCAAGTCATAGTCTAGTCAAAGTCATACTCCTAGTAAAGTGGTGGCAACTTTACTTGAAGCTTCTATGGAATTTTGGAAACAATACAAAATGAAACGTTTCACCATCATTATACCATTTTCCCACACTCGCCTGTAATCCAGCACTTAACGAATAGAATGCCACCAATTTTATGCACTAACACTGAAAATAGCATAAGTTTTGGAAAAAAATACAATGCGGTGACGCAATCTTTTTCGCTATCCCACCAAAACTCGACACCAGAGTTAATCACTAGCTTACACCAAAAGATGAAGACTTATTATACTTGCAATTCTTTAAATGGCCCAGTTGCATTAACCGCAACATCCGCAACATCTATTAGGAAAATGCCTTACTCCAAACTGATGAGTAACGCTCAATCATTCAGTGCCTATTATCACAGAATCCTACATAAGCTCGGATTAAATATTACAAGCACAGGGGAAAATGGAGTTCCCAGATCACATAGGGGCATGAAGCAGACTTTGATCGATGATTCCGATGCTCAAAAAGTCTACACATGCCGTTGCGTGAATATTATCATGAGCTTGTAAGCTTAGGTAATAGGTAAGCTTAAAAAATAGGTAATCTACAAAATGGGGTCTCATTTCAATGTATATAGTCTCTTTTTCCAATGTGTATAATCTCTCTATTTCCATCATTATGACATGTGTGAATGTGCGTATGTGTGTATGTTTGTTACTCTTTCACGCTCAAACGGCTGAATGGATTTGGATGAATTTCGGTACCAAGATAGCTTATACACTGGATTAACACATAGAGTACATTTTATCCCGGAAAAATGAAATGCTCCCGTGGGATGAGCAAATAATCAAAATACTTTTTATCCGCGGGTGAAACCGCGGGGCGCAACTAGTAATCTATATAAGACTAGAGGCCAGATATAAGAAACTAAACCGTATTGAAACCGTATCATATGAATAGGCTCTAAAGCTTTCAAAGATACGTGAAGACATATATTCAATGTAGGCATAATATAACCTATAAGATATATGAAATATACAGGAAGCATAGGTGTATGATGTAACATAGAACATTTTGTGTGCCTATTTATCAATAATAACATACTTCAAAATTTCATCTTAAAGTTTATGCGTATTCAAAATCATCTCTTATTAATCGTTACAAAACGGTATGGCTTGCGTCTTCATAAAAACTCCCATTCCTAAAAAAGGGGTATAAAACATTTGATTTAATTCCAAGTTCCCGAAAGGGACGCGGAGAAAGTTAATTCGACTTGGAAAAAATGCAATCAGATACAAATGTTAACCCCATTCTCTACGGGCTGTGTAAAAAGTAGGCTGGGAGACAATGTAAAAAATCTTTGACTTACAGTTTACTTTAATGCCCTTTGATTTTCGGGTTGACGGAATAATGTTGATAAGAATAGGTTTATTAACACTGTTAGCTGCGCCCCGCAGGTTCACCTGCATGTACAATAATCTAAATATATATAACTCAAAGGTGACTGACTGATTGACTGACTAATATAGTGATCTATCAACGCACAGACCAAACCACTGGACGGATCGGGCTGAAATTTAGAACGCAGTTAGATGTTATGACGTAGGCATCCGCTAAGAAAGGATTTTTCGAAATTCCACCCTTAAGAGTGAAATGGGTGGTTCAATTATTTTCCCATAGGCCACGCCACGGGCGAAGCTGCGCGTAGAATCTCGTCTAATATATTTATATACGTCTTTCCACAAGAACCGCAGGTTTTTAAATTTTATACTACTCCAGAACTTAAATTATATACACACCAGATTTCATCATTCAGCGCTGAGTTTACTCAGTTATGAGTATACTAATTTATGCGTATACTCAGTTATGAGTACACTCAGTTATGAGTATACACAGTTGTGAGTACACTCAGTTATGAGTATACTCAGTTATGAGTATACTCAGCGCTGACAGAAAAGGGCCCAGGAACTACGAGGATCATGGTCCCACACACAACATCCAGACACAAAACAAGTAAATGCGCTTTTTTTGTGCACAAATACCTGTCCTGTCGCGGGAATCATACACAGAGGCTGTCAAATATTATATGCTACAGAATCGTAATTATTATAACACTAGCTGCGTCCTGCGTTTTCACCTACGGATAAAAAGTAGCATATGTTTTAATCAACTATATAAAATATATATACTCCAAGTAGGATAAGAATCGTACTCTAATCCGTTTTTACATTATATATATATATATATATATATATATATATATATGTATATATATATACGAGCTTCTGCCAGCAGCTTTCCCCGCGGCGTGGCTTATGGGAAAATAATTGAACCACCCATTTCACCCCCTTAAGGGTGGTATTTCAAAAAATCCTTTCTTAGCGGATATATTGGTCAGTCAATCAGTCAGTCACCTTTGAGTTATATATATATTTAGATTTATATACAGTAAGATTAGTGTCATGTTTTGTAGTGAAATTTGTCTGCATCTCTTGTTCTCCCAAGAGTCGTGTAGAAATAATGGATAGGCTTCGCACCATTTGAGCAATCAATCACGGCTACGCGTGCTTGAGCAGCCTCGTCTTATAAAAGTGTTGCCATAACACATCTTGTTAACCAGTACCTTGACTTTTTAATCAGCAAACAAATAAACATTTATAGATCTCAAAAAAATACGATTTGATATTAATGGCATATTTTGTCATTATAAAAACATTTCAAATTATATAATATTATACAAGATAAGCTTACATGTTAATAAGTAATTTTTTAAATCTATGATTTCCATTTATGAGACAGCGAGCGTAACTTCTAAAAGCTAAGCGTCTTCATCTTAGCTTCAGCTTGGGCAAAAATAATTTTGTATATCCAGCGGATACCCAGAAATTTTTCTGTGTAGTATGCATTCTCAACCAATTCTAGCGAAGTTTTCATTTTCGATAATTATAGAAATTTTTATGTTTATTCAGTTTTTCGAAATTTTCCGAAATAGCGGAGCCATGGGGACTGATAACGTAAATAATAGTTTTTTAGAATTGAGAAATACAAAGTCAGACTCGGTAGGTTTACAGCTTGCAGTCTTTCTATACAAATTGCAAATAAGTCTAAAAAATATAAGTTTGCCGGAATCTCATTCGATGGATATTAATTTTTCAAGTGATTTTGAGCAGTAGGTTGTGGGTTCAATTCCCACCAAGGACAAACATTTTTATGATAAACATTGATGTTAGTACTGTGTCCGGGTGTTACTTGTATTTTTATGTATATACGAGCTTCTGCCCGCAGCTGGTGGGTGCTTCAATTATTTTCCCATAGGCGTGGCCTAACCACCCATTTCACCCTCTTAAGGATGGAATTTTGAAAAACCTTTTCTTAACGGGTGCCTACGTCATAACATCTAACTGCATTCCAAATTTCAGCCCGGTCCGTCCAGTGGTTTGGGCTGTGCGTTGATAGATCACTATACTTGTTAGTCAACCAGTCAGTCACCTTTGAGTTATTGAGTTATATTTGAGTAATATATATTTAGATTTACAACCAAAAATTATCTAAGTATTCTAGAAGTGGTTACCACAGTAGGTACAAGCTTTGCTTAGTTTGGGGCTAGATATCGCTACGTGAAATGTCCACAAATATTTATTTATTTATAAGCAAACTATGGGAAATCTCATGCCTAAAATTTTCTCGCTTTTTGTCTTCTTATTTTTTGAGTTATACGAAACCTAGAGCATAAAACATGGAAAGCTTGAGCACTGTAAGAAAAGTATATTAGGCGTAGTCGCGTTACAGATTGATCATTTCAGAGAAATGAGCCGGCAATTGCGATTCCTTGGAAGATTGTGCTTATTATACTTTGATAAACTTGTTTTAAAACATTAATAACAATAATAAAAATAATAATAATAACGCCCAACGGCGGCAACGTCCAGTTAAAAACTCTATGCGTAGTGGGCAATACCGTAGTTTACCCTGTGGCGGCATTTAAATTTATTACAGTGGCAACACCGGCAACTGTCATCGCTCCCCCACCCATCTGGCTATATAAAAGGAGCGCTCGGTTTACTACGATCATTCTTGCTCCGGACACGGGCCGGTGCGCATGCTGAAGGCCTATGTTTCAATATTTTGCAACCCATGAATAACCCGCAGCCTATACATACATAGATCCAGGACTCTAACTAGGACTTCCTATGTCTTGGGACCCAGGAAATACGAGGACTATGGTCCTACAACACCCAGACATGAACAAGTACCTATATGCGCTTTTTTTCCAGTGCACAAATACTTGTCCTGCCGCGGGAATCGAAACCACTGCCTCCGGGCTATGAGGCGGCCTGCTCATCCACCACACCGCAGCGGCTGTCACATATAGTTATTATTATTAAGACATTCTTCTATTTTTGGAATCACTGGGCGTGCAATCTTGGCTTAGTGGATAAAACGTTTAAGCTATCAAGTTGATGGTTGTGGCTTCAAATCTTTTTGATTGTTTGAGTGTAGGCTATAAAGTTGAGTGATACAAATCATTGACACAATTAGGTATTAAATTGTTGAAAATCTACAGAATTTCAGTAATATAATGTTTTAAGAACGTAAATATTTTTGATTACTTATAATGGAAATGACAGAAAATGCATAATTCAAATGAGTTTTAAATGATGCAAATTGTGACTGACCCTTGTTTATAGAAAAAAAAGGAACACAAACACTTATATAAATATCATTAATAAATACCTACATATAAAGAAAGAAGACGTAATACTGTAGTAGTGATTAAAACATTTTCAAAAATCGAATGAGAATAAACATTTCCCGAATGCAGTAACAGCCCGCAAGATTAACTTTTTGATAATAGGTCTTTACCTATGAAATTGCCGTATTGCAGTACAGACTTTTTCAAACAAAAAAAAGTTTTGATTGGCTATGAATTCTAAATTCAAATTAATTTTGTTTTAAAAATATGACATTCTATTTACAATATAAGTCTTTTGTTTATTGATTAGCGTTGTATTTTCATTACATTTCAATATTTTTCCTCATAATGGATACTTTGAAATTTCGTGTAATTATGGAATATGAGTTCCGTCGTAGTACCAACGCGGCACAAACGACACGTAACATCAACGACGTTTACGGAGAGAACTGTACAAACGAACGTACAACCCGTTATTGGTTTGCTCGGTTCCGTTCTGGGAACTTTGACTTGAAAAATGAACCTCGTGCTCGTCCGGAAACTTTGGTCAACAATGATGAATTAAAGGCGATTGTGGAAGCTGATGAATCTCAATCTACAGCTGAGCTGGCAGCAGCTTTTGATGTTAGCATCAAAACAATATTGGTCCATTTGCGACAGATTGGCAAGATAAAAAAGCTTGATAGATGAGTGCCCCACGAACTTAACGATCGCCAGCGCAACGTACGCGTCGAGACTTGCCTTCCGCTGCTTAACAGGCACAGAAATGAAGGAATTTTGAACCGAATTGTTACGTGCGACGAAAAATGGATTCTTTTTGACAATCGAAAGCGCAGCAAGTTGGTTAGATCCTGGTTCGGTACCAAAGCAATGTGCAAAACGAAAAATGACCCCTAGAAAGGTGATGGTCACAGTTTGGTGGTCTAGTGCTGGTGTGATTCATCATAGCTTTTTACAAAACGGCGAGAGCATTACTGCAGATGTGTACATTGAAGAACTGACCACAATGATGGCGAAACTCGCACGTCTGCAACCAGCTTTGGTCAATCGGTCGTCTCCACTGCTACTTCACGACAACGCGCGACCCCATACTGCACAACAGACCGTCTCTAAGCTGCATGAGTTGGGTTTGGAAGCTCTCCCTCATCCGCCATATTCACCAGATCTTGCGCCTACCGACTATTACTTTTTCCAAAATTTGGACAACTTTTTAGCGGGAAAAAAATTCAATTCCCGAGAGGCAGTACAAAACGCCTTTGAAGAGTTTGTTGTCTCCCGTCCTGCTGATTTTTTAAAGAAGGGCATCCATAAACTGCCACAGCGTTGGCAAAGATGCATTGATTGTAGGGGTGATTACTTTGAATAAAAGAAATAAATAACTTCGAAAAAAAAATACTTTAACTTTTTTCAAACAAAACGGCAATTTCATAGGTAAAGACCAATAACTTTCACCGAAAATAAACTTCGGTCTCTTTATATTAAATTATTCCAAAACTTGAAGGTAAGAACATTCAAGATTTTCTGGACCGCTAATTGATTGATATTCTAATTCCTCCCAAATTATTTTCGCGTAAGTACAAATCGAAAGTATTTTTTGGAAGTGAGTATAATATCTGGATTTGGTTAATTCAAACAAGGACATTTCAATTATTCGCAAAAGTTTTTAGTACAATGAAAATCGCTCGCTCAAGATAGTCGTCTAGGACAGGTAGAAGACTTTTTTGTAAAAAATATGATAAAATATTATCTGGCATAGAGCCTAGTATTTTAGATCTATGTCACCGTAACAAATGCAATTATGTTTAACTTTTAAATTAAGAAAAGAGTATTATCATTTAAAAGTCAAGAAATTTCTTTATGTTAGATTCGATGCTACAACTATTACAAAGTAGACTTTACTGCACGCAATGTGCTAAAGAAATAAATTTGAAAACTGATTAACATTTTTATACCCCAATAGTACCTATTAAAATATATTATCAAGTCAAGCGTTATCAAAACAGCGTAAGGTTAGCTGATTTGTATTTTAATATATTAGACTTTAGTACATACGGTCATAAGTTTCAATACAGACTGGCCCGATAGCTCAGTTGGTAGTAACTCTGCCTTCTGAACTGTGGGTTGTGGGTTCGATTCCCACCCAGGACAAACATTTGTGTGATGAACATCGGTGTTTGTTCTGTGTCTGGGTGATATTGTATTCTATGTATGTATTTACAAACAAAAAGTATCTAAGTATTGTATCAGTTATCTGGTTCCCATAGCACAAGCTTTGCTTAGTTTGGGGCTAGGTGGCGTTGTGTGAGATGTCCACACATCTTCTACTATTTAAAAATAAGTCGGGTTTTCCTTCCTGATTCTATAGCTCCAGAACCCACGAACCGATTTCCACGGTTTTGCATTCGTTGGAAAGGTCTCGGGCTCCATGAGGTTTATAGCAAAGAAAATTCAGGAAAAATTCAGGACAAACCAACATTTTTAGTAGATGGCGCCGGTGCGTGATACATTGTTTTTCGTATATTATAAAATGTTTAGTAAATAAACGTCCACCCGAGCGAAGCCGGGACGGGCCGCTAGTATTGTTATATTATTATTAATAGAAAGAAAACAAATATGCATTTAATAAGAAAGTACAGAGGAAATCTTTTTAAGAAACAAGGAGGAAAATGGAGGTTGGTATACAGAGTTCTTCAACGGCCACGGTATTCCGATTGAAAATCACCGACGTGTACGGTTTTCGCCGTCAAAGGCACGCCCGCATGTCATCTTTGTATGTGAACGAGTTGACGAAGCGAGTTAGCTGCTATGAGTATATGGACGACAAATTGTGCATACACATATGCGTATGCACAATTTGTCGTTAGCGCATATGCGCTAACAGGTTAGCTATTATTAGTGTGTGGTCTTAGTACAGGCGTTAAAAGACGTGCAAACTGCTTAACATGGCAGAATAGACTAGCCGTAGAGGAAATTAATTCTTCTCACAAATTCTAAATTTTAAACAATTTTTTTTAGTAATAAAATGCTTATGTTTATCCGTATCAAGTCTATCCGTACACATAAATACAAAATTAATGAGGCAAATGTTTCATATTATATTGACGTGGATTTGAGAAATAGCCAAATGATCTGAATGGTACTCAGAATAAAGTTTAATATTCAATGAATTTAATAACTTTCGGTTTTGATTGTATTAATCTGTCTAATAGACGTACGTAGTTGACGTACCACAATATCCATCGTAAAATAAGCAGTTACTTCATTAAGTCCAGTGTTTACCCACAGGGAGCACTAAAAGTGTTTCGCTGACGCCGTCGCCCGCCTGGTCTATAAGTAGGCACTTAACCCTGTCTGCACCACGGCCGAGTGGACGCCCTGTTCGACGATCAAAGGGCTGACACATGTGAGAATGAGCAGTAAAAAGGATGGAATATTAGCTGGTTATTTACGTTTAAAGTCAACACTTACGATATGATGACTATAATATACTTAGTAAATTAACTATACGCTGGTTTGAAAGTCAACATTTGCGATGACCGTGTTTAGTAATTAAGCTGTATTCCCAAACATGCACTTTGATTTGAATTGAATTTTAAATTGATTTAGTCATCTATGTTTGCATTGCAAGGTGCCTAAAATACTATTATTATATTAATAATACTTAAAACGCTTTCTGTTTCCTATTGATTTTACATTACTGACAAGGCAATAGTAAATCAATAAATAATTGTGGACATGCCACACAGCGTCATCTAGTGCCAAACTAAGCAAAACTTGAACTATTGGAACCAGATAACTGATATAATACTTATATACTTTTTGTTAGTAAATATATACTTAAAATATAACATCTGGACATAGAAAAAACATCGATGTTCGTTAAACAAATGAAGGTTGCACAAATAAAAATGAAAATTGAAACAGTTTTGAGATCAATCCCTAAAATGAAAATAGATGCTGCATACCTTTAACGCGAATCGATTGAAAAAATAGACTGCCCAATCGTAAATTCCTTACTTTTAAATTTTCTAGATATGCTTACTAAAATAAGTTCAAATGATTTCAGTTTTTATGTAAATTTAAACGGTGGATACGTGTTCTACGGTTACGTGATACGTTAACGTTGTCACGTTTGCCAACCTCTTTAGCCTAACGCTGGGTTGATTGATGGCGTACTTCCGCGGGCATAGAGGCCCATCGTCGCCTGCTACATAAAAATCGCTGTAATCCTCACCCAATTGCTTGATTATAGCTGTTAATCTCTCACCAAGATGGCTAACGCTCCCGCAGTCGTTTTTTATCACCCTTGTTTTTAGTGATGCAACACATTTCAACTAGGCCGGAATTTTCAGCAACATGTATATTATTATTGCCTTAAGAACGAGCATAAACAAAAAAAATGTGCTCTATTCTCGGTTGAATAAAACAGTCAAGGTATATAATAACTTCAGTATTTAATACATAATATTGATAATTATACTACCGAGTTGATTAGACATTTTATTTTTGGGTACCTACTGTATGCTACGTAACTTTTTATATGAACTTTATGTCTTACTCCATTAATTTGAATACAAAATGAAAGAAATATCTAGTGTAATTCCGCTTAATTTTTTAAGCGGAATTACACTAGATATTCTTGTTTTATTTAGTACTTAAGATGAACTTCCGGGAAGTCATGCTTAAGTCACTTCTCTAATTTGTTTATTATCCATTAATTTGTTTATAATAATAACAAAGTGTTTTTTGATAGGAATTGATTGTGTGATAGGAAAAAGCATTTGATGACTGTTTTAGGTACCTGGTTAAGTGATCACGTGGCCTAATATGGCTTATGCTTACCTAAGCTAGTTAGTTCTTTGAAAATTAACAGCCAGTAATAAGAATTTAAAAAAAAGTGTCCCGACTACCTTTTGCCGGATACGTAGGTAGGTGCATCTTATCCGGCAAAAATATTATCAGCCATACCTAACTCTATTTGTTTTATTTTGTACCTACCAAATTGTAGACATTCGCGACTACTTAACAAAATTGAAACGGGATAGTATATTTACGTAATACATCTCTGTCTTAACTAACAGTCCTTTTAATGATCTCTAAAAGGTCCGGCCTTTTCTTGTAAATAAAACTAAGTGGATGGCGAGAGGTCGTAACTTTCGGGCATGTACATATTTACAGGGTGCCTCTAGCTATGTCTATTAAAAGTCGCCGAAAGATTTACAAAATCATCTCATAAGTTAAACCATTTTTAACTTCAGCCAAAATCCCAAAACATCGTTATCTTTAGGCAGTCATAATCTAATCCTCGCAGCCTTTAATTTACGATCTCAGAATAGCAAGTCAGCATATTCTTACGGCGACACCTAAAGTCGCAGCTACAACACCGACATCAGGTCATGTAACCGATATCTCGACGTATATTTTACGGTGTTTTTATTATCATGCCGTAAAATATTGCCGAAGTTTTGTACCTAAGGGGACAGCGTGACCGCGTGTAGTAATTTGGTTAGCCTTCTTCCGACAAAATGACGACTACCTAGATGTTAGCCATAACTAATACATTTATGTTAATTACTTCAGATTCTAGAATTCTTCAGGTTATTATATTTTATCTCTCTTATAAATTACACATTGTAATGTACTAGCTGACCCCGCGAACTTCGTTCCGCTTAACAGTCAATATGAATGTACATCTTTATAAATTTTTTTTATTCACTGGCCTCAATTTTATTACTCATTATCCTATTCTGGGCAAAGTTAAATCCAAAATCACAAAAATCATAGAAAATAATCCAAGCGTTCTTGAGTTCTAAGCGGTTTAACTAACATGACTTTGTTTTGTATACATGGATGATTTTATCTATAGGACAGCAGATATGGATGTATATAGAGGATTAATGTTTTAGAAAAAAAAAGGCTTTGTCACTTCTCTCTCGAGTATCACCGTTTAATCTGTGCCAAGAGCTGGTAATAACAATGACGTGACGTTCTCGCGGGAAAATATAGGAAATGAGCGAACGCCCAAGAACCGCGTCATAAATGTAGATTTAATGGCAGATGTTATAGCATTACGCCATAGGACGCAATATAGATAATCATTTATTTTACGCACACATTTGTTGCTCAATTTGGTTATATCATCGATATTGCTGTTTCGACATTTAGAAAACAGACGTTTTCATGTAACTTAAACAAAGATACGACGACTGACTCAATTAAATTAAAACTGTCAATTTTGCAGAGCATTCCAGACCACCTCTGAAAGGAATTTTATATATATGCATGATATCATGCATATATATAAAATTTCTTATAAAACTTATATAAGTATGATAATTCTTAAGGTGTGTTTCTTGTATATTTGATTTTTTTAAAGAGAGTACGAGTATCTTGTATTTATTAGTTGAGCTTCGTGGACTATCCAAGAGTTTTTTATTAGTATCAATATATGCAGCAAAAAAAAAACGAAGTGATTTAGACGACACGACTGAAGTAAATCTTTAGTTTAGCTCCATCTACCGGCCGGTGTAACTTTGTTTTTGCTTTGCTTAATGTTATTGTCACCATATTGAAAATTGTAAATTGTAATTTTACCGGACATACCAACATAATAGTACAAAATTTTAACTTTTTATGTTGACAATGAAGATCTACGTAAACCAACTTCAAATTCCATTCGCCTCGTCTTTACTAACTTACTCTCCAAGTCAAGCGTGTGTAAAGAAGTTTCACTTCAAAAAAAGTTCATCGCCAACTGATAGAAGTCCACTGCTGAATATGACTTATAGAGCTAGCGTTGTCATAAGTGCCACTTTATAGTTGCTTGCCTCCGGTATCAAACGGTTCCCCGTAGTTTTGGCCAGATCATCGGTCTGTATCAGATGGTCATCATGTTGTATGTTAACAATATAGGATTATTTACACATTACACACATTAAATGTAAAAGAGTTGCTATAGTTAGTCAAGTTATTTACAATATTTATCGTCAAAGTAGTATTGAATAGTGTAATTGACTTGTGGACGATTTGTTGACTTGCCACTTGGTGGCGTCGTTGTCGACTGTCATGGCCGAAACTTGTTCCGTCGCCTTTTTAAAAAGGGCAGAACGTTGTTCAGTGGGGTTCAGTTGGTCTTCGGCAACGGAGTGAATAACACGAAACCATTGCCGATATACTGTGAAACAGGAAACATATCTGGAGGTTGTTTATTAATTGTGCAGCAAAATGTCTATGAAGTTTAGATAATATGTAAATGGGATGCCAGCCTACGCCGCGTCTTCCGGCTCACAGTCGCTCCTCGAGACCTTTTCTTGCCCGTTGGTGGACGGTCATACGAGTGATGTGACATTGGAAGAGTGATGATTATGCAGTAAAGACCATAAACGCAAAAAAATCCTGTAAAGAATGTCAAAGCCAAAATGTTTTCACACACTTCATCTTGAAGATGGATTTGGAAACTGTACTGATGTAAGACATGAGAAGCAATACCCAGTGATAGAACTGCATAGCTAGTTCGTAAGGTTATTTTTTTTGCTTTAAAAAGCAATGAAATATTCTATATAAGTACATAAAATGACAAAGGTGAGTACTTACCTAGAAAATGAAACCGCTGTAAATATTGCGCGCTTTTACTCGCTCGCAAAAAATATGTGACATCGTCAAATTCATCTCCCGGTGGAGATTATTTGAAGACGTCGTAATAAAACGTTGAGCTTTCACTAATAAAAAATAGGCTTCCCCGACAATTAAGGCTAATGGCTCTACATTTTAAAAAATTCATTGTTTGGAAAATCGCTTTGAAGTTTGATCACTCACTGGATGGGTAGGTTTACTTTTATCTTGAGCCTGAAATATATTTTACTTTTCTAAGCATTTTAAAATATTCCTATTTGAGGTGAGCTGACAGGTCGTTTCTTTGACGTATCTACTATCTATAACGCAGAATATTTGTCTATATTTTGTGGTTTTAGGATATTGAGCTCTGAGGTACTAAACACGCCGGGAGAAAAAGTTAGCAAATATATCAACGAGCGGTACCATGGTCTGGTCTAGAATAAAGTCGAGTTCCTGCTGTCAAGACTGGAATCAACGACTAGAGACAACGACTGTCAAGTCCTTCTTGGTCCTGTTTCCAGCTAAATACAAGGATATATTATTGGATCTTGCATTTCGGATAAAAGGAATTGTCTTCTAGCGGTACAGAAAGCTGCGTCAAAAAAAAATAATTCTAAAATGCGGGGTAGTGTATAAATATATATATATGTATACACTACACAACATAATTAAATAATGTATATAAGTTAATCCTTAAGATATTTGCGTAATATAGGCGTCCGTTGCTTAAAATAAATGTTTTTTTTTATTATATTAATGTCCAATCTAATTCTCTAATTTAAAAATTAGGTGTATCGTTGTGCGGATAATGTCTTAAAATTTGAACATAATATGTGATTTCTTTACAATTAAAAATTAAGTATTGTAATATTGTTCTTTTGCATTTTTCATTCATAGGTAGAGCATTTGACGACTGTCTCGGCTTGTGTTAAGCTGAGACGTGATCTAAGATGGAAGCTTGCCTAGAAGATGCCTAACCTACTTCTTATTTATTATTACAGATAAGTGAATACCAAGTCAATTTAATTATATACTATACTACCCGCGTTTCTTCATACTATCTTTCACAGCCTATTTCACCTCTTTAGTTAACCCTTCCACCCTACAAGGAAGACGTCATCTAAAATATATTTATCATGTTACTCGGTCCAGCAGTTTGGGTTCTACGTTATCTAACAGTCAGTCACACTCACTCACTTAGTACAAAGCCTTTTAATAACTACCTGACCTGCCAAAAGTTTTTCCATATAAATTATTTTTTGAGATTATTTAAATTATTAATATCGCTATTGAAAAATAGGGGATGATGGAAGAAGGTAAAAAATGTAGAGTTGTCTGTATTATCTAATGCCATATCATAAAAAAAATCTGTCCGAAAAAAATTATAATTTAGGGTGGGCTACCCTTATTCCTTAGAGGGATGAAAAATAGATAACAACCTACTCTCAGACCTACCGAGTGTAAATATAAAATTTCAGCAAAATCAGTTCAGCAGTTTCGGAAGAGTATGGTAACAAACTGACACGAATCTATCGAATCGAATATCTAAATATATATAATTTGACTGGCCCGATAGCTCAGTTGGTAGTAACCCTGCCTTCTGAACTGTGGGTTGTGGGTTGGATTCCCACCCAGGACAAACATTTGTGTGATGAACATAGGTGTTTGTTCTGTGTCTGGGTGTTATATTGTATTCTATGTATGTATTTACAAACAAAAAGTATCTAAGTATTGTATCAGTTATCCGGTTCCCATAGTACAAAGTTTGCTTAGTTTGGGGCTAGATGGCGCTGTGTGAAATTTCCACACATATTTATTCATTTATTTATATATGCCCATGAGCTGTGCTCTGCTTACATTACGGTAATACAAGCCCATAAATATAATGTTATTGTCATTGCCTTATATATTGAAATATAAATCTATTGTGAAGTTTGTAGGTAATATTAATGTCAAATTATTTCCGTACTACAACAAATACTATTAGGCTTAGGCAGACGTCAAACGTGTGTTTAACAATACAAAACAGCAGTTTATCACTTTCTTAAAGATATTGTGGTTAAGAAAATGTTCAAATTTCTCCCAAACACAGTGGAAATAAAAAATACATTTGATAAACCGGATAATTATTTAGAAAAAAAAAGTTCATCAAATAGCCTTTATTCGGCCACTGAAAATCGCTCCTGCACGAACACTCTTTAACTTTACCTATAGTAAGAACATTATTTGATAGATCAGCCCAAAATATATAAATAAAAAAGGTAACGTCAACGTCTGTAGATTTATTATTTTACGTCAAATACCGAGTCATTCACGACATTCGCAGAACTATAAATCTTACAGCCTTGGAAGGGTACGTGTGTTCCCTAGGTGCTCCTTAAAAGGTCGTGGATGGAACCAAACGGCCTAACTTGTATAATAATTATACATGATATTTCAGAAAGAGACATTTTTCGTAGTTAGGTTATAGTTTGGTATTAACAAATAATAGGAAACAGTAACTTTAAGTTGCTCTTTGACGCGGAAATTGCCTTTGATTTATTTTTGATTCCAAAGTAAGTTTTCGTGGAAATACCTGGACAGACTTTCGTGGAAACTGACCGAATAAAAAATAGTAACTCATAGTCAAAAATACATTTTCAGATCTTGTAAAAGTAATTTAAAAAGATGGTTTTGAAACTTCACATACATGATGTAGCATATTAAATAGTACAAAGAGTACATTACCTCTTTACTATCAACTATCAATAAGTACCTATCATATAAAGCCAGCCTCTGTGGTGTGGTGGTTGAGCAGGTCGGCTCATGACGCGGAGGCGGCGGGTTCGATTTCCGTTTCCGTGTCCGGAGTTATCCCATCCCGCATCCATTCGTCTCTAAAGCCGGGACATGCTTAAGGGCAGTTAATTGAAGAGTAATTTTCACATGATTTTTATGGAAAAAAATCCGCAAACAAAAGCTTAGTTTGTTGTGTAATTTCTCCATTCTTTAGATATCTTTCAGATAAAATTACAAAGAAGGTTTTAAGAAAGTATGGACACCTTCAAGGTCCGAGTTTTTCTCACTATTTGTACAATAATTTTTCTCTTAGCTTACGCTCCGTCAAATTTATAAGGGCTTGAAATTAAACAAAAGGGCTCACTCCTTTACAATATGTTGTTTAGATGACGACCTAACTTTGAACAAAGGCAACCCCAAAATCAAGTTGAGCTGTTATTAAGTACCTTTTTTATGTAGGGTAGGTTAATTCTCTCTTTGTTAACATTGTTAGGAAAGAGCTCCAAAACTTTCCAGATTTATATTTCTGGACCAGATTGGGGGTAAAAAACCTTTGTGGGCTCAAACACGCCTGATGAAGAGATTCCTTAATTGTACGAGAAACAGTAGGGAGGAATACTTAAACCTTTATCTTACGATTGTACGTAATAAAAAGCTGCCTGGATGATAGTCTTTGCTCTGCTTTTGTCTGCTGTTTTATGTAAACTTCACTATAATCTAACAAAGGGTTGATGACAAAGAGCGGTGCAAACAAAAATTATAAATTTCAAAAAATTAAAATAAGGCTACGTTTTAATTTAAATAAAATATACATTCATATGTCGTGCTCGAATAATAAAACAATGCCTAATGGCCTGGCCCTAACCTAAAACCATATGTTGCATAGACAAGGTTGTAGCTGTTCTCAAGGGAATTAAAATATGCAACCATAAAAATTTGCTAAAATATCGTTGATATAAACTTCTTTAATGTAATTTATGACTTGTAAGCTATTCCTACGCCTGATGTTAGCGACACGGCCGCCCATAACATTTGCGCCAATTTTTTTTAGTCTTACTGTAATTACTTTATATAAGGCAGCGTTTTACTACAGAATCCACAGATATCACGTAAACAAAAGGTGATGTCGTCCCAAGCTGGATTGGAAAGTGGCTCTAGTGATAGCCGCCGATACACTATCTACAGATTCTTAACTAGAGAGTGGTAACTAGCCAGACGAGCACTAGACACGTTTTACATGACTAGCACTAGTAAGAAAACGCTCTATTTTGTACATTTTTAAGTACATAATATTTCATCATAATACATACACATATTCATACATAATATTCACCGAAAACTGAATCTTATTACAGGATAGTGTAGTGTTGTGTTCGTAAATCTCACTACAAAATATAATGTACGGAACTAGCTGCATTTCGACGTTAAACATTTCCAGACTGGAAAAGCTTGAACCAACAATGTGCTATCACTTTCCCTGTTCCATAAGGAAACACACGTTTTTGGGCTACAATTAGTTTTTTTTTTAATTTGAAATACCGATTGTTTTAATCATTTCAGTGATTTTCTCAGGCAGGATAAATGAAAATAGAATAGAAAATATTTTTTTACTTTATTATATAGTACTTATATAATTGCTTTTTCTAATGATATCCAAATTGTCAAGTTACAGCACAACCGAAGATATTAAATTTAAAATTCATATTTGGTTTGTCTGGAAGAGATCGCTTTTACGATAAGACTACCCATTGTGACACTTAATTTTTAAGTTTGTGCTTGTAAATTGTTCCTGTAATGTGAAGTTTCAATAAAGAGTTTTATCTATCTATTTACAAAATATGGAAATACTTTTGTCCCAAGCTATTACCATGTCTTGTCCCATTATATGCAAACCAAAAGACAGGAAGCTGAAATATAGCCCGAAATTTAAGGGTAAGCTGTTCCTGACAGTCTGGTACCGGATGTCCTGCATATACAGACTAGGAAATAGTTCAGATGTGTGCTGTCACGACCGTTTTGCATCGTAGCTGCATAACGTAACAGTATCCCAACTTTCTTACATACTGTACAATGTCTCGCTCTGCATTAAGTTACATTCTTCATTTTAAGAATAAGAATAAGATTTATTTCACCAAACAATAGCAACGATAACAATATCATCCTTACTTAAGTAGGTATGTGAATTAATCAAATACAATGTAATAATTTTAGTTGACAGTAGATATTATTATTCAAGCCCTGGGCTCCACACTAGAATACCCTGTGTTTTTTTTGTGTTTTGGCTCCACACCTCCGTTTATTTAGCCAGTGTCAAGTAATTGATAATTTATCAAGTTAAAGATATTTCACGCAAATATGTGTCCAGTCACAGTCGAAGTCATCAAGTCCAGTCATAGTCAGGTCAGTCTAGTCAAAGTCATACTTCTAGTAAAGTGGTGGCAACTTTACTTGAAGCTTCTATGGAGTTTTGGAAATAACACGAAAAGAAACGTTTCACCATCATTATACCATTTTCCCACACTCACGCCTGTAATCCAGCACTTAACGAATAGAATGCCACGAATTTTATTCACTAACACTGAAAATAACACTAGTTTTGGAAAATAATACCATTGTACCATTACACCATTGTATTATTGCGGTGACGCAATCTTTTTCGCGTTCCCGCTAAAACAATTCCCTGTGTTGTGGAGGCCAGTTTTATAAACATTTATTTTTATAATTTTTGAGACAAGTGTTAGTTGGATTTGAACAGTTAAACAGGATTCAATGTTTAGATTACAGAAAAAAAAATAGGTAGTGAATGAAACAGAAATGGGAAGTTATTAGAATTTTATGAATGGTTGTAGAAATTTTGATGGCCAATAAAACACTCGCACTTAGGTTACATTCTCCACATCGAAAATTATTTTATGGTACGGAAACTAACCCCTATATTCAAGAAGCAATTGACTTAATACTTTATGACGAATCAGTTGCTGAAGCAAATATTTTAAAATAAGTCATGTTGAAATGTAATATTACTTAAACACGAATTTATGTTAATATACATTATTTAACGTGGCGACGAATATACTTTATTGAATTTTTTAAACTTTGTTCTCATAGATGTGACTTTTTCTGTCTTATTTGTTAACAATATACGATTATTTACGCATTACACACATCAAATGTAAAATAGTTGCTATAATTGTCAAGTAATTTACAATATTTGTCGTCAAAAGAGTAGTATCGAATAGTGAAATTGACTTGTAGACGTTTTGTTAACTCGCCACTTGGTGGCGTTTACTGTCATGACAGAAACTTGTTCCGTCGCCTCTTTAAAAAGGGCAGAACGTTGCTCAGTTCGGTTCAGTTGCCTTCGGCAGTGAATGTGAATGTGAATGAATGAAATGAGTGAATACGACGAAACTATTGCCGTTGTGTTGTAAAATAGTAAACATATTTGGAGGTTGTTTATTATTGTGCTGCAAATGTCTATGTAGTTAACATATTTGAGAATATGTTTCTTTAAACCTAAACCTAACTCGCAAATATATTACGTACAAAAGTTTTTTTTTTTATTATTAACTGCCACACCAAAACAAATGAAAAAGCGATTTGAGAGACACACCAGTTACTTACGTACCTTATTACAAATAGAAGATGTATATAAAGTTGACGAGCGGTGGTTGGTTTGCAAATAGCTCTAGGCTGGTAGAAACACTTTAAATGAATTTAGCAGTTTCAATACTCTTTTACGAGTATGTTCTTAGTTACACTAATAATTAAATAGAAACGGATTTGACAGTTGCATTGCAATAAAAGTTTTTTGATAACCCTCCATATTTATGAAGCAATGTAACAGAATAATGCTGTTTAAACGCTTTGAGCGTAGATCATACGTTTTTACGTAATAACAATAATTTGGTAACCAATAAATATTTTATCGAATTATACAAATAATAAAAGGCTATAGAAAATACAAAATTTATTCACCTGCTACAGGAAATGTACCTAAAAATCTGGCGATAAAATTTTTCATGATTTAGGATCTATTCGGTTCATAGTCATATGAAATTTTCCAAATGATCGATTAGGTATTATAGTCATAATGTAATATACAATAAAATGGTTCCTATAGATAGTTGGTGTATTATTCCAAAATGTTTGAGTAAAGTATATGTTTTATTCAAAACCCTAGAGATTTTAATGTTTTTTTCCCAGCTTTGAAACAACTATCGGAGGTCATAATCATAATCGTGCGTCACTTCTAAAAGTTTGTTTTCGCACTCCAGTGTCGTTTACAAAATCCCAACGGGAAGATTTGGCCGACGTTGGCAAGAATTCTTTTAGAACAAAGAAAATTCTCACATTACCAAAGGTTCGAGAGCCACTGGCATATTTAATTACTCACTGGAGCTTTAACATTGGCTTTTAAAAAAGTAACAAAAGAAAATTTCTGTAATTAAGTTCTAGCCTGCTGACTATCAAGATTGCTCCATCCTTCAAAATGAAAGAGCAACCAATTAATTGCCTATACCTAGGTAAAAAGACAGCACAAGCGCTTTCTTTTCTTTTTTATATGATAGATGTAACAAAGTTAAGAAATATGTATACATTACATACTCAATCGGTACAGCGATGGAAGTTGTATTGACTTATATTAATTACATTTTTAAAACGAAACTAAACCAGATGCAGCGCTGTCTCATGGTCTACGGACATTCGTTGTCTTGAATGCACATAGCTCGTTATTATTTCTAACAAAAGCAAGTATGCTCCGTAACGACCGTTTCCTAGAAGTAGTCTTATGTTACTTACTTTCATTACCATATTATAATACTCAGATGTGGCACAACAACTCAGCCAATTTTAACATTAAAGCTAAATTGTACCTTGTCCTGATTAAGGTTAAGATATAATTACAATTAATTTTACCTTTACCTTAACGACGAATTTAACCAATATGTAACAGATACACTCCACGTTTTGGGAAAATAAAATGTTTCTTTCTGTCATTTTATCTTAAATATAAAGTTATTTATTTAACCTCAAATAGTTGAAGTTCCGTACCGTTATTTTATGAAGTCATTTTAAGGACGGTTATTTGACCGTGCAATAATTTTTCCGGATTCATCTTATTAAAAAGAAAAGAAATAAAAAAGGTATTTATTTGCCCTAACAAATACTACCTAGGTACATTTCATTTTGTAATTTCAGTGGCTAGATATTTTCACTTACAATAATTAGATGCTTACTTTCATTAACTATTTATTTATGTATATTTATCGCATTTATTTTTTACATATTACTATAGTGATATAATTAAAATAACTTTAGATGGAGCAATTCAGTCTTAGAGTATAGAAACAAAGCATTTTCTGTAGCTGAATAAGCTAACAAAAGATCTAACTGACGTTTTGAAAGCAATGCTGAGACACCGTTGCAAAATCTCGTCAAACATTACAAGCATTTTGTTCCGATTCAAGGTTCACGCATAAAACTTACATTTACACGCCCCTAGAGTATTATGCCGAGCATTTGATATAACTGATGGTAGATGCGGGTAGTTGTGAAACGATTCACTTAGCCGCTAAGTAAGCGGCGTTGTATAGGCACGATTTACGGAGAAATAGTGTAGTACTAGGACACATCAATTTTTACTAGCTGGTAGGGCTTTTCTGCAAAGTTCGTCTAGGTAGGTACCATCGTTTTGCCAATTATTCTGCTGCCAAGCAGTAGTGCGCAAGTACAACTGTGTTTCAGTTTAAAATTACTGGGAAATTGAGACATTATGATCTGATCTCACAGTCAAAATCTTATACCAGACTGTGCTGATGTCTGAGGATGATGTGCGCAGTGCAATGTTAAGCGAAACATTATGTTTAGGAGTTTCGAGTGACACTGTTCTGTTATGGGTGGCCCTGTCACTTAGCATCAGGCAAACGACTAGCTTGTCTACTCTCATCGGTTTTTCTGGCAGATTGACATAACAAAGTCCAAGGTAAACAATCTTTCATATTTTTTTACTTTGGACTTTTACTTAACAAGTTGTTCAGCTGTAAATAAAGCTGATTTAATCCATCTTTTCATTGTTATAGTGTCTAAAAAAAAATCACCCATCGGTATTGATTTTGATTAAAAAATAATACAACAAACAAATATGTAAGTAATATATTAAAAAAGAGCACGGACCCAGGAGTTTGTGGTAAAGCAGCATAAAAAATCGTTTTCCAAAAAAAGTTGCACAATAGCTGTTCAGTTCTGTCTAGTTTTCTCTTGTTTTATCTTTGCCTATTGCAAACTCAATAGACAGAAACAAAACACAGTATAATAATTATTCCTCCGCTCAATTAATATTTATTAGTAAGGGGGTTAAGGTATAGGGTAAGCTCGACGACAGATAAAACGTTCGCAGCGGTAAATGTTACTAATATTCTTTTAAAGTTAGTTTTTGTTTTAACAAATTATGCCGGAGCTCTAACGTTGCATACATAAAAAATACCTAACATTATTTGAAACCTCCTTTTTTAATTCAGTCGAAAACTAGACTCGCCTGTGGAACCCGGTAGAAGGAAGAGCCCAAAGGGGACACATTGGTGATATTTACAATTAAAAGCTACCGCGCTTTAGAGAGCATGTTCAGCCGGGCATGTGACGTTACTTACTTCATGCAAATTGAGTTTCATCCATCAAACTCTCAAATAAACATAAACACTTGCTCAAATTAGCATAACTCTCAAAACATTGTATTTAACTAGTTTGCTATAAAGCTTCTGCACTACTCGCTCCGTCAGATAAAGCAATACAAGCTGAAAGTTCTTGTTTGCACGATTAACGAAATAAACTGTTTGTCTACTTAGTATTCATGGTGCTTCACTCATTGTGTATTCTAGTCGCGGACGAAAATGAAATATGGAGCATTCAACATGAATTTTGAACACAAGGTGACTTGGAAATGCTCACGACGTTATGAACCGTGTTTTTGAGATGCTGCGGTTCGTTAATTGCGATTGTAAAATGAATTATACTGTGGTAATCATAGTGTTGGATTTTAATCAATGCCTTCGAGGCTTTTATGATATCTCAGACTGTAAATTTGAAAATAAGGATGTGATGCAATCACACTGCTTGCCTTTTTTACACATTACTTTAAATGTAGGTTGATTATTAAATTATCTTAATAATTGTTTTCTTGCTAGTAAAAATAATTACAGTATGAACACGTCCAAAACATTTACCTATTCGCTCTCTGCTGGCCTAAATTCGTGAAATTCTATACGATATTCGGTATTTTCATAGCCTTATTAGCACAACATGTAGAATATTAGCAGGAATACAAAACGAGATATCTAGTCATTACTAATAAGTATATCTTCTGGTACGTGGATCTTAAAATAGAATCCTCAAATGGAACAGCGAAACGAAAATCTCGTTTCAAACTCATATTTTCCTCAAACATTACCTCCGCCATGTCACTACTTTTACTATAAAACAAAGGTTGAGGAAAAACAAGCGGACATATTCGCAGTCTCGGCGTACGTGACGCAAAGGATAAATTTCAGGAATGTCGCCTTAGCGGAGACCCTGTCATAGGATACCGCGCAAATAGATATAAAATGAATGGAAATAGTGAAAGGGATACCCGCGGTTGACCCGAAAATTGGTTTTCTTGACGTGTCGTGAAATCAATAATAAGGCAGGACCGTATTAACGTATGGACGTACGAATATTCTGATAAAATACACAAGTAACTGCAATAAGTGGCAAGAAGTATCTGTAATATGTATCACGTATTGATGTTTATCCAAGCAATAGTAAGCATTTGTTTTAGCGTCTTATTGCTGTTGGATAAAAAGCATTCACAGATTCTTCCGCTTTTCGATCCGTTTAATGCTCACTGCTCAGTTTGATCGTACATTTACACGTACATTTAAATGTCAGGAACGCACTACTATTTTCAAATAATTATGTAGTAGGTAGATAGGCTTGTTGGTTTAAGAAACATATTATATAATTTAAAAAAAACTGTACATTTATCATTAGTTATAGATAGTCCAAACACACTCAATAGCAGCGCGTCAAAACAACAAAATATCCAAAACGAAAATTCAAAATATAGAACGTGTTTCCAGTCAAGAGTCGGGACTAACATAAAAAATAACTTAGAAAACATTTTACGCTATGGTCGTATTTCACTTCGCATCACGAACAATGAACTCTCTCGGAAAAATATTCTGTTACATTGAAGAAGTGAAACACTGAAAGCCTCCTATAGAAACAACTGCAGCCGTAACACTTTTGAAATAGGGTTGACTTTATTCAGGTTGACAATTCTACGCACAAACAATACAGCATAACTCGATTCGTGAGCACTATCGCTGAATCTTCTTAATGCTCCAAATGGATACCATTGTTTTCTCCCACAAAAAGCATCAAATACAAAACGTATAGAGCACTCAGTTTCCGAGTCGAGCGAGAATACGATATGTCTCCATCACATTTCCATACATTCTTGAAGCCGACAGGGATGGATTCGTATTCAACGGTGATGCGTGACGATGGAAATTCCTCTCCACGCCTCGGTATATATCTGAGTTCCTTTTCAGGACTGAATAATAATGTGTCATTTTCCTGGACTGACTTTTTATTGCTTTAATTCTTAATTGATCAAGTTTATCTACTTACGATTTGCTCTACTGGGTTTTGTTCTGAACTGGGTTCTGATTTGTGTTAAGTGTCAGCCTAATCCGTGTTATTAATTATCCTATGGCATCAATGTGACAAGAGCTGTTACCTATATACCGGTGTCGCAATACACCAAACTCAAAACCTGATTACATGTATACAAAACAAGCTTGCAACACGCTTAATACCTCTTCACAATAAAAATAGAAGACCTATCATCTACAAAGAAAATAAGACAATATTAAAAGTTGAAGTGGGCGAGTCTGCAGGAGCAAAGTTAGTTGATGACGTCAGGGCCGCAAGTGGCAATTTGGACGACGCTGCGCTAAGTGTACGGTAGTCCTCGCAACCGTGAAATTAGAAAAACCTTACTTAAAGCCTCTGTCAATCTGACAGCGGACCAAAAGCGTGGCGAGGCGTTTTTAACCTGTAATGTAATAAATCGAAGTTCTGTTTTCTAAGTGTTTTTCATAAGACAGAGTCGCATTAACCATGAATAGGTTTAGCAATTATTCACCGTGTAGCCTTAAATAATAATGATAATAAAATAATAATTTTAATATTGCTATATAATTATTTCTCTGGTCGAATCTGCCAAAGAACTGATAATCATTAGGATATAGATGTTATAAAGTAGAGACCGCGAATTAGCATATATAGTGTGGAGTGCCTTATGGTTAGCCAGATCTTAAATCTTAGAAGAATAGAGATAAACCCCAAATAAATATAAGAAGTACACAGGGTTTAGTAGCATGCTTTGCAAAAGGTTTATAATTAAAAGTAGACTTATGAAGGCTGATGAAAATGAAATTATAAAAACAAAAAACGTAAGAAACGTCTGGTCGAAGCGACACGTGACCAAATCGCTGGCCTCTACTTCGGCCAAAGATTGCGCATTGCCATTCAACGTGGCAATGCTGCCAGCATATTAAGCACGTTGCCTACTGGTAGTGGTTTGTTGGATTAAGTTTTCTTTTTATTGTTTTCTGTTTTATTTGTGTACTACCTTCTGCCCGCGGCTTTGTCCGCGTGACCTAGGAAATGAATGGCATAGGTTTCTGCCGAAACAAACATTTGATACAAAGATTTGATATGAAACAAAGCGTTAATATATAATAAGTCAGTCATTTAGTCAGTTGGTCCTGAATATTATATGTACAGATTAAAATAATTAAATTAAAAAGAAAAAAAATTGAATTTCGACTCAAATAAAATGTTTGTAATTAATTTACGAGACATTATTATAATTATTGCATGTAACATCCTTGCATCGCTCACACTTCGATTTGCTACGAATCACGCGGAAAATGAAGATCTTCAGATCGCTTTTCCTTCAGTGTATAAACGCCACATTTTTTGTTTGCTCTCAGTTTAGTAAAGGCTTTATTTGAAGGGTTGTTCGAATTATGTACGTTTTGTTTACTTTTCTAGAAAACTTTGTTTGTTGTTGTAATCAGTTACGAATCATCAACGAATAATCTTAATCAGTAATTAGGCTACTCCGGCTTTCATTGTTATGGTTATGGTTAAAGAATTTATTTCTCATAAGAATTTACAAAATTCACTTACAGAGAAATGTAATTTTATATAAAACTAAAAGCCGGTGAGCTGCAGGTTAGATATTTACAGTAAACTTATCACATAATGTTGATACTGTTCTTAATTATATTTATTAGCTTAGGACCTACATGTATTACAATATCTCCAGGGATATATCTCATTTTGTAATTAGTTGGTATTCAACGCAAAAATATAATCAAATTAAATCACAAGTTATAAACCGGATCAAATAGTGTAGTATTATTTTTCCTAACTACCTTCATAATACTTCATAAAACTTACGTAGCAAGCGCAGCGCGGGCATCCCCGCGCATCGGAATGCAGTAAACATGTTTGCTAAGGCTTAGGGCACAGTGAGAAGATTTTAATATAATATATATATTTACGTAGGTGACATAAATAGTTTTATGTAAGGTCGAGTTCAGCTTCCCGAATATAAATTTTCAATCAATGAAAAGTCCTTTAAAACGTAGCTTTTTAATAGTTTTTTGAAACTGTTGCATTGCGTTGCCGTATCAAGGTAAGACACGTGGAAGAAAAAGGAAAACTAAAACTTTATTATTAAAACTTATTATTGGATTATTAAAGAAATTAAAGTAATCTGAAAATCTGATGCCTCATAAAAACTATATCTAAAAGAAATTTCTTTGTAGCGGTCACCCGTCCATACCAGCAAACGTTGCTTAACTTTAGCAAACAGTTAAGAAAAAAAAAATTAAGATTTGTTTTAATCGCTACGTACTTTCATCTAAATGAATTGTTTGCTAATGATTTAAGTAGAATATTATAATAGGTCTTTACCTATGAAATTGCCGTATTGCAGTACAGACTTTTTCAAACAAAAAAAAGTTTTTATTGGCTATAAATTCTAAATTCAAATTAATTTTGTTTTAAAAATATGACATTCTATTTACAATATAAGTCTTTTGTTTATTGATTAACGTTGTATTTTCATTACATTTCAACATTTTTCCTCATAATGGATACTTTGAAATTTCGTGTAATTATGGAATATGAGTTCCGTCGTGGCACCAACGCGGCACAAACGACACGTAACATCAACGACGTTTACGGAGAGAACTGTACAAACGAACGTACAACCCGTTATTGGTTTGCTCGGTTCCGTTCTGGGAATTTTGACTTGAAAAATGAACTACGTGGTCGTCCGGAAACTTTGGTCAACAATGATTAATTAAAGGCGATTGTGGAAGCTGATGAATCTCAATCTACAGCTGAGCTGGCAGCAGCTTTTGATGTTAGCATCAAAACAATATTGGTCCATTTGCGACAGATTGGGAAGATAAAAAAGCTTGATAGATGGGTGCCCCACGAACTTAACGATCGCCAGCGCAACGTACGCGTCAAGACTTGCCTTGCGCTGCTTAACAGGCACAATGAAGGAATTTTGAACCGAATTGTTACGTGCGACGAAAAATGGATTCTTTTTGACAATCGAAAGCGCTCAGCAAGTTGGTTAGATCCTGGTTCGGTACCAAAGCAATGTGCAAAACGAAAAATGACCCCTAGAAAGGTGATGGTCACAGTTTGGTGGTCTAGTGCTGGTGTGATTCATCATAGCTTTTTACAAAACGGCGAGAGCATTACTGCAGATGTGTACATTGAAGAACTGACCACAATGATGGCGAAACTCGCACGTCTGCAACCAGCTTTGGTCAATCGGTCGTCTCCGCTGCTACTTCACGACAACGCGCGACCCCATACTGCACAACAGACCGTCTCTAAGCTGCATGAGTTGGGTTTGGAAGCTCTCCCTCATCCGCCATACTCACCAGATCTTGCGCCTACCGACTATTACTTTTTCCGAAATTTGGACAACTTTTTAGCGGGAATAAAATTCAATTCCCGAGAGGCAGTACTAAACGCCTTTGAAGAGTTTGTTGCTTCCCGTCCTGCTGATTTTTTCAAGAAGGGCATTCATAAACTGCCACAGCGTTGACAAAGATGCATTGATTGCAGGGGTGATTACTTTGAATAAAAGAAATAAATAAGTTCGAAAAAAAAATACGTTAACTTTTTTCAAACAAAACGGCAATTTCATAGGTAAAGACCAAATACTATCCAGAAAAAAGTAATCTCTGGATAAAACTATAAAATAAATATAATATAAATATGTGTTGACATCTCACACAACGCCATCTAGCCCCAAACTAAGCAAAGCTTGTGCTATGGGAACCAGATAACTAATACAATACTTAAATACTTTTGTTTGTAAATACATAGAATACAATATGACACCCAGACACAGAACAAACACCTATGTTCATCACACAAGTGTTTGTCCTGGGTGGGAATCGAACCCACAACCCACAGTTCAGAAAGCAGGGTTAGTACCAACTGAGCTATCGAGCCAGTCAAAAACTGCGGCACTATATTTTTTTATGTTAGTGAATGATGTGACGAGTTAGTCGTTCACCTGATATTAAGCGACACGGCCACCCATAACAGAACAGTGTCACTCGGATCTCCAAAATATATAGCTTCGTGTGACACTGCACTGCGCACATCATCCTGAGACATCAGCACAGTCTGTTAAGAAGATTACTCGACTGTGCGATTAGATCATAAAGTCTCAATTTCCCAGTAATTTCACTAGCTATAGTGCCCTTCAAACCGCCAGAATAACTGGCAAAGCGGTGGTACCTACCTAGACGAACTTTGCAGAAAAGTCCTACCACCTAGTATGAAGAATTTTAAAATTTTACCCATAGTTTTTAATAGGAGCCGAGATTTCCATGCAGCGCCTCTCAATATACTAAAGCCCATATTCCAGATTTATGCACATTCATCGATTGATGCTCAATCAGAGATTTCTTTCACTATTTGATCATTATGTGAATGAAATCTCGTCTTGAACAGAGATTCACGACTAAGCGTAGTTCTGCAATACCGTACTTAAAGTTCGATATATTTATACAGGCCGCGTCTTTTGATCGATGAAAAACGTTTCAGGATTTGATTGATGTGACAACGTTTCACAGATTTTCTCTATCGCTTTTATATTTTAGATTTAATGTTCCCTACATAGTATAATAATATACATAAATGTATAAGTGTATTACGTACTTTACGTTGAGAGATATTTTTTGTGTTAAGTTTTTGCCGTAGGATATACATTATTATTTTTAGAACTCTAGATTTTTCGGCGGTGCGTTTACTTTTCTCTTAAAATAAAATGTATACAATACAATACAAACTCCATATTGTATACCACATGCTTAATTAATTTTACATAATAACTTATAGTGGGTAATACAATAGGCAGCCTTATCACAAAAAACGATCTCTTCCAGGCAACCTTTGGATGGACAGTATTTGACGATAATGGAAGTAGACGGTGGTATGTCGTAGAAGTAATGTATGTTCTGGTAGGGTAAGGTAGCCTGGAAAAAATCGCTTAGTGCGATAGGGCCGCCCTTTGTTTTATCATTCTTGGTAAGTTTTTTAAGGTGCATTGTTATGTATTAGTTGGTGTTCAAAAAAGTATTATTGTATTGTATTGTCCTTTAAAGCAAAACGCTAACTTGTTTACATCAAAACGCAATTTTTTCAAGTGTTAATTTAGCTTATATTTCGTAAAGTTGCGTTGCAAAGTTACAATGAGAGGCAAATGCGTGAATTATACGCAAGCGGGTGAAAATGGCAAATGTAAGACACATAATGCGATTCCGCCGAGGGTGTCTCTCCCTTTATTGGCCAAGTTCCATTTTTGTTCTATGTATCTTTGTATCCCACTTGTTGTTTATAGAAAATGACATGTTTGGGAAACTTTTATGTGTTTTATGTTTGTTTCTACTAACATATCATATTTCAAGTTTTACGTGTAAATATTTATGGATATTTAGGCACAGTTTTTTTAAAAGTTCTGATAGATTTTAAACAGTAATTTACTACTAAAAATGTATCGTCAGTTGCACTAATGTTAATTGCCATGTGCGAAAATGAAACAAAACACACTTTAGATAGATAGATAGATAAATAAAGGACTCTTTATTATTCCTCCAATTAAATATGAAAGTATCAAGAAAACCCTATAAACTAGTGTTATGGGCGGTCGCTGACAGCGATCTCTTCCAGACAGCCTTGGAATGGAAAATACCCAATGGAGTGCTTTGAAAGACATAAATGTCTCTATGTCGAAATACGCTAAAAGATTTTGAAAAATAGTTTAAACAAATTAAAAAACAAACATAACGCTGTTACTTGCCTATTGTCAACAAAGCTTAGATACAATTTTGAAATACAACGTATCATTTGTAACATGGTAAGTGACCTTTAAGCGAAACCCACGCACCCTGATGAGTTTAGGTTACGCGATATAGGTATATTTTATTAAAATTATTAATTATTATGTCACGTTTGTGATGATATTTTACATAACGTAGGCACTAGCCACAGCCCACGGTTTCACCCGCGGATTAAAAATATTCTGTATTAAATTAATTAATCTGCGTTTCTTCAATTCAATTCAAATTTTACTAGGTGGTAGGACTTTACTGCAAAGTTCGTCTAGGTAGGTACCACCGCTTTGCCAGTTATTCTGCCGCCAAGCAGTAGTGCGCAAGCACTGCTGTGTTCCGGTTTGAAGAGCACTGTAGCTAGTGAAATTACTAGGCAAATGAGACTTTATGATCTGATCTCACAGTTTAGTAATCTTATTACTAGATTGTGCTGATGTCTCAGGATGACGTGCGCAGTGCAGTGTCACGCGAAACTCTATACTTTAGAGTTCCGAGTGACACTGCAGCTGATATGGGCAGCCGTGTCGTTTAACATCAGGCGAACGGCTAGCTCGTCACGTCATTCCATAACATAAAAAAACCAATTTCATTCAAATTGGTTCAAATGTTGTGACATGACAAACACAACAGAAACTTTAGCATTCAATATTAGTGTGATGTTTTTTACTCGAGTGGATGGCGTAAGATGTTGAAAAGGTATGAAGCCTCTATATCTAACTTTAGTGAGTGGTCTTGAATTTCCATGTGATTCTATTATATTATCCTATTATCTCGTTCAATTAAATTTCAACTGTTTTTTCACTGTAGTTGAGCAATTTATAGATGTCTGAATACTTTGTTTAAATTATTTATAATGAAAATTCAGACAATGTTAGTTAAAGCATTTGCTTAAAATTATTATATTACGTTTCGCCGCTTCGTTAGATACAAGAGTGTTTCTACAAAAAAAAATTAGCAGCGTATTTCAACGTGTTCAGATTTCAGCAACGAATTTACATTTTCGTTTCTTGCTTATATTTTTGCGTTTCTCTGTTTTATGTTGGTTGTACAATTTTTTTTTTAATTTATTAAATGAACAATAATAATTGAATACAGGTACAGGTATTTTTCGTTGTGTGACCACATCGTTAATCGGTTTGCGAAATAATTAATTTTACTTTATGTTCTAAAATATTTTTTAAGCAATAAGCTTTTTCGCGAATGCAGCTGTGTGCATATTTTAACTATACAAATTAAATAAGTATACTAAAATGCCTAACGTTGCGAGTGACATTGCTTAAAAAGAAAAACGAATTTCTATATAGCTATATATAGAAATGTATGTGGGGAGGAAAACAGCCGTAACAATGGCTCATCAAACCGAAATGTTGAGCGTAAAAACTACCAACGAAAATATTAAACAATGGCACATACACAAAATCACATAAGTGACAACTTATTCAGAACTCAAAACCGCATAAGTGACAAAGCGTATTCAGTGGAGGTACAATGTGGAATTCATTTTAGAATTTATTTCAAACGTTGAAAATTCAAGCGACTTTTATTATTTAACGGAATGAAACCACATGTGAATAATTTGGAGTACAATTTAAGTGGTTACTGCAGATACCGAGGTGGAAGAAACGTAAGCATAAAATATATACATTGCATCTTTCAGTACCATAATATTGTGGTGTGCTAGCCCACGAAAAAGTTTACATACCAGTTTAATAGAGAACTTTTCCAGCTAGTTGCTAGGGGCAACGAATGTTGTTGATATAGACTACACATTAGAGAAAATTTTATTTTCCGCATTTTGGTTTTTGTAAATATCTTTTTAATTAATATATCTTATACAAAGTCAATCGGCATATCATTAATTCAGCAAACCTATGGACCTCCTTCTATTACAACAAAAGTGTATCGAACTTAGCTTTACTGGTGACCTGTTTTGAACCGAAAGTCCACGTTTGCAGTAAATGTGTGTGATTTTGATTTTGTTGCTGATTGCGATAATTCTGATACTGATTCACATAAAGATGTCGCTCTCAACCGATAAGAACGAAGATATTTGTCGTGTGGGCGTGCGCATTCCGCCGTTTTGGCCTGAAAAGCCGGCCATTTGGTTCGCGCAGATCGAGGGCCAATTCGCGATATCGAACATTACTACGGACAATACGAAGTTTTTCTACGTTATCGGCCAACTAGACCCGCAGTATGCTTCTGAGGTGGAAGATATAATCATCAACCCGCCCGACACCAACAGGTATGAAAAATTGAAGTCGGAACTTATCAAACGACTGTCCGCGTCACGAGAAAAGAAGGTCAAGCAATTACTTATGCACGCAGAACTTGGAGACCGTAAGCCATCTCAGTTTCTAAGACATTTGCAACATTTGGCTGGACCTGGAGTTCCCGAAGATTTTCTACGTACTATATGGACCAGTCGCCTACCAAGTAGCACGCAAACGATAATCGCTTCGCAGATGATGTCTTCACTGGAAGCGCTCGCAGATCTCGCTGACCGCATCCATGACGTTGTTTCGCCTACAGCGCACGTAGCATCAACATCAAGTGCCATACCAGGAAGCTCTTTAGAAGCCATGAACCAACAGATTGCTGAACTTACCAAACAAGTGCAAGCTCTAACTGCGCAGGTGAACCGGCATTCACGTGCACCGAATCGTTCAAACAAGAAAACGCGCGGTCGTTCTAGCTCCACACGATCACAGTCGAACTATAGAAAATTTCCTGTGTGCTGGTATCATAGTAAGTTCGGCAATGAAGCAAGTAAATGCGTAAAACCATGCGAATACCATGCGGGAAACGCGAACAGCAGTCGGTAATGGCGACGACCGATTGCCAAACTTCCGGTCGCCTATTTGTCACGGACGGCGCTACGAAGATGCAGTTTCTCATCGATACTGGCAGTGACGTATGTGTCTTCCCCCGATCAGCACTCAAGGAACGTCGTGAGACAACAAATTATGAGCTGTGTGCGGCAAACGGTACACCCATTTCTACTTACGGCTACGCTCATTTAGTGCTGAACCTAGGCTTGCGCCGTGACTTTACTTGGCGATTCATCGTAGCGGACGTTACAAAGGCCATAATAGGTGTGGATTTTTTATCATTTTACAACCTCATCGTGGATTGTCGAAATCAACGTTTAATCGACAACACTACAAGCCTTACGTCCCCAGCTTCACCTGCACAGTCAACTGGGAACATTTCATCGGTAAAAGTTATTTCTGGAAATTCCGTATATCATAACATACTAAGCGAATACCCTGAGATTACTCGACCTTCCGGTGTCCACCGTGTTCCGAAGCATAATACCATGCACCATATACAGACTACTGCAGGACCGCCAATAAGCAGCACACCACGAAGACTAGCACCGGATAAATTAAAAATTGCAAAAGACGAGTTTGCAGATATGTTGAGGAACGGAACAGCCAGACCTTCAAAGTCACCATGGTCATCACCACTTCATCTTGCGCCTAAAAAAGATAACGGCTGGCGTCCATGCGGTGACTACAGAATGCTCAACGCTAGAACCGTACCAGACAGCTATCCCATTCGGCACATACATGACTTTGCACATTGTCTCTCCGGCTGTCAAGTATACTCGGTTATCGATCTCGTAAAAGCTTATAATCAAATTCCTGTCTGCCCTGAGGATATTCCGAAGACCGCAATCACAACGCCGTTTGGTTTATACGAATTTCCGTTCATGACGTTCGGACTACGTAATGCTGGCCAAACGTTTCAACGATTTGTGGACGAGATGCTTAGAGGCCTCGAGGAGTTCTGCTTCCCGTTTCTGGACGATTTTTTGATCTTCTCACCTGATCAGGAATCACACAAGAAGCACCTTCATCTGCTCTTCAACAGACTCAAGGAATACGGCATGGTAATCAACACGAACAAGTGCATATTCGGTGTATCAGAGGTAACGTTTTTAGGACACAGCATCTCAGCAGCTGGGACTAAACCATTACCATCGAAGGTAGAAGCGGTTGCGAATTACCCACCACCGAAAACCGTCAGAGAACTGCGAAGAT
The DNA here is from genome assembly GCA_905220475.3 of Ennomos fuscantarius. Taxonomy (NCBI): domain Eukaryota; kingdom Metazoa; phylum Arthropoda; class Insecta; order Lepidoptera; family Geometridae; genus Ennomos; species Ennomos fuscantarius. Next base: position 6,207,853 of record HG992033.1, read on the forward strand.
TCCTAGGAATGGTGAACTTTTACAGAAGGTTTATTCATGATGCAGCGCGGCATCAAGCGCCTCTGAATGCACTGCTCACAGGATCAGTTAAAGGTTCACATCCCGTGCATTTATCAGAAGAAGCTACTAAAGCATTCATCACCTGCAAGGAAAGTCTCTGCCAAGCAGCACTACTCGCTCATCCAGACTGCCAAGCGAAGCTCGCTATAGTCACCGATGCTTCAGACACAGCAATGGGCGCAGCTTTACAACAGCATAAAGACGGCATGTGGGAACCTTTAGCATTTTTCTCTCGAAAGTTTTCACCATGTCAACAGAAATACTCGCCTTACGATAGGGAACTTCTCGCCATCTACGAAGCAATAAAATACTTTCGTCACATGGTGGAGGCGAGAGATTTCATTATTTACACTGACCATAAGCCCATAACTTTCGCATTTCATTCACGAAAAGAAAAGTGCTCACCAAGACAGTTCAGACATCTGGATTTTATTTCACAGTTTTCTACAGATATCAGGCATATTTCAGGAAAGGATAACGTTGTGGCTGACAGTTTATCACGCATCGAAGAGATTACTCAGCCCATCGATCTATCCAAGCTTGCTCAAGCACAAAGCACAGATCCTGAACTAGAACAACTTTTGGATAGCGATACTTCTCTGCGCTTGACAAAAATCAAACTGCCTGGATCTCACACAGAAATCTATTGTGACAAGAGCAGCAATGTGGCCAGACCTTATGTGACCAAAGACATGCGACGGCAAGTGTTCGAAAACTTGCATTCTTTTAGCCACCCTGGCATAAATGCGACGACGAAACTGATATCGGAACGCTATGTATGGCCTAGTATGCGAAAAGATTGTAGAGAGTGGACTCGTTCCTGCCTAGCATGCCAACGATCAAAAATAACACGTCATGTCTCATCTCCATTAGCATCATTCAGCTTACCTCGAGCCAGATTCATGAAAATCCACATAGATTTGATCGGACCTTTACCTCTTTCACAGGGGTATCGTTACTGTCTCACATGTGTAGATCGCTTCACACGATGGCCCGAGGCTATACCATTACAGGAGATAACAGCTGAAACAGTGGCAAAAGCTTTAGTTCACGGATGGATATCCAGATTCGGCTGCCCTGAAGATATCGTCACTGATCGTGGTCGACAGTTTGAATCAGAACTTTTTAAGCATTTGTCCCACATCATCGGATTTCAACGCAGACGAACTACAGCCTACCATCCAGCATGCAATGGACTCGTCGAAAGATTCCACAGACAGCTTAAAGCCGCCATTACATGTCATGCGACGAGCAGCTGGCTTGAAACACTTCCACTTGTACTACTGGGAATCCGGGCGGCATTTAAGGAAGACTTACAAGCGACTCCAGCTGAACTCGTATATGGAGAGACACTACGACTCCCAGGTGACATTTTTTGTCAATCGGCTGATGGTACAGAGGACTTGACAGTATACACTGAAAGACTGCGCACATTCGCCAAAAATTTGTTGCCATTACCAACTTCTCACCATGGGAATAACCGCTCCATATTCATTTTCAAAGATTTAGCAACAGCATCCCACGTCTTTCTAAGAGATGACACCTCGCACCCATCTTTTCAAGCAGCTTATACAGGCCCACATGAGGTGATAAAACGAGGGGATAAAGTTTTCAAGCTCCGCATAAAAGGCAAAGAAGTCACTGTATCAGTCGACCGCATTAAACCTGCCTACATACTTCGTGAGTTGGACCATTCTCCCGCCGTGGCAGCACCTGAGACCCGAGACGCTCCAGTGACCACCACTCGATCAGGACGAACAGTGCGTTTTCCAGAATATTATCGCCCGTAGGACGGTCTCTGGAGGGGGGTGATGTGGTGTGCTAGCCCACGAAAAAGTTTACATACCAGTTTAATAGAGAACTTTTCCAGCTAGTTGCTAGGGGCAACGAATGTTGTTGATATAGACTACACATTAGAGAAAATTTTATTTTCCGCATTTTGGTTTTTGTAAATATCTTTTTAATTAATATATCTTATACAAAGTCAATCGGCATATCATTAATTCAGCAAACCTATGGACCTCCTTCTATTACAACAAAAGTGTATCGAACTTCGCTTTAATATCATTCCACATTCCATTGGAAAGAAAAATATTCGATTTTGTACAATTTTTTCAAGTCACAGTCATTGTTTTGGTAGTTCTCATGTCTTAGTGTTGAGCTCATTCATCGATTGATAATCTCAATTTAGTAAAATTAAAAACATTCTATGAATTTCATTCCATTCTATTGCTAAAACTAAACATATATCAATTATGATGTACTTAATAAGGAATACCTAAATGCTTTTAATTATCGTGCATAAAATTTTAAATTTATTAATGTTTTTACTGACTTTACTTGTATTAATTTTTAGACCTCTATAATTATTAGTAGTATTTACTGAAACTAATGATCCAGTTCCGAAACTTATTGAAACTACACTGTTCTAGAGTTGCGGGTACTGTGTTATTGTGGTAATAGCTTCCGCCTTTCCTTAAACGTAACGGTGTCACTCAAATTTTAAACGTTAGAAGGGATTTTAATAAGACGTGTAAATAATAACAATAATAACGCCCAACGATCACATACATAGATCCTGGACCCAATTAGGATTCCCTGTGTTTAGGAACACAGAAACCACCACGAGGACCATGATCCCACAACACCCAGACTCAGAATAAGAATTTGCGCATTTTTTCTTTGCATAAATACTTGTCTTGCCGCAGAAATGGAACCCACCGACTCCGGGTTATAAGCCGACCGACTCAACCACCACACCGCCAAATAGATAAGACATCGGAGTAGTAATACTTTTATCCTTATGCCCAGTGTCCGAAGCCGTGGACAGGAACTAGTCAACAAAATATGATGCTGACAGTAACAACTCAAGTCCTTGACTGTTCATCATTTTATCGTCCGATACCCGATATGCTTCTGAGCAGAAGTAAAAGCGTACTTTTGTCTTGGTCTTGAATTACCTTCCTTTCAATATTGCCTTATTTCTGTTTAAGTTACGTATCGATTTTCTGTACTTATTATAAATTTTGTGCCCAACATTGAATTTTCAGATGTTTAGAATTGCAAGAAAGTTTAATGAGTTAATATAGCTTTATATTATATAACATAGTTTTAAATGTAAATACACTTACGATAGGCCTCATAGCTCAATTGGTAGTAGCCCTGCCTTCTGAACTGTAAGTTGTGGGTTCAATTTTCACTCAGGATAAACATTTGTGTGAGGAACATAGGTGTTTGTTCTGTATTGGGTGATATTGTGTTCTATGTATGTATTTAGAAAATATATTTATTATTACTTTATACATATAATACTTTTGTTTTGTATATTGTATATACTTGGCTAGCACGCTACACCTTCGATCGCATCGTCACTTCCCATCAGGTGAGAGCGTGGTCAACTGCTAGACAAGTTTAAAGTAAAAAAAAAAATACAGTCTCTCAGTTTTTGTCAGTTATCTGGTATCCATAGTACAAGCTATACAGTTACATACTTGTAACTGTATACTTACAGTTTCTTAGTTCAAGGCTCGATAGCGCTTTATAAAATATCCACAAATATTTTTTAACTAATTATTAATACATACATTGATAGTTTATTTTATCAAAATTCATATCATTAACACGAAATTAGAATTACTTAAAATCATATATTTTAAAAGTTTACTAAATTTTTTTTTACTGGAAATTGGATGCATGTGTTGAAACGGGAAGATAGAGTCGTTGTAAAGCAAAGTAGACTTTAAGTAATGCTGAAACGCTTCGATGTCAGCTTACGAGCGATGCAGTATACTACTGACTAATAGTGTCCACATTTCGCCGTCAAAAGCCGGTGGATAAACTTATTTAACGGCAGCGTGTTCGAGCATAATGGTAGGGCTTAAGGACAAAAGCTTTTGGGGCTCAAAATATAATCAATACAAAACATAACCTTTTCACATCTATTCAATTTCCTTTCCTCTTTGTCTTTAAAGTTAACTGCTAGAACGTTGTTGTTTCTGTGCGAAAAGTCAAGCTTATACAAAAAATAAGCCCTTGATACGGTCCTGGTAAAGCTAAAAAGCCTTTTTGCGACCTATCGAAAATCGTTATGCTTTGCCGCGTACAGTTTTTAATAAAACTGCACTGTTTGCTTTTGCAATATTGAAAATATCTGGAATTTCTCAATGAACACGGGCTGGCAACCCTGTTGCTTTGTGTTCGGATTAACGCATATATCATTGATATTATACGGCCCGTGGGGCTACTCGGAAGTCCGCTGGAGTGAAATATTCCAAAGGGTTTCTTTTTTTCGAAGTTTAATGATAATACAGGGTTTTTTCCTGTACTCCATAACACAAAGAGACGTGGAGTGTAAAAAAATATTATTTTGTATTATTAATTAATATTTTATAGATTTAATTTTGTGTTAGGTGTACAAGGTGATTGTTCACTATGCCTTAGGAAGATTGTACTCGTTTTACTTATAACCAAACATGTTTATGCAAACATGAAACATATTCGAAACATAGAATTTTTCTGTATAAACATGTGTTTATTCGGTCCAAAAAAATAGTCAAAACTTTTGCAGTTACTGGGAAGTAGCTTAAATGGCTGAGCAACTAGCCAGGTGAGTTGAAAGACGCGGATTCAAACCTTCCGCTGGCTGCAAACATATTTAGGAACTTTAATATTTTTTCTATATTTTTATGTCCCGTACAGCTAAAAGTTACTGCGGAAAACAAATACGATTGATACCATAAAGCGCCTAGTTAATAATAACGATAATATTACCCAATGATCACATACATAGATCCTGGACCCTAACTAGGATCTCTGTATCTAGCTAGGGACGTACGTAGGAACTAATATAAAGACCATGGTTCTACAACACCCAGACTCAGAACAAGTATTTGCGCTTTGTTTGTGCACAAATACTTATCCTGTCACGGGAATCGAACCCACTGCCTCCGGACTATGAACCGACCTGCTCAACTACCACACCACAGAGGCTTTCATTAATAAAAACCAGATTCTTTTGTTTATCTTTATTATGTTGAAATCTACGAATATTTGTAATAAAGTAACGTCCGCAGCGGCTTCTAAGTGTGTTAACCGTCTGAATTATTTTATACCAAGCGCTTTTAATATATTTGCTTTATACGAAAAAGAAGGAAAGATCTTCTAACCGCTACAACAACAAAGCTACCAAGTCACTGGCAAGCTCTGTCAGTTAAATTTTGTAGCTACGTAAGTATTATTACTGGATTTTTGAATTGTTCGGTCACATTGCATGGAAATAAGGAGCATTTGTGAAAAATAGATGTTGGCCGGAAAGTTGAGAGCAAAAGATCCCGACGCAATGGTTTGACCAAATACGCACCACTCTCAACTATATCTGATGCTCATGAACAATTAAAGAGAAGACCATTCATGATGTGATCACGACTGCAAGCATTGCAAAATCTACTCAAGAAGGAGGATTATTACTGAGAACAGTAGTCGTAAAATATAGGGTTATGTTTGAATTTATTTGCCAAGTTTTGCCTGTAGGATTTTTTGTAACATAATTTCTACAACGATCAAAACAAAGAGATCCTTTGGGATGAACAAAGTAAAGATTTGCTTCCGTTGTTCAATTATTTTGGCAGCTAGTCAAATAGATTAACGTATTTTAGGGTTCTTTGTCCGGAGAAACCCTTATAGGGTCATCTTTACAATCCATAACTTTTTGTTACTATTGTACTTTAGTACGCCGGTTGCAGCTAAACTTGAGGCATTTAAATTAAGGCAGAAATAGCTCAGTTCGTTGTGAGGTTGACTTGCAATCTGTGGGTCGTAGTTTCGAATCTTAAAGAAAAACATCATAATGAAACCATATGGTAGAATATTATTTTAATGCTCGCTTTGCTAACTACCACCTAAGCAGATTATGAATCCGTCACTATGGTCCAAGCACGTAAATAACAGTAACTAGGCACTTGAAAGCAAGTTCTTGTGAAATAAGTTATGGCATTGCTTTCTTAATTTTTGTGTTTATTGATCAAGTAATCACCCATTCCGTTGATAAATTATTGCCAACGCAGTGGCAGTTTTTTGATGCCCTTCTTGAAGCAAAGCTCGAATCATGTCCAAGTCTGAACGCTGTCGATGCGTACTTCGCGCTGACGATCATTGAGTTTATATCACCTATTTATCAAGCTATTGCATTTGCAACTGCTATGACGGTACTCATCACACTCTTCACACTATAATATTATAATGGCGAAAGTTTGTATGTGTGTATGTTTGTTATTCCTTCACGCTCAAACGGCTGAATAGATCTGGATGAAATTCGGTACCAAGATAGATTATACACTGGATTAACATATAGGCTACATTTTATCCCGGAAAAGTGATTTTTTTTCCGTGGGATGATCAAATAATTAAATTTTTTTTTCCGCGGTTAAAACCGCGGGGCGCAACTATTATTTCATAATTACTAAACATTTTAAGGTATCCTTTTGGATACCTTAAAATGACGAAAAATATTTAAATGCGATAAAAACATAATGCTGATCAATAAACAAATAAAATTTAAAAAAAAGTCCGTTTAAAAATATTCAATTATTTTGAAGTTGGCCAATCATAAAGTTTGTTCTGACTTGAAATAGCCAGTACTGTAGAAAGGCAATTTCTGTTATAATGGATTTTTATTCTGTTATGGAGATATTTACCCTTTCTTCAGATATTTGTTTTCATGTAGGCTTAGCTTTGGACTGAATTTTTTTAGGTCACCCATACATTTCTGAGTTGGCTTAACAAGTACCTTTTTACGTTAGCTTAATATGCTTCTCAAAGCACAGTATCACTCAGTTTTAAGTACCAGGTTTGGTAGCGGTCACCCATCCAAGTAGTGAAGCGTTGTTTCACTTTACCGTTTTTTTAGTAGAACGGGTAATCGAGCTTCTTTTGAGCGCTGCACTGTGCAACTTTTTTTTATTAACACGTCTAATGAAGTTAGTTACGCCAGTACATAAGAATAGCTTCATTTTAATTTCCATTTTTTCCAAGTGAGTGAACCTCTAACATAGGAAAAGTGGAAAGGTAAACATTGTATTCAATTAACTTGACATCCATCCTGCCACGAAATACGAAGCCGATATAGGCTTTGTCAACTTTACCTGTCGATGTACGGAAAAACCTGTCTTATCTTAATTTGAAAAGGGTTCCGGTATTATTTGAGTTTGGTAATCGGTAGAGATCAATTACCAAACTCAAATAATACCGTAATAAAGTAGTATATTTTTATAAAAAGCCAAATTCATTATCATCATCAAAGGCGCTATAGTCTGGGGTGGACCTTAGCCTGGTCAAGAATATCTATATAGATATTCTTGACCAGGCTAAGGCCCACCGCCGCATTTCAATTCAACGTAGTAATGCTGCCAGCTTTCTGGGCACTTTCCCCTCCACCAACAGGTTATTTTACATTTTTAGTTTTTATTCATTTTATGTTCTTTAGGTCTAGCTTTTTAGGTCTAGTATTAACGATTATAAAAGAAAAATTTATCTTTGCATTTTCATAAAAGACGCATTATATTGGTCTAAAAAAACTGTGTGCGAAATTTCATACAAATCGATCCCGCTTTTCTATATTACAAAATTTCAGAAAGATATTTTCTGATTTCACACATTATAATATAAGTAGGGAATAAAGATCCTAAATAGTTTTTCAAAAATAGTTCATGTAAATAATAATTATCTATATATTTATAGAGATTCTTTATAATTATAGAGAACCAAGAAAAATCACACTGTTATTTTTAATGAACAGCGTCTAATTATAATCGGAGCAGTCTTTGATGGTAATTAGATTAGTTATGCTTTGTCATGTGTCTCGGTTTTAATCAGTTTTAATTAACTCAGCTATAATAACTGTTTTGTGTAATTGATCAAAGTATCTTTGCTTGTAAGATGATTGATCTGTTGGCCTTAGAGTTCATTATTGCTAATTGGCTTAAAGTTGATTTACCGAATGTTATCTTATCTTTCATATGAGTGAATAGGTTCATAGCCCAAAGACAATAGTTTCGGTTTCAGCGACAAGAGAGGTTGGTTTAGGTTTGTACACATTTAAAAATAGAACAAACATTTTACCAGAACTCTGTCGCTGAGCAATAGTTTGCAATCATCATAGACTTAAGAGTGGCGAACATTTTCTAGGTTTGTGGCTAGTGGGAGGTGTTTACGGAACTTTTATTGCATTGTAACAGGAGAAATTTCATTTCTAATTTGAAAAAAGAACTGTCAAATTCGTACAAAATTGATTGTCTATTGTTTTCTATTCTATTATCATTTTATATTGTGTTTGTTTTCTATTATATCAAAACATAGCAACTAACAGAAGAAATTTAATTCCGACTTTTAAAATATCCATAGTAACTATGCACATAAGCTGCGTGTTGAAACTGTGAAATCGATACCTTTATTTGTTTCTATTAGTTGCAATCAAGTTACATGATCGGTGTCTGAGAATGAAATGTGCAATGTAGTCAAGACTGTTATTATACAGTTTTCTATCTCTAATATGGGCACGTGAGGCATTAATTAGCTTAGACATTACTACAACTAAACTAGACCCGTTAATTAATTTCATTACAAAAATATACTCATATTACAAACCTTTCGAACTCTCCCTACTTCTCAATTGATCAATTGTTTTTAGCAAGTCGTTCACCTGATAAACGTGACACAACAGAACAGTGTCACTCGGAACTATAATATATAAAGTTTTGCGCGACACTGCACTGCGCACATCATTCTAAAACATCAGTAGTCAAACATCATAGTCTGGTAATAAGATTGTTTGACTGTGAGATCAGATCATGAAGTCTCAATCGCCCAATGATTTCACGAGCTACAGTGCCCTTCAAACCGGAATACAGTAGTGCTTGCGCACTACTGCTTGGCAGCAGAATAACTGGCAAAGTGGTGGTACCTAGACGAACTTTGCCTAGTCCTACCACCTAGTCATATTAATAAAATAAGAAGCACCTCGTAGTTTCAGCTTTAATTTATCCATTCTGCCGTACTCTTAATTTTACGGGAAAAAAAGTATTTAATGTTAGACTCGAGAGTGTGAGTAATTTGTGTAGGTACCAAGTTTTACCAAAATCGATTCGGCTGTTTTGGCGTGAACGTAACACAAATAAATTAATTAATACATAAATATAAGTAGATATTTCACACAGCGCCATTTAGCCCCAAACTAAGTAATGCTTGTATTATGGGAATAAGATAACTGATAGAATACTTATATACTTATTTTTATTTATAAATATATATCTACATGTAATAATTAAATAAATAAATTATAATTACCTCCAACGATTACATACATAGATCCTGGACCCTATTATTTCTTATATTTAGGGACCCAGGAACTATGAGGACCGTTGTCCCACAACACCCAGACACAGAACCAATAATTGTGCTTTTTCATCTGTGCACAAATACATGTCTTGTTTTGTTGAATCAAACCCGCCACCTCCAAGTTATGAGCCCTTCAACCTACTTAACCACCACACCACAGAGGCTGTTAATATTTATATCTATTCATTAATTCATTCATTCATTATAGTCATAGTTAAATCCAGTTACGAAATTTCGCGTCTTTGTTGTTCGCCGTTGAGGAGTTCCATTATCCACCTCCTGACTCCATCATCAGATCAGCTCAATAGTACCGGATAATTACTTTGTTACTAATCTTACGCAAGTATGCAAAATGTCAGCTCAATAGGAAACTGGAAAGTGGGTCAAAATTGACTTCTTAGATTTTATTACATTGTTAGTTAGTTTTTTTCTCGATATCCTTGAGATTTCATCATCAGATCCTGACTTAATGATAATGAAAACACTTCGGAAGAACTACCCTTTCCAACTAAAAATGTACTTTTTAAATCTATTCATAATTGGCGAAAATATCGATTATCGATACACAAAAAAATTTAAATAATTGTTCAACTGATATTGAGCAGTAATCGTCAAAATAATAAACATCTGCAATACTAAACGCATTGCCAATGCGTTGCCAGATTATGATATATATGCATATATAGAGGCGCGCCGCTATATATATATATATTCTATCGCCTATGTTCATCAGGGATAATGTAAGATTCTAATGGTGATTTCAATTCAAATTCAAACAATCATATCTTTACTCTTTATAATATTAGTTAGATGCTGTAAAGCTTGAGACTTGGTTATTTGCTATTTATTATTGCACTAGTTGCACCTAGAATGAATGTTGTAGTTATATAATTTTATTTGTATTATATTATTAAAAAGTGCGAAAATTTTCCAAAAATAACATTTAAAAAAAATAATTGAAAAGCTGGTGTAACATAAAAATCCGTACGTCAATCAACGCCAAATTCCAAACTCCAGAAAAAATATAGAAATATCTCGATAACTTGGCCGAAGGCTTAACTTAGGAAAACGAAAACCGATACGCACAAGAAAAAGAAATAAGTGTCCTGTCAAATGTCAACCCAAACTTAGAAACCCTTCGTATGTCAGAGAAATAAAGTTAACCCGAGGAAAATATATATAAAATGGAGTACCGACGCAAAATTTATCGTAAAAAAGGGGAACGGTAAAGAAAAATGTCAACCAAAAAGTAATTTAATTAAGTGAGTATAAAATTTGTTCCGGTTCGTAATTTATTTTGTTTATGATGAAAGCACCGAAAAGGCTTTATTTTGTACCGTACTTACCATACAACAACTGTATAAACCGCTTCAACTGGGCGCTAATCCTTTAACTAATTAATTCACCATCGTATCACGGAATTATTTTCACATGCAAACGTTTACCACTAAAGTTATCGCTACCCACTTTACGCGCTACGAGATGTAGACGGAGACTACGCTGCTACACGCTACGGCACACGTGCGATCCCCGTAGCGGCGTAGGCACACTGGAGTACGGACACGAACTATAGTTCCGAAGTTCGCCGAGCCCGGCCGAGCGCGACCGAGACTTTGTAAGCCGTGATTGATATCAAATGAAATGTGAGGAATGAGTAGTTGAGGAGAGCCCTTTGTTTCAAGGATTATATTTTTGCCGTCGACGTCACAACGTACATTTTCAGGGAAAGCTTCCAACTTCCTGTTTCGCACAAATGCAGCTTCTTGATAAAAACTCTCATTTTTTTCAGTCATTTTTGTGTTATTCCCGAAGCTATTGTGTAATGACGCGAATAGAGCAGCTTTCCTTAGATATCTCCAGTGAAAAAATGTTTTCGATGTTTTGTGTTGGTAGGGGAAAATTGCGGTAGAATTTTACGGTCAGTGAGCAGCATTGTAACGTTTTTTAATAATGGCTTATAAGATAATTTCTGAGCGAGTTATATCTTTGTGTACGTTATATCCTTCAAAGGTTATAAGCCCATTAATGTATTCAGTAGAATCTTCCCAGTTTATGTAAACAGGTTGGATGTAAAAGCCAATATCTCTTTCAGGCAAGTGTTCTAATTACGAAACGGGATGTCAATCGACAAAGTAAATATTTTCACAAATTTTCCGTGTCATTGATTCGCCATTAGCTTGTATCGCTTCTGTGGCTATACAGTATAAATCAGTAACTCAATTTCAAACTAATCGACATTGCCATTTTGATAACAATATGAACGGTGAAATATCGAAATCATTGACATCAACATAATTATACATTATTTTGGTTTTAAGCCGGTTGTGTTGAAATTTGTACATTAAAAAACTGGTTTTTTTTTTTTTTTTTTTTTATTTTTTTTTTTTTTTTTTTATGTTACGAAATGACATGACGAGCAAGCAGCTCGCCTGATGTTAAGCGACACGACTGCCCATATCAGTTGCAGTGACACTTGAAACACTAAATTATAGTTTCGCGTGACACTGCACTGCGCATGTCATTCTGAGACATCACAGTCTGGTAATAAGATTACATAACTGTGAGATTAGGTCATAAAGTCTCATTTGCCCAGTAATTTCACTAGCTACAGTGCCCTTCAAACCGGAACACAGTAGTGCTTGCGCACTACTGCTTGGCGGCAGAATAACTGGCAAAGCGGTGGTACCTACCTAGACGAACTTTGCAGAAAAGTCCTACCACCTAGTTTTATCTGTAGATTTAAGAGTAGCAATAATATTCTAGGTCTGCGGTCTTATTTTTAAGATTAATTAAGCTAGTAGGTGTAATTATATTTGAAACCAAACCTTACATTGTCAATAAATATTATTGGCAGATATAACTATAAGGGACATGGGAATAACCCACTAGCTATTAAACTAAAACAAATAATTATTACCGTAATTGCTAATTTAGTTAATTTCCACTTTATTGTAGATACTCTTAAGGATGGAATTCATCTACTTTAGAAATCTAGTGATCATAAGTGACTAGCTGGTTTAATTTCCTATACATTAATTTTTTATCAGTGGTATAAAAATATCTTTATCTAGCTACAATACTATAATTATATCCTAAGTTGATGACACTAAGTGATTTACATATTCAATTTTTTTTTATTAACACTGCTTTAATTAATGAAACTAAACTTTATTTAATAATTTGAAAAAAAGCTAAAATGTACGTAAAAAGAGGTTACAAATGAAATACAGAATTTAGATCACTTTCTGCGGGAAGCGCACCCAAAAAGCTGGCATTTCCTCTTTGAATAGCTAGGTTTATTCGTTGGCCGAGGTATGTGCCAGCTTTTTGGTCGCGCGGTAGCTCATCCAGGCGTCTGGACAGCTCACTGACAAGAAGCCGCGCATGCGGGCCCGTCTAGATCCATTGATTCAACTTCAAACTGTACAATCATAATTGTTCATGGTTTATTGACACAAAAATAATATTTCTTAAAATTTTAGAAATTTTAGTAAAAATATCAATTGAAGGGTTGAGAATAAAAAGGATTTAACTGACAAATTGACAGTTTCGAGAAAATTGACTTTAAACGTCAACGGCGTCATTTTTATGTAGAGTGCTTATAAGGTAATAGAAAAGGTTTATGTAAGTTTCAGTTGCTAGAAAATGTTTTATTTCTATTTAAAATTACTAAGTACTAATTCATACAATTACTGTAATAATATAATAAAAGAAATAAAGTAATGTTTTTATGCTAAGCGTATTGTATTCCTGTGACAGATAAACCATTTTTAGACTCAAAATCTCGAGATTTAAGCCTCATTTCGGTATTTTGAGAATGTTTTATTGAAGATAATTTCACGCTGAATCCAACGATACCCATAAGTCATTTGGTCAAAAAAATCAGTTAAATCCTTTTTATTCTCACCCCTTCAATTATTCTATGTATGTGATCGTTGGGCGTTATTATTATAATTATTCCATTTCATTTTTTTATTGTACTTTCTCCTGGTTTACAGATAAAATCATCTTACCAGTAAGTCGGAGATTCTTTATACCGAAAAACTCACACATACATACAGCTCTCACAGTTATTCCAACTCTACAGTGTCTTGAAACGTGAAATTTAGTTCACTGCTAACTATGTTGGCACTGTTACTGTGGCAATAGGGTCGCTTTGTATGGCTCTCGATATTCTCGATGGGTATAATACGCTATCATACTAAATTGTATTATCCCCGAAGCCCATGATTTGCGGATATTGAATTTATTATCATTAGGGATCCCCAAAAGGGTTCTGGTGATTAAACCGTCTCTAGATAATACCTATCCACTTAGGTTGTTTGAAATTCCATGGACTGCTACCTAATCTGTGACACCTTTGTACTGCATTGCTTCTTGAACGTAACTATTGTATAATATTCAAGGCATCAAAGGATTATGTATGTATCAGAGCGATAGCAAAATTAGAGTAGCTATAAATTAACGTGAGATGTATATTTGCATTAACTTATTAAGCACTTGATTAAAGTCTATTTTGATTATTATTTAAATAGCGAGATTTCAATTTTTCTCGTGAAATTTCGATTTTGTAGACGCAAAGCTAAGATCATCCGTGGGTAGAAAATTTTGCATTATATTTTTTCCCGTAACATTTTGGGGATAAAGCCCAAATATTTTTTTGTAATATTAAATCATGATGTGACAAGCTAGTCGTTCACCTGATCCTAAGCGACATGGCAGTTGACGTTAAAATATAATATAAAGTTTCGCGCGACACTGCACTGCACACATCATCCTGAGACATTAGCACAGTCTGGTAATACTAGATCACTCGACCGTGAGATCAGATCACAAGGTCTCAATTGCTCAGTAATTTCACTAAGTGCAATGCCCTTCATACTGGAACAGAGTAGTACGCAAGCACTACTGCTTGGCGGCAGAATAACTGACAAAGCAGTAGTGCCTATCTAGACGAACTATGCAGAAAAGTACCACCAACCACCTAGTAAATGTTTTGAGAAGTAACTTTTACAATTTTTTTTACTAAACAATTTCTGATACCTAAAGAGTAAATATATTTAAATGAACGTAGAAAATTATTTTATAATGTACTTAAATTTGTATATGAAAAACTGTAGATGATCTGATATTTGTAGCTTTTCCTTTATCAATTCAATTCTGTTAAAATTCGTAAAGCTTACGTTATTTATTTTTGTAATGAAAATATGCAGGTGAGCCTTCTATATAGTTTTACCACGTTTTCTGAAATATGAATTTGGAAGTAGTTTTTTTTTTTTTCAAAGTAACAATATTTATAGTTTAACAACTTGTTCGGATAAATAAAGTAGGCCATAAGTTTCTTTCAAAGTAAATAAGGGAACTGAATAAGACCCTTTTCCTTTGGATAGCCAAACGCAATTCAGTACCTCGACGGCTGTTAAAGACTTCAATGTATGGGCGGTTTAGCTCTGGAATGGACCACTTACTATGATTACCTGACTTTATATTTGAAAATAAATTACTTAATGTATTAAATTTCAAAAATATTAGTGTACTTAAGATAAAATTAGTACCGTAAGACACAAATAAAACAAACTAACTTTATTTATAAATGTGTTAGTAAGAAAAAAAGTGCAAGTACTTGTTTTGAGTCTGGATGTTGTGGGATCATGGTCCTCGTAGTTTCTAGGTCCCTAGATACAGGGAATCCTAATTAGGGTCCAGGATCTATTATGTGATCGTTGGGCGTTATTATTATCATTATATCATTTACTTATTGATACGTTTTGATTACAATAAACACCTTCACCACGATTAAATAGAATATGCTATGTCATATTGTCACAACACAGCTTAAAGTAATCGCTGACTTGACATAAACTGAAGTGGCTCTCGCTTGACCTAAAAGTTTTCTCCAGAGAAATAACTTATTTTAACTTTAGGAACCCCGAGGGAAAATAGTTAAGAATGATTGATTTAAACGAGTTTTGAGACAGAAGTAGTAAATTTAAGACATTGCTTTCGTGATGAAAATTCGTTAATCATAATTGATGATCTTTCAGTTTTTTTGTTTGATTGATTCTTGCAATTATTTGTATGCCTTGGATTGATGAGCGTGAGCTAGATTACGTGATGCACTTAAACAAATGGATTAGTGACATTGTTATTAATATAGGCGAAGGTTTAGTCAGCTTTTTTTAACGGGTAAAGTGCTTTTACTGGTAAAACTAGGTACTACAATAATACCAACTAACACTAAATTCTACTAGTTACTCTACTTACTACTAAAAACTTTTGGACTGTATACTAGCCGCGATTATTTAATAAACAGTCCAAAGGCTCTTGTCGAATTAGCGTATGTTCGAGTAAATTGTTTGATTTGTATCAAATGTGAAGATGTCTGATGGTAAGTAGCTACCGTTGCTTATATGTACATTTGCAATACAAGTGGGGTGTTACCATACATCGATAATTCTGAAGAATTATTTTCACACCACAGAAGTTTGAATAGTGTAGTCAATTTAACACTGCAATTTATATAACCTAAGGAAAAACATGATGAGCTCATTCTAGATTTTGCAAGTATGCGCAAGGAAAGGACGCATAAATTTAGTGTTGTGAGATATTCGGGGCTCTTTATGTATATGGATGAGATAGTTCCGAGGACAAGATGATCAGTGAATAGAACTGCGACAGAGGAATGAGACAAAACAGATCTTCCGAACATTCCCCGTTGCATATACGGATACTCAGAGCGAACCAATGTTTCTACGGAAGCTTAGCAGCTTTATCTGCTCTGGGAGTTTGAGTCGATTCGAATCGCTCGACGTTGTTTGCGTCTAGAAATTGGGATAGATGTTTCAGTGCACCAATTCAAAAGTGGGAGCAGTATTCCGAACTTGCGTCTTGAATAGCAACAGTTATTAATGTAGCGTGAAATACCGCCCCTTTTATATAATTCCAATCTTACTCGCGATGTGACATTGGTACTGTATTTATTTCGAAATGTCTACGCCAAGAATTCCAATACTCTCGGAGGTTACGAGAGGACACTCTGGAATCGCGGTGCCATTAAAAAAGCAGGCTATTTGTGGTGAACGCGCAGACGTCTTTTTAGGATTCAATTTTAGTATAGATTTAGTCGATCCTAGTTTATTTGTTATATCAACGAAATTATCTTGACCTTTTACTTTGTATTATATCTCGAACTATGAATAGATTACTAAAAGACAAAAGTCGTTATGAATTATTAATACGCTTGACTATTAATTGCCGAGAACACGCGATCTGGGGTCTGTGGCTACTGATCATAAAACAGGAATTCAGTTAAAAATGTCTTTAAATATACAATACAACAGTTAAATTGACCAATCATAGTTCAGAAACAGCAATGTGTCGTCAATTTACTCTGCTAATCACGTAATTTCGTGGACTGACGACTTGTTTCTTCAAGAAACGCTCTCGTTTACTTCATGATAGTCAACTTTAACATTGCGTAACAATATCTGCCTCTCATTAAATATAAATTCACGTAGCTATAAGTATCAATCATTAAGTTAACTATTACTATTTGAAAAGCTATATAACTACTGCCTGATACTAGTCTAATTCATTATACATTTTCGTCTCACGTAAGTTTATTTCTGCCATCACCGAAGACTGGGGAAAGTGAACACCTACAAAGTTAGTTAATTATTTACCCCATAAATCTACAGTTTCGATTACTTTGCCGTGTGTCTGTACTGTTCGTGTAAAGTTAATTACGGTGTGAGAATAGTTAAGTGATTAAGAATTAACTTATCATCTGTAACTTCTTTTAGTTTCCTTCAACTAAATCATTTATTAATTTATCAAATCTACACTATTGGCATACTTTAGGTATTGCTTTAAGAAGATAGGTTTATAACTACAGTGGTTTTTTATCATACGCCAGTATAGGATGGAAGATTCACAGGTGATTTCCGATTTAATCTGAGACTCACCATTGTTATCGCATGTAAGCCAGTCTACGCCTATAATCGCCATGTTACTCATCTTATTTAGGACCATTAAATAACATACTAATCGAAAAAAATTTATTAAGCTTTTGTTTACGAATAGCTACATTTTTGTGTTTGGTTAGTCTTTATGTTTCCTCTGACACCTTTTTTAGGTCCTAAAGTATGAGTTGACTGTATAACCTTTAAGGTCAGGTAAGGTTTACCTTTAAGGTAAAGTGGAGACCGCGAATCGGTAGATGAAATATAGGACAAGCGAGATAGAGCGATGACATACGCAAGGTAGCTGGCAGTACCTGGAAAATTAGGGCCAAAGACTGGGTTCAGTGGCGTGCCTTAGCAGAGGCTTATGTCCAGCAGCGGAATTATATAAGCTGATGATGCGTAAACATGAGTTGGATGGTTTAAAACTCTTTGAAGTAAACCTTTTGTAAAATCCTTAAGCAATAAAGTTATAAGACTGATATGAACCAATCCATTATAAATTCACGTCCAATCTGAAATCAACCAAATCGGCTTAAACAATTCAAATACTCTTCACCGCTTTTCATTGGGAACAAAGTTCACAATCTGATTAAGGAGACCCATCAACCGATCGTTGGTAAACTGTAAGACTCATAATACAACACCACGGACTGAAGTAGGGAGGATAATTTATAAAATTTAATTGATTGTTCGCGTCCAATATTGCTGTTCTGGCCCTTAAATTTCGTTTCAAACTTTGCTTATTGCCAAAACTTCAAAAACTTGATGCAGTCTCTAATAATAATTAAGTTTTTGGTTTTTAGGCTCTTCAGTTTTTTAATATACTGTTTTATAATATGCTTACAGTTTATTTTAATCAGATATTAAGTAGTAATAGTAAGTATATAAACGTATAAGTGTAGATTTTTTTAAATTTTTAATGTTAAAGAATGTCGTGACGTCTTGCCTGGGCCTTGTCTATGTCTGGGTGTTGCGGGTCCATGTTCCTCGTAGTTCCTGGCTTTTCTAGACACAGGGAATCTATGAATGTGATCTTTGGGCGTTATTATTATTACATTATTATTTATTATATCACACTAATATTATAAAGGTGAAAGTTTCTATGTGTGTTTTTTTGTATGTTTGTGACTCCTTCACGCTCAAACGGCTGAATGGATTTGGATGAAATTCGATACCAAGAGAGCTTTTACACTGGATTAACATAATTATAGGCTACATTTTATCCCGGAAAAAAGAAATGTTCCCGTGGGATGAGTAAATAATTAAAATACTTTTTATCCGCGGGTGAAACCGCGCAGCGCAACTAGTTATAACATATTTTCTGGTTTGGCATACAAGCCATTGATATTGAAAATCATAATTCCTAAAACAATTATTATCACAGGTGCTCTAAATCGTCCGAAATTCCCAGCGAAGCCACCGTCCGCTGTGTTATCGCCATAGGTTAGTTATGGACCAGATGGTGCAATGAACAAAAGTAACAAAACTTTGCCGTTGATGAAGTTTTCCGTAAGAAAACACAAATAAAACGCAGCTACAATTGCGAAATTACTGGGAAACATGAAAATTATCAGAACAATTCGGCACGTTTGGAACTTTCTACAAATAATATTATCTTACATTATTACAATATTTGTTATTGTATAAGATTTGCCCGTAGTTTCACTCGCAAATCACCTGTATTCCCGCAAAAATCTTTATTTTCCGGTAAACAATATATTTTATGTTGACCCTGGTGATTAAGCAATTAATATGCAAAATCCAAATCCACTTCGTCGTGAAAGACAAACAAACAGCGTTTCACATTTATGTATTAGTGAAAGATGTGTTATACAATTATATATACCTAAATAAAATATCAGCTGCTATTTCTTATATCGTCTATTGTATGATGTAAAATAGAATAGATTGGAATGGAATGGCATGGAGTGACATAGAATGGTATAGAGTGGCATGGAATGGCATGGAGTGGGATGGGATGGCATGGAGTGGCATAGAATGGGTATTTTGTGCCTAACCTGGGAGCGTTTAACAGAGTATAATTATTAATTATTTTTATGACAATTGTATCGCTTTAGCTGTTAACAATATAGGATTATTTACACATTACACACATTAAATGTAAAAGAGTTGCTATAGTTAGTCAAGTTATTTACAATAGTTATCGTCAAAAGTAGTATTAAATAGTGTAATTGACTTGTGGACGATTTGTTGACTTGCCACTTGGTGGCGTCGTGGTCGACTGTCATGGCCGAAACTTGTTCCGTCGCCTCTTTAAAAAGGGCAGAACGTTGTTCAGTGGAGTTCAGTTGGTCTTCGGTAACGGAGTGAATAACACGAAACTATTGCCGATATACTGTGAAACAGGAAACATATCTGGAGGTTGTTTATTAATCATGCAGCAAATGTCTATGAAGTTTACATAATATAGCAAAGATTGTTTATGTAGTAAAACTAATCATTGCGCTCTCAATTTTCATCAAATACAACTAGAATTAGTATCGCAAAGTTCCACAGTTCCACCGTATTCAGGCCTCCCATACATCAGTCGCCATCTGTACCATATATAATCTAAGGCTAGCAGTTAAACAGCACCATTTCGAGAGCCATTCCACTGGGCCGTACCACTAACCATTAGTGGACACTAACTAATGAACACAAACGAGCCGAATTGTCGTTAACCCTCCGGAATTTTGGATTATACTTTTAGGTCTTGGTAGATAAATATTAACTAGGGCCGAGTTGTGGTCAAGTCGACATTGTATATAATATAAATGTGACTATGTGTGCGGTTTACGTTTGTTTGATTCTATTTATTTGTAGAGCAACTTATTTTTTTTTTACCCCGGACCGGACTAAGGATGTTATAAATTTCACGTGTGTAACGGTGTGCCTATTTGTGGCTTTTTAGCTCTGAAACAGGTAAATTAATTGTAACGTTTTGTTATTTTTTTTATGTTATTGATATACGATGCGACGAGATCATCGTTCACCTGATGTTAAGCGACACAGCCACCCAAAACAAAACAATGTCACTCGGAACTCCAAAATATAAAGTTTCGCGTGACACTTGGTCATCATGAAGTTTCGTTTGCCTAGTAACTTCATTAACTACATTGCCCTTCAAACCGGAATACAGCACTGCTTGCACACTACTGCTTGGCGGCAGAATTATTGGCAAAGTTCCTACCACCTTGATGTTTTGAAAGTTTATTAATCGAGTGTTCTTAGCTGTGGTTCCAGAAAATCTATTTAGCCTGATCTAATCTGAAGAGTAATATATATATTAAAGTAAGTAATAATAACAATAAGTAATGTTGTAAAATATAATATATATATATATGTACCATATCTATCTATATATATATATTTTACAACATTACTTATTGTTATTATTACTTACTGTAACCTTTCTATTATTGACCAACCTTGCACCACTCAACCGAATAAAACCATTGATTAAATTAATTATAATTTGATTATTGACAGCCTCCGTGGTGTGGTGGTTGAGCAGGTCAGCTCATGACCCGGAGGCAGTGGGTTCGATTCCCGCAACAAGACAAGTATTTGTGCACAAAAAAAAGCGTCCATTTATATACCCTTAGGCATACTAGAAGCGATGTCCTACACTAACTTACACAGCTGAAGTAAAATACTCCAGGGCTATGTTGCAAACTTTAAAGAAACTTAAATAAACAAAGAAAAACTATCACGACAGCATTGCCAACAATTCTGGAACAGCAACATTTACATATTTACCTCTGAGTTCGTATGCAAAGTGATTCTGACCCTTTACGTCGAGTCGACAGGGAAAGAGGCGCATCGACATAATAAACGATTCATTTCGATTGGGCGTGACGTTCGAACGTCTAACGATATAAACCTGGAGCGACCATGGATATAGCCAGCATTTCTGCTCTTCTGAACTGTTTGTTGCGGCCATGAAAACGAATGTTAAAGGATTAACATTTTACGGTTGTAAAGTCAAAATAACGAATATGCTTTACACCACACTGAAGTAAAACTTCTTTAGATCCATCTTCCTTACCCCTACAGTAATATATGAAACGTAACTCTGTATTTCTTTATTGTATTCTATGTTTGTATTTACAAATAAAAAGTATCTAAGTATTGTATCAATTATCTGGTTCCCATAGTACAAGCTTTGCTTAGTTTGGGGCTAGCTAGATGTGTGAAATGTCCACACTTATTTATTTATTTATTTATTCTTTCTATCTTTACGTAGAGAAGGAGATGTAAGTATATCTCCCTCTCAACTTCAGTTTGCCTCACCAGCCTTCTCCCAATTCAAACGTGCGTAAAGAAGTTTTACTTCAACAAGTGAACAAAATTTTACGATATAGTTATCATTGATTTCAGACACTATAATAATATTATGTATAGAGTTTTGGCGGGAAAACGAAAAAGACCGCGTCGCCGCATTGTATTATTTTCCAAAACTTGTGTTATTTTCAGTGTTAGTGCATAAAATTGGTGGAATTTTATTCGTTAAGTGCTGGACTACAGGCATGAGTGTAGGAAAGTGCTATAATGATGGTGAAACGTTTCTTTTCGTGTTGTTTCCAAAACTCCATAGAAGCTTCTGGTAAAGTTGCCACCGCTTTACTAGGAGTATGACTTGACTAGACTAGGCTATGACTTTACTTGATGACTTGGACTGTGTCTTGACTTGACTTGACAGATATTACTTAACTCGAGAAATTATCAATTACCTACTTGACACTGGCTAAATACACGACAATGTGGAGCCATACCAAAAAAAAAATGTATTTATATCAGTGACCATCACTTCAGCTTTTGATATGTACCTAACCGCATTTTTTACAACTATTAATTCGTATTTATTTTTCTAATACCCAAACAAAAATCTATGAAAGCCTGGTAATTGGTCCGCTAGATAGAACCAAATCAACATTCGACACTGAAATTTATCTTTCTTTCAAAAATTTTTTTTTCCTATCCGGGCTCTGAGGTATGGCTTGCGAGCTAATAACCCTAACATGATCAGGGGTTTGGGTTCTGGGTTTCTTTATTTAACAAAATTTCACTTCGTTTACTACCTCTTCTTTCTTCTCTACTATGCCATCTTATATCTATTGCATTTTATATCTTATTAATATCCTAAGCTTATCCTTTCTTTCAAATTATTACGAGTGGATTTGTAAACTTTCGAATACTATCAAAATTTAGTAATGTCTTGTTTAGTGGCCCACCCCATGGCACTAGGAATACGATATGCTGCGGCCGCCACCAGGTATTACCCGCTTTACGACAGCCAATTTTATTTTATACCCGTTCATATTGCCATTGATCGTTCGACTAGATCATTAAATGAATCAGGATTTTTATTTTATGACATTTTAATGCCGCCAACACCTCTTTTTCGCAATATTTGAAAATCAAGTATTTTATGACCAAGTCAGTAATATTTGTTTGCTGAATCTCATTATAACGGATGGAAGAATTTGGATATAAATTAACATAATAGATAGAAATTTATGTTCAAGATTAACATCTATAAATGTCATCTTCGAAAATGTAAGCAGTCTTGGGGATCCTTATATTTCTGATTTTTAACCCTAAGTCATAACAAATACGATTTCAGAAGTGGTGATTTACCATAGTTATATATGGGGTTTACTTTATAATTTGGTAATTGTTTACAAAAGGCATATCTAAAGCATATCTAAAGGCATAATTAAAGTTCCGCTATATATATAATAGGTCTTTACCTATGAAATTGCCGTATTGCAGTACAGACTTTTTCAAACAAAAAAAAGTTTTGATTGGCTATGAATTCTAAATTCAAATTAATTTTGTTTTAAAAATATGACATTCTATTTACAATATAAGTCTTTTGTTTATTGATTAGCGTTGTATTTTCATTACATTTCAACATTTTTCCTCATAATGGATACTTTGAAATTTCGTGTAATTATGGAATATGAGTTCCGTCGTGGCACCAACGCGGCACAAACGACACGTAACATCAACGACGTTTACGGAGAGAACTGTACAAACGAACGTACAACCCGTTATTGGTTTGCTCGGTTCCGTTATGGGAATTTTGACTTGAAAAATGAACCTCGTGGTCGTCCGGAAACTTTGGTCAACAATGATGAATTAAAGGCGATTGTGGAAGCTGATGAATCTCAATCTACAGCTAAGCTGGCAGCAGCTCTTGATGTTAGCATCAAAACAATATTGGTCCATTTGCGACAGATTGGCAAGATAAAAAAGCTTGATAGATGGGTGCCCCACGAACTTAACGATCGCCAGCGCAACGTACGCGTCGAGACTTGCCTTGCGCTGCTTAACAGGCACAGAAATGAAGGAATTTTGAACCGAATTGTTACGTGCGACGAAAAATGGATTCTTTTTGACAATCGAAAGCGCTCAGCAAGTTGGTTAGATCCTGGTTCGGTACCAAAGCAATGTGCAAAACGAAAAATGACCCCTAGAAAG
Source organism: Ennomos fuscantarius (assembly GCA_905220475.3). Lineage (NCBI taxonomy): Eukaryota > Metazoa > Arthropoda > Insecta > Lepidoptera > Geometridae > Ennomos > Ennomos fuscantarius. Next base: position 6,231,753 of record HG992033.1, read on the forward strand.
GTGATGGTCACAGTTTGGTGGTCTAGTGCTGGTGTGATTCATCATAGCTTTTTACAAAACGGCGAGAGCATTACTGCAGATGTGTAAATTGAAGAACTGACCACAATGATGGCGAAACTCGCACGTCTGCAACCAGCTTTGGTCAATCGGTCGTCTCCACTGCTACTTCACGACAACGCGCGACCCCATACTGCACAACAGACCGTCTCTAAGCTGCATGAGTTGGGTTTGGAAGCTCTCTCTCATCCGCCATACTCACCAGATCTTGCGCCTACCGACTATTACTTTTTCCAAAATTTGGACAACTTTTTAGCGGGAAAAAAATTCAATTCCCGAGAGGCAGTACAAAACGCCTTTGAAGAGTTTGTTGTCTCCCGTCCTGCTGATTTTTTCAAGAAGGGCATCCATAAACTTCCACAGCGTTGGCAAAGATGCATTGATTGCAGGGGTGATTACTTTGAATAAAAGAAATAAATAAGTTCGAAAAAAAAATACTTTAACTTTTTTCAAACAAAACGGCAATTTCATAGGTAAAGACCTAATATATAGCGGAGTTCCATAAAAACTTTAATTAAACTTAAATGCTAAAAATCTATTAATATTAAATCCACCATCGGCAAAAATTTAGTCGTCTTACTTTCAGCTAGGTTATTTTTTACTTCAATGAATTTGATGTAGGATCACAAAAGCTTTGAAAATTGATCTATAGGAACGGATGAACGTTTTTTAAAAAATGGAGAGTACAATATAATTAATATCTATAATATTATATTACAATATTTATATTTATAATAATTATAAATATAGTATAAATATAATATAATTATAAATTATATTACAATTAATATGTTAGGTGTGTGATGTATATTGATAAATTCACTGCCTACATAAATGTGGACAAGTGGTGATGAAGGTTTTCGTGCAATACCTATTGTTAACTTATGATATGGGTTCAGAACGAAGAATGAAAATGTAATTCCTGCTTCGCGTTATGAGATTTTTCATAAAGAAAATGTTTTGGATAATGGGCTTAGTTGCGATATTATGAAGAACTTTTTACATTAGGGCGGTGATTAATCAGATGTTGGTATAATTTAATATATTATAGCCATACACAGTCATTTAATGAGTAATAATAATTTCAAATAATATGTATTTTATTGATATTTTCTACTGGAAAGCGAGTGTGCTTGAGCAGTAGCCCGTGCGACATTCAAACCGACGCTAGTTATTTGCAGAATTTTGTCTTTCTCTTATTATAATGATGAAGGTAAACATCGTGAAGAAACCGGTGTGCGTGTGCGTAAATGTGTGTGTGTGTGTGTATGTATGTGTGTGTGTGTGTGTGTATGTGTGTGTGAAGGCAGTGGAAACGTAATGGGCTAATGAAATTGAAAAGTATTTTATTGGCATTGGGTAATTGTATTCGGCGTGCAATCATGTTCACGATCTAAGTTCTTAATGCCACCAGGATTTCTTTTTAGATTAACTACGTCTTACAGATTGACCCTAAATTTGATTGTTTTCTTTTCTAGCTACCTCTATCCTAAATTTTTTATGTAGCTATTTATTTGGTGAAAACGTAACAATTAAGAGATATTTTACTATTCAATTTAAAACATTAGTAATTAAGGTATATACGTCATAACTTAATAAAATAAGGACTATTTTAGGACAAGTATACAGTGCTAGGTGTAGATAGGCTTTAAAGGTACTTACTATTAATCTGACGGGGATAATGTGCTATTCAATGACCATTTCGTGAAATCACCTATTAGCCGAATGACTATTGTTATCGTTAAATTCAGTTTGTCTGACGTCATTAGGTATACATAAGTACAAAATAGTTTTGCCAGAGCTAATGTTGATACAGTTATAGGTATGTAAAAATATTTTATCTACGTGTGCCGAGTTTTATGTCTAGACAAGTTTAAAATACATATATACACTCTGGCAATAATATTCTGTATGTAGGTATGTAAGTACTTAAAAAGTAGACTTCGAATGAAATATTCGTTGTATAAAATGTGCTTGCTTGGTCTTCTATTAGCAGAATTATTAGTACTAGTAGTAAATAGTAGTTTACTAGGTGATAGGACTTTTCTGCAAAGTTCGTCTAGGTAGGTACCACCGCTTTTCCATTTCCACCGTTACTCTGCCGCCAATCAGTAGTGCGTAAGTGCAGTTTTAATGGCACTGTAGCTCGTGAAAATGCTGGGCAAATGAGACTGATCTCAGTCTAGTAATCTTTACTAGATTTAGAACTTTTTTCTTTACTAGATTGTGCTGATGACTCATATTACGTGCGCAGTGCAGTGTCACGCGAAACTCTATACTTAGCTTTCGCTAGCATGCTACACCTTCGATCACATCGTCACTTCCCATCAGGTGAGAGCGTGGTCAAATGCTAGACAAGTTTGAAGTAAAAAAAAAAAAAAACTTTAGAATTCCGAGTGACAGTGTAACTGATATGGGAAGCCGTGTCGCTTAACATCAGACTAACGGTTAGCTCGTCATGTCAATCCAATATAAAAATAAAATAAGGCATGGGATCGCGTAGAAACATTTTTGTGCTCTAAATCTACAGACTTGTAGATGATAATTGTGAATTCGAAACATTTTAAGTGTAAACTATCACTAGGTCTTTAAAATGAGCTTATTTAAATATTCGTGAAATTTTAAAATGCAATAATAACTTTACAGTCTTTTTTGGAAACCATCACAGCGATAACACGCTGTAAGTTCCAGAGCTTCCCTATAACCCTTGTTCCCCTATTATCCAGAATTACCTTCTGTTCCTTCATAGCATTTTTTAAACAAAGCCCTTAGACATTGGGATTTCTTCCTCGACACTTAATTTAAAAGGGTCGCAATCCACGTCGCGGATAAACAAGCTTTGAAAGAAGTTTCCAACGAACGACTGCAGTGCTATCTGCCAAACAAACTGTAATAACAAGCACACCTTAACACGCTTGTGATAAATCCAGCTGTTGTGGAACAAGTTGTAAATGTTCCGCTGCTTTTTACAGTGCCACCGGAAAAGAAGTGTCAACCACTTGTTGGAGTGAGATAGCTATATTTTTCAACTTTCTTTAGAATCTTAAAAGGTAGCGTTTAATTTTTTTCGGTTAAGTCTTTTATTCTTAGTTGTGTTTCTTATCAGAAATTTTGGACAATTGTACCAAGATAATTAATTAATAGATAAGGTATTTTTTTATTACAATTGTACCCATATGGTGGGCCATTGTTATACTTTAAATATTTTTTTTTTTGTAATTTTTATTATCTTAAATATATATAACTCAAAGGTGACTGACTGACTGACATAGTGATCTATGGGCACAGCCCAAACCACTAGATGGATCGGGCTGAAATTTGGCATGCAGGTAGATGTTATGACATAGGCATCCGCTAAAAAAGGATTTTTCGAAATTCCACCTTTAAGAGGGTGAAATGGGTGGTTGAATTATTTTCCCATAAGCCACACCGCAGCAAAGCTGCGGGCAGAAGCTCTTTTATAATAAAAAGTTTATCAATAAACAGTTCATCTATCTATATACCATCTACGTGTAAGAAAAAAATACTATTAAAAATTCCACAACTAAGGAAAATCCATTTAGATTCACCTTATTCTAATTTATTGCTACTATTTGTGAGAGATGATAAGATTGTCTTAAGACTATAAACGAATAAGAAAAAATTATTTGTTTGAATATTGAGACAGCAATTTTTGCTGAATAACTATTAAGCTAACATAACCATGAAGATATGAGAACCTATCTCCATAATTATACATAGCAAGGTGAGTGCGACCTCGATTATACATTAACAATTCTTGTAGCTATAGTATAAGCTTTGTTTGTAGTTCTCGCTCTCGCTTGTGACATTGACAGAAACGCGACGTTATACAAAGTATTGCGACTTTGCAGCAATAAAGAGCATTGAATAAAGGGGTGAACAGGTTTCAGATAAGATTTTATTCCAGGGCCGCCGCCGCGGTGTTTACAGCCCTACGTAGCCTTTTAACCCACTTGTAGTATTAAAATGAATTGTGATATTAAAATTACGATCTTTACGTTTGCTTTACAACTTGTTGTAGATGCTGCGTTGTAAAGATGCTGATGATAAAGAGAAAATAAGATTAGTATGGAAATGACAATGCTTTAAAAAGCGATAAGGAGTTTGGAGTTTTTAGTGTTATGCTTAACGTGTATCTTAACACGATATATTTAGATATTGACAGCCTCTGTGGTATGGTGATGGAGCAAGCCGGCTCATAACATGGAAGTGGGGGGTTCAATTCCCGCAGTAGGACAATTTTGCAAATTTGTGCACAGAAAAAAGCGCAAATACATGTTCTGTGTCTGGGTGTAATGAGACCATTGTCCTCGTAGTTCCTGGTCCCTAGATACAGGGAATCCCAGTTAGAGTTCAGGATCTATGTATGTGATCGTTGGGCGTCATTATTATTCATAAATACAGAGGAACTTTCGAATTTAATTGACTAGCCCGATAGCTCAGTTGGTACTGGAAAGGACAAAGTACTTGGAAGGTACTCCTGCCTTCTGAACTGCAGGTTGTAGGTTCGATTCCCACCCAGGACAAACATTTGTGTGATAAACATCGATGTTTGTTCTGTTTTTGGGTTTTTATATTGTATTCTATGTATGTATTTAGAAACTAAAAGTATATAAGTATTGTATCAGTTGTCTGGAATCCCATAGTACAAGCTTTGCTTCGTTTGGGACTAGATGGCGCTTTGTGAAATGTCCACACATATTTATTTATTTATTTTATTTTAATTAGCATTAAGCAGTATAACTGTAACTAAAGTGCCTAATATGATCTAGATTTTAATTTCTTCTAATTACTATTCCTAATTACAAAACGAAAGAAAACATTTTAGCTACTTTACGACACTTTTCTTTATGCAAGCGGCGTGCACAACCGTTTAGAATGCAAATAGGTCCTGACTCAAGCGCCAATTACTTGCAAATTCATGACATTGAAACCCGCAGAAATCATTTAAATGGACCACCACCTTGCATACAAATTAATAGTTTAAGAATGAATATAGCACTAATGATTCTTAACGTTATTTGTATATAAGTACAACACATTTTTGTTTACTTTTGTTCGTATAATAAACTTATATAGATAATAAACTTTAATAGTTACGTGCTGACGCTCGCGAAAGCCACCGCGGCTTGCGTTAGTAACTGGCTCTCAGAAGAAGGACATCGAATATGTCCGAAACCAGGTCGGAGTAATTTCGACTTTTAATTGACGTAAGTTTTAGCCGTTATTTATCTTACAAAGTGTGTTACTCACGATAGTTTTCAAACTAAAATAAACTTATAGCCATATATAAAATAAATATATAGGGAATAGAGAAGATAAATAAATATTCTCTCAGAAGATGTGTATAATATGTGACAAGACATGTTTTGAATAAGTTGAAGTGGCATGGCGCTGAGCTTAAACATATATTAACTGTCGTTTTAACCATAAAAGATTTAAATAAGCCGTAAACTAGTATTAAACTGCTACTTTTTATTCTTAAACATACGTTTGACACCTGTCTAAGCCTTGTTTAAGTATTTGTGGTAACACGGTTTGTGTTTTGATTTAAGGGTAAGCAATGCATTGGTGACGCCTGCTCCGGTATTACAGATGTCCATAGGTTACGGTGACCACTTCCCATCAGGGGGCCGTATGCTTGTTTGCTCCCTTAACATAAAAATGACGTCAAAAAGAAAGTATAAAATATTATAGAATGTATTTTTAAAGTATATCTGTAAAGATATTATAGATACTAAAACATTTTAGCAATCAGCGGGATTAGAACTTACGCTTTCCAACCTACCGGATTAGACGCTCTCCCATATGAGCTATGGTTACATTGCCCAATATTTTTGTAGTCTAAAATACTACAAATTAATCGAAAATTATAATATCAAATAAACCAATTTTTTTTCATGATGATATTAGAATCAACCTTAATATTGCAAACGCCCATTTGTGACGAAGCTGTTTGCTTCAGGTTACTTGATGCTTGTCACTATGGCGTAATTTTGTGTTCATTTCACTTTAGGCTTTTACGCTCACACAGAAAATGTTTACTTGCACTAATAGATTGCGTTTTATCGGAGACCAAGTGGTTGATTAATTGAACCTTTATAAAGTTCCTAGCTCCTACCCGCAGCTTCACCCGCATGACTTATAGGTAACGAAGAAGACATTTTTTCACAGATAATTCAATCACCCATTTCACCCTCTTAGGAATAGAATTTCGAAAAACCCATTCTTAATGGGTACCTACCTACACTTTACAAAAACACACCCTCCAAATTTCAAGTCCCTAAGACCATCGGTTAAGGATGTGCGTTGATACATAAGTCAATCATTCAGTCAGTCAGGACTTTGAATTTTATATGTATAGATATTTATTAATCACTCATTCAGTGAATGTTCATTATATACGCTGAACACTACTTCAGTGGATACGGGTAATAATTGCCGAATCAGAAACAGGGCATGCCATTATCGTGCCAAGTTGGGATGAATCCGATTTTGTCATTTGCTTTCGACAATAAATAATAATAACCCCCAACGATCACATTCATAGATCCTGGACCCTAACTAGGATTCCCTGTATCTAGGGACCCAGGAACTATGAAGACCATGGTCTCACAATATCCAGACTTAAACAAGTATGAGTGCTTTTTTCTGTGCACAAATACTTGTCCTCCTGCAGGAAATGAACCCGCCACCTCCAGGTTATAAGCCGAGCGATTTAACCACCACATCATAGAGGCTGTCTGATGCGATAATGCGTCTTTATACCTTTTAACAACTAAATGACTGAACTAATCTTGTCAAAATTAGGGAGACCGATATATTAGATATATGTAGATAGATAAACATTAGAAAAGGACATACATATACTACGATATATGCAGTAATGTGTGAGTATATTAAATCAGACTAATATTATAAAGGCGAAATTTTGTATGTGTGTTTGTGTGTATGTTTGTTATTCCTTCACGCTCAATCGACTAAACAGATTTAGATAAAATTCAGTACCAAGGTAGTTTTTACACAAAATTAACATATAAGCTACATTTTATCCCGGAATAGTGAATTTCCCCGTGGGTTGAGTAAATAATTAAAATACTTTTTATCCGCATGTGAAGCCGCGGGGCGCAACTAGTAGATAGATAAACTATTTATTGATACCAAGGTAACAAATACAAAAACAGGAAATATATATATCGCTAAAAGTGATCTCTTCCAGACAACATTATATATAACGGCAAAACTCACGTCTATATAAAAGTCAAAATTACTTCGTTCAGGTTTCGGACGTATTCAATGTCCTTCTTCTGGGAGCCAGTTACTATAATATGTCCGAAATCTGGTCAGAGTAATTAGTGTATATAATAGGTCTTTACCTATGAAATTGCCGTATTGCAGTACAGACTTTTTCAAACAAAAAAAGTTTTGATTGGCTATGGATTCTAAATTCAAATTAATTTTGTTTTAAAAATATGACATTCTATTTACAATATAAGTCTTTTGTTTATTGATTAGCGTTGTATTTTCATTATATTTCAACATTTTTCCTCATAATGGATACTTTGAAATTTCGTGTAATTATGAAATATGAGTTCCGTCGTGGCACCAACGCGGCACAAACGACACGTAACATCAACGACGTTTACGGAGAGAACTGTACAAACGAACGTACAACCCGTTATTGGTTTGCTCGGTTCCGTTCTGGGAATTTTGACTTGAAAAATGAACCTCGTGGTCGTCCGGAAACTTTGGTCAACAATGATGAATTAAAGGCGATTGTGGAAGCTGATGAATCTCAATCTACAGCTGAGCTGGCAGCAGCTTTTGATGTTAGCATCAAAACAATATTGGTCCATTTGCGACAGATTGGCAAGATAAAAAGCTTGATAGATGGGTGCCCTACGAACTTAACGATCGCCAGCGCAACGTACGCGTCGAGACTTGCCTTGCGCTGCTTAACAGGCACAGAAATGAAGGAATTTTGAACCGAATTGTTACGTGCGACGAAAAATGGATTCTTTTTGACAATCGAAAGCGCTCAGCAAGTTGGTTAGATCCTGGTTCGGTACCAAAGCAATGTGCAAAACGAAAAATGACCCCTAGAAAGGTGATGGTCACAGTTTGGTGGTCTAGTGCTGGTGTGATTCATCATAGCTTTTTACAAAACGGCGAGAGCATTACTGCAGATGTGTACATTGAAGAACTGACCACAATGATGGCGAAACTAGCACGTCTGCAACCAGCTTTGGTCAATCGGTCGTCTCCACTGCTACTTCACGACAACGCGCGACCCCATACTGCACAACAGACCGTCTCTAAGCTGCATGAGTTGGGTTTGGAAGCTCTCCCTCATCCGCCATACTCACCAGATCTTGCGCCTACCGACTGGTACTTTTTCCAAAATTTGGACAACTTTTAAGCGGGAAAAAAATTCAATTCCCGAGAGGCAGTACAAAACGCCTTTGAAGAGTTTGTTGTCTCCCGTCCTGCTGATTTTTTCAAGAAGGGCATCCATAAACTGCCGCAGCGTTGGCAAAGATGCATTGATTGCAGGGGTGATTACTTTGAATAAAAGAAATTAATAAGTTCGAAAAAAAATACTTTAACTTTTTTCAAACAAAACGGCAATTTCATAGGTAAAGACTTATATATAAAATGTAATCTTATATGTAAGTATTCTTGTTTATCCGTTTTTAAAGTTTTATTAAAAAATGCTTTTTTTACTGTGCATTGGTTCCACTCCATCTGGGTCCAGGCTGAAAGTTAGCGCTGGATATCTTAGACGGCCAGAAATATACTGCTGACAGCCATTTAATACTTGTTTTATCATTCGTTATGTATATATTACTTATATTAATATAACCTGTTTTATACTTACATTTTGGGCAAGCATTAAATAAATGTCTTTCTATTCAATTCAATACGATAAACTGTAGTTTACCCGAGCGAAAGAGCAAGCTAGTATAATAAAATATTAAAGGAATAACAATAGCAATGTTCCTTTTCTTACTCTGTAACTTCATAATCCAACACTAACTCTTATAATTGACTTAATATGGTTTCATATCGGGAACTAAAACTAGACTACGTTCTGATGTAATCAAGGATGAAGTTCAATAGTTTGAGTGAGTTACCTAAATCAACAGCTCGTATGTTTGCAAGCTCTAGAATGCTAGACGATGTACATATACACTACGTATAGATGTCACAGTAGCAAAGCTTCGAAGTGGATTTTCTCGTGGGATGAGCAAATAATTAAAATACCTTTCATCCGCGGGTGAAACCGCGGGGCGCAACTGGTATTATAAAGGCGAAAGTTTGTATTTGTGTATGTGTGTATGTTTGTTACTCCTTCACGCTCAAACGGTTGAATGGATTTGGATGAAATTCGGTACCAAGATAGCTTATACACTGGATTAACACATAGGCTACATTTTATCCCGGAAAAGTAATACGTTCCTGTAGGATAAGCAAATAATTAAAATACTTTTCATCCGCGGGTGAAACTGCGGGGCGTAACTAGTAGCGTTATATTTCTATGTGTATATATGATGTACAAATGGAATCTCATTGCTAAGTGTAGTACTTAGTTAGCATCAGGATTGCATCTATACAATTATGTTTACTAGGTGACTTTTCTGCAGTTTGTCTACCGGTACAGGTACCACCACTTTGCCAGTTATTCTGCCACCAAGCAGTAGTGTGCAAGCACTACTGTGTTCCGGTCTGAAGGGCACTATAGCTAGTAAAATTACTGAACAATTGAGACTTCATGGTGTGATCTCACAGTCGAGTAATCTTATTACTAGACTGTGCTGATGTCTCAGGATGATGTGCGCAGTGCAGTGTCACGCGAAACTTTATATTTTGTACAATAGTATCGAGTGACACTGTTTTGTTATGCGCCGTGTTGCTTAAGGTGGTGGACGACAAGTTTGTCACATCATACACTAACATAAAAAAATACAAGTGCATTCTTCTCGAGACATCAACAATAGATTGCGTCTAAGGCATGCACAAATTGCACAATAGGTACCAATGAAAACAACTCGCTTCATAGAATTTAATAACATCCCGCGTTTCTAGTTAGACCGAGAGATGTTTGACTGAATCCGTTGCAATTTAGACGCTACGCAAACAAAGTTTTACAACGAACGTACCAATTATCTTTCGCTTTGAACTCAGTACGAAATCACAGAGTTCTACTTATATTTATTTAAAAAATAGTCTTCTTTTGTTATTTTCTGAACCGAGACACTGTTATTATGAAAAAGTTTCTATTCATTTTATACCAGAAACCAATTTGTTTTCGTTCAAAAAGAGATTTATTAATGACATTCAAACGGGAACAAATTTCCTTGATCATAGCTAAAACGACCAAGGCACCTTTCAAACCTGCAATACCTACCTACCTAATGCCTGCACTATTAGACAAAGACGGCAAAAAACTACCAAACATTATATTTGCGAAATACGTTTATCATATCTCAATCGCCAAAGGCGATACCTACTTAGAAGAGAAAATCATCAAACACAAGGTGTGAAGGGAGCCGCAAGACAAAACCTACTACAAGACATCAAAGGTTAGGGAATTCATAATACATTTTCCTCATTTGGGATAAGGTTAGTGCTATCAGCATCATTAAACTAGTCACTTACCTAACTGAGAAGGATAGAATAGAGACTAACTACGCTTTTACAATGTGTGATTAAAGTAAGTAAGTCTCTATAGAAGCAAGCAAGAACAACTAGATCTTCTTCCACACGTCTTCCTGTAACGCTAAGATTTTTGTTATATTTATTTAATGAGCTTTGGAGCGGAGCGACCACATCGCCCAATTGGTAAAAATCACAATATTGATAGAGTTATCTCAAATTTAAACGTAATTCTACTAGCCTATATAGCATTATGGCTGTATTAGATAATGGTAAGGCTAATATGCTATTGCAGTGTCTGACATCACATCCATTCGTACTGACCCACGATCTTCATACGTCTTATTCCGCACACACTCCATCAACAAGTATTCACCGCTACGATATGGATCCAATATTTTAAAATAGGTAAAAAAAAAAACGATGATACCGCATCGGCAATACTCCTAGTGTTGCAGTTATTCATAAGTGCCGGCTACCACTTATTTTTAGGTAGACTCCGCTTTTGGGCATATATCCACATATCATATAAAAAAACCTAAGTCGATATTTGTCATAAATTTTTCTGAATCTCGATTATAGTTGTAAAATATAACGCGAGAGACGGAAAGTTAAAATAGATACCGGTTTCGATGAGTTTTATGCATTTTTACGGTTATTACGCGGATCCCAATCTTCGTAAAAATAATATAATACAAACTTTCCAAGCAGTAAGGGGCAATTCGCTTGTTTCAATTAAAATGGTTTTATAGTGAACAAGTATCTGCGGATAGTGTTGTGCAATGTATTGAGATTAAAATTAGTATCATTCTGGCGTTTAATCTAGTGACCATACCAAACATTAATACTCGTTCCTATAACAAATAAGTAAGTATTAAGCGATGGTATCAAACTTAACACGAGTGATGACGTAGGCCCAAGCTAATGTTATTACATTTTAAGCGGCGGCTTGAGTTAGTAACTGGCTCCCAGAAGAAGGACATCGAATATGTCCGAAACCTTGTCGGAGTAATTTCGACTTTTAATTGGCGTGAGATTTAGCCATTATTTATCTTACAAAATGTGTTATACTCACGATAGTTTTCAAACTAAAAATGTTATTACAGTATATATAACATTTTCATATTACACATTGAAGTACTGTGTCCTTATTTTAACATTGTTCTTCATCGCTTCCACTTTTCAAATAGGCGTGTGTAGAATGCTACTAATAATGCTAACGTGGATAGAGCTTAATTTCTATCACACATTGTATTACCATGTTTTGTCCGTACTGGTTATATGATCGTAAACTTTGCTGATTTAGTATATGGTGAACCTTTAGTGTTCGTGTTTTGCCTTGAGTTATAGGGTTAGGCCTTCGACCCGCCCTCTTCATTGGAAGTGTGTCTGAAGTAGACGTTATATAAAAGCTTGGTATCTAAAATTATAAGAATAAAGCGCAATCTTTTAATTTCTTTTTAAAATACTTTTATAAAAACTTTTTTTTTTTAAATAAAATACAATACAAGTAGCAATGAATAATTAAAAAAATAATAATAATATTTTAGTAATTTTATGAAATGTGACAGAAAGTAAGGAACACTTTATTCAGACAAACTGTACACAGTAACAAACATTAATGATAACATTTTCTTTAGTTTGTTTATGATAACAACGTATAACGATCACATACATAGACCTTAACTAGGATTTCCTGTATCTAGGGACCCAGGAACTACGAGGACCATGATCCCACAACAACTAAAAAATAACAATTATTTGTATTACACATTAGGGACACCACTTAGTTTCACCGGTTATACCTAATTACCGCCTCTTTAATAATAATAATAATAACGCCCAACGATCACATACATAGATCCTGGACCCTAACTAGGATTCCCTGTGTCTAGGGACCCAGGAACTACGAGGACCATGGTCCCACAACACTTAGACTCAGAACAAGTATTTGCGCTTTTTTTTCTGTGCACAATTACTTGTCCTGCCGCGGGAATCGAACCCGCCGCCTCCAGGCTATGAGCCGACCTGGTCAACCACCACACCACAGAGGCAGTTAATCCCCAATAAAATTATAATCTTATATTGTTTTCAGTAGAGTAAGGCATTTTAAGGCTACACACAATGATTTATAGAAATACAGAATACTTGTGTATGCAATAAAGCTCAATTTAGCGCGCACAACGTTGAGAGGATGTTCCTGTTTGTTTATTTTAGCACGAGCGCACGCGTTAATGCACTAATAGATAGAGTGATATATTATTACATTTACTTGCCACATCAAAATAAATATTCTATTTTGAGCCCGAAACGCTTCACACGTTTGCTCGACGTCTGCCAATCATTCCACTCGCTGACATACTTTGAACAGATGCTACGGAATAAAACTAATTTAATAACATTAAGCGTCACGTTACAAAAAGTTACTTTAATTAGAAATAGATGAAACAAAAATTTCCAAAGTATTTCCATTTACGTGTTACCAAGTAGTAATCGTAGTAGACAGCCGCTGTGGTGTGGTGTTTGAGCAGGTCGGCTCATAACCCGGAAGTGGCGGATTCGATTCGCGCGACAGGACAAGAATTTGTGCACAGAAAAAAAAGCGTAAATACTTGCTCTGGGTCTGGGTGTTTTGGGACCATAGTCCTTGTAGTTCTTGTGTCCCTAGAAGCAGGGAAGCTTACTTACGGTCTAGGAGCTATGTATGTGATCGTTGAGCGCTATTATTAATTTATTTATTATTATCCTAAGTTATCTATGTTAAATAACTTTGATAGCTTCTAAATAACTGTTTCCGGCGAAATATGACCCGGGCGTGTTCAAAAGAAGAGTGAATAGGTATTTACTTGGCTAGCATGCTACACCTTCAACCGCATCGTCACTTCCCATCAGGTGAGAGCGTGGTCAAATGCTAGACAAGTTTGAAGTAAAAAAAAAAAGTGGTTCATTGCACTATGAGCCTCTCATCAGAGCTTTGGAAGTATCTCACTAATCTGGAAAGATTAGCCACTGGCCACTTTGAAACTGAGACCGTATACTCGGGTATATTACTATATTTATTATATTTTCTTTTATATCTTCATTAATTTATATTTTTCTTGAGCTTATTATAAAAATACGACTATTGAAACTATGCTCGTCTCTTTAAGGCGATTTAGCCGTATTTTAACCGACTTCTAAAAAGGAAGAGGTTTTCAATTCAACAGAGTTTTTTTAAATGTTTGTTACCTCAGAACTTTCGACTGGGTGAGCCGATTTTATGATACTTTTTTTATTTAAAAGCTGGTGCTTCCTGTGTAGTCCATAGTAGTAATGGCATCTATGGAAAAATCATATAGGTCTGAATTCGGATTTTTACGCTTTGCATTTGTTACTTGTATATCATTGACATAAATACGCATTAACAATAAGATTAGGCAGGTGTTTCGTGGTAGTATTATCTCTTTGTGGATAAACTGGACGAGTGTGGCTAAGTAGAAGTAGAAAGTCATGCGACTTTGAAACAGTTGCATCCAGATTCAAATCCCGCTCAGCAGTATATGCGAAACGTACACTCGCTCTTTAAAATCATCCTAAGAAAACCAGCGTATTCATAAGAAAAACACAATTCGAGAACACGTATCATCCACGAAACCGCATTTGGATAGGTTTTCGCAATCCCTGTGCATGTAACCATAGCTCAGTTGGGGGAGCGTCTAATCCGGTGAGTTACTAGGCACGGATTCAAATCCCACGGTTTACACCATAATATATACCTTAAGTGTGGTTTATACCAAATGTAAATAGCTACCACAAAAATGTCCACGTTACACCCAGGTTAACTGGAAGATAATGTTCTCTAGCATTAAGTCCGCTTATGTATAGCTCGTACAAAACTTTATGAGCTCTCGGAAGTTAGGCCCAAACTGCGCATGGTCCAGTTAAGTGCACTATGAATATTGTAAAAGCGGCCATACAATAACTATAATATGCGTACTGCGCAGCCATCCGCGCTAACTTCCGAGAGCTCATAAAGTTTTGCGCGAGCTATACCTACAGTTGTTTGAGCAATAAAGCATTTTCTATCTACTTATCTATTCCATGATAGTACATGTAGGCAGAACGGGTTGTGCGTAGGTTGCAACCTATATAACTAGAGGCCTTCAGTATGCGCACCGGGCCGCGTCTGGAGCAAGAAAGATCCCTAGTACACCGAGCGGTCCTTTTATATAGCCAGATGGGTGGGGAAGCGATGACAGTTGCCGGTGTTGCCACTGTAATAAATTTAAATGTTACCACAGGGTAAATTACGGCACTGCCCGCTGCGCATAGAGTTTATAACTGGACGATGCCGCCGTCATACATGTTGAATTCAAATGGTTGTCAGTCATAAATTAACAACAGAGATAAGATTCAAAAGCGACTGAAGACTGCGTCTGCATTTAAATAATGCTGCAAGCTGAACTTTTGCCCAGATTTTCTCCATGGGTGCCGGCGCCAGGAAATTATCAACCGAGCGAGAAATTAAAGTGGCCGTGAACGGCATAAAATTAACTAAGTCTCTTCCAGGTGGATGTACTAAGGAATGTGGAAAGGGGAAGTTATTTACGACAAACAATATGGCGGGGGAGGAGTTTTGGCGGGAATGCGAAAAAGATTGCGTCACCGCATGGTATTATTTTCCAAAACTTGTGTTATTTTCAGTTTTAGTGCATAAAATTGGTGGCATTCTATTCATTAAATGCTGGATTACAGGCGTGAGTGTGAGAAAATGGTATAATGATGGTGAAACGTTTCTTTTCGTGTTGTTTCCGAAACTCCATAGAAGCTTCAAGTAAAGTAGCCACCACTTTACTAGGAGTATGACTTTGACTAGACTATGACTTGGCTATGACTTGACTTGATGACTTCGACTGTGACTTGACACATATTTGCGTGAAGTATCATTAACTTGATAAATTATTAATTACTTGACACTGGCTAAATAGACAATAGTGTGGAGCCAAAACATTAAAAAAAATGGCGGTGTGTTTAAAACTAAAAAATTTTAGGCATACGCAGCTATGCCATCTAAAGCTAAAGCATAAGACTCAATAAGTTAATATTGTAAGTGTGTTTTTCGCAATTTTTTCCTTATTTTCTAATTCACAAATATACATTTTTGTTGGTAAAATCCGAAATGTGATGGGAGTACAGTTCTAATTCCTAGATCCATTGTTACACACGGCGCCGACATACTACCGGGTTAGGTGATATTATTGCTGTTTGGTGTTTTCACTGATTGGCCTACTTGTCTAAAAACTAAATAAAACTAGAGGGGGGTCCCCTCTTGCAATGTTATTGAAACTGCCTTTTTAGCAAGTATTGCAAAAATTCATTCAAAGCTAGGTAATTCGATTTTCATAAATGTGGTATTATATTAGGTCTTTACCTATGAAATTGCCGTTTTGTTTGAAAAAAGTTAAAGTATTTTTTTTCGAACTTTTTTATTTCTTTTATTCAAAGTAATCACCCCTGCAATCAATGCATCTTTGCCAACGCTGTGGCAGTTTATGGATGCCCTTCTTGAAAAAATCAGCAGGACGGGAGACAACAAACTCTTCAAAGGCGTTTTGTACTGCCTCTCGGGAATTGAATTTTTCTCCCGCTAAAAAGTTGTCCAAATTTTGGAAAAAGTAATAGTCAGTAGGCGCAAGATCTGGTGAGTATGGCGGATGAAGGAGGGCTTCCAAACCCAACTCATGCAGCTTAGAGACGGTCTGTTGTGCAGTATGGGGTCGCGCGTTGTCGTGAAGTAGCAGTGGAGACGACCGATTGACCAAAGCTGGTTGCAGACGTGCGAGTTTCTCCATCATTGTGGTCAGTTCTTCAATGTACACATCTGCAGTAATGCTCTCGCCGTTTTGTAAAAAGCTATGATGAATCACACCAGCACTAGACCACCAAACTGTGACCATCACCTTTCTAGGGGTCATTTTTCGTTTTGCACATTGCTTTGGTACCGAACCAGGATCTAACCAACTTGCTGAGCGCTTTCGATTGTCAAAAAGAATCCATTTTTCGTCGCACGTAACAATTCGGTTCAAAATTCCTTCATTTCTGTGCCTGTTAAGCAGCGCAAGGCAAGTCTCGACGCGTACGTTGCGCTGGCGATCGTTAAGTTCGTGGGGCACCCATCTGTCAAGCTTTTTTATCTTGCCAATCTGTCGCAAATGGACCAATATTGTTTTAATGCTAACATCAAAAGCTGCTGCCAGCTCAGCTGTAGATTGAGATTCATCAGCTTCCACAATCGCCTTTAATTCATCATTATTGACCAAAGTTTCCGGACGACCACGAGGTTCATTTTTCAAGTCAAAATTTCCAGAACGGAACCGAGCAAACCAATAACGGGTTGTACGTTCGTTTGTACAAATCTCTCCGTAAACGTCGTTGATGTTACGTGTCGCTTGTGCCGCGTTGGTGCCACGACGGAACTCATATTCCATAATTACACGAAATTTCAAAGTATCCATTATGAGGAAAAATGTTGAAATGTAATGAAAATACAACGCTAATCAATAAACAAAAGACTTATATTGTAAATAGAATGTCATATTTTTAAAACAAAATTAATTTGAATTTAGAATTCATAGCCAATCAAAACTTTTTTTTGTTTGAAAAAGTCTGTACTGCAATACGGCAATTTCATAGGTAAAGACCTATTATATATGTCATTTTACTAGGTGGTAGGACTTTTCTGCAAAGTTCGCCTAGGTAGGTACCACCGCTTTGCCAGTTATTCTGCCGCCAAGCAGTAGTGCGCAAACACTGCTGTGTTCCGGTTTGAAGGGAACTGTAGCTAGTGAAATTACTGGGCAAATGAGACTTTATGACATGATCTCACAGTCTAATAGTAATCTTATTACTATAGATTATGCTGGTGTCTCAAGATGACGTGCGCAGTGCAGTGTCACAAACTCTATACTGTAGAGTTCCGCGTGACTGCAACTGATATAGGCAGCCGTGTCGTTTAACATCAGGCGAACGGTTAGCTCATCACGTCATTATTTAACTTAAAAAAAATGTGCATAATTATATTTGAATTTATTTCTAGTTTTATTTTATCACAGTTTTACATCTTGAAACTCCACATGATGAATAATCATACGATATTACCCCTTGACTGATTCCTGCCCATGCCACCAACACTCCTAAGTGTTGGTCTTAAGGTACCAGCGGATTTCCGCCGGCGTTCGGCTCGCCTTCCGTTCCATGCACCCGGATTTGCACACCTAATTAAATGAACTTTATTAATTTAACACCTATAATTCATAGAGCTTTGGGGGAAGGTGTTGACTTGAATAAAGATTTGGGAAAGCATCTGCAATAAAATTACCGTGAATTAAATTTTGAGGCACCTTTGCACAATGTTAAAGTAAAAAGTTAGGTAAGTACTTAATTTAAAAAGATTTTTTATTTATTTACACGCTTTTATGTTACTTTTTATGATACTTGTAGATAAATAACAATTTCAGTTTCAATGTTTACTTTATATTCCCTATGCTCAATTGGAACAGTTTCATTACAAATAATGGCTTCGGTAATGATGCAGATTGTCTCTAGAGAGTCAGCGGGCATAATGTGTCGATATTTCAATCAATATCAATATATCTAGGATAATTGAAAACCATTATGGTGGCAATGCAATTAAATAACTCCAATTTATCTCGATTATTAGCCGTCTTCATAATGTGAGCGGCAATATTATGGAATAACTTACCATCATCATCATTTTAGGACAACTATTATAAGTAATGCGTATAATATGAGACTGGCCCTATAGCTAACTTGGTAGTAACCCTGCCTTCTGAACAGTGGGTTGTGGGTTCGATTCCCACCAACCCCACCCAGGGCAAACTTTTGTGTGATGAACATAGGTGTTTGTTCTGTGTCTGGGTGTTATATTGTATTCTATGTATGTATTTACAAACAAAAAGTATCTAAGTATTGTATCAGTTATCTGGTTCCCTTGGTACAAGCTTCGCTTAGTTTGGGGCTAAATGGCGTTGTGTGAGATACACACATATTATTTTTATTATTTTAAACTGGAGTGAACCGTTGTCTTCTGGAAAAATATAATTCATCGTCAACCACGTCATCATTACCTCGAGTTAACTGAAAACTGGATTTAAGCAAGCTATAGACAACCATCAATGTGTATCATCATCATCCAGACAGCTTGCGGATTGTAAAAGTTGTAATAAAGGTCTATTTGCAATATAAGTCACTAGATGTAATTACTTATAGCTTGCAAAATACTTATTTGTTCACAGTGTAAGATTTTTAAAGCCCTTTTTCGCTCTGTTGGGGGATGATTTGGGAAAACTGTGATATACGTATCTCATAATTTTAATTGAAGAACATGTTGTGTATAAATTTTCGAGTCAATCGATCCAGAGAAGAAAATTTTTCATATATAATTCAACCACCCATTTCGCCCTCTTAGGGTTTGAATTTCAAAAAATCCTTACTATATTTTTAGGGATTTTTTATCCTTTCCTCCGATTTTTCATCCGGTTGAGGCTGCGCGTTGACATATAAGTCAGTCAGTCAGTGAATCAGGACTTTGAAATTTATATGTATGGATTTGGCCTTATTTGACTTTGAGACATTTTCCGCAGGTACAATTAATCTCTTATCCCATAGAGAATATATATATATAGTATTAGACGTCTTTTTTTCTTTGTTTTTGATGTGGCTCCACACATTTGTGTATTTAGCCAGTGTCAAGTATTTGATAATTTCTCAAGTTAATTAATACTAATTATATGTGAGTCAAGTCAAGTTACAGTCGAAGTCATCAAATCAAGTCATAGTCTAGTCAAGTCATACTCCTAGTAAAGTGGTGGCAAGTTTACCAGAAGCTTCTATGGAATTTTGGAAACAACACGAAAAGAAACGTTTCACCATCATTATACCACTTTTCCGCACTCATGCATGTAATCCAGCACTTAACGAATAAAACGCCACCAAATGTATGCACTAACACTGAAAATAACACAAGTTTTGGAAAATAATACAATGCAATGACGCGATCTTTTTCGTTTTCCCGCCAAAAAATCATTGGACGTCTTATCACTACAGTGAATATCAGGGTTGAGCAACCTTTAAATAACTTCTTAGTGTAAGATCTTTTATTATTATTTCGAGGAGACACTCTGAACCCGTAGTGTCAGTTATCTGAAAATTACTTAAATATCCGTTTTCCTGTATTTCTCTATTTACAAAATACCTACAGCAACGGCATCTTTACGGAAAAATATGAAACAATACCCCGCCCGCTCATTAATGTGTTCTTTACGATAGCCCCCGAAAATGAAAACGTGTAAAACGGATTCCGGAACGTAATCCTGCACGCTTTCTGGATAAGCGAGCACGGTGGCGGTTAAAAACGAAGCCAATGTGAATGTACACATTGCTCCGAACCTGTTTCAGTTGCATCATCGTCTCACGCACACTAACGTGTAATGTTAAACCCAATTCGACCAAGATTAGATATTAGATAGATAGATAACTATTTATTGACTCAATAAATAAGTATATGTAGCCAGAAACTGGTTGTGCGTAGGTTGCAACCTATATAACTATAGGCCTTCAGCATGTGCACACCGCGCCGTGTCTGGAACAAGAATGATCCGTAGTACACCGAGCGGTCCCTTTTTATAGCCAGATGGTTGGGGGAGCAATGATAGTTGCCGATGTTGCCACTGTAATAAATTTGAATGCTACCACAGGGTAAATTACGGTACAGCCCCCTGCGCATAGAGTTTATAACTGGACGTAGCCACTATCATATACAAACAGGAATAAATATGATATTTACAAACTAGTGTAACAATGGACGGTCTTATCGCTGACAGCGATCTCTTCCAGACAACCTTTGGATTCACAAATGTTATTTAGTAAACTATCAACGTTTTTAATTGTGATTCATCAAAGCAAATGGAATTCCGACATTACATTCCCGCTCTATTGATAAATATACTGTTGGATAACCAAGGTACTGTTTATAAAGTGTACGGACGCGGTGTGACGGCAAGAACGGATATGGATTGAAGTGCGTTCACTTGTCCAGAACGACGGAATACCGGATTCATTTCGCGCGGGAAGTACGGTTGGTGCCTAAAAGTTTACGGTTTTTCAGCTTTTGTTGCTTAATCAGATGCAAAAACTGGAGGAAAACTTCCGCATCGATTGCGAACATTTACATAATTATTTTCTAAGCAAATTGAAAAGTTATCGAAGTTACAAAATAGTATTTAGATTTCATTATACTGTCATAATCAAGCTGTGTTGTAAAAATAAGACTGTACGTATATATTACAAATACATAATAATATTCCGATCTTTACTCTGTAATGTTTTATTAAATTCTATGGCCTGCCTAGTATTAAATATCAATAAACCGAGGTAGATATAATTCTACTATCATTACATCATAAATAAACGCTGCTATTTGAATTATTCTCCAATAAATTCAACAGATCCTCTTATTAATTTAGGTAGGTATCGGGTGCCATTGGCTTGGACCCTTTTACCATTAAGAATTTGAAAGGTTGAATAATAAGGACCTTGAATAGGAAACTCAATTAGAAAATACCTAGCTTCACCTAAAGATAATCTTTAAACGAAGTCCCTAATGCCGATACCGTAAGCCAGACTTAATTAGATTCTCACAATGTGTAGAGGAAGAAAAGTAGTTATTACTTTAACAGAGGCTCTAATGAAAATGGTTTTCAGACTCGGGATATTATCTTTGTTATGAATTAAATATTAAGTATCCACCTACTTACACATAAGAATAGTCTTTATTGCTTTTATTAACAATGGCTATTTTAATATTTTTAATGTTGTTTAATAATAATGATTTTGCAATTCCTTGTTATAAATGGCGTCCTTGTTTCCACCTTACTACTTGTAGTGTATAGACATGCTCATAAGTAAGTATTATATTTAGATATTGATACTAGGTCTGTCGTCTCAAGCGATACACTGCGCAGGCCGCGGGAGAAGTACGAAGTGTGGCAACACTACGGACCGGGCGGAAACAAGAGACGGGAGTGTTTGCGCTGGAGCCGATATCTTATTTAATATATCATAGGTATATCAATGGTGTTGTGAGTGTGATAGTGCATTCCACACTACTATCTGGGAGTGTTTAAGCCAAGAGTGAACAGGTATCTTCTAGGCAAGCATGCACTATCGTAGACTGCGTCGTCTTTTTCCATCAGGTGAGCTTATGGTCAAATGCTTTGCCTATATATTTGTTTAACTAGTATGAGCATTAAAGTTCCACTTATACTATACATTATACACACACACCTCGACAGCTTGACTTGTCGTGATAGCCTCAGTGGTGTGGTGGTTGAGCAGGGGCCTTACCGCGTAAGTATGGTGGAGATCGTAATCGTGTTCTCTCTTGCTCGCACTCGTGGACTTGTCAATTGGCGCGTGCAGGATGGCAGGTGAAGCCGATTCCCAGAACGGTTACGCGGTAGGGGTGCTGGTCGGCTCATAACCTGGAGGCGGCAGGTTCGATTCCCGCGGCAGGACAAGTATTTGTGCACAGAAAAAAAGCGCAAGTACTTGTTCTGAGTCTAGGTATTGTGGGACCATGGTCCTTGTAGTTGCTAGTTCCCCAGACACAGGGAATCCTAGTTAGGGTCCAGGATCTATGTATGTGATCGTCGGGCGTTATTATTATATACATATAATAATAATCATATTAGTAAATATAATAAACAAATAAAAAATAGAGTGAGAGAGTTATCAATTTTTCGTGAGAGAATCAATCTTTATAGTAATTTGATTTAACAATAATGAATTAGTATCAAAACAACACACACCCGGACAATTAAAAACATTCGAAACTGGCGAATACAATTTTGGCAGAATGTTAACAGTTCAAAAGCACAGCAGCAGCATTAATAATAAAATGAAGCCACAAAAAGCCAATAAGCATTCACGCAGATATTTTATGTTTCGCAAATCCAAACGAATTTGCTCGTAAAAGTAGGTCTAGTCAATTGAATTGTGGTCTCCGTGGATACGTTCACTGATTCGTGTAATTTCCCCCCAAGAGAACCTTCGAAATTAATCAATGAAATTATTTTATACCTACGCCAGGTAGGTATGCAGATAGAAAAATATGTTACCACATAATTTATTTTTTATTTTTTTATTTTTTATGTTAAGTAATGACGTGATGAGCTAGCCGTTCGCCCGATGTTAAACGACACGGCTGCCCATATCAGCTGCAGTGTCATTCGAAACTCTAAAGTATAGAGGTTCGCGTGACACTACACTGCGCACGTCATCCAGAGACATCAGCACAATCTAGTAATAAGATTACTAAACTGTGAGATCAGATCATAAACTCTCATTTGCCCAGTAATTTCACTAGCTACAGTGCCCTTCAAACCGGAACACAGCAGTGCTTGCGCACTACTGCTTGGCGGCAGAATAACTGGCAAAGCGGTGGTACCTACCTAGACGAACTTTGCAGTAAAGTCCTACCACCTAGTAAAAAAAACGAATAAAATAAAATAAGAAAAAAGTAACATATAAGATCAGGTTTTTCGTTTTGGTGGTAATTTTTGTAATAAAATAAGAAAAAATAAAATTAGAGTAGAAATTTTATGGACGATTGTAATTCAAACACTCGATGTCGTGTTTGCCAATGTTGTTAAGTATTGTTTTCTTATATTGATCCGATCAACTTTGCCGAAGGCTGACTCTAATAATAATATTGTTCTTTTAGTCTGAAGATAAGAAATTGATGAAGACATTAACTCCAAAAGGACTTAAAACAAACGTAGTAGTAACCTTCATGCGACTTTAACCTTAGTAAAATGTTCATCATGATCATTGTAAAACATTTTATCATAGAATATAATAGAAAAGAAAAACTTTTTATTGCGTATACCAACATAAAATAAAACTAGATATTACAGTACTAGAATAGGAAGCACAGTAGGCGGCCTTATCACTAAAAGCGATCTCTTCCAGGCAACCTTTGAATGGATAGTATCACTAGTACATATTTACCTTTCAAACTACTTTTGTTTATCCTTTTGTTATAGCTAGGACCACTGGACACTTTATAGGAGCTGCTGGTATGGTTGAACATATTGTGATAAAATTCTAATCACTTATAACACGAAGCCTTATTTAGCCTTATTTTTATATAATTTAATTATTAAGGATTTGCAGAACTTTCACTCTAGTAATAATTTTAAAACAGCGTAGAATGAGATCATAAGAAGCATTGGGGTGTTTATTTACTTAAAACAATAATAATAATTTCATGGTAAACTACGGAATTCATGTTTTTTCCGGCGCGAATATTAATGCGATTGAGGCGGACTTGCCGCGAATGCGTTGAATCGTGACTGTGGTACGCTGTACGTTCTGGATACTGCGTTATTTTTGTTACACAGCTCGCGGCTTGTTTATTCAATTTTAACAGCTTTAGAATAAAATAAAAGTGCACAAATTTTAAATTTCGGAAGTGCAGTTAGCTAGAATTGCCGGCAATTCCATAAATCTTATTTTAAGTGGCAATGGATACTAAAGCACCAAATCAATGTTTCTTTAAATTGTGTACTCAACATAAAGAAAAGTAATTTATAGTTTTATTTAAAACTAGTTGACCCACCCCGGCTTCACACGGGTAAATTAATTAAACGAAATAAAAATCTTAGTACGTCCGTCTCCTGGTTCTAAGCTACCTCTCCACCAATTTTCAGCCAAAACAGTTCAGCCGTTCTTGAGTTATAAATAATGTAGCTAAGACGACTTTCTTTTATATATGTATATAGATGTATTATGCAAGGTTTGGTACTAAGTTGCGTATCAAACGGATTGATTCAAAATCCATATTATTATTACTTATAATTATGTAAATAACAATATTAAACTACACCTTAATAATAAGATCAAACAGAAAACCTTCTGCTTTTATATAAGCTGTGGTTCTAAAGGAAAACAAAAGAAAAACAACACACACCTTGAATGTGAAAGTAAATAGAACAAAAGTTCACTTAATGACATTGAACTCACCTTGAACACCACTTTGACCACAATCCAATTACAAAAAGTTATCCGAAAGACACACAACACAAAACAACAAGACATCAATTAATGAAAATGAAGTTAAGTAGCAAAGAGCAATTAATTTATTAACAGCGAGCCAGTAACAAGAGCCTGCTAATGCCATTAAATTGAATTCCATTGTTTATTGTGAGACGAGGCATTTGAGATGGAAGATCCAATTTATTTGTTTGATGCCGTTATTGATGTTTATTTTTGTTGAGATACTCTTGAGTGTTTGAGATAATTATTTCAAAGTGAGAATTAGAGCGAAAGGATGACAAATGGTTTTATTTTAATCCTATATGTCACAATGGCAGCCCCCGTAATAGACGCAACCCTTGCAGAGGCCTACAGTCACAATCTTTGAAATAACAGAAACCATAACCTAATTTTTAAAATTCCGTACCCAAACAGTGAAAACGTGACTTTACCCTATTGCAAGGCCAGAGTGTTGATTTCTCCGTTTTTCTGTCTATGATGGTGGAGATATTCATAATAAAATACTTCGTCGAAAATTATAATCAAACTCCACTTTTTGTAATTAAAATTTGTCGCCTTTATCACAGTAGGTTAAGGTTCAAAGTATACAGAAAAAGTCTAATTTGTATTAGCGATTTCTTTTTCTCACATCGCGATATTTTGGCATGTATTAACCTTGATGTCAAAATGTGTGACAGCACCAGCTGATTCGCAAGGTTACGCAGATCCATTGTAGAAAAAATTAACAGTACATAAAATGTACCTAAAGCATATATACTCGTATATATAAATGTTTGTTTTGGAGCTAACTTTGAATTTGGTATATTTATTTTAATGTAAATGAATGACTTTACTATCTACTCATTTGCCTGGTGTTAAGCGCCACGGCCGCCCATAACAATTTGCGGTGTCATTCGAATCGGAACTCATGCGCACGTCATTCTGAGACATCACACAATCTAAGATTTCTGGAATGTGAGATCAGGTCATAAAGTCTCGTTTACCCAGTAATTTCACTAACTACAATTTTCTTCAAACCGGAACACAGTAGTGCTTGCAAACTACTGGTTGGCGGCAGAATAACTGGCAAAACGGAGGTACCTACCTAGACGATATATCGCGTGATATAGTTGGTATAGGTCCGATTTTGCCGATTTTATTAATTTCAATCATATGAGATCGACATGTATACAGTTGAAAAGTATTATGGTAATTTTTAATAAAGACTTGTTTTAAACACACAGTTGTAGCATTGTAGTTTTCAAAATTGTTTGCTTGACTATTTAGAGCGCTTCGACACTTTTCCCAGCAGACAGTTGATGGAAATATTATAGTAAAGAATAAATTTTAAATTATCTCCACATTTACCGAGCACACAGCTGATAGTAGTAAAATTGACTGAACGGTTTAGTTTACGCGTAATATAATGCACGTCTCCTAGTATTCAGTTTATCATATGATATCATATAATATCATACGTCTCCTAGTATTCAGTTTATCATATGATATCATATAATATCATACGTCTCCTAGTATTCAGTTTATCATATGATATCATATAATATTATATGATAAACTGAATACTAGGAGACGTGCATTATATTACGCGTAAACCAAACCGTTCAGTCAATTTTACTACTATCAGCTGTGTGCTCGGTAAATGTGGAGATAATTTAAAATTTATTCTTTAATATAATATTTCCATCAACTGTCTGCTGACAACAACAGAATGTGGTTACACAAGTTGACAGAATTGATTACCACAAATTTTTCACACATTTCTTCGTTTTCAACCAAGCTCTCTCCATACTCCTGCAATTAACTGTTCAGATTATTGGCCTAAGCTTATGTCTTGCCCATAGTTGGTTCATATTGATTCCTGCAGGCTTGTATATTCCACCGGGGTGCACGGAAAACGATCATGCTCGTACATAGTTTTGGTTAATTTGAAGTGGAATAGCTCTCAATAAGGAATATGTTCAGAATTTCTGTACTACAATTATATACATTCTACTTATATTATGATACCAAAACTCTTAACTTAATTAGTAATAGATTGAGTAGGTATATTTTTAAATGACAGTCTGATGTAGAGTTCTGATTAGGCATTGGTGGATTATGTAATGGAAGAATATTTGATTTGTGTTTTGTTTCTTTCTATCCAATTAAAAATAGTACAAAATATAAATAGCTGGGTAGCAATTTCACTGCTTTACATTGATTATTGGCCTACAACGTTATTACAAGCAATGCAGAAAGGCCTGGCATATACTCATTAAAAGCGGTAAAAATCTGAAAAATCTTAGAGGGATCAATCTTGCATAACTTTTTTGTACAGGCAATAAATTAAAAAAATATATTTATAATACGCTCTTAAATAATAACAATAATAACGCCCATTATCAGCCTCTGTGGTGTGGTGGTTGAGCGGGTTGGCTCATAGCCTGGAGATGGCGGGTTTGATTCTCGCGACAGGACAAGTATTTGTGCACAGAAAAAAAAGCACAAATACTTGCGTTTGTGTCTGGGTGTTGTGGGACCATGGTCCTCGCAGTTCCTGAGTCCCTAGATACAGAGAATCCTAGTTAAGGTTCAGGAATCTATGTATGAGATCGTTGGGCATTGTTATGATTATTTTTATTATTACAATAAAAATCAGGTAAAACAAAAAGCCACTAGCGATAATCTAACCATGTCCAGCAAGATTGTCTTTATAAAGATAGCTGTTGTTATTTATACTGGATGAGCAAAGTGGGAGCCAGGGGTGCGAAAGGGGTCACCACAGTCGGACGACCATCATTTTTCATCTCATTAACTTCGAGGCTCTACGTGTCCTGAATAGCCATCGGGGCTCATTAGCCGCACTCGATTTTATCCATCCACCTGTAATCTGTATGCGACTATTTAAGGACATTGTTATTTTTAAGCTTAAACGCTTTTTTGAAGTGAAAATGTTCATTATGCAGCATTGACTTGTTTACGCATGTTTACACTTTAGGGTGTATACATTTTAGCTGAACGTTAAATATAAATTGATAGTATTATATTTACATATTAGGACATTATGTTATACTAGAGTAATTCTATGGTTTCACCTGCAGTCAGCCGTTTTCTCGGGGATACTCTTAATATTGTGAGATAAAAGAGTTAGTGTAAGGAATCTGCGTGCTAAGTTGAGCTGTTTTAGGTGAAAGCCATAAAATCAACCAAATATTAAAACATTTAGATAACTTATATGTATTGGTGTGCAGCAACAAAAATTTACCACCACCTCCAGTATATGTATGATAGTTTTGTACTAAAACATGACACTAAAAACCAACTTTTATTTTATTTTATGGCAAAATGGGCATGCGTTTGACAACAACTCACCTGATGGTAAGTGACGAAGTTGTCTAAGGTGGAGCACGCTTGCCCATGAGATGCCTATTCACTCTTGACTTAAAAAGACCCTGATTGTACCCAGGAGGAAACTTTGTTGTTGGAAGAGCATTCCATTCCTTGGCCGTTCGGACTATAAATGACCCAGCAAAACGCTTAAATATTTAACAACATTACTATATCAGTGTTATAGAGATTATGAAAAGCAGAAGGTTATGTGATGCGTTCATAATTCAGTGAAATTGTATTCATAGCAATAGAACGAATCTACTATTAATAGATGATGAATGATAGAAAGGCAAACTAAATTGTAGTTTGAAGTCCCAAACCATTACATTAATATTCTATGCCCAATGGCTTACTAAAGTTTTCGGTCATGGCAAAGTGGTCGATTAATAGAAAAAGCCCTTCCAGACGAGGTATCTCTGCGAACAATAAACCTACATGAGCACAAATCTTTTTACAATAAATAAAGTTGGAAGTTACTTTTTCAGTATGTAGGTAATAAATAGTACCCTTACATGGTTTACTACGTGGTAGGACTTTTCTGCAGAGTTCGTCTAGGTAGGTACCACTTCTTTGCCAGTTATTCTGCCGCCAACAGTAGTGCCAAAGCACTGCTGCTTAGTGCTATTACTAGGCTTATATATACTGTAGCTATTTAGTGATATTGCTGAGTAAATTAGATTTTATAATCTGATCTTACAGTCTAATGATCTGATTACGAGACTATGCTAATTTCTCATAATAACTTGCGCAGTGCAGTATCACGCTAAACTGTATATTTTAGAGTTCTGAGTGACACTGCAAGTGATTGAATAGCTCGTAATTTCATTCTTTAACATAGAACAAAACGTACACTTATCTACACTACAAAGATACCACCTGCCAAGACAACTTACCTTATTTTACTTTTACGTCCACTGAATGATACATCCATGCATCCGTTCATGATATCCGCACTGCGTTTGAAATTAGAAACTTTGTATGTTACACGTCGCGTAGGCAAATGTCAATGTTTTGTTTCATTGTCATTCAAACGCGATACTCGATTTTATACCTGCACTTACCTAAATAACATTACAGTCAAAGCTAAACGTTAACAGTTTCAATTTGTGGGCACAAGCGGGTAATGGCGACCACTAACGCGGTTCACAGACTCAAAGTGCATTACCGATTGTGCTCGTTTGTTCTACAATTGCCAAATTTCTCTTCGCAGTCTTCCATAGTCTCGCAATTTCGGGTTTCACCTGCAGTGCAATAATTAAGACTATTGGCAGGGCTTTTGTCTTAGCGACCAAATTGTTCTAAATTGCCCTAAAAATTCTGGAATGGTGCGGTTTCTTTCAACGTATCTATTGCTCATGTTAACAATTACTCGAAAATATCTTTGATGATAATACAGAGCTTTCACAAAATAGCTTCATGATGATGATGTCAATGATGATGATGATGATGATGATGATGTTGGTGCTGCTGTATTATGATTGTTTTAATTATGATTATGATGCTGCTGCTGATGATTATGATTATGATGATGATGTTGCTGCTGTTAGTCATGATTATAATTGAAGGGGCGAGAATAAAAAGGATTTAACTGATTTTTTTGACCAAATGACTTATGGGTATCGTTGGATTCAGCGTGAAATTATCTTCAATAATACATTCTCAAAATACCGAAATGAGGCTTAAATCTCGAGATTTTGAGTCTAAAAATGGTTTATCTGTCACAGGAATACAGTACGCTTAGCATAAAATCATTACTTTATTTCTTTTATTATATTATATTTTTACAGTAATTGTATGAATTAGTACTATATTTAGTAATTTTAAATAGAAATAAAACATTTTCAAGCAACTGAAACTTACATAAACCTTTTCTATTACCTTATAAGCACTCTACATAAAAATGACGCCGTTGACGTTTAAAGTCAATTTTCTCGAAACTGTCAATTTGTCAGTTAAATCCTTTTTATTCTCAACCCTTCAATTATGATAATGATGATTATGATGCTGCTGCTGTTGATTATGATTATTATGATGATGATGATGATGATGATGATACTGTTGATTATGATGATGGCAATGATGATGGCGTACATTTCAAACAACCAAGCCTACGTAAATAAATTTGTAGTTTGCAACACACACACAATAGGTACAAATTAATTCTCGCATAAGTTTTTTTTTAAATTATAAAATAGAACCGCAAGTATTGGGATTAATCATAAGTTATTAATTTATTTATAAATAACGTCATAATTTTTAGACTTTTAAATTATGTCGTTATTTATAAATAAATTAATAACTTATGATTAATCCCAATACTTGCGGTTCTATTAATTTATTTATAAATAACGTCATAATTTTTAGACTTTTAAATTATGTCGTTATTTATAAATAAATTAATAACTTATGATTAATCCCAATACTTGCGGTTCTATTTTATAATTAAAAAAAATCTTATGCGAGAATTAATTTGTACCTATTGTGTGTATATTGCAAAATGTGTAGAAAAATTCTTAGTAAATTGAGATTGATCGAACGAAATTGCATGTCAATACAAAACCGGGCATTTTAACTTCAGTCGGTTTCCTGAACTGTTTTATTTATATAAAAATGATCATTTATCTTCCACGGATTTTCAAATATGCCATTGTCCTAAAGTAGATACCTAATAAACGCGATCAAATTTGGAATATAGATAACTTATATACACATAGGCTACTATTCTATTCGTGGGTGAAACCACGGTTCGCAACTAGTTTAGTATAAAGTCTGAATCTACCTTTTACATAATTATCGTTAATGAATGGTAAAGAACAGTTACTCGAATGCAAAATTGAGTACATGTACTGAATTTCGTTGGAATGTAGATATTTGATGGTAGCCCGTATCGATCGTCGATAATTTTCAAACGCTACGTCAAAGCGACCCACTTATCGCTATCAAGTGTGTGCAACGTGCTAGCAAGCTGTAAATGGTGAATTCACTTTTAAGTTTTGTACTCGTCGTTTGCAAATTGATCAAATTTATGCTATCTGATGGGTATGGACAGCAGTCTCCTGCCAAAAACGCAAAAAATAGCAAAATAATGCGTAATGTATATATAATTCGAAAATATAATTTCAAAACCTATGGGTTGTACCGCCGTAGGTTAGCTAGAACGGTCGCGACTTTCAACAGGGTTCACTCTTCCAGTGGACGTAGTCTTCTCGATCCTCTTATCCCGGCAACGGCCTAAGCTGAGGCTCGCACCCCAAGCCCTTGAGCTAGTTGCCTCTCACTTTTATGGATGGGTGCTTTAAGTACCTGGTCTCTCGCCCAGTGACGCTGTAAAGGACGGTAGAGAACAACAGCAATATATTCCGTTCAATAAAAAAGCTGAGACCTATGGAACAGTGGACGGATAAAAGTTGATGATGTGTTTGTAATACTCCTAAAACTATGAAACCTCTATATAAGGTATTTTCAAGATAGAATGTACCCCAAAATACATCTACCCACAATTATATGCGACCCTAAACATTCACGAGCAAAATACCTTTTCCATTCCCTTACACCTTCATCAAAATCCGCTGTCTTAAAAACGATAAAGACTCGCATCTCACGAGGGTTCCTGAGGAGCCATTTCCGCATGAATAATCCTTTGGCTCGATTTACACGGTATTACAAAATATTTATCTTCTCTTTTTGGTTAAATTTGATGGATACACAACTGAATGTTTAACCGTTTTAATTTTTCTCTTTTATTTTGGATTAAGGCCAATATTCACAACAGCTACTAGTTCTTTATACTTTTTTTTTAAATCAATAATTATGACCTTATTTGACGCTTTTGACCGTATTTCCCAAAAACTATAAACTCGGGGTCTTCAAGTCGAGAGTGAACAAGTATCTTCTAGGCAAGCGTGTTACATCTTAGACCGCATCGTCACTTATCATCCGGTGCGATAGAGATCAAACGGAAACCTATCAAACAAAAAAAGTAACTCAAAGGTGACTGACTGACTGACTGACATAGTGATCTATCAACGCACAGCCCAAACTACTGGACGGATTGAGCTGAAATTGGGCATGCAGGTAGATGTTATGACGTAGGCATCCACTAAGAAAGGATTTTTCGAAATTACACCCTTAAGAGAGAGGGTGAGATGGGTGGCTGAATTCTTTTCCCATAGGCCACGCCGCGGGCGAAGCTGCGAGCAGAAGCTTGTTATGTATATAACAGTAATAGGTCATAATAGGTAGGTAAATAGTAGAGGGTAGATCTCACAATCTTCTTTTATACTATTAGATTTCAAACGAATCATCCGATAAAACAATTGTACATATAAATGCTCAATGTCAGCGACAGCGTTTCCCAAAATGTGAGGATGTCGGGTGGTTGCGTTAGGGGCGTATATTTTCTAACTTTCCTATGAAGTTCCACTTTATAGAGCAGCCCAATCTAAAATGTAGTTACAAAAAACAGCGTTCATTTTTTTTTTACTTTTTTACAGTTTAGTATAGAATACATTCAAAACTAAATTTAAATTAAATATATCGATAAAAATTAAAATAAACGACCTAATGTCCATGAATCGAAGCGAATATTTTGATATCTAAGACAATGTACTAAGTCACGACCATAAATTATGTCCTATTTCTGGGCCGCATCAGAGTAGAAAGTAGACCAACACCACTTTTAATTGACGTGACTACTATTGAAAGTTACCAATCCAACGCAATTTAAGAATGTCCAATCTAGTATCTTACGAAAATCGAGCCAGTTTTATACCGTGTGTACCCGATTTCACACCCTCCCGCTAATACTCGTATTCATGGTTGGCATGTGAGAAACAACGTGGCGTTATGAACAGCCAATTGTGCCTCATTTAACATAGAATTATGGTACTCGCAAGAGGCGGAGTTATTTTGTGTGCTGGGTTTCGTTCAGGTATAGCTAATAATGTTACGTGTTACTGTATTAGAACGCGGAGATACGGTTAAGTGGTAACACAAAGGCAGAAAATATTCAGTGATGTTTAAACTCAGCAACTCGGCTTAATCGGTAGGAATGACATAAATTTTGTTCAAAATAAGTGGCCGGTTAGAATAAAATCTAGTGAGAACTGGTTTTGGTTATAGTTTTCAGATGGCACATTATTCTTAAAAGATAAACTTTCATATATTAGTTCCCCCGAAATCCATGCAATTTTTTTAAAGTAATTTTATTAAGATAAGACATACATAAATAGAAAAATATACCACGAAACCAGACATACTGAGTAAGTAAGGGTTATAAGAGATAAGTTAAATATAAACAAAAAAGGTAATTACGTTTGTGAACAAAAGTAGGTACCAGGAGACTAGTAATACTGAAGAAGTACCTATTAGCGTTTTGAAGTGATGCGAGGATCGACTCGATTCCAACAATCCAGGTCTAATTGCTTCCAGTTTGAATGATGGCGGTTTTAATTGACGTCCTATTCTCATTTTATTTGAGAATAGGCAGGTGTCGTATATCCAGTGTACACATCCAGTTTATAATATTTCAAAACTTTCCTTCTTTCTCGAGTATATACGTGGTTAGTACCAAAATATTCAAGCCGTTTCGAAACCTCTAACGTGTCTAGCTTTTACAGTTTTCTACCCCAAATGTTAAAAATTGGGCTATACTTGGAAGGATGACCAGTATAATCTTGTTCAGTCACTATAACGCCAAAACAGCAAGCTCTTAGAGACTTCGATTACAACAAGCCATAAATTATTTTGCTTTAAATACTACACAATTTTACAAGCAAAAACAGATTTATCGTAAACAAAAGCAGACACCCAATCCCAGTAATAGGTTATGCTGTATCGTATAGCTTTCATATTGGTATGAAATTACCCCGAGCTGTATTACTCGAAATGGATATGGATTTTGATTGGGTCGGCGATTTAAACCGACGGCTTTTGAAAAGTACGTGTTGTGGGAGTTCATCATGCATCTATAGTGCGCTTACTTATACCATATCTATTATTAGGTGATTCTTGATCATTTACTATGCTTACAATGGAAATTTATAGCCGTCTGCTTGTAATTTAAAAATTCTTAACTTCTCATTTATCTTTCCAGAACCTATTCAAATAATTTGCAGTATGATAGTATAAAAGTATGTCATTAGTGCGAATTCAAACTCTCAAACGAGCTGTCAAATTTTAGTTCAGACGGGCTTTAGTTTACTATATCATTCTTTGTCATTTTTGTTGTGCATGAATAATGAAAATAACTTGCGACAACAGACTTTGCCTTTCTCTCAATTGCCGTCCATGTGCAAAAACTGTTTTAACAAGAACTGTGCATGTCACTAAAATCTAGCTGAATAGGGAAATTGTAATGCCTTTAAATTTTTTATTTTTGGGTCCTCTCTAGTTGATCTCTGGATGGTACAAATATTCTTTCCAGAGCCCGGGCAAGTCTGCTAGTTTTCTAACTAATAGTAAATCTACAATACATGGAAGAATGTTTGATCCATTTATCACAACCTATAAAGTATATCAACTACAAAGGTGAAATAGGTATAGGAAATTGAGGTTTGTGGGCAATAAAAGAACGTGGTGTAAGGATTTAAGAAGATATAAACGTATATTATCCTTTTCTTTTTATAACTAGGAAGCGATGCGACTGACTCCTACCACACAGAATGACGGAATGAAAATCTAAGATGGCGGGCGGTTTACTTTAATATTAAAATCGATATTCTGTAATCGAGTTTACAGATTAATTTTTGCAAATCAAAATGAAATAAATCAACACGCCCCCTCAAAAATTAATCTCCCATTATATAATACAAAATCAATATAATTGACTAACCAGAACACATACACTTCCTAGTATTTACTGGGAAATACAATTATTATTATGGTCCAACATTTGTTGCATGGATTAGGGAAACCCAGAAAAACCTAATCAGACCATTTCATTTACAAAATCATTTAAATTAAATTGTCTTTAAATTAATGAAATTTTATATACAATAATTTATAATCTTTACTTAAATTTACTATCAATTGAATCAATTTTATGTACACGATTGATCTTATTCTAAACCCATTTTTCTTCTCATTGCTTGAAAAGTTGTAGCTGGTAACGGTTTCGTCAAAGCATCTGCCAGCTGATCACCTGTAGGAATGTAATTTAACTTTATTACATTTTTCTCAACTTGTTCTCTAGAAAAATGATATTTTATATCAATGTGTTTTGACCGCTTGTGACTTGTTGGATTATTAGCAATGCTGATACAACCATTGTTGTCTTCATAAATGGTTACAGGTTTACAAATGTACATATTTACACTCATTGCTAATGATTTCAACCACAATGCTTCCCTAACAGCTTCGTACAATGCCATATATTCAGCCTCAGTGGAAGAGGCTGCGACTGATAACTGTTTTCTCGTACTCCAGGTAATGGGGCATTGGTCAAACAACTTAAATAAATACCCAGTTGTACTCTTCCTGTCCTGTGTATCATTTCCACCCCAATCTGAGTCTACATACCCACACAAAATATCATTATAGTCACACCTCTTGTAA
Organism: Ennomos fuscantarius; assembly: GCA_905220475.3. Taxonomy (NCBI): domain Eukaryota; kingdom Metazoa; phylum Arthropoda; class Insecta; order Lepidoptera; family Geometridae; genus Ennomos; species Ennomos fuscantarius. The sequence goes on from HG992033.1 coordinate 6,267,525, forward strand.
CATAACTTTAAATCAATAGTGCCTTTTAGGTACCTCAGCACCCTCTTAAGGCATAACCACAGTTCTTTATTATTTTTGTTTGTGTACCTGCTCAGTATATTCACACTTATACTTAAATCAGGACGGGTACACAACATGATATACATCAAGCACCCTATAACGTTTCGGCATGGAGCGTTATATTTCTCCTCAGAGTTTAGTGCATCATAGTTAAGCTTATTTTCTAGCGGGGTATTGACAGGTTTGCAATCATGCATATTAAACTTAGTCAAAACTGTTTTAATGTATGCACTTTGGTCCAAAGTCATTTGATTATTTTCTCTTGTAATTTTTATACCAAGAAATAATTTAATGTCACCTAAATCAGTCATCTCGAATTTGCTCATTAAATACCTTTTAAAATTATTCATTGTGTCAATTTCAGCACACGCAACTACTAAATCATCGACATAAAGTACCACGTATATATTTTTACGTATATTTCCATTGTCTAGCAAGTAAATACACCTATCGACAGATGAATTGTGAAACCCTTCCTCTTTCAATGATTTTTCAAACACTTCAAACCAACACCTAGCTGCCTGTTTCAGACCGTATAATGCTTTGTGTAGTCGACAGACATGATTATTTTTACTTAAAACACCTTCAGGAACTTTCATATATATTTCCTCTTTTAATTCACCATTCAGAAAGGCTGTTTTAACGTCCATGTGATGAACCAATAAATTAAACTGATTTGCAAAGCTAATAATAAATCTGAAACTAGCAATTCGTGCAACCGGTGCAAAAGTTTCTTTATAGTCTGTTAAATACTCCTGGCTAAAGCCTCTAGCAACTAAACGTGCCTTAAACCTTAAAGGATTTCCAAATTCATCATTTTTAACTGTGAAAATCCATTTACAATCAACAATGTTTTTATTCGCTGGTCGTGGTACCAAAGTCCATGTTTTATTCTTTGCTAATGAATGCAATTCATCCCTGATTGCACTTTCCCAATGAGTTCTATCATCCCTAGTTTTAATTTCATCAAACGAATTCGGTACATTGCATGGAACAGATTGAGCACACATCAAATAATCATCATCATCAATTTCATTATAAGATACAGGGGGGCGATCTTTGAGCCTATCACTCCTTCTTAGTTCTAACCCTTTATCTGTGTTTGTATTCTCTGCAGAGGAACTATTATCATCAGAACGCGTATCACCTGCTTGCTCAGATTCGATTATATCATGGTTAATTTTACGAATTTTACTAGGATACTCATGTCCATCAGATTTAAATATATCTGTTTTAGTACCGTCAGAGTTTCGAGACTTTACTGACACTGATTTAGACCTTTCGTCATTATCAGTTTTGTCATGACAATTTCCACTATTGCCTTCAGGCTTTAACATAGGCCTGGATTGAACAAAATTAGTCTCATCCACTATAACATCTCTGACTATCACAAACCTTTCGCATTCAGGGTTCCAAACCTTATAACCGTTTGGTTCATAGCCCACGAGTATACCTTTCCATGATTTATCATCAAACTTAGATTTACTTGTTTTGTCATGGACATAAACAGTTGAGCCAAAAACCTTTAAATATTTTATTTGAGGTTTTTTATTATGCCACATCTCGAATGGTGTTTGTGAAAGTTTTAGGGCCCGAGTTGGTGTTAAATTTATCAAGTATACAGCAGTCAACACTGCTTGACCCCAGAAAACTTTTTCTAATTTAGCACCGTTTATCATTGAACGAGCTTTTTCAGTAATGGTCCTCACCATTCGTTCAGAAACACCATTCAATTGTGGAGTTCTCGGAACTGTCAAATGATAAGTGATTCCTTTTTCAGTACAGTAGCTTTTCATTTCAGTAGATAAATATTCTCCACCGTTATCACAATATAAATTAGCTAACTTTAAATTAAACTTTGCCTCACTTTTTGCAACAAAATCTTTGAAAGCATTGAATACCTCTGATTTATACGTTAGTAGATACGTAACACAGTAATGAGTATATTGATCAACAAATATTACAAAGTAGTTCTTATTGTCAATAGTTGTCGGAGTGATAGGGCCACAGACGTCTGAACTCACAGCAAATAACGGTCGATTAATATGACTTTTGTCTTTGACCTGGTTAAACGGAAGTCGACTCTGTATCCCATGTATGCAAGCTTCACATAAATCTTCATTTGGCACTACAGCATCAATTTGATTGATATCATCTACCATGTGATTCTGTTTTATTTGAAGAATTTATTTTTACCTATGTGCCCTAACCGTTGATGCCACAACTTGTAACTATTTTTGTCACTATTGCATGCTTGGGAAACAGGATGACTCACGTTTACCGAAACCACAAAATCTATAGCAATTAAATTGTTTGTTGACCTACCTCGCATGATGGTTTTACCGTCCTTACATATTTGAGCACCATGTTGGTCGAAAATGACTGTATATCCAGCCCGCTGCATCTTTGAGACGGATAGTAGGTTGTAAGGAACCTCGCGGCAGAATAGTACGTTCTCCAAAGCACCTTGAACGCCCACGTTACTTGTAACCTGTAGTGTTCCCTTTTTAGTAGCTGAAATAAATTGACCATGTTTAGCAACTGAAATTTTTAAAGGTGTCTGTAAATCAGTATAATTAGTGAAAAGGTCTTCTCTGTTTATGATGTGATCCGATGCTCCAGAATCCAACAGAAATGTAATTTTATTTTCATGATTCTCTTGTTGGTACTCTCCGGTCATAAAAGCAAAGCCAGAAAAATCATTCGATGTAGGTTGGCTTATCTCAACTGCCTGAACTGTCCGTGTTCTTTCTTTATTTCCTAATTTGATTTTTGATGATTTATTCTCTTAAAATAGTAACAATCGTTCTTCTTATGTCCCTTGCGTCCACAATGATGACACTTTATAAATTGTTGATTTTTCTTCGACTGTTTGTTATTCTGGTGATTGTTAGTCTGTTGCGAATTTTCTAACTTTCGTTTCTTAAATGTAATATTTTTACTTTCTACTTGAAGTACTTTAGCGCTATTATCATTACATTCATTTTTCAACTTCACTTCATGGTCCATCAGTCGCGTTTTTACAAAAGCTAACGTTAAGCTATCTTCAGACAACGTTTCGATCGCGGTTATAACTCCGTCATAAGTTGAGGGTAGGGTGAGTAATAAATGAGCTACCTTATCTGTCTCTTCCAACTTTGCTCCAGCAGCTAATAATTCAGTAATGAGGTCATCGAATATGGAAAAATGTTTTATTAGCGGTACGTCACCCTGCAGTTTTAACGCCAATAACTTTTTACGCAACGCTAACTGTGTTGCAATACTTTTTCGTTCGTATAGCGAATCCAAACTTTGAAAAATATCTTTCGCCGTATTATTTTCTTTTGCAAAACCGAGATAAGAATCTGCAAGGTACTCGACAAGAATACTTTTTGCGATTCGATTGTTTTTCTCCCACTCTTTGCTGCGTATTATCGGATCTTCGTCAATCACGTTTAAAACGTCTAATTCACTTAATAATGCCCGTATTCTAAACTTCCAGACACTATACTTTTCACCATCGAAAGGTTTAATGTTCCGTTTGACTTTTGAATTTTCCATTGTAATACCCACAAGTAACGTTCGATTTTCAAACCACCAAATGTCCGAACACAGTAACTAAAAACGTACACTGGGCCCAAAACCTATAGGAAATTGAGGTTTGTGGGCAATAAAAGAACGTGGTGTAAGGATTTAAGAAGATATAAACGTATATTATCCTTTTCTTTTTATAACTAGGAAGCGATGCGACTGACTCCTACCACACAGAATGACGGAATGAAAATCTAAGATGGCGGGCGGTTTACTTTAATATTAAAATCGATATTCTGTAATCGAGTTTACAGATTAATTTTTGCAAATCAAAATGAAATAAATCAACAATAGGTAATAAAAATCATGTTTACAGAACCCAACTCTGAGCACGGAATACACTTACTGATATTCCTTAAGATAGTCAGTAATATTATCCTTTCCTTTCATAATATAAATAATAATTTTGATTGGACTGGACTTTTTCGGGCTGAAATTTGGCATGCAGGTAGGTGTTATGACGTAGGCATCTGCTAAGAAAGGATTTTTCAAAATTCCACCCATAAGAGGGTGAAATGGGTGGTTGAATTATTTTCCCATAGACCACGCCGCGGACGAAGCTGCGGGCAGAAGCTCGTAAGTTATATGAATAATAGTTGGAGCAGCACGGGGGCGTGCCACGGACCTGGCTCCTGGTGACGCTGTTCTTAAACGCGCCTACGCTAGTAAAGACGTTAAATGGAAGGAAGGAGTAGTGATAGGTCAAACCGGTCCAGTGTCGTTTGTAGTTAAGTCTAATGCTGACAGGCGCATTTCAAGAAAACATGCGGACAATCAACACAAGCCAAGGAATGCTGTGACTTCTTAGACGTTTTATTGAGAAGTTAATCCTACCTACCGACTGTGCCAAATGAAGTATAATGAAGCACCGACTATCGCAGAATGACTTTATTCCTAAGAGATGGTACAAGATAAAATGCTAGTAAGTTGAAGGTAGTGATGTTATAATTTTATGACTACTACCTTTATCTAATATAATGTAAACACTACAATAGTAATATTCATTACTTTATTTTTATTATAGCATGTACATTTGTGTATTGAACTGTGAGCTTAATATACACACTTGAAACACGACAAAACCTATAACAAGTGGTTGTAAACTTTTATTAACAAAAGCTATACCAATAAAATGAACTAGAACAGTGTTTCAGTAGATATTTTTACCGCTAGTCGGGTTGTTCGATAACCCTCTACAAAGTTCAGCAAAGTTGATATATTTATGATCGTGACTGTGCCAATCGTAAAAAAATTCTCAGTATATAAAACGCAGTGAGTGAAAAGAGTAATTTTCTCCTCCATAAAAACAGTTACGCAGTTATTTATGGTGATACCGCAATCTATACAAGGGATTCAGCCCGGGGCAGAGAATTAACGATTATCCCGGGTTTTTCCTACAAAGAAATATTACTTTGACAAGTAAATTCTGTGTAGGTATTTTCATGCTCATCGAAATTATTAAAAGGGCATTAAAGGAGTTAGCTTTTTTCCGTAAAACGCGGATATTTTAAATCTCTTGGCTCAAAGCTTAGCAGATTTGTTATACGTTCAGAATTAATACTTAGATGAATTGTCAAAAATTCCAGTTTTATTATATCTCTGGCGATTCAACCTATGAATAGTCAAAGAGCTTAGGACATAATAGTGCAGTGTCAGCAATTCTTAAAAAAATATTCTAGTATCTATTTATCGCATGTAATGACAGATAACTATTCAATTAACGTCCAATAAGTATGGAATATTATTCATTCAAGAGTATTCATTCAAAACACACTCGTGTGGCTTATGAAATATGCTACACATAGCTGAATTTGAATTTAATATTGCACTACGTCACGCATAAAATAAAATTGCAGCTCCCAAATAAAAGCATGCAAATTGCGAGATTATTCCCAAATTCAGCCGCAATTCTCCGACCCAAAAATCTAAAATACACGAGGTGTAATTGTTACTAGCCTAGCTGTGTAGGCGAATGCAAAAATCCCGCTGTATTGTCGGGATAAATGTAAAGTGTAAACAATCTGTATGCTAATCACACAGTAAACGCAATAGATAGACAGTACTACAACTACTCACAGATAAGTTTTTTTGGATCGGCATTGTGATATGACTTTAGTAAGTGGTAGCAATTTTCTGCAAAGCTCTTCTAGGTGAGTACCACCACAGTGCCAGTCATTCTTCCACCGTGCAGTAATGTACAAGTGGCATTGCACTGTAACAATGGCATTGTTACTAGTGAAATCACTGGGGAAATGACACCTAATCATACAGTCTAATAATTTGATTCATAGGCTGTGCTGATGTCTCAAAACGACGTGCACAGTGCAGTGTCACTCGACATATTACATTTAGAGTTCCAAGTGATACTGCAACTGTTAACCGTATGTTTATCCGTATCGCTTAACCACAGGTAAATGACTAGCTCGTTGCGTCATTCATTAACAGTAAAAAACTTATGTTTGGATATTTTCATTTTAAAAGTGATAGCATAATAAACCGTTTAAGTATTATTAATAAAATAAAACGTAAGCAATATTTTTTCACAATAGTGATATGTTATTTTAAAATAATTAATGAACATAAAATAGAAACTCATAACTGTAAATAAAAGAATAATTATTCACAAAACAGCACCGATGTTAAGAGTTATGTCAAAATTGAATGATGTTAAAAACGATTAAAATACCCAATTTCTTTTATTTTATTACCAGTTGTCAGTTTGGTTGGTCTTTATTATTAAAACATTACACAACATGGATGACGTTTTGTCAAGTCAACGCTTGGAGTTTTGGCGGGAACGCGAAAAAGATTGCGTCACCGCATTGTATTATAAACTTGTGCTATTTTCAGTGTTAGTGCATAAAATTAGTGGCATTCTATTCTTTAAGTGCTGGATTACAGGCATGAGTGTGGGAAAATGGTATAATGATGGCGAAACGTTTCTTTTCGTGTTGTTTCCAAAACTCCATAGAAGCTTCAAGTAAAGTTGCCACCACTTTACTAGGAGTATGACTTTGACTAGACTATGACTTGATTATGACGACTTGATGACTTCGACTGTGACTTGACACATATTTGCGTGAAATATCATTAACTTGATAAATTATCAATTACTTGACACTGGCTAAATACACGGAGGTGTGGAGCCAAAACATTAAAAAAAAAATCAACGCTTTCTTTTCTTATTATTTGTTTAATGGCCTTGTATAGCTTATAATCGATAATTCCGCCAATGTCAAGTATGGAATTTTCGTATCGTTATGTCATGTCAAAGTCTTATTTTGTCAAAGTCAAAATTCAACAGTAAAGCAGTGGATATTTTACTGAAAACTCTAGGAAGCCGAAAAAGAGAAATCTCTAGAAGAGAAAACGAAAGGCATAGTTTAAAACTTAGACCCATTTGCCACTACTCGTGAAGATTCACGAACACTTAACGGATAATAAAACATTCTTTCACACATTAAAATTCAATAACTCACGGGTTATGGAAAAAAAATCAAAATTCACAACCGCCATTTTTTGAATTCTTTATACGACTAACGTTTTTTCTACATCGCGATATAGTTTACTGTCTACATTGTAACTGTGTACTAATCACGCGGTGGTGTCTCACGCGCAAGATAGTGTCGAGCTTTTCTCGACGGTGGCTTTTCCACTCGCAAATGGTTGGCATCGTTTCCGATGCTCTTTTGTTTATCTCGACCTCTTCGCTCACGCTAAAATCGAAGTTTGTGTAGGAGTATTATTTTGTTTTTCTTTTATATTTGGATTTTTAAGTAAATTGATATCTCTTTTAAAGCTTATTTCTCGTGGATAATCACCAATGTTAAATCATAAAATAATATTCAACATTCAATGATGATACATGGTACATGCTTGCTTCGAAGACACTTGTTCCCTCTTGTTCTGAAGACTCCCAGATTGTATTTAGGTGGAAGAAAGAACGCCAGCAATTTGTTCAACTCATTGGCGGTTCACACTATAAAGTGCAGATGAAAACGTTTAGTACAGGTCATTTATTGGTTGGTTATCCAATTTCATTGATAATATTCGATAGTCTATTAAATCTAATAAATGAATACACTGAGTAAAGATGAAACGAATGAACTAATAAATAGAATAACAAAATAATTTAAATCAAGATAAATTAAAAACAGTATAAGATAAGTAGTATATTATTTTATATATGTCGTAGTATGTATGTGCATAGTATCTTTTGTAGCACCACCGTCTTTGCTCATTGATCTATCTCTGTCCATCCAAAGGTTTCTTGAAAAGATTGCTTTTTAGCGATAAGACCACCCATTGTAACTTACCTATTAGTTATTTATTGTTTTTGTATTTGTAAATATTCCTATTAATAATCCTATATAGATAGATAGATAAATAGATGGAAAATGCTTTTCTTTTCTTTTCTTTTCTTTTTGCTTGGGTGTAACGTGGAAATTTTTGCAGTGCAACACAGCTTAAATATAGATTGTCTAAATAAACATATAATAAAACTAACATAAATTTAGCTTTCTTGTATTATTCACATACATAATTACTTAATTGTTACTTATTTTACGCGTAAAAACTAGGAGTTATTAGACTATATAAATAACATTATCGGAAGATACTTTTGTCAAATTACATGATACTCAAAGTCTTCAAGACAAATCAATTTATCTCGCTATCAATACAACCTTGAGCCGTCAATGTCAATACAACTCACTCCTCCCTAAAAGGGGTGAGGCGCGATGACGTAATTTATAAGGGGTTATTAATATAATGTAGGTATAGCGTTACACAGTAACTTAATAACAGGCTGTAGGCAGCTTAATATGCCTCTCTTTGAACTTCTAAATAAGTAGATTGAAATTTAGAAGGATGTTACACACTATCCATCAAGTTATCTTGCTTTTTTAATATCTTTCATGGACTGTACGTACGAGACAAATTTCTCGTACTTTACACTTAAGCATGAAACTGATTGATGCTAGGAAAAATACAAATCAGAAAATAAATAAATATATAGTCTAGGATGATGTATGAAATCATTTTTGAAATATGAACGTAAGAATTGAAGCTTAAAAATTGCCTTATATTTCGTACTGTAAAAAAAGTTTTTTGGACTATGGTCCAAAAGACTTTATCCAGGTGGTCAAATGAACCAATATGATTTTTGTAATGATGGAACCCTTTAGAAGCTAACCAACAAAACCTAGTTGGATAAACCTCCGGTGCGTTTTTTCCTTTTATCATTTAAATTTTATTGCACCAGAAAAAAATGCGCAAATACTTGTTCTGTGTCTAGATGTTATGGGACTATCACATGGTCCTCGTAGTTCCTAGGTCCTTAGACACAAGGAATCCTAGTTAGCGTCCAGGATCTATATACGTTATGGTTAGGCGTTATTATTATCATTATAATAATCCATTTGTAAAATGGAAATCAAGATAAGGATACGCGTTTTTCCAATTCGATTCACGGCAAACTAAGACAGTTTTTAAAAGTTTTTTCTATTATCAATGTACGCGCCGCTTAATTACTTATATTTACTATCTATATTTTTATACAGACCTCACACACTCGATCGCTCTTTACGCATTTCCTTTTCCATCCTACCCTCCGGTCTACAATTGCCTGTGGTAATTGTCTGACGATACAAACGCAACGCAACGCGCGCTACTGCCGAAATATGTAAAATTCTTTGAATATCCCGCGGCCGCGTGTATGTGGACTTCTAACGCAAAAACTATTTAGTTAGAGTGTGATATATGTGCATCAAAACCAGTGCCGATTTGAATGGATTGCTCCACATCGAAGGACTTTAAAACAAAACCACCATCAGTATCAAATACACCATCCCCAAATTAATAATCCTCTTTTATTTCCAAACTCACGTCCTGTACACGTGCAAAATATACTTCACTATATTTTAAAGAGAAGTAGATAAGTACAAACGAGATGTTCTCCGTTTCTTATCTTTCCAAATCTAAAGTCGTTCTCTTTCAAACGTTTCCAGCTGGTACACAAGGTGAACTGAATCTTAACAAATCGCCACAACAAGACTTCCGATAAAATCTAAGACAAATTCGCCCTTCAAGGCGACGCGGACGGCCTTTGTTGTACAAAACCTAATTCCACTTTACTGGTCCTATTCCCCACGAGATTGAGTTCCCCAACGATGACTAAGCAACCGCCATTACGATTGGACATTAATTAGGAATCTTATTACAATTTATTACACCCAATTTGGGGTTAATTATCCTCAATAGCTAACGCTTTTGTAAGGTAAGCCTTAAGAACGGCCGACCACGTCTTTATTGCCTAGCTCCGGCTTGAAGTTGCGAACTGAACTTTCGGCTTTTATACGGCTTGAATAATATATTTGAAGCGTTCGGCTTGTTAAGAGAATTTATCAAATCAAAGAAGTTTGTTAAGGATTTCAGGAATAACAAGTTTAATCAAAACCTTTACAAGTACCAATATTTAACTTTAAACAAAAAATTACTGCAGCCTTATTAATTTTCGTAACGCCATGTTTGCGGGTGGCGTTACGAAAATTAATAATTTAGTAAATTGCTTTATCTTTATGTCACTAGCTTGAAGGTCGACGACATTAATCATTAAAATAGACACTAAAAACAATTAATGATTGTCTTTCATCTATTATTTTGGATGATTTTAGGAATAGATTATAATATAGAGCGTATAGGGTGGGCTTATATAGGTTGTATTTAAATCTATCCCAATATGGGTGATCGAATAGGGTTTGAAGATGGTACGTTGGTAGGCATAAAGAAACACATGTGCGAATCCACAGGGCGCTTTTAGTTAAATAATGAAAGGATGATCTATATGTTACTTTACAATTTGTACAACGAATCGGCATTGCTATTCAACGGGGCATTTTGGGTACGCTACCTATTGGTAGTGAGCTGAAGCTCTTGGACTGTCTATAGGTCCTCGCCGCTATTATATAGTCCAATTTATTTTTTTTGTAGTAAGTAGTGTTTAGTATTAGTTCTTACTTTACCCAATAAAAATATGGATAAAAATCTGATGAATACAAAATGTCCACCAATTTAGCAAAACAAAACCAATATACTTAGATAGATACAGCTACCAAACAAGTCTGCACCAGCCTGTAATGCAGCCAGTCCAGTTCATTTGGCGCATCTCGCCTTTCGACGGTAGCTCGCCTGTTGTGAATAGAATCCAAATTACTTGAAAAATTCTCAAAGTGCATTCCCGTTGGTACGGAGCTGCTCAAATTGTTCTACAACTGAATTCTACGTGCTTATTAAATTGAATGAATACGATGCAAGCGAAGGAGATATTGAAGATTGTAATTTCATCGCTCTTCTATAAGTTAGACAACAAAAAAGCCACGTTAAGCCACGTTCAGTTACGTGCTGACGCTCGCAAAAGCGTTAGTAACTAGCTCCCAGAAGAATAACATCAAATAAGTCCGAAACCTGGTCGAAATAATTTCGACTATGAATTGACGTGGGTGTAGCCGATATTAATTTTTCAAAATGTATCATACCCACGATAGTTTTCAAACTAAAATAAAAAAGCCTTAAATGGTATAAATGGGATCGATGCATGATAATTCATGATTTATTAATAAATTTAAGTCATTCAAGGTGATTTGTTGTAAACGTATGCCAATTTTGGCATAAAAAAAATTTGGTAGCTTTATAACTAAAAGCGCTAGCACCTTTAAATGTTGAAAACTAACTCATTGCCTCTAAATACTTTCCTTTCGTTCACGCTGTTGTTTTATATATTGTAGCGTTTTCTTCTACAAATAAGTATATCGTACCAGTATCTTACAACACGAAAAATTGTCGAGTTTATATCGCAGTGCGGAGGCTAGCACGTATAAAATTTAGTGCCACGGCGTGCCTACTGCCTCGATGAAATCACTTGTGGACGTGGTCCCTACACGACGCCACTTGTGCGTCATAGAAACCAACGATATAAGAATACCAACCTATAAAAGCCCTACAAAGCAGAGCATTGAACATTTAAACGAGAGCTATCCACAGAACGGTTCCAATTCCAAATCTCGTGATATTAGAATTTCTTTGTCTCGCCCTCGCGCCCCAGCCTATTGTGTTGAGCTGTAGGCATGGATCGGTACATTGGAACAATCAATCACTAGACTGGATGGAATGTGTGGTTTTCATTGATTACTCTAGCTCCGTGCTTGCTGTGCAAAAGCTAAGCGGTTTATTTCACGCCCGGATTTGAATTGGTTTGCTGGAACGCAGATTGAATAATAGTTTTGCAGGCGCGTGTGTAGAAATACAATATGATATTACGCAGTCTGTCCAACGATGAAGATGTGATGCCACAAATATTGAATATTTTGGTGTAGCTTTTGCGTTATCGTGCAAGTAAATACGTATATTAGGTGACTGTATACCTTATGATCGATTTTGAACCCATGCCAGATGTAATTCAAGGGTCACAAATGTATTCGTATAAACCACAGAATACTATTACCCCTGTATAAACTCACTTTATGCCTAGGCTTGTCGACGAATAGCAACACCTTAAAATCAAAAGAAACTTTTCGTTTAATGATTTTCTATCGCCTTTAGTCATCATTCTGCCTATTTAAAGTAAGAAATTTTTGTACGGTTATGTCATGTCAAAGTCTTATTTTGTCAGTAAAAATGCCACAGTAAAATGGTGGATATTTTACTGAAGGCTCTAGGAAGCTTTGAAGAGAAAACGAAAAGGCATGGTTTAAAAACTTAAAACCATTTGCCAACACTCTTGCACGTTCACAAACACTTAACGGATAATAATCCACCCTTATCACACACGAAAATTCAACACTACATGGTTTTTAGAAAAAAAATACAAAATTCACAACTGCCATTTTCCGGATTCTTTTCGACGACCTATCATTCTCTTCTTCTTCTCTTCGTTTAATGGCCTGCTATCGCTTTTAAGCGATAATTCTGCCAATGTCAAGTAAGGAATTATTGTACGGTGACCTATCATTCTTATTGTTATGTAAACATAAATTAGTTCATTGGCAAATATCAGCAATTTTGACTTAAATTTTTTTTTAGTGGCTTTTGTGAATTACCACAATTTCACTAATGTCACTTTAGTAGAACGAAGAACAAGCCGTGGAAATTTTGTTCGGTTAAAATATTTTGCACTATTCTAAGTTCTGCAACTGAAACAAATAGGACAACACTGAACATGCACAAGACGTCAAACATAAATGAGCACATACTCGTACAAATTATATAGTATGTTCTATTTTATTTACATACATTTCAGAGACGTGTGTATATACATAATAAATGTCAAAGTACTATGTATATAGGCTCACACTATTGGAATATTCGACATAATACATAATTATACAGAAACTATACACTAATGTATAGCAAGTAACCGCAAAACCGAACCATAACCCACGAATATCAAACCGATTCCACTATTCATATTGTACCTAAATTGAAAATTAAATTATCCATACCAAGCTCTCTGAACTGTGACATTTCATTTATCTCATCCTATTATTTAAATCCAGAATCTTTTCGTTAGGGACTTACATTAGCACCTACTTAATAGAATTCTTTGGCCTTTCTATGGCAGTCAAGTGAGATCGTATCTTGGCAATGCAATTTAAGTTTTGAAGACAAAGCGCACTGACTTTTCGTCTCTTTGTTTTTAAATTCAATAAGGAGTTCATTATCGGGCGTTCTGTAAATGTAGGAATTAATTTGATGTTTAAGTTAATCTAAAACCTTAATAATTTTATTTTAGTTCAACATGGCACTGGCCACGCTAAGCAACGGCAGCAAACCTTAACGGAATGGTGTTTACTTGGAACACATGAAATTGTATTCCTCAACGCTATTGGCATATGCCAATGACGTTGGAAAGAATGTGATCTTTACGAAACTAGAGTTTCGTAACTAACTACAAACCGTTTTGACTTGTAATTTTATAATTCGGACAGCAAAGGAATGGAACAACTTGCCAGCGTCATTTTGACAAATATAATCAAGGAGTTTTGAAGGCTAGAGTAAACCGGTATCTTCTAGGCAAGCATGCTCCATCGTCGAACGCGTTGTCACTTACCATCAGGTGAATAAAATAAAATACTAAGCGGCACGACTTCGCTGCAACAGTTCAACTAGGCCATGTAGATAACATTGTTTTGCTAGATATTCTACGGTCAAACAGTAATGTGCAAACCATTGCTTAATAGTCGTGTTTGGGTTTTCAAGGTTATAATAAATAATTTACTACGCGTAGTTATACCACGCAATATTGAGGCTCTGTCATTGACAGAAAGTTACCCTATAATTTTCCACACATTCCCATTGCTGGATTCAAAACACGCCTGTTAAAATAATAGTAGGTGATTTTAAGTACCGCAATTTTTACGTTGTAGAATTCCGAGTGGCACTGCAACTATTATGAGCGGACATGACGCATAACTTCTCGTCGACTAGCTCATCGCGTCATTCGTTACATAAAACAATAACATCACAGAAAATTAAGTGAACGCAAATAAAAAATTGCCACCCAAAACAATTCTACTTATGTATAACGTTTGAGATACCGAAAACTCATTACAGCTATCCAGAATTTCGTTGTATAGCAAATGTGCTTAACGTACAAGTTTTGAAGCAAATCTGAAATTACGAGCGTAATAATGGGGCATTCGCTGGAAATGTCCATTCAAAGTCGTGCATGCGGTCACCGTATAAATTGTCTCTTGAAATTTCAGTAATTAAAGCTTAGTTTGTACTTATAAATAAAATTTAAATGTCGTCATTTTAAATGCACTTGTAGATAATTATACTGCATTATGTAGAAGTACCGACTTCGTTAATGTTACGACTAAAGCCGTTTCATTCATATGCCCTTTCTGTAACGGTATTGTTATACAAGGCAAGCCAGTTTGTACCTGAAGCATAAAAAGCTGAATAATTCCTGAAAATATATCTCCATACTGTTACAAATTTTTTTTTGCGTGGTAATTAGGTTCAGCTTCTTTTAATTAGGCTAGTGTTCCAATCATATTATAGTAAGGAGATAAACGAGTAGAGTGTATAGATGTATAGATGTTTGTTCGTTTTTCATGCAAAAACTACTGAAAATTTTAATGAAACTTAGAATGCAGATAGCTTAAACGCTGAATTAACACACAGGATACTTTTTATCGGCGGGTGAAATCACGGGGCGCAACTAGTAAAAAATATTTCTCTTTTACTGTTAAAGCAAAGGAATAAGTGAACACGCATAAACACTAATCTCCAATATCTCACTAAACTCACAGAAATTTGTTGTGAGATCAAATGCTAACAGGCTTAATATCATTCAATTAATCATATGTTTTTTTTTACTTTTTTGTTGTTTAACGTAAAATTCAAATAGAACCTAATTTCATACCAATAAATAAATAACTTACAAAGATCACATGACACAACTAACTAGGATTACCTGTAACTAGAGACCCAGGAACTATACTGAAAAAAAGTTCATTAAATGTAGGTAACTAAAATTTTGTCTACCAGTAACATAAAAAAGTGACTACATGAGTAATACCTAACCAAAAGCAGTTGTATCTCTTGTAAAATCGTTGGCTTATAAATTAAACCAGTTTTGTCAAATCAACTTAACTGTAGTTAGACTTTGCCAAATGTTGGTTATAAATTAAATTACCGAAACAGGTTAAATGTTTTTTTTTTGTATGAGGACCATCCCACAACACCCGAACACAGAACAATTTCGTACCATACCGCAAGCATCAGTGATTCCCTACCAAAACGTATCCAGAATTTTCAATCTGTCGTAAAGGCTACAGTATCAATCTATATAAACTGTCGATGGCTTCGACAATTTTATTTCGCGGCCAATGATTAAAATTTTATTTATGTTTTATGGTCCGGCGGGCATCAATCGGTATTATACACGGAAGGAGTGGAAACAGGCGCACATTAATAAAAACATTCGCAGCAGGATTTTAAATGAAAAAAATGCCAATGTCGAATAGGAAGATTTCAAAGGGAAATTGAAATTATCTTTTATGTTTTATCAAAGTAGAAAAAATTACAATAAAAAATTAATAATGTAAAAATTATGTTCACACGGTATATGGTTAATAAAATTGATTTTAATATATGAATATAGAAAAAATGGAGTAAGTGTTCTGTTTTTATACACCGTATCGCTTTTTTCATTAATTAGTAAGATTTATGAAATCTACTCAAAAAATTACAGCGAAGCAGAGAGAACATTTTCAATTAACGCTCAACAACACACTGAAATATTTATTAAAACTGTATCAATTTATTGCTTTAATTCCATACTTATTACTTTCCGTTATCATATTATTCGATTATGATCGCGTACGCTGGTTGCACTGTATCGCTTATTGTGTTTGGTGTAATTTACTTAATAAAAATGGGTGTTGAAAGTCAATGCCTATAAATTTTCAGACTTTCAGATCCTGATCAAGACTATTTTTACCAAGTTATAGGTAATAGTTTATTTTTTATCTCTATTTCTTTTTATTCTAAATTGTTTTAGACCGCCGTGTTTTATCTTTCGATACTTTCCATCCAAAGGTTGTCTGGAAGAGATCGCTATTAGCGATAAGACCGCCCATTGTTGCACTAGTACGTAAGATTTAATAATTCCTGTATTGTATGAATTTCGTTGGTGAGACAATAAAGAGTTATCTATCTATCTATCTATCTATCTACAATTTGACATTTCACAAAGCGCCATCTAGTCCCGAACTAAGCAAAGCTTGTACTATGGGAACCAGATAACTGATACAATACTTATATACTTTTTTGTTTATAAATACATACATAGAATATTAGTGTTATATGGGTAACACGCAGACACAGAACAAACATCGATGTTCATCACACAAATGTTTGTCCTGGGTGGAAATTGAACACACAACCTACAGTTCAGAAGGCAGGGATACTACTATCTGAGCTATCACGTCAGTCGAATGTCTACATTTGAAACGTTTTGATGTTTAAAGCAATGATTATACCTATACTATTAGGTTGAAAGAATGACATTTGAATTATTTTTATATCATTGCTTGAAATCTAACTTAAAACCAAAGACTACAAATCTACATTTATAATACTGGTTATTCATATTATATAATACTGGTCTGATAGCTCAGTTGGTAGTAGCCCTGCCTTCTGAACTGTAGGTTGTGGTTTCGATTCCCACACAGGTTATGAGATGAACATCGATATATGTTCTATGTCTGGGTGTTATATTGTATTCTATATATGTATTTACAAACAAAATGTAACTAAGTATTGTATCAGCTATCTGGTTCCCATAGTACAAGCTTTGCTTAGTTTGGGGTAAGGTAGCTTTGTGTAAAATGTCCACAAGTATCTATTTATTTATTATTATTATGTAGGTATATTCCGTTTCCCGTTTGAACCCATTCCGTCAAAGTCGGAATTCACATCTCCGAACCAAACCACAAAGGCACATTGAACTACAATGAATCTGGAAGCCTTGTTCCATCCAAACATTATGATGGTGCCGTCCGAACGATAAAGTTCTGTAGGCAGAAATACACGGTTTATGTTCGGCAAAACACAATTTTATTGCAATGTAACGAAGCAAAAAGTACACCAGTGAGTTGGATTATTTCCAGCCAGCTAGCCTCATTTGGAGTTGCACTTTATTTATTGCCAACTATGGCTTGCTGTGAATTGAATCCAAATAGCTGGAAAAATTCCTTGCGGAGTATTTCTGCTATACGGCCGTACCATAGACTTAGCTATAATTATATTCGTGGATAGGCGATTCGTAGAACAGAGAAATGTTTAGCTTATCAGGTTTTATTATTAAGTTGGATAGTTTTGGTCTTCGTGTGATATAAATAAGATCTTGTGATATAACAGACTATCAGTTTTGTGTTATATAATATTAAAAACCGTTTATGAGATAAATTTGCAATTTGATCAGAGTACAGATAAGACTAATTTGCCAATAAAAATAAAATAAACCGTTGTAACCAAAAAAAGTTGTCAATTTTGGCACAAAAACATAAATCGACATCAGATGCTCGCTTCAATTTTCACCCGAACGCCACTAGGCGCCAAACGAAAACAGTTTTTTCACCGAACCATCGAGTTATCAATAAAATCCACTATCAAATGTACGCACAAAATATTTCTGTCAAAGCAATTCCTCTAGTTTGCCGTTCTCCCCCCATAAAAAACATATTGGCTCCATGTTTTCTCGTACACATTCAGGTGAAAATATGCCACGGGAACCGGATCGTGAGTCGCTATTGAACCCTTTTTGACCCATATCAAAGGTTTGGTACAGTTTGACAGTAACATTATTAACACGTGGCATAAGGTACCCAACTACCCAAGCACGAGGCACCGGGATAATGTACCTTGTAATAACCCTTAAAATCTTTTTTCCTTGTTTCTTCTGACCTTTATCGTCGGTGGTTTTTCTAGGTCTACCTACCAACCAGCCTGCGTTGAACCGAGCCAAATATCATGAGTATGCCAGGTCAGTTGTTTCTAACTGAAATTAATTAAAATCTACGACGCCTATTACATTATTACTTTATATGAAATCCAAAGGACACCAATCAGTTCATAATTTCTTTTTTATGTTACCAAATGACATGACAAGCTAGTCGCTCGCCTGATGTTAAGCGACACGACTGCCCATATCAGTTGCAGTAACACTTGAAACTAAAGAATAGTTCGCGTGACACTGCACTGCGCACGCCATTCTTAGACATCAGCACAGTCTAGCAATAAGATTACTAGACTGTGAGATTAGGTCATAAATTCTCATTTGCCCAGTAATTTAACTAATACGTAATACGAAGTACTTATTCTACGATACTATTACCATTATAGGTATAAAGTTTTCACAAATTCAACCTGAAAAATTTCCAAGAAAGGATTCATTGTCCCAAACTACGAGTATCTTTCAGAACAAATTTATTCGCCACGTTTAACGCCGCAAATCTATTCTTTGGCACTGAGCAAGACCACCTAATGCAAGCAAATGCGTTTTACTATACTAATCAAAAAACGTAAGATATTATTCCTTTGGCGACGTCGTCGAACGTAAGAAAATTATCGGCAGAATCGAAGCCCGCGGTTGATGCAGCGGCCATTTGGCTGCCGGCCAACTTCTCCCGATCTTGTAATTTACTCATGTGGAATGAGATTAACACGACATCTGGACCTGTATTTAGTGAGTTTGCACTTTGCGGAATTAATGTTGGAATGAAAATATTTTAGAACCTTTTGTTCAATATGAGCAGCAAAATGAGAAGCACTACCCCTTAAAAAATTGTCTAGCCTAGTCTTAAAAAGGCGTATCAACATTAAGCAAGTAGTAGCGCTCTAGGTGACCACAGAAAGCGGTTTACAACTAAGCGCTACCCTATTTAGGAGAGCACGTTCTGGTTATTGTCGTAAGATAACCGTCGTTATAGCTACATCAGAAGCTTTGCAGCAGTTTTAAAATTCTGGTAGCAATACAGTAGAATTAATTATTTGTAGAATTTTTAAATTTCATGATAGTCCACGCAGCAAATAGAATGAATCAAAAATAAATAAAATTAATTAAAGTCATATAAATCAATCCTGTAAATTCATGAATAGGTGTCGATGTACAGAGAAAATATGAAAAGCTTAAATTACATCGTTGAATCCATCTAAAGACACATCTTTTAAATACTACTTATAAAACTGACAGCCTCTGTGGTGTGTTGGTTGAGAAGGTTGGCTTATAACCTGGATGGAGATGGCGGGTTCAATTCCCGCGACAGGACCAATATTTGTGCAAAGAAAAAAAATCGTAAGTACTTGTGTGTCTGGGTGTTGTGGAACCATGGTCCTTGTAGTTCCTGGGTTCCAGATACAGTCAATCCTAATTAGGGTTCACGATCTATGTGTGTGATTATTGGGCGTTCATTATTATTATTATAAAAAATATTCTCGTATTCCATGTCTTTGTCCAAGTGTTTGTCTTTTGAATAAAGCTAAAATTCAAAAATACGAGTAAGTGTAGGAAGGTAAACTCATCTACATTACTTTATAATCCGTAGAGTATCGCGCGGGTAGTTTCACATTTAACAAAATAGCGCTGTCGCACGATTACAAGATGAATTCATTCATGACAAGTACGAGTACCTAATTTCCTTGCAGCGGAAGTTTGAATTCTTGGTAATATAGTCCCCGTCCCCTTTTCCATTCGGAAGCTTTAATTTTACTGAGGTCCTTAGCAGTTTATATAGATTTTATGTGAACAGCTTCAGCTGGGAATAACCTTGTTAGCGTCTTTCTCCTATCCCTTGGATAAAACCTCTACTATCTTGTGATTTAAAGGTTTACCTGCGATAGTTTTAATTTATATAGTTCACATTAGTGTGTGTGTGTAGTGCGTAGTTGCTTTTCACTGTGCAGTTTATATTGAAAAAGTGCTACAAAATGTCAAAAATTGACTACAAGGAGTTGCTGAAAGTTGTACAAAGTGCAGTGGCACCCCTCGAAAATAAAATTATATCGCTACAGGCTGAAATTGTCGCTTTACGAACTGAAATACGTAATCAAAAAACCGATACGTCTGAGGTAAGAGCGAGACAGATAACGGGAATTCCCACGCAAACGAATGAAACAAAAGTACTGACCGTGAGCGCTACGAAACCAATAGCTTCGTATGCAAACGCTACGTCATCTGACGCAAGAGAAATGCGACGAATCCGACGAGAGCAAGCGTCAGCTGCCCAATCCTCGAACACACGCACACATAAAAACACTCGAGTGTCACTACCATCAGCTGTTGATGCGTCAGAGCCAAACTGTGAGATGAACAGTACACCTACCCTAAAATCACAAATAATTCGGCAAACCTCGACAAAAACTCCGCCAGGTGGAGCGCTTCGAGTTAAGAATGCACAAAGTAAACAAACAACTACCTCACCAAAAAAAGACATCGAACATATGACTGACAAATCTGTAACCGCAACAAATAATAAAATGACTATTGAGACTAGTGTTAAAAAAGATGCGTTACCAAACAATAACTGGCAAGCCGTAAACAAGAGGCGATCTAAGAGGAACAGTAGTGCGATTATTGGAACTGCGACTAGTACGAACGTTAAGGGTATAGAAATGCATAAGTTCCTGCATGCATGTTACTTTAAGACGTCTACGACCACACAGGAAATATCAGAACATCTACAACATATCTGCCCAAGCGTGGGCTTCATAGTCGAGCAGATTCCGTCTAAGCGCGACACATATAACTCTTATAAAATAGGAATACCTGTGTCTGTGTATGATATGTTCCTCAGTACCACTGTATGGCCGGCGAACATCTGCATCACTCAGTGGCAGCCCTTTCTGCGGGCGAAAGCCTCGAAGAACGCCACTTGATTTTCAAAAAACTTCCATAGCAACACCTACCACTTGCACTAACAAGTGCAAGGTTGGCAAAAACACTCACTTCACTATCATAAACACTCTTAACCTAAATATAAATAGGCTCCAAAACAAAACTGCTAAACTGGAATGTGAGCTACAAGTAACAAAAAATATAGATTTTATGTGCCTAACTGAACACTGGCTATTGGACAATGATATTGAAAGTATAAGCATTGTAAATTACAGGTTAAGTGCACACTTTAGCCGATCATACCGTAATGGCGGCGGAGTTTGTATTTATACAAAAAAAACGCTATTGACGATTGAGCGCAGCGATATTACTGACCTCTCAGTCGAGTCACAATTCGAAGTTTGTGCAGTTGAATGTGTAAGTTTGGGCGTGATTGTGGTATGTTTGTATCGACCTCCCTCATCTGATTTACCATTATTCTTTTCTAAGCTCTCACAGTTACTGCAAACATTACAACATCTCAACCTTAAAGTGTTAATTGTTGGTGACATGAACATAGACCTTCTTATAACATCCAAGCATACTAAAGAGTTAAACGACACCTTAAAACAAGCGGGATTAAAATCAATAGTTAAACTGCCCACACGAATAACTCCAACGACACAAACATGCCTCGATCATGCCTACACCAACTTTAATAAAAGTGATTGTTTAGATATTAAGGTAACCGATATGAACATATCTGACCATTGTGCAATATTATTGACTATGAAAATACAGAATGAACTAATTGTAAATCCTGTAGTTTCTAAACGTTTATTCTCCGATATAAAAATAAATAACTTTATTGAAAGTCTTACGCTATATGACTGGGACAAAACGTTTTCAAGATCATCATGCCCTAACCTAACGTTAGAACATATTTTTAATGTTATTAAACATTACTTTGACGTACACTTTCCTGTAAAAAAATATCCTGCACGGAACAACATCAAAATGTGGATCAATGAGCGTGCGCTTGGCCTGCGCACCTGCATTCATAAAACAAAACAAGCTCTTATCTCTAGTATAGGCGTAAACACCGATATGCTAATACAAAAACTAAATAAAACTGAGAACGACTTCTCCCTTGAGCTAAAACTGTCCCGTAAAAACTACATAAACGAAATCATAGCTGAATCTGAAAATGTTAGTCGTGGCGTTTGGCGAGCGGTGGCATCGGAAACTTGCCGGAAAGTTAAATCCAGTGCACTCGATGTCCTTATCAGCAGGTCGGGCGGTGCTTGCGATTGTCAGCGGACGGCAACAGTAGCCGAGAACTTAAACCGGTTCTATGTTGACGCTAACAAGAACGCGAGTACAAGCCCTTGCCTAATTAAAGCGTTACAATATCTGAATAATTTTATGCCAAGACGTGAAGCTACCTTTGAATGTGAATTGTTTTCAATTCGAGACCTAACAAAAATAGTTAACAATATAAAGCGGAAAGACTCAAAAGATATTAATGATATGTCAACACGCGTCTTAGACTACTTGCCTAGGTTTATTCTTGACTTCATTTGCGATTATTTTAATCGTTGTTTACAAATAGGGCTGTTTCCAGATGCGCTAAAGAAGGTCAAAGTGCAACCTATTTATAAAGGAAAGGGAGCCATGGAAGCATTAAAAAATTATCGCCCTATCTCTCTGATACCAATTATGGCAAAGGTTTTGGAAAAACTTATGAGTAATAAATTAATCTCATATTTTAACTCAAATGTATTATTAAATAAACAGCAATATGCTTACCAGCCGGGGAGGTCAACTGTTGATGCAACACGGGAACTAATTTTTAAGGTGATGAACAACCTTGAGTGCCGCCGGCAGACTGCAGCCATCTTCTGCGATCTGTCGCGGGCATTTGAGTTAGTCAACCACACACTGTTGCTAAAAAAAGTTGAACACTACGGAGTCAATGGCCCGTTCTATGACATGGTGACTTCTTTTCTTAAGGATAGGATGCAGCTGACATCGGTGCACGGCGTCCGGTCTGACCTAGAGTTGATAGGGGATAACGCGGTGCCACAGGGATCAATAATGGGCAACTACTTGTTTTTGATTCTTATGAACGATATTACCGCCTGTTCGTCAGATGCTGATTTTGTGCTGTTCGCCGATGACAGCTGTGTAATTGTGTCCGCGGATGACCACCATAACCTACAAATAAAAATCAGTAGGGTCATGAACGACCTTGCACAGTGGTTTTCCGCTAACGGAATGGCACTCAATGTTGATAAAACTAACCTAATGCATTTTAGGCTAGGGGGAGATAAGACTAAACGTCTTAATGTCACATGCAACGGGCTAAATGTTCCCCAAGTAAGCCACGTAAAGTACCTAGGCTTTGTTGTGGATGAAGGACTGACGTGGACCCCCCACATTGAGCTGACCTGTAGCCGACTGTCGTCTGCTTGCTTTGCACTGTCGCGCTTGAGTGGCACCCTCCATCTCGACAACATAAAAAAAGCATATTTCGGATACTTCCATTCCATTATGCTCTATGGAGTTGAGTTTTGGGGACTAGCTGCCGAGCGTGATCGAATATTTAGAACACAGAAGCGTGCAGTTCGAATTCTCTGTGGAGTGAAATGGGACCACCCCGCGAAGGAGCTGTTCAAGTATTTGAAAATCCTCACCTTACCTTGTCAATTTATATTGCAAGCTGCTACTTATGTTAGAAATAATCTGAAACGGTTCCCTACGTGGGCCGACTCTCATAGCCACTTGACGAGACATCGGCATCATCTCAAGCTGCCTTCCGTCCGACTCACTAAGTCACAGAGGCGGGTGGACTACATCGGCCTGAAGTTGTACAACACGCTTCCCGATAGTATCACGAGTGCTCCGAGCTTGAGCTCGTTTCACGCCAACTTGAAGACGCTGCTGCTCGCCAAAGCATATTACAGTGTAGACGAGTATTTTGCTGATAAAGTAAAACATTGAACCACATTTTTATTGGTGATGTGCATTTATTATATTAACATATTATATACCAAATAACTATAATAAATATAATAAAAATAATTATTGTTATATAATAGCTAAAATTTAAATAATAAAGACATTGATGTATCTAGATAATGACAATTGACATGTAAGATATTTCTTATAAATAAATGAATTGAATTGAATTGAATATGTCGCATTTTACTGGCCCGATAACTCAGTTGGTAGTAGCCCTGCCTTCTGAATACTGCAGGTTGTGGCCTCTATTTAATTTCCAACTAAAACAAACATTTGTGTGATGAACATATGTGTTTGTTCTGTTTCTGGGTATTATTTGTATTCCATGTATGTATTTTTTTAAAAACGTATTGTATCAGTTACCTGGTTCCCTTAGTACAAGCTTTGCTTAGTTTGGGGCTAGATGGGACTGTGTGAAATGTCCACCACTATTTATTTATTTATTATTTATAAGGTGAAATCTCAAAATTTTACCGAAGAGTTTTAGGATTGAAAATGTTAAGTTTTAATAGGGTTCCGTACCCTAATCTGTTTGTCTGCTGATTTTAATGTTAATGCTATTTTTTCATGAAGAAGAGGTTTAACTTATTTATTTTGCATCCCTCAATCTAATTGGATATAGTAATAAAAATAATTTTATTTTTTATAAAAACTGTTGCTGTCGACGACTAGGTGTTTCCATGGTAGAAAATAACAAAGTGCAAGATATCAATGAAGTGGGTAACGTGGTGAAAAACTAAATAAAAATTAAATATTTTACATTAAAAACTGAACCGAAATACTCATTTTGTCAAACTAATTTTCTTAAGACAACTTTTAAAACAGACTAAAAAGAGGCCATAAATTTTAACCTCTGTATCGCTTACAGAAACTTTCAGATTAACAAATCATAAATCTAAACAAACAGTAGGTACTTATTCATTTAACATGATACACTTTATAATAGTGAAAGTAATTGTGTATGTTGCATGTGAAAACGATACCATGCAATATATTCACGTATGAATAAGTAATTGGAGGCTTTTAAATCACTCCATTAACCTACAGAACTTAGTGAACAGTAACTACCTACCTAATTCCCCTGAATAGTTGCGAGAACTCATCATTAAGGATTTACCGAGTTCTCGAAGATCGGAAACTTAACGAATGTTCACGTATGGGAGAGTGGAATACTCACTGATTTCTGTTTAACTTAGTATTGGTATCTTCCTTAAGTAGCAGGTAAGTTTTATGTGAAAGGTGCTTTTGTTACTTCGGAGTTTGAGAGAACGTTCTAGAAATAAAAATGTGTATGTAACCAACCGCAGTTATATAATAGATAAAATGCTCGGGTACTTATAGTTATGGTCAGGTTTCGACTTAAATTATTTCGTTACTATTATATACGTTAGCATTAAATTTTAATAATAATCCAACTTAAACATCTTCATCTCAACTGTAGTGTTAATAATATATTATATTGCCCAGCCAAGTGATTATGGAACTTGATTCCAATAGATAAAAACAGAAATATGTAAGGATTTGACAGTGTCATTACGTCATTTATTTATGTATACATACTAACACTAACTATGGTGTAGATTCTGTGTTGCATTCTCTAAAACTAAAGTAAACTCGAAGTATGGCGGTACTCTTCTGATAAAGGGGAAATGAAAAAGACGGAAATATGTTAATTTCGTTTAGCTTTAGAGTATGCGACACAGAATCGACACCTATGTATACCTATTATATGTTACCTATTATGGAAATTTTGAAAATAGGAATAAAAATTTCTCTTGTTGCAATGCAATCTAAGTTTCTTGAGCACCCCCTGCATATAGATAACTACGTACACATAAATATAAAACTACCGTCAGTAAGCAATTTTAAGTAAGCATTTTCGTCAGTCTTTGTTTTTTTTTTTAAGGAATGACGTGACGAGAGTAGTTCACCTGATGTTAAACGACACAGCTGCCCATATCAGCTGCATTGTCACTTGGAACTCTAAAGTATAGAGGTTCGCGTGACACTGCACTGCGCACGTCATCCAGAGACATCAGCACAATCTAGTAATAAGATTACTAAGCTGTGAGATCAGATCATAAAGTCTCATTTGCCCAGTAATTTTACTAGCTACAGTGCCCTTCAAACCGGAACATAGCAGTGTTATATTGGTTTATGTATGTATTTACAAAAAGTATCTAAGTATTGTATCAGTTATTTGGTCTCCATAGTACAAAGTTTGCTTAATTTGGGACTAGATGACACTGTGTGAAATGTCCATACATATTTATCATTATTATTTATTAATCTATGACTCTTATACTATTTCATAAACATGTACAATACGCAATACGACAGACGCAGTATTTATAGTGGCTGGAAATGTTTGAATCGCTTATCATTTCTGCGCCATTGAATGCGCCCGGTCTTGGCTCATATCATAATAAGAACTCATTCCTCGATGTAAAAAGAATTGATTGTCAAGTTAGTGATGTATCGCCGTGAATGGTATCACGACTAGGGTTCTCGATGTTTTAGCTTTTTGACTTCATTTCGTTATCGATGCAGGACATCATTAAAGTCTTTTATTCGAAAACTGACCGCTTTTTGTTATTCATGAGCCCGCAGCGATACGGTACCCTAAGATAATTCAGTGTTCAATTTATAAAATGCCGGTTTTTAGTCGTTGAGATGTTGTAAATCTTAATGAATATTCTGCTATAAATTAGATAGGCTTTATTGAATAAATAACAAGGATAAACTCAATCTAAAATAAACATTACTTTTAAAGTTACTCCGACTAGGTTTTAGCTTTTTTTATGCATGAATAGCTAGTGTTTGTCTGCAACTCACCAAACTTCCAGAAAAAGGGCATCAATTATGTCCAAAATCGGCTTTGGAGTAATTTTGACAGTAAATTGACATGAGTTTACGAAAATGAATAATACTAACGATAATTTTATCGTTAGTATTATTCATTTACGTAAACTCATATATATTTTAACTTTTTTACTCATGTATATTTTATTTTAGTTTTAGTAAATACTAACATGTACATTGTATAAAATAAAATATACATATACATGTAGTATAAGTATTTATAATAATTATATTGACAAAAAACGGGTTTGTCAAAAGGGGTATAAAACTTGTACACTTCTCTCTTCTATAACAACGTATGATGTTTGTCGAAGGCCATAAAAGTATTTCTATAATTTTCAATTTTCTTTTGTCACAGCGATTTTCACGGTCCAATACTTTCGTAAGACTTAAGAACTGGCACAGATATATGTATTGTATTACAATTCACTTTCTTTGACGTCGTTGATCGCATTTCTTATTAATTTAATTTATAATAATAATAATAGTAATCTAGCTTAGGGGGGGGGGGGGCGAAAACTTTGATTGCAATGCAACAGAACTGTGTATTCAAACTGTCAAATCTATACAATTTTGTGTTTTATCGGTTGCAATCGAGTTACGTGATCGCCTAGAAGGTCAGCTCATAACCCGGAGGCGGCGCGTTCAATTCCCGCAGCGGTACAAGGTGGTAAAACTAAAAAACTAAACTAAAAAAAGGTGCAAATACTTGTTCTGAGTCTGGGTGTTATGGGACCATGGTCTTCGTAGTTTCTGGGTCCCTAGACACAGGGAACCCAACTTAAGGTCCAGGATCTATGTATGTGACCGTTGGGCGTTATTATTATTATTAATATTGTTGAATTCAGGGATACTAACGAACCGCAATTGAATTTTATATTTAAGAAGAATATAGATATATACATGATAGCAATTTTAATTTAACAAAGAATACTTGAGTAGTACAAATTTTAGATACTTATTTAGTTATTTAAATTCAAACACTTTTTCTTCTACTTTCAGGTATAATCAACTTAGACTTGGGTTCTCAAGGCTAAGTTAAATTACATAGAGTTTACTACCCGGTACGAGAGCTTCTACTAATTGAGGATTACTCTTTGGGCATAAAAAGTAAATGACCAACTTTTACTGCCATTTACGTGATAAACAAAATCATTAACGATATGTCGTGGCAAAAATAAAAATATAGATATTTTATTATGGAATAAAATATATAATAATGGAATAGTATGGAATGGATTGAAATATAATGGAATAGAATGGGGTGAAATGGAATGGAATGGAGTGAAATAGAATAGAATGTAATGAAATAGAACAATCATAAATGTAATTTAATCGCTTACTTGTTCTTTCCATGTCTTTTTCGTAATTGCCAAAACTGAGGTCAAATTTTAATCCCATTTCTATGACAGTAACTTTCTTTAGGCAAATCATATTTGGATTAGGATTAATACTTAGGTTTACGGTTTGAATTCCCCTTGTTTCATTAATCTTATATTTTCGATTTTATCTATCACTGGATTTTAACTCAGAAAAATCTTTTTACTGCATGCACATCAAATAAGCTGAGATTTTAACGGGTTAAGCTCAAAATTAAGTTCTAGGCTAGAGAGTCAGTACCTAATAAAACTCTAATCTATTTAAAATCAACTTCAATATAAGACGATAAAAACTGTAATATGCAACAAACGTATACTAAATTAGTCATCTAGATTTACGTAATGAACGCCTAGTTTCACTCCTGTGTCGTTTCAATTTATCTAATGAAGCTCACCGACGCCAACTGCAATCTGGCCGACTGAATTTATTCACACCAAAAAAATTGAGCTCCAGGCCCAGTTTCCACGAGAAAAAAGTATTTAATTGCTCCCAAGGAGCGAAGAGAATGGTGAAAATTCGGGTAGCGAATTTATAGGAGCTATTTGGATGCAAATGATGAGCTCCGCGGCTGCGCCAGTCACGGCGTAACCCCAAAAGAATAAGTGAGAAGCGTCTTACGAGAAAAAAGATCGTGAAATACTTGCGATACTTTTCACTATTTATTCACGGCTTGACTCCCAGTTCTGAGTAATAGAATAATGTGGTACGGTTTTGATTTATCTCGAACTCTAGGTAGAGTTTAATGTATTATTCATTTTGTTCGCTCGCTGAAGGTCATTGGACAACGCTGTAGTGTGTCGTTACGAAAGCTGTTCATTTTTCTTTTGTTACTGTTCGCAGCTTTTTATGGTAATGTAGGTGGCGTAACTGTAGGTTACAATGCTGCTGTTCCATTTGCATATCGTGCGGAAATTTCCTGTTTTACTCTTTTTATTTACAAACCACTGCAAACATATATTCAATTCGAAAATATATTTTTGATAATATCTTGCAATGGTGGTATTCTAATCGTGCTTAGCGTATTGTATATACTCAGCTCCGATTGAGACACATAGAAGAAACCAACAATTTTAGACTCTGCTACAACTGCTCAACATCTAATTTTTAACAATATCAAGCCGCGAAATCATCATAAAAAAGGAAGAAGAGATGGAAGACGAGCTCTCTTTATATTTGGTGGTTGGATGTGATTATCGCAACGGTATAGTAAAGGCAAAGGCACGATGACTGAGAAACCGCCAGAAGAAACTTTTAGCTCTTAAAATGTCTTCCAACCGTGTGCCGTGCCAGACGATAAATAGGTATCGTCGGCAAAATGCACTACAGCTCTGCCTTTTGTTTGGCAAAGTTGTGGTAAACAAGTTCGACATTCAATCTTTTGTGGGATACTTTGAAAGTTCTGGAAAGAAGGCCGGAGCTTTGTAAGTGACGGGGTTGCATGGAAGACCGCACTTCCGTCGCAGCACACTATTATTGTAGTAAGGCTTTGTATCCATTTCTATTTAAGTGGTGTTTGTTAAAAAGAATATTAGAAATTGTAATTGAAAAAATACTGTACATCTAAATATCATCCTTACTCACTGAATCTGCACTGATTGAATCACAAAATTTTATCAAGGTTTTCATTCCACTCCCTAACTGCCGCTTTTCAATAAACGTCGCTTTTTTACTGTTACTTTTTTTCTGGTATTATGTTAAGTAGATATATACACATTTGAGGGTTTGATGTCATCGTGTTTTTGTTCTTTCAATTCTCAAATATAAGCACACGTGTAGGTATTTTGCTTTTCTCATCAAATCAGTGACATATTCACGCACCCCTCAAACTAATAGACAGAAAATAAGACTGACCAAGAGATACGGACAGACAGACAGACAAGATAGATATAATTTATTGTGCCTGAATCAATTTAAGTTAGTTATTCAGTCACCCTTACCATTGTTATATCGTGTTTTCTTCATCTACGCGACAACAATGAAGATGGACAATTTATTTTTATAAAACCTGAACACAATAGATGTATAGAAAAGTTTAGTTTTTAGTTTACAAGTGGTTAATTTAATCCAGAAAATGAACGTTGGTTGGAAGAAACATTTCGAATCCCAGTCTTCGTACACAAACAGTGCGCGCTATAAATTAAAAGCCTAATTGACTGGCCTGGTAGCTCAGTTGGTAGTAGTTTCTGTAGTAGTCGTTCTGAACTATTTAGGTTGTGAGTTCGATACCCACCCAGGACAAACATTTATGTGATAAACATAGGTTTTTATTCTGTGTCTGGATCTTATATTGTATGTATTTATAAACAAAATTTATATAAGTATTGTATTAGTTATTTGGTTTCCATAGAACAAGGTATGCTTAGTTTAGGGCTAGGTGGCGCTGTGGAAAATGTCTATACATATCGTCTCAGCGCAATTTCAATATTGAATTTTATAGAACATTAAAGAACCAATTAAAATTCTACATACTGTATATTTATTAATGCCTAACGTCCAAAAATCACGAAGAAAATAACTTGACCGGTATCTGCATGACCCGTATCTGGATATTTTAAGACTTTGATAAGTTTGAGATCTGACCTATGGTGTTGGTGAAACATCATTAGATATCAGAGTTTCAATTTACGAAAACACATATTTATATAATGGACGATTTTCTCATTTAATGGATACATTTAAAAGATTTTTAATTTCTTGATTAAATTACAAATTAATTAATTGCCCCATCACCTATAAATCCTCATATCGGAAATTCATAACTAGACCCTCAATTTCTAAATCAGCCAATTTAAGATAACTCACACTCTAATATATCAGTTTTAGAGCCTTAATTTACCTTCGGTTCAGAGCCTTTAGATTGTTTACTACAACGGATTAATTGCCAACCAAAATAATTAGGGTTCGTGGTCGGAAGGCGACGGTGAAGCAACGTTCTGACGTTTACGAGCACCGCAACATACACAAAATACATAGATAAGAACAACCACAAATATGTGTTATTAAATAGCAGTGCTATGTAAAGTATCGGGTAATAATACACTAGAGTATATGGTGGTATACGGTGATTATTAGTTTATATTATACATCGTACATTCATTAAAACAATCTGTACGAAAACATTTTACGGCATTATGTGAAGTTTTCCAGTGTACGCTGTAAGAGCCGGCTAAGGGAACATCCAGGTAGTGTGTAGCAGCATTATCCTCGGTACATCTAAATCTTCTGCGATCACAAAGACACCTGCAATTGCCTGCCAAGCATGGCGATTATGGCAAATCCCCCCTTATGATAAGCGTACTAAGTGACGTGAGGAAGTCTTATATTCAGCAGTGGACATCTGTTGGTTGGTGATGTGATACGAAAACAGAACTTTTTAAAAAACTCTGAATAACATGCCCCGAAAGCCGATCAAGGGCACGATGACAGCAGTTGTTAAGCCATGCATGTACAATGTAGCTACTATACGAGAAGGACAGAGATCTTATTTAGTTTTAAAGTTTTTTTTTTTTATGTTAAGGGCTGACGTGACGAGCTAACCGTTCGCCTGATGTTAAGCGACACGGCTGCCCATATCAGTTGCAGTGTCACTCGAAACTCTAAAGTATAGAGTTTCGCGTGACACTGCACTGCGCACGTCATCCTGAGACATCAACACAATCTAGTAACAAGATTACTAGACTGTGAGATCAGGTCATAAAGTCTCATTTGCCCAGTAATTTCACTAGCTACAGTGCCCTTCAAACCGGAACACAGTAGTGCTTGCGCACTACTGCTTGGCGGCAGAATAACTGGCAAAACGGTGGTACCTACCTAGACGAACTTTGCAGAAAAGTCCTACCACCTAGTAAGTAGTAATGTGTAATGGCATTGAAATAGAGTATATTTTACAACTAGGACTAACTAAACAAGAACAGCAGAGTGAGAGCTTCAAGCCAGATGGAGCACTATTGGCCATCGTACAGATATAAGACATGACACGTTAAAAGGTTGAGCGGTCCGTTCCTTCCGGCACTCTCGCCAGGAGATGGGCTATTCATCGCGGTATCGACGTTGCTCTTACAAACTTTATTTTGTTTGTATAAAACGGCTTTTAAAACTGTGGCTATCAATTAATTGTACGCTGCCTTTTTCGGTACTATTTTATATGTTTTGGCACATACAACAAAAAATATAACCAAATACGAGAACCAGAAAAAAATATTTATATACTCAATTATATCCCAATACATAAGTATACAGTATGATTAACAAAACGGTAATTAGAATAACTAGTAGGTAAATTATGGTATCGATTTGAATCTTAAATCACACTAATATTATAAAGGCGAAAGTTTGTATGTGTGTTTGTGTGTATATTTGTTTGTCCTTCACGCTCAATCAGCTGAATAGATTTGGATGAAATTTGGTACTAAGATTGGCACTGGATTAACATATAGGCTACATTTTATCCCGGAAAAGTGACATTTTCCCGTGGGATGAGCGAATAATTTAAAAAAAATTATCCGCGGGTGAAACCGCAGGGCGCAACTAGTACAAAATAATTATTCAATCTTCAAAACAAGATATTATACGGTGTTAATTAATTGGTTAATTTGTTTTAGTACAATTTAATTAGTTTTCTTTTAAACATTTTGACCCTGAAGAAGGTTCGCGTTTTGCAAGTAATTGAATATAAATATTTGTGAGTGTGATTCGTTTGTATTAACATATCTATAGAAAGTCAAACAAACGTAAAATAAAATATTGCAGTGAACATTAAACGAAAACAATTAAAAATTAGCGAAAATATTTTCTTTGAAACAACTGGAAAACCTACTACCTACAATGTACTTTCCCGTATAATTGCTAGCTATCGCTTACCTTTTACTTATCTCGTCGATTATTTAAACTAGGAGCTGGAATTCTCCGTCGCTAGTCGATGTAATAAATTTAATAGCAAAATAAACGACGTCATTAACTTATCTGAAATATTGTCGGTTGAATAACTCAACGGTTTAAACCAAAAATATTTAGGTTTAAACGGGACGTGCCCTCTCCCAGATTTGAAAAAATTGAATGGATTCATTTATCAATATGGCATGATTTATGATTGAGAACTCTTTCAGTAAATACAAATGAGAGGGAAGTAAGGACGTTGGGTCACTGCCAAAGTGTAGCCTGATTAATGAATTTTGAGGCACACGGGAATGTTTCGCGAAAAATAAATTTCCAAAAGTTGTCCGCTCTCGACAGGACCTCGGTGATTCGCGTAGGGTCGGATGTTTCCTTTTATTGCTGTTAAAATTTGTAGTGTCCCTTTCTCGACCCTTGTTTTATTAGCATTATTTTTCAATTGTCGATTGTATCTGTTCTTTGTACGAGTAAAATAGTTGAATTAATAATAATAATAATAATATGTGTGGACATCTCACACAACGCCATCTAGCCCCAAACTAAGCAAAGCTTGTGCTATGGGAACCAGATAACTGATACAATACTTAGATACTTTTTTGTTTATAAATACATACATAGAATACAATATGACACCCAGACACAAAACGAACACCTATGTTCATCACACAAATGTTTGTCCTGGGTGGGAATCGAACCCACAGCCTACATTTCAGAAGGCAGGATCACTACCAACTGAGCTATCGGGCCAATATTTATTAATTGAGGAGTAGTTGCTCTGTAGAAGTAAAAAAGTTGAATTAGTTTTAGTATTAGAGCCAAACTAGGTGCAACGTTGAAAAAAAAACTGCTGTCGAATTCTCTCTGTGAAAACACACAGCTTGCTTTAGAGAGGGTTGTTACATGAAAAGTTGAACAAGTTGCAGGCAGCCGAGCGTTTCAGTTTCGTAACTCTAATTCTATCAGGGAGGTCGTTTCCAGTTTTTGCAACTACGCAGAGTTACCAACACTCGTTCAGTCTATACGTTGTCTGTGAATACACTATTGGGAATCGAGGTGCTTTTTAGATTTTTTTATATGATAATATGATATTTACATAAAAATCCTAAAACTAATTTCTAAAAGTATTTATTACATTATACAACATGATATTAAACTAGAACTAAAAATAAAACTGTAGATAATTTTAAATTAAATTAAATAGATAAAAACTAAACTTTCAAAAACTTTACTTCTTTTATATACAAGTATTTACTAACAAGTAAAGAGACTAGACCAAAACTGTGATCAAGTTAAAAAAAATGTTATTTTGTAGGTCGTTGATATTACGAGGTGAAACAATACCATCAATTCTTGTTACGTTATATATCCAATATCTATAAAACTAGAAACAAAACTCTTTTATGTTTTTCCTTCACACGAATTTTGGGTTGAGCAGTTTTTCATCAGTATATAGAAAAATATCGAAACACATGAGCTGTAAGTACAGATAACGTGTTAGGAAGTACCTACATCGCCCTTACAGAGTCGGGTAGCGTATATCGCCTGCGGGCTACCCCGTCCAATATAAATCATCTGCGTTCTATAACTTTGTTGTTGGTAACCCGTAATTTGAGACGTGTATGGTATGTAGTCGAAGTTTAGAAGCAAATGTAACTAGTTAATAACAACTTCTCTGAATTTATCATACCTAGATTATAATATGCGCTATTATTGTCTTTTAACAATTATGTAGTGCCTCGTATTGAGTAAAATTTCATCGCGTGTATTCAAAACATACGTTCGTAAATATATTTTCTGAAGTGTGCTTGCAAATCCATCGAAATCAACAAATACTCGGAATATCGATTGTATGTCACGTCAAAGATTGGTTTCTGAGCTCGCTGTTTACTTAGGGGCGAGTAGTATGTCGTGGAAACTTCCATCGCCGTCACATAAGTCAGAGGTAAATGTAAACTCCTAAATATCTCAACGCAAACATTCGAATTCCAACCATTTGGAAATACGGCCGAAGGAAATTCAAAGATGGAGCGGATTGGGGATTTGCGGCTAGCACGGGATCGATAGGTGGTTCAGGTTCACATATACGCGTTGTGAAAAAACTTACATATTATACAGAAAGCCTTGATGATAAAAATTTGGAATATTTCAGTTTGAAAAATGAATATAAAAGAATTATCAGGCAATGCTTATTTTCTTTTTTTCCTCGGCTACATCGTCGTACTACTTATAGTACGACGATGATATTATTCGTTTAACCATATTGCATCTTAATGCAATATGGTTAAACGAAAAAAAAAATGATAAATCCAGCATACGATGAATGTGTGATAGATTAATTAATATCATTGCGAAAGCGAAATAAGTTTTTAAGAGATGTATAGCTTAATGATATATCCAGATGTAGCCTACCACGACTTGACTTCATTCAAACTCATTAATCTGCTTACAAAAATAGCTATCAGATTTTTTTTAAACACAGATATTTTCACTCTGACTTGCATCATTGCGCATTTACATACCAACTCTACCAACATCTATGCACTTTGGTATATGATTGACATACCCCCCAACATTAATGCACTCTCACTCATATACCCCTTCACATTCGCATCTATGCTACTGCATTTAAATACTTGACATACCGACTTTCACCTATTTCGACACTCATCCAAAAAAAAATCGCATTTGCATACATATACCAGCATCCATGCTTTAGTAGATGACTCACATACCCCCAACACCCATGTACTCTCACTGATATACCCTACACATTCGCAATGCTACCGCATTTAAATACCTGACTACTGGTCTGCTCGTGGTGTACACGCAAATACGCAAATAGAAATAAAGTAACTGATGTTCCTTAAATAAGTTCCTTATATTTATATATTGTGACCCAGGAGTCCGTGGTAATGCAGCATAAAAAAACCTACCAACTTCGACACTCATTCGAAAAATTTCATATTTGGAATATTAGAAAGACAAAGAAAGTGTTTTAGTGTTTCGCTTCCTTTCGCTTGATCCTAACTACAACTCTGTCCAGAAGTTTTATCGTCAGCGAGTTACCGATCCGCAGCAGCGTAAAATTGCGATCGTCGACAGCAGTCACGCCTGCAATCCTTCACGCACGGGCTCTAGCGCACTATGATATAATCTACTGAGCTGAAGTTTTATTGCAGGAAGCTGTGATCGATTTTATGAGGCTATTTTATCATTTCTTATACAGATTGAACTCAGAAAGCTATGAAGTCAGTCACAGTAAAATTTGATATTTTAAATGGTATTTATTCTTATTTTTAAAAAATCGCAATTAAGAATATGTAATATTCTAATGTCACACACAATCATCATTTAATGAAAAATTCATTCTTTAAAAACAGATTTTGAATGTTAGTTTCAAATTCTTGTGCAGATTTGAAAAATAATGTATTTTCTGTTATTTCAATTGTTTTATTTTTACCTCCTTCGCAGTTGCTGTTATAATTTCGAGAAGAGTGACTAGGTACTTACTAGTATGCTACTGCTTTGATTGCAACGTCACTTTCCATCAAATAAAAGCGTGATAACATTTACGCATCAATATTGCTTTGCCTCAACCTCAACGTAAATACTAAATTGAATCATAAAAACCTGTACAAGCCTAAGCCAATCTATGTTTATAGCACACCTAAGAGTGTGCTTGAAATAAAAACTTAAATCATTTCCTGCATTTAAATCACTTATCATCTTGTTGGTCCTGTAAATTGAGTTAACGGAACCTGTCAATTTATTTATTGGTACTTATTATAATGTAAAATATTTAAATTGACGATCTCTGAATATAAAAGACGCTCCGATTGGTAGAAATGATTACTTTTCTCCTTGGGGGTCCAACGAGTGGCTAGTACGTGACGACGGAAAATTGTAAAATTATTATTCTAAGCGTCAACGCGTTGAACAACCCATCTGGAATTATGAAAACTGTATCTAGGTATGTATGTGTATTGTCAAAAATAGACAAAAATATTATAGTGTTAAGTATTATATACATTTATATGTCGCCAGGGCAGCGATGTATGGTTGACTTTTTTTGTGTTTTGGCTCCACACTTTTGTGTATTTAGCCAGTGTCAAGTAATTGATAATTTAGCAAGTTAATATAATTTCACGTAAATTATGTGTCAGGTCACAGTCGAAGTCATCAAGTCAAGTCAGGGTCAAGTCATACTCCTAGTAAAGTGGTGGCAACTTTACCAGAAGCTTCTATGGAATTTGGAAACAACACGAAAAAGAACGTTTCACCATAATTATACCACTTTCCCACACTCATGCTTGTAATCCAGCACTTAACGAATAAAATGCCACCAATTGTATGCATCAACACTGAAAATAACACAAGTTTTGAAAAATAATATAATGCGGTAACGTGATATTTTTCGTTTTCCCGCCAAAACTCCCGATGTATGGTTATATATTCTTTGAACCACTTGTCTTGCAACCTTCTTTGTTGGAAAAAATGGCTTGCATACGTACTAACGTATCTATCTGTAGGTAGTATTTTTTTTATTGTATATCTAATAGACTTGCGTTTAACTATCGCACCTGATGTAGTTCCTACCTATACCAGTACTGGTATACTAAACTTGTCTTCAACGATAAAAGACGTGATAATTTAAGAAGAAAGTATCCCCTCTCTTTTCCACACAAAAAGTTCCATCGTTTTTCTATTCCGAAATGTATAATTATAATTTATAATGAAACTTTATGAAAAATATACTCGTAAGTGATCCTTTTTTTAGTTTTCGCTATTCAAAAGATTGAGTCTAAAAACAAAGGGTTTTATAAAGATTTAGATGTTGAAAATAATTCCC
This sequence comes from Ennomos fuscantarius, assembly GCA_905220475.3. Lineage (NCBI taxonomy): Eukaryota > Metazoa > Arthropoda > Insecta > Lepidoptera > Geometridae > Ennomos > Ennomos fuscantarius. The sequence continues at coordinate 6,305,543 of HG992033.1, forward strand.
CTCTAAACGCCAAATTGTAGATATCACATGTGTAGATAGCAAAGCGAAAACAATAACATTTAAATACCAGGACGATCTTCTTCAATTTGAAGTTAAAAAGAACACCGTCAATTGCTGTCACTTTGTTTTGAGAAACTTCAACGAAAATACATGTATAATTTTTTTATCGATGAACTTAATATGTTAGATTACATTAAGGATTAAGATTCCCTTCATAAATGTTTTGGATAATGCTACAAATGGCCGAGAAGTATAAGTTTTTAATATTTAATGCTCATCTGTTACCAACTTAACTTAGTGCAAACTATCACACTTTAGTAAGTGTGATAGCTCCAAAGTTTGCACTTGTTCCTCTATGACATACCCAAATATTTTGCAGTATGTATAACTGTGCGAACGAGTTTTGGCGGGAAAACGAAAAAGATCGCGTCGCCGCATTGTATTATTTTCCAAAACTTGTGTTATTTTCAGTGTTAGTGCATAACATTGGTGGCATTTTATTCGCTAAGTGCTGAATTACAGGCATGAATGTGGGAAAGTGGTATAATGATGGGGAAACGTTTTTTTCGTGTTGTTTCCAAAACTCCATAGAAGCTTCTAGAAAAGTTGCCACCCCTTTACTAGGAGTATGACTTTGACTAGACTATGACTTGACTTGATGACTTGGACTATGACTTGACACATTATATAATATAAATTAACTTGAGAAATTATCAATTACTTAACACTGGCTAAATACACAAAAGTATGGAGCCAAAACAAAACAAAAAAAAAGTGTGCGAACTTAGGAGCTGTCATTTAATACAAACGGGCATTAAAATTTTGAAAATATTGTTGTACTTAAATGAAAAATTAATAAATAATAACTGCTTGTAATTGCCCCTACATCTTCAGCTTGTCTAATTATTTTCTGAGGTACACCGCAGACTCTGAGATGCGCAAACAACAATAGCTCAAACAAATTACCTACCTACATTACCTACCTACAAACCACATTATAATAATTATAACGTCGTACAAGATAAATATAATTTGTTTTTCTTTCATTTGTTAATTATTTTACCGTTGTTCTTATATTAACAAAACGGTTGAGTTTTCAAGTAATTTAAATTTATATACAAATTAAATTATTGTAGTTTTAAATACCACTACTACACTAAACTATACCATAACATAACCAAACTATTTGTTTTCTGTATCAATAATGCAACAATTCGATATAGTTCCAATAAGAAAAAACCGTATTGCATAAGCCACTTACAAGCATGTTACATGCTAACGCCATATTTAACACAAGACTTCCCAACTTCCCACTCAAACGATTTAACTAAACACCAAAGAAACTGAAATGAATTCTAAAGACTTAAGCATACGCTAAAAGGATTTGCAGAAAGCTTGAGTTGTAGAATACTGTAAAGCTTCTAGCACCCATCAGGGAGAGCGCAGAAAACAGGGTTGTAAGGCATTTGAATATACTAACACACAACACAAGCTTATAATGAATGTTACATGAGCATTATGGATGTTGGGTCGAGAAAATGAGTAGGCTCCAAAACCTCGTGCTTGTATGTAGAATTGTGAAATTAATTGGAACTCCTTTGCCGTAATGTAAATTTAGAGGCGTGGTATTTGCTGAGGCCCTTTCATCTGCGTGTCGTCCAAGCTAGTTTTTCTTATCTTTACTTATACTTGTAAGATAAATAACAGCTAACACAAAATACCTCACGTCGATTAGAAAATCGAAATTATTACGACCAGGTGTCGGACATATTCGATTTCTTTCTTCTGGGAGCCAGTTACAAACACAATCCGCGGCGTTTTTCGCGAGCGTCAGCACGTAACTAGGCAACGAGTTAGAAAAAAGAATATCGAATATGTCCGAAACCTGGTCGGAGTAATTTTGATTTTCTTACCGACGTAAGTTTAGCCGTTATTTATCCTACAGAATGTGTCATACTCACGATAGTTTTCAAACTAAAATTACTCAAACTTATTTAAATTTAATTAACGCTTTAATCTAAAGTATCCTGTCATCTTCTCGTTAACGTGAAATATTACACATGTTAACAAGACTGCACTTTGATTAAATTAACGTTTTAAGTAATTGCCGATTCAAAGGTAACTTTAGTTATTAAAATAATATTTAAAATCTATTTTGTATAGAATTGAGTAATGTTTTTGTCTAATACCATCGAAATTGACCGGTAAATGGCGCCGTAGAAAACCCCTTTTTGGGGGCAAAATCGCCACCAAACAAAAATTGCCGACTCCAATAATTTTCATAAATTTGTAGAGCCTGTATACCGAATTTCTTCAGAAAATACGACCTGTACGTACATCCGAACAGATGAAAGCAAATCTTGCGAGTTGAAGCAGTAAATTTCGCTTACTTCGTTTGCTCAATTATAATTATTATCTGTGCCTAGAAGTTGCAAAGACCTTTCGCAACGTTTAGTCAAAGCATGACGTGACCAAAATGCTGGTCTATCTTTGGGCAAGGCTTAGCATTGCGATTTAGCAGGGCAATGCCACCAGCATTTTGGGCAAGTTGCCTACTGGTACCAAGAAATTTGAATTTTTTTTAAATGATACGTACACATATATAACATGTAAAATATAAGTTTGTAATATATATGACAAGTATATATATGAATAGGTAAATGATATCACAGAATAGGCTTACCTGTGTGTACCATTAAACCATACTATTTTTTATCAGTACACATTTGAACCACGCTCCGTGATTTGTGATCTCACTATCTGACTACATACGGTGCGGTCGACTGCTCGCTTTCATATCGGTTATTTTACTGAATATTTGACTCCTAGGAGGGTAGCTTTTCTCGGTATTGAAACCAGGAACATGATTTCATATTAGTTTGTTCTTTACGACTAATACTCGTAAAGTTTTATCTTGAACATAACCTCTGACTGGCCGAGATCTGGAGCAAGATAATATACTGATCTGTAAGCAATAAAGACTCAAGAAACGTGGTATAAACACAGAATGTTTTACAGCAATCTTTCTTATAAAACTCGTCGCGGGTTTTCTAAAAAGTCGCTATAAGAGGAAATCAAAGCGGCAGGACGGTCAACTTCTTGTAAGCGGCTTACTTTGATCCCCTATCTTGCGACACGACGGCAACAAGTTTTGATTTTGAACAACCTTCGAGGTTAGTTTGGGGTATTTTAGGTTGTAAGGAAATATTGTGAAAGAACACGTAACTGCTATCGTATTTAATTTGGTAAATGATATTGGAAGGATAACGTATGCTAAAATAAAAAGAAAAAAAAAAACATTTTATGTATTATTTTATTTTCAGAATACCAAAAAAACGCCAGCGCCAAGACTGATACTATAGAATAAACCTTTAATATTCGAAGGTGTCAAAGTTTTGAAGACAGTTTTAACTCCGACAGACTAATAGTGGTGTCGATTCTGTGTCGCATACTCTAAAGCTAAACGAAATTAACATATTTCCGTCTTTTTCATTTCCCCTTTTTCAGAAGAATACCGCCATACTTTGAGCTAACTTTAGTTTTAGAGAATTCGACACAGAATCGACACCAATAAGTGGCTAAATTTCTTAATTTCTTAAATTTGTTTCTATTATAATCTCTATTTCAAGACATTAAAATCTACAAAAATAAGGTTAATTCGAAACATTCCCGTCAACCATATCGATGAACGTTGTTGCTGCTTATAGGCACTAGTTATACCGATATATATTCTTATTTCTACTTGATGGTGATGGCGAAAAAGTGTTTCCATACACTCAGACTAAAATGCGTCCTCAACCGTGAACATTAATTATGGACTTCATGTACGTATTGAAAACAAAAAATAAAATAAAAAAATTGAAAACGAACTTGATGACCTGCCATTTGCATTTTAAATATAATATTTATTTATACATGAATAAAATTGTTATGCTAAAACTAATAAAAATAAAACATAATCTAACAAACCATTACCAGTAGGCAACGTGCCCGAAATGCTTGCAGCATTTCTACGTTAAAATGCAATGCTCAATCTTTGACCGAAGTAGTAGAAATTATACTATTCGACTACTAAATACATATATACATAATAATGATAATAATAATAATTCTTCAAGTCACAAAAATTGTTCTATAAAATCTCAAAATAAAATTAAGCATACATGAGGTATATGTAGATCAAATACTGCATAAAAATTTAAAATATAGATTACAAGAAAAAATATTAAATCAGATAAAATATAAAAAGAAAGAAAGAATCAACGCAGTATATATTATACTACAGTAAGTAGTAAACACAGTGTAACTAATTATCCTCTATTAGCATCTACTTCCACTTAAGACTGTTTATTTAAAACTTAAATTACAGTACCTATGTACATCCTAATTGAACTTTATTAACGGCTCTAATGAGCAAAGATCTGTGTACTCTTTAATTTGAAAGTTTCAGCATCTCATTTTACTCTAAGTGTTAGGAATGCAGCGCAAGGTGCTGGATTTCAGTATTCAAAGTATATTCTACATCATTCGGCATACACACACACACATCCCTACTCTACAATGTCATTTCTCAGCAAGCACGTGTATGTAAGAGTAGCGCTATAATTGAGGAAAAATTATGAATAACTGGTCTAACTTATTTGCGAAATTGCGTTGCGAAAATTATTTTTTTTATCAAACTGTATATCACATAAATCTTAGTATGTGATCAAATAAAACATATGTTTGAGTAAACTACTCATTGATAACAGTTGTTAAACTATTTCAATGATAGGACCAAATACTTGTCGAAATGGAAAAGAGGCGCTTGAAACCTTTGAGGGCTTTTCTAATAATAGTAAATACCTAACTTGGCAAAAAAGAAAAAGTAAATACACCGATACATGCAAGTAAACTTAAATGGTCAATACGTCTAAAAAATACACCAAAATAACCAATTTAAAACACTGAAGCTGAATTACTGCTGAGCGAGCGCCGTGATGCGGGTAGTCTTGAATTTTCAAGTTAGGAAGCCAATATAGGAACAGCGGTGCAGTGTCGTAGTGCCTTATAAAGTTTGACTTGGCTTTGTTCGAGCACCGCTTTAAGTTGAGTTTGTTTTGCAACAAGTAGACAGGAAACAAGTCGATACAATAGTGTCTCCACTAATCAATAATGCATGCGACTGGCGTCATGTCCGATAGTTCGTTACGTATTATGACCGTGGTTTCATTATGTTGATTGGCTGATTCATATTTGATAGACTGTACTGATTTCGGACTAGCTCATTTCAGGATTACGGTCTAAATTAGAACAATGGGTGGTCTGATAGGAACAGATTCTATTGTAACTGTTTAATGATACACATCTATATCTAACATGCAAAGTTTCCTTTGGAGTGGCAGAGAGAAAGGGGATACATCACTACTACGTCCTTTGACCTTCTTATTAATTAAAGAGTAACATAGTGCTTATGTTAATCATACCTTATTAGTACAGCATGTCCATCAAATAACCATGGTGTTTTCGTTACGACTTTAAAAAAATATGCAAATGTGTAACAGAATATTCCATCGTGTTTCATTACATCAGAAATTTTAACTTTTAATATGACACACCATACTGAACTAAGTCGTTGAACCGTTGTAATTATGTATTTGCACCGACTGGACGAAATAGAAAATTAATTTTCCTAATATTTTGATTGCTAAATGTACACTAGGCTAATAATTACTGTGAAGACAAATGAATAAATCATTGATGGTAATGGCAATGGTAAACATACATACGATACATAGTACAGTTGTTACAAGGCAATATTACAAAGCAATATTACAAGGCAATATTACAAGGCAATATTACAAGGCAATATCACAAGGCAGTATTACAAGGCAATATTACAAGGCAATATTACAAAGCAATATTACAAGGCAATATCACAAGGCAATATTACAAGGCAATATTACAAGGCAGTATTACAAAGCAATATTACAAGGCAATATTACAAGGCAATATTATAACTATGTACAAGGCTATTTTTTTATAAGCTCATAATCAACAGCTTGAAGAAGTCCATTGCTGAACATAGACCTCCCACACAGAGCGAAGTGGCTGCTTGTATCATGGATCCATCGGCTCTCCATGATTACAACCAGGTCGTCGGGCCATATAGTAGGAGTTGGCCTACACTGCGTCTTCCAGTTCATCAATTTTACTAGGTAATAAGTGTCAATATGGTTTTTCACTTTATTGTCATCCATATGCTTTTTTAGTGCAGTCCACAAATCCAGGATAATATCTCATTAATTATTTAATTACAATTCAATTAAACAACACAAAAAAAACTTGTTCATTGTAAGACATAAACAAATGTTTGCAGAAGATACATTATAATTAAAATTTTCTCATTCCAATTGTGGTATTGGTTTAACAAAGTTAATGATTCGAGATCAACTCCTTGATCATATTAATTATTCCGGGTTAGCGCAATTGAACTTTACCAGCTGTAATTTATGAATTGATTGTATAACATAAATAGAGGATGGGCTTTAAAATTATCTCAATTTTTGAACCCATTATTCATTGACACTAATAATAGCGTCTGGATTTACCCCTGACTACGGGTCTCGAATAATGTTGACCATTTTTTGAGATTACTATATACCTACATCCCACAAACACCAAGTTGAGTTATACACATAATTTGCATCATAGTCTGCAATAATCATAATCATAATCATAATCAATTTATTCATAAAATGTCAATTTACAAGTCAAAATAATTCTTACAATTTAAAATAGCCTACATTGTTATCAAGTGCATTTAAATCAAGCCCTATGTAAATAGGGTGAATGCTGTGATTTAAATAAAACATTTTTTACATCGTTCGTAGGTATACGAAATTAATAAATAAATAAATTTTGTCGTTATAATATATGTTGTCAATACATTGGACAATTATAATAAACATAAAAAAATAAAAATAAAATATATCAACTGTGTAAAAATAACATATGTCACTCACCTAATATATTCGTCATAACTGTAGAAGGTATGCAATACATGATAAGGTTTGATCATGAAGGATCCTACGTCCATGGTTTTATTAATCAAACCAATTTAAAAACCGCTCTGTTAATGAAAGCCCTAACTAGTTAATGCATCATTTAAACGAAGTCAAGTCTACCTCAGCAATAAACTATTTCACAGTATGTTCAGTAACAGATGTTACCAATGCTCCAAGTTCTTATATAAATCAAACCCTTTTAATGTCCCGATAGCTTTTGGGTCAAGTAAGTGATTTACAGAGGCCATAAAGATGGTCAGAAATCAGCTAATATTGCTGTTGTCAGCACCCTCAAAGGGACGGTGATGAAATGTGACGACTTGTAATGACGTGAAAAGTTTCGTGTGGTTAGAGGAGGGCTGGGGAGAAATATTAGTTTTGTTCGAGTGTTCGAAGGGTAGTGGTTGTCTTTTGGACTTATCTTCACTAAGGAAAATAGAAAGCAAATAATATGGCCTATTAATAATATGAGGAAATATTGCGATATATTTTTCAGGCTTTGCGATGGTATATAAATTGGCCGCTAAGAGTGAGAAAATAAATAGATAGCTTTTGACTAAACCATAGTAACGTTGTAGAAATCTGAATTCAAACATTTAAGTAAAATTTGTACTATAAACAGTATTATTATTAGCTACCAATTATAATAGTAAGCAAAAAAAACTGGGGAATAGTGATTAGAAATTACGGCATTTTTTAGATTTTCAAAATGTTACTATAGCTGTCAATCGCATTTTCCCAGCGATCGGAATTTAATAAATAATAACTATAAAAGTGAATAATTATTCCTTGTTACTCCTAGTAAGTATACGGCTAACACTCACGAGATTCAGTCGAATAAGTCAACCGGTATTCGGGCAAGTCAGCGCCGAGCCGCCACCGCCACCGCGACGCTGAATATTGCTGATTAATATACTCAATGACGATGGGCATCTATATCGCCCAAACACATGAAGAGTTATTCGACTGTATCTTGTGAGTGTTAGCCGTGTACTAGTTGTAGTTATGAATACTACTCACGGCAGTTTTTATAATGTAATATTCCCTGCATCATACCTAAGGTTATGCGTTTTTAATTGGGAATTAGACAGCGATTCCAATAGAGAAGTTTCCCACGTGTTGCCGTGCCTTTTTCTAGTTTTTATATTGGAGCATATAGCCCGCAATAATTATAACCACACTCTGCATACATGGTCAAATATATAATAATCAATATAATAATACTTTTATCTCTGCTGATGTACCTATCTGCTATGGCTACTCTTATTATGGCTTGACTATGGAGGTGTAGGCAGAGTACAGTATACTATCCAGTTTGGTATAATTTCTGGTTAAGTTGTCATCTTGTCCTTTCCTTTCGACGACATAAATCTTATTTAGATGCCGAAAATGCTTTCAAATTGATTAAGTCCTTGATTGAAACATATTACCACTTGAAGTCTGGGACAAGGAAACTATTCCAATGTAAAACCCGAGTTGGCGACCGATCTCCTAACTTCGAGAACAGCCCTAGTGGTGAAGTGGCTCCATCCACAGTTGCCAAGTTGATTACTTTGCAATTTCACTTACAAAACCTTTGATATAAAAGTCAGCAGATTAGTGTTGCAGAAACATCGATAGTTTTATCATCGATATTACATTTTCAAAATCAGTATAATCACTCAGATACACTCTAATTACTAATGAGAGTCGTTATTACACGATATTTCGTAATGAGCGCTGTTTAGGTATAGTAAATAATATGCCCACTACTAGAAAACAATAAGCAACGTAAATTTTTTGTAAGGCTAACTATCAATGAATTTCGATATCGACTTTGCAACACTAAAATGAATAGTATAGAATTGTTAGTACTATCAAATTGGCAAGCTGTGCAAACTTGGTTCTGTTCCAATAGGTTGTTTAATAAGTTGGATTATGATTTCAAATTGCTCAAACATTACTGTGGAAGAAATAGAAATACTGTTTTATAGAAAATAAAATTATTATGATAATAATGAAATACTATCTGTTCTAATAAACTAATTTTCCATATTTTCATTTCACGTATCTCATCTAATCTTCTAAATATATATAACTCAAAGGTGACTGACTAATTGACTGGCTGACATAGTGATTTATCAACGCACAGCCCAAACCACTGGACGGATCCGGCTGAAATTTGCCATGCAGGTAGATGTTATGACGTAGGCATCCGCTAAGAAAGGATTTTTCTAAATTCTACCCTTAAGAAGGTGAAATCGGTGGATTAATTATTTTCTCATAGGCCACGCCGCGGGCGAAGCTGTGGGCAGAAGCTCGTTTTTAATAATGATCAAATTTATGATGGTGGTGATTTATATAAATATATTGTTCATAAAACAAATCAAAACGAATCAGCATTGTAATTCAATAAGCTAATGCTGCCAGCATTTTGGGTACGCTACCTATTGACAATGGGCATTTGGACTGTCTATAGGTCAATACGGCTAGTATATAGTCCCAAGATTATTTTTGCAGTAGGTAGTGTAGCTAGTAGCATTTAGTAATGGTTGTTATGTTTTGGTAGTTAGTTATTCAAAAAAATAAAGGTACTTTGTCCGTTACTTTCATCCCTAGGGTAACAATGTAGTATTTAATCTCTGAGCATAAATACTTATTACATTATCCGTATTTTATCAATCATCACATGTATGGTTTGACTTTCTCTCAAACATAAACAATAAGAGTTGTAATCTATCACAATAAAACCACAACGCATTGCCTCAATAAAGACGCGAGTAATTGCATGCTCTCTGTAGTTTTTATCACGCCAAATTGTTAAGGGGGCGTTGGGTTTGATTTCTGCGGCAGGACAAGTATTTGTGCACAGAAAAAAAAGCGCAAATTTCTGCGTCTGGGTGCTGTGGGACCATGGTCCTCGTAGTTCCTGTATCCCTAGATACAGGGAATCCTAGTTAGGGTCCAGGATTTATGTGTGTGATCGATCGATTATTATTATATAATTTTCCAAAAATAGTCTAAATGCTTTTTTTAATTCATAGCGTAATTACAGAATATATAATAGCACAAACGCAAGGTACTTTACTTTTGACGGTAAAATTTTCTTTTGTTATACCTTCTCAAAAAATATTTGAAGAAACCAATACGTAAAACACTCATAAAACAAACTTGCATAAAACAAATGTCCCTTCTTGTTTCGAGTTTCCGAAAAGGCAATAAGAGTTTGCCAAGTTTTCTTTAAGGGTATAGGTAATTCCCGGAGGGACTGTTGTGTTAGTTTACTTAGCATTAGGGGAGTTTGTTTAGGCCCGCCGACACTATATAATAACGAAATATAAATATTTCGACAATCAATCAAATCCGACTTCCGTGTTTATCTGCTATTATGAGGTAATAGAAACTCTTGGGATTCCGACGGATCATGAATATGTGCTAGTGTAAACATAATCTTACTACCTACTGTATCTTTTCTCTAAGCTCTTATTTTTCATGTAAACAAATGAAGTGACGAGCTAGTCGTTTACTTGATGATAAGCGCCCAAACTTCAAAGTTTTGTATGACACTAGACCATACGCACGTCATCTTGACACAGTTTATTAACTAGTATGATTAAGTTTTCTACATTGTAAAATCACGTCGCATAAAAATTCATTTGTCTTACTTTAGTGCCCTTTAAACTAGAACATACTTAGTGGTTGCACACTACTACTTCGCGCCAGTATGTCTGGTAAATCAAACTACGTTTAACAACCACTAATCAAAAAGACGACACTATGGCGATACCATCAATATGAACATTTACAGAAAAGTCCTAGTACCCAAAGCATATCACAAAATGTAGCCCATATTTCAAAAGTGGCCATCTAATCTCAAAAATTGTTAAATCACAGTTCCTTTCATACCTCCTAGTAAATGTGTAAAAATATGTGCCTATTAATATGATTATATTGTTTTTGATGCATTTTTTGTAAATCTTTAAAGTAACAAGTTATTTAAGGATTAAAATCAGAAAACAAATTTTTGTTTGCATTTTTGCCTTCCACATTGCCTTCTGTGAACCCAAAATAATTTGATATCATTTTTTTGGACATATCACTCAACTGAAAACTTATTTACAAGGGATCTGAAGAAAAAACCTTACAAGGGTTATACAAAAATGAAATTCCGTTACAAAAGTCGAGACTTTATCGTCGCGGATGCTGTTAACCAATACTAATTAGAAAATTATACGAGTACTTCTTGAAAAAGGAAATGAGTGCTCTCAACAAGTCACCAAAACGCTAACATTAACTTAAATGTTCGCGTTTTATTAAAGGTAATAAATCAGGCTAAACTCACGTAAGCTTTGATGGCAGAAGTTTTGCAATTTCAGTATTCCCCAATAATGGATTTTTAGCGGAAATTAAACACTCGGGTCGAAATCTAATTCAGGTTCTGTGCAAAGGAATAATAAACATATTGATATAATATCACATTCGTCTTATAAATTTAACTTACACTGGGTGAAGGGGTCCTTCGATTGCTCTAAAAGATCGAATCAGAATGAGATTGTTCCATAATTGGATAAGAAGATCCAAAAACCGGACTCAATGGCCTAACTTGAGAGATGTATTTTGTCCAGTAGTGGCTTAACGCAGGCTGATGATGATGAGGTGAAAACGGTAAAGCTCATTCTTGGCGTCAATTGATTGCAAAAACCACACTTCACAAGCGCCATGCGTTTTTTTAACGCTCTAATTAACTAACGTAAGTGGCTACGTGGTAACGTGTTTGAAAATACGATTACCTATGTTTAATAATAAAAGTTTGGTGTAGCTTTCACACGGCAAAGGCTGGACTATTTAGAAAAAAAACACAGACTAATTAGATGACCAAGACCAAAGGCTTTCTTTCATTTCGAAGAGTTGAGAAAAGTTCTCACGAGATAATGCCAATAGGAATCGGTAGAATAATGAAGAAATTTTTGCAATGAGACGTTTCTAATAATTGTCCATCCCGTGTTTTCCCACAAATCCTTGGATTATTTTGTTGGTACTATGACCTACTTACTACTACAGTTTATCTCCAACTTTTTTCATAAAAAGGTAGTAAACCGGCACGCGGTATGTACGCAAGGAGTAATTTCATAAAGTTTTTATTAGTAATAGCTAAGACCTTAGTTCCAGGATTTTACTATTCCGTCGTAGATAGCCAGCCCTTGCCATTGTGCACTTTATTAAATTTTACACCTCTCTTGCTTTTATCGTATAAAAATAATTACAGTGTAACAACAGCGGCAATATCAAAAGCAGAATTAAAAGTTTGATTAAAAAGACTGGCGAAATTCATCAGTGCTAAATTTAGTTGAAAATTTGAATTGTTAATTTTGTTTGACGCACCTCCCGCCTGCCTAATTATGAAGACGGCATTCAGTTTGATTGTGGAACTGTGGAAAGATTTAATAATTTTTTGTTTGGTCTTTCTACAGGTGGGGCATATTGTAATAATATGATGCATTAAGAAATTGTGTCTATACACCACGAAAGTGCTTCTTCTATTATATAGCCTAGTCCCTCAGGAGACTTTACAGTACTCGCTATTCAGTGTCAAATTCTATCCAATGCGCTATATATATCCAGCTACTTTTTCATAATTATAACATGGTATTTTTTCATACATTACAGATAAAGAAATTAATATACAGCGATGTAGATGTTGGTTATTTACGAAATAAATTGAGATAGAAAAATCTTTATCATATCCTATTCTACTTATAATATGAACGTTAATGTTTGTATGTATATGAATGTATGGTATATTTGTTACTCATTTACGCTCAAATAGCTAGACAGACTTAGATATAATTTGGAATATAAATAGCTTATATAGTGGATACTTAAAAAAGACATACATTCGGAAATCCTATTTAGTAATAATATACATTTACGACACCCTAGAACTAACTATGGAAAAAAGACAATTTTATATGAAGGAGCAGAACTATATAATAAAACTATTGAAAATCCACATTTCGAATGATCCTACTTCTGTAACCTACATAATCTTTTACCAGACTTGTGTGGAATAGTTTTTTGCTTACCCACCTTATATATATTTTTTTTTTCATTTACGCCTGCATTTCAAAGGCAAACTATGTACCATTTCATATATTTAACTAGCTATAATTTCTTAGCAAGTAAACTATGTTCTTTGAGAAATAAAGAATCTTAAACCAGATTAACATATGCGCTACTTTTTATGCGTGGGTGATACCGCGAGGTGTAGCTAGTACTATAAAAACACGAATGATCTGATGGATTTAATTTTTTCGCAGCATAATGAAAATCCATACATGATACAGAAGGATCATTTTAATAGTTTGACCACAAGGAAATGCCATTCCTCGTGGTCAAACCAGTTTGACTAAATTGTTTTACTACAAGGAAGCCCTGACCAAATTAACCGAACCTTGTCTGCGATACTATGGGTGCCACTTGACGCTTCTGCCTATAGTATCTATACATTTTGTTTTCAATCTGATTTAAACCTGCCTGCAACTTCAGACTAAAAGAATGCTTATGTATATTTCATATTATTTCTTGACGTAATTTCTTACATTAAACAGCTCATGAATAAAAATGACTTAAGAAGTCAGCTAAATTCATGATAAATATGAATGTTTCATGCTAACGATGAACCTTAGAAATGAAACGAAAGCAACACGATTGTACAAGAAAATCGCGAATACCGTAATAAGAGGTAATAACCAATTATGTAAATTTACCCACAGTGCCTGTTACTCCCAGAGCTATTTAAAAGATGTAAAGCAAACCGCATACTCATATGTAACAAGTAGGTAACTTTCCAAGTAAAGTTTGATGAAGTCCCATTTACATTTCAGATCGTTGTGAATAAATTTGCAATCCATAACATTTTTGTCTTAGTATATCTACCAAGAATTTTTATGACATTATGATTTTTATGACATTGATTATGACCTACACACTTATTTAAAGATATTTCTAATTATTGTGAATAAACATTTTAAAGAGAGTTTTGGCGGGAACGCGAAAAAGATTGCGTCACAGCATTGTATTATTTTCCAAAACTTGTGTTATTTTCAGTGTTAGTGCATAAAATTGGTGGCATTTTATTCGTAAGTGCTGGATTACTTGCATGAGTGTGGGAAAGTGGTATAATGATGGTGAAACGTTTCTTTTCGTGTTGTTTCCAAAACTCCATAGGAGTTTCAAGTAAAGTTGCCACCACTTTACTAGGAGTATGACTTTGACTATACTATGACTTGACTTGATGACTTCGACTGTGACTTGACACATATTTGCGTGAAATATCATTAACTTGATACATTATCAATTACTTGACACTGGCTAAATACACGGAGGTGTGGAGCCAAAACAATTTAAAAAAACCTTTTAAACATACAACACAAACCACAAAAAAGACATTTTGTAAATTAAAAATTTCAACATTATAATAAATGGGTTAACGCTAGTTTTGACTACCTACCTCCGTATGTTATAGAAAATCCTACCATTTACCATTTTCTAAAATAAATGATTTACTAGCATACTACAATGCTGTCATTTATTTTTAAAACATTTACTTTTTTTTATCCCCCCCCCCTCCTATCTCGCAAAGAGTATTTTTGCTTTTTGATATCTGAGTGCAAAAGCTGTTTTTATCCGCTAGAGGATAAAGTAATTTGACTTTAGAACATTGTGTGCACTAAGTTTGTGAATTCAAAACATCATTAAACCTATTTATTTTTACCTCCATGGTGCCGAATTTATCATACAACCTTTTTTAATTAGTTGAAAACTCATACTTGGAACCTGCTTGATGTACTTTCTTTTAAATTTGCTTTGCGCGCGCCAATTTATTTTCACGTCATATAAAACCGTAGGTGGGGAGTTTTGGCGGGAACGCGAAAAAGATTGCATCACCGCATTGTATTATTTTCCAAAACTTGTGTTATTTTCAGTGTTAGTGCATAAAATTGGTGACATTTTATTCGTTAAGTGCTGGATTACAGGCGTGAGTATGACTTTGACTAGACTATGACTTGACTTGATGACTTCGACTGTGACTTTACACATATTTGCGTGAAATATCATTAACTTGATACATTATCAATTACTTGACACTGGCTAAATACACGGATGTGTGGAGCCAAAACAATTAAAAAAAAAACGTAAGTGGGAGTTTTGGCAGGAAAACGAAAAAGATCGCGTCGCCACATTGTATTATTTTCCAAAACTCTGTTATTTTCAGTGTTAGTGCATAAAATTTTTGTCATTTTATTCGTATTTGCATTCGTAAGTGCTGGATTACAGGCATAAGTGTGGGAAAGTGGTATAGTGATGGTGAAACGTTTCTTTTCGTGTTGTTTCCAAAACTCCATAGAAGCTTATGGTGAAGTTGCCACCACTTTACTAGGAGTATGACTTGACTAGACTAGACTATGACTTGACTTGATGACCTGGACTGTAACTTGACCTGACCTGACATATGTACATATATATTATTTAACTCGAGAAATTATCAATTAATTAATCAATCACTGGCTAAATACACAAAAGTGTGGAGCCATAACAAAACAAAAAAAAGGACCTAACAAAAATATTACACTCAAGTAACCGTAGCAACGTTATTTTCAATTTTTTCTTAACTAACCCAAGTATTATATGTTATAATTTAAAGAACATTATGTAATACTTTCCTATCATCAGTAATTAATACGTAAACTAAAATAAAAATGTCTTGTGATTGTAATTTTTTTTTTTTTCATTTAGTCATTTCATCGCTGAGATGGGATGAAAAGTTACGTGTTGCACTCAAGTGCAAAGGATTTTCACGTGCTCTTTTAATCAAAACCTCGCTAACGATCAGGATTCTAATTTTTTAATCACACTCGGTGCGCTCGTGATTCAATTTTAGAATCCTTGACTGACCTAGCACATCAAAATTGAGCACGCGGTTAAAAAGCAACTTTGCACTCTTGTATAACAAATAACTATTATACGTTTACCCTCGAAAAAAATATCAAAGTATTGTGTTCGTTTTCTACAATTTTGCAGCTAATTATGCGCTGTGGCAAAGATAAGAATTCGCGAAAGAAAATCCAAAGCTTAACCTCCCGAAGGGCTAACATTAACCCCGGTTAACTAACTGATGAAACTTTTTACTTTACCAAGTTCCCACCTGCCAGATAACACTGAAGATAACGAAGTATACTTCTGTTTATGAATAAGGAGAGAAAAGCCTTGTATCTATTGAAGTTTTTTCCCCAGGCACAAGAACGTAAGCCAGTCAATATGTTAATGGATGGGCAAGTATAAGTGTTGATTTAGTGGTGTTTTTGAAAAGGAAAGTAATTCATTAGCTCATTTTGCAGATGTTTCTAAATAATTAAACACACATTTTATGACAGAAATGAAAAGTTCATACAGTAGTATTTCTACGATACAATAAAATCTGGAGACCTTATTCTAAAAGCAATATGGGAAATTAAGGTGCAAATGGTACCTAACTGTCAAGACAATTTAAAAATATCTGCATTAATATAAATAGTAAAACAATACGGGATCGAAATGCTGGCTTCTACTTGGTAATTATTTTTATCACGATAGTTTATAAAAAACAAATAAAAAATCTTCGAAAAAATTAAAAAGTACGTAATAGAATTATGTAGAGTCTAAATTAAGTGTACCATACAGAGACGCCCTGCGGATACACCCAAATTATCCGTTTACCAACGAAAAAACTTTCCGTGATATTATCGATATGACAATTCATCTGTGTGTAAAATATCATCTAAATCAGTGCAGCCGTTTAAACACCAAAAATTTATAAACAAACAAACAACGTTTCACTTTTTAAATCATATGGGAATAGAAATAAATTAGCAATTGGGAAATACTAGATACAACTTAATGTTTATGCCGTTTAAGTAAAAAATATAAGAACCCAACCTGCATAAATAGATATAGTCCTTTGTGGAAGTAAGTACAGAACCCCAACTCAACCCACTTATCCCGTTAATGAAGCGCATAGCCCGCCACCTTGAAGTACCTACATTCAACAGCTACCTACCATACCCCCAATATCGCCTTCAATATCGAGGGTTGCGATCGAATGGAACGCGAAATTAATAGTATTTGATGTAATTATAGAAGGTTCCCGAATTAAATAAAGGAACCATTAGCGTCTCCGGTCTCGGGAGATTATGGAAATTATTTTAGAGATGTCACCTTAAAAGCTTTGGCGATAGATAATTTGATAGAAAATTTATACGCTAAGAAAGCATGTTTTAAGAACGCGAACAAGGGTTTACGCCCTGTGTCAACTTGGCAGAGTTAATACTGGACGCCTGTTGATCATCGGCTGTCTCAACCAATGAGCATACAGAATTCGGCATGACTTGACACGAGTTTGACAAACGTACGAGAATCCGAGGGCTAGGGAAATAAGTGCGAACTTAGAAGCTATCAACTTTAGTACAGATGGTCAATAGAAATGGCTGCTAGTTATGAAAAGCTCCTACATCCACAATTTTTCTCGCGTGTGTTCAACGTTATTTTATGTTTCTTGTTTTTAATATTTTTATACAAATGGATTGACCAAGTATATGTATATCTGTAAGAAATCATACAAAATACAAAACATACCAAATTACTACATATATCTGTGGTAATCATTTATTAGGTGAACGGTTTAACACTGCTCTGAAGAAACCTCGTAAACATCCTTTATACTGTATTCTTTTGTTTATCCTCGTTACGCAAGTAGTTAGAGCTATTGTCAGAATGGATAACATTTCATTTCTGCAAGTACTGGAACTCGAACATCAAATGGTTTTCGAGTTTCTCCAAATCGAAATTATCGTATTATGTGCTCATGTATGTAAACCATAGCACACTTTTTTAATTCAGTATTTCTGAAGTTATTATTAAAAAACAAGGTGAAGATTTATGACGTCGACGTGTGTAGCCTAAACTTCTATAATCACAGTTATGAAAAAAGTAAGCTCCAAAGGTTTTATTTTGGCTTCAATCTTAAATCTTTGTACAAAACTTTAAAAACTTCAAAAATTTTAACACTACAAAAACCAAATAAAAAAAAACGTGTTTGTTATTTTTTAACATTTTTTTAATAAGATGATTATAATCTTAAAATAAATTTGTCCATTATATTTATGCTTACTTTATGTAATGGAGAAGGAAGGAACGAGCATCTCAAAGGAAAGGAATGATTTATTTATTATTTGAGAACATTATTATCTGACCATAAAAAACTAAACTATACCTAAGAACTTAAAATAAATGAAAACTAAAAATTTAAAATAAACCGTTGGTCGAGGGGAAAGTGCCCAGAATGCTGGCAGCAATGTAATTATATTTATGCTTACTTAAATCATACAATCACGTAACTTAGATATTGGGTGCTGGGAGTTTGTATTTTTATTTTTATGTTTTTGCTCCACACTTTTGTGTATTTAGCTAGTGTCAAGTAATTAATAATTTATCAAGTTAATGATATTTCACGCAAATATGTGTCATCAAGTCAAGTCATAGTCCAGTCAAAGTCGTACTCCTAGTAAAGTGGTGGCAACTTTACTTGAAGCTTCTATGGAGTTTTGGAAACAACACGAAAAGAAACGTTTCACCATAATTATACCATTTTCCCACACTCACGCCTGTAATCCAGCACTTAACGAATAAAATGCCACCAATTTTATGCACTAACACTGAAAATAACACAAGTTTTGGAAAATAATACAATACGGTGACGCATTCTTTTTCGCTTTCCCGCCAACACTCGGAAGTTTGTATTAGTAAACATTGATCACGGACGTGAATCAAACCCACACTTTCTGATCTTTCTATTTAGTTATTTGCGACATTGGGATAGAAATATGCTGTCTATAAGAGAACTATTTGATTGAAAATTATTCTCGCTATCAATAGAAGTCTACCCATATTAGATTAAGCAACTAGATGTTTAAATTTAAGGCTCACGTCACATACGAGCAACAGCCTTTGGGTAGCAAATTGAATCATGACACTTTAATAAATTAATCGTTAAGTAGAGCTGTCTCGCTTTTAACTCGTGTGCTCTTGCCATAATTCAATGTGCCTTATACTCGAAGCTTGAGCCTCTTAAATTATTGAAGGCTAATCGAAAAAGACATATATTATTGCTTCCTATCGGGTGATATTGGGATAAGACGCTAGTCTATGTAGTATGTTTAAGTTTTCAAGGTTATAGGAAACATGACTCAAGGTTTTAAAGTAAATATTGCTTGACCTTACCTTGTACCTTTAGCTTTAGCTGTTGTTAATATCAGTAAAATCTGATTTGTTAATGTACCTATCGTATATTTAAGGTTCTGTTGGTCTTTTCTGAGCAATATAAATATTCTTATTCTATTCTTATTCTTTATACATTGAGTCATATTTCTGAAATTTGAGGTTAGACGCCTCCTCTTTCCCAGTCGGCGACGAATCTCGGAGACTGCTTTTCCACTTTATTTTTACTATTTTTTCTTCCTCTTTTTCTTTTTTTTTTCTTTAATTTCCTTTCGAATTATTTCGTCATATTTACATTTGAATCACGATTGAGATATCCATATAAACGTACGTCATCATATTAACATCAACGTATGATATATAGGATAAGAAACAGAACTATTTTTCCCAAATTTTTTTATTTGTCTTTTGCAAGCCACCTAAAGGGCTGACACCGCTCTTTACACGTCACTGAAACCATCTACTGCCGAGTGATTTTATAAACAGTAACTACTGGTTTTTTATAGCTTTCACATCATCAACCTGCCTCCACTGCTGAAAATAGGCCATAGGCTAGGATTTGCCATAATCATCACGCTTGACAGGCTAGTTGATCGCTGATTTTGTACTATAAAAAATACTGCCATATATTTCGTAGATATTCATTTAGCAGGCACTTACGGCACTCACGGGAAGAGATGGGGCTGTCTTATTCCAAACCGGGATCATATGGCCAGTGCTACTACCGTTACCTTCTCATATTTATTTTTCTGGTTTCTTTGACATTTCACTCATATATTTTTGGGTCAGGGCCCATCACATTTTCCAATGTTTATCAGAGGTTGATGCGACGCATGACCAAAATGCTGGCACTTATTTGGCACAACGAATCAGCATTGCAATTCAATGGGACAATGCTGCCAGCATATTGGGTACGCTACCTTACGGTAGTGGGCTGGAGCATTTGGACTGTCTATACGTCAACGGGACTGTTATATACCCCAATTGATTTTTTTTTGTAGCATTTTTATTTTATTTTATTTTGTAGCTTATATATATACTTAGACAAAAACAAAGAACTCGGGTGGATTCAATCGATCAATTTTGTATGAAAGCAGTGTTCGAAAAGTGTTTTGAAACAAACTTTTTCTCAGTATTAATCAACTAAAGCACCTATTGGAAAAACTTTTGGTACGTATTAAGTTAATTACTGGGGTTATTAATAGACCGCTTGTAAATATGGCATACATTTATTAGATAATGCTTTAGAATTTGTTTAACCATTCGCTGGTCTAAATTGGACGGAAATTTTATCAAACTGTCTTTTTTGTATACTTTGGTTTTAGAATTTGAACGAAGAACGGAAAAGATATCGCTTGCCTGGTATGGGTATCTAATAATCTTTATTTCATTAAGCCTTGAAAAGTTATAAGGTAAAAAGAAATACAAAAATAAAACAATCTCAGCGAATTTTCAGAATATAATTATATGTGTGTATTAATCATAATAGCACGGCTTTCTAATCTGGGCCAAGGGTCTAAGTGTCGTGGTTTCACCGGCGGGGTAGGTATTTAGCCTATAATTTGTTAATCCAACACTTAAGCTTCCAAATTTCATTCAAATCCGTTCAAGAAGTGTTTCTTGAACGAATTTGAATTAAATTTAGAGTCACTAGTAATATAATGAATGTGAAAGTTTGTGTGTACAAACTTTGACATTCATGATATTACTAGTGGAACAGGATGAAAGTATTGATAGCCTGATTATAACTCTGCAAATACCAAGGTGTTTTATCATAAAACCGTAATAATGTATCTCCTCAAATCTCTTGGGAACGCTCCAAGTAAAATAAAATACCGTAGTAACCGTATTTCATTCAAAATCTGAATAAACACTAAATCCCTTGAATCGTTGTTAATACAATCCTCTTATTTACTTTGCAACAAGGTTACGCAGATTAACGTCAACCTTCATAATTACTTTTTCAACTTCCCAAATACTTTCGCCTCATTCGTCTCTGTTGAAAAAAATGTTTTACGGTCTCTAAGTGTATTTTATTTACAAGTTGAATTGTATTTCTCCGGAGTTTGGATAGCTTTGGAGGTATCGGCTCGCCCAATTAAGTTGTTTAACTAGGAGAATTGTTAAAGTTTTTCTTCGTTGTTTTTTATTTAGGTGCTATTTACGTAAGTATTTTAAAGGGAATTGTGAAGTTGTAACAATGATAACTGACATCCATAGAAAAGAGTTTTATAAATAAGATTCTGTGTATTTTATTTAACTCAAAATTTTAATGCGTTGGGTTGGTTTTTATAACTTTGTTTTTATACTAATCAAATTAGCCCGGCAAAATTTTTTTTTGTCACATGCTCTATCACCAAAACTGCAACGTAGACTAGCATTGGAACTGGTTAGATGACACACGTTCTAAGCACAATTGGATTCTTGGAAGTTTACGCAATTTCAGAAAGTGGTCAGTCAGTGCGCAATCACTACTGTGTTCTGTTTTGAAGGGCATTGTGACTAGTGAAATTGCTGGGCAATTGAGATTTTATGATCTGATCTCACTGACTGTGCTGTTGTCTCAGGATGATTTGCGCAGTGCAGTGTCGCACGAAACTTTATATTTTAGAGTTCCGAGTGACACTGTTCTGTTATGGGTGGCCGTGTTGCTTAACGTCAGTTGAACGAATGTTCCTCACATCATTCATTAACATAAAAAAGTCATTGAGTTAAAGAAGTGGAACATATCATTCAAAGCCTATTTCTTCTTTACTTTTCTTTAAGTGTACTGTACAGTAATCAGTGAGCACAATTTTGTCAAAGTCAAAGTCAAAGTCAAAAGATTTATTGCAAATAGGCTAATTTTAGCACTTTTACAAGTCAAAATTATATAAGGTACTTAAAATTAAGTTATTTCACTAAGCATATAAAATTACAAAGTGCTTATTGTCAAATAATATAGCAAGCCCATTACAATATATGACTTTGAAAAAAAAAGCAGTTCTCTTTCTCACTACTGGTGCAAGCAATCCGGCACAATGCAGAATTGAAAACTTTGATCCGAAGCTTCGATTACAACTGTAAAGAAGAAGCTATAAGAAACTTTACAGTGATGTATTTTTTTTAGTCTTCTTTCTACTGTCTTTTACAATGTATATAATTCATTACAGTTGAGATAATGAATATGTTACAAAAATAACCACCACGTCACATCGGTGCAAGAAAAATACCGAGATTTGAAACATCTTTCACCATTTGACAACTAGCTCTCTCATTTCTAAGAAGTTGCAAGGTGTAATTCGAAGTTCTTGTCGAGAGGACGTTTACTGGAGGGCTAAACTTTTGAAAGTATGAAAATTGTTGCAAGAGCCGAGTTTCATTCTCATCGCCTAAGTAAATGCAACGTTGTGGACTTTGAAGATGAATTTCGCAGTCTATTGCGCAACTTTTACGTGGTTAAATGAACTGGTGAATTTTACTACAGCTCGGTTTGTTTTAAGTCTTGTCGGGATTGTCTTGTTGTATCTACAATAAACATTTCGGTCTTGCTACAAAATAAATTTCTCAAGTATACAAGTTTTTACGTAAAACACGTCGACCGCCCACCCACTAAGGACCGACGAACAACTGGGCGATCACGTAACTCGATTGCAACCGATAGAAATACAAATTTGTATGTATTTGACAGTTTGAACACGCAGTTTATGTGCATAGTTAGTATGGAAATTTCTCTTGTTGCTTTGCAATCGAAGTTTCGTGATCACCCCCCTGGGCGATCACGTAACTCGATTGCAACCGATAGAAACGCAAATTTGTATGGATTTGACAGTTTGAATACGCAGTTTATGTGCACAGTCAGTATGGAAATTTCCCAGTTGCATTGCCATAAAAGTTTCGTGCAATGTTTAGCTTAGAACAGAGTTCCGTTTACTTCATAACCAGCTATGTAACTAGAATCTTTCTTCCCATTAGATAACCAGTTATCAAACAGCAATGTTTATCAATTAATATTCCGATTCACTGAAACCTAAAGTTTGTATCCATAGGGAACCAATCGAATTCATACACCTGCTTGATATAATTTAGGACTCAAAGACATAAACAAGAAAAATAAAAGAATGAATTCTAACCTTGTACAGTTAATTTAAATGCGTTAGGTTAAACCATACAACTTGCGCTAATACGTTTAAGCTCCTGCATAATTAAATTTCCAAGTAGTTAAAAATTCTACTTTTTTGTGCCTTATAGTTATTCCAAGTAGCGTAACTTGATCCCGTACTTAAAGTAATGTTTATTTAATGTTAAATGAATATATATAAAGCTTTAACAACAAAATGATTCTTATTTAATTTCACCTAAGAGTATCTAATAATAATTTTACAACATTTTTGAATTATCACATCCATTTATAAAAATAAAAATATTTTTCGTAGATGTAGGATGATCCCTTTTTATATATTTTTTTCATATAGTTTCTAGCTGCTGCCCGTAAATTCACATTACGGCATTAACTACATTTTGTCCCGTTAAAAAAACGTCATTTTGCAGGGTCCAAACTATCTACATACCAAATTATATCAAGATCTGTGTCATAATATTATAGAAACTAAAGTGAGTAGTATTCATAACTACAAATAGTACACGGCTAACACTCACGAGATACAGTTGTATCTCGTGAGTGTTAGCCGTGTAATAGTTGTAGATAAGATGCGTGTCATCCGCCAACCACTTTTTAGGTGTATAGTCGTGAAAAGGTAGGTAAAGTGTGTGAGTTAATAATAATGTTTGTGGACATCTCACACAACGCCATATAGCCCCAAACTAAGCAAAGCTTGTATTATGGGAACCAGATAACTGATACACCTAGATACTTTATGTTTGTAAATACATACAAAGAATACAATATAACACCCAGACACAGAACAAACATCAATGTTAATCACACAAATGTTTGTCCTGGGTGAGAATCGAACCCACAATCCACAGTTTAGAAGGCAGTGTTATTACCAACTAAGCTATCGGGCCAGTCAATGGGATTACTTTCTAATGTATAATATCTACGTGAATTTTTGCACCGGCGTTGTGAGAGTGGGTCCACCGCATCACTTCCTATGGATGCCGTAAGAGCCGGCTAAGGGAATATCCAGGAAATGGGTAGCAGCATTCTCCTGGATATATTAAAATTTTCAAGGACCACCAAGCCGCTTGCCGAGCGTGGTGATCATGGAAAATCCTCTCTATTATCCAAAGTGGCTATTAGCAGTGGATATTTTCTGTTTTTTTTTCTATTTTATTGATATGTTAATAAAACTAAAGTAAAATAAACATAATTGAGCGTAACGTTAGTCAGCTTAAAATTGCATCAAAATCCAAAGTTCTGACTGACTGACTTATATATCAATGCACAGCCTAATTTAGGTATACATTAAGAAAGGGTTTTTCGTAATTCCATCCCTAAGAGGGTGAAATGGGTGGTTGAATTATCTATGAAAACTTTTCTTCTTCGTTTCCTATAGGCCAAGTGGGTGAAGCCGCGGGCAGAAGCTATCTTAATAAACTAAACAAAAATAAACATAATTCAGCCCAACATTTAGTCAGCTTTAAGTAACATCATTTAGTGTTGTGAATGAAGTAAAACTATTCCAATAAATTTTCAAGAACTCAAGTTCTTCACGTACAATTAATGAACTTGTGAAAATACTTTACTCTCAACTTAACTCGTGTATTGCATATCTATCTCAACAACTTTTGTTTAAAGCTGCTGACTTGAAGTTTCTGTTTATAGCTTAGAACAGAGTTCCGTTTACTTTATAACCAGTTATGTAACAAGAATCTCTCTTCCCATTAGATAACCAGCGATCAAACTTGGTATACTAATTGAAGTAATATAGTGGTACCTCATAAACAGTAATAAAACAGAATTTTCTTCCCACTAGATAACAAGTTATCAAACTTGGCATTCTAACGGGCATAAACGGTATATGTAGATCATGGGTTCAAATCTACTACAGTGAGTTATTGCATTAGTTTAAGGAAACATTAAATACTTCTTAATTAGCATGTAATTTTTTTTATTTCATATCCCCGTCATTTGTGGACTGATTCGGAAAATTATTTTTTAATTGAATAGATATTCTTTCAGATACAGAAATCATAGAAATGTTATCAAAATTTTAATACATTTATATTTATTGCATACATTTATATTATGTTATACGGCATATATTAAAATTGTGTTGCAATTAACAGCACTATCCGTGTGTGTAAAGCACCTTATGAAAATAACTTTTCCAATAATTCTAGGGGTGGGTTGCAAACTGATCCTAAGAATATCAGCAAGTTGCGAGAGCATCGCTCTCTTTACATTTCAAAGTATTATCCTTCTTTAATATAAAAGTTAAACATTGTTGTTTTAACGTTTGCTGGTGTTTTCTATGTTAGTGAATGACGTGACGAGCTTGTCGTTCATCTGATGCCCAAACGGTTGAGTCAATTTGAGTGAAATTTTGTCTATGTATATTGTAAATGATAGCTTACAATTATTGATTATCACATTGACTACTTTTTATCCAAAATAATCTTTGTGTTCATTACATAAAATTTTGGAAAAAAGATCATTTATATTCTTATAGATGGCGCATTTTTACTTGACATACAAAAAGCTTTTCCAGTTTGAGTTTCAATATCCCGTACTTAGATATCGTATAGTTATTTTCGCTTTCAAAACGCACAATTTTATATATATTCGTCTTGAATCTGGATAACAAGGAGACCTTCTTTCTTACTTAAGCTCAATCATTATAAAGGCTATAATAAAATGGGAAGTTTGGGCCTGTAACGACTGCAGCCGTTTCCCAGCACAGTGAATGCATTTAAATCGATGCTCTTATATTGACAGGCTCTGTATTGTGGTGGTTGAGCAGGTTGGTTCATAGCCCGGAGGCGGCGGGTTTGATTCCCGCGGAAGGAAATGTTTTTGTGCACAGGAAAGGAAACGCAAATACTCGTTGTTTCTGGGTGCTGTGGGACTACGGTTTTCGTGCTCTTCGGTCTTGGGTTTCCAGATACAGAAAATCCTAGTTAGAGTTCAGGAACTATGAATGTGATCATTGCGCAAAAATTACGCATTAAAAAATAAAGAGGCTGGGAAGAGGGTCAACTTAGTCGTTTTCCAATAAACAAATAATGTTTGTAGTTGTTGAGTCCTTTCCCTAAATGGGAAATGAGAAACATCTGAGGAAGTCTGCTTCCACGTTTTCCTTTTCCATTGCTGTTATTACAGCATAATTGAAGTTTACACACTTCCTCTTCCGGTTCCCTAATATCGAAACATTTTTGCAATGTAAATACTTTTCTGAACTTTTTGGCTATAGAATACTATAAATAGTTACAAAACGAATTTAGATAAATTTTAGTCGTAAAAGATATTTATGAATTTTGAATATTACTTCACTCTGTTCTCTCCATGTGTTAGTACTTTATTCTTATTTTAAATAAATTATAGGTGCTTACTCAATTTGTCATAGAAATTACAAAATTTTTCGTTGGTTTTGTAACAACATGGAAAATAACAGAGCAGGGGCCTTACTGCGTAAGTCTGGTGGAGATGGTAATCGCGTTCTCTCTTGCTCGCACTCGTGGACTTGTTAATTGGCGCGTGCAGGATGGCAGGCGAAACCGATTCCCAGAACGGTTACGCGGTAGGGGTGCTAATTAAAATAGGCAATGTTGCCTTTAGTTTAGTTTCATTAGCCTTTAGTGTAATACAGTTTATTTCTATATTTCTCACTGCTAGAAAGCACAATTTAGGTATATATAATCAACTAGACAGTGTTTTCACATAAACAAACGTTTATTAAACAAGTATGCTTGAAATCAAACTATGATACGAAGTATATTTGTCTTAAAAGGACCTTTATGTAAACATTTCTTAAAGGAAATAATTTGTTTCACGCTGATGATAAGTGGTCCCCGCTGTGTGACAGACAGGAAGACTGACAATAAAATTTATATATTTTCTTTTCCTGTTATACAACTTTCTAAATAGCATTTTGGTGCGTTTGATACATTTGTTTTCTAAAACAAAATTCTATGCGCACTTATATCTACACGAAAAAAATTAACATACTTGCTGAATTATTCATAATGTTTTGTTACGATATTAAATGGTAGCAGTCAGGGGTCTATTTGTATACGTTATTTGTTTCCCTAGGAAAACAAAGCAGTGGGGAAAATATTAAAAAAGATTTGTTGATAATCCTCTTTCTAAAAAGAGTGTTCACTGGCTCACCCACAAGGTCGTGTTAAAGAAAACACCTAATTATTTATTTTTTAAATTATGCTATTTTATTATACCTAAAAAGAGTCTAATAACATATAATATTAAACCTTCAAGTAACATAGACATTTTTAAACACTTAAATTGTGTGTAGTGTAAGTGTAGGTGATATTGTCTGACACTTCAGAATACCGTATAAAAAAATAAATACTACCGACAAATTTTTGTACAGGTTGTAGAAAAATACATTGTGAGATATAACTACGAAAACTTTTATCTGTTTGTCGCCATATATCAAAAAATGCCCAAAAAATAAGTTTCTTTTTATAATCTGTCCCATTTTCCCCGCCAATAGATCATGCGACAGTTTATGTGGATAGGATCGAATAGTTTTTTTCTCTGTTGACATAAATCGCTGGCCCCCAGGGCAATGTACATATTGTACAGTAACTGAGCTCGAAGCATATCTTCAACAGAATGTTACTACATTTCAACTCTATGGGTGTAACACTTGCAAAACTTGATTTGTGTAACATTGGACTTTTGTACACATTATTAGGTTAATTAGTAATAGTGCAATAGGAGATTATATAGGGCTAAGTAGTAGTTTGCGAGGACTTTTACCTTCTGGTTGACGGTCACTGCAACTGCAAAAGTTATCAGCTATAAATATGAAACTTGTTACCTGGGATGTCTCAGGATGACGAGTGCAATGCTGTGTCATGTCAATAAAAACCTATCAGAAAGACGTAAAGCATAACTTCACGAAGGGGTTACTTGTCACGTAATTAAAAGCGGTTTTCATCTTTATCATTTTGTTTATTTTGATTTGAACTTTCTGCCCCAGGGCACATCGCTAGGCTCTAAATGAAAAGAAGAAGAACGTTCTTCAAGATCCAATCTGGCAATTCTTTTTCTAATTTTATGATCCTAGTTGGTCTAATAAATAAATGAATAGTTATTAAAATTACGCTTACTACCGCCAAAGGCACATTTTTATCACATATGGTAGATTACTTAAATAGTAAAATCTCTACTTTTTAAGAGCTTGATCATCATGAATGTAAACGGTCTTGTTTAAATTGGACAGATCATAAATGGAAATAAGTATTACAATAATTTAGTAGAAAAATCAAGCAGCTGTATACTATAAGCTTAGATACTGGTGCACGGTTATAGTGTGATATGGGAATAGGAAATGCTTCGGAAACGCGACAGAAGGCTCTCACGACTGAAGTAATTTATGTCTGCATGCATGTGCCTGTGATAGATGCACGGTGCTATAAATAAATGTGAAGTTACGTACAAAATACGCACAATTATTATAAAAGGCAGAGGTTGGTATCCCGGTAGTATATTTGGTAATTTGTAATTGCAGTGCCAAAAAAACGAGTGTGTTTTAGACCACATGACTGAAGTAAAACTTCTTTTACTCCATCGGCCGGTATAACTTTGTTTTTGCTTTATTTAATGTTAATGTCGCCATCTTGACAATTGTAAATTGTTATTTTACCGGACATACCAATAATACAAATTTTAAGTAATTTTAAGCTTGTTATGTAGACAATGAAGATTAACCACCAACTTAACCAACAACTTTCAACTTCCGTTCGCCTCGTTACGCATTCACCAACTTACTCCCCAAGCCAAGCATGTGTAAAGAAGTTTTACTTCAAAAATGTTCAGTAGTACCTTTAAAGAAACTGCTTAAGGCACCATCGAAGGCAAATGATTAATAACTATTATACTACTAATTTTTATAAAATTTATACAGCTCTCCTCAACAGTTTTTAAAACACGATTGATATTAATCGGAACATAAATTGTCAGGAACAAATAGCCACATCCTAAAGTATGAACCAAACACAACCGCTAAACCTATATAATTTCTGATCTGCAGATTATTTTCCACATAATCTGATCCTGATTCTCCCATCGACTCGAACGAATTTTCACCATAAACATTTCCCTAACACCGTCGCGTAAACAAAATTTTACCGAAACATAAATCCTCCGCCATATTTCCGCTGAAAACACACCCAAGTTTATGGTACACGGTGTTCTGGTTCATCAACTTTGCTTATAATAAGTGTATGTCGATAGCCGTGTTGAAATTGATATGAAAAATTTGAACGAATCGTCAAGAGTTTTTTTAAATTGTGCAAAGAGTTGTGACTGCACATATGATATGTAACCTCATGTCTGTCAGGCATACTGGTTGGTTGGCTTTTTAAATGCAGATTTAAAAAGACAATAGTTTGTTTGGAATCTGAGAAAATTTTCAGTGTCAGAATGAAAATATAACTAATTCGATTAACTTCAAGAATACCTAAAGAAATATTGTTCCCAATAGTTCCATAATGCTGTTGTAATGAATTTTCATTTATAAAGATTGTTTATATCTATCACTGTGTTTTAAGTGTCTAACTACCTTGGATACTTTGCCATAAGGCAAGTTGCTATGTCGCGGATGTTACGCGAAAAATCTAATTTCAAATGTTACTTGCGTTTTCAAATAATAGATTTTTTTTTCCTTCTCGTAAAGCAACTACAAATCAGACTATCTGACATAGTCTAACAACTGTTTTCTTGATAACAACTAGAATCGATAACTTAACACACCGCCTGAAGTACCACAGCTCTTATAAATACTACTTACTACTACTAACTACTAATATAGGTATTTGCCGAAAGCATACAAGTTATTACTCTGATATTCAAGCTAGATAAATCAAATACCCAGCCCATTGGCCAGGCATATATATAATTGTGCACTTCCAGGAACTACTGTAGTTTCAGTGCTGTTTATAAATTAAGTTGGTTTTACGAGCTGCATATATTTGGATATTAAAAAGGCTTTTCAAAAATAAGCTAGCACATTCACGTGTGTTTAATAATGTTATTTAAAAGGGGGTTAAACTGACTTTATTCATCGCCTTCATTTCATAGCCAGAAATACTCGAATGATGTTATCATATATGTTGCTGCGGCCAATAGCTCAGTTGATAGGTGCTTTGTCTCCTTTTGTCTAGCTTGCGGTTTCGATTCCCAACCAGAACAAACATAATGTGTGATGAACATCAATGTTTGTTCTGTAACTTGTTGTCACATTGTATTCTATGTATGTATTTACAAACAAAAATAATATAAGTATGTAAGCAGGAACGGGTTGTGGGTAGGTTGCAACCTATATAACTATAGGCCTTCAGCATATCCACACCGCGCCGTGTCTGGAACAAGAATGATCCGTAGTACACCGAGCGGTCCCTTTTTATAGCCAGATGGGTAGGGAAGCGATGACAAACGCCAGTATTGCCACTGTAATAAATTTAAATGCTGCCACAGAGTAAAATACGGTACTGCCCGCTGCGCATAGAGTTTATAACTAGACGTAGACGTCAAGTATTCTCAAGTATTCCATAGATATCTGATTCCAATTGTACGCTTTGCTTGCTTTGTTTTGCTTAGTTTGGAACTAGATGGCGTTGTGTGAAATGTCCACAAATGTTTATATTTATTATATTTAAATATATTTTGATTTACTTAAAAACCAAACTACTAAATTGATTTGGATGAAAATTCTATAGGACGAATCCGAAAGTCAATAAATCACATCACACTAATATTATAAAGGCGAAAGTTTGTATGTGTGTTTGTGTGTATGTTTGTTACTTTTTCACGCTCAAATGGCTGAATGGATTTGGATGAAATTCGGTACTAAGATAGCTTATACATTGGATTAACATATAAGCTACATTTTATCCCTAAAAAGTAAAATTTTCCCGCGGGATGAGAAAATAATTAAAATACTTTTTATCCGCGGGTGAAACTGCGGGGCGCAACTAGTTTCAAATAAAAAAAAACTAAATTGGTTTAAAAATGACAGAGTTTTGACGTAACAAACATAAAAACGATACAACTGAATTCAGAACCTACTTCTTTTTAAGTCGTTTGAAAATACAAGTTTCACATTGATTTTGTAAAACACGGGCTCGACAAGAGTCACAGGCCACGAAGTATATCACCCCTGGGACAATACATCTAACGTTTTCCCGCGATAAGTAGCTCGTACGAGATATACTGATTTATATGGCCCGAAAAATATTACTGCCGCTGATATTTTATGTAGTACGACCTAAAGGTCACGGGGTCGGTGAATGGATTCAAAAATATATCTTTACGTATGGATACAAGCCAGAAATCTGACCGCTACTGTACGCGACTCAGACTTTTTTTACCTACACTTTCTGTGTTAATTGTATTTTAGAATGAGTCATTATATAATAATAATAACGCTCAACGATCACATACATAGATCCTGGACCCTAAATAGGTTTCCCTGTATCTAGGGACCCAGAAACTACGAGGACCATGGTCCCAAAACACTGAGGCACAGAACAAGTATTTGCGCTTATTTCCGTGCACAAATACTTCTCCTGTCGCGGGAATTGAACCCACCACCTCCAGGTTATGAGCCTACCTGCTCAACCATCACAGACAGAGGCTATCAAAGTATGTAGTATGTATGTATGTGTTTAGTTGTATGTGTATGAATCTAGGTATTTTAGTGATGTGGTTATTATAAAAACTAGTCATATTAAGATGTATTCATTTTGCCATTTCTTCTCCCTGCGATAGTTAGAAGTTAACATACGTTGTAGTTGCTACGAAATATGCTGCTTTAGTGTAAGATAAAAAAAATGTTACCAAGAATGCAATTTACAAGCTTAATGACTTAATCATGAATTTGACTAAACGCTTTTTTCTGTGTGAGGATATTTAGTAGCATTTTTTCTGTACTAAATAAGTTCATGTCAATCATTGTTTCCATGTTTTACAAATTTTATGTTAGAGTTTTGGCGGGAAAATGAAAAAGATCGCGTCGCCGCATTGTATTATTTTCCAAAACTTGTGTTATTTTCAGTGTTAGTGCATAAAATTTGTGGCATTTTATTCGTTAAGTGCTGGATTACAGGCATGAGTGTGGGAAAGTGATATAATGATGGTGAAACGTTTCTTTTCGTGTCGTTTCCAAAACTCCATAGAAGCTTCAAGTAAAGTTGCCACCACTTTACTAGGAGTATGACTTTGACTAGACTATGACTTGATGACTTCGACTCTGACTTGACACATATTTGCGTGAATTATCATTAACTTGACACTGGCTAAATACACAAATGTGTGGAACCAAAATATATAAAAAAAATGTTAAATTACTTGTTTTTACATTTGACATAAATGACAGGTAATTTATTTTTAATATCGTCAGCCTCTGTATTGTGGTGGTTGAGCAGGTTAGATTGTTTTGCTCGTAATCATTTTTTATACGGTTCTTTAATTTACTTTTCTCTACTATTTTATCCCTCTTTATTCTTATTCTATTTGGGGCGGTAAGGCCTGCACTAACATCCCGCATGGGGTGTATTGTGCATATCTCCCCGCCAGCTTATACCCAATCCAGTCCTATCCCTATCCTTATTTGTTCCCTTTTTCCATTTTTAATTAGCTTATTGTTAAACTGAACAGCTGAACTGATTTTAATGAAATTTAAACTATTATTATTTAAAAGTATATAAATACCAAGTGAATATAACACGGTGTATGTTTTATCCTGACAAGTATCATAAACGTGCGTAGTAATTAAAAGTTCCTATTTTTCGGAATAGTAGGTAGCTAAATAAACTTGGTCGCAAATAAACGACAGCATTATTCTGTCGGCACTGTAACAGCTCGGTCCCATTTCGGTTTGTCGACAATTTTCTTAAATCTCTCGTATCCTCGAGTTCATTTACAAATGGCCTAGCAATAATTTAACTAAGTATTTATTTCAAATATATTAGCACAAATTCCTGTTACACCCCCTAAAACAATCGCTTTATGTCTGTAGGTATAGTGTATGTATGTCACAAACTTTTTTCTTAGAAACAGAAATTTATTATTTTGATATTAAAACCTGAGGTTCATAACCTCATCATTCTGTAAAAACTGCAACCTTCACAATACAATAAAGAGATTTTATGACCAAATAATAATTACATTGTTTTTCTTTACAAACTTGTTTGTCATTCCACGCATTATGAAAACCATTAGTTACTTCTTGGTTCTCAAATGTGTATTTGAAATATGGTATTGATTGAAATTTGTGTATTG
Organism: Ennomos fuscantarius; assembly: GCA_905220475.3. Taxonomy (NCBI): domain Eukaryota; kingdom Metazoa; phylum Arthropoda; class Insecta; order Lepidoptera; family Geometridae; genus Ennomos; species Ennomos fuscantarius. The sequence goes on from HG992033.1 coordinate 6,339,290, forward strand.
GTAGATTAGGTACAATGCATTTCATTCCATTTCAAATTTCATGGTAACTCGCGTGACTTGTCTGATGCGAATTTATTACCGTGGGAAATGCCCTTAAACACAATAATAGTTTTGCTGGGAAATTCTCTACTTTATAGGTAGTAGTAGAGTATAATAATAATACATAGCACGGCATTGATTATACCTGATGTATTAACACAGTAGCTTTTAATAAGGCACAGGAACATTATTGTTAGGGTAATGTAGCTCACATTTTAGTATTAAAATTGTCATGAGTGTGATTCATTTTTAATTAATATATTTCCGACTGTTAAACTGTAAAACTAACTGTAAAAACGATATGGTTATGGTTTGCGATGACACCTATAATGCACATGAAATTGTTGATACAGAGCCTCGCTGACGTCATTGCAAACCCGGTCCCCTCTCGTGAGCCGCGGCGCTCACGCCGGGCGAAACGGGCGGCCGCCTAGCCCAGTCTAACGCAGCCGGCGCCGCAATCTCGCTTCGTGAATTCACTTCCTGAGGGGATATGCTTGAAACCTGGTCGAGAAATCAACATACTGTTCATGAGAAACAGTAAGAAATATATTCATCTAAAAAAGGGAAGTTTCAGTTTTAAACTTTTAAAAGACAAACTCGCGATGTCTCCAGCTCTCAGAACATCTAGTTAGAGCTACATGTTTAAGCCAATGAACGCCAGGGCTAAAGTAATCATTTTAACTATTGCGCATCCTTATAATTTATCCAGTGTTCGCAATACATTATTACTTCCCCTAACACTGGCTAGCCGCTTAATCACTGTAACTGCGGCTAATGTGGAACATTATTTCGGACGAAGAAAGCCGCCGGAATTATTGCCAGGACGTGAGGCTATACAAAATATTAGACTATTAGTTCTTGCAAGCTGTCAGAAGAGCGGTAAGTGATACGAAATCTCGGAGATAGTTTTGTTTTACGTGAGCTTATATATTTTGGTCTTCATATACCGAATCGTAATAATCTACTATCTTTACTTAATATTTATTTAGCTATATAGATGAGTGATAAGCTTTCAATTTTATTTTGCTATCAACATCTTTTCTTTTTCTAAGCATTTATGCAGGTTTACTTAACATGTGGCGTTGTCAGTTAATACAGCTTACAGTAAAAAACACTTTTACTGCTTATAGAAAAAAAAAATATTTTTAAATTTTAGTTATGTTAATTTTTTTACACTTATCTGCTTTTAAGAACAGTGCCTAAGGGTTGTATTAGCCATAAAATATGGATATTCTTTGGTACCTATCGTGCAAATGTGAACTCTGATGGAATGCATTTGAATTGTGTTTGCTGTTTCACGCCGGTTCCGGTGGGCTATTGTTTCGCAAAAGGAACGCATATAGTAACGTTTCCGTCGAACGCCGAGCGCATGCGAGCGCTGCTGTCATGGAGCACTGTCTGATGAAATATGAACCTACTGTATTATACGGATACTTTGTGTTTCTATTGAGTTATGGAACTAAACGTAAACTAAATATAATGCAATGACGAAGTGCTGATAGCTCAGTTAGTGGTAACGTCGATATAAGATTTACAAGTTTGAATTCTTCAACAAACTAACCGACATATAAAAATGTTCAAATATAAAACTACCCTAACCTTAGATCGTATAAAGTTAGCTGGCCTAAAATTATACTATTAAAATATTAAAAAAAACCGGTTATAGGAATACTGGCGAAACAAAAAGAAAAAGAAATGACACGCTATGCATATAGAATAATAAAAAAAAAATTAAGCATCATTTATAAAGTTAGGTATCAAAAACGAGTTTCGTTCGAGTTATACATAGATTTTAGTTGTATAAAGTCTGCAATATTCTGTCTGCAAATATCATGCATTAATTATCATTATTCATTCAAACTTAATCATACAAATTTGATTGTTTTTTTTTTACGTGAGTATTCTATATATTCCTATTACGTATCTTATACCCTTTGATTTCCAACCTATCTGTATCTACTCCCTTAGGTAGTTGTGAGGTGAAAAGAATACGATCGTGAATATTTTTTCGAATGATTTTCCTTAATAACTTTTTTCTCCCATTTTCTAGAAAAAATAAGCAATTTATATTTTATATATATATATTATACTATATATATTATTTATTATACTATATATATTATACTTGAATTTATACTATCAATACCTACAAGTATTATGCGTGCAACCGGCTTCATGCTGCTGGGCTGAATTGCATAGGATCTGCCATCCTTTTTTTTAACTGCGTATAACTATTTTCCGCGAAACAATGGGCACCAAACGCGATTTTAACAAAACATTTCGAAATGATCATATTACAGATACAGCATTAGATAAGTTATGTTGTCAAACAAGTGGCACTCGTTAGCCACTGCTACGTCCCTCATGCAACCCATCATCCCTCTTTATGCATCGTTTATCTGCATTTTTTATATATAAAAGGCTTATACAAACCATTAAACTCACTTTATGACTGGACGCAACACTGCATGTAGAGTTGTTGCAATTGTATTGATAGTTTTATTACGTATATGGTATAACGAGCTTCTGCCCGCAGCTTTGCCCGCAGCGTGGCCTATGGGAAAATAATTCAACCACCCATTTCACCCTCTTAAGGGTGGAATTTCAAAAAATTCTTTCTTAGCGGATGCCTACGTCATAACATCTACCTGCATGCCAAATTTCAGCCCGATCCGTCCACTGGTTTGGGCTGTGCGTTGATAGATCACTATATTAGTCAGTCAATCAGTCAGTCACCTTTGAGTTATATATATTTAGATTAATATCAAACAATATGTACTAACCAAACTTTACAGCATAATCAGGCAAGGGTGAAGTTTATTGCGGTTCGTGATAAATTTTTCGCTCACATTCTTATGTTGCCACACATTGAATTAAACGCCTATAGATTTTAAACGTTACCTGCGATCCCTTTCACAATCTCTGTATCAAAGTGTCTGACGTTAAATCTCACCTAATAATTAACGGTACCATCAAAAGAGAAAATCTTATGAGGATTAACGTTGCCTCGGCTTCTGATATCGGCTCAAACAACTCTTGAGCAACTTGCGCTACGAGCACAGATTAACGGAATAGAGTTCGAAAGGATTAGCAAAGTGCGATGCTGGATACTTGGTACGATTTTCAACTTTAACGCTCAATGTTAAGGCTCAGGTTAACTAGGAGATTAATGAACAGTTGTGAAGTTTGGTGAAACAGTAACCCCTACGGCGGCGTTATCAAGGTACGATAGCGTTGTGTGGATTTTTGTGTGGAGTTTCCTGTTTTCTATGTAAAATAATAAAGATTTTCTAGCGTAAATAGCTAACGCCAGAGTATTGCAGTTCTTAGAAAAATGAAAATATCATAGCTATGCTTAGTTAAATGGACATCATTTTATAACTTTTAACTGTTCTTGTAAAAGTTGTTAATATTTCTCAAATTTTTCATCGTAAAACACATTTTTTTCTTATAAAGTACCAGTCATCAAAGTTAATATCCGTAAAATTAAAATGTTTATTCCTTCGAAGTTTCAGCAACAAGTTTTGTTTGCGTACAAACACCTTATTTACCGATAAGTGTTACTGAAGGAAACTTTTCACAATTTTTGCCTTTTTATATCTGCTCAAAAAGTTTCTGGGGCATTTTCATTAGGTGAAGTTGTAAAACGTGTATAAATTTTAATGATTTCAACAACTTTCCCACGTTAAATTTATTTATACAGTAGCTAAACTTGCATGTATGAGCTTTTCATACACTTAATCTGAAATTAAGTTAATTTTCATAACCAGCGATATCCTATTATAGTATAGGCTAGAGAGAGAGAGAAGTCATCACAATCTCAAACGATGAGACCTGACGATGATGCAGGTCAACATCGTAGCAAAACCTTGTCTATTAACGCACTTATAAATAATACTTAGTATATAGTCAACATCATGTTAGATAGATAGATAGATAGATAGATAACTCTTTATTGTCTCACCAACGAAATTCATACAATACAGGAATTATTAAATCTTACGTACTAGTGCAACAATGGGGGTTAATGCGCGGTCATCTCGCTAGATGGCTAATATTTTGGTAGACGAAATCCTGCATCGCGCAAGCGTTTCATTTCTGGTGCACTACTATAAGTTAAGACATTTTCTGTGACGGAATTGACTCCATAATGAATCAGGTGAAGTGGTCAATCAAGTGCAGTTTAATTTCACTGGTAGTATATACTGTCAGGTTGAACCTGAGGCCATAAGTGTTGGAAATATGTATGCACTTTTCTATTTAATAAATTAAGCTTCTCTAGTAAAACACGTTTAACATCGTCGTATCAAAAGATTTTATGTGTAATTTTTTAATTTAGTTAAAAGTTTTCATCTAAATCAACTAATCATCATGAATTCGATACAAACCGTGTCAAGCTAGTATAGCCCGTAAATCTAAAATCAAATTCGTATGAGCGAAGTTAGATGCATAGCTGACATGCTACAATAAGGATCGCTAGTGTGAGTGAAAGGGCATACAATTCTCGTATAGACCCCAATCACTGTCGCTCGTTCTAACTTTAGAGAGTAATGAGTTTTTGGATCGGTTCCGCACCGAGAAGGGCCGTGAACGATGTGAAAACTCAACAAAGTTTAGAGTGACGAATTACCCGGACCCATAAATATCGGGGCGATAATGAGCGGGTAAAAATAACCTTTTGCACCTTTTCAAATTAAAGGTTTATAGTAAAAGTTAGATGGATATGAGAAAAAATATGCTTATCGAGGATTTTTTACATCTCTAGAAAAAGGAAACAGACTGCAAACATGCATAAGCTGTTTTCGAACATTAAGATGAAGATTCACTAGTAAATTGCAACGGAAAGAACTCTACCATTATAGTATACTAGCTTCTACCCACGGCTTTGCCCGCGTAGCCTATAGGAAACGCAGAAGATAATTTTTCATAGATAATTCAACCACCATTTCAGCCTCTTAGGGGTGGAATTTCGAAAAACCCTTTCTTAGTGGATACCTACACTTTACAAAGAACACACCTTCTAAATTTCAAGTCTCTAGGACCAGCGGTTTAGGCTGTGCGTTGATATATAAGTCAGTCAGTCAGTTAGGCCTTTGAATTTAATATGTATAGATAGGCCTAAATATTGGTCGCAATCATTTAAACTACCACCTACTTGTACGAAACAAAAGCCACAGACAGCTCTCAGTGCACAGTGGGCCTAAAGGAAAATAAATAATAAATAAATATGTGTGAACATTTCACAAAGTGCCATCTAGCCCCAAACTAAGCAAAACCTGTGATAGAATATTTAGATACACATTTTTTGTAAATACGTTATAACACTCAGACAACGAACAAGCGTGTTATGTTCATCACACAAATGTTTGTCCTGGGTGAGAATCTAATCCACAACTTACATCTAAGAAGGCTGAGTTACATGGTAGTAACTCAGCCTTCTTAGATTTATAGATAGTACTGAGCTATTGGGCCAGTCAAAATTAGACTGTAGAGCATATGCTCTGCTAGTTACGTGGCCATATTTTATACATATCAATTATGGCCACGTAACTAGCTAATAATTGCACATCTAAAATGCTAACACTATAGAAGACAAAATACAGAGAATCAGTGCCCAATATATCACCTCTATGTTTAGAATAAGATTAAAGGAGTTTCCAATAAAATTAGGAATTGCTGATCATCCCAACAAATAAAGTTCAATTTAATCTAAAAATCATAAAATGGACTCTACGTTAGTATTCGTAACGACAATGTTCGTTATTGAAGATTATAATCACACTCACTCGCGTTTACTCCACACTAGCAATTGCATGACGGAGCAACCGTTGGCTTTTTAAAGTGTTAACATTAACATGATAGCGCAATCAATTTGGTGCCAGTCTATTAAGTATTATTATCTATGAAAGTATTATTATCAACATACAACCAAAAAAATTGCATAAAATTAAAGTATAAAAATAGGTTATATTAATATCACACTATCACACTTCACACTAATAATATAAAGGCGAAAGTTTGTATGTGTGTGTATGTGTGTTTGTGTGTATGCGTATATGTTTCACGAACCGCAATAAACTTCACCCTTGCCTGATTATGCTGTAAAGTTTGGTTAGTACATATTGCTTGATATTCATTATACCATATACGTAACTAATATTATAAAGGCGAAAGTTTGTAGGTGTGTTTGTGTGTATGTGTGTATGTTTGTTACTTCTTCATGCTCAAACGGCTAAATGAATTTGGGTGAAATTCGGTACCAAGACAGCTTATTCACTAGATTAACATATAGGTTACATTCTATTCCGGAAAAGTGAAATTTTCCCGCGGGATGGGTAAAAAAATTTTTTTTTATCCACGGGTGAAACCGCTGGGCGCAACTAGTACACAATATGTACATAATGAATAAAAATTAGTATACATACAATCATTATATTTTTTTGTAACATCGTGTTACAAAATACCACACCTATAATGACTCTTTTCATCGTTCGATTTGCCATTAATCAATTTAATTTTAACCAGATCTAATTTTCTAGTCATCATGTTCTATTGTTTTTTCTCAATAACACGTTTTGCCATTGGATTTTTTATAAGCTAAGATCATATGTTTCATTCACAAATCCACCCCAGCTGAAGACAAATAGGCGCACCGATATAAAACACTCAAAGCACATGCAAAATATACAACTCAGTAAGCGGAAACAATAAAATATATTTCTCTGGTAGTAAGCGAAGCCACTGAGTTTGTCGTACCGCGTAAAAATATATCACGTCCCTCGGAGCTCGCTTCTGCTATATAACATTTCATTAGCGGTCAGCCGAGACGTTCAGGCTGCACAGACAATAAATTTTCATTTTTGCGAGAAGACAAGTGAAAAGAAAAGATAAATAGTGGGACAGATTTGGCTCGGGGCGTATAAACTATTCGCAGCGCATGCCGACCGAGACCTTAGGCGGTCGCAAAATATTTGATTAACAAAAAAGGAGAGCTAGAGGGAATATCTGACTATGTTTCGGGAATCAGCAAGCGAATAATGTCTGACTCGAGAAGTCTGTTTATTTATTGTTTATTTTCGTTTGGCCGTGTAGTTTTGGCTGAGTTGCTGTTTTAAATACTGTTTTATGATTTTGTGTACAAATTTTACACAATTTTGAGCCGTATTATTGCGTATTTTTGTGCTTTTATCGTTCATCCGTAATTAATGTAAATACGTTTTATGACTTTTAAATTTGTTTTCATTGTTCCCGATATGAGATAGATAAAAATTGACAGGGCTTTGCAGGCTTAACATAAATTCATAAAAGGCGTACAGTTTCGACCACAACGCTTACCTGTATTTACAAACACGTGAATTTAACTTCTGTTTCTGATATTCATAAAGTACATAGAGTGGAAATATTTTAATTTATATTCTTCCCTTTTTGATTTTACGCACAAAGTGAATAAATGGGTTCAATAAATAGTTAACGGTGGAAACATATTGAGTTATACCCAATTACTCATATAAGTTATTTATCTAAGTAAAGGCCTCTCTTAAAAAATCTCATCGATTTATATCTAATGGTAATCTCAAAATCTTAATAGTTGAAACTATAAAATTCGGACAAAAAGTAAATAAAAAAATGTACTTTTATTCGACTAAAATTAAAAAAAGGCTTTTGAAAGAATTTTTTAGAAACTCTTTTTTTAACTAAGATAGGCCTGCACTTGAGCACTATCTCATCTGAAGGCAGGTGACGACGCCGTTGATGATGCTTACTTAGAAGATACCGATCTATTTTTACCTACCAGATTATAATTTTCATTAAACAAAGATTGTAGTAATTTGGTTCATTTCTTAGTTATCAATGCAATAAATGTTGAGACGAAACACTTTATGCTGTTGTATATTGGAGGAATGGAACGCTTCAATATGTACAATTAGCGGCATAACAAAATAGTTTAACAAATTCATGACATTGACATCAAGTATTTGTAATTTTATATGCTTCCTACAATAAGTATTTTGATTGTACTTAAAAATAGCGCTAAAATTAGCCTATTTGAAATACATAAATTAATTGAATTTGGAATTTTCATGCGTAATTATTAATTCGTAATTATTGTTTTTTTTTTTTTAATTTGGGTTTCTATTGGTTTCTATTATTTTATTTTATTGGGAAGGCTTACAGTTATCATTAAAAATTATATAACAAAATAAACTTATAGAACCAATGAAATGACTTCACATCTAATTATGAAAAACAATGCGAAATAGCCTATCATGCAATTATAGCTACTTAAGCAAGTCTCTATGTTAATTACCAAAGCGCTTCGTCATCTGCAAAACTTATAAATCTATACATATAAAATTCAAAGTCCTGACTAACTGACTGACTTATATATCAACGCACAGCCTAAACCTCTGGTCCTAGAGCCTTGAAAGGTGTGTTCTTTGTAAAGTGTAGGTATCCACTAAGAAAGGGTTTTTTGAAATTCCATCCCTAAGAGGGTGAAGTGGGTGGTTGAATTCAACCTATGATTATTATCTATGATAATTTTTCTTCTTCGTTTCGTATAGGCTACGCGGGTGAAGCCGTGGCAGAAGCTAGTTCATTATATCATTCGTTTTAGCTTACACTCTGTACCTTCGTTATAATTTATTTAGCGGTAACTTGTAAGTTTATTAGTTTTATACACAGGATGACAACATCGCTGTAAAGTGAAGTATTATGAAGCAAAGTTGCAGCTAGCCAAGATTACCCCGTCTAATTTCCACCTCCTACTTTATACCTTGAAGCTATAAATTGGCGTCCGCAGTGTAATAAATGCTAACTTGTATTAGTTTGTTGACGTTTATTTTCAAAATTTATGACCCAACGTAGAACTACTAAAAGCAACCTTACAGCCTTGTAATAAGAAAGTGGAAAATTGCTGATTTTATCACCTGCAGAATATGGTGCTAGTGATCGAATCAATAAAACGTTTTAGCTTTATTGCAAATTGGTAGTTTGTTGATCATAATCGCTTACAGCACTTTTGATATCCACCAATGGGTACGCTATAGTTGTCTTTGGACAATATTGTGTACCTACTAAAGAATTCAGGTAGGTTAAATTATTGTGGCGCGCTCACTTCGGAGTCACCAGTAAAGCGTGTTAGTTAGCGTTAAAACACAAATACAAAAATAAATTTTTCTCTCAGATGTAAAGTCAGAATCAACAAAATACGTTGCCCCTAGCAACTAGCAGCAAATGTTTTTTTATGGAGGATGGTATGCAAACTTTTTCATGAGTGAGCACGCGACATCATGTTTATAAAATTATACAAGGTGGAATTTAATTCTTTCTTTTCTTTAATGTATGTATTCAGTCCATGCTATAGAATGTCCCATACAACTAAATAAAAAGGTACTTATGAAGTAAAACTTAAATCTAGGTATTATCAAATTTAAATTCTAAATAAAAGCTTTGCGACATTGAATAAAGCAGGTGTTTTATTGCCTACGAATCATTTACAAAACACTCAGCTGGTTTCCGTGCTGTGTGTACCGTTAAATAGACATTTTGTCTGTCATGCAGTTATTTAAGGAGGCACTAAACACTAAAACAAAACCAATTTTTTTTATAAGGCTCTTGTACGAACATTCTATAGCATGGTCCGAGTACATACATTTAAGGAAAAGAGTGAATTCAAACCACCGTGTATATTCGAATATATATTTGCCATGTAGTTTTGGCGTAAGAATAGGACCGTCTTTTCCCGCGGGGTAAGAGTCGGCTAAGAGAATATCCAGGGAATAGGCAGAAGAATTCTCGTCAGTTTACATTATGTATAAGCTACTGCAATCACTAAGACGCATCATCAAATGTGCATGATTATAGCAAACCCCAGCAGTGGACGCAAATACAACAGAGAAGTACATTAAAAAAAATCGTTTTTTTAGGCCACACGACTGAAGTTAAATTTCTTTAGTTTAGCTCCATCTATCGGCCGGTATAACTTTTTTTTACTTTGTTTAGTGTTAATGTCGCCATCTTGACAATTGTAAATTTTCTTTTTATCAGACACACCAACATAATAATACAAAGTTTGACTTTTTTTTGTTGACAATGGAAACGTGAACCAACTTCAACTTCGTTTGCCTTCACCAGCTTACTCCCCAAGTCAAGCGTGCGTAAAGAAGTTTTACTTCAAATTTATGTATCTTTTCTTTTTATAACTACTCCACCATAACCAAAATCTCTCTTACAAGCCGTAAACAGATACGATAATGATATCTTACATACGCTGGGAAGTATTCCTGAGAGGTTTGCCCACTCGGTACCATCGCTTTGATGACGCGAGGCAATAAAAGTTAAACGACTTGAGGGACTGCGGCACTCTAGAGATCGATGTTATTTCAAACAAATTGACAGCTCCCGTGGGTTAAATAAATTCTGAATAAGTGACAGGGTTGATTGTTAGCCATTTAACGCCGATTGCGTAGGTACTTGCGCATTTGGTGCATGAATTGAAAATTTGTTCAATCGGAGTTTTTGATATACACGTATTTAATCAAGTTATTTTTAGGATTCCAGATAAATGGATCCGTATAAGATCAGTTGGCTGTCATTTTGTCTCTTAAGGCTCTTTTTCTCAGAAATGGCTGAAGATATAAAACTAAAATTATCTCCGTGGCCTCATAATTCTGTAAAATATGTTCCATCACCATCATTTTTATGGCATAGAGACTCTAAGCCATAAAAATGATTAAAAAACTTGATTTTTATAACAGATATAAAATTCATACGGCAACTCTTTAGCCGGAAGAACGTCCACCGCTGAACATAAGCATCTTCCATAGAGCACCGCTTTAACCAACTACTTGCCTCTTGCAACCAACGGTTCCCCGCAGTTCTGACCAGGGGTTTGATCACAGAACTTTGATTGCAATGCAACAGGGGAAATTTCATTCCTAATTTGAAAATTTCCATATTTACTCCTTCCGGATAGCTCAGTTGGTAGTATCCCTGCCTTCTAAACTGCAGGTTGTGAAGTAGGGTAGTAGAAACATTTGTGTGATGAGCATCGATGTTTGTTCTGTCTGGGAGTTATATTGTATTCTATGTATGTATTTACAAACAAAAAGTATTTAAGTATTGTATCAGTTATCTGGTTATAATACTTAGTAGAATCGATAGGATCCTAGATATCACCAAACGTTACTCGATTACAAATAGAAAACATTCAAAGTAAAGATTCCACGAAAAACCAGGGCAAATAACTTTTTTTATTAGCCACATTCCAAAGAACTCCACACATAGGCGCATTCATTCCAACGGTCAGCGGAACCCTTTTCAAGGCCGCGGCTTAATGGCCACTGCTGACATTTGAGAAAAGGGTCACTAATTTATCTAAACAGTTCGTCGGGAGTTCTCCTTAATTATGCGATACAGGCAGTACTCAAACTTCAACATACTGTGCAGTAGTTAGAAACAAAAACATCACACTAATAATATATTATAAAGGCGAAAGTTTGTTTGTGGGTATGTTTGTTACTCCTTCACGCTCAAACGGCTGTATGGATTTGGATGAAATTCGGTACCAAGATAGCTTATACACTGAATTAACATATAGACTACATTTTATCCCGGAAAAGTGTAATTCTCCCGTAGGATGAGCAAATAATTAAGATGCTTTTTATCCGCGGGTGAAACCGCGGGGCGCAACTAGTCAGAGATAATAATAAATAAGACACGCAGACACGAGTTCATTATTATATCTCGAATCTACTGCATTATTAACATACATCACGGCAAAATTTCTTTGAAGTAACTGAAAACTTTGTGACAGAAAAATAATCTTACGGTACTTTGTGGCTCAGCGAAGACCAATAAGTTTAGCTCATTGAAGAACGAGTGTTGCTCAGAAGTAGCTCATGCAGCTATCTTACGCATTCGAATTCCGCTTCGTCTTACAACACTTACAGCAACATCTTGAGAAAGACAGCATGTTGAAGATTCACTTATTGAAGAGCTTGTCCACCAACCACACTTGGCCAGCAAGGTAGAATTTATAATATTTGCTAATAAAATTAATACAGTGCAAGTTTGGTTTGAATAAATTGCTTAAACATTTTTAACTTCCTTGGAATTGAAAGACAAAGTGTTCTGGGTTATGGCACTGCATTTTTCAAACGGAACGATATATATTCATAAATGTAGCGATATATACCTATTTAATAGATGGGAATACTGGCCTCTACTTCTACTTCGGCCTCTTCTTCAGCCAAAGATTGAGTATTGCCATTCAACGTGGCAATGCTGCCAGCATATTGCGTACGTTGCCTACTGCTAGTGGTTTGTTAGATGAAGTTTCCTTTTTATTTTTTTCTGAATTATTTATTCATTACTTAATAACGATATTATCGTAATATATCACTTGGTATATATAAATAGAAATGACATGCATCTTAGAACCAATTTATTGTCCGTACGTTTGTCAAACCTTATTTTCTCAAACACTGCTAAAGGATCAAGTTGTAATGTGTACCTATATGTCAACTCAGCCCGTGTTACCACAAATACATAAACAAGGCTTAGACAGATGTCAAACGCGTGTTTAACAATACAAAACAGTAATCAAACACTTGTTTAAGGCTTGTTTAAATCTTTTGTGGTTAAGCCGTTTATGTCTATATGTCTAAAAGACTGAATTTTATGGCAAGTTAGCGTACTGCCTTCATCAATTATTCTGCGCCTTAATTATAGTTTAACTTATTTGCGGCGCAGCTGCCTCAGCATCAGCCACTCGTGGTAATTAAGATGTTCACAATATATACAATAGTTGATGGCCGTCACGATTGTTACAGTCCTAATTGGGTTCCTTGATTTCAGAGGCTGGTAATGAACCGAGTTGGTTTTTGTCTCTTTTGTTAGCAAGCTGGTTTGACTTGACTGCTGCGTGTATAAAATTGACTTGTTTGTGAAAACTGTTTTCATCTAGACCGGTATTTTTGTGACAAACAATATACTCTAACCCCGCCCATATAAATATAATTGTGCCTTGGTCAGTTGTGATATGGATATCATTTCAAAACTCAGATACAACGTTCTTTATGGCTCATTATCTTTTATCTTAAATATATAAACTCAAAGGTGACTGACTGATTGACTGACTGACATAGTGATCTATCAACGCACAGCCCAAACCACTGGATGGATCGGGCTGAAATTTGGCATGCAGGTAGATGTTATGATGTAAACATCCGCTAAGAAAGAATTTTTCGAAATTCCACCCTTAAGAGGGTGAAATGGGTGGTTGAATTATTTTTCATTAGACCACGCCGTGGGCGAAGCTGCGGGCAGAAGCTCGTTAGTTAATATATCTTGTACATTTATGCTTTATTTTCAGTAAATTTTCTCTCCATGATGAAACACTAGTATTGCTATATACTTGGCGGCTGAATTACTTTTAACAATGCGGTGATATGCATTCAGATTATCGTCATCATCATCATCATCATCATCATCACCTTACACTAGTATACTGCTGGCTAGAAAGGTTTTTTCCAAAACATATACTCTACTCTTTCAGTTGCTGCCAGCTACCTTGTATATGGCACTTCTCCATCTCGCTTCAAGATTTTCATTACAAAGCACGTCTACTTCAGTAGTTATCGGTTTTTCGGGAGATATAACCAGCTGATTGCCACTTGAGCTCGCTAATTCACTGTGCTATGTTAGTAACTGTATCATCATAGTATCTGGTGAAAATCTTCGTTCTAGATTCGATCTCTAGAGACAAAACTCTTCCTATAGATGATCTTATGTTAGTGAACTAGTCCTACGGTGAGTGCCCATGTTTTGATTCTGTAAGTCATGTCCTCAACAATTTCTATTCGCAACTGGTAAAACGTAAAAATACACATATCTACTACGTACGTAACTTTTACTTAAAATATATTTTTTTTATCTTTGACGCCTCAGTCTGACGGTCAACATCTCGTAAAAATCGCTCCGTATTTATTCTGTGTTTACCCGTCTAAATCAGTGTTGTTTGCATCAAAAGTTGCACACAGTTAAATAGCTTTACCGAAATAAGCTATTTGCGTATTAGTGCTCATCCTTAGAGCTTAAAATTAAGTGTATAATCAACTATTTACATCATAACGCAAAAAATAGGCGGTGTGCTTCGAGTGACGTGTGCTGCGAGTACAAGGGCTACGCGCGGGCGATTCTCGCGGTTACGGCTACGGCGTAAGCGCTACACCTGCGTGCGGTGGGCTTGCTGTGCTTGTAACGCGTCACTGTGACGATACCGGCAAAGATTATAAACACAGAGCGGAAATTCGCTTGACCGCGCCAAAGTGTTGTCTCTGTGAGGCAATCTGGATAATTTATATTCTTCATTAGACAAAGTCTATTTAGACCACGAAAATGAAGTGTGCTGGATGCTTGAAGTTAACGAAGGAAACTAGTTCTTTACGGTGTACTGGCTTGTCTTGTGAAAAGCTTTTTTGTTCTCTATGTATAAACATGTCTTCCCTTACCGCTGAACGGAAAAAATCCTGGAAATGCCCTGACTGTTCTGCTGCGCAGAAAAAAGGGGGAGACAATAGTCTTACCCCTGTAAGAGCTGCACTTGACTCGCATAACGTTACGACTCGTAAGAAGACCTTCGAGTCTACGGCGGAAACTGGTAGTGGGGATGACATAAAAAGACTTACAGAGCAGCTGTCCATAGTGACTACTAGACTTGAGGAGGTAACTCAATCTTTAAATTTCTCTCAAGAGCGGATGGATGAGCTTGTGGCCATAATCAAGGCCAACGACTCACGCATGAAGTACCTAGAGAAAAGAGACCAGGAATTTACAATTCTTAAATCGACAGTAACACAATTACAAAGTGAACTAAACATGCAGGCTCAAAATCTGCTATTAAATGAGTTTGAGTTGGTAGGGATACCGGAGTCTCCCGCTGAGAGCCTGCAGCATACTGTTCAACTGGCAGCCAAAATGTTGGGAGTGGAGTTGGAAGAAAAAGATGTGGACTGGATTACTCGAGTTGGACCTCGTCGTCCCGCTGTGTCATCCAGTTTACCTGAAGGAGGAAGCAAACTGCCACGACCAGTTGTCGTTCGTGTGTTACGTAGGGCTAAACGTGATCAGTTATTAAAAGCAGCTAAATCTCACAGAAACATAAGCAGTGCTGATCTGGATGTCCCTGGCGCACCACAGAGAGTGTTTTTCAATGAGAGGCTCACTAAGGAAAACAGAATTTTATTTCGTGATGCTAGGAACAGGGCGAAAAAAGAAGGCTACGCATTCTGCTGGTGTAATCGTGGAGCTATATATGTCAGACAGCGTGAAGGGAAGGCTGCTGTGCACATACGAGGGCAGGGCGACCTGGATCGAGTGTTCGTTAATACTATTGATGCTCATGATAGCAAAGTTGTGGGCTCTTAATTATATTGTGTATAGCGTACAAACTTTAGTGAATTTTATTGTTCACAAGGTAGGATATTGCATACTTTTTCTTTGTAAGTGTTCTAAAATTGAAATTAACGCTACTCTTGAAATTGATAACCTATATATTTCTATAACTCCGTTTGAGTATCTGACTGTTTTGGATGTCTTGTATGATATGGTTAGTCTGCATGGTACTGAGAAAATGTATGTAAACACTGTAAATAGGGTTACAGTCATGTTTTCTTTGTCATGTTCTGTTTATCATAGAGAGTACAGCCAGGGAGTTTATATGTGTACTTTATCCAAATTAGTGTTATGGAGCGTGATGTGCCGAACATTAACTATTGCATTTGTAAATAGCGCAATAATTTTACTTCTTTTAAGAAACGAATCTTATCACAATAATTACCTAAATATCTACTATAAGAATTGTCTACCTCGTATATTAATTGACATTGCTGTATTGAATATAATAATTCCATGCATCAAAAGAGTATTTAATTCCATAGCTAATAATAAAGTTATTACTATAACCAAGCTAATATTAGTTTTTATAATAAATATAAAATTGCTCAGATGCCTGGTCTATCAAATAAGGATGTATAACTCTTTGATTTTAGTTTTAATGTTAAACGTGTGTGTATATTTTTGGTGCATGGACAAGATTTTTTCACAATGGTTCTAGATGATAATATCGGGGATGAACTGGACAGGGTCCGTATACAATGTAATGTTGTAAATGAACCTGAGCAATGTAAAAATATTTTTTTGGATGAACATAACTTTAAGGTTTTAACATTTAACATCAGAAGTATCATGAAAAACTTTGATCAATTTCTTGTATATCTGTCTCGGTTAGATATACAGTACGACATAATTGTACTTACCGAATGTTGGCTGAATGACGCTACGATTGTTCCCCAGCTTCCAGGGTACAGCGCATATCAAACTGTTAGACATAGTAATCAAAATGGTGGCGTTGTTGTCTATGTTAATTCTATTTGTAATTGTACAGTATTAGAACCGCAAATTGATGAAGCTGATTGCTTACAAGTTGTAATATCTAAAACTATGGTAGTACTTGGTATCTATCGCTCACCTTCTAATAGGAACTTGGAAAACTTTTTAACATCATTGGATGCTTGCATACTAGCTTTAAATAATCAACCATTTATTATAGCTGGAGATCTCAATGTCAACATACTGGATACTGTACCTAACACACAGTGTCTGGAATATGTGAGCTTTATGGCTGAAAATGGTTGTTTGCCTGCTATCACTGCGCCTACCAGACAGACTGCATGTCTTGATCATATCTATGTGAAAGGCAGAAGTCACTCTTGTAGCGTCGGCATAGTGTGTAAGAACTCAATAACTGATCATAATATGGCAATGTTTGGGACAAACGTAAGTAAAGCTAAAGCTCATAGACCTAGCCGTTTTATCCAAAAAAGAAATATCGTTGGTATTATAAAAGAACTTGAAACAGTTGATTGGTCAAACTTATGGAGTTATGACGATGTAAATGAAGCCACTAACATTTTTACGGATGTTTTAATGAATGCTTTAGAAAAACATACACGTATTGTGAAGGTGTCCAGGTCTACTTATAATTTAAAACCCTGGATAACGCCGGGAATAATGCGGTGCATGCGCCATCGTGACAAATTACACATGCAAGCACGGGCTAATCCAAAAAATATAACTTTGCAACTTTCTTATACCCGCTACAGGAATTTTTTCATTGATTTACTACGCAAATTGAAATCTGAATATGAAATTGCCGAGCTAGAAGCAAACAAAAAGAACCCTAAAAAACTTTGGAAAACCATTAAAACTGTGTGCAATATTAATCCATCCAAGACTGAAACAATCGAACTTTTATCCCTTGATGGCAGTAATAACGAATTAGAGTCACTAGATATTTGTAACGCTCACTTTACAACCGTAGGACAAAAACTTTCAGATTGTATATTGCAAAATTTATCTAAGTCTGAAAGCGAATTGGCAAGTTCTGTCAGGATCTCCCATACGCCAGCTGACTCCTTTTTCATGGAGCCAACAGACTTCAAAGAGATTGAGAGCCTAATCTTAGGACTCTCAAATGATAAAGCAGCTGGTATAGATGGATTAAGTAACTCTCTGCTTAAAAGTCTTAAAGATGTGATAATTAAACCTCTGACAGTAATTTTTAACAGCAGTATGGCAAGTGGAATTTTTCCGGAAGCTTGGAAAATGGCATTAGTATGCCCGATTCACAAGAGTGGTCTTAAAAATAAAATCGACAACTATCGGCCTATATCACTTTTGTGCGCTTTTTCTAAGTTACTTGAAAAGCTCGTAAATTATAGACTTATAAAATTCGTAGAGTCCCGAAACCTTATTTCGGATAGACAGTTTGGTTTTCGTAGAGGAAAGTCTACAGAAGATACTGTTTCCTTACTGACATCAATAGTGTCGTCACGTTTGAACGAAAAAAAGTGCTGCGTAGGTGTATTTCTCGATTTAGCTAAAGCCTTCGATACTGTTTCCACTACGATTTTATTGAAGAAGCTAGAGAGTATGGGTATACGCGGAAGTGCTTTAAAGTGGTTCAACAGCTATCTCAAAGAGCGAAGACAGTGTGTTAGGGTTGGATCTGCTGTTAGTGGGTTGCAAGCTGTTCCATTTGGAGTCCCACAGGGAAGCATTTTGGGGCCGACTTTGTTCATATTGTATATTAACGATATTCACGATCTCCCAATAGCAAATGCAGATATTTTGTGCTATGCCGATGACACTGCTATTTTATTCCATGGGCCGACATGGCATGATACTTACTTGGCCGCTGAAGAAGGGATGTCGAACATCCAGAAATGGTTACAATGTAATCTTCTAACATTAAATACACAAAAGTCTATGTACATTTGTTTCCACAAAACGCTAGCTTCAGCCCCGACATCGCCGAAAATTAGAATACACACTTGTAATGTCAGCAGTTCAGCATGTTATTGCGATGAACTCAAAAGGGTTAAAGAAACCAAGTATCTCGGTGTCATGTTAGATGAAAATCTCTCATTTAAAACGCACATCCACACCTTGTCTGGTCGGATCAGAAAGATCATCAATATCATGAGGCAACTTAGGGACGTGGCAGGCATCGAGACCCTCAGGTCAGTGTACTATGCTTTGTGCCAGTCCCTAATAATGTATTGCATCACTTGTTGGGGGTCTGCTGCAAAAAGTGTCTTAATAGAAGCAGAAAGGGCTCAACGCTCTGTACTCAAAGTTATGCTTAAAAAGCCGCGCAGATACCCCACAGAGTCTGTGTACAAAGAGAGCGGTGTTCTAAACGTACGTCAGCTATTTATATTAAAGACGTTTGTATCAGTTCATAAAGTAGTTCTTTCTTCACCAATCTACGACGTCTTGGTAAAGCGTAGAGTTTATCAGCTTCCCCAAACTGTTGTTTCCACAAAATTTGCTCAACGTTTCGGAAAATTTATAAAATCATATATTTACAACTTGGTCATCAAGTATTCCGACAAAAATCTTAAAAACCTAAATGTCCGTCAAGCGAAAAGTTTGGTGCAAAAGTGGCTATTATCACTAAGTTATGATGAAACCGAAAGGATTATTAAAGTCACTCAATGAGTAGCTCTTTGTAAAGTTTAATTTTTAATAGTTGATGTCTACAATTTTTGATTGCTTATAATAGTTAGTTTTTTGTTTTTTTTTTTTTCTTTCCTTTTAGTTTAAATACTCTGGTTATTTAAAATAGTTTATATTCTCCAAGTTAAGTTCAAGTTTAGTTTATATTCTAAATTAATGTATAGTGTCTATATATATTTCTCATCTATATATTTATATGGTATTGTTTGTCAGCTGAGGCTATATCTCCTTGTCAATTCATACCCAGGCCCCCACGATACAGGCTGAGCCTAGTGTGGGGGTCATTAGATAACTTTGGGTATTTGATAAATAATCCTTCTGCATAAATCCTAGGAAACAGTGAAATAAAGTATATAAGTATGTTTAATTTATAAGTTTTTATGCAGCAAATAAATAATTTTTCATTTTTTTTTTTTCATTTTCATATATTATTGTCTCGTTATAGTCTTTTGTGCCCAAACTGATGTGGTGATGTTCAGGCCATTCCACTTTTTTTTTTTTTATTATTTGTCTCTATACTGCTGACTACTGGTAGGTATTATATTTAGTATTGTATTTTATATACTACTGACAAATTTTAAGCAGAATGCAATAAGTTTTACAATGTAACACCAACCATTATAATATGTTCCAATTTTATTGCGCTGGCAGAATGCTGCTGTACGACGGAGGGGTATTTTGATTTAAGAACCACTAAAGTTAATAGATGTAACTTTGTATATACACGTGTACAAGTAGCATATCTGTTTACTTCGGGGAAAAAAATTGATATGGTTACAATTCGATCTCGTACAAATTAAATCTTTTCGGGGAAAAAAGCGTCCTATTTCCCTGCAAAGTAAAATGAAAAAATAAAGGTGAAAAGGGTAATGTACTAAAGATTCTCGTAAGCGACAATCAATTTGTGCGTAATGGGTACAAAACGACAGGATCGTATGGAATAGATGCTTATACGGTGGCAAAGGATAATGCTTAGGGAAGGGGAATATATATATGTATATATTTACAAAGCTGTAACCTGTGTAGAATATAAAAGCTTTTTTGGTGTGTTCAATTCCGGCGTCGTCTCACTTGTTTTGCATGGTGGGCGAACAGCAAATACTGAACGCTGTTAAATTCTGGTACTATATCTGTAATAAGCCCAATTTTGTATCTATGATTGTTATCATGCTTGTCTAGAAGATACCGGTTCATTATTTCCTTGACACGCAGATTCAAAAATTAAAGATGCTGGTATAGTGTTTAATTGCTGTCTGCATAAAATTAAGGTAATACAACAGAAGACATTTCCATACTAACTATGCACATAAACTGCGTATTCAAACTGTCAAATCCATACAAATTTTTGTTTCTATTGGTTGCAATCGAACTACGTGTTCGCCTAGCTGTACTACTACAGTACAATAACAAAAGGCAGATAATAATTTGTCAGTTATTTCAAAGCTATATTGTCTGTCATCTTTTTTTATTGTTTAGAGAAAAAGCATTGCACCATTGTCCCACCTGATATTGGAAACAAAGAACACAGTCTACGATGGTGTATGTTCACTCTGGACTTAAAGACTCCCAGATTGTAGTTAAGTGATAACAAAGCCACGGGCAAGAATATTAATCTATTTCAGATATAGACTACACAAGCAAGTACTTACAAATCTCACGTATTAACATAATTAACAGCTGAATTTGGTAATATCACAAAGTGAAATCTATCTGGGTATTATAATTTCCCATTTCGGGCCAAAGGTAAAAACACCGTAGTAAGCGCTGGGAATAAAACCACGGTTGAAAGGGTTAATGCAACGAACATCGGGCACAATCGGCAGCTTTTACACTGTAACCCAGTATCGAAGGTTTACAGGTAGCAAGTTGATGGCATGGATGGTTTTGATTACTACTATAAATTATTCATGCAAAATAGTGAAGTATAGGAAGAGAAGTGACGTGGTAACATTATATTTGGAGTGGAAACCAGTCAAGTGTGATCAATGCATCTGAAGATAGGCGATAACGGAACTTAATTGCAACAAGTAACAACAGTAATTTGTATGGATTTCACAGTTTCATTACGTAGTTTATGTGCATAGTTATATAACAAAGTGGCGATTTATGGGAGACTCTTTTGCTTCTAGCATTTGACCACGCTCTCATCTGATGGGAAGTGACGATGCTATCGAAGGTGTAGCATGCTAGCCAAGTAAATTCCCATTCACTCTTCTCTTGAACACGCCCGGGTCATATTTCGCCGGAAACACAGACGCTGGCAGGGCATTCCATTCCTTAGCCGTTCTAATGAAGAGGAGTCAAATCGCTTGGTACGAATGAGTGGTATTGGTGGTATGGGAGGTAATGGGTGGTGATCTCAGTGGACATTTGCTGGATGTTGATTTGTGTGCGTAGGATTGTCTCGTCTACCGTCTCTATCGTTTCTACCGTATCTACCGTTGAGATGCACACGCTCTTTGACTGCTCAATGTTCATTTGAAACTTCAGCACTGTATTTACTTACGTAGCAAACCATCCTCGAGGGGCGGCCGGTAGTAATACGAAGCCTAATCCGATATTTTACACGTAACTTTTAACAACGGACTTTAATGTCCCTGAGAATCGGGGATTCGTAGGGTGCGAGCGGGATAAAACGATTATCGCCTAAAATGTGGTGCTCCTTAATTTAATCTTGGTGAATGTTCACGATTAAAATAAAGTTGTACCTAACATTTTATTGAAATTATAAGATATTTTGTGTACAAGTAAATTAAGTATCTAATTATTTAGAGAAAAAGCCTTTTAGCGACGGCTTTTGATTGAATTGGCCGATTCAAGGTCACGCGATCTTATGTCTCCTATAAAAACTTATAGGCATTACTTATATTTATTTTTGGTTGAGTATCTATGATCTTATTTAATTTATTGTGTTACTTATTCCAAAAAAGTTATCCACGAAAATCTTGCTCTACTTATTAAGATAAACAGGATATAAAAACAGAAAGAATACGCCCAAGTCTGGAAACTTAATCAATCTCACACGCAAAAGTTCGTCAAATACCAACCAGAGACCAACTCCGGAGGAATATACGTTCTTCTTAGTTGCAAATTACTTATCCACTTCTGAACACTAAAGAAACTTTCACAGAATCGAAATTAAATTGCTAATTTTGGTACTAAAGCCCCAGAACCTGATATCGATTCCCCTCTTCCGAAAGTTCCTCTCAATTCTCACAGAAAGTGGAATTAATTTGAATTTGTTCGGAACATTTATATTACGGTCATTTTTATTAGACTCGTTTCGAAAGGCCGTTCAAAGGTTATGGTTTAACCGGCTGAGCAATGGATTTAATCCGTGTGTATAAATCTATGAATTTTTTAATGAACTTTGGATTGTTATTTACATTCATGAACATTGTATCTAAGGTGTCTGCTACATTAATGTATAAATTTACACTATTTCAAAACAATGATAGATAATATATAGTTATAAACACTTTGACTGACCCGATAGCTCAGTTGGTAGTATCCCTGCCTTCTGAACTGTAGGTTGTGTGGGTTCGATTCCTCATCCAGGACAAACATTTGTGTTATGAACATCGACGCTTGTTCTGTGTCTGAGTATTATTTTGTGTTCTATGAATGTTACACAACAAACATTATATAAGTATTTTATCAGTTATCTGGTTCCCATAGTACAAGCTTGGCTTAGTTTGGGGCTAAAAAAATACCACACATGTTTATTATTAAACAACACATGTGAAGAGAAAAGAGCATTACAATCTTAAAAGTTCGGAATATTGTATAACATCGTGATTAAACTGGCTCGGAATCAGATTCTAGTAGAATTTGCCATTTCGCAGATTTCCTGCTCATTTGGAAATTTAGAAAGCTCTTTGATTATTGCTTAAATACAGTTTTAGATAAACAAGCTTAAAATTTTATGATTAAAACGTTTCTTTGAAAAAAGGTTATTTCATAACGGCTTACAATATCATCCGAAAGTTGAATGGTTAAATTTGAAATCCAATATAAACTGTAGGGTGGGATAAGACCGCTCGTCGCCTACTTATCTGGAAAGTTTCGGGAGTGTCGAATCACGATCCTCTTTAGATTAACTCCTAGATATTACTAGTGCGGTTGTTTACGTGAAAGTTTATTAATAAAGCAATTGATTTGTGTTAATACTTCTTTCAGTTATTGGTCTTTCAGGGTCATAATATATGTATGTACTAGCTGCCCGGAAAACTTCGTTCCACCTAACAACCTCATTATCTTATTCTAGATAAAGATCAATCCAAAAACACAAAAATCATAAAAATTGGTCTAGCACTTATATATATATATACACGTACGCGTAGCTAGTATATATATATATTGTTGTTGTTGTATATATATATATATATATATATACTAGCTACGCGTTCTTGAGTTATAAGTGGTTTAACTAATACGGCTTTATTTTATATATACATATATACTAGCTATGCCCCCGCGGTTTTACCCGCGCGGTGATGAAACGGCGATGACCATGATGATACTAGATAACAACCTATTCTCAGATCTACCAAGTGTGAATATAAAATTTCATCAAAACCGGTTCCGACGTTTCGGAGGATTTATATTTATATAGATAGATATCAAACACAAATCATACAAACTGACAGTTTACAACTAAACTGTGAAGATAGAATAAAAAGTAATAATCAAAAATATTATAGTTAAATGAATAATTAACGTCTGTATATTGATGTGAAATAAATAATAAACCAAATAAATATGGATACCTCAGCACCATCTAGCCCCAAACTAAACGGAATCAGATAATTGATACGAGTAAAGTACTTAATTACTTTTTATCATATAAATCCTTACATAATTACAATACACTACAATAAGATTCAAATGGTGGCAATGAAACCCACAACTTAATTCAAAAGGGCACTAAAATAACAGCTCTGTGCCAGCCAAACTTTTTAAAATATTTATTACCTCCTCTTTTTAAATCCCACCCTTCTCTAGATGACGTGACGAGCTAGCCGTTCGCCTGATGTTAAACGACACGGCTGCCCATACCAGCTGCAGTGTCACTCGGAACTCTAAAGTATAGAGGTTCGCGTGACACTGCACTGCGCACGTCATCCAGAGACATCAGCACAATCTAGTAATAAGATTACTAAACTGTGAGATCAGATCATAAAGTCTCATTTGCCCAGTAATTAGCCTAGTTATTTATATCTTTTTAATTATGTATGTTATTCTTTAAATTATCTATGTTGATATAGGTATATCTATACATATAGGGCGGTTGTAAGCAATTGCCTGAAAAAAAAAATTTATTTAGGTTACAAGTAACATAAGCATAAATACGGTCATGATAAAATTTTAGTTAACACTTGTTAATTATTATAAGTGTTAACTTTTTTTTAACACCGCAAATTGCCTTTATTTTCTAAATACTACAGTGATTTAATAACTAATACTAAAAACTACCTACTACTACTAAAACTACAAAAAAAAAAATTTGGACTATATACTGGGCGCGATGACCTATAGACAGTCCAAATGCTCCAGCCCACTACCAGTAGGTAGCGTACCCAACATGCTATCAGCATTGCCCCGTTGAATTGCAATGCTTATTCGTTGTGCCAAATAAGTGCCAGCATTTTGGTCACGCGTCGCGTCGACCAGACGCTCTGATAAACTTGAAAACGCAATGAGCTCCCGGCCCCCAAGGACCCAGGGTCTCAACACCAAACGGCTCAAATATGTAACCGCTACCGAGATTACTATATTTGCGCCGTTTTAGCTGCTCAGCCGAATTAGTGTTAACTAAACGCAAAGCATATAAACCGGCCTAGACCTCTATGGTTTTCTCATGGATGCCATTGTTTGAACTGGACCAAGACCATTAAAATCATCAAAATCGGTTCACCCAGTCTCAGTAAGTTCTGTAGTAACAAACATCAAATAAAATTCTTTTGATTTAAGAACCTCCTCCTTTTTTGAAGTTGGTTGACAAAAAGAAGAAAACGAGCATATAAGATGGAGCATATCATATTATTCACAACACAATCGATGATGTCACCATTAAGCCATTTGACACTGCTTCAGATAAAGTTCAGTTATCTCTTGCAACTCGCTCTCCAAAAATCGCAATTTCACCTTCCGTAACGTAAGGATCAAAAGACGATGAACTGAGTGGCCCTTTGAGCACCAGCCCTTAGGGACCGCTGACCCATCTCAAAGACTACCTAATGGCTTGTGCCGACGCGTTATCTGACGCCAACGGAACTGTGTTACTCCACTACCTCATAGGTAATGGAATCGTCTACGCTTTGGGCGCAAAAAAGCTAATGTACACATTTTCTTCAAAGTAACTCACAGTCAAAAAGCAAAGCATATCTTTATCACAAAGAAAAACATGTTCAAATAAAATTATTTTTATATTATTTGACTGGCTTGTGTAAGATAGGAAACCTTTGGACAAAGGATATTAATATTCATTCCATACTACAGATAATAATTTGTATTTAGATCGGTCTCAGCTCAGTTACGTGATTATACTACGAGTATGTGCGCCACGCAAGACAAAACAGTGTCTAATTATTAAGGAGTTATCTAATTAACTTTTTCACACATTAATAAACAAAGCAATTTGAACAGTATAACAATTAAACTAAGTTCTCATTTCCCCTGAATAGGCGCGTAATATGAAACCAGCTACGATCACATCGTTGCTAGCATAGTACTCAAACGCTATTCTAACGTTACAAAAACAAAGTAAAATTGAACATCAATATTGGGTATCTAGCAGTAGTATTTTCTTTCTTACTCTTTTTAAGATCACCGATGTTTGCGTAGCAAGGTAGCACATTCGTAGCAAATAGCGTAGGCAATCTATAGGCCCGTCGTAGCACTTGTACTGGTAATTTCGTAGAGCTTAGCATAGGAAATGTACTCATTTTAAGCAGACTGTTATTCTGTAACTGATTGCCAAAACCTGAATAAAACTCCGGCGGTGCGTTTGAATTTATTCAAAGCGCAAATGGAATAATTCTTATAAAACGACGCGATATAAATGGGCGTTTACCCGCTAATCCTTATTCGCACAACAAAGCAACAGTGAGGCGGCACGGCGTAATCACCAGTGCTTTACGCGGAATACATTAATTGATAAGCGCGGTTTCACAATGTGACAACCACCATAACTCACTAAAAACGCTCATATTTCATAGAGAGAAGTTTCATTAACCGCTCGTAACAAAGCACAGGTTAATTTTACATTTTGTCGCTTGCTTTGCGAAATCTATGTGCTTAATTTCCCAGAATATGTTTGTGTTGAAAATGTTTTAATCTCAGTGGTCTCTGTGTTTACTGTGCATAATTTTCGTATTCGTAAAAGAGTGGTGAATTTGTGAGTTTACAGTTATATTATATTAAGTTGGTGATTCAATGAGCTTTACTTAGTTTTGTTCTAGCCGAAGCAGCAGTTACAACAAATGGTTGAAAATTTTCATTTCTGTATTCTTATTAGCCAGTTTCATGAGTTTCAAAACATGACTTTGAACTGGAAGGCAAAGAGTTAGGAGTGTAAAGCAACGACCTATGAAACAGATAAATTTTAATGAATAGGAAAAAAAACAAAACACGATTGGGACGCTTTGCAAATCAATAAACAACCGAAAATCTTAACACAAAAACTTAACAATAGTTAGACTGTAGAACAAATTGTTTAGCACTTGTCTAAGCTTTGTTCAACTTATTTGTGGCAAGACCGTAAATGTTTACATAGGTTACTAACCAAACACATTGAAAACACTATAACACACATATTCTTATGGGCAAAAGCATAAACGCTCAGGGTTGTTCACTTAAAGCACTATTTAACCTCTCATCAGTATGTGGCCCCAAATATTAAACCTTGAGAGCTTGTTCCCACTATGTTATTATCCATACCAAGCATTTTGATTTAACCTTTATAAAGCGTAGAATGGAACTCTCCGAATGGAAGTGTTTCCGAATAGCTATAATCTATGATTTCAAGAGGCGAGTGAATAAGTTTCTTATAGTCAAACGTATAACATCGTTGATCACATTGTCACTTGACATCAACTAGGCTATTGCATCACTTAATTGCAACAGCAGAACAGAAATTTGTATGGATTTGACAGTTTCAACACCTAGTTTTATGTGCTATGGAAATTTTCAAATTAAGTATGAAATGTCTCATGTAGCATTGCAATCAAAGTTCCGTGATTACTCGCGAGGAGAAATGTGGTCAAATACAAGCCTTTAGGTCCAAAGTAAGTGCAGTGCTGGAATGAAAAGGTTCGTTTTTTTTATTGAATTATCTTATGTGTGGTAAGCAAAATTTATATTTTTAAACTATGACACAGTACACACACTTTGCGAAAAAATATATGTGTGGTCGTATGCAGTAGATTTTATAAAACAATTTGCCACTGTGAACATTTAAAGCAATAATATCCTTTATAATAAGTTAATAATAAGTTTTAAACCAACTGTAATAACCTTAATTCCATACTGAGAAATGTTTCGATGATATTATTATCATTATATTTCTCCAGTTATTTTTATTGAAAAACCAAACTGCTGAACTGACTTTGATAACACTTGAATGAGACCATTTTGAAGTCTACTGACTAGAATATCCTTTAAATAAAAACAAAATCTAGTCAAAAATATCTAGTCATAATTATAAAATTAAAAATTAAGATATTATGAAGTAACAAACATTTAAAAAAAATACAACTGAACTGAGAAACTCTTCATTTACGAAATCGGCTGCAAATGGATCAGTGATTGTGTTAGCAACTTAGGATTCGTAAATAGTTACATAACCACTGCTATGTGTGAGTTAAAACCCTGCTTTAGATTTTGAGTATGAAAAACAAAACATGGTAGCTAAAATTGAAATTCGATATTTCGTTATATTTTGGTACTACATTATTTGAGTTCTATTTTTATAATAAGCTTAGTGTAAACGATGTATAAGGCTTAATATTCCTAACATTTCCTATCATTTCGGTCCTCGGTCCCTTCTTCAGCGCGTTAGAGCGTATGAACAGAGTTTAATTAAATTAATTATAATGATCACCACGACAGTGAGTAGGTTCAGTGAACATGTTTAAGAGACTTACTTAGTTTGTAATAGGTAAGCAAAGATTATATCCGACTTACTCCTGAAATTATAGGTGTATTTTGTCTGTGTATTTGTGAATAGCGTAAAGTTTGACCCGATTTGATTTAATCCATTACAATTTAGTACTTATATGAACTAAATAAGTAGTTTAGGGAAATTTCAAACTATTGTGAACAGTTTTAATGGAATTTCCGGGTTGAAGGTTAAATTAAGTTTAACAATAAAATCAGTCTAAATAAATTACTCTAACCTCAATTTGCACCCTGAACCAAAATTGAAATCATGAATAAATACACAATTGTCGTTTTTATAATTTTAACAACTAACAAACGCAAAGCGTAAAAAACAATTTCAGACTTATACGGTTTTCTCGTGGAGCCCATTGTTAGAGCAATTGATTGAAACCACAAGAAAAGTACCAGGCTTCAAGTAATAAAGAATCACTAAAATCGTTCCACCCAGTTGAAAGTTCTGGGGTAACAAATACAAAATTACAAAAACAGTCAAATTGAGAACCTCTTTCTTTTTTGAAGTCTGTTAAAAATAAATGAGACAACTGTATCGAAGTCTATTAATCTTCTATGTCAAATCAAAATCAAAAGTAACTCCACCTTTTTTTTGTTATTTTATAGCTATTTGTTATATTTTCAAGCTTAAATGGATAAGCCATTTCCTGTTAAAATCGGTATGGATATAGTATGAATTATAAGAAAGCACATGGGATACATTTTATCTCGATTTTTAATGAATTTCAAAAACAGAGAGTCTGTTTTGACTGCATTTTTATGTAGGTATGTTCACTGATTTCTCCGAGATTTCTGGGCCGTCTTGTGTGTTTTTTTTTTGGTAGGGTTGTGTAGTTGTACTATTTAAATTTGGTGACGATCTGATGAAGATCTTTTCAGATAGTCCATGGAATTCCTCCATCCTCAATTATTAATTCAAAATAGCTGTACAATCATCCAAATACTTCTTAATATAAAATTAAGGTGATTGAAATCGGTTTAACACATTTTTAAAAAGGTATATTACGATCAGCATTATGCTTAATTGGGACCGATTCGTAGCAACGATCAATTATATTTTTACTTAAGATAGTTTACAGATTTTTTTTTATATTATGGAATGACGTGACGAGCTAACCGTTCGCCTGATGTTAAGCGACATGGCTGCCCATATCAGTTGCAGTGTCACTCAGAATTCAAAAGTATACAGTTTCACGTGACACTGCACTGCGCACGTCATCCTGAGACATCAACACAATCTAGTAATAAAATTACTAGAGTGTGAGATCAGGTCATAAAGTCTCATTTGCCCAGTAATTTCAATTGCTACAGTGCCCTTCTAACCAGAACACAGTAGTGCTTGCACACTACTGCTTAGCGGCAGAATAAATGGCAAAGCGGTGGTACCTACCTAGATGAACTTTGCAGACAAGTTCTACCGCCTAGTAAAATATTTATTGTTGACATTGTTTCTTTGTTTCTTTCTATTAATTTTAGTCCAGGCATTCAACCCCCTGGGAACTTCAAAGCTTATTTATCTTCGTCGAATTCCTGTAGTATGTTATTCAAAATTACGCTATCAATTTCTGCGCCAAAATCAAACACGGTTCCGTAAACATTTGCAGGAAGACCGACTGTCCCGTTTGTTATTCAAGATCCGTACCCCAGAGGTTTCACAGGTACACTTCTAGTAGAACAATTCTATTCAATTTGCGTAGATATTCATGATAGATTTAGTACTTACTACAAGATGCATGACTTGACGAATGATCAGATCAAATTACCATATTGCTGTGGAGCACGTTTAACATTTTGATGTAAGTAAATTCATATCTATGCTAACTAGCCCCTTGCTCTTTGATACATACACCTATAACTCAAATGAAATCAAATATGTATTTGTTAGCATGCAATTTATAGATAAAATGATTAGGCATTTCGTGTTCAACCTGCATACAAGTATGCATATATTGATCAATATTTTTGTTTGGAATTTTTTAACACTATAAAATGCGTGTTGTAACAACCAGTCCTACAAAAGTTTATTAAATAATTTGCCATGTAAAATTTTTATGTCATTAGGTATACCATTGTATATTGACATGCACATATTATAAACGTTTCTCTTATATATATTTGTGGGCAGAACGGGTTGAGTTGTGCGTAGGTTGCAACCTATATAACTATAGGCCTTCAGCATGTCCACACCGTGCCGTGTCTGGAACAAAAATGATCCGTAGTACACCGAGCGGTCCCTTTTTATAGCCAGATGGGTGGGAAAGCGATGACAAATGCCAGTGCTGCCACTGTAATAAATTTAAATGCTGCCACAGAGTAAATTACGGTACAGCCCGCTGCGCATAGAGTTTATAACTGGACGATGCCGCCGTCATATTTTTTACTGCAAGGAGGTTGATGCAGTAGGTTGGTAAATTTAAATCTTTTTAGTTATGTAATAATTTTACTGCGCTTTTAAAATAAAGTTGGATTAGCTTTAAAAAACATTTATTTTTACATAGGTGCATGTAATTTTTTTTTTATTAGTGGCTTACAACTATCCAAAAGCCAGTCGTTGTTTAATTAATAAACAAGACACAAAAACCTTCCATCTTAAAAACTCTTTCAATTCAGCTAAGAAAATGAAATCTATAGCTAAGAATACTGGACAAGGGAGTTTTGGCGGGAATGCGAAAAAGATTGCGTCACCGCATGGTATTATTTTCGAAAACTTGTGTTATTTTCAGTGTTAGTGCATAAAATTGGTGGCATTCTATTCTTTAAGTGCTGGATTACAGGCGTGAGTGTGGGAAAATGGTATAATGATGGGGAAACGTTTCTTTTCGTGTTGTTTCCAAAAATCCATAGAAGCTTCAAGTAAAGTTGCCACCACTTTACTAGGAGTATGACTTTGACTGGACTATGACTTGACACATATTTGCGTGAAATATCATTAACTTGATAAATTATTAATTACTTGACACTGGCTAAATACACAATAGTGTGGAGCCAAAACATAAAAATAAAAAATATAAACTGGACAACCTATTAACAAAGACGACTGGAGATATAAAAAAATTTTTCTCTGTTAGTTATCATAATAATAATTCTGGATCAAAATCTGGTTTTGCAGATTATTGTGAATGCTAACTTATTTTAAAATTGCTATAGAAAGTGTTTTCCTATGAAATATACAAAGCAAAAGACAAAATTTAAAAAAAACCGAGTTTGCTTTAGATCTTACGACTAAAGTAAAACTTCTTTATTTTAGCTCCATGTGTTGGCCGATATAACTGTTTTTTTTTTGTTTAATGTTAATATAATTTTGTTATTTGTTAATTAAAAATTGCCATTTTACCGGACATACTAACCAAATAATACAATTTTTTACCTTTGTTATGTTGACAATGGAGATCAACGTGAACCAACGTCAACATCCGTTCGCCTCGCAATCACCAGCTTACTCCCCAAGCGTGCGTAAAGAAGTTTTACTTCAAAAATAATTTTTATTACGTTACCAAAATATTTTTCAAGTTCCACATTGAAGGCTGCCATTTCCAACGTAGTAATCCTAATGAGAGTCCACCCGGCCAAATCAGACCTAAGTTGAATCGAGGTGCCGATAGTCGGAAGTCCCTCATTTCCTCACATTTGTTGTCACCTTACCCCGTAGGCATTAAATTTTCTTCTACGTCCCATCCCATGCCGGTATCCGGCTGTGATGTCCGGTTGCCTTCAGTACAAAAGTGAATTAAGATTGTCCTCCACTTTTCTTCTATTGACCTTTAGGACTGTTCGTTATAGGAAATCGATACAACTAGTCACCGGCAATTGACGGCAAATGGACCATGGTCTACCTTCGGAACGAGCAGTTTGAATGGACGAACGGTTGTTTCAAATCGATTTTGCCTTGTTTTGTGAATCGGAATTGTGCCTTGTAAGAGCTCTCAACGTCTGCATTGTAATAGCTGTTTTAAAGATGTTTTTACTGTAACTAGTTTATTTAGAAAATAATCTTGTAAGTATGCATTAATATTAAATCGTCGTATATGTAAAGTCTGAACTTTCAGGATGACCTTGGACATTCCGACACTAGCGCTTTTTCATCAGTGAACTTTTTAGTATCTGGACATTGCAACGAATTGGCTCTTTGGCCTTTGGTCCAACATTCTCAGACTTGAATATAATGCCAATTACGCCTCTATTACAATCATAATCGAATCCTAATGCATTGAGCCGTGCTTTATTATTATGTTATATCGATATATTGTAAATACTTATCATCTATAATTATTGTAATATAGTCTTGTGGGATGGTTTATTTCTTTCTTATAACGCCGCCACCTAACTCAATGAAATGACAGTAGAAGTTTTAATCATAAGCTAACAAAAATTTACTAATGTACTTAAAGGCCACCAATTTAAAAGCTATTAGGTTCAGGTGCTTATCCTAGATATCGATCCCAAGGTGCCAATAACTGAAGGACAGTCGGAACAGGCCCCAAGGGACATGATAACGTTAGAAACGGTTTATAACACTCTTAAATAAAGTTAATAGCTGGCGGGAAGTTTTTCGCTGGTACCCCACTGAACCATTACGGAGTGTTACGGTGCGATTTATTCAGAGTTTTGCAGTGTTTGGCTGCTGCTTTGGTGAAGGGCGATGGCGGACAATGGTTGAATACAAAGAACAAAAAGTTCTATGTAGTTTTGAGTATGGTATGGCGTTGCAATTTGCGACCTTTTCATAGCGACACAATACCGATTTCTCAGATGTATAGCGTTACTTCAGATCTTTATCTTCTTTTCGACGCTGGCTTCTGAAAAAACAGTCCTGATATATATACGAGTAGATAGAAAAAAAAAAACACAAAAGTGAGCTTTTTTTCTATCCATAGCTCTTTTTTCAACTCTCCTTATATATCATGTGTACGTAATATTTAATGTTTTTATTCCTGATTTTATTCCTTTATCTTGATTTATTTTTTCCATAGATGTGTTTAATTTATTGTGTCATTACGAAGTGATAACTATTTTGATTCTAAGGCTTCTTTCTTCATTCACTTCTTAGTAATTGTCCAACTCAATATTGTCAATATTTGGTCAGATATCGGCACAGCAGTTCCATATCGCGTCGCCTGTACAAACAGTCCAACCCTCTTACTTACCCTTGGCGAAGGATTTTGCCTCATAGTATTTAGGTGTCAAATAGAGTTGTACGAGGTCGATTTAGAGATACGATAAGGATACCCTTCCTGTTCCATGGTTTAGGGAGCTTAGCGATTTTTACTTGATATTTCCGGACTTTACAGAAAATGGATGGAGACAAGAAGATTTGGGTTATATTTACTTCTAGAAACATTTATATTCTATCTACAAATAGCGTTGATCAATTCAATTATAATACAATAATACAAATTTATTTATTGAAACATTTGGTTACAATTGAAATAAGATTCAAAATATTTTGCAGCCTGAATATATTTCCATACATATTGATGTTTTGTAGAACTCAAAAACTTGGCAGGTAACCTAATTCATTGTCCAAACATTTTCCGTCTCGCATCGATAACAAATCGTTCACTGACAACATAACAATCAATCCGACCCTTACTTCCTAATTTTCCAGCCAATAAGAACCGCTGGAATCCATTCAAAGTGGCTAATTAATTGAACAACATATTTTTTCCCGATTCAGCGCACGTACGTGCCAGGTGACGTCGTGATGGATGCGCCCGTATATTTCTGTGCCTGCCTACAAGGCGGGAATAGAAAGTAAGTTAGTATGTGGAAAGGGTATTACACGATTTTGATAGATTACGCACAGGGGGCTAAATATAGTACGTGTTATGTAGAATAGGTTGTAGACTGAACTGTTGAATCGAGTGCACTGGTAACGTCATGAATTAGATTCTGGCTGATTCTAATGAGGTATGTATGTTTGCAGATTCAGTTTTCAGACATTACACAATTTCGCATACATATAATATGTATTTGTTTTGCTTCTATGTATCTATTTGTATTTGATTTTTATATCATTCCATTGCTCGGAATGAAAAGAATAAAAGTATAATTGATATTATGCTTTGACGTTACTTAATAATTGTTGAATTTTGCGAATCGGACATAACATTTGGTTTGACTCGACAAACCATCTAAAGTTGCATGCCTCCATTCACACTAAAAATACAACTGAAAAATAAAACAAATATGAATATTTTAAGGTATTTTAAGGTAAACGCATTCTCTAATGTAATGTGGAATGGCAGCCTAGTAGAGCGATGACCTACAAAAAGATGCAGGTAGAACTTCGATGAGAAGGTCCAATAGTGTTCATTATGAGATTCCTATATCCAGCAGAGGACTCATGGTTCTATAACTAAGATAATAATGCTGTATCTTACAAGCGATTTAAAAAATTTACTATCATATATCAATGTTAATAAAATGCTTTTCTCTGAGTGACTGATTGATAGACAACGTACCTTCACAACTATTGAACCTAGAAAATTAATATTTAAAGAGTGTCTTCTTTTTTTAAATCATTGAAAGAAAGGTATATAGCCCTTAGGCTATAATGAGGCGTTAAAAGTGGGATTGCATTAAGAAACACGGGTGAAACCACCGAATCCATCTAGTTTGTAATAAAATTATTTTACAAGTCTTTAGAAGGCTTCAATCAATGCGTTAATCTACAAACACATTTTTATAGTTCAAATTTCCAGAATAATATTCAATAAATGGACTACAACATACAAAATGAAGAGCTCCAATAAAAATATTTATGATTTAAAAACTACTGACAAAAAAATTCCATAAAAATGGCGTAGAGCGATATAAAATTTAATGCAAAAAGCGTGACCAACATAAAAGTTACCGCAAGCCTTAGACACTTCATTTAACGACTGTCGTGAATCTAAACTTTCTAGATTAATATGTGCAAAATCTGTTTTTTGATTGCGGTAATAAATATTTATTACTCACGCCAAATTAACATCAATCTACGTCAGAAAACATGAACAAGTCGTCAAAACTTGGAAGTTTTGAGAGATCGCTTAATGAAATCGTGAAGGAGACTGGAAGGTTTTCCTTCTTTCATGAAATTCGTCAGTTTAATTTGTAAAAAGACTTTTGTTGGTTAATTCTTCGTACTTTAATTGGGATAAACTTTCTTATTGTTTACTTAGTAGTTGTTTGAAAGTATAATTTGAAATGTATGGGTCTCTATTGTGCACAAAACAAATGTTTTATATATTTATGATAATTGTATAAAAATAATTGATAATAATTATCTCTTTCGTCTGATATATTATTCTTAATTCAGTGGTTATTATCCCAATGCCCAGTTATTTTTCGTTACGTATTTTCCGGAACGAATAAGACAGTGAAAGCTTTTCTCAGAAAAAGTAGTTTGGAGTTTACCCCTGAAAACTCTCAAACTTTTCTTCGATATTCATATTTACTTAGTACTTTTTACATCCTCTGGCGTAATGATATTTCTGTAATATTCTCGCACAGCGTTTTTTGAAAATAAGAGTTTCTATTTTTAATTTTATATCTATTTTTTTTTTTTTTTTTTTGTTAACGTAGACGTGACGAGCTAGCCGTTCGCCTGTTATGTTGATGTTAAACGACACGGCTGCCCATATCAGCTGCAGTGTCACTCGGAACTCTAAAGTATAGAGCTTCGCGTGACACTGCACTGCGCACGTCATCCAGAGACATCAGCACAATCTAGTAATAAGATTACTAAACTGTGAGATCAGATCATAAAGTCTCATTTGCCCAGTAATTTCACTAGCTACAGTGCCCTTCAAACCGGAACACAGCAGTGCTTGCGCACTACTGCTTGGCGGCAGAATAACTGGCAAAGCGGTGGTACCTACCTAGACGAACTTTGCAGTAAAGTCCTACCACCTAGTAAAATATTATTGAGGCGCTTTTGAGTATACCTACGCTATGCGCTAATACTAGTCGACCATAACTACTAAAATGAGGAGATCCGGAGTAGAGATGAAGTCACCGATACCTTTAACTAAGCCGTGGGGAGCCGGTGGATGCAAAACACTACCTCCTGTGGTATTGTGGTTGAGCAGATTGGCTCATAGCGGGTGGGTTTGATTCCCGCGACAGTACAAGTATTTGTGCATAAAAAAAAGCGCATATACTTGTTCTTGTCTGGGTCCACCCTAACAAGGATACCTTGCATCTAGGGATCCAGGAAATACGTGGACTATGGTCTCACAATACCCAGACAAGAAGAAGTGTACTTTTTTATTTTCATGCACAAATACTTGTACTGTCGCGGGAATAGATATACCCTGGAAGCTATATGTATGTGATCATTGGGTGTTATTTATTTTTATTTATATATTAAAGTGGCGCTTTATATGGGGAGGAGACCTATACTGAGCAGTAGATATCATCAGGCTAATGATGATTCCAGTTCATTTGTTAATAATTAATATTTAGTTAATTGAAACATAGTTTCTAGAGAAAAAAGCAATATTACTAAACCTTTTTTGGATTATGTCAATAAAGACCATAAATCCGTAACGTCTATCAAAAAAATTCCCCGAAAAACGTTAACCAAAAATTTTCTAACACCCTCATATTTTCTTTAATATTTCCTTATAAAGATGTTCGATAGTTGCGTGACTGTGCACCGACGGTGGCATGAATAGGACGGAATCTATGTGGCCCTAAATAATCTCACTCTATCCGCCTCTATTCAACTAACGATCGTTTGATGATCAATAATTACAGTCTTTTAACATCATGCTTTATTGATACGTGATACAACAATAATACAAATACAAATACAAATTTATTTATTGTTTCAAAATACATCACACATAAAATAAGTTACAACCCTGCCCTCTGCTTTAGTATACATTGTGTTGCAGGGGGCAGTGTCTTCCCTTATGGTACAAATAATTTCAATACAAAATTGAAACAGTAAAAAGTAATAGTTTAAAAGCTAAGTAAATAAATAAAATATACATATATATTAGTATAATGTATTATTAAATATATATATACATATCTAAAAGAAATACATATGGTGTCTGCATGTATAGATGTCGAGTCGTGCGTGTCGTGTGTAAGTAGTTAAGCACTTATAAGCGTAATTATAGTACTCAGAGAAAGTGAATAAAATGCAAGAGCATGATTAATCAATTCTGACTAGGAGCTTTTCCACATTTGTATAGTCTAATTGCTGCAGCCATTCAATAACCAGAGTTTTAAATTTATATGAGTTCAGTGTTTTAGTTTTGTATTTAGTGTTTATAATGTTGTATATTTTAGGAGTAATATC
The DNA here is from genome assembly GCA_905220475.3 of Ennomos fuscantarius. Classification (NCBI taxonomy): domain Eukaryota; kingdom Metazoa; phylum Arthropoda; class Insecta; order Lepidoptera; family Geometridae; genus Ennomos; species Ennomos fuscantarius. Next base: position 6,376,887 of record HG992033.1, read on the forward strand.
ATTATAATGCCTCCACGCTAGAGCACTTCTATATTTAGGAATAGGACAATGGTCCAATCTTTTTCTGGTGATAGGTAGAAATGGAAATGTTGATCCATGATATCTTTTTAAAATCTGATACACAAACAACTTCCTCACAGAAAGGACTTTACATTTTTCAAAGAGATCAGTAGTAGGATGTCTGAAAGGTAAGGCCATTATAACTTTTAGCAGTGCGCGCTGGGCTCGCTCAACTTCAATAATGTGTGTCTTCGCTGCGCCACCCCATGAGCTAATACAGTAACCAATGACACATTCACCAAGGGCTTTGTAGGTCTGCAGTAGCAGTTTCTTGTCCGCCACTGGGCGAAGTGTCTTAAATACGTGCATTAGCTTCTTAATACGCTTCGAAACTGATTCAATATGGGGTCTCCAAGTCATTTTATCATCAATAGTCACACCAAGGTATTTGATTGATTCCACTCGACTGAGGATATTACATGAGCAATTGATGCTACTGGCGTTACGATTACATGGGAATGAGTGAGCATAGATTTTAAAATCAGAGGATAATTTATTTCCATCTGTGTTTTTGAAACATATATATTTTGTTTTTGTTGTATTAAGAGAGAGTAAGTTATCCTCTAACCATACTATTACTTTTGATAGTCCACTTTCTGCCAGCTGGCGTGCGTTAGATCAAGAGGAGCCATGAAACAACAAGACCGTATCATCCGCAAACATAAGTATATCCGCTTCTTTCAATTCGGCCTTGCACAGCTCATTTATATAAATTAAAAATAATGATGGACCAAGCGTACTACCTTGTGGAACTCCATAGTTGCAAACTGTACTGTCGCTCTCACATTGGTCGACTTTGACTTTTTGCCTACGGTCAGTAAGGTAGTCCCTAAACCAATCGTGGACACTTCCTCTTACGCCAACTCCTTCCAGTCGCGCCAGAAGTATAGGAATTGAAACTGTGTCGAATGCTTTTTGAAGATCCAAAAAAACACCGACACATTTTTCACCTTTATCTAGGTACTTGGTGATAAGTGTTGTTAACTGGAGAACAGCATCATCTGTTGACCTTTTTGCACGGAACCCATACTAATTGCCAGCAAGAATAGAGTTCTTTTCCAGGTACGGCATGAGCCGTTTGTTTGCAATTTTTTCTATTACTTTGGAAAGAGTTGGTAGAAGAGAAATTGGCCTATAGTTGGAAGGTAGTTGCTTATCACCTGCCTTAAAGATAGGACATATTATAGCTTTTTTAAGTATTTCTGGAAATACACCCGTAGAAAAACTTAAATTGCAGAGCTGAGCAATTGGTTCCGTCAATGATTGAGAACACAATTTTAGTAGGGACGAAGTAATGTTGTCCCATCCTGGAGCACTTTTGACTTTGAGATTACTAATAATACTTGCTACTTCTTTTGCGTCAGTTAAAAATAGTGACAAAGAACCAGTTGGTGCATAATTTATGATAAGAATAAAGAAATGGACCATGCAAAATTTATTTACACTTTAGCCCTGTTAATAAACTATCTATATTTTATTTGTACATGAAAATACTAATTTGGGCTCTACAAAATGAATTTTAATGAGTTATTGTTGTAGATTCGACAACTCATACACACTATTATTGGACGAGCCATTAATGTTGGCAAGTACCTACATGTCACATTTGAGGTTATTTTTTTACAACAAGCTTATCTATAATTTGACCACGCTCTCACCTGATGGAAAGTGACGATGCAATAAAAAGTGTAGCATGCTAGCTAAGTAAGTGAAAGAGTTATTTACAGAGCAAATCACCATAGTGACTGATGCCTTGCAAGATTTAATAGCAGATGACATGTATTCCTGTGACAGATAAACCGTTTTTTTACTCAAAATCTCGAGATTTAAGCCTCATTTCGGTATTTTGAGAATGTATTATTGAAGAATTTCACGCTGAATCCAACGATACCCATAAGTCATTTTGTGAAAAAAATCACTTAAACCCTTTTTGTTCTCACCCTTTCAATTAGGAAACAAATACCTAAACCGAAAGTAGATATTCACACATTTCAATAATAACAACAATAGGTGTTTATTTGCTATTAACAAATTATCGTGAAATAACCGCTTCAAAGGCTTATGGTAGAATATTCAATGAAATAAATAATTAGTGCATGCAAGCGATGGCATGGCAATAATTTACGAGTGTTTGCAGCCCAGTCAGCGTATTTTGTTTTCTGGAATAAATGGCGCTTACTTCGCTTTTAGTATTGATGAATGTGCTGTGTAGATTCAGCTCTCGTTTATCTTGAATAATATTATGTGGAGTGTTGGTTTCACCTAAATATAGATATAAAAAATGATATAAAATAATATAGATATAAACCTAGATGTAGGAAAATTTATAAATGTTGTAAATTATTTGAAACTATAATATGTATTTTACATTTTTTAATGTGTATTACAATATATGTGTAACTTTATACATATTTTAAGATCAAGGTCTGGACAATTGTAATTTATAGTTTAAGAACATCTAAGATATAAAAATGTGGCGTTTCATTATTTTGTTATGTATAAATAACTACCTACTCATTCTTAGGCATTCTAGCTCTAATAAAAATAAAACCAAAAGTATTCATGAAAGCACCAATCCATTATCAGATTTGGTGATCCTTTGGGACTAATAAAGCATGATCGAATTCATTCACGAGGACTTTGTAAAATAAATAAAATTAAAATAAATTTTAATGAATTCGTAATTTAGCAATACTTACTTGACTTTTGATTCAAAAGGGATCATAATTATTACTCTCCATAACAAGTATATTCAGAAATGTGTGTAAACAGTCACTTGGTTAAATAAAACACGAGAAAAGCACGTACTCTAAGCTTTCGTATATAAAACAGAAGCTGCTGTGCTTATAAAATTATCATTTTCAGCTGGGCTTCCCTATACACGTAAACGACTACACACTAAAACTTTGAAGGTTAAAAAGGGCCCACAAAAATCGAGGTCGGGCGGACTGTGTAGCCACAAGCGCGATAAAGAAGGCAATTTCCTAAATAGGGCTTATTCTGGCTTGCGAGGATTTCCCTAATGTTGGACAAAAAATGTATTGCTACGAGAAAAAGATATAAGTTTCCTGCGTTCACTCGCGGTAAGTCAACAACCACGATTCAGACTTTCAAGTGAACTTTCTACAAGTTGATAAAAGTTGTTAAGTGCTTGCTGGTGGTAATGGTACGATGAGCAGCGAGATGGGAATGTAATTGGATACGAAAATAAGTGGTTTTGAAGTTAGTTTTATTATTAAACTTGATGATACAAATGAAAGTTGAAAATTTTCAAACACACGCACAAATTTATACAAAAGTATTAAAAAAAATATGTGGCATATATTTTAATAGTAATAATTAAAATAATAATAATAAATATTAGCAGACATTTTACATAGCGCTATCTAGCCCAAAACTAAGCTAAGCTTGAGAACCAGTAAACTAATACAATACTTTTTGTTTGTAAAATATATTCATAGAATACAATATAAACCCAGACTGAACATCGATGTTAATCACACAAATGTTAGAAACCGTACCCATAACCAACAGTTCCGAAGGTAGGGTACCACTAACTGAGCTATCAGTCGACGTATGTATGCCCACAAGTAGCATACATGTGGATTGAAAACCGCATATACAAAATCAATAGCTTATATAGGTATATATAAACGTGATAGGTAGCTAAGATTTTTTACAACAGGAAAAGGTTTTCATTCCTAGAATGTCAACCTAAATCGAGGATCGTGCAATCTAATCTACACGATAAAGTATATATCAAGCTACGAACGGAAAAAGAGATTTTTCTAGAAAATATATTTTCACCCTAGCTGGCCCACAGACAAATATAATTAAGGTCAAATTTGTCCAATAGTATTGTAACAAAAATATCTGTAAAGAGGGGTTAAGGCTTCAAATAAAGGGATTCCGTAAAGACAATAAAATATCATGGTAAGTTTTTATTTCATTTCATTAAAGTTATAACTTGAATAAAACACACAGTAATGACGAGTTTCAGGAAAATATTATTCTCAAAGTTTTTTTTTTAATATTATTACTGTTCAACTTTTCCACGCCTTTCCAGCGTAGTTTTAAAAGAAAAAGTTCTGAAGATGTTGCCTCCATCGTGATAGTTTTAAAGTTGAGGCTGGCTTCCGTCACCTCGGTACCCTAAAAAGAAATGTATCTTTTGTAAGGGCGCCGCCTAGCGGGTATATCGTGGGAGAGGCACGTTCAATTGGATTGAAACGTCGGCAAGCGAAGTGCTCTTAGGCAAAGGGTCCCTAATAGCATTTTTGTAGTGAAACCCTGAAGGGCGCGCACGGAAAAATTGTTGTTCTGATAGAATGGAAGCTATTTATCTGCGATTACTATTGTATTGATTAAACCAGTTGCGGAATTCGATTGATAAATTCCTTCGCGCTCGGTGTGAACGACTAAAATACTAAGTCGTTCGTTTTAAATTCTATACATAGCAAGTTGTAAATTCTTCAAGTGAAAGGAGTTTTACTGGCACCCTTTAAGAATAAGACTTATTGGTTATATTGTTCTAGCAAAGCTCAATAGTCGTAAACAAGACTTTGTTGTCCTTTTAAAAATCCGATTACTCTAGCTTGCGAAGAAATTAACATTTTAAGCCGATTTGACTGCATAAAGCTAATGTATTTTGAGTGGAGACGAACAAATTTTAGCTCAATGCGGAAGAGATCACGACTGTTCATAAAATCAGCAGTTATCTTGGCCCTGAGACAACCCTATTAATTTTCTCACACCCAGTACCTAACTTCATTATCTTATAGTGCCTCTCGAATTGGAACACAGCTTTTGCACGCTATGTATGGTTATTCGTGGGCTGATAGCTCAGTTGGTAGTAACCCTGCCTTCTGAGCTGTGGGTTTTGGGTTCGATTCCCACCCAGGACAAACATTTGTGTGATGAACATAGATGTTTGTTCTGTGTCTGGGTGTTATATTGTATTCCATGTATGTATTTACAAACAAAAAGTACATATCTAAGTATTGCATCAGTTATCTAGTTCCCATAATACAAGCTTTGCTTCGTTTGGGGCTAGATGGCATTGTGTGAGATGTCCACGCATATTATTATTATTATTCTGTAGGTAATAACTACATGCTTAAAATTAGAGCTAAACATAACACAGATTGTGTAGCACTGCAGTTAAAAACTACTTGGACCCATAGTTAACACTACTACTAGGGTAACTGAACTGTATGTATATAATCTACGTTACAAATGTTAAATATTGTAAAGCTATCGGCAGTAATAAACTAGTTACAGAGCGAGACGGTTGTTTCATTTTTAGAGGACAGAGCAGTAACCCCTGGGTATTATCCTAGTGGTTACCCTAGTAGCTTAACGTTAGCGTAGCTAGCCTTACAGCACTGCTTGCACGGATTCACTAAAAAAAATATAATTTAAAACACAAACTACAAAATATAAAAAATTAGTTATTTACACGCTTTTTGATATTTACTGTTTTGGACATTTAGAATTGTTATAGCTAGAAAGCAACTTAAAATATGAATTCGAGAGTTGATTTTTAGGTACATTTAAAATTTGTATTCTATTTTGCGTTTGTCCACAATACAGCAAATTAAGATTTACATAACCGAAAACTTGTGAAAACACAATTACAGAAGTTTTAACATCGAGCCCGTAAGCGTAGGTAATCACATTTGTTGGGGAGCTCGAAAGGAGAAAATTGTCTTTGGTGCTGTAACAAGGTTGGGGACCCCTCACCACTCTCCGACGTTACTAATTGGGGAACGAGACGGTCTAGATGCTGAGATGTCTTTGGAAAGGGTTTTTTATTTATTGATTTAATTCGTTACAGTCTAGAGAATAAATGAATACTTGTGAAGAAATTATGGAAAAATTAAAAACGGCTTAACTCACGTTAATTAAAAGTCGAAATTACTCCGACCAGGTTTCGGACATATTCGATGTTCTTCTTCTGGGAACCAGTTACTAATGCAAGCCGCAGTGGCTTTCACGAGAGTCAGCACCTAACAGTTACGTTTCATGAATAACTTAATAATTAAAAAGTTATTTAATTGACGTGAGTTTAGACGTTTTTTAATTTTTCCATAATATATCATACTCACGTTTTCAAACAAAAATATTTGGAGACATTGAACTTTGAGGTGCAACAACACAACACATGGAGGTAGTAATAGTGATCAAAGATTTTTCCCGTGAACCTGGCGGGCTATCATCAGCCTAATCGTTCTTAATGCTGGGAGACATTCTCTGATAGGGACAGAGTTTAAGCCATAATCATCTAGCCAAGTGTGATTGGCAGACGACACATGTATTTTTAATGTTTTTTTTTCGGTTTGGCTCCACGCTTTTGTGTATTTAGCCAGTGTCAAGTAATTGATAATTTTTCAATTTAATTAATATATATAATTATGTGTCAAGTCAATTCACAGTCCAAGTCATCAAGTCAAGTCATAATCTAGTCTAGTCAAGTCATACTCCTAGTAAAGTGGTGGCAACTTTACCAGGAGCTTCTATGGAGTTTTGGAAACAACACGAAAAGAAACGTTTCACCATCATTATGCCACTTTCCCACACTCATGTATGTAATCCAGCACTTAACAATCAAATCCCACCAATTTTATGCACTAACACTGAAAATAACACAAGTTTTGGAAAATAATAAAATGCGGTGACGCGATCTTTTTCGTTTTCCCGCCAAAACTCCTTTTTTTTAATATTAAGAAATGACATGACGAGCTAATCGTTCACCAGATGTTAAGCGAGACGGCCATATCATACCCATACCAGTTGCAGTGTCACTCGGAATTCTAAGGTATAGAGTTTCGCGTGACACTGTGTTGCGCATGTCATCCTGAGACATCAGCACAGTCTAAGATTACTAGACTGTGAGATTAGGTCATAAGTCTCATTTTCTTAGTAATTATATTCATATTTTATATTTTTTTCAGAAATCGTCACTGGTGCCACCTCTACTCAGCTATTTTTGTGTATATAGTGTGTATATGCACTATTTATCTTTTACAATATCTATATCTCTGATGTAGATTCTGATGTAGATATAGTTTTGGTTTGATTACAGAACCGCTCAATTGATATCTGTATCAATGGAGCAGTTCTGTAATCAAACCAAAATTCTAAACTGAATATACGCGTAATACTTGTACATTAGTCTGCTTTCTTATGAGCTACGTGTATTCATTCTCCTTACGTACGGAATATAATGATACCTCCACCAGCCGTCGTCATACAAGTCGAAGTATTCTATCTATTACACGAGGACGCTTCATTCACATTCACGATGCCGACTGTCGACTGTAACCAAATCGACACATTTCAGGGCTGCTTCATAAACTGTTTGCTCGAAAAATATTTTTATTTTAAATCTAACTAAAAAAGTAAAGTATACTTGTAAGATAAATAGCGGCTAAACTTACATCTATTTAAAAGTCGAAATTACTAGGTTTCAGACATATTCGATGTACATCAAATTTTAATAATAGTTTTAAAGCAAATTAGAGTCAATTATTTACTACGATTGATTGATATAACACTACACATTACTACACTACACTAAACATTTTTACTTTAAATCTAACTAAAAAAGTAAAGTTACTTGTAAGATAAATAGCAGCTAAACTTACATCTATTTAAAAGTCGAAATTACTAGGTTTCGGACATATTCGATGTACATCAAATAGGAACACTTTTTAAACTTACGCGACTTGAACTCATATTGTAAAGATAAAACGGGTCTATAACGTCGAGGTTAGTCAAAATTATGTTTTGATAATTTTTGTGCGCGAATAGACCCGTTTTATCTTTACAATATGACATCAAATAGTAGTTTTAAAGCAAATTAGAGTCAATTATTTACAACGATTTATTGACATAACTACTTTAATTTATAAATTAAATTACAAGTCATTCACAGCGTGTGCTTTTCCAGATTAGTTGCTGCGTAAAATGCGTAAAACTTAATTCGGGGCTACCCGAAGCTAGACGCAAGTTGTTTACACAAAGGATGTTTGTTTATGACTGAACATATAGGTGCGTGGAGTATCTTTTAATAAAATACCGAGAATTCATTTTTATGTGCGCATCAACGCCGACGATTGACCACTTATAGATTTTTTGTAGAATATTTTTTCACATCGTGTTTCGGCATGTATTGCGTACTAGCAATAGGTACCATTGCTAAACACTGACAGACCGAAAGCTATTCTAAGTTTTACGAAGTACTTCATAAAGCAATAGAATAAATAACATTAGGTTGCGCAGACGTCATTTAAATCCCCCACTGCCTAATAAATTTACTCACAAACTCGCTACCTCATATTTTTCCTCAAATTCAAGATAGGAATTATTGAAGCATCCCTACCGACCGCAGCATACAGTCAATATGCAAATCTTCATCCTTTTACCATTCTACACCACACTGATGCATCCGCAATACTTCCGCCGGCATCCACTATTCCCATCAGTTATTATAGTACACTATGTTCATAAATAGTGACAAATGTATAAATCAAAGAACCGCGAATGAATAGGCGCGTAAAGTCAAAAAATACTTTTCTCACCACAGATAAACTAAAGTGACTAATTTTCTAAGTTAATTTTCCGGGAAAAGGTGTACCCTACGTTAATCTCGGCAGTGTCAGAAAGGTAGCGCAAATTTCAGCTGAATCAGATTAGCCGTTTAGACACGAAAGTCACAGACACAGAAATACAAATAAAGAAACAGACAACGTTTTATTTTTATATATTAGTAAAGATAATAATATATGAAAGATAAACTGATTCGGTACATGTCAATCCCATTAAATAGTTTAAAGGGGCTATAATATTTACAGAGCCGATACTTATGTATAAGGTCATAAGATCGGAAATGAGGAGATCCGTAGGAGAACTAAAGTCACCAACGTAGCTTTGAGAATTATCAACCTGCACCCCTAACGCGTAACTGTTCTGGGAATCGTCTTCGCCTGCCATCCTGCATGGGCCAATTAACAAGTCCACGAGTGCGAGCAAGAGAGAACACGATTACCATCTCCACCAGACTTACGCGGCCCCTGGTTAGAGCCCCTGATGCAGGATTCAAGCAGCCGCTCAAAGTTTCGCTCTACGGGGAGGCCTATGTCTAACAGTGGACGTCTTTAGGCTGATGATGGTTATCCATATAAGGCCACATAAAGTGACTTGCAAATAAATGTATAAGTAAATACATGTATAAGTAAAACAGCCAACATATATTTTCTGTATCTGAAGCTTCAGTTAGAAATATTACCTTTATTTCAATTACTTACAAAACTTTTAGTAAGATACCCTCTGACGCACTAATGAAATGAGATGTGGTGGTTACGCCGAGCTAAAATGTAGAATATAGGGAGCAACGAGCTAGATATTGCCACGAGAAGTAACTTAGTTTTACTCATACTGGTTCATAAAGGTGCACCAACTCTATTCACATTTTATACCTTATGGTTAGAAACTGAATGAAAACGGTTTTGTAAATCTTAGTTTAGATTTTTGTGTATTCATTTATGAGTTTGTCTAAGATAATCTATTTATAAAAGTTCTTTAATAGTCTATGTTGTTTTATTTTCTTATAAAATAGTTAGTGTTTAGTAGTAGTTATTATATCATTGTTATATTTATTTGAAATAATAAAGGTACTTTGCGGGAAAAAACAAGTGTGCGCTAGACCACAAGACTAGGGTAAACTTCTTTAGCTCCGTCTCTTGCCCTTTAAGAAAGATACGAAACGTATCGCTCTCGCGAGAGAGAGAGAGAGAGGTCTGTCTCTCTCTCTAACTCTCTCTCTCGCTCCCTCTCTTTCTATCTTTTATTCTTCACGTTGAGAGGGAGATATGATATCTCCCTTCGTAGCTTCCGTTCACCTCGCCTGATCAATTTCCGTTACACATTCACCGGCGTTCGTAAAGAAATTTTACTTCAAAACTTTTTTTTTATTCTTTTCAAACTAATATTAATGTAATATCAACCATCCAATACTATTTTACTTCACACGTCATTATACAGTGAATGACGTTTGATCAATTTTGATGTAAAATAAATCTACATATATTGAAAAAAATTGTTCAGATTATAATTATTAGATACTTACTTTTAGTCACTAGATACTTTTGTAATCTGATGAAATCTTGATGAAAATCCATCGTACTAATATATTTACTCTACGAACGAAAAAACTGTTGTAAGGTTTCTCATATTTGCTATGGAAAAGCTAGCAATGGTTATTTTAAAAGCAAAATTCACAGGATTCGAGAAATTATTGATTTGAAATCAGCTACGAATTGCTAAGACATCCCAAACCTCGTTTGCTGAAACGAAGTTTCCCTACTTGGATGATCTCACCAAAACCTTTTGCCAGCCCTCTCATAACAGTTCAAATCACGAAATAATCCAGATAAAACGTTAACTTCTTACGAGGATCAGCGGGGGCGATACATTTTCATCAGCATAATCCAGTTACTGGAGTCAGCAGCTTGCTCGTTATGATTCGCGGCGCGTTTAATCTAATATTGGCTGTGTGGGTCGAAGATCGCATGTTTATGAGGTCAGCCTATACCACGTTGTATACAACAAGCACCCGCATATATATTATAGGAATAAGGTGTACCGATGAAAGCACTCCAAGGCTAACCCGAATTACTTATGTGCATGTTCCATGATGTTTAATTGTTCATAATAATATAGAAGTTACTAGCATTTTAATAGTTTTCAGTCAAATTCTTGGTTTGGTACTGTTGTCATTTTAAAGCAACCTTACAAGCTGTGAAGAAATATAAAATTTGCGTCAAAACGACAACGTTAATTTGTTTGAAATGCTTATTATTGGAGCACTCTTTTGTTGTAGCCACAGCAACAAAGTTTAATGAAAAAGCAGAGATTCGACTGAAAATGATTAAAAATGCGTAAAACTTAATACTGGAAACTCAAAAAATCGCAAAGCATACAATGGGGCAATTGTTTTTTATTTTTCATTTTGATGAATGACATGACGACCTATTTGTTCGCCTGATGCTAAGTGACACGGCTGCCCATCTCAGTGGTAGTGCCATTTGGAACTCTAAAGTATAAAGTTTCGTGTGACACTATACTGCGCACGTCAACCTGAGATATCAGCACAGTCTAGTAATGTACTAGACTGGGTGATTAGGTCGTAAAGTCTCATTCACCTGGTAATTTTAATAGCTTCATTGCTCTTGAAACCGGAACACGTGAGTGCTTGCACACTACTGCTTGGCGGTGAATAACTGACAAAGCAGTGGTAGGTACCTACCTAGACGAACTTTGCAAAAAATCCTACCGCATATTAAAAGTAAGTTCAATGGAGGATTCATCACATACCTTCCTTCTCACGCTTTCGACACTGAGACACTCTGTAATGTAATATAAATAGTAATATAGCAGAAAATACCTACGTGGATGTTGAATAAAACTCCCGAGTGAAGCTTTGCGACGGCTTGAATGCTAGCAATTTGTATGCTTATCTAATACTTCCTCTAGACATTACCTAGGTAACATGTCTCTGGCGAGAATCATACGTAACTACGTGCAAACTATACTTTTTGGCTCCCTCTAATTGGATCCGCAGCTTCTTTATTATTTTTGCATCCCCCATCCTCTCGTTTGTGGATCGAAGCGGCATTTAAAATTATGTTTATTCTTCAATCCCTTCAGTGTGGGAGGAGATAAAGGTATCCGGGGATCCACGTATGGAGCTTAGATATGGATCCAAGTAGAGGGCGCCTTTTTTGTAGAAGATATCAGTAAAAATACCACAATGATTGATGCGTATGTATGAATTCTTATAATGAGGATGTCAATGTTTCGTAACCGTTTAAATGTGTGTATGACCGTGTATTTTTGCAAAGTCAAACTGATTTAGAATTATAGAAATCACTAGCTCCGTTACATCACGTGACCTGATCTCCATTGCTACCCACATAGCTCGCGGTAAATTAAAATGGATTTTGGATCATCTTGAATATAAAATCGGCCTTACTTTGACGCTAAATCCCGGTTCTGGATAATTTGGACTGTGGATAAGTTCTTTACCTACGGTAAAAGTGCAAGCCGTGAAAACAAACTTTGCTTCATAAAAATGCGTCTTTATTCATAAATCATCATCCTTTTGAACATAATTTTCATATAAATATGAAAGTAAAAAAGGCAAGTGTCGACCTTCTCCGCGACCGAGAAAAGGTCTCCTGGCGATAAGTAAGTAAGTAAGTAAAAAGGGCAACTTTCTCTCACCTTTCAGGTTGCATAATTTAATTACCTTACAATATAGGTAGAAGAACCTCTACCGTAATGTTATTCTATAACCATGAAAGCGGCTCTCGCGTCGAGAAATATTTGTTTAGGCCGAAGCGAGCACATTTTTTCGGGGGTATTCCAGCGGTTTGCCAGAACTGAGTATGTTTTCACAAATGAGTGTCGGTTTTTTTAATGTGCCTGTAATTAAGAGAGGAAAACACAGGATTTTTATTCCGGTAAAATAACAAGTCTGTGATTTGATCCCCCCTCGTTTGAAATAGAAAGGAAAGGTGAAGCCTCTTTCTCGTAAAGGGAAGGAAATTGCACAGTTCCTATGTCTAGGACGAGCCAGCCTTTTGATTGGGGACGTGGCTGCCGTACATAGGTACGTACTGAACGCTACATGAATGGTGTTTTCCGACATTTTTCTGGTCTAGTGAATTTAATGGAACGGTTCCAAGTAAACTCACATTATAATGAAATTAATTGTGACTTTAAGCGTGGCTATTATTTTAGGTTCTAGATAGAGGTTGGCTTTGGATCCCGGGGAATCTTACCGCATTACACTGTCGAATAAATAAAAGATATGGGTTTGAATAAATTAGAGAAGTGTCGATGGAAATCTGTGCTCGGTGGTATGTATGACGCTTCTATTTCGATGATATCTCAGAATGAATGTAAAAAAGATCGGTGCCATCCATCATAGCATGTCGGCCCGCATCACTGCAATCTCGCCATCTCAATCCAATATCGTGTCGGAGTGTTCGGATCCAATAAGCGTTGTGATGTACGACGGGTTTCGTGTTACGCTTATAAATAGTAATATGGTTAACATAGCAAAAGAATTGGTAGTTTGACCAGTGATAATACATACGCATATTTAGTACAGTGAATGAACCTCAGACTGTTTCCAATCACTACATAGTATAAAATAAAGTCGCTTTCTCTGTCCCTATGTATACTTAAATCTTTAAAACTACGCAACGGATTTTGATGCGGCTTTTTTAATATATAGAGTTATTGAAAAGGAAGTTTTATATGGTGTCAATATTTTCATAGATTTCCGGCCAATTTGGGTTACATGTTGCAGTTATAAATAAATCAGGTGTGCCGTAATTTCTGTGAATTTTTTCAGTGAATGACATAGGCTATATATTTTATACTCGTGCGAAGCCGGAGCGGGCCGCCAGTTCCTCTATATAATGTAAAACCTACACATTTATTTTTAGAATCCTGCTGCATTCGTTATAGCCTGTTAAAACACTTTCAATGTATGCAATTATTAAATATTAAATATTTTGTATACTATGTATGGGTGATTCTATTCCTAACAGATATTTTTATAACACAAAGGGAAGAGACACCTGCAACGCCAAAAACGCTATATCCGATGCATTACCTACCCTTTAAACTCTATTTGCCTTTCGTTCGAAGTTCCTCAATGAAAATAACTAGAAATAAATAGAAAACCTAACATATTTCAGACACCTACCAGAAAAAACAAGCTTAAAGCATTACATCACTTGAATAATGACGTTTGCAATCGTAGACAGTGGCTGAATTCTGTAATAATTCTAACTCAGATAAACTTACTGGCCCGATCTCTCAATTGGTAATAACTCTGCTTTTTGAGCTGTAGGTTGTGGATTCGACTCCTACCCAGGACCAACATTTGTGTGAAGAGCATCGATTTTGTTCTGTGTCTAGGTGTTAAGTATCTATTGTGTGAGATGTCCACACATATTATTATTATTATTATTATTATTTATCTAGGTATTCTATGAATTATCTGGTTCCCGTAGTACAAGATTAGCTTGATTTAGGGCTAGAAGGCGCTGTGTAAAATGTCTGCTAATATTTATTATCATTATTAAATTATAAAACAGTAGATATATTGTGTAATAATCCAAGTTGAAATTGGCAGTTTGTTTTAAATAGTACCTAGCTTCTTGTCCAATTCTAAAATCGCGATCAAAACCTTAGTGACCTGCAGTCATGCAGTACTATAGGTATCTATCTATATAGATTATAGAGACAGAGCTTGGCAGCCGCGTCTAATGGGCAGCACTCAAAGAGACTGGACTTGTTGACAGGAATCGAAATGAACTGCGCTCTTTTTGAATATACAGCGGCGGAAAATAGCGCTTGGGAAACGTTTGCGAATATTTTATCTAGCTTGTTTCCAGGGTATCGTAAATAACTGAACGTTCTCGAGCTTTAAACAGAAATAAATAGTAGTTATTTATAATATTACATGCTGCGGATGAGTAAGGATTGCTCAGTACCTGTCGTTATGATAATCCAATTGGCCACAAGTACGACATAGGGTATGAGACACAGGGCTCTCTGAGAAAGTATGCCTACAAAAAAATATTCATAAAAATCGTTTTCCTAAAGGATAATATTTCATTTGCCAGTACCTACGTGCTTATTTAATAATGTTTCTTGTGTGAGTGAAATAACTTGATTTTAAGTACCTTATATAATTTTGACTTGTAAAAGTGCTAAAATTAGCCTATTTGCTATAAATCTTTTGATTTTGACTTTGTGAACAATAAAATGTAATTTTAAAAGGGAAGATGAGGTACGTCGCTCAAATTAAATAACGTATTGCAATTAGGCTAATATATTACATCACACTAATATTATAAAGGTGAAAGTTTGTATGTGTGTTTGTGTGTATGTGTGTATGTTTGTTACTCCTTCATGCTCAAACGGCTGAATGGATTTGAATGAAATTTGGCACTTAGATAGCTTATACACTGGATTAACATATAGGCTACGTTTTATACCGGAAAAATGAAATTTTCCCATGGGATGAGCAAATAATTAAAACACTTTAATCCGCTGGTTAAACCGTGGGGCGCAACCAGTATTATATAAATATATTACATTTACAATCAAATCGTTTAAGTAGTTGAAAATTAAACCTGATTCGTGGTTACACGGAACAAGTGTTTACACTTTTTTTCAATACCTTTCAAAGACTTGTCCTGCCGCGAGAACCCAACCCACCGCTTCCGAGTTATGAGCCGACCTGCTCAACTGCCACACCACAGAGGCTCTCAAATAAATAACTTCTTTAATAAACAAATAACTAATTATTATAATGGCAATTATAATCTATGGCAATGAATATAGGAAGCAGTGAAAGGGTAGAGAGTATTTACGCACTTGTTTGCCAGGCTTATTCATTCTAGGGGTAAGGGTTACCCCTGCGGTGTGTTGAAAAGATGTGGAGTGCTCTAAGCGCAACCACTTGATACTTTTATACTTTTTACATTAAATCAAATGGAACAGGCTCTGTATACGCATGAATAAATGTCGTATAATAATTTCCTAAGAGCTTTTTTTTGGCATAACAGTTAATTTATTTTATCACTATTAAGGTGAAGACACATTGTTTCTAAACATACGTATTTATTTTATGGATACCTGAAAAATGTATTTAATTCGATATTGGTTTTACAAAAAAAATCCGAGAACTTGATTACCTTTTCCACTTCATGAAGGCGTTTATTTCAATTACTAGCACATTACACGTCTTATACCATATAGAATTTAGCCACTTGAAGCTAGTTTATCTTGGCATATGCAGCCTTATAAATGTTTCTTAAATTCTTGTTAAGCTCTTGCCGACGTGAAGCGTCACGAGCAAAAGCGAGATAGAGAATTTTAGGCATTGATTAAAGTTAAGTATAAGTAATGCTGTCATCAAATAGGTACTATCATTTATTCTGTTCCTATGTAAACATTGCGAAGAGTAAAGACAAGGCGTAAGTTCTTTTAAAGAAAACTTATCTCGTCGCTATCCTGGTGCCTTTTTCAGGCGGAAGATTGCGCGCCAAGTTGTATAGTACTTTTACTCGCATACAAAGTTTTGCCACGTTTAAATTGTTTCGAAACCATAGCGGTTTGTCTACTACCTTTTTAAGCTAGAATAAATTTTTCACTCTTTGCTATTTATATTAGACTTAGACTTGCAAAATTTCCACTGTTGCCCACAGAATGTAATTATATTAGGTATATTTATCACATAATAAAAGTATGTACTTAACGCTTGAACCACGCACCAACCGTTATATAGGCTGTGGTATGTAATATGTACGTTGCGACGCAGTGCTGTTGTACTTTGATGCGTCGCGACTCATTGTCGCATCGGCATAGGATACTTGACTATAACACTGCAGAAGCCTCCAAAATTAGAATGAAGAAAACATTGCTACACAACGACTTCAAAAAAAACAAATGTGCTTAGACCCCATGACTGAAGTAAAACTTTTTTTAGTTTAGCTCCATCTATCGGCCGGTTTAACTTTGTTTTTGCTTTGTTTAATGTCATTTTACCTGCCATACCAACATAATAATAAAAGTTTTTAACGTTGTTATATTGACAATGGAGATCTACTTTAACCAACAACTTTCAACGTCCGTTCGCCTTGCCAGATTACTCCGCAAGTCAAGCGTGCGTAAAGAATTTTTACTTTAAAAACATCTAAATTACACTAAAATGAAGAACTGTAGACAATTACGTATATTCCATATTTTATTTAGTATACACATATATTTTCATATTTCAAGTTTATATTTTTACTAGTTGCGCCCCGCGTTTTCACCCGCGGATAAAAATTATTTTAATTATTTGCTAATCCCACGGGAAAATTTCACTTTTCCGGGATAAAATGTAGCCTTTATATTAATCCAGCGTATAAGCTGTCTTAGTACCGAATTTCATCTAAACCCATTCAGCCGTTTGAGCGTGAAGCAGTAACAAACAAATACACAAACACACATACAAACTTTCGCCTTTATAATATTAGTGTGACTGGGCACTTATATATATTGCCCTGCAAAATCGTAAAATATAACTGGATTTACAATAAAATACCTACTATGTAACAAGTCTTTATGTATTTGCACACCAAAATAAAACTAAGTGACAGTTAAAAAAAAAATAGTTTAATGAACTTTAAAACTAAAACTAGTTCACTATCTTCCCGTCTTTCTGAAAATACCAACAACCGAGCTATCTTTTACGACAGCGTTTCGCCATCCTGAAGATATTCATACGAGATTAGTTTAAATGAAACGCGACCGTCGAATGCGGCTGGGTGCAGGCATGCAAGTGGCACTTGGATTAGCATGCAATTTTCCATATTTTGAACACATTTAATACAACTTCCGAGATGCAGAAATGCAGCAACGCCTAATTTCCTACGGCTAGATATCGCAAGTTACATATAAGGCTGGTACATATTAAGTCCAATTTCGACAAAAAGGTCGCACGAAAAATCCAACTCTGCTGGGCAGTGTTCGGGAATTTTAGACCTATCTTTTCGTCCAAAACACCGTAGAGCCTAAACACAACGGTTTTCAATAAGTTTGTGTTGCCAGTAATGACTTATAGCATTGATACGTGGTCTCTTACACCACCACATTAGTAACCTCAAAGTCGCGCAACGAGCTATTGCAACGAGCAATTGCTATAGCATTGACTGGCCCGATAGCTCAGTTGGTAGTGTCCCTGCCTTCTGAACTGCAGGTTGTGGGTTCGATTCCCACCCAGTGTGTGTGTGATGAGCATCGTTGTTTGTTCTGTGTCTGGGTGTTTATATTGTATTCTATGTATTTACAAAAAAAAGCATATAAGTATTGTTTTAGTTATCTGGATCCCCTAGTACAGGCTTTGTGCTTAGTTTGGGGCTAGATGGCGCTGTGTGAAATGTCCACACATATTAATAATAGGTCTTTACCTATGAAATTGCCGTATTGCAGTACAGACTTTTTCAAACAAAAAAAAGTTTTGATTGGCTATGAATTCTAAATTCAAATTAATTTTGTTTTAAAAATATGACATTCTATTTACAATATAAGTCTTTTGTTTATTGATTAGCGTTGTATTTTCATTACATTTCAACATTTTTCCTCATAATGGATACTTTGAAATTTCGTGTAATTATGGAATATGAGTTCCGTCGTGGCACCAACGCGGCACAAACGACACGTAACATCAACGACGTTTACGGAGAGAACTGTACAAACGAACGTACAACCCGTTATTGGTTTGCTCGGTTCCGTTCTGGGAATTTTGACTTGAAAAATGAACCTCGTGGTCGTCCGGAAATTTTTGGTCAACAATGATGAATTAAAGGCGATTGTGGAAGCTGATGAATCTCAATCTACAGCTGAGCTGGCAGCAGCTTTTGATGTTAGCATCAAAGCAATATTGGTCCATTTGCGACAGATTGGCAAGATAAAAAAGCTTGATAGATGGGTGCCCCACGAACTTAACGATCGCCAGCGCAACGTACGCATCGAGACTTGCCTTGCGCTGCTTAACAGGCACAGAAATGAAGGAATTTTGAACCGAATTGTTACGTGCGACGAAAAATGGATTCTTTTTGACAATCGAAAGCGCTCAGCAAGTTGGTTAGATCCTGGTTCGGTACCAAAGCAATGTGCAAAACGAAAAATGACCCCTAGAAAGGTGATGGTCACAGTTTGGTGGTCTAGTGCTGGTGTGATTCATCATAGCTTTTTACAAAACGGCGAGAGCATTACTGCAGATGTGTACATTGAAGAACTGACCACAATGATGGCGAAACTCGCACGTCTGCAACCAGCTTTGGTCAATCGGTCGTCTCCACTGCTACTTCACGACAACGCGCGACCCTATACTGCACAACAGACCGTCTCTAAGCTGCATGAGTTGGGTTTGGAAGCTCTCCCTCATCCGCCATACTCACCAGATCTTGCGCCTACCGACTATTACTTTTTCCAAAATTTGGACAACTTTTTAGCGGGAAAAAAATTCAATTCCCGAGAGGCAGTACAAAACGCCTTTGAAGACCTTGTTGTCTCCCGTCCTGCTGATTTTTTCAAGAAGGGCATCCATAAACTGCCACAGCGTTGGCAAAGATGCATTGATTGCAGGGGTGATTACTTTGAATAAAAGAAATAAATAAGTTCGAAAAAAAAATACTTTAACTTTTTTCAAACAAAACGGCAATTTCATAGGTAAAGACCTAATATTTATATATTTATTCTGGATTTTTTTATTCATTTATTCATTCATTTCAGCATAACAACAGTCGTCAAAAGTTGACTGTTTTTTTTTCTATCTGCATTTCCACAGACACATGGGTCCGTGTTTTTCGTTAAATTATTTTTATATTTATAAATTAAGCTTATTATTAACATGAACATATATACAATACAGGAAGAAAAGTTGACTGTTTATGTGTTCGCTTTTGTTTGTGTGGCCAAACAGACAGATTAGATTCAATTTCGATTTCTAACACTATAAACATCAATATCAATACTTTGTCTTGTAAAAGTAGAAGTTTCCGTGAGAAAATTAGTAAGTTTCGGGTGAAACTGTGAGAGGCCTCTCAAATTATACCGTCAGAGTTTATCAAAGCACTTTTTGTGTTTTCACATCATTTTCGCACTGAAATTCATACAGTAACTCAGTACTTCACATTCACTAATTAAAATTAATCTGGGCCAAATTCCACGGCTCTGCTGCCTACTCAAACCACACTACGCCCTCCGCCGTGTTTTTCTAAAATGGCACCCGTTCAATTAAAGCTAAGGGTTACTAGACGCTAGTTAATTTATTTACAGTATAGAAGCTCAATACAATCATTGTAATATTAGCCTACGGTATGTATGTAAGTCTTTGAATATAATTATAAGATCTGTACGTTACTATAACCGATAGACTAATTTCGTCCATTGTTGTTTTTGTACATTTAACCATACTGATAAAAAAATTAGGCTTAATTTATTGTAAGACAAAGGTAACATATAAAAGAATCTTCTATACATATAAAATTCAAAGTCCTGACTGACTGACTGACTTATATATCAACGCATAACCTAAACCGCTCGTTCTATAGAGACTTGAAATTTGGAGGGTGTTTGTAAAATGTAGATATCCACTAAGAAAGGGTTTTTTGACATTCCATCCCTAAGAGAGTGAAATGGGTGGTTGAATTATCTATGAAACATATACTATGGAACGCGCTTCCTTTTAGATATTAAACGTGCACCTTCACTGAACGTTTTTAAAGATAAAGTCAAAGCTCACTATCTCGCGCTATATTATTTATGTATGTATGTATTTGTGTATATATTTATATATGTATTAATATATTTTAATTTATATATTTATTTTGTTATTATTGTAATTAACATGAAGTATAGTTTGTATAGCTTTTCCTGTATCTAAAAACCACCGTCTTTATTTTTATTGTTGTTTTCCTACATATTTTGGTTATCTAGAAGAGATCGCTTTAAGCGATAAGACCGTCAATTGTGACACTTAATTCTTAAGTTTGTGCCTGTAAATTATTCCTGTAATGTGGTGTTTCAATTAAGATCTTTTTTTATCTATCTATCTTCTTCATTTTCTATAGGCCACGCGGGTGAAGCCGCGGGCAGAAACTAGTAATAATGTACAATTATAAGTCACTAGATATATTTAGTTTGTAGACTTTTTGAGTAAACAAATTTAGTTTAGGTTACAGACATAAATCATTAGATGTAAGTCGGGATATAATATATACGATAGTAAAAGAAGTCAGTAGATATAAGTCAGACTCAACCGGCCTTATTAATAAACGGGTATTAGTCTCGGGTTAGTTACATCAGCTTTTGTCCTGTTTTTGCTACTGGAATATTTCGCTGGAGAGAAAAAGGCAAAAGATGGTGTAACTAATCTAAAGCTAGTTCGTGTTTATTAATAAGGCTGAACAGGTATAAGTCAGCAGACGTATCCAGTAAAGTAGGTAGGTAGCTTAAACACTGTCTCTCCCTTCGCCAACAATGCTAGCTTATGGACTATTCTACAGAAGTGCCAGCAAACAAAAGGTCGGGTCACTGCCGATTATCGACGCCTGCGAGTACAATAGGCAGGAATAATTATTCAATTTGTTGCTTTTACGTTCCCTGCCTGCAGATAAAACACCATCCATTTAACTTTCCTGACCTTTTCACTTTATCCTGATTGTAGCTGTCATTGAGCTTTTGATTGCTGAATTGGATGACTTGAATATCGCATTTTTTTAGTATTTTTTATTCGGCATATATATTTTTTTATGTTAATACATTCAGTATTGAGCTAGCCGTTCGCCTGATGATAAGCGACACGCCTGCCCATATCAGTTGCAGTGTAACTCGGAACTGTAAAGTATAGAGTTTCGAGTGATATTGCACACTGCGCACGTCATCCTGAGACATCAGCATAATCTAGTAATAAGATTACTAGACTGTGAGATCAGGTCATAAAGTCTCATTTGCTCAGCAATTTCACTAGCTGCAGTGCCCTTCAAACTGGAACACAACAACCGGAACAATGACTGGCAAAGCGGTGGTACCTACCTAGAAGAACTTTGCAGAAAAGTCCTACCATCTAGTGAAATTACCGTACAAGCGTGATGTTAAACCATAGTGACTCGCATCACACTTTTTAGTGCTAACGCACTGTGATATGTTGCATTGCAGTACCGATGTCGGATTAACATATGACCCTCGTTTAAATTCCCAGCTGTCTGTACCTAATATAAATCAACCATTCAAATAGTCATTTATTGACATGAAAGGGTTTTGTAAATGTTAATGAGTCCATAGACTCCCGAACCAGTGAGAACACTGTATTTTAGGAGCCAAGGCTTCTCCCATCCTTTGACGTATATAATTATATCAGTATAAACATTAATAACATTTCTATGGCTTACAATAGCCATGGTTTACTCGTGAGTGTGATTCTGTAGACCGTGTGACTGACAAACTGACGCACCCTAGTTTGATGATTTCACTCACTCTCACTCAGCCTAGCGCCAATGACTGACAATGAGTGTCTGATGATGACAGTGACAATTAATGGATTCCAGTTACGTAGGTATGTGTGAAAGCACTCGCTCTTAGATTGATGAAAAAAAAAGTCTTGAGGAAAACAGCACGTCAAGAATTACAAAGTTCGAGGACATGATCATCCACCGACCCACACACTTGGCCAGGCAATGGGAACGTTTACAGTTGTGATAATATAATCACTTAAATCTAAACTATAGATTATCTTCGACTCAAAGTATCCCATCAGAGAAACTAATTATGAAGTTTTGGTAACGGCAACTAAGCGTTGTTGGTGTAAACACGTTACTGTAGAAATTCATCATTAACATTATTAGGTGAGCGGTACCCCCGGGTGAAGCTGGCATGCAACAATAAAATACCTTTGTCTACGCCGACAAGACCCCTCGTCAAGAGGAAGGGCAACGCTCTAATGAAACTATATTTTGTGCTCAATAGTAACTTTACAGAGCTGAATAATTTGTATTATTATTACGATGTTGTTATTGAAATGCCTCTGAGCGGTGGCCGAAGCGGGTTCTGGGAATATCTCGCTTTTGATTTGCGTGGGCTACGTAACCCCCCGTTTGTTCAGTGACGGCTTTTGGACGGATTATAAAGCCTTTGTCGAATGGCCATTCTAAATACATATAGTACTAATCAGCGTCAAGGTTGGGGGTTTTTATTCTGTAATTTTATTAGGGACTGATGGGCGTCATCAAACGACTATGAACTATACACCTCTACGCGTTGCTTTCCGTAATCCGCACAGAGCCTCATCGCTATGTGTACTCCGAAGCACGCTGAAAAAGTTTTGTAGGCACAAATTCTCAATTGGACGGAAGTGCATTTTAGTTTTGACTGTCTTACCGTATATTTGATATGGCGATGTACGCTAGTGCATGACTGTCTATAGAAGATAGTAGATACCTTTCATTTTTGATTTGAATACTTTATGGTTATGGTTACCTGGAAACAATGACGATGATATTCTCTCATTAGCTAATACAATTTGAAACGAAACGCGGTTAGAGCGGATGTAAGTATTGATCATTTATATCAATGCCGGGTTTTCGTTCGCCTTGTTGTCCGATGTTAGTATGTAGATAATAGGCAATTATTCGAATTATTAAGTTACAAAGTACATATTATAGTCTTTTATACTTGAATAATACATCGTTATCGTGACAATCTTATACGAGTCTAGATCAAAACAAACAAAAAACGATCAGGGCAACTACCTAGTTGCTCTGATCGTATTTTGTTTTAGCATCGTATAACCCAAACGCAGCATTTCTGCAAAAGCAAATAGACCTATATAAACCTCGATGCCAAGCGACTCGTCGTGTTCCATCGTGATGTCTAATGAAGCCGTTCTGACGAGTAGATGTGGACAGTTGTGTTGGGTATGCAGACCGGTATTGGTGATGGAGATGCTTTCGCGTCGGAGACCTTGCTTCGGAGGGTAGCGGGATCCGAAGCACGGTGCTCTCTGCTGGCCGACCGCAAGTTGTAGGGGGCCCAAGTAGTAGTCTAGCCAACTACGAAAGGCTGCCCCACCGCTTGTGTAAAATCCTGAGGTTGTCCACAGGGCCAGTTGGCGACTGGAAGTGAGGAACTTGTGGGCAATTTCAGGGGGGTTCGGGCGTCCCCGCAGTCTCCGCGCAAGTTCTCCATTGGCGTAGGAGCTTCTCTATTACTGAGGGTTAGCATCCCAATATCTCGTCCACTTCCTACTTGTCTACCTAACTCACCCAACTATGAAAAAGTCAAATAAATTGAGCAAATTTAAACGGCAGATGCACGTCCTCACTCTTAAAGTGCACCTCACAAATATTCGTGGGCTGCACTCAAATCTGCAAGCGGTCCATCATCATCTGGAGACCAACAAACCGCACTTGCTCTTCTTGACTGGGACGCAAATAGGATGTCCATCAGACACGGCATATCTGGACTATCCAGGATTCATCTTGGAAAACCGCTTCCTTCCACGCGCTGGTATCTGCGTTTACGTCCGTGATGACATTTGCTGTTTGCGTCTCCGAAACCTTGAACATCCCCACTTTTCGGTGATTTGGGTGCTTGTGGACACCGGCATTGAGAAAATTCTCTATGCTGGTGTGTACAGATCACATAGCGGTGACCGGGAGACAACTCTTCTAATGGAGTATCTCAGTGAAACGGCAGATGTGGCTCAGCAACGCTATCCTTCGGCTCAGCTTGTTGTTCTGGGGGACTTTAATGCTCACCACCAGGAGTGGTTAGTCCCACACCGGATCACGGACCACGCTGGGAGAGAGACGCGTAAGCTCGCTTTGGCGCTCAATTTAACGCAGATTGTTAAAGAGCCAACGCGAGTGCCTGATATTGATAGCCACACTGCTAACTGCCTCGACCTTCTGCTCACGACTGAACCAGACCGATACTCTGTGGCGGTATCCTCACCCATTGGTAGTTCCGATCACTGTCTGGTCAAGTCCGTTTCAGTATACTCCCCGCCTGACCCAAGCCCTAAGAGCAATCGGCGTGTCTGGAGATACAACTTAGCAGACTGGGACGAGATGCGACATTTCTTCGCTTCATATCCTTGGCGGCAAACGTGTTTTTCTTCTGGAGATCCGACAGTCTGCGCGAATGCGGTTACTGAGGTAGTATGTCGGGCTATGGAATATTTTATTCCATTTTCCGATAAACCCGTGACCAGCAAAGCCAGCCCATGGTTTGGAGCCGAATGTGCACGTGCTGAAGCGCAGAAGCATGCGGCATATCTGGCATGGGCTGACGCTCGAAAACGCAAGGCCTCGGACACTCGAGCTAAGAAGAAAGCCTTTAACGTTGCCGCCAAGGCCTGTAAGAAGGAATTAAGGAAGGCTCGTTTCAATCATATTGGTCGAATAGGGACTAAACTTGCTTCCTACCCAGCGGGTAGTAAGGCTTTTTGGTCCCTAGCCAAATCGGTTGAAGCGAACTTCTGTCGATCCTCACTGCCTCCATTATTGAAACCAGACGGATCGCTGGCTCACACTGCAAAAGAAAAAGCAAACTTGTTTGCCACTCTCTTTGCAGAAGCTTCGCGTTTAGATACTGCTAATGAGGTACCTCCCTGCCTTCCACAATGCGGTGTTTTCATGCCGGAAATACGCATACGTCAGAAGGAAGTACTAAAAACATTACGCAGTCTAGACGTGAACAAAGCCAGTGGTCCCGATGGTATACCTGCAATTGTACTTAAGAGCTGTGCACCCGAGTTGTCTCCCATTCTAACACGCCTATTTCGCCTCTCTCTAGACACCGGAATAGTCCCTATGAGTTGGAAGCTAGCCAACGTACAACCTGTACCTAAGAAGGGCAGTCGTGCTGATCCTGCCAACTATCGACCCATCTCAATTACCTCCATTCTCTGTAAGAGTATGGAGCGTATAATTAACAACAAGCTCTTGGCATACCTTGAAGACAATGATCTCCTCAGTGACCGGCAATACGGATTTCGCCGAAACCGGTCCACTGGGGATCTTCTCGCGTATGCCACTCACATATTGAGCGAAGCCTTAGAGATGCATGGAGAGGCACTTGCTGTATCTCTAGACGTCTCTAAGGCATTTGATCGGGTCTGGCACGACGGTCTTCTGAATAAGCTTCCATCTTACGGACTACCTGCTGGTTTGTGCACTTGGATATCAGACTTTTTGAGGGAACGATCGCTTAGAGTAGTTCTTGATGGCTGCTCTTCCGATCAATTAGCTATTAATGCTGGTGTACCTCAGGGGTCAGTTCTTTCAGCAACACTATTCTTACTCCACATCAATGATTTGCTAAAGCCCGGTACCTTTGGGTATGCAGATGATAGTATTGTTGTTGAAAGATACACATCCAGTGCCCGAGCCAGTGGTGACGACGTCCGGATTGAGAGAGAGGCTATGGTTGAGCTCATGAACCTGGCTTTGAAAGCCGTGTCCGATTGGGGCGATGCTAACTTGGTTAGGTTCAATGCTGCAAAAACACAGGCGTGTTTATTCACTGCTAAAAAGAGCCCACTCCATCCGGCTCCTTCATTCCGTGGTGTATCTGTAAGTTTAGGAAACCATCTTGAGCTTTTGGGTGTTGATCTCACGTCAAACCTAAACTTTGGATCCTACATCGAGTCCAAAGCCAAAGTAGCTTCAAAAAAACTCGGCATATTGTCCAAGGTAAGGCGGTACTTCACACCTGGACAGCTTCTAAATCTGTATCAAGCACAAGTCCGATCGTGTATGGAGTACTGCTGCCACCTGTGGGATGGGTCTGCCAAGTACCAGCTTGAGGCTCTGGACTCGATTGAACGGCGTGCCAAAAGGCTCATTGACGACGACACTTTGGTTGGTGAAAGGCTCCAGAGCCTTGCAAATCGACGTAAGGTGGCAAGTCTGTCGGTTTTTTACAGATTACACCACGGTGAATGCGCTCAAGAACTGCATGATCTAATTCTCCCATCACCATTCCACTACCGGACTACTAGACGCTCGGCTAAGCGCCATCCTTTTGTGGTCGAAATACCACCCATTCGTACCAAGCGATTTGACTCAACGTTCTTAATTAGAACGGCTAAGGAATGGAATGCCCTGCCAGCGTCTGTGTTTCCGGCGAAATATGACCCGGGCGTGTTCAAGAGAAGAGTGAATAGGTATTTACTTGGCTAGCATGCTACACCTTCGATCGCATCGTCACTTCCCATCAGGTGAGAGCGTGGTCAAATGCTAGACAAGTTTGAAGTAAAAAAAAAAAAAAAAAAAAAAAAAAAAAAATAGAAAAGACATCCGGAACAATTCTTTTACGCAACTGCCATTAGCGAGAAACTCTATAGCCTGCCACAGGCCATCAATAGCCGGCTACTTGGAAGCGTTTTCCGATGCGGAACGCATCTACCTAATTGTTGTAAGCCAAGACATAAGAGGTATCATCATTATCCGTCAGAAAAACAAATAGTCTGACACGCACTCATCAATATTGTCACGACATTATTATAACAATAGGACTCAGGGTGGACGTATTAAGGATATTACTTAGAAGAAGGTGTGGCTTGTAGAAAGCGTCATAAAAAATGACGCCAACGACGTGTTCAAACTTAATTGTAAGTACTTCTTAATGTACAATGAAATTATTTCATTCATTCTTTATGTCATCATCAACAGCCTGACGACAATAATAATAATAATAACGCCCAATGATCACATACACAGATTCCTGAACCCTAACTAGGATTCCCTGTGTCTAGGGACCCAAGGTATACGAGGATCATGGTATGATGGAACACCCAGGTGTTGTGGGACCATGTAAATGTAAAAAAAGTGTAAATACTTGTTCTGAGTCTGGGACTCAGAACAAGTATTAACACTTTTTTTTCTATGCAAACATTAATACTCGTCCTGCCGCGGGAATCGAACCCACCGCCTCCGGGCTATGAGCCGACCTGCTCAACCACCACAGTACTAGTACTTTATTGAAAACTTTATCATTAATAGTACATGCCATCATAGATACTATAGTTGTTATTTTAATTGTGTATTCGATAAAGCTCAGAATTTCTTAGAATTTCCATCCACGTATTTTTAGTTTGAGTTAACAAACTTAGACTGTGGTTTCTAAGTATAAACGCTATTTTATAACAATAAATAAGCCTAGACAAACTCTCTTATATAATTGTACAGTTTTTATTTATTCTCTAAAGAAATAGAATGATGGGCCTCTAAAAACTGCAATAATTGTTTAACAAGGATTTTTAAAGGGCACCGAAGCCTAAACTTTTGTTAGACTGTTGCCATAATTATAGGTACCATAACCAGCGAGAATAACTAACTAAATAACTGTTCAGTTAGTTATTCTCGCTATCCTGCGCCGGTTCGATTCCCGCAGCAGGACAAGTATTTGTGCACAGAAAAAAAAACGCAACTTACTTGTTCTGAGTCTGGGTGTTGTAGGACCATGGTCCTCGTAGTTCCTGGGTCCCTAAAGACAGGGAATCCTTGTTAGGGTCCAGGATCTATGGATGTGATCGTTGGGCGTTATTATTATTGATATTATTATATATACTAGTCCAGCAAGGTCATTTGTAAGAACTAACAAGCTGAATTGATTCAAAAAATTTATCTATTAAAAGTCGATCCTCTACATTTTATTTATATTCCATCCAGAGTTTCGTCTTGATAGCCTTCCGGTCACCATAATATAGTTCAACTGAAAACCGTCTCTAGATAGTCACTAGGCCCTAAAACCTAGCTCATTTTTCCCTCAATACGTCACCAGTACGAACAAATAAGGAAAGACCGAAATCATGACAAATACCCCAGACAAATTGTAGGCGCCTTGAAAAAGTGAAGCCACAAAAGATTAATGAAACGCAATAAAGAAGCCCGGGTGCGTTTGCATTTCATTACTACGATACGAGATAAGATCGGGTGACAACTTGCAATGGTGACGGGCTGTTAACACTTATTAATGTGTTCATAATTATCATTTTGTCGTAGCATCTGTACTGTTTGCTGCTATAGGTAAACCACGGGGCGCAGCTAGTTCACTAATTTGATAATCCTTCATTTCTTTTGGGTTTTATTTTATTTTGAATTGAATATGAATTGAAATTGAATGTTGAATGATGTGACGAGCTAGTCGTTGCCCATTGTTACGCTTTGGTTAAGTTTGTGGTCTATTTTTTATTATTTAAGATGTGGCTTTTCAATAAAGAGTTTATCTATCTATCTCTCTTCACCTGATGTTTAGTTACACGGCTGCCCATAACAGAACAGTGTCACACAGAACTGTGAAATATAAAGTTTCGTGTGACACTGCACTGTACACATCATCCTGAGACATCAGTATATTCTGGTAAAAATATTACTAAATTTCAAGATTAGATCATAAAGTCTCAATTGCCTAGTAATTTCACTGGCTACAGTGCCCTTTAAACCGAACACAGTAGTGCTAGGGCACTACTTCTGCAGCTAGCGGCAGAATAATTGAAGAGGTGAGAACAAAAAGGGTTTAACTGATTTTTTTCACCAAATGACTTATGGGTATCGTTGGATTCAGCGTGAAATTATCTACAATAATACATTCTCAAAATACCGAAATGAGGCTTAAATCTCGAGATTTTGAGTCTAAAAACGGTTTATCTGTCGCAGGAATACAGTTCGCTTAGCATAAAAACTTTGGTATATTTATTTTATTATATTATATTTTTACAGTAATTGTATGAATTAGTACTATATTTAGTATTTAAAATAGAATTAATACATTTTCAAGCAACTGAAACTTACATAAACCTTTTCTATTACCTTATAAACACTCTACATTAAAATGACGCCGTTGACGTTTAAAGTCAATTTTCTCGAAACTGTCAATTTATCAGTTAAACCCTTTTTATTCTCAACCCTTCAATTGTCAATGCGGTGGTAAGTACACACATTGTTAGTTTGTTACGTTTTGTGATTTTATCGCGTGGCTACATATTGCAATATTTGATGTGCTTTCATCGTCAAACAAGGCATTAGCTCCTCGTTATAAGGAGCTTTGAGCGTGTTGTACGTGCGGTAAGGTAGAGAATACGCGCTACTTATTTTAAATAAGATATTATTTTTTAAACATACGCTGTAAACGAGCCAAAGTACGACTCTGTACAAAGGAATTTGAAATTTTAAAAACCCTGTTTATGCTATAACACTATACTTGACTTAAAAAAAATGTTTATGTTATTGAATAATGTAACAAACTAGTCGTTTGCTTGACGTTAAAAGACACAACCATCCATAGCAGATGCAGTGTTACTGGGAACTCTAAAATATAAAGTTTCGTATGACGCTGCACTACGTACATCATCCTGAGACGTAAGCACGGTCTAGTAATAAGATTACTCGTCCGTGAGATCAGATAATAAAGTCTCATTTACCCAGTAATTTCACAAGCTACAGTTTTCCTTTCAAACCTTTCAAACCGGGACACAGTGGTGCTTGCACACTACTGCTTAGTGGCAGAGTATCTGGCAAAGCGGTTGTGTACCTACCTGGAAGAACTAAGAAGAAAAGCCCTACCGCTTAATAAAAAAATTACCATATTTCATCTAAATATGAGCAATCAACGTTAAAATAGATTTTCTCACCATATTTCACTGATTGACTGACTAATATAGTGATCTATCAACGCACAGCCCAAACCACTGGACGGATCGGGCTGAAATTTGTAAAGCACTTAGATGTTATGACGTAGGCATCCGCTAAGAAAGGATTTTTCGAAATTCCACCCTTAAGAGGGTGAAATGGGTGGTTCAATTATTTTTCCATAGGCCTCGCCGCAGGCGAAGCTGCGGTCAGAAGCTCGTAACAATATATACACTTACACAATAATACCTATCTTTCCATTATAACAGGATTAACTAGTTATAACGCTATACATATATATAGTATCAGCTACATCATTTTGTATCCATAAACGTCCCAATGTATCCGTTCTCTTGGCAATAACAATAACACACAAGTACGTGCTCTATTACGGCCACATTTGAGTGAATATTTGGCAGACATCAAGTGGAAACACTGTTATGTCTGCTGGTGTATCTGGGCGTAATCAGGAACGTTTATCTAAGTTTTAATAAAACTACTATTAAAGGAATTTAGGAATCAAAGCATGAAAAGGTTCACCAAAACTTTAGAATGAGCATAGTTCTGTTCAGTTTTCCTCAGATTCACAATTTAATCGTTGGTGGGTTTCGGACTTAAAATTCAAAGTCAACCAAATGATTTATTCCAAATAGAATATGTTTACATAAGTCAAAATGATAATACTAAAAATTATTTACTCGAATATTTTATGAAATTCTAAAATACCTATTTTATATCAAAATACTTATAGCAAGTCTATAAAATAGGTAAAGTAAATTTGAACAAAAAAGGAAGTTGTATTTCTAATTACTGCTGGTGCAAGCAATTTGCCATAACCTGCAAAACAAATAATAATAAAAATAACGCCCAACGATCACATATATAGATCCTGGACCCTAATTAGGATTCCCTGTGTCTAGGGATCCAAGAACTACGAGGACCATGGTCCCACAACACCCAGACTCAGAACAAGTATTTACGCTTTTTTTTCTGTGCACAAACACTTGTCCTGCCGCGGGAATCGAATCTGCCGCCTCCGGGTTATGAGCTGACCTGCTCAACCACCACACCACAGAGGGTGTCAAAAACATAGACAAAACACCTATTTGGATCAAAACAAAAAACAAAAATTATAGACTAAGCTACAAATGATTGTCTAGTAACAGATAAGATGATCCAGCTACATGATTTTGTATGGATGGCAATGGTTATAGATTTTTTTTCACTACGAATATACTCGTATTGGCAACAAATTTGTGAGGGTATAATTTATTGATAGTTAAAGAGAAAGTAAAACTTATAGTTCGCCCTGTTCCGGCCCCGTTCACATAAGCCTGAACACGCCCCTGCTCTCTGTACGATACTGCACTATGAATATTGATAAACAATATCATAACGTGGAGGAATAACATAATGATGCTATTTGACGATTTGATTTAGTTCGATGTTCGATGATCAATATATAGACTCGTTTTCGCGATGCTGCGGATACTATAAACTTTTTATGGCATTTGGATATTGGATGGAACAGAAGTATCATGAACTGTGAAAAAAGATTTATGTGGTAATAACGGCGAGACGGTTATTTCATCTAGTTTTACCAAGATCTCAAAATGAACTTTATTATATTTATTTTATGTTAGCGAATGACTTGACGAGAGCTAGTCCTTCTGTTGTTAAGCATCACTGCACTGCGCACGTCATCCTGAGACATCAACACAATCTATCAATATGAAAATAAATCAGATTACTAGGTATATACCAAAGACTTCCAGTGAAAATTGAGTTATTCACGTCATCTGATACAAAAATTATATAATTGCTAGTTGCGCCCCGTGGTTTCACTTGCGTATAAAAAGTATTTTAATTATTTGCTCATCACACGGGCAAATTTCACTTTTCCGGGATAAAATGTAGCCTATATGTTAATCCAGTGTATAAGCTATCTTGGTACCGAATTTCATCCAAATCCATTCAGCTGTTTGAGCGTGAAGGATGAAGTAACAAACATACACACATACACACAAACACACACACAAACTTTCGCTTTTGTAATATTAGTGTTATAGTGTGATGGCATCAAATAGCGTTTGATTGAAACTAGTGCCTTGGGCCTACTAATGATCATTGCTTTTTATTTATTTATATATGAGAGTATTTACTTAAACTTATTTTTTTTTGTTAATGAATGACGTGACGAGTTAACCGTTTGCCTGATGCTAAGCGACGTGGCTGCCCATATCAGTTGCAGTGTCACTCGGAATTCTAATGTATAAAGTTTAGCGTGAAACTCCACTGCGCACGTCATCCTGAGACATTGGCACAATCTAGTAATAAGATTACTAGGCTTCATAGCCTAGTAATCTTATTACTAGCAATCGGTTTGAAGGGCACTGTATTGAGAGTAATCTTATTACTAGCAATCGGTTTGAAGGGCACTGAGATTTTATGACCTAATCATGAGATCAGGTCATAAAATCTCATTTGCCCAGTAATTTCACTAGCTACAGTGCCCTTCAAACCGGAACACAGCAGTACCTGTGTACTAGTGTTTGGCTGCAGAATAACTGGCAAAGCGGTGGTACCTACCTAGACGAACTTTGCAGAAAAATCCTACCACCTAGTAACATTTTGTGATGTTTTTCAATTCATTTTGTTTTCCATTTTTCCAATGCTTGTTTAGTATGACCGGATCGTTGCCAATCTGCATCGCTGCAGGATGTTCGTGTTTGATTTTTGTTAGCGCTTCCATCAATCGTGTTGACGCTGCAGTATTCTTCAGTTAGGTTGGGGAGTAGAGAGATTGCTTTTGTATTTAGGGGACGAGTACTTTACGTGCTTTGAATTTCCACTACTGTCTGAGGAGACGGTGGGATGTTGTATTACAATAGTCTGTCTTCAACAGAAGAATAAAGAGGATATAGAAGTATATCCTTTGATTTTGATTTTTGACTATTTACTTTACTAATATTATGATTATCACTATTTGTAACTATAAAGAAATGGGTAAAAATTGTAAATTTGCGAGTTAATATATTGTCGCTTATCTTTGTAGCTAGTGAAATTACTGGGCAAATGAGACCTTATAACCTTATCGCACAGTCTAGTAATTTTACAACCAGATTGTGTTGATGTCTCAAGATGACGTGTGCAGTGCAGTGTCACGCGAAACTCTACATTTTAGAGTTCCGAGTGATACTGCAACTGATATAGGCAGCGCTTAACATCAGGCGAACGAAATGCTCGTCACGTTATTTCTTAACATTGATATAAAAAACAAGATAAGGTGCGACAATAAAATGTTTATGTCAGTTGCTATAACTGCAAATATTCAGTTATGACGGACACGTCTTTTACGTAAAAGTAGTAAGTGCCTACATATCTTGAAATTGCAAAAGATAAGTAGTTTTTACCTAATTTTACGTAGTAGCCATACACTGGTCCCACATGGCGACTCACTTTTATGTGCACTCTAAACTGGACACTCGGAATTTTATTGGATTTCTGTTACCGTATTATTTCTAAGGAACTAAGAAAACATTGGAAATTCAAAGCTAATCCTATGTTTATTAAGATTTACGTATAAAATTTAAAGCATAGAGAAATTTATAAATCGTTTTTCTACATAGACATAACTAAGTCACGAATTTAATTTTGAGCACAATCTTAAATGACAAAGTATTCTTAAATGCTAATAGCCATTATCATAAAAAGTTAGGTGAGTATAACTTTCGTGAAAGTGATTGAATTGAATTTTAGTGGCTTTTGCAGCAATTTCACCATAATTTCTACAAAGTAATGTACTATAAATATATATAGATAGACTGATTGATGATAAAAGTGTTTTGTCAATGTTCATACTGACGTAAACTGAATTACGTTTCGTTCTCACAATCTCGCACATTACGTGCCAAAACAGAACGAAACATAATTCAGTTATCGAAGGTTTCAAAGAGATGTCAACCACCTTAAAGCCGTAAGGCCGTAAGGAACTGTGACACCGCACCGTTCACCAAGGTTTACTATATATTTTTAATGTATAGAAAGCATTTGAATCGCAAACAGTATTTAAAACAACATTCATCTGTCCCTAAAGCCAGGACATGCTTTTTTTTGTGTTTTGGCTCCACGCTTTTGTGTATTTAGCCAGTGTCAAGTAATTGATAATTTATCAAGTTGATGATATTTCATGCAGATATGTGTCAAGTCTCAGTCAAAGTCATCAAGTCAAGCCATAGTCAAGTCATAGTCTAGTCAAAGTCATACTCCTAGTAAAGTGGTGGCAACTTTACTTAAAGCTTCTATGGAGTTTTGGAAACAACACGAAAAGAAACGTTTCACCATCATTATATCATTTTCCCGCACTTACGCCTGTAATCCAGCACTTAACGAATAGAATGCCACCAATTTTATGCACCAACACTGAAAATAACACAAGTTTCGGAAAAAAAATACAATGCGGTGACGCAATCTTTTTCGCTTTCCCGCCAAAACTCCCAAGATATGCTTTACTAACAAGTAATCATTAATTATGTAATAATGTAAAATTATTTTCTTGATACATTTTGTAATGTAAATATCTTTTTTATGTATTTGTGTTGATTTTGGACCGGTAATTAATTTATGCAACATAAAATTTAGGCAATAAAGCGCTTTATTGGGCCAATTTAAACAATCGCGATATTTTATTGCCGAAAATAAAACGATACAAAAACCGTGGGTTTCAATTACAGCTTCACAGATGTCAAACATGAATGGCGATGTGAGAAATCATAAACGATTTTCAGCTCTCTCCTAAATAAAAGGTCAGGTCATAAAAATTACTACACGAGGGGTCAAATATAAAAGCTTTCGTTCAAATATGTATTTCGAAAGGACCCTTTTGAAATTAGATTTTCAAGGGCCTGGTTACTTACTTAGACGGCAGGAAATTGCGCTATCCATCACTGAATATCTAGTTTTGTCGCACGTCTAAAAGATTAGTATCTACGTAGGTACGTAACTTATCTATTGTAACTTTCGATTTTTTTTCTTAGTAATTGTAAGTTCAGTAGGTAGAATAAGAGAGAGAGAGCTAGTTACAAGAAGTTGCAGATAATAATAAAATGAAATTCCACCTAATATCAAAATACTTAGCAAGCAGGATTATGTACTTTTATAGGATTACTTAATGTTTGTTCAATCAAAATAGGCTTTTAACTCTAAGCACGTATTAGGACTTATTTTCATTAAGCACAAAATTCTACTTGCCCCGGCAAAAAATTATTATATTTTAAATTAACCAAACTTACTGTGAAATTAATTAAATAGGTATATAATTAATTTATAATCTATTTGACTTTCCTTTGTCAACATAATTGAATGTCGAGTTGGCTTCTCGGAAAGAAAAGCTATCACGAACTTTTACAGGAATGCCCCGAGGGAAAGAAACATTTCTGACATTTCCATACAGTTTATGCTACATTACAGGTCTGCTGTGAACTATGCTTAAGCTAAGTATACATGGTACCGGCATCAAGGCTTGTGCAAGACGAGAAGTCGCTTAAGCTATCAAACAGTTGTTTGCTACTTCCATCGCCTTTGCGAGTCTAGGCATCAGCTGCGAGCGCAATTTCTTATCGGCAGTGTACACTGTAGCAAGATGAAGTGCAAGTAGGTTTAATCCACAATATTTATTTAACAATTTGCTATCAAATTGTTTAGTTACATATTCATTAATCTTAAATATTCAATAATTAATACTTTTTATCACTCAGTCAGTATTTATATTATATTAAATACTATTCTATGCATGTATTTACAAACAAAAGAGTATATAAGTATTCTATCAGTTATCTAGTTCCCATAGTGCAAGCTTTGCTTAGTTTAGGGCTAGATGGCGTTGTGTGAATTGTTCACAAATATTTT
The DNA here is from genome assembly GCA_905220475.3 of Ennomos fuscantarius. Lineage (NCBI taxonomy): Eukaryota > Metazoa > Arthropoda > Insecta > Lepidoptera > Geometridae > Ennomos > Ennomos fuscantarius. Next base: position 6,413,123 of record HG992033.1, read on the forward strand.
GTTTTTTTGTTTATTTATTACCATTCCATTATCTTTCCAAGCTTATGCTCAATAATACAAATTAATTTACAAAGTTTGAGATATAAAACTTTGTTAATTATCCAATACAGTTTATAATTTTAGTTTAAATACCAAAAATGCATTAATAAAGTGAGCCGAACTTCTCACAAGATCATGTTTTTATTCAATTTAAACCGTATTTGTAAAAGTTAAAGAAGAAAATTTTATTTACAATCAAATAGCTCTCAGCCAGAAGCAGTTTAACTTAATAGCTGCTAGACATGTCCCCCGACGTCACTTAGCGACCACCGAGAGTAAAAGAAATGGTTAAGCTAATGCACATATAATATACTCCCTGGACGTAACTTTGCTTTCAATTGTTATAGACTCGAAGTAGGATAATGTAGGTATAATATGTATAGAATAGTACTTGTAGATTGTTACACAAAGGATAAAGGGTAACTGTAATAATTAAATTGTAATTTTGGTGCGGTTTGACGAGCGCCTAGATAGGCCTATCACCCGAGTTAAAACACTGATTTTCATTTCGAATATAAGGACTAAAAATAAAAACCTCAACTAATTTAAAATTGAAATACATGGGGATAAAACGCCCGATTAATTCCGATTGATTCCGATGCATTCCGCCTTTGTTTATTTAATTTGATAAAAAATGGATGTGTCTTCTTAAAATAATGATAATGAAAGTATCATATTAACTCCAGAGAACAAAAATGTACTAAAATGTGCAGAGACGCCAAAGATGTAATAAAAAAAAGAAAATTAAAGTAAGGAAAGCAAACAAAAGAAAAAATGAGTTCAAAAATACACGCACACACGGATAGAGAGGAAGAGAAAGACAGCTACCATAGCAGAAAAGAGGCTGTGGGCTCACATTGAGAGGCATTACGGAAAATTTTACATACCTATCCATACCCTTTTGTGGAATGCCCATGAAAAAACTTGCAAATTGACACATTTCCGAAATTCGGCAACTTCAACTTTAATATACCTAGTTCATTGCTAGTTCATCAAATAAGCTGTTGGGAAAACTGCGATTTTAAGACACCTAAGTGATAATATAAGACTATTTAAGGATTTTTTAACCTTGTTCATAATTTTTTTATAGCCCATTAAATTTTATTTCAAATTTAACGAAGCCTTCATTTAAAAATGTTCAATACATTGATCTATTGTTTTTATTTTTCAATAGAATTAAACATTTTTTGAACTATAATTTTTTGTTCTTGATGAGACCCCGTGCTTGAGTGAAGATTATGAAGCGACAGTTGTTGTGAACAGCTGCTTACGGCCATAAAAAAGTTGAGAGATATAAATTTTACCCAGCTACTAAAATACTCGCGAGCTATAAAAACTCAGCGCAATTGTAACCTGAAACTTTGATTAACACAATGTCCCACCTGTGTTGCTTAAGTTATGACCTGCCCACTCAATCACTACTATAGACGCTGTCTAAATACAGGAGCATAATTCTCAGAGGTGTAACGTGATCTCCATCCACCGGACAGCATCTGTCAATGAATATTCATGCTCCCAGCAGATTAGTTACGAGTTTGTATGAATAACGTGTCTAATTATAATATTTTAAATGAATAGTGCACAATGGATAGCTTTCTAACTTTTTGTTGAATCTCGTATTTAATAACTGAGATTATTTGGAAACTTCCCTTTCTCAAAAACTATAAATAGGTACGTAACCAATCCAAAACTTCCTTTTACTATAAAGTTTAACCAAATGATGCTTGCTCACGTGATTAATGTATGTATGTAAGATAAAATTATTGAACAAAATATTGCATTGGTAGGTATTCAGTACTTGAATTTAGTGGTTTGGCTGGTATGACACCGAAACAAGGCTTCCACTTAATTTCACGTGTACGTAGTCTCCCCCAGAGCACTTTGAAATATGAGCTGCTAGCCAAAGCTGCTCCAGTATAGACACACGACTTTATAGGATCAAGATAAATGAAAGCCTGTAACAGATACGATATAATGCGCCCTAATTTTTAGGGGTCAATTGGAAGGGTCAACGATTAGTTCAACTGGATATCATCCAGCCATTTGTATTTAAAAAAACCAAAAGTAAATAATAGAATGTTCATTCACAATTCCATGGCACAATATTTTTTGCTCTTGTTTTGTTGTTTAGGCTGACGGTGTAATTTGTGAAAATCGTATTCTTACAAATACTACAAATCAATCTAAAAACATGATTGTTAATTATTGTGATTAAAAATATATGTTCGACTACGTGATGGACAAATGGGTCAAATGTCAATATCACATAATATATAGTTAATAATGAACTGCGCATGTCCATGTAAATTATTTTTATAGTCCTTCTATTCATTTTCAAAGAGTATTATTTTATTATTATAGTATTTGTTAGGACCTTGGAATAGAGCACAAAATAATACGGCTGGGTTTTATGCCACTGTATTTCATAGTAAGTAGATCCGAATCAGTTAGAATACCAGTGGATTTTTTATATATAAATCAGACTTTCTACATACAAACTTTATTCTAATTCGATCCTCTTTTGCAGAGCTATCTCATTCTGAATTTGAACACGCTAGCACCCTCACAAATAATGCAATGCTAATAATGGTAGGTAGTTACAGCTATTTTAGAGGTTAACCTCTAACTTTTCCGGATAAAAGGAACCTGTATTGTTTTTTAATCTTGGTAGTGTAGGATAATTATATTATAAACAACCTGTGTGCGATTTGTCTCATCAAAATGAATGAATCATTTCAGCTGTTTAGCCATAAAAGACCACCAAACAAATAAAAAAGCAAACAGAGAGGATCTTATATTAAAAGTAGGAGTTAGGATTGATTGTGTTCAAAATTGGCAAATAGGAATACAAAATGTGTCATACTCTCGATAGTTTTCAAACTAAAATTACGAATAAGATTTGTTTAGGTTGAAAGTCGCAATTACAGGAACATTTAAGGAATTGTAATGCAATTATAATATTAACCTCTCGTCTAAATCTAACCTATGTAGATCCAGACAATAGTCTAGCTTACATTCGTAATAGCATTGCATTTGAAGATAGAATACGTGACTTGAAAAGATTTATAGCTCTCCGCAGAACGGCGTTAATTCTGCTATCCTACGGACGTTTCTGGATATTAATGTATTCGAGATCTATAGATACAGCTTGTTTTGTGCTAGCGCAACACATGGTGTGGGAATAAACCACACCATGCGTTTGATGCCTAACCACACAATGCGTAATTTTTTTGGTAATCTTCAGTAGTTTATTGGTAATGGTAAGCATCGCGTGCTGCGTCAATATCTCAAAATATTTTTCCAACCGGTTACTTTCACATATTATTATACTTAGGTGCGATTTTTCAATAATCGGATAAAAGTTATTTATTGAATATAACAAAATATATAATGAGAATAAAATGTGGTTTTTATAAACCGAACCCTTAAAAAGCTATTGTTTTTTGTTTTAGTTGGCTTATAATTTATTCGTCGGATAACCTTTGTCCAGCCATTGAAAAAACGGCCCTTATACGTTTATAATTTTAAATTGATGTATTAGTTGTCCATCGTAACTTTCAATTTCGCTTCTTTCACTCGACTCTTGCACTGTTCTCGATCTGTGCTAGCAAAATATGTGTCAGTCCCTCTCAAAAATGTCAAGCTTTGGCTTCCTCATTACGAGCCTTATATGCCTGAACGCCCACGTCCCATCATGCCAAGCTGGGACTGACTAGGTTGTGGATATATTGACACATAATTATATTGATACATGTCGCTAGCATGACCAGCTTAGTCTCACTGCAGCTTAGCGTCCTATAAAGCTATACCAGCTTTCTGAGTCAACTTAATAATAACGAGTGCGTCAAGATATTTTTTATGTTATTGGTTATCATTTTTAGTCATAAGATGATACTTTCAAAATAAATTGGGAGTTTCTTGATCTTTATTATTTACGAAATTAGTGTCTGTAGGTACATTCATTATGTATACGTAAACCGTAGGATGGTCTGCTCAGACTGCTGCTTTGGATAAAATTAGTTCCAAAAAAAGTCCATTAAAAATTTAAAATCTGAGATCTTTGCATGAACTCGTATACGATTTAATTTGAATAACATGGCTTCGAAGCTCCAACACAATTTACAGCATTCAATTTCCATAAAGTATTTTAATTCAGAACATATCCAATGCTTTCAGTGTGCAGTTTTCTCGTAGCTTTTATACATCAAAATCAATTTAGATAAAAGGTTACCTTGTAGAAGAATCGTACCATCAACCAAAGAAAATATTTATTACACGGACTTTTCAGAATCCATCTCTCTTAGTACTTGCAGCTATCCGCTGGGAATTAGCTTTAAACTATAATGTGATTCGAAGAAATGCCTAATTTAAGAAGGCACTTTAATTAATTTTGCACTTAGTAAAATGATTTTCTTAACTTTTATGATGTAACTTTTGAGTTTTTGCTTCGCTATAGACCCACTTCCTATGTCCAGGCCACAAATTATAAAGTATTAATGTACAAAGGTAAGGCTAATCAACTTTGGGATATTTTTGTCCATGTTATCTTCAAACTGAAACGCCGTAGCAAAATATAATCATTACACATTATCATATCAACCTGCTTTGCTTATTATACGATTGTTAAGTAAGTAAAAATTTGTAAAAAATAACAATTATTTATCACTAAAGTCATGCAAGTTAGAGTTCCGAATGGCACTGCAACCGAACATTTTCGCTTCAAACATTGTGGTTATTAATGTCAAGAGAAGGTTCATATAAAAACAAAAATAAATAAAGTTGAGCGGAAAATTAGAAAGTTTTCGCCACACGGGTGAAACCGCGGGGCGCAGCTAGTCTCCTTAATAATTTGACTTTTATAAAATAGTTTATTCATCAGTCTACTCTACATTAATATTCACAGAGTAGCCCAATAAACAGAGATGTCCAAAGATAAATACTAGCAAACATTTTCATCTCGAGCTCGTATTACAAATAGCCGCTCTCCACACTAATTGGTGACGGGTAATTGGTAGTCGCTACAGAAAAATCGCTTTCATCAGTGACGAAGAGTTTCATAATTACAGCAATTAAGGACGTCGCGGTTCGCTTTGTTCGGACGTAGGGACGTGTCGAGTTTACAAACATGCTGTTTTTATATTACACTCGGTTGAAGTCGTTTCAAACATGTGGGTATGCTACATTTGTCAAATTAATGTCTCCCACCTTTAACTTTGCAAACAATGATTTTAATCTGTGCAAAGTTGTTGTTGGTTAATTTGAAAATACTTACACTTATAAATATTATATTTCTAGCAGCACCAACATGGTTTCACCAGTGTGGTGAAATTTTCTAATGATCTTCACTTCTTTTTTAATTTTTCTTTCATAAGAACCTTCTCCTGCCAATAATAAAGGGAATAGAGATTCATTTTTATATATTAACATATACAGAAGACTAGTTGCGGCCCGCTGTTTCACCCGCGGATAAAAGTGTTTTAATTGTTTACTCATCCCACGGGAATATTTCACTTTTCCGGGATAAAATGTAGCCCATATGTTAATCCTGAATTTCATCCAAATCCATCTAGCCGTTTGAGCGTGAAGGAGTAAACAAACACACATATACACAAACACACATACTAACTTTCGCCTTTATAATATCAGTGTAATGTGATAGTGTGATGTGATATAGAATTGTGTTATGTTTACGACTATTTGTGTTAAATAACTGACAAATGCAATTTTTATGCGTCAAAATTAATATATATCAAGGACCTATCCGACAGTGTATCGATTTTTTAGTTTTCTAAGCCACAACTGTGAACAACTCATTTCAAAACGGTTGCTATATTGCTTCCATACGTCAAGTAAATCGCCCGTATACAGCTCCAAAGCCTAGCCTTATCTGACTGTCCCAAATACATTTTTCTTTCCTACATCGTGCCTGGAATGAGTGTGTCAACACAAATGATTAGTGAGTCTAGAAGATGTAGATATATCAGCTGAAATAAGTATTATATTATATTTCTGAGTAGCTAGTACTCAGTGCTTATTATTTTTTATGAAAACAAAATTAAGAAAATTGAGCGGTAAATTAGAAAATGTTCCCCACGCGGGTGAAACCGCGGGGCGCAGCTATTTGGTTTATTAATAAACTAATCCTCTGTGATCGTTTTGGTGATGCACGTTTACTTAATTGCTTAATAAATCTCAAGATTGCTAGAAATAAGATCACTTTACGGCCCCTCAATCTTCCAAAAACGTGAAATTAATATCGTAGTTACCTATACTAAAACTTTCCATTAGTACCAGAAACTTAACTTTGAGATAACACAATTATTATCTTTGAGTTTTACTAAAATAAATATCGTTTATGATGATTGAATTTATTCCATACATTTTGATATATGTCTAATAACTGCAACCCACGGTTTCCCGCAAGATTTTTATAATATTATTTATTATTATTATTATAATAATATAGTATATATATATATATATATATATATATATATATATATATAACAAATATATCGATGTTATTAAAAACTTATATACGGACATATATAGATGTAGTAATGTAGTATCTATACAAATGTATGTCGCACACGGATTGTATAATTTGCCATATTACAAAAAAAAATATAGTCCTAGAAATATTAGAAAAAAATAATAATCCTAGATTATATCAACCACTGAGAAATGCTACCATTACTTTTTCAAATGCAATGATTGCTAATTATAAATTAGGAACTAGGTATCCATATCTTTTACACTTTGAAATCTATTCCATATAAAGAATACAATAAATACTTTTTTGAAAAAAGTGCAACATAAGTAAGAAAAGATATTATCTTTACACTTTGAAATCTATTCATATAAAGCATACAATAAATACTTTTTTGAACAAAGTGCAACACAGAGCAACATAATTTTCATTTTCTCTCAGGCTGAAAATATACGAAGATAACGATGCAGTATCAAAACGTGAAGCTAAGGATAATATGAAGGCGAAATAGTTGAGTATTCTGCTATAAATTCTGTTTGCAAGACGCGGTGGTGCGGCATAATGAAAAGTTACATTGGTCTAACATATGTACTGGGTATGCAGCTTTGTATCGCCATCTAAGATTAAATCTACGGTTGATTGCACCGCTGTATGAAAATAATTCAGTATTAAACTGAAAATATCGCAACATCTTCTAAATATATATAACTCAAAGGTTGATTGACTGACTGACTGACTGATATAGTGATCTATCAATGCACAGCCCAAACCACTGGACCGATCGGGCTGAAATTTGGCATGCAGTTAGATTTTACGACGTAGGCATCCGCTAAGAAAGGATTTTTCGAAATTCCACCCTTAAGACGGTGAAATGGGTGGTTGAATTATTTTCCCATAAATCCCGCCGCGGGTGAAGCTGCGGGCAGAAGCTCGTTTGATATAATTTTTTATAGTACTAGTAGTTCAGAGTTTATTGTATCTCATGTTTATAAATTGCACGTCTGGGGTCTGGATAAACTTTTTATATAGCGCTCCACCTGGTAATGCAAATTCGATGACAAACGTCCTTATTAACACACAGGCGAATAACTTAAGAGTAGTTTTGGATTAGGTACTCCAAAGTTTTGTCTATTTTGTCATTGGAATATTGAACTTGAACAAATACGACATAATATGGTGTCAATAATACAAAATTACTACGCGATTATTAATAGTAAGTGATAATGAGGTAGATAATGAGGTTTGCGGTTTGGCGCACGTAAACTACTGTTTATAGCAATTAAACGTATCTTATGCATACTTCCATAAGGTTCAAACTGTTTTCAATATCAAATTTTGTCAAGATTGTTTCTTTCAGTCATTGTAACATTCCTGAAACAGACAGAAATAGACATAGGTATATTTGCTAATATAATAATAATAATAATAGCGCCCAATAATCACATACATAGATCCTGGACCCTTACTAGGATTCCCTGTGTCTAGGGACCCAGGAACTACAACGACGATGGTCACACAACACCCAGACTCAGAACAAATATTTGTGCACAAATAATTGTCCTGCCGTGGGAACCGAACCCGCCGCCGGGCTATAAGCCGCCTGGCTCAACCACCACATCACAGAGGCTGTCAAATCATTTGATTTTTAATCCTTATTAACTATTTATATTGTGGTAAAATATTGTACGCCCAAGTTCGACGACCATTATCGTCTAACTAAAGGAAGCGTAACTATAACTGGGTATGTCCGCCGGGAACGCTTGCCATAGTTCCTATACGCTAGAGTACCAATAGCCCATTAGATTCAACCACTCTGCAATACCGACGCAGTGCAAATGGCATTCCAAAACCAAAATGATAAGCTATAAACCTACATAGTGTTCATCGTTACATATTAACTCGATAAATGATTCAACAAATAATTATCAATAACATCACAGCATGGTACAATCTATGAACATGATATAGGATTTATGCTACCGATAGAATATTTTTTTAATTAAAATCGGTATTTTGGTTCCGCATAGAGCGTATGGAGTAGGTACTTAATACCTGCCGCAAAATAACAAACGACGCGACGCCTAAGTGTAACTTAGCATTTAACGACATATTTAATCATACCATTTATTGCAACAAATGACATATCATAACAGTACCTATAAGTTTCTTTTCGTGTAGATACACCTATTAAGAACACAAGTCTGTACCATTCATCACCACTTTTTATCATCGTCTTCATCATCATTATAATCCTCAGCCGGAAGACGTGTAGAGCATCAATTTGAACTTTACAACGGTTACCTTTTGCATAAAAACTTTAATTTAAATGCAAACAAAACAAATACCTGCATTTGTTTAAAAATTTACCATGTTTACTAAGATGCATTAAAACTGTCAAAAAAATGTATGTTTAACTGTAAATTGGAAAAATATATGTTCGGTTGATATTGTATGTATGCGCGCGTGTTTTCGATGCTGCGGTAAAATAATACAGGTAAAATAAATTATTTTAGGTATTCTATTTTTTTACATTTATTTTAATATTAACGTTGTTTTTGCTCGTATTATCTGAGAGCAATATGATCGCTCGCTCATTTTAACCTAACCACAAAGAATGCCGTCATGAAATATGTAGAAGCGTCTTGAATAATAAATAACTCGTATATTGGATCCAGTAAACTGTCGTCATCCAAAGCTTGGAGTACAAAAGGACGCCTACCGTAATGGATTTTAGAGCCTTATTTCTATTCCCCTTTCGGTGTTCGATTACTTTAGACCCTTTTGTAACTTTCTTGGGTACGGTAAGTTGATTTTTAATCGGGATCGAGGTCACGGTTATCTTATATAGTTCCACTTATTAATTTAAGCTGTACCTAACTATATGTAAGACGATATGTAATATCTTCTCTTTAAGGCCATTGTCACACGGCACCGCGCACCGCTGCGTCAGTTGGTGAAGCGGACTTCACGTTGCACTGGTCTCGTGCCGCTACCAAATCTGCTACTGAATTCACCATCCACGGCGGTGCGCAGTGCCGCGTGATAACCGCCTTAGTCTACAGTTATGTACATGCAAACCTAAAATTGTAGGCATCTGTTATTGACTTAGTCCCATCGGCCCCAGTGTCTCTGTCCCGATACGAGGCCAATGAGAAAAATGCCATTGGCCCCGGTAAAAATACGTACTATCTCTGTAAAGTAGCCTGATTGTTAATATGATTGCAATGATGTGTTTTATTACTTTTAAGTCCTACAAGTCTTAATATTTTTGGGAAGTATTGGTCTTTATATATAGTCCTATGAAATTGTTAGTGAAATATTTTACCATAGTATTTATTTCTCAATTTTTTTTATTTCTATTAAACAAAGCAGTCGATGCATCTTTACCAACGAAATGGCAATTTATTGATGCCTTTCTTGAAGAAATCAGCAGGACGGGAGGCAACAAATTCTTTAAAGGCATTTTGTACTGCCTCTTGGATATTGAATTACTCGAATTTTGAAATTTCATAGGTAAAGACCCATTATTCACTACTAGTAGACCTGCTCCGGCTTCGCACGAGTGAATTAGTGGAACGCGGTCGAACGAGATAAAAAGTATCCTATGTCCGTTTCCAGGTCCTAAGCTACGAGTACCTCCTCATCAATTTTCAGTCAAATTGGTTCAGCCGTTCGAGTTATAAATACTGTAACTAACACGACTTTCTTTTATATATATGTAGATAAAGTATACAGAAACTTTTACAGGACTTGGTTTATACAGGACATAAAACAATACATACATAATTCATTTGGCCTTTGATACCGAAAAACATTTGTCTGTTTCCTTTTAATCTCCGGCTTTTAATGCAGGGTTACGTTTGAGTAAATTTCACCTGATAGTTACATTGTATATTTGTGAGTGGCGTTTACGTCAGAACAGGTGATCCGATTTAAACCAAATTTTGCAAACAAACCTACTTACTTTTTAATAGTAAGTGATTACGCCACCAGCAAAACTGTAAAAAATACGTGGTTTTTCTAGTCAAACAGTATTGCTTACACGTGTATAGCACATTATTTTCTTGGCAGCTTGTTGACAGCAGAATATTGAAGTCAATGTAGAACCATTTAGATGATAGAAAAGGCCCTCGAAAAATAGACTTCCCTGTAATTTATAAATAGATATAGTTGATAACAGGAAATACTTATAAGATTCAAGATAGTTATACGTATCTCAAGTTACGTCAAAACGATTGCTAGAGTAAGTATAATAAGTGTGCTAACCTCTCTACCTTAGGTTTTAAAAAATTATTCTCAAATAAGACAAAAAAAATCACTTCCATGAGAACATAGTTGGACTTAAGTACATTCGTACTTATATTGAAATGTATTTACCAAAACGCTGGCACTTATTTGGCACAACGAATAAGCATTGCAATTCAACGGGGCAATGCTGCCAACATGTTGGGTATGCTACCTACTGGTATTGGACGGGAGCATTTGGACTGTCTATAGGTCATCGCGGCCAGTATATAGTCCAAATGTTTTTTTTTGTGGTAGTAGTAGATAGTATTCAGTATTAGTTATTATATCATTGTAGTATTTAGTACATTCGTCGTCACTTTATATAATGTAGGTATAGTAACATAAATATAAATACGTGATTAAGTAACATTATATTTCAACAAGACTTAATTTAATATGTTTACTTCTGCATCTACCTTGAATATCTCTACTGTATACTCTAACTACCTCCGCCTATCACCGCTTCGAATTTATTCAAAACTACTATATCGTAAACTTTCTTGAAATAATTATTTTAAAATAATTTATTGAATAAAACTAAAACTTTTTAAATTCAGCCAGCAACATCCATCCTTCATATATAATTACTGCAATCTGCAGCCTAAGCCAAAATAACCCGGAAAAAAGACCAAAAAATTCAGGAGCTTTTACTACATTTTACCAGTTTTGCACTAGGATGAAACCTTTTGGTTTTATTCCATATACGGTGGGCGAGGAAAGGCAAATGGATTAGTGGGTTTTAACCGACAACCGACTGACAGGGCGCTAATACTCAAAGAAGATTATTTTTTTCCTTCTATTTTTCATAACTTTAAATATACATTAATCAGTTCAAATCCGTGATGATGAGTAGGTGTATCTTTTAGAATGGAAATCTATTATGTTCACACGTTTGTACGTATGATTGTATGGGTGTTTGTTACTCTTTCAAGAATCTTTATGACTGGATTTTAATGAAACTTGGAATGCACATAGTTTACATGCTGCATTAACACAGACTACTTTTTATGTGGATCCGCGGGGTGCAAATAAATAAAAATATAATGTTTGATATTACGTATAGATACGTAAAAGATTATTCACACTATCGTCAGACTAATACGGCTTAACCTCAAAAGAATTAAATAGACTAACTAACCTTAAACTAGTGTTAAACTGCTGTTTTGTACTGTTAAACACGTTTGACGTCTATCTGTGTTTATGTATTTGTGATAGTACGGATAATTTCTTTGAAAAAAGTGGTTTAAATCTAGTTTAAGAGCAATTTCATACTGAGACAAATTTGGATGACATAATATTCCAACCTTTTTATTTAAAAACCAAACCAGTGAACCGATTTTTATGAACAATGGGCATTATCTGAAAGTATAATCCTTTCAAATTGTAAGGATTATTTAAATCTGGTTTTAAATGACGCATATATGAGGTCACAGTAAGAAACAAAACTAAAAACATAAAACCCAATTGAGGACCTCCTCTATTTTTGAAGTCGGTTGAAGACTGCCTCGAGCGATGAGTAAGTGCAAAGCTTTGTTTATGAGTAAAGTATAAGATAAAATAGTAGGTGGTAGGTACCTCTTACTCGTTCTCATCCTACACTGGTAAAATACGATTTATTTTTCTAGCGTTATTACCATAATTTAGTTGTAAAAATGTCTTTGTGACTTTCATAGAGGAAAATGTTTCAGGTATAAGCTTCTGTCACAACAACGAAATCCGGAAAAAATAGGAAATATCCCAAAAAACGAGTCTTTGTTACGGGAATCCTGACAGGAGTGGCGGTCCTCTGTGCGACAAGCCTAAAGCTAATGTAAAAAATGCCAAACCTTTGGTTGCCTATTGCTTTTTACGACGGAATAAATTCGAGGAATAGAAGCTATGTTTCTCATTTTCGCTCAAGAACTTTTTGTAGGTAGGTATGTAGACCTTTTTTATTTGTGCTCGATTATAATTCCGTTTGGCCAAAACTTTACGTTCGCAAGATGACATATAGTACCTTACTACTAACTTACGTACTTACTATGAACTTATATACACTTATAAATAGACTGATCTATGTAAATAGAGCGAATACTATACACTTATATTGTAGCACTCATAGCGAAGCACGACTAGCCTTTCTCGACCGACCAGTAAAGTGAAGCGACCTTGACTGCGGTCATTACTTTGATGGGTTGCCACTTCAAAAAGTTGTATTTACAGCATCTGTGGTGTGGTGTTTCAGTAGGTCGGCTCATAGCCCGGTTGCGGGTTCCATTTCAATGGCAGGACAAGTTAGTATTTGTGCACTGAAAAACGCGCAAATACTTGTTCTGTCTGGGTGTTATAGGACCATAATAGTCCTCGTAGTTCCTGGTCTCTGTACAGAGAATCTTAGTTAGGACCCAGGGTCTATGTATGTGATCGTTGGGCGTTTATTATTATGATTATTTATTACTATTATTTACAACTGAGCACTACCGTACCGGAGAGTACCTAATCCATCAGGCCCATGTCCCACAGTCGAAGACTGCCTAAAAATTACTGACACCAGGCTGACCACTTGATGCACGGAAGAAAAATAATAATAACTTTACGTGCATTGTACTTACCTATAATAATATTACATACAAGCACTAATAACCTATAAGATAGATACCCATTGACTACAAAAGTATCTATAAGATATACCGGTCCATAACTATGTTCTGAGCCCCGACAGTATTGAAAGTGCCTATAACTTAACACAAATTAGGAGAGATGATATGACATAAATCCACGGTGGTTTCGGATCCACTTTGATGGCAGTTGAAAATTACTTTGGCCCCTTACTCTTGCTAATAAAACGGCACTGGAATAGTTACCCATAATTATAGATGTATCTTAGTTATAAATGTATATTAAATGTATTGAAATGCATTAGTGAGATGGTCAAACATGGAACTTGGCATAGATACGGAACCAAATTATACTGAACTTATTTAAGGACACAATTACCTAATATCATAAGTACATATTTTACATAGGTACGAGTACTTATACTACGCTAAAACGTCTTTTAGACTAGCAGCGTTTCTGTGCAGTTGTGGACAAAAACTAGTTAAAATGAAACTTTTTTAAGACGCACTATGTGCAGCATTATATGCACATACAATCATTCTATCACACTAAGATTATAAATGTGAAATTTTGTGTGTATGTGTTTGTGTGTGTGTGTGTGTGTGTTTGTGTTTTTCCCTCTTCACGCTACAAATTTGGAATAGAAATAGCTTACATATACACTGGAATAACACACAGGATACTTTTTATCCGAGGATATTTTGGAGGCGCAGCCAGTTGTAAATATGGTCTATTTGAACAAAAAGTAGTCGTAATGTATACTTATATGTTTAAACATGAACAAGGTCGTCTATCTTTACTCATGAAATTCAAATATCCTTCCAAGAATTTTAATCAACTCCAACGTTTCTATTTCTTCATTCAAAACAGAGCCAGAATCATCAGTCGGTTTGTTTTGTTTAGAAACTACTTGAAAGTGCACTGTAATTTCGCAACGCCCCGAGTCTTGTTCCCATCTATCTACAATATTTATATCTAGTGTCTGCAATCAGTCTAGAAGCGTGGCACACCGCCACAATTTGCGTGACTGCGGGTGCATAAAAGCCACTCCGCACCACCCCCTTTCTGAAGGCGACGCAGACAAGTTTCCTTGAACAGGCAGCTAACTAGTCTCACAGTGTAACTGTAGATAATGTACTCAATTCGTCTTGTATTCAAAGCCCGCCCGAGGAAAGCCTCGCTTTAATGCTCTAAATAAACTAGAGATTTAAGTTCATTGTTTATTTACACTTCAACGGTTTAACCACAAAAGATTTAAACAAGCCTTAAACTAGTGTTAAACTATTGTTTTGTTATAGTAAAACACACGTTTGACGTCTGTCTGAGCCTTGTTTATGTATTTGTGGTAGTATGGTAATTGTTTATTGTAAAGTTTTAAATGCAATTATATTATTCAAACCTTTTCTTTTTTAACCTTCAAATTGCCTTTATCCTTCCAACTAAATATTACAATGATATAATAACTAATACTAAATACTACCTACTGCAGCGAATAAATAAATAATAATAATATGTTTTAATAGTTAATAAATATTCAAACCTATTTTTTTAGTCATGTAAGGTTGAAGAACTATCTAGGAGTCATATAATAAAGAGTCAGATTGAAGTGATATAAGTCTACGACGGGATCGGCGTTGCCATTACGTTGAGTAAGCGAAGCCGTCGTTCCCAAAGCCAACTGGAAGTTGGTTCCCGTAACATTCATCGATAGATATTATTTCCTCCTTTCTTCGTCTGACGGTGTAAAGACCTAGTGGCTGTGGAGTACACCGTTCCGAGAGCAAACTGAATTAGGAACGTTTTTCTCCATTTTATCTCTCGCCCTCTAAGGAGCGACGAAGTGTTGAATTATTGGACTTACTTTATTTTATGAAACGATTTCGCTTCAGAGAGGTTTTTGTTTACTTTACTTGAAACGTTTTTGCGATTCCTCCGCTTTTTATAAGTATTCTATTGATACAAATTGATCGATAGTAAGTCAATTTTCATTCGTCACTTTAGATAAATTATTTTGTGAATATATTTGTGAAGCTTTTCATTTTGACTCATTGAAATGTGTTAATAAAATTATGAAGCTACTACCTAACTTGGCTGTGTTTTACAAACAGTAATATATTATTATATTAACACGTTGTCACAATCGAACTTAGAGATTTATGAAAAAGTTAATTTCGTTAATTTCGTAGCACTACCGTAGCACCAGTACGTACGTAGCGTAGCGTACGTTAATAATTATGAAAAAGCAAGCACCATTTTATCTCACCACGTAAGGCGAATAGATCGTTGAAATGAGACTACTTGTTCGTATGACATATGTTTATTGATCAAAAAACTTCTATACTCAATTACTCACACATGAATATATTAAACTACATCTAAATATATATAACTCAAAGGTGACTGACTAACTGACTGACATATATAGTGATCTATCAACGCACAGCCCAAACCACTGAATGGATCGGGCTGAAATTTCGCTAAGAAAGAATTTTTCGAAATTCCACCCTTAAGTGGAAGAAATGGGTGGTTGAATTATTTTCCCATAGGCCACGCTACGGGCGAAGCTGCAGGCAGAATCTCGTTACCTATAAAACTATACCTACCACTACACAATATAATATAATAATATCGAGGTTTTTTCTTGCATATCCATACTTCTCAATATACACACAAAACTTGCAAATGACGATTTGGCGATAGGCGTCCACGCCGACGTATCCACACTCTCGGTGACACGACGACATTTAAATCCACATCGGTAGGCCTATTCCGAGACCAGAGACAATGTGTAAGACTTTAACATACAGTATATGCCCCATATTAAGCTATTTTAAGACTATATTTGCATGCACTTTGGATTTATAAACAAAAAGGAGAGAAGAAAAAGCTTTAAGATGAAAATGAGCCCATGACCTCTATGACCTTACAGTTGCAACAAGCGTCTATTTAGGTTATATATAAACGAATTATGTGATGAACTAGTCGTTTGTCTGATGTCAGTGAGAATTCAACTGTAAACTCAAGTTTTGCGCACTGCACTTGGTCACGTCATCCTGATAAAGACAATCTAGTAGATAGTAAGATTTTTTGACTGTGAGATCTAGTCATAAAGTCTCATTTGCCCAATAATTTCACTAAGGACAAGCTACAGTGTCCATCATACTGGAACACAGTAGTGCTTGCACACTACTGCTTGACGGCAGAATATCTGGCAAAGTAGTGGTACCTACCTATACACTTACAGAAACGTGGAAGAACTACATCTACCTTGATTATTCTGATCATTTTTGGTTTGAACTAGGTATACTTATATTTTTATACTACATTTTTTTTCTTCGAAAATACTTAATGTACATTCTCTGGCTTTTTACCTAGGAATACAGAATTCTTAATAACCTGGCAAATTCGACACCCACAACTAGCCTAATCCAGAAACAACCTTCAACCTCACAGCCAGTTTCCACCCCCCATTCAAAGCGTTACTTAGAAGATTTTTTCTAACGCATGTAGGCTGGTAATACCGCTGGTGTTTCCTTTTCATTAAGTTTCCACGCACAATATTGCAGACGGATCGTAAACTCGGACCAAGGCGGTCGTTTACACCGAGACGCGGGCCACCCGCTCTAGCCCGACCGAAGTAATGAGACTTCAGGAAAAATTATAGACATGTTTAATGAAATGAGTGGACTTCACTTTCATTTAGTTAGGAACGTATAGGGAAACCAAATTGGATGGCTACATATTCGGTGAGCTACCCTACTGTTAATTTGATTGTCTTTTATTTGTGTGTAGAATTATAGGCATCTGATTACAAGGGTGAGGATGGGAAGAACGTTAATATCATTATGCTGTACTTTTAGTGAAGGCACAAACTGTAACTTACACAAATAAATAATTTACCACATAAAACTGTATTTAACGGGTAGGTAGCTAAGGTAGCTGTATGAGGCTTAATAATTGTTATTCCATTGATCGTAATCGCTTTTATAAATAAAACGAGAAATATCCTAAATGTTGACCGCATTTATAGAGGCTTTAGTTTGGGTACATACACACATGAGGCTCTGGACTCGATTGAATGGCGTGCCAAAAGGCTCATTGACGATGACACTTTGGTTGGTGAAAGGCTCCAGAGCCTAGCGCACCGACGTAAGGCGGCAAGTCTGTCGGTCTTTTACAGATTACATATTTTTAAAATTCAAAAACGATGTATTCGTGTCATAAACAAGGCCTGGTTTTTGGATAGCTGTAAGCCATTATTCAAAAAATGTAACATTCTTCCTTTGCCATGCATCTACATCAAAGAGATTTGTTCCTTTGTTAAAGCCAATCCAACTTTATTTCATAAGCGCAGTGAAATTATTACTCGACAAAAAGATTTAAATTTACGAACCTACTGCATCAACCTCCTTGTCGTAAAGATATATATAAGAGAAACGTTTATAATATGTGCATATCAATATATAATTGTATACCTAATGACATTAAAATTTTAAAGGGAAAACTATTTAATTAATTTTTGTATGACTGGTTGTTACAACACGCATTTTATAGTATTAAGGAATTCCAAATGTACTGTAACAAAAATATTATTTAATATTTGCACACTTGCATGCAGGTTGAACACAAAATGTCTAATTATTTTAAGTAACTTATGTTAACATCTCTTGTAAATTGTGTTCTAGCAAATAAACATTTGATTGATTGATTGATTGGCGAATGCGCACATGAACTGCATGATCTCATACTAGGGCATGCATTTCGAAATTTCGAAATTTCATAGTTTCGAAATTTCGGACCATTTTTTCATGTTCTGTAATTTCGAAATTGATACCTTAAGTTTCGAAATTTCGAAACTTACTTTTATTTCGATAACGGTCTAGTTAAAGTAGCGTTGTGGTTGCTTATAGCCGCCGCGTACCGTAGGTTGTTGCTAGATTAAAGGAAGTGGACGTGGCAGAGCCTTCATCGCATGACGAAAATGAGATCGACTACATTATAGCGGACAAACGGCGTATATTTAGAAATGACTCAGTGATCACAGGCAGGAGGCACTCTGAATATCGACTTTAAGCTGAAAAGAGCTCGTTTAATGAAGCCCAAGCTCTGACCGAGCATGGTCCAAATTATGGAAGCATGGAACATCAAGAGTCTGAAACATTCGAGTTTAAACTGGAAAATCAATTCGCGGCCTTGGAAATCACAGATGATGTGAACAAGAAGCTCGACTAAGTGGTGGATGTCCTCAGCGAAGAAGGCACAAAGTTTGTGCAAAGCAGCGTAATCGCAGAAAGTCTAAGCTTTCAAGAGTTACTATGAAGCTTATAGAAAAACGACACGTAAACCCCCAGTCTACTTATCAGAATACTAGCAGGCTCTCAATGAATTAATTAAAAAGCTGGTACGACGTAACCTCCGACCCTCCAATACGCTCGAAATTGAAAGACCTAAGAGAAGAATCGGGGGTCAAAAGTGTTCGTCCATCAGTAACTTGAAAGAAGCGCATCTGACGAAAATAACCACGTCAACAGGGAAATTTGTCTCTTCAAAGCTCGAGGTCTTTTCAGAAGTTGAAGAGTTTTATGGCCAACTTTTCGCATCACATGCTTCTGAATCTGACTCTAATTCAGAGGATTGTAGTGCCACTTTAACATGCCACTACACAGAAGAGCTGCCTGAAGTCAGCCAGGACGAGATCGTGGTGGCCCTTAAAAAGTCCAAAAATGGAAATGCCTCAGATGAGGATGGAGTGACGACTGAGTTCTTGAAAGCTGGAGGGGCTCCAGTACTCAGTGAGCTATAGGCATTTTTTAACTCTGTCTTCTTTATTATTTATAATCGCTTTGGACGAAATGTTTAAGACGCTGGACTGGAAGAGTTGTGGCATCAACATAAATGACAAGTACATTTCTCACGTGTGATTCGCAGACGACGTCGTCATAATGGCTGAATCGCTGAAGGACTTATAACTAATGCTGAACGGACTGGCTGATTCTTCTATACGCATCGGTGTACGGATGAACTTGGATAAAACCAAGGTCATGTTCAACGAGCACGTTGCCTCGAGACCGATTACCATAAATGGAGTAGCCCTTGAAGTTGTTAGAAAGTACGTTTACCTAGGGTAGACGCTTTAACTAGGGAAATTATTTCGAGAGTGAAGCCAAAAGAAGCATATAGCTGGGCTAGGTAGCATTTGGGAAGCTTCATCGAGTCTTCTCATCGCTCATGCCGCAAAGTCTTACGATGAAAGTCTTTAAGCAGTGCGTCTTACCGGTCTTGACCTACGGAGCCGAAACGTGGATACTCACAGTAGGACTAGTCCATCAATACAAGGTCGCTCAGCGACCTATGAAAAGAGCTATGTTAGGGGTATTTTCACGGGATTGAATCCGAAACAAAACTATTCGACAGAACTAAGGTTACCAACATAGCTCGAATCAGCGAATTAACAAGCTGAAGTAGCAGTGGGCTGGTCATATCTGCCGAAGAACCGATAACAGTTGGGGTAGACATGACTAGAATGGAGAACGCAATCGGCAGACGTAGTGTAGGACGCCCTGCGGCAAGATAGAGCGATGACATACGCAAGGTAGCTGATAGTACCTGGATGAGTAGAGCCGTAGACCAGGCTCAGTGGCGTGCCTTGGAAGAAATTTATTCCAGCAGTGGATTAATATATGCTGATGATGATGATGACGATGAGTTTGATCATTGATCATCAGTGAATAAAAATGTATTTCATTTTTTCCAGGCACACCTATGTATATATTTTTACACTTTAATTCAAGACTAAAGCCCTCCGGTCGGTTTGGTCCACTTCTTGAATGGCCCATTTCCAAAACTATCCTCAGAGCAAAACGATATAGAAAGAAGTGCAATTTGTACTACAGAATTGCTTTAGTGTCATGAGTTTCGAAATTTCGAAATTTCGAAACTCATGACCCTAATTTCATAGGCCAATTTCGAAACTGAAAATCTATGAAACTGCATGCCCTATCTCATACTCCCATCACCATTCCACTACCGGACTACTAGACGCTCGGCTAAGCGCCATCCTTTCGTGGTCGAAATACCACCCATTTGTACCAAGCGATTTGATTCCACGTTCTTAATTAGAACGGCTAAGGAATGGAATGCCTTGCCAGCGTCTGTGTTTCCGGCGAAATATGACCCGGGCGTGTTCAAGAGAAGAGTGAATAGGTATTTACTTGGCTAGCATGCTACACCTTCGATCACATCGTCACTTCCCATCAGGTGAGAGCGTGGTCAAATGCTAGACAAGTTTGAAGTAAAAAAAAAAAAAAAAATACTGTATGTATGTATGTACCTAAACTAAAGCCTACCTACTTTTTTACATATTAGCCTATGAGAAGTCATTAGCAGCGCTCAATCACAGCATTTTCCTTGAATTCGTTACACTTGTAAGATATTTTAGGCAATGGATGGTTTTTATAAGAACTATTCTGTCGTTTCTTTTGCCTGATAGCTCAGCTGGTAGTAACCCTGCCTTCTGAGCTGTAGGTTGTGGTTCGATTCCCACTCAGGACAAATATTTGCGTGATGAACATAAGTATCGGTTCTGTGTCTGGGAGTTATATTGAATTCTATGCATGTGTTTACAAAACCAAAAATATCTAAGTATTGTATCATTTATCTGGTTCCCATAATACTGCTAGGGCTAGATGGCGCTGTGTGAAATGTCCACAAATATTTAATTGAAATAAATAATTTTTTAAAAATGTACAGTAACGCACTGTGTTTTTTATGAAGTGGAGCAAAATAATCTGTAGTCTTGCGTGAAAACGATTGGTTGCCAACTTATTTGCAAATTACGCATACGACTTTAACTCCACTTTGAGCACTTGAATAACTGAAAATCGATTCTAAAATAAATAATGCTTACATTATTAACTATACAAACATATTTCACTTTGACTAAAAACCGTAATGAGCCAAATATGACGTCAATTAACCCCCTGCCTGCCACATTATTCATTAAATGATAGGGTGGAACAAACAGGTATGGAATCCTTGTTACAATATGTATATACTAGTTGCGCCCCGCGGTTTCACCCGGATAAAAAGTATTTTAATGATTTACTCATCCCACGGGAAAATTTCACTAATCCAGGAGAAAATGTAGCCTATATGATGTTAATTCAGTGTATAAGCTATCTTGGTATTGAATTTCATCCATATCCATTCAGCCGTTTGAGCGTGAAGGAGTACAAACATACACACATACAAACTTTCGCCTTTATAATATTAGTGTGATATACATAGCGCGTATCGAACGAGTCCAAAAGCGCTTCTTACGCTATTTAATTTAGAATTAAGACTTATCTGACAATATAAAAAGATGTAAAAAAATTCCATACATCACCGTTGTATGAGAAAGCTCATAGCTGATATTGTATAAATATTTCAAGGTCATCGCTTTTGTAGTTCAGAAATTACAAACATGCAACCCTAAGTACCATCAATTTACTTGAAACAAAAAATGTTCAGGAATCTTTAACATAGAACGGCTCATCATAAGCTGGCGTTTGCACTTTATCGTATAGGTTTAATGTAGGCCTATTATCAGAATCAGACCACTCCTAAAGAGTAAAATATTGTTGAAAAATTACGAAGTAATTTAATTTAATCCTTAATTAATAAGAAGGTAATTTTATGGTGTAAGCCTCCGCAGTGCAGATATAAGTTACCTACGTAACGTCATCCAAACGCTACGATAAAACGAAGATGAAACCACGCCTTATATATCCTCTAAATACTAGGGAAAAGAGAAGGGAGAGGGGAAAAGATGCGAATGGAGGCAGGTGCTGGCACCTTAACCGTCACCCATTCATCCTATTCCCCTATCTTTTTGTTCCTCCCTTCTTTCTTCCTTTGGACAGAATTAGGGCGTAAATCTAACTATCCCGTGCGAAGGCGGGCTGGTTAGCTAGTAAATAATAAAATAATATAATAGGTCTTTACCTATGAAATTGCCGTATTGCAGTACAGACTTTTTCAAACAAAAAAAAGTTTTGATTGGCTATGAATTCTAAATTCAAATTAATTTTGTTTTAAAAATATGACATTCTATTTACAATATAAGTCTTTTGTTTATTGATTAGCGTTGTATTTTCATTACATTTCAACATTTTTCCTCATAATGGATACTTTGAAATTTCGTGTAATTATGGAATATGAGTTCCGTCGTGGCACCAACGCGGCACAAACGACACGTAACATCAACGACGTTTACGGAGAGAACTGTACAAACGAACGTACAACCCGTTATTGGTTTGCTCGGTTCCGTTCTGGGAATTTTGACTTGAAAAATGAACCTCGTGGTGGTCCGGAAACTTTGGTCAACAATGATGAATTAAAGGCGATTGTGGAAGCTGATGAATCTCAATCTATAGCTGAGCTGGCAGCAGCTTTTGATGTTAGCATCAAAACAATATTGGTCCATTTGCGACAGATTGGCAAGATAAAAAAGCTTGATAGATGGGTGCCCCACGAACTTAACGATCGCCAGCGCAACGTACGCGTCGAGACTTGCCTTGCGCTGCTTAACAGGCACAGAAATGAAGGAATTTTGAACCGAATTGTTACGTGCGACGAAAAATGGATTCTTTTTGACAATCGAAAGCGCTCAGCAAGTTGGTTAGATCCTGGTTCGGTACCAAAGCAATGTGCAAAACGAAAAATGACCCCTAGAAAGGTGATGGTCACAGTTTGGTGGTCTAGTGCTGGTGTGATTCATCATAGCTTTTTACAAAACGGCGAGAGCATTACTGCAGATGTGTACATTGAAGAACTGACCACAATGATGGCGAAACTCGCACGTCTGCAACCAGCTTTGGTCAATCGGTCGTCTCCACTGCTACTTCACGACAACGCGCGACCCCATACTGCACAACAGACCGTCTCTAAGCTGCATGAGTTGGGTTTGGAAGCTCTCCCTCATCCGCCATACTCACCAGATCTTGCGCCTACCGACTGTTACTTTTTCCAAAATTTGGACAACTTTTTAGCGGGAAAAAAATTCAATTCCCGAGAGGCAGTACAAAACGCCTTTGAAGAGTTTGTTGTCTCCCGTCCTGCTGATTTTTTCAAGAAGAGCATCCATAAACTGCCACAGCGTTGGCAAAGATGCATTGATTGCAGGGGTGATTACTTTGAATAAAATAAATAAATAAGTTCGAAAAAAAAAATACTTTAACTTTTTTCAAACAAAACGGCAATTTCATAGGTAAAGACCTAATATAATGGTATATGACCCATAATCAGCACTTTTAACACAGTATATATAACATACCTACCTACCTTTATTCAGAACGTTTGGATCCAAAATAAGAATTAAAAACCGGCAAACAAAACCTCGAGGTCTCTATCAAAATGGGAACCAACCCGCTCCGTACAACCCTTGCGAAATTACTCTTTACACCGCACGTTCGCGAGCGTAGCTAGGGAAAACAATATAGGGGCAAGTGCCCCTATATTTCCTTCGCTATTTTAACTGTGCAGTCTTGCGAGACAACTCTGCAAAATGCAATAACTGCATAAAGTGTAAGAATATAAAGTACCTACATTTAATATGCTCTAGTTATAGGTACCTAAGACTTATATTCATATGAAGTTTAGTTTCACTTTAGGTAGATAATGCGACACAGAATCGACACCAATTAATCTATTATACAATATAAATTTTGTGAATGGATATAGTAATCGTTAGGAATAAAATAAAATAGTTTATTAAATGTTATTAAATTATATTTTAATTGTTTAGGAAACTACTACCGTTATGTTGTTTATTACTATATTGTTTTCGTATCTACTTATTATATTATGTGCTTAGTAGGTAAGTAGGTATCTAAGCACTTTACAAAAGAAGCACACAGTTACAAAGTGCTTGTCAAAAAGATGATGAGCCAAATCATTATAATTATAATTTTGAGCCACTGTCTGTATATTGTCTAAGCGGTGCCCCTAAAAATAAAACCTTAGGTCCACCCACATCGCATATCTCAGTTTTATTTTGCAGTTGAGCGCAATGGCAATGTTTTAGCGCATTTTTATACGAATATAAGAGGAATAACGAAGCCGCGCTAGGGTGGCGAGTGAATTAAAACTAATGGAACGGTTAATTTCTCATGAGGATAACGCTCTGCTCCGAACTCTGCCCTGCTGATTATGTTGTTCACAGTTTGCTATTATTACACAACTACGGCGTAGCCACCAAATCTGTCTATGCGAATGAACTTAGGTAGGTATGTACCTATATATAAAAATTTAAAAATATATATAGGCGCGGCGCATCTTTATCGATGTTCTCCGAAACTATCCGAGACTAATTTGTAATCTACCCAATGGTTATAAAGGCCCCAGAATGGTACGGTCCTCAAGTCTAGATTTTTAAATCTAAATATATATAACTCAAAGGTGACTGACTGACTTAGTGACCTATCAACGCACAGCCCAAACCACTGGACGGATCGGGCTGAAATTTGGCATGTAGGTAGATGTTATGACGTAGGCATCCGCTAAGAAAGGATTTTTCGAAATTCCACCCTTAAGAGGGAATAAAATATGAAATAGGTGGTTGAATTATTTTCCCATAGGCTACGCCGCAGGCGAAGCTGCGAGCAGAAGCTCGTATAATATATGTATCTAAGAATGATTTTGTAGAATACGGGACTCTAGTCAAAACCAGAATCTCAAAATCTCAGAAACAAGATCGGTTTAATTTAATACGGGTTCCTCTCTGAAATTATATATACCTACCATCGACCACCCTAATCCCCTTAAAAGTCGACAAACTCCAGCTTCTTTTGCCTTGAGTTTGCAGCACGTGTTTTGCATTCCACGCTTCACGTGACACAGTGCCTCGCAAACTTGCTTACCTTACGTCAAAGAAAGCAAGTCTGAGTTTTCTAGTCCTCAACTGAGGTAGGTTTATCCCAATAAATGACTGACAATGTTGACTAAGATGTAAGTAGTGAAAGGTTTAAGTATACCAAGGTGACTCACGACTTATATTATTTATAGCATTTCTTTAATATTACGATCGTATCATAGACCGGCGCCGAAAACGGTACCTGAGCCAGAAGAGCTAGACTGGTCTGATCATCCTAGCGCAGCTACGGCAACAATATATGGGATCATCAGGGTAATTACCCAAAATAGAGACAATGGGAAGGAAGTGTGTATTTAACATTTAAAAACCTTGACTTAAAATAGGTAGGTACTCACAGACCTAGAATTATTTTGCTTAAGTCTATGGAAAAAGTGGCAGGTCAATAAAACATCTTTGAAATTATTAGCAAGCGTTTTTTAAATACTCTAATTAGTAAAATTCATTATCATCAGCGCTGATATGATAATAGATGGGTACTTTAAAAAAAAAATATTTTATCCTTATTCTCCTCCATTTTATACTTATTAGGTACTTTAAAGTCTAATTTAATAAAATCACATAGTTTACAGAGCAACAGAATAACTATATACTACACATACACACTACATAATAACTATACCTTTTTTTTTTGAGGAGGCGAAATGCCCTCGCACTTTCCTGCCACCACGGGGGTGGTGGCAGGGGGTATGTGGGACTCGAACCCACTAACCCCCCCCCCCCCCCCCACCCGTGAGCACCTCGTCCGCCGTACCGGGGGCAAGAAGGGGTCGCGACTGCATTCCAGCCAACTCGCCCCCCATAACTACTATACCTGTACCAACCAGTAGATCCTTCATCAGTATTAGCACTCAAATCATAGTCTCACAGGGTTTCACAAAACCGAGGACTGAACGATTAACACGATTGAGTCTGGCTAAATACACTAATCACGTAGACTTACATTTAATAGAAAAAAATGTTATCACTTGTTATTTATTGTTGTCACTGTCAACTGTCACAAAGACATTGCTATTTCTAAATGCTTTTTTTCTTATTTATCTCTTTCATTCTTATAGTATATTGGTATATCTGTCTTACTCTATATTTACGTCAAAGACATCGGTGACGTCTCGTCATCCCAAAAAATCTTGTTTTGATCTTGCTCGCCACCTCTCCACAAAGGCCATTTACAAAGAGTTGAAGTTGAAGTTGATCTTGCTCGCCCAGTAACTCGTTAGCTGGCTGGAAATTGCGGTCTTTGTTGGCAAAATAAAAGCGAATTGACCTTGTACAACTAAATAATTGCTAAAAGAGAACAGAGCGCTAATTTTTATTATGTCAGTGTAGTCTTGGTTCCTTCCTAGCATAACAGTGTCTGTCTTGGTATAATCTCGGCAGTGGGTAAGTAAATGTTAGTCTTAATGACTATAGGAAATATGAAATAAATCAATAACTACTCACAGACCAGGAAAATGTATTAATTCATGCTTCATTCGTTACAAATCAGTAACTAGTTATTTTAGTTAACACACATTTCCACAAACTGTTAGTACTAATTCATTTTTTATTTTTAGCATTCCTGTATAATAAAGCTTAATTACAATAAGCCAATACTATACATGGTGCGGAAATGAAGGAATGAGTAAACTCCATGATTCACTCTACCTCATTAATCTCTCACTCGCCTATTAATTTTACTTCCCCATTTGGTAAGGCTGACAAACAGTTTATAAATAAGACCATACACTGAACTAAAAGTAAAAAACTGATACTGGTTCTAGTGAACATTCAGAAATAAGGGAAAAAATTAATTCACAAGTTACTTGTAAAATGTCAAGGAAAATCTATGCCTATCACTTGGAAAGTGACACTTCTTTGTTGGCAATGCAAAAGGTGAAATTTCGTCAGCAGAGTGCTAGCAACAATCTTAATATATATAAATCTCGTGTCACAATGTTTGTCCTCAATGGACTCCTAAACCACTTAACCGATTATAATAAAATTCGCACACCATGTGCAGTTTGATCCAACTTGAGAGATAGGATAGTTTAAATCTCAAATTATAGTCGCAATTTTAATTTATTGCTAATTAGTTGTCTGTTATTATTTGACAGTATACATATATAAATACCCGTGCGAAGCCGAGGCGGGCCGCTAGTAGATTTATAAATGAAAACTGTGTAGAAGATACAACATACAGCTTTAATTCAGGATGTAACAAAGTAACAAAATATACATATTGAAACTGTCATATTGAAATCAATACTACAAATAGTTACAGTATTTTGCAAGTATTTACATACATAAGTTTCGCTTCAAAGAAAGAGATATATATATTAAATAACAGGTACTATTTTTACACTTTATAACCCAGCAAATTACACTGTCTGGGTTCTCCAGCTCAATTGATGTATCCTGTCATTTTACTTATAGACTTGGCCAGGTAGATCTAAAGTGGTTTCAATCTACCTTTGTTGCCTGCGCTTTAATTCAAGGGGTGAGATCAAAAAGAGCTCTGTCAAATTGATAGTTTCGAGAAAATTGACTATAAACTTCAATGGCTTCATTTTAATGTAGTGTGTTTATTAAGTAATAGAAAAGGTTTATGTAAGTTTCAGTTGCTTGAAGATGTATTAATTCTATTTTAAAATAAAAAATATAGTATTAATTCTTACAATTACTGTAAAAATATAATATTATAAATATAATAATGTTTTTATACTAAGCGAACTGTATTCCCGTGTCAGATAAACCATTTTTAGAATGATAATCTCGATATTGAAGCCTCATTTCAGTATTTTGAGAATGTATTATTGTGGATAATTTCATGCTGAATCCAACAATACCCATAAGGCATTTTGTGAAAAAAATCAGTTAAACCCTTCATGATCTCATCCCTTCAATCATAAAAATATACATAATATATATAAGTCATTGTCACCAGCCAAAACATGGCTATAATATGTTCTAATTATTTATTATTAATCAACCATCAGCCTATATATTTATTAATAAATAATGAAGCTACTATATCTTGCCGTATTAAACTGATGCCCATTTGTACTAAAGTTTGCACTTATATCCCAAGTTCCTAGTTTCTTGTACATTTGTCAAACTCATGTCAAGTCAACATGCCTAATACTGTAAACTCATTGACTGAGATAATCGATGATCAACAGGCAACCAATGTGTGTTTTCTTTTTTTTAACAGACCAATGCAGTTGGTCTAAACCTTTACAGCATCATGGGGCGGAACCAATGTGTGTTAAATATATGGTTTGCCAAGTTGACACAAACTTAACAAATGGATATGAGAATCTAGTTCATAGTGTAGTTGGTAGTCTAAGTTGTATTTTTATAAATAAATAAATGTGTGGACATTTCACACAATGCCATCTAGTCCCAAACTAAGCAAAGCTTGTACTATGAAAACCAGATAAAATAGACTTTAGTATATTTATATTAGTGGCATGGGTTTTCCAAAGTTCCACATCAAATTCCATAGATATTATAATAAGGAAGAGTCATGTATGTAGATATGTACCTACATGCTAAATTAAATATTGCAAATTTTTAATGTAGAAACTCAAACTAGTATAAAAACATGGAAATGCTAAAACATACTTTACTGACTAAGAATACTGCATAAAAATTAAAACATCCATGTCAAGTTACAAGTTGGCTTGAGGAAATAAGTTAATTTTGGTTAGACATCCTCATAGAACAAAGGTTATTTGGTACTTGATAATTACAACATTCTTTATTGTATTATGGCTCTTGTTTTGTAAAATGTACAATATATAAAATAATTATTCCTTTGTAAATTCAATTTATTTGAAATGAAGTAATAATGTTTTTAAACCTTTTTACATCTCTAGACACACCATGAAGGCAAACAATATTTTTTTCTACAAAGGTTGATTACTAGTTATTACAAATAACATCAGTACCTATATTTAGATTCAAGGAAAAATTGAGTCAGAAATGGAGTTTCATGGTTTATTTTAATAATTACCGGCCATTGTTTTCTAATGAATGTTATTTATATATCATTTGTATTATTCTTATATGTATTTATTTTATTCTAATATTAATTTTACTGCCCTGGTTAACTGGTAGATAATGTTTCATAGCACTAAGTCCTTCTTGTACATTATTTAGTGTAAAGTTTAATTATTAATTAAACATCATTTATGGTGAAGTATCTCATCTGAAACTCTGTGCATTGTAATAATAAGACCCACTTCTATAAAAGAAGAAGGTTCTCAATTCAATGAGTATTTTTGTGATTTTTTCTTATAAATATTACATTTAGGAAAATATTCCTTAACTATACATATTTAGTAAAAAAAAACCTGGTCCTTGTTTTCAGTCTATGTTTTAGATGATTTATTCACATGCATAAACAGATCCATTTCGTTGAGAGAACACTTCCTCCAGGCTGGGCCCAGCGGCCCATATATACAATTATGGCTCTATGCCAACGCCATCCGGCTAATATCATACGAGTACAATATCAGTGCAGAATCGTGCGCGTATAAGTCATGTTTAGCACGAAAATGTCCAAAATCTGAATCACAGTAGTTTTGGTAGACAGTAACTGATCTTACGCAGCGCGACCGCTAGAGGCAGTTAGACGGCGAGATGAAGTTTCTAAAAAGTAATAGCCACACATTTTACTTTCTTTCAACTTTTTGACAGCCTCTGTGGTGTCGTGGTTGAGCAGGTCGGCTCATAACCCGGAGGCAGTGGTTTCGATTCCCGCGACAGGACAAGTATTTGTGATCAGGAAAAAAGGGCAAAATTAAATACTTGTTCTGTGTCTGGGTGTTGTGGGACCATGGTCCTCATAGTTTCTGGGCTAGACACAGAGAATCCTAATTAGGGTCCAGGATCTATGTATGTGATCGTTGGGCGTTATTATTACTGTGCGTTGATAGATCACTATGTCAGACAGTCAATCAGTCAGTCACCTTTAAGTTATATATATTTAGATAGAAGTACAAACTATCCATTGGGAAACATTGCAAACGTTTCGGCGAAAATCTACATAACTCTACAAAGATTGAATTCGACCAGCACGCATATATTTACCCACCATGCATACCCACAGAAGACCTTAGATTCCATACTCTATTACCCAAAATTATTTCACCCTATCGTAACCGATATGCGCAATATGAATATTATATAGTATGCTAGGCTAGTTTAATAACTGTTATAAACTGTAGCAATATTCTAGAACGAGTCCGCGAACGATGGCTGTGGGACAACTGCGGATGTTGTACTTTAATCTTTATAGCGTAAACGTAGCGATCAAGTGTTGAGCACGTTTCACAAATAACGCAAAGAATTCTACGTAAATATTTTTTATTCCAAGACTTCTGAATGCGTAATAACTGACTAATAGGGACCGTATGAATCGAACCTTGCAGCTATATTTTTTTTAACTTCTAACTTTTGATCACGGTCTCACCTGATGGGAAGTGGGGATCGATCGAAGGTGTAGCATGCTATTATTATTATTGCATGTTATTGTAAACAATCAGGTTATTAACGAACATCTAAGAACCTCCCTATGGTAAGCCTCTAATGATCACCAAACTGCCCGCCACACGATTATGACAATCCTGTGATAAGCGTCTAATGTGGCGTTTTATGGGGGAGACCTGTGTTTAGCAGTAGAAGTCTTCCGGCTGTTGATGTGATGTGATTTAATAGCGAATGAAAGACCTATTTTATTACATACAAGCTTCTGCCCGCGGCTTCTCCCGGCTATAGGAAAATAATTCATCCACCCATTTGACCCTCTTAGGGGTGGAATTTCGAAAAGCCCTTTCTTAGTGGATACCTAAACTTTACAAAGAACACCCCCTCCTAATTCATGTTTCTAGGACCAGTGGTTTAGGCTGTGCGTTGTTATATAAGTTAGTCATTCAGTCAGGACTTTGAGTTTTATATGTATAGATTGTTGATTCTATTCAATACAAATGGCTGGATGATTTTCAGTTAAACTAACAATCGACTCTTTCGATTGAACCCTAAAATTTTACAGGCTATAGTATAGTGTCTTGATCCTATAAAGTCGTGTATCTATACTGGAGCAGCTCTGGCTAACTTTATGATACTAAGAATGAATTATTCGGCTAAGGTTATGGGATGCGTAGATAAAAACTGATACCTAGGGTATATTTACTATTACTAGCCTATACTATAAATTCTAGTAAACCTTACCTATAAACCTACTGATGGCTACTATAGGACAGGTAGTAGGTAATACCTACTAGAGTTGTAAATTCTGTAGAAGCAAAACTTGTTTAGTTCCAAATGGCTGTTTTCTAAATGTAATAAACTGAGGATTGCCATCAGGCGCTTGACCTTTTAACCTTCAGTTAACCTCTTATCTAGCATGTTCTTTATCCTAATTTTAAACAAAGTTCCAAAATGGTTCTCGGCGAGAGTCGTAAAACTCGCCTTATCGAATCCTAAGTTTTTTTCGAAGTTTGTTATATCTACAGATTGAAAATTTCGGAATGGTCACACACGTGTAGTTTACTTACGCTTCTTATTGCCATGTTTTCACTGTTCAGTAAACATTCCACACTAATACAAGTCTCAATCACGCTTTATCTTGGCATAGCTGCTGGAATGACCGGCCTCAAGGATGTTTACATCATCATGCAAGCTATACAAACAACCGGTTTTTTTCTCACGCACAGGAAAATCACGATTACTCCAATTAAACGAGCTAGAAATATACCAAGTGTGGTTAAGATTTGTTAAACAATTTTGTTATTGTACTCGTCGTGGGTACTTGAGGTAGACTCGCTTTCGAGAACAATTTTCCAGGACAAAAAGTATCCATTGACCCCGGGAACATAAGAAAACCGTGTGCAATATCAAATGCCTCTAGCACGTAGTACATTATTCCTCTTTCTGCAATATTTGGATGGGTCCCAACGGTTCTCACTCGTGGCGGTTGCTACTAATTCATCCAAATCAGTTAAGCCGCTGTGAAAGCCAAACAAACAGACAACGTTTCACATTATATAAGTAGGGATGACTTACTTTATCAGCTTCCTCTCCTAATCATAAATCTTCATACTATGACTCCGTTATCAGTAGCCTCTGATTTACCCAGGATAAAAGAAGAGCTTATTGCGGATTACAGCGATAGACTCGTGAGATAAATATCTTACTACGTATTTTTACCTAATTTAGTGTTTGCGGTAAACGTGTTTTGTTTTTTGTTCCATTTACATTATTAGTTATTTTTGGAGTATCAAGTCCACCGCAGACGTTTTAGCAATTTTTGATTTGATCTATTTGTACGGTTTATCCGATGACATGTAAAACATTATTATTGTCGCCGTTCAGTAAACGAGAACCGATGATATCGTTGGCATCTATCCAACCTATACAAATGTTGGTTTTGTGATA
The DNA here is from genome assembly GCA_905220475.3 of Ennomos fuscantarius. Taxonomy (NCBI): domain Eukaryota; kingdom Metazoa; phylum Arthropoda; class Insecta; order Lepidoptera; family Geometridae; genus Ennomos; species Ennomos fuscantarius. The sequence continues at coordinate 6,445,870 of HG992033.1, forward strand.
CCGCCATCCGAGGAATCTTTTATGCCTCCATTCTTTTCTAAATTCTCTCGTGTATATTCCGCTCGGTTCATGATTTATGTTGATTCCTCTCACGCCCTCCGGCTAAACTCTACAACTCCGGTATTAACTTCGATAATTTCACCTTGTTTATCGAATATTCGTTCGCTTGGAACATGACTAAATGGATGAAGTTTTGACAGTTATCGCTATAACTCGAGTTAGGAGTTAATAACGTTTATTAATAAGCAGTAATCAATACCGCACTAAGCAATTGTACTGAAATAGTAACTTGAGTTGCTTTGTGATTTGAACTATAGAGGCGCACCGAGGTTACATTCGCAATACACCCATTTTTTATGGATCTCGAATAAAAAGTACCCTATGGCTGATCTTGGTAGTGTAAGCTGTGTACATCGAAATCGGTTAAACCGTTTTGAGATAAAATCCAAACCAACAATCATACAAAATAGCAATGTCATACTTTAATATTATTAGTAGCGATATTAAATAGAAGTATATTGTCAAAAGTTTTTGAAAAAGCAGCACATGTACGTTTTAGTAACTTTTTAAATAAGTATGATGTAATCAAGAATGAGCAGTTCGGATTTCGGAAAGGAAGCTCAACAGCACTTGCGTGCTTCAATTTAATCAAAGAGGTGACAGAAAGTATTAATGGTGGATCGTCCGTAGTATCTCTTTTTCTCGATTTGAAAAAAGCGTTTGATTTTGTGACCCATACCAAACTCTTAAAAAAACTTGATTGGTATGGAGTGAGGGGTAAAGCTTTAGAATGGTTAGCTAGCTATTTACGGAATAGGAAACAATGTACCGAAATAACTAAAATAGTCAAGGATTGCAATAAAAGGTTTTCCAAACATAAATTTAGGTCACGACCGCTTATAAATAGCAAAGGAGTACCACAAGGCAGTATCTTAGGTCCTTTTCTTTTTCTTATTTACATTAACGATCTTCCAGAATACACTAAGCACAAATGTATACTTTTTGCTGATGATACTACTGTAATTATAAAATGTGACAAGAAATATGCTCCTCAGACGATTGTAGACGAAGCATTAGCGGATATAATTAGTTGGACAGAAAATAATGATTTAAATATTAACCTAAATAAAACTAAAATAATTAAATTTTCTTCTTATAATAACCATCAACATTCTATTGACATTACACATGGAAATCAAAAAGTAGAGGAAGTGGAAACATATAAATTTTTGGGTATTCATCTAGACAGACACTTAAATTGGAAACTACATGTCAATGAAGTCTGTCTAAAACTTAGCCGCTTTGTTTTTGCTCTGAAAAAGTTGAGGCAGACGGTCTCTAGAGAAGCAGCGTTAACTGCATACCACGGATATGTGTCTTCGGTACTCGGCTATGGTCTTATGTTGTGGGGAAATTCAGTTGAGTCTCATAGAGCTTTCAAGACACAAAAAAGATGCGTGAGGGCTATAAGTAAAGCTTGGTATTTGGACAGTTGCAAGCCACTTTTTAGACGTTGTAATATTCTACCTCTTCCATGTATGTATATTAAGGATTTGTGTATGTTTGCAAAAAGCCACCCACAATATTTTGTTAAGCGAAATGAAATTATGCCTAGACAGAAGCGCTCTAAGTTCATGCATCAACTTTATCAACCTCCCTATCATAAAGACATTTATAAGAAGAACGTAGTTAACATGAGTATATTAGCGTATAATAAGTTGCCGGATAATATTAAGACACTGCAGGGAAACATATTTAAAAGATGTTTGTATAGTTGGCTGATCGACAAGTGTTTTTACAGCATGCAAGAGTTTTTAAATTTTAAGTAGGTAATAAGTTATAACAGTGATAATTTTAATTAAAATAATTGACATGTAATAATAACAATAATATCAATTTGAATTTCAATTAATTTATATAAATATTTGCACGCCTGGTTGCGGGCCGGGTACAGTGACTGTGACATTACCTTTAATCTGAAATGTATTTGATGTGTGTATCCTAGCAAATAAATGATTGATTATGATTATGATTATGATTATAATAGTCTACTAATCGTTGAAAGTATCTCCAGTGTGATGGTTGTGCAGGTCAGCTCATAGCGCGGAGACGGCGGGGTCGATTCCCGCACTAGGACAACCAATCGCGCACGAAAAAAAAGGTGCAAATACTTCCAAGTCTGGGTGTTGTGGGATCATGGTACTCGTAGTTCCTCTGGGTCTCTAGATACAGGGATTCCTAGTTAGGGTCCAGGATCTAGTATACGGTCGTTGGGCGTTATAATTTCATAATTAGTTGTAAATTAGTTTACCTACCACAAACCTTTCTATGAGAGACTCATTAATATAGACTCATCTATATTAATACTATCATAAATTTGAAAGTAATTCTGTATGTCTTTCTGTCTGTTTGCCACTTTATCACGACTAAACGGCTAAACAGATGTTGATGTACTTAATTTGAATGAATAAATGTATTTTCTTTCTTCTTATTTCGTATATAGATAGTTTAAACCCTGAGACATGGATACTTTTTATCGCAATACACTATAGGAAATACCTATCCAAACTTTTTTGCCGTAAAGCGAATGTTTGCGTTTATCAGTTACGCGCAATTAGTTGTGATGAACCATTGACAAGTTAAACGTATGATCTCATTTAAATTACCCGAGCTTATCACTGTATAACTGAGTGTGTATTAAGCTAGTATCTTGCCGCAAGTCCGTGGCGAGTTTGTTGTCGTTCACTAAATTACGCGCAATTGGAAATATGTGACTGAACTCTTGGAATTAATAACTGTATATTTTCCGGTTAACCAATATTGCACGTCATTAATTTATCAGTGATACTTTTCGTGGTATCAAACCGCAAATTACAAGGTAAATTTTCATTAAACATAACAAGCTCATCATAAAGTGTAACTTATCTGGTAAATGCACATCAGCTTTGAATTCAAACCATGGTGCCGCGCGATGCATAAGTCGATGTATCTCGCGCCAGTTTACTCGTAAAACCGTACGTACTACTCTACCAGAGTATTTTCACATGGCAAAGTGTGAATAGTGAACACGCCGGAGATTTCCGCCGATATAAATCCAGGTAGGTGACACTCCCGCTTTGCAGCCGCCGCATCCTCGAATTTGTGGAGTGGAAGCCTCCGCCCGCGATGCACCGCGACCTAAATTCGAACGTGCCAAGTCTACCGACAGTTCTTTGCTCACGTACATAACTATTTATCCCGTTTGACACTTTGCGCGGCCACGTTTACTTTGTTCTCATCCAGACCAGCATGTTCTGCTGCTTTTGTCATTCGGTAACCGTCTGTCTCATTTGCATGTAATAGTTTATATTATGCAGTTTTCAGGGATTCTAGTATTTGATTCTAAAACAGCACGTTTTACAACCTGCTTCACAATCAGCCTAGTCAGCCTCATATTGTTAACTGATAGAAATGCCGCCCCTAAAAAAGTATTCGGAGTTCTGAACATATCGGCGATCTTTCTAATCGAATTCTCTTAGAGGATAGATTATGGAGTCATTTAGTAGACAGCTGGATGCTTGTCGGCGGACGCTGACGCCCGTGAGGTGACATTGGAGCCGTTAACGCGCCCGTTACAGCTTCAAGTGATATATGGGCTGCGAAGTGGCTCGGTGCCGCTGTCACTTCGCGTTCGCCGTCGCGCCACCCCGCAAAAAGATAAAAAGGATTCCGAAATACGATTCACAAGTGGCCTGCCGGAAATGGGTAGAAAGTTACTGAGCCCGGCTTTATGTCTGGCAATATATCTCTCGTATCGCTATCCAATTTCTGCTCTATGGCATGTAATGTCCCTGTGGGGATCCTTTTAATTTGGATTCTTTTAATCAGTGCCATTAATTTCTTACATGATACGGTGGCTGGGTACGTCGTGATAACTTGTTTCGCACTATCTTTTGCTTAAGAGATTTATAGGTGTCATACGTTGTTTTCGTTTCCATTGAACTTCAGCGGTTATATTTGCTTATAACAATTCAGTAAAGACTTTTTTTACTTCCTAACGTTAATTATTAACAACATCTAGTTCAGTAGCTTTCTACACAATTTCGAATAGGTTAAGCGCCCCTCAGTTGCGTGACTGACCCGACCTCCGCCGCTCGACCTTTATTGACCTGCGACACGGGTGGCACCCTCGAACTATCATTCCACTCCTGATTTAACTTCATTTTCACCAGTTCTTTTAGTGGAAAAGCACTTCGCAGCGTCCATTTCGTTTTTCAATTTGGTATATTTTTGCGGTTCCTGTGATTTGGAAGAGAATCTGAATCTAGTGAGGGATGATAGCAAAATCACAGTGATTATGTGAGATATTCAGTATTCGTATCACGACAAACCCGCAATTGCGATGAATGGATATGTGCTCAACGTCCTGCAAAGATCTAAACCATTTGATTGTACTCGTCTATTCTATTCTATTGAAGTTCCGTGTATAGTAAATTGACTGCCCGTGAACATCGTCTGTATATTTTTAGTCTCTCGTGGCCCCAGGTGTAGTGTATCCCCTTTGTAATCAAAAACGTAAGTGATTTTCTCAGTGAGTAGACAATGTTTGTGAAATATTCCTTACAGTAAATCTAGATTATAGGCGAGTTAAAATTTCATCCGCGAATAAAAACATTGATAGTTAAAGTAGATAAAAGTTTACTTGACTCAGCAGCAGAATGAAATTGTAAAGTTTTACGTAGAAAATTCAGTTTTGGAATATACCGAGACTATAAAAGCGAAATTGTAATTTAAAAAGTTTTAATAGAATGTTGGCTCGGTGCGAGTCCCAAATATGTATTGCAAAAAAGTTTAAACAATACAACGCTATGAAGTTACACGAGTTTTAAATAACTAGACGTTTTTTGTATTTTTGGTCAACCAATAATTATAAAATTCGTGGAATATTAAATATTATATCTATAGAGACGATGTTTTTGATATGATCATTTGACGATGTTGATGATTCTTTATTAAAACTATTAGTTTGGGAAAAGAAAAAGAAAACAATATCATCATGCTAAAAATACGCGAACCTCTAAGCATAAACTTATATAATAACCAAATTGGACACCGACGAAAACCACACACCGTCTCCCGTTTTCAATAAAGCGAAACAAGTTTTGTCATACCCGCAGAATGTTTACTTACATAGTGAGAGCACAGTAGCTGGTAACGAGGTTATACGAAACAGTTTCGGGCGAAATTGCTCGGGGAATGAAGCTAGGTGTCATAAACTTTGAGCAGAGCTAGAGGACGGACGTGTGCGAAACACACGGCGACCTAAACATTTCATCCGGTGCACTTGCGAACTTTGTTAGTCTTTGCAGTTTACACGTTATTACATATTACGCTGACTGGTCTCGAGGGACGGTCTGTTAAAGTCCTATTTCACTCTCTAGCGTCTGAATAACTTGTTTGAAGAATTGAAGAAATCACTCATTTAAATTATAATCTATGTATTTTATATACTGTAATTTGGTTAAATGCATATTTAAATGAATTAATGACCTAAATGCATTGTACTCCCACATCTCCTATAGTTTTTTTTTTTGTTGAGAGGCCGTTTAGACCTAAAAACAAGTTAAAATAAGGTTAAGGGCTTACTCTTTTGGGGATTTAGAAATTAAGTTTTATTTATTGATAGTTTTTATTGATTATTTTAATGAAACCAAAAAAAAAACAGTTAGTTTCCAATTACATGTAGCATGGCGACACCTTCGGCCATATTATTCTAGTATACCTTAACTTTTGGTAACATCGTGATCCAACGATAAATTCTGATGTAAATAAAACCTAATTTATGCCTACAGGAGCATTTGATAAAAGCTGAAAATCGAAATATGTAATAAAAATTACACAGAATGAAATATTATGGAAAGAGCGCGCTATACGTCGCGTTTACTTCACTTTTGTGGTTTCCCACAGGTTTTCACTTACCTAGTTACATCTGAACCTGACTGGTCATATGGCAGCGTTGTAAACTTGGGTTTGATGACAGTTTTATAGTGTCGTATGGACCACTGATATTGTTAAAATCTGTTACGAGAAAATTCGTTTTTGTAATAAGACTAAATTTTCTGTAGAGCTTTGTTACCAAGCTTAAAACATCGTGGGCATTCACCAGCATTTCTGATAGAGGAAGAACATTATTCAAAAATAGTTAATGTACTATTTGCCTTGTTTTGTTCAACTAACAATACATTTTAAATGGTTTTTATTTCGTTTTTCAGATTCATCATGGATTGGAGCATAGCTTTATTTGTGCTCGGGCTGGTACTTTGTGCTGAAGGATATTCAAGTAAGTAATATCAATATAATAACAAATAAGTAAGTAATAATCTATTAATCAGTTATGTAAGACGTTGATTCGTTGGACTTGATAACACCTTACCTAGCCCTATATTTTCTAAACTATTTTGTCTTCAAGGGTTTAAGCCATAAATAAAGTACCCACTGTATAATGTAATAATGAATTAGAGTGATATTTCCATCTAATTCATCACCATTGCTCTACCAGCTGTCATTTTAATGTAATGCTATTTATCAGTTACTACATCAATGCATTATATGAGGTCCTAGTACACCACAAGGTCTGCCGTTGGAAGCACGAGCACGTACCTACCCCACCCACAAATTACCAAGAGATATGGCGCGAATCCATTACCTAATGCTCGCATAAAACGAACATCTCACCGCCAACGCCGCCGCAACAAAACAACGAGTTATGATCCAACTTTATATATATTATGATGCGTTTTTTATTTGTTTTTATCACCACTAAAATCGCATTCGTGAATTCCTTTGTCGCCTGTAGAATTCGCTCCTTTACGGTCGAGGCTTCTTGCTTGAAGTGTCCTCGGTTTATATTCCGGCTATTGCGGGGTACAGATTTTATTGCTCGTACGGTTCCGGTTGTATGAATGGTACGCATTCACACCCGGTTGCTTTTCTCGTTTGTGTGCTAAGTGGTAAAGATGTTGCGCTTATGATCGGAACACGATCCTTTTAAGTAATTTTACAGAACGTGCATGCGTTTTTAGAATTGTATAAGCATTACTGAGCTGGCAACGCATCGACAACGCCCCTAGTGTTGCAGATGTTTATATACTACCGTTACCGTTTTCCATCAGGTCGTATGCCTGTATGTAGCTGAAAAGGTACCTCATGAATAAATATTTTTTTTAGGTTCCCTTAGTTTGAACATACCAGTTATTATTTTCGCCTTGTCCTAGATACTGCTAAAATATAAAAGTAAATGCAACCCCAAAAATATCTGGTCGATACTAATAATAAAATGATAATGGTAAAAAAAAAATAATGGTACAATTTACAAAGATATTTTTAAATAAAAACCCTTAAAATTTAAGTAAGTTATACACCGTACACTGCGTGAGAAGGTTATTCGTCTTCTAAAGCAATTCCCACGAAAGGATTCCAAAACTTTAATTCCACCTTTAATTTCCCAGAGCTTCAATATAAACTCATGTATTGTGCCGGTCGATTTATAGGCTTCTCTCTCGGGCACTCCCGGCCCTGAATGTATTGTAATAACAATTGTTCCCTGAAATATTAAGACGTAAAGTGCTGAACGCTGGCTTTACAACAACCGTTTAAATACATCATTATTTTACCGCCAGATAGCTTTATTACCCTGCACAGCTTCGCTTTTACAAACCTTCAGGTGGATAGGCTGGATTTCGAATACATTTTCTCAAAATTTCGGTGGATTTTGAATACATTTTCTTTAAACAAAGTAGTTGCAAGTAAAATGTGGAAAGCTAAGAATGGAATGAAAAAGCTCCCGGTCAGTAGAGCCACAGATAATATTATAATCCTATGGATACCTACTAGGACGAGGTAAATTCAATAAACTTGAAAGTTTTCGAGAGCTAGCTTTCTAAAAAAGCGCGACCAAGAAGTCTAATTAGTATGTATTAGCTCAGTCAGACGCAACAAGAGCACTTCTTATTCATATTCTGTTATATTTGCGTTACTCATCATCTGTCTTCAGCGAAGGTCAGAGAGACAGAGATCGCAGGTACTTCAAAAGAACATATGCGTTTCTCAAAGTAACCGAAAACGTTTATTCGTTACGCATAAAATTCCGCGAATTTCTGTGAAATATATCTAGAATGAAAAAGTTACACGCACCGTTTCACCAATAAAATAACAAGAAACTTGTACCTGTACACGAACAGCCTACGAAAGGGTATAATGATAGATAAGCGTACGAACTCTATGTAGTGGAAAACAATTCCGCGGCGAAAAGTTTTTCGCTTCGGTAGGCCTTTATTACGTGTGATATTGACTCTCGAGCGCGACCCGCCGCTGGAATCCCAATCTAAGTATATAATCTTGTATATGCAAATGATCCCTATTCCCTTACAACCGAATTCTTCCCGGTCACGGTATTCGGGTTATAAAAAGGGCAAATTCTCGTAGACACAGCGGAATATATTCATACGGATATTATAACTTTTTTATTTATTTTTAAACATTGTTTTGCTAGGTACCGAAACCCTTTTCATGCTCGTGAAGCGAGAGGAGAGGTACGATTGTTGCGCTTGTGGTGTCTGCAGATAATACCTCTATCTAAGTATCCGCAAATGATTTATACGGTTCCTAAATTGTATACCTCTTCCGCTTCGGGAATTTCAATGGGGACAGCGATTATTCGAATCTCAACCTTTGTCTCCTTATTTTAGGAGTTTCGCTCAATATTTGCCGGTTTTTATATTTTGCCTTCCTTTTATAAGAAGTGACAAACTGGAACCTGAATCACTTGAAGGGAAGCGGTTTACTATATCAAACGAATTCGAAAAATGCTGCAATATTTTCCTCTACGCTTTCCGTATTGGAGATAGGACTTCAGGTTACAGAACATTCAATAGGTATGGTGTTCCATCCATGTAGCTTATAATTTGTGCAGAATGTTTTATTTTTATGTATGAACGAGCTTCTGCCCGCAGCTTCGCCCGCGGCGTGGCCTATGGGAAAATAATTCAACCACCCATTTCACCCTCTTAAAGGTGGCATTTCGAATATTCTTTTCTTAGCGGATGCCTACGTCATAATATCTACCTGCATGCCAAATTTCAGCCCGATCCGTCCAGTGGTTTAGGCTGTGCGTTGATAGATCACTATTTCAGTCAGTCACCTTTGAGTTATATATATTTAGATAGGATAACGTTTGACTGCAGCTCACCTGTTAAGCGACGCTGGCCTAGAACAGCCAACGTTCTGTTCAAACTTTTATTGCTGGTTTATTATCGAAACTTTTTTCATACTAGATAGGCATAGACCACATTTCTCCTGATATTAAGTGACAATGTGGTCGATGAAGTAGCACGCTCGCCTATAAGAAACCTGCTGACTCTCTTGAAAACGTTTGGAAACATGAACGCTGATAATTGCACTCCTTAGCCACTCAGGAATGTTTGATGTTTGGTTTTCAGAGTACGGTCGTACATGCAAAGACATCGGATGCCTGAACAGTGAAGTGTGCGTGCTTGCTGAAGACCCATGCTCATTCGGCCACACGAGGGATTGTGGGACGTACCCAACATGCAAGAAGAAGTCAAAGGTTGAAGGTATGGACATAAATAGCCTTTCAGGTACTCGTCAAAAAAGATCACAGTGTCCGTTTCGTTCCTTACTTAGTAACAATGTAAATACAAAGTTTCATTCCTAAATTCTTAGTAACTATGGGCTTAAACTAAGCATTGAAATCCATAGACATTGTAGTTTCTATCGGTTGCTACTTGCGATCAAGTTACATGATTCCCTAGAAATTTAAACCATATTTTTGAAAAATTTGGCAATAAGTCTCCCCTATGAGCTATCGTATTTGCAATTAATTTTTGCTTTTGTTTTTTTTTTTCAGGCTCCCACGCAGAGCCAGCGCCGCACCCCGTTACTCCTGCACCAAAGCCGGCTTCAAATGGCTTTGATAGTCCTCCCAGCTACAACCCACCGGCGCCACCCTCTGGCGGAAACTCGCCTTATGGTGGAAGTTCGCCTTATGGCGGAAGTTCACCCTACGGCGGAAGTTCACCTTACGGCGGAAGTTCACCCTATGGCGGAAACTCGCCTCAAGGTGGCAACTCACCCTATGGAGGAAACTCTCACACTGGTGGGAACTCGCCTTATGGTGGAAGTGCACCCTATGGCGGAAGTTCGCCTTATGGTGGCAGTTCTCCCTACGGAGGCAACTCGCACACCGGAGGAAATTCACCTTATGGCGGTAGTTCCCCGTACGGCGGAAATTCACCTTATGGCGGCAGTCCACCTTACGGCGGGTCAGCAGGCCATGGAGGCGGGTCTCCCTACGGAGGATCCAATACGGGCGGTTTTGGAGGAACTGCCACTAAAAGCCCTTTTGACTCCTTAATCAATACCATCAGTAAATATGCTAACGGTGGTGGTGGTCAACCTGGTCAACCTGGCCAATCGGGCACCGGTGGCCTTACCAACATCCTCGGTGGTATACTTGGAAACCTAGCCGGCGGAGGCGCTGCCGGCGTCGGTAGCGGGTTCAACACGAGACCGATTCAAGAAAACCCGAACTATTCTTCATACAGCTCCAACTCGAAGAGCTCTAACTCCCAGGCCTACCCATCATCTGGCTATCAGCAAAACAGCGCTCAGAAAAATAATTATGGGCAGAGCCACAATTCTGCGACACGCAGGCCTTACCAAAACTACGGCTGGAACATTAGGTAACTCAATACCACAGTAACGCTACCTCTATCGGTGTCTGCACTGGATGTATTCGCTTTCACAACACTTATTTCTTTGCGATTCTAATATTATTTTAAGCTTAATTTAATCACTAATACTTGGATGAAGCAGACGAAACTGGGACATTATATTGGGCTTAGAGAGGCTTAAGATTAATTATTAATGTTCATCTGCAGTTGTAAAATACTCAAAAAGAATGATGAATATTATTATTAGCATTTACTTTAGTACTAAATTATACAAAAAACAAAGGATATATATATAAATTTAATATTGTAATATACGGTCACAAATTTATAATACTCTAAAAAAGTGGTGATGGCAATGGAAGGGCTTAATTAAAATCACCAATTTTAGTCTAGTTTTTAGTCTCTTTGAATCTCCTGATTGTAATTATTGCATGCCATTCTGCTGAAATTTCTACACATTATAAAGGTGTGGTTTTTAATAGCGCTCTGAGAGGCTGTATCACCACTTATTGGCGAACTACTCTGCTTTTATTGATTCCTAAGTTATTAAGCCTGTTTTGATAAGTTTATATTGTGACACAGCACAGCTATATTATTCAATAGAAAACTTGGATCAGCCAATTTTATTAGTAATAAGCTAGGATTTTTGTGAGGAACGATCTCGCTGGTTTGTTAATTAAAAGAAAAACTTTATTTTAAATCGGAACGTGGATGGTGGCCGTGCGAGACATACATAAACGATTAATTAAAATAACGTTTTCTCAATAAAAATACGTGAAAATTAAAAAATACAAAAAAGACTCGCCATGGCCAACGCGATTTTCCGAGACCATATATATTTCTCGCACAGATACCTCCTTGCTATCTATTTGTTTAATCATCGCATATTTACAATTTCAAAGTATAAAATGTAGTCGCATCGTGCACAATTTTCTTTGCCTCTTGTATTATTGTGCAGTAGTCTGCTAGATACATTACACATACTTACCTACCTTACAATCCGCCATTTATAGCTTATATTTAAGACTAGTATGCTAAAACCTGAATCACACCAAATGCATTCTGGTCCGGTATGTGTAATGCATGTGCGAAGCTGCAGTTAGAACTATAGACTGCATTTTCACGTTTCATATAGACACTAGCTTATTGTATCATTGACATAGGTAGTTATTTTATATTGACTCAAAACAATAATAACAAAACTCAGTAGTCAATAAAATTGAACTGTTAACTGATCTACTGAGACTTCTTTGCACTAGTGAGACTAAAAAATCCCAATAGTCCAGTCAGCTGAATTGTTGATTGAAGTACTAAGAATAGAAGTAATAAAAAATGTTCTTTTAAAGAGGTACATTTCACTGTGTACATATTTGTAGGACTGATATAATGATGATTAGGATTTTAAAATGTGCGTTGAATAATGTACCTATGATTACTTTAGTTAAAGTACCATTTGCTTATTGTGAAATAGCATGAGTATGGCTGTGATGTCCTAATAAAATTATCATTTCTGTTACATGCTTATTTATAAACATGTGTGCCATGTTATTAATGATGTTATTATTGTATTTTTATTTCAGTGTGACAGTGATTTTCACGTACCTGGTTCATCAATATATCAAGAATGTGATAAATAATTAGTTTAAATTATTTAACTTGATATAATTGTTTTAAAGATCAATTACTAATTTGTCTATTTGCAATAAAATTGTATTATTTATTATTTGTAATACTCTGTGCTAATCGTTGTTACCACTTACCAGTAAGATAACTGTTACTAAAATATTAAATATTATTTTTCGTACATATATTTTTATCGTTTCAATTTTAGATATTATATCCGCAATGAATAATAATAACGCCCAACGATCACATACACAGATCCTGGACCCTAACTAGGATTCCTTGTATCTAGGAGATACAGGAAATCCTAGTTCCCTAATTTCAGGGAGCCCTGTAACTATGTAGGGATCATGATCCCACAACACCCAAACACAGAACAAGCATTTGCGTTTGTTTTCTGTGCACAAATACATGTCCTGTCGCGGGAATCGAACCCGCCACCTCCAGGTTATGACCCGACCTGCTCAACCACCACACCAGACAGGCTGTCAAAGTCAAGTTACGTACGAGTTCGATGTTTTTTTTTAAATACTGATTTAGATGTGAGCAAAATTTCATTGTAATGTTTAGCCGGTTCAACATGGAAGTCAAACAACATTACACTCTTAAGTAGGGATTATATATAAGGGGCTTATGGAAACAGATCTATTCAATAAATTATCATTTATTATATATAAGGGGCTTATGGAAACAGATCTATTCAATAAATCATCATTTATTATATATAAGGGGCTTATGGAAACAGATCTATTCAATAAATTATCATTTATTATATATAAGGGGCTTATGGAAACAGATCTATTCAATAAATTATCATTTATTAAAGTCCATAAAGTAACCATAGAGAGAATAATTTTGTGTCACAATAGACATTGAGAGTAATAGAAAAAAATTGTAAATAATAAATAAATAATGCATACATTAATATAAAATTAGACAGTTCAAGCATATTTGATTGGTACCAAACACTCGAGTATACAATTTGAGCAAGAAAACTACCAAGATCATAAAACTTTATTGCACTAATAATGTAACATAATAGCTAATGATAAAATTCCTAATTTCAATGGAATGCATTCAATAGAAAAATGCTTTTTGAAATCTCAATAAGTTACACAATTTTATTTGCTTACAACTATAAGTATTTAAATAATATGTATATTATCTATAAGTAATATAATAATAATAATTATTTATAACACACAATATAAGTGGAATCGCTTTTTAAATAAACCATGTATAATTTACATTGTAAAGGTAGCAAACATTTGAATGTATCAGTCTCATGGCGGCCGACAGTAATTTTACTGTAATTTTTTTAAATTTCCTTGACTGTTATTTTAAATAAATCACAATAATTAATAATGAGATAGGCATGGAATGGAATCATTTTGTTGGCATTGAGTTTTATAGCCGGCTTGGCTCACTCCGCGGTTTAGGTACACGCGACCGGTCTCGACTACTGGGCCAGTGCGTTACAAGTAACGCGTCAAAAGAGCAGCGCTATAACGATAGAAAAAGATGTACCTGTTTAGGGTAGGCTTTTAGCGCTGTGTAAGCTGAATAGCACCTTATTGCATTGTACCAAAAGTTGATATTTATTTAAGTGATTTCGCAGAATGATACTTCTATATAGTAATTATAAATATATGTTATATATATGTTAGTAAGTATAGTAATTAGGTAACCATTGTCAAAGTCAAAAGATTTATTGCAAATAGGCTAATTTTAGCACTTTTACAATATTACATAGTGCTACCCAATAGCAAAAAATAAATAAATATAACTTAACCTTTCCTAGTTTTTCAATAAAATATTTATTTTATAGATCAGCTACCTGCGATATCGCTTCTAGTTTGGCCAAGTGTAGTTAAAAGGTAATATAAAAATACTAATCTCATCTCTTGGTTTCAAATAATATTTTTCATATATAATTTATCGCAATTCAATCTCTATGCAATCTCTATACTCTAATATTTACAATGGTCTTTTTACTATCTTAAAGCATAATGTACAATATTTGCGTGTTGTACTCATTTAGTGCTCATTTTGAGTACTGTACATTATGCTCAGAAGCGTCTCAATCAATCAATCTTTATAAAAATACTAGCGGCTCGCCCCGGCTTCGCACGGGTATTTAATATATATCTATTATAGATTGAGATATAAACTATCCTATCTCTCAAGTTGGATCGAACTGCACATGGTGTGCGAATTTTATTATAATCGGTTAAGTGGTTTAGGAGTCCATTGAGGACAAACATTGTGACACGAGATTTATATATATTAAGATTGAACTAACTTTAGTAGCCTATGTTATGTATGGATAGAGAAGTGTTATACTTCCCAGTTATTTTTACTTATTTTTAGAATTCTTTGTGTTCATTAATTTACATAGTTGACATTCTACCCATTCCATGTATTAAGTCTAGAATTCTAGATCTATTTATTATCACTATCACCCTTTGTTTATCATGATTATTTATGTTGAAGTGTGTTCAAAAACTGGTCAAACCTATTTCAATAAAGACTGATAAGGTCTAAAACGTCCTTGAACATTTTCTTACTTAACTGATGAGTAAATTAGTAGTCTGCAAGTGAGAATGGAAAAATGAATAGACAAGCTTACTAACTGGGCTTGGGCAAATTTTCAAAATACTGAATCTTTTCCCATGGCAAATTCTGAATGTCAGAATATTTGAGCGCCGTTTTGTAGCGCAGTTGTAAATACCACTTTTTGTAACGGTCACCCATCAAATTAATGACCGCAGCGAACGTTGCTTAACTTTACTGTTCAGTTAAGAACTGCTAGTCGCGCTTCGCCATGAGAATTTTCTCCATAGATCAACAAGAATGTTTAACTTGGACTAACGCTGGTCCAAAAGAAATTAGTTGGGACATTCGAAATTATTTCAATTTTGAAGTAAAACTTCTTTACGCGCACTTGAATTGGGGAGTAAGCTGGTGAATGCGAGGGGAACGGAAATTGAAGTTGGTTCACATATATCTCCATTGTCTACACATCAAAGTTAAAATATTGTATTATTATGTTGGTATGTCCGGTAAAATGACAATTATCAAGATTGCGACATTAACATAAAACAAAGCAAAAGTAAAGTTATACCGGCCGATAGATGAATCTAAACTAAATAAGTTTTACTTCAGTTGTGTGGTCTAAAGTACACTCGTATTTTTGATATCCATAGTTTTGATAATTCGGCACAAGAGTTCATATAGCGGTTAAGCAAAAAATCAAACATAGAGCCAGCTTTTGTTTTAAAATCACTTCAACTTTTTTCACTCTACTCATACAATATTATTTACACTAGTTCAGCTTGTCGTCACCTCAGCTTTACTATTCAGTGCTTCACTAGAAGTTTTTGGTTTGTTCTTTCTAAAAACTTGGTTAATGACCAGGCCTATTATGAGGAAAGTGAGCCAGATTCCATACCAGTAGTGGTATACTGAAGTGTAATAAATCCATATACGGTCAAACGTGAGGAGTAGGAAAGCAGCTCCTTGATAAGATTCGGAATGTGATCTCAGGAACCACATGATAAAACCGATGATCTTCTTTTTCTGGAAAGGAAATTAAATAAATTAATAGGATTTTGTTAAATAAGATACATAACGGCTAAACTCACGTCAATTAATAAGGTCAAAAACAAATATTTCTTATAATGTTCTAATATTAAATTTTTTTTTAATTGACGTGAGGTTAGCCGTTATTTATCTTACAAAATGAGTCATACTCACGACAGTTTTATAACTAAAATTAATAGGACTCGTGGATGACATATTGCAAATAATTGCTATAATGATTCCTACTTCAGACTAAATCTCATAGTGGAATCGTGAATCCGTGCTAAGGTGATATTTCAATGAAACAAAACTACATACATATTTTGACTTTCAACCCCTCTCCCAAGGGAACCGAGTCGAATTTCGGGATAAAGTTTTTTTTATCGTCGAGTAGGCCAGCATTTGACTGCGGTCTTACCTGATAGAAAGTGACGGTCTTACCTGATGGAAAGTGACGACTCGATCTACGATGGTATAGAGTGGTATGTAGGTATAGAATTGGACCTGTTACAATTGTATTATTAATCATTTGTTTTTTAATTAAACGATCGGTATGGTTTATTTACCATTCCAGTAGCGTCTTTATAAAAGTGTTTGTAGTAGATATCCTCGGCCATAAGGTAGAATGGACAGAAATAAATGCAGAAGAAATAGCCGGCGTGGAACCCGTGCCATATCACGGAAACGAACAGAGCTGCGTGAATCCTGCAAAAAAAGTATTTTTTGATTAATGGTATCAGTTTTATGTCACATTCTTTAAAGCTGAACTTAATGAATAATTTCCGTCTTTTTCATTTTTCCTTTATCAGAAAAGTACCTGATTTAAGTTTAGTTCAGCTAAATATGGAGCTAAAGAATAAAATATACCGAGATTTCTATTTGAAATCTGCACTCTCCATCTCTTTCATCTACATTCAGGATGATAGAGATGTCAAAATTTCTTATTGCATCCACTCTTTCTACTTACTTAAGTGACTTTATTGGGAACCTCTTATAAACGACCATAGCGACCCAGTACTGGACTGCTTTGTTCCAAACTTTCATCGAGTCCCGCAGGGTTACCACCGTCTCGCATCCCCACACATCCATGGACTCCACGGTCTTGAAGTCGTACTGGGCAACTCTCGTTTCTTCATCGCTCCTGAAAATAGAGAAATCTGGTTTATCTTTAAGATGCCAAGGTTCCTCATATCATGGTACTATTACGGAATGGTCGAGCTCAATTCAGAACATTGACTATAAATCCACTGGCTTGGCTTTATTATCTTTAATTCAAAACGACACGAATGGCAAGTCAATCCAGTGGAATTATCATTGCTTCAAAAATATACAAGTACATACAGAAACATGTTTTTCGAAAACAATGGTTAGTTTAACATTCTCTAGGGTAGTCTTATAATTTCACATTCTTAGATATTATTTCCTAATTTGTAGGCCGTCAAAATGTATGACTACCATGGCCTTGCTTGCTGATGGCCTTTAGGACTGTTGATACACAAACAGTTACGTAAATTAAATTGTTTAATACACCTTGATGCAACTAACAACCTTGTAGTACACAAATGCTAGGCGACTTGATTGCAACATATAGAAACACAAAGTATGCATTAACATCACAAAGATCACAATTATTTTGGAAACCATATAAGAATTTTTATTTAAATTTGGAAGAAATATAAGAATATTCTTATATCCCTTATATCTACTGCAAGGGATATAAGAATATTCTTATTTCCATTTTGCTTCCAAAATAATTATGAAAAGAACGAATTAAATTCCACCTTGTATATATATATATATATATATATACAAGGTGGAATTAAATTCGTTCCTTTAATGTATGTATTCAGTCCATGCTATAGAATACTCTCATATAACTAAATAAAAAAAGTACTTATGAAATAAAACATAAATCTAGGTATTACCAAATTTAAATTCTAAAGAAGAGCCTTGCGACATTGAACAAAGCAGGTGTTTTATTGCCTACGAAACATTTACAAAGCACTCCGCCGGTGCCCGCGCTGTGTGGACTGGGCAGCAGCATTCTCCTCGGTACATTAAAATCTTCTACGATCACCAAGACGCCTGTCAAGCGTGTTGATAATGGCGAACCCCCCTCCGCCTATGATTAGCATACAAAGTGGCGTTATATGGGGGAAATCTGATGGTCCGTAGAAGAGCTAATTGTGATGCACATGACAGTAATTTTTATCATTATACTTTATGAATACAACTAGCATCATCAGTTTTGGTACAGCAATCGATTGAGTCTTTTTATTAACTAAGGCCACTGGTGACTATATCTAAAGACTTACATATTCCGTAACTTGTCGTATCCAACGGTGGGACCATGTCCAGACCTGTTCCTCCCTTGAACAGGGTACGCTCCGAATCCAGCTGAAGTGCAAACGCTTTCGGCCATCGTCATGCCAGCATATATACGCTGACGGAACGCCGCGAATACCATCCACGGGTAAAGCATTCGGTACACGAAGTTACGGTTGTTGTGATCTTCCGTTAAGATGTACTGAAAAATATATCAACGCTAAAATGACACGTATTGATCATTTATAGATAGAACGAAGATGACAAATGAGCTGCCAGGCGATCGCGGAGCTTGATTGCAACAAATATAAACATAACCATTTATGGATTTGGCAGTTTCAATACACAGCATGCATTTATGCTAATACGGAAATATTCGAATTAGGAATGAAATTTCTCCTATTCATTGCAATCAAATTTCCATGATTGCCCCACTGGTCAAAACCGTGGGGAGCCGATGGATGCAATAGGCAATCAGCTTCTGCCTCCAAGCGAAGAATACTTTTTAGCGCGATATGTATATGGGAAACCCCCGAGCAAGCCAGCCATTCAAGCCAAGCATTTCATTCTTAGTTCAAAATTTCCCATAGTACATCTGTAAATATAAAGATGAATCTCTGTTTCTCTTGGTCATCGCTTCGCGTGAATGGATGGAACATTTTCTTTTTTTGTTGTTTGTCAGGACAAGCTTCTTATGACAGATAAATAAAGAAAGTTGAGCGGATTATAAGAAAATTTTCACCATGCGGGTGAAACCGTTGGGCACAGCAAGTACTACATATGAATTGATTTAGTTTCAATTGGTTATGTGTCTACCTAGCGTTTTATACATTCAACACCAATACAAGTTTCACTAAACAAAAATTGTTTGAATCAAACCAACTCACCTCTAAAGGCCAGATATTAGAGAATGCCAAATACAATACAATATACAAAGGCACAGTGCTCAGGGTGTTAAGTGTAAAGCTGCGGCAGTCCACATACTTATGGTAGGGTAGCTTAAAATAGTCATTGAATGTTCTGTATCTGTAATAGGGACCTGAAAAAAAAAAACAAAAGGGTAAACAGAAGTTATTTACTAGTCCATTGTTAGACTCCAATGACACGGCATTGGCTGATCTTCAGCGGCTCTATCTTTTTTTTTATATATTTTGGCTCCACATCTCCGTGTATTTAGCCAGTGTGAAGTAATTGATAATTTATCAAGTTAATGATATTTCACGCAAATATGTGTCAAGTCACAGTCGAAGTCATCAAGTCAAGGCATAGTCTAGTCAAAGTCATACTCCTAGTAAAGTGGTGGCAACTTTACTTGAAGCTTCTATGGATGGAGTTTTGGAAACAACACGAAAAGAAACGTTTCACCATCATTATACCATTTTCCCACACTCACGCCTGTAATCCAGCACTTATAGATTAGAATGCCACCAATTTTATGCTCTAACACTGAAAATAACACAAGTTTTGGAAAATAATACAATGCAGTGACACAATCTTTTTCGCTTTCCCGCCAAAACTCGCTCTATCTCTATAGTTTCTTTTTTGTCACGGTACAATTTTGACACAGATATATATGACAGCCTCTGTTGTGTGGTGCTTGAGCTGGTCGCCTCATAGCCCGGAGACAGCTGGTTCGATCTCCGCGACATAACAAATATTTGTGCACAAAAAAAAAACGCAAATACTTGTTGAGTCTGGATGTTGTGGGACCATGGTCCTTGTAGTTCCTGGGTCCCTAGACACAGGGAATCCTAGTTAGGGTCAAGCATCTATGTATGTCATTGTTGGGCGTTATTATTATATTTTTGCCCAGTTTATGAATCTATGTGTATAATACCTCAATGATTATAAGACCATGGGAGTCGGCAATTCTTCCTGAAGGAAAGCCATAGCCAAGATCTAGAAATGTTTGAACCACTTACCAGTTAAAAGTCCCATGTAACAAAATGAATAGTGAAAAAGATCTATGAAAGTAGGATTCACTATTTCTGTAAACTCAGGGTCCTTTTCTACCTGGTTCTTTAAAGCATTCTGTTCAGGTCTTTCCTCTTTTTTGGCTTTGGCAAATGCTAGCCAAGATCCATTGATTTCAAATGCTACACCAACCACTCTTAGCACAATGATCATTTCTATTAAGTTGGTTTGTCCAGTAGGCAGTGACAATCCAAATTTGTCAGCTAGGCGGAAAAAAAAGAGATAGCCAAACATAAGACAAAATGTCGCTATGTGGCAATATCTGAAACAAGATCACAGCATTATAATAAGAGACATGAGCAAGTAAACAAAAGAGGACCTCTCTGTATGTATTAAATTAGTAGTATTTTTTATTTAGAATGTACACACTTAGATAGCCTTGTTAGGTGGCCATGAGGTCCCGATTTAGGAATAGGACCAATATGATCTCTTCCCACTGGTGCTATAAGAGCCGGGTAAGGGAATATTTACAAACACCAAGCTGCCTTCAAAGTGTGGTGATTATGGCAAATCCCCATAAGCATCCAAAGTAATGTTTTATGAGGAGGCCTATGTTCAGCAGAGGACATCTTCTGGGTGAATGAATGGGTGATGTGTGATAGTGGTTCAATTCTTTGTTGCATTTTCTAAAGCGTCAAATATCTCCAATATGTGGGATAGGGAGGCGTAGGGTAGGGCAAGGATACCATTCTCCTTATAATCTTACCTGACTGTAGCAGTCTTTATAGCAATAATACCAAGGAATGTAGATAAAATGGGATGAATAGCGCTATATCCTGACACAATTATAATAAGCAGAAGACCTATGAAGGAACCAATCCATTTCTTCATGTCTATTTGATTTATTCTTCTGTAATATGGCCCAACCACAACACTAAACAGTAGAAGGGACAAATATATTATGTCATTTTTATTCTTTGATAAAAAGGACAACATCTTTAAAGTTTACAAGCCCTATATTTTAAGAGATATAATCACCACTTGTACATAATACTTTATGATTTGTGGATATAATTTCTCTGTAAATATTACATTACACAACAACACAACACACAACGAAGAGGGACACCGACACGCATAGAGTAACTCATCCGACACGTCTTACTCTGTGGCCTGTGGCAGCACCTCACCACAGATTAATAATATGTTGCAAAGAGTATGTAACTGCCTTTGGTCTAGACTAGAGGATGACACCATTATGATTTATAGGGATGATCCTAGCAAATACGAGTAAGTACTCGATACTTTTGTTTCAATACCAAGTACTTTTTGGTATCGAATCATTATGTCGATACTTACTTGGTATCGGAAGGAAAGAACTCGTATCGAATCATATATAAGAGCTCATATAAAGTAGGCTGGTTATACTGAATCCATTGCGAACGAACGCTTTGAAGGGAATGTGGCCTTCGCAATTTATTCTCCATCTTCTATATTTGATATAAACTTTCGTATTGAGTAATGTGAGAAAAACAATCGGCTTTACTTACTTTATGATTGGTAGATAATGGATTATCTATTGTGATTGAAGCATGGACAAAAGTATAGTTTAAAAACGGTATATATATGAGTAGATAACGATACTTTTGGGGCACTCATATGAGAAGTGTTAAATCAGGATTCAAGTACTACTCATATGAGTAGGTATCGATATTTTGGTGGTATTGGGACATTCCTAATTCCTAATAATTTATGGACACAATAACACAACACGACCAAAGAGAGTAATGGAGAGAGAGTTTTGGCGGGAAAACGAAAAGATCGTGTCACCGCATTGTATTAATTTCCAAAATTTGTGTTATTTTCAGTGTTAGTGCATAAATTTGGTGGCATTTTATTCGTGTGGTGAAGTGCTGGATTACAGGCGTGAGTGTGGGAAAATGGTATAATTATGGTGAAACGTTTCTCTTCGTGTTGTTTCCAAAGCTCCATAGAGGCTTCAAGTAAAGTTGCCACCACTTAACCATGACTTGACCATGACTTGACCATGACTTGACCATGACTTGACCATGACTTGACCATGACTTGACCATGACTTGACCATGACTTGACCATGACTTGACCATGACTTGACCATGACTTGACCATGACTTGACCATGACTTGACCATGACTTGACCCTGACGTGACCATGACTTGACCATGACTTGACCATGACTTGACCATGACTTGACCATGACTTGACCATGACTTGACCATGACTTGACCATGACTTGACCATGACATGACTTGACCATGACTTGACCATGACTTGACCATGACTTGACCATGACTTGACCATGACTTGACCATGACTTGACCATGACTTGACCATGACTTGACCATGACTTGACCATGACTTGACCATGACTTGACCATGACTTGACCATGACTTGACCATGACTTGACCATGACTTGACCATGACTTGACCATGACTTGACCATGACTTGAACATGACTTGAACATGACTTGACCATGACTTGACCATGACTTGACCATGACTTGACCATGACTTGACTATGACTTGACTATGACTTGACTATGACTTGTCTATGACTTGACTATGACTTGACTATGACTTGACACATATTTGCGTGAAATATCATTAACTTTATAAATTATTAATTACTTAACACTGGCTAAATACACAAAAGTGTGGAGCCAAAACATTTAAAAAAAAGCTTCTAGTAAAGTTGCCACTACTTTACTAGGAGTATGACTTTGACTAGACAAGTCATAACTTGACGACTTCGACTGAGAATGGACATATTTGCGTGAAATATAATTAACTTGATAAATTGTCAATTACTTGACACTGGCTAAATACACAAAAGTGTGGAGCCAAAGTCCAAACCAAAAACAAAAAAAACTCCAAAACCGAAACATATGTTTTGTAAAGGTTCGTGGGTTCGTGTTTGTGATGTGAATTGTGATGCATTGATGATTTCGGAGTTAATTTTTTTATGGTACCGTGTTAAGTTTCTCTTCTCAGCCTTAAGTAGCATGCTCATTGGACTTATTGGTTAATCATGAGTGCCTCGAAATTGGATGGAGATGCTAAGAAAGCTATTGCCCTGGATATAAACTTGAGAATTGGAAATGACATTAATGATTTATCCAACTGCTATGAATTGGAAAATGAATTGGTGCGAAAGAAAAATCATCTTCAGAGCTGTGTAAGTTTGATAATTTTAGTATAAAAGGCTTTAATAACTGTTGAAATAACTCTAAAACTAACCATAGGCAGTATGCAAAACTCGGTGTCAGATTTTGAAGTAAAACTTCTATACACACTTGATTTGGGGCAAAACTGGTGATGCGAACGGAAGCTGGAGTTATACTAATACCTCCCTCTCTACGTAAAGATATGAAGAAAGACTTATGTTTCGTATTTTACTGTAGGGGCAAGAGAGATGGAGTTAACGCAGTTTTATTTCAGTAGTCTAAAGCACACTCGTTTTTTAAACTGTTTAGTTTTCGCAGTTCATAGTTTAACTGGTTGTTGTAATACAACAATGATTATGAACAAATGTAATCAATAAAGGATCTGATTGGAGCTAAAATTGCTTTACAAGTTTGCTAAAAGTAGCTTAACCTTGTTTGTAGTGTTTTTATCTTGATATATAATTTATAATGCAGCTTGAGTTTAAATTGCTATTTTGTAAAGGAGTTTCTCTGAATTTCCATACTTATTTCTATATTTGCAGCTAAATATTGCAAACAATGAAGTTCCAATAAAAATATCATCAGCTATCAAAAAAGCTGAAGAAAACTCAGGTCAAATAGACAGTCTCAAAACTAGGAGTGAAAACCTCAAGAAACGAGTTGAAGCATTTTTAGAGAAGACTGAACCTCTAAGGCTAGAATTGGAAAAGAGATTTTCAGATATTAACAAGCTTGATCAAGTATTGGTCTATTTGAAAACATTTGAGAAGATTGATGATATAAGGTAACTTTATTTTAAATAAATAAGTATGTAACTGTAGCTCCCAAGTGGATGAACCTAAATTGATTTTTCTCCTACTTGTTGAACATTTTGAGAATGTTTTTAGCCATGATTTAAGAAAATCCCTATCTAAATCCAACTATTTGAAAATTAGATTAGATTAAATCAGAGCTATCTAGTTAAAGAAAAATGTTTGTTGGGCTTAAATTGAATATTTTAAAAAATGCACTTGTATTACTTATGGTTTTTGTTGATATTTAATTAAATTCTTCTGGGATCACCAAGCCAAGCAGGATGACTAGCAAATTCCTCCCTATGATAAGTGTCCAAAGTATATGGGAGACCAGTGTTCAGCAGAGGATGTCTTCCGGCTGATGATGTGTCTGTGATATAATACTGAGTAACAATATCCAGTAGACAAATGATCCCATTTTATTAACTATTCCAGTCGTCAAATTAAACAAAGCAGTGATGATGAACATCAAGTCATTCTATACGGAGAACTCAAGGAAATGTGCAAAGAGTACCAAACTGGGCATAGAGGCAACTATGTCAAGGAGTACACACATTATTGGCATAATGTTCTCAAGGATAAGCTCACAAAGTAAGCAGATCAATGATTTTAATTTTTTTTAAATCAAAATTATAGGGCTTTATTGTCATTTGCTATTATGCCACCCTGGTTATTTTAACTAATACTAAAACTTAAACTAATATATACCAACTTAATATTATAAATCAGTCCCTCTCTATATAAGTTTGTACCTCATTCTTGCCAAGTCTGAGAAAGGCTCAGCAAGAATCATATTACAATCTCCCAGGTGTAGTGGACAGTAACAGTGCAGTAATGACAAGGACCACAATAGTTTTAAAAATGTCATATTTATTCTGTGAGTTACTATTTTCTAATATAATAATTGTGTTGGTTCATTTCAGGTTAATTTTGAAGTTTTAGCACTAGTATCAATCAACTTTTTGAAACTGTTATTTTGGATAGTACTATTCATTATGTATTGAATGGCATCCTGAATTAATCTCTAATAGAATTATGAAAAGGGTTTAAAAACGTAATTAAATCCATCATTCATTAATGGAAATGGTGCATTCTATGTTCATTTCAGACATTATGAAGATGTACTGAAGCAGCTGAAATGGCCATTTGTGTCTGGAGCAGAGAACTCGCCTCCCCCAAAAGAAATAGTTACAAAATTCACAAATCTGACTAGGTATCTATTTCTGATTCAAGAACCTGAAGATCTTATCACTACTGCTGCCTCAGAAGACTTTGCTCCAGGTAAGATAATCTGTTAAAGTAAATATCCCTATCCTCCAGTTGATGTCACTGTTACTAACAACTTTACTAGGCTTGCGTTTGCCCACATTTCTCAAATTCAAATCAAATTCAAATCATTTATTTTGTGATACACAGGTCATAAAACAGATGTTATAATAATAATATGAAGTCCATACTGCGATCAGCCGCAACGGCATACAAAAATTACAAATAAGCTGAAGCTAAATACTTAAATTAATCAAATTGCTCTCTGATGTTAAATGACAATGTGGTCCACGATGTAGCACGCTCGCCTATAAGAAACCAGGGGGTCGATCACTTGATTGCAATGCAACAGGAGAAATTTCCATACTGACTATGCATATAAATTTGTGATTATATTAGTTGCAATCGAGTTATGTGATCGCCTAGCAGATTTTGATCCCTACTCAAGAACCTTTTTCCATCAGTGATATTTTCAGAGCTATGTCAGTATTTTGATTGTCTAGTTCTAAAACAGCAGTTGAAAACGAACTTAACAGTTATTTTATTCACAGATCAAGAACCTTGCTTACCTGTCAAAATACTGCTCTGGCCACTCAAAAAGCGATTTGCTTTCCATTTCACGGGCTCTAGGCAAACAGCTCGCATTGACAGGCCCGAATGGTTCCTCACGCAAACTCTGACGTGGATCAAAGATCATCAAGCATTTGTGAGAAATAGTATACAGCCAGTCGCAAATAAGCTGGATTTGAAAAATGTTAGGGCAGTGGTGAGTGCTTATTTTGAAAGTTTCATACATGTAAATGGGGGTTGCAGTAAAATAAGTCTAATGGGGCTTAAAGTGTACTTTTTCTTTTACTGATCTGGTTCTCATCATGATGTTGTAGGTAAAGATCCATAATCCAAATCTATCTTTTTAGTCCAATTTCTAACCATCCCAATTTCACTATATTATGCCTTACTCTCTTTCCTATATCAATTATTTTTAATTTCCTATAGCACCAGTAGTGAGAAAGAGAACTTCTTTTTTTTTTTTCAATCTCATATTGTAATGGGCTTGCTATGTAATATTTGACAATAAGTACTTTTTAATTATATATGCTTAGTAAAATAACTTGATTTTAAGTACCTAATATAATTTTGACTTGTAAAAGTGCTAAAAATAGCCTATTTGCAATTAATCTTTTGACTTTTGACTTTTTGATAACAATATTCACAATTTCAATATTACATCGTAAATCTCGCACCAATTTGGAAAGAGAGAGCACTAAAGGGTGAAATATAGCGATGGTTGGTTGTTTGAATCAAATTAGAAGTTCCAATAGTCTTTAGTACAAACATTTAAGACTATCATTTCAAGAGTAGATTATAATCCTTATTGCGTTCACTGCTGAGCATGGGCCTCCCCATCAGGAGGGGGGTTGCCATACCATGCTTGGTGGCTTGGACGTCTTTCGTGATCGCAGTAAATCACAATGAATAACGCCCACCGATCACATACATAGATCCCGGACTTTAACTAGGATTCCCTGTATCTAGGGACCCAGGAACTATGTAGATCATGATCCCAGGACACCCAAACACAGAACAAATATTGCTGTTTTTTTTGTGCTCAAATACTTGTCCACCCGCGGGCATCGAACCCGCCACTTCCAAGCTATTAGCTGACCTGCTCAACCACCATACCACAGGCTGTCAATACGCACCGAAATAATGCTACTGCCAATTCCCTGGATAGTCCCTTAGTTTGCTCTTAAGCTGGGACCACACGGCAAAGATCGAGGAAAATGTCATACTTATTTAATCAAAGGAAAATGTAATGCGTAATACTAGACTAGAAGGTGCTGTGCGATTCATAATCCACCAATGTTTATGTATTTAAAGGATGAATTCAATGCTGGGCTAATCGCAGTTGCAGCAGAACGCCTCCACACAGTCCTTGCCACATATCACACGCAAGGGACAAAGGGCGAGATCGTGGATGTAGACGCGGCGTTCGCCCACGCAGTCGATGAAACTCTCGGATTTAACAAAGAGCTTGTGGCTGTGACTGGGAAGGAGTCAAACAGTGTTCTATCCGTGCTCACAAAAGCGGAGACAGTGCTTAGATGGCTGGCAGTTGAAAAAAAATGTAAGCGTTTTTAACTACGGGCATAAGGTTTAGTCAAAATGACTGATTTACTTTTAGAAATACCAAAAAAAACGAGTGCTTTAGACAACACCACTGAAGTAATATTTTAGTTTAGCTCCATTTATCGGCCGGTGTAACTTTGTTTTATGTTAATGTCGCCATCTTGACAATTGTAAATTGTCATTTTCCCGGAAATACCAACATAATAATACTAATTTTTAACTTTGTTATGTTGACAATGGAGATCTACGTTAACCAACAACTTTCAACTTCCGTCCGCCTTGCCAGCTTACTCCCCAAGTCAAGAGTGCGTAAAGAAGTTTTACGTAAAAAAAATCTGTTTAAGGTTATATGAATACTGCCTGATGTTATTTCGTTGCCTCTAAAGCCACGCGCCTTTTCCATGGACTAATTCATCTGTTACGTAGTAACATAATTAGTGTGGTAGAAATGTGTTTTTTTTTTTTTTTTTCAAAGTTGTCTTGCATTTGACCACGCTCTGACTTGATGGGAAGTGACGATGCGATCGCAGGTGTAGCATGCTAGCCAAGTAAAATCACTCTTCTAATTTGTTGAGGGTGATATTTAGGCCACTATAGCTATACCAGCATACATACTGATCTAATGGATATTGACTGGCCCGATAGCTCAGTTGGTAGTCAGCCTGCCTTCTGAACTGTGGGTTGTGGGTTCGATTCCCACCCAGGACAAACATTTGTGTGATGAACATAGGTGTCTGTTCTGTGTCTGGGTGTTATATTGTATTCTATGTATGTATTTACAAACAAAAAGTATCTAAGTATTGTATCAATTATCTGGTTCCCACAAGCTTTGCTTAGTTTGGGGCTAGATGGCGCTGTGTAAAATGTCCAAAAATATTAATTTATTAATTGATTAATTAATTTATGTTTTTATTTACTCAAAATCACTACTGAAACACAAGTTTAGTGATATGAAACAAAACACGAGAAAGATTCCATTTGTCCGATACATCAAATTTCATAGCACAAATAAGGTGTACTATTTCGATTATTGTGTTCGGTTATCGGTATTATATCGGTAGATTATTTCAACTGTTTTAAAAACATTACAGATGCTTTGACCAAAATGGATGAAACTCTAGAGAGTGAACAGTGGATTGAACCAGTGGCTGGCGGCGCGAGTGCAGCAATAGGTGCATTGCTCTGGGTGCCTAGAGGCGCTGACTGGTTCATAACGCTATTAAAAACTATCGAAGACAGATATACGGCGTTACCCCAGCCTGGGCATAGGTGAGTCTGGTCAATTTCATTTTCCCGAGATTTTCTTTCCACATTGAAAAGTCAATTTGTAGGTAATGGTATTGACGATGCGAAAAGTGTATTTGTAACAAA
Organism: Ennomos fuscantarius; assembly: GCA_905220475.3. NCBI lineage: Eukaryota > Metazoa > Arthropoda > Insecta > Lepidoptera > Geometridae > Ennomos > Ennomos fuscantarius. The sequence goes on from HG992033.1 coordinate 6,474,809, forward strand.
TTCACTTTTCGCATCGTCAATACAATTCACTGATAATTTGTCACAATTTGTTTGAGCAAATAAATACCTATTTCTTATCTTTCTTTTTTTCACAATAAAATATATTTGTGGATATATAACATATTACATTTTAAAATGTTCACATATTACAAATTTCCAATGCTCTACCTTAACCAGTCGCGCTACACGCAGTACACTTCGTCTGTAGAGGCGTCCTCATAAAATAAAGAAAATAAAGTTAGTAAAGTTTATGTATGTGTAGACAGGTACGAGTCGTGCGTAGGTTGCAACCCATATAACTATAGGCCTTCAGCATGTCCACAACGCGCCGTGTCTGGAACAAGAATGATCCGTAGCACACCAATCGATCCCTTTATATAGCCAGATGGGTGGGGCAGCGACGACAGTTGCCGGTGTTGCCACTGTAATAAATTTAAATGCTGCCACAGGGTAAATTACGGGACTGCCCGCTGCGCATAGAGTTCATAACTGGACGTAGCCGCCGTCATATGTATTTGTGTATATATTTATGTACCTATATATTTATACATGTATTAGAATATTTTAATTTATATATACATATATATTTTTTGTCATTATCGTAATTAGCATTAAGTATAGTTTGTATAGCTTTTCCTGTATCTAAAAAACACCATCCTTGTTTTTATTGTTTTTTTTTTCCTACATTTTTGGGTTGTCTGGAAGAGATCGCTTTAAGCGTTAAGACCGCCCATTGTGACACTTAATTCTTAAGTTTGTGCCTGTAAATTGTTCCTACGATGTGGTGTTTCAATAAAGAGTTTTATCTATGTATCTATCTAAAGTATTCTAGCAGATCTCGGTCATATCGGTAGTGTAAGCAATATGGAACAAAATCATATCGATAAAAAGCCACACAAAATTTTATATTTCAGTGAGCTTATCGGTTACCGCTGACGGCTGAGGTACGCTCACTTTCGCATGTAGTCTTTTATTTGATTTCTTTTTTATCCCCCAGGCTACAGTTCTTAGAGCTACAGTTAGAGTTGATAGAGGAGTGGCGCATCCGTCTCACTCAGTTGCTGAGCGCGGCCGTGGATTCACTTCGAGTGGACACGTTTCTATGCGCCTCCTCAGCGCCTCATCCGCTCACAGCACTCATCAACGCAGCGCATTACACGCAAACTGTGCTGCTGCAGTGGGCGCATTCGCTTGTAAGTCGCTACATAATATTCTGTTTAAAAAAAATGTGCTTCACAGTCTTTGGGGACTGCCGATAGAAGTGACAACTAAGTAACTTGTGACATATAGCTCATGGGAAGCGTGCGGTGACGATGACGTCAGATTCACGCTTTTTGTTCACCCAAAAGGTACACATATATACACAGTATACATATAGATCATGAAAAGCGTTCGGTGACGATGACGCGAGTTCCATGATTTTTGTTGACCAAAAAAAGTGCTCAACGCGCTAAAGAAATTTTCACTTGAAAAGGGGTTTGTACCGAGTTAAATTGACTTAATTTCATACTGAGAACATACTTAGATGATATTATAATACATACTATTTAAATTTATTTTGATTTAAAAACCAAACTACTGAACCGATTCTGATGATGTTGGATGAAAAGGATAGCTTCGTACATAAAGTGGGGCGTGAAGAAGGCCTGGATGAATTCAAGCATATTTAATTGATTAATTAATTAAGATTATTAAATAATAATTAATTACATGGCATAACTTGGATAATGCCATCATCATTATCTAATTGTCTTAACTATTCTACTCTTACCTAAATCATGTCGTTACGCAAAGTTACACTAAAGAGTAGGCAGTAACAGTTTAAGTATTGGATGGGCAGGTATTATAAAATAGTAGAAGTAAAAGACTGTAATAAATTGATTGATTCGATGAATTACATACAACCAATTGAGTTGCTTACTCATTTACCTTAAGGTATGTAAATCAATGGGTAATTAACTAAATATTATATTTTATGTATGTATTAACAAACAAAAAACAGTTATCTGGTTCCCATATTACAAAACAAATATGATCTATTAATTATTATTAAGTATTTATTAAGAACTAAAAACAATTTCGCTTAAAAGCAAATGAGAAGTACGAGAGTACGACTGCATAAGTACGAGACTGTGTCGCAGATGTCAACGCCCTCCTCCGTAAATGGGACAGTAAAGTTCCAAACTAAAAACAATATTTTTAGTTTGGAACTATAATATTTATAAAAATACGATGGGTGATGCCTTGAATAAATTTATTTTTTCTATTTTGTTGTTTCTTAGCACTACCTCCAACTACATTACTACAAGCGTCAGTTCCAGCACTACACGCAACTGCAGCATCATGACGAGGAGTCAGAGTCGACTACCAGCTCCTCTTCATCATCGGAATCTGGCCCTAGTAAGTCCAGTCGTTTGCTTGATCGCAACTCTACCGCGTACATAAGCTTGCATGCAAATGTATACGTGACATTGCATTTGTGACCACTTTCAGTATCCATTAACCCTGTCCATTGTCCTAAGCCAAGGTTTTCCCAGGCGCAGATCCAGCCGTCAAAAAAGTTTGTGGTCACAGCCACCCGAAAATCGGCCAAGTACAAGTCAGACTACGGTCACGATCGACATATAACCACGAGATTCTGCTCGCAGCTTCGCCCGCGGCGTAGCCTATGGGAAAATAATTCAACCACCCATTTCACCCTCTTAAGGGTGGAATTTCGAAAAATCATTTCTTAGCGGATGCCTGCATCATAACATCTACCTGCAGGCTAAATTTCAGCCCGATCCGTCCAGTGGTTTAGGCTGTGCGTTGATACATCACTATGTCAGTCAGTCACCTTTGAGTTATATATATTTAGATTGTTAGTAGGTTTGCAAAAGAGACGTTTATTTATTTATTAAGAGACCACTGTTGACCAACCAAGAGACCACTCTTACACTACAATAGGCAATTACATATAGGCAATTATGCAGCGTGAAGTATTTTGATTGGGAATTACTTTGCAATTTTAAATTGTAGATCTGACCGATGTGTCGATGTCGCTGCAAGAAATTGAAGTTGAATCGAGAAAGATGGCGTTGTGTGAACTTTCACGGAGAAGTTCCATATTCCACGATATTGTAAGTTTTTAATAATTTATTAACACTAGATAAAATCACCTAATTTAATGAACTAACTTTACTAATACGTATTTAAAACGCTAGAAAATATAAATCCTCCAGGTGTCGCTCTCAACGATGATGGAGATCAATAAAACATTATTCTGTGTATAAAAAGGAAAATGGTAAAATGGCTATTTAGATGCATCGGTGATCATGAATTGTGATGGTCATGGGGTGATCACGGAACTTTGATTGCAATGCAACAGGAGAAATCTCTTTCCTAATTTGAAAATTTCCATAGTAACTATGCACAAAAGCTGCGCATTGAAACTATCCATACAAATTTGTGTTTCTATTTGTTGTAATCAAGTTACGTGATCGCACAAGTAAACAAAACGATTGTATGTAAATTCTGTTTTTTCATTCAAGGCAAATAGCCGTGTAAATGTTGCTTTTCTTTTCTAGGCGTCTCCAATAGTAAACTTAGCAGTAACGGGGCCATTGGCGGGCGAGGATGAAGCCGAAGAAGCGGGCGTGTTTGCGGACGCTCCCGCATTATTGGCGCGATTGAGAGACTCGGGGCTTGCCTCGCTAGCTGATCACATAATACTAGAGTTCAAAGCTGGGTTGAAGGAATATAAGAGACAAAAGTAAGTGGCTTACTATTTATTATGACTATAAAGTGAATGATGTCCCTTTGAGAATAATAATAAATATTTGTGGTACATTTCACACAGTGCCATCTAGCCCCAAACAAAGATTGTTCTATGGGAATCAAATAACTGACAGAATACACATATACTTTTTGTTTTTAAATACATACATAGAATACAATATAACACCCAGACACAGAACAAACTTCGATTTTCAGTACACAAATGTTTTTCCTGGAATCGAACCCACAACCAACAGCGCAGAAGGCAGGGTTACTACCAACTGAGCTATTCGGCCAGTCAGTTAATAGAATTTTAAACATGCTTGCAAGCATGCAAATGGCTTATGTTTAACTGAGTTTTGCGTGCTTCTTTTAAATTATTATTACTTGCCTACAATACAGTTAATTTACAACTTTAATAGGTTTAGCTTAACTTGATGTTAAAGAACCATCAAAAATGTCTAGGGATAAACAAATTTCATTATAACATGACAATATAATATAGAGGAGAATGTTCTAAATTAATGCGGCAACATGAAAAGTCTTACGACGACTACCGCGTTATAAATAATAATAATAAAATATCTAAAAAATATAAGTTACCTAAACTTTAATTATAACATAGCATTCGATCATAATTTTTTATTTTTTTTTTTCAAATTGATTAAGTATAATAATAGAAAAGAAAACGTTTATTTATAGCCAACATTGGTACAGTTTTAACCTTAGAGTAGGTATATACAGTACATACTCTAAGGTTTTAACAATGTAAGTTATAAACTAAGAATACTTATGGCTATAAGGTCACAGCTCAGGATAATGCGCCACTGATGCAGCGCGCTGATTTTCAGCTATGGCCCTATATAAAACCCTATATAAGAAGCAACGAGCAAGTAGTGGAGATATAACATTACCGTATCGTGTGTCAGATGGCACGCGCTTTTGCACTTGGAAGAAGCAGCGCTAAGCGTGTCACCGGCGCTGTGCGCGCCGCTGTCTGCGCTGTGCGCGCGGCTGGCGGCGTGCGTGCTCCGCCTCGCTCCGCCGCTCACGGCGCACGTGCGCGCGCACCTCGCGCGCACGCTCGACCACTACATACTGGAGGTAAATAGATTATGTGCAAAATAATTACTATACACGGAAATTTGAAAAAAAAATACTGGTAATGTTTGGCTCGTAAAGATCTAGGAAACTTAGTAGGTGTTACGACTTTTCTGCAAAGTTCTTTTAGGTAGGTATCACCGCTGTGCCAGTTATTCTGCAGCCAAGCATTAGTGTGCAAGCACTACTGTGTTACAGTAGTGCAAACTATCGGTTACCGAAGGGTGCACAAGTACATTAATATCGCAACATTCAATGAGATGTTTGTTAAAACTTCTTCCATAATAGGTTCGAATACCTTACCTTATGTATATATAATTATATACCTTAAAATCAGCTGAGTGAAGTATGTATACGCGAACGGTTATGTGTTGTTCCACAGGGTTTCGCCGATTTTTGGAGATTTTTGACCGTCGCGCACTGACTCTGTATCCTACTGACTGCGCCAATTAAGCGAGCAGCAGCCGAAGGACTTAAAAAAAAAAACAAAATTCTAAGCAACTAATTTAATTGAAATAAAAATTACAGTAAAAATATTCTAAGTTAAAACTAAAATATGCACTCCGTTCGAAGTAGGAACGTAAAGTGACGACCACTGACCACGCCGGAGTCGGCTTCCAGCAATGTGTCGCCATCCCGCTGACTCGGCGCCTCGATTCTCGTTACCGTGCGCCTCGTGTATTAAGTAGGTCGCGCTATCGCTGCAGTTTACGTCGCTATGCAATATGTAATTAGCTCAACAACACGTAGGGTGTTTACGAAAACCGTTATGTGTTGCTCCAGCTCTATATATGATCGATCAACAACACGTTCGTCAGATAACGCAATATATTCCTTTTATTAAATTTACAAGACTCCTTTTAGTCTCTCCACGTTTAATATATATCAATATTTTATTTACTTATTTTACTTATTCTTTGCTTTACCAGGAGGTGTTATTAGAGAACTGGTTTAATACCGGTGGTACTATGCAGATAACTCACGATGTGAAGAGGAATTTGATGCCAGCGTTCGCACCGCCGTACACGGTCGCTTCACAGATCAACCAGCTGCCCAAGTATGTACTGAGTTAAACTTTAACTGATGAAACTTTGAGGCCACAATCACTAAAGCAGCACCGATCGGTGATAATGCGTCGGTAGCAGTATGTTTCCAAGTCTTTCAGACTTGAAGACAACCGTACATTGTTTACCTTTAACAACAATTTTAAATCTAATAGTATTTCTTTGAATCAGCTTAAAATAGCGTTGCTCTGTACTTACTTTCAAATACAGCCTGTTAGCGTCCGCGCAAGATAAGTCTGCGCGTAATGATCGCGCTACCATCGAATTATCTACAACGAAGGAAGTGTTCTATCTATAGTTAGACGAAGCAGATTTCTATTTATTTTATTTTTTAATTTTAGAACAAAAAATAACGAAATAATCATTATTTTTACTAGGTGGTAAGACTTTTCTGCAAAATTCGTCTAGGTAGGTACCACCGCTTGGCCAGTTATTCTACCGCCAAGAAGTAGTGTGCAAGCACTACTGCGTTCCGGTTTAAAGGGCACTGTAGCTAGTGAAATTACTGGGCAATTGAGACTTTATGATCTGATCTCACAGTCGAGTAATCTTACCAGACTGCACTGATGTCTCAGGATGATGTGCGCAGTGCAGCAGTCATGCGAAACTTTACATGTTGGAATTACGAGTGACACTGTTCTGTTATGGGCGGCCGTGTCACTTAACATTAGGTAAACGACTAGCTCGTCACATCATTCAATAAGATAAAAAAAAAACAAAAGAAAAAATTTCTCGTGGTTAAAGTACAAATCTGCAATACTGCATTTAGTTCCGATTTTGACCGCGCGCAGACTTATCTTGCGCGGTTTAGTTGTTCATACAATGATGGTGAAAAATATCTTTGGTGATTGGAACTTTTACTAACAATATCCACTTTTCGAATTCCAATCACTTTTAATCTCTAGGAATTAACGAGCTGTTTGAGCTCCTGTTTATTCTTCGATAAACTAGTCATATTATGAGTCTGACAGCTCTGTGGTGTGGTGGTTGAGCAGGTCGACTCATAACCTGCAGGTGTCGGGTTCGATTCCCGCGATCGTACAAATATTTTTGCACAAAGCGTAAGTACTTGTTCTGAGTCTGAGTGTTGTGGGACCATGCTCCTCGTAGTTCCTGGGTCCCTTAACACAGGGAATCCTAGTTAGGGTCCAAGAACTATGTATGTGATCGTTGGGCGTTATTATTATTATTATGACTTTACTACGAGAAACACCCATAAGCTACCCAAATTACATAATAGATTTTTAAAAAAATCTGTGTTATTTGGCCAGGCTGCTCCAAGGCTGCAAGGTCCTGAATCTAGACTACGAGGACGCCCGATGCCTCCGCTCGATGTTAAGCAAGCACCCCGGCTCAGGCGAAGAGTTTCTCGTGAAATATGATATCACTGATTTAACGCCCGCTCAAGTTTTGCAGATTTTAAGCCACAGGTAAATTCGCTTTAAACAAAATGTCACTTTATTTCTTGATTAGTTAGCTTGCATTTCACTTTGTAGTATTTGACTCTACTTTGAGTAAAAATCATTAAGTTTAATATATTTTTGTGTGGTTCGTATTTCGTTTTCGGTAAGTTTATTCATAATGTCTCTCTATTATCGTGAATATCTAGTGTACATGAATAAATTGAAAGCCTCTGTGGTGTGGTCGTTGATCAGTTCGGCTCATAACCTGGAAGCGGTGGGTTCGATTCCCGCGGCAGGAAGTATTTGTGCACAGAAAACACAAAAAAAGCGCCAATACTTGTTATGAGTCTGGGTGTTGTGGGACCATGGTCCTTGTAGTTCCTGGCACCCGAAACACAGAGAATCCTAGTTAGGGTCCAGGATCTATGTATGTGATCGTTGGTTGTTATTATTATTATTATTAATTACATGATTAATGAGTTCAAGTTTGTACCTCAGATCTCCCTCATTTATCAAGCGATTTAGAATATATAATTTTTTACACTCGTATTGAAAATTTTATCAAAATCGTTGAGTCGTTTTGAAAACTAGTAATGGTTGAAATATATAGATTTAAACTACATATATATCTAAATATATAATTTTATTATATATATTTCAACAATTACTATTATGAAACTAAGTCGTAGCCTTTTTCTTAATTCTTTAACGGTACGAATTTTGTTAGGGATTTGGTAAGTTCCTAATATTATCAATGTGGTCATATTTAACGGTAGTTTCAGTATTTCAACCAATGACCAGTCTCTATTTTTAACGAACATATTAAGTTTAAACAATATATTTTAAGTTTCTTTTACGCATATGACGGCGGCAACGTCCAGTTATAAACTCTATGCGCAGCGGGCAGTACCGTAATTTACCCTGTGGTGGCATTTAAATTTATTACAGTAACAACACCGGCAACTGTCATCGCTTCCCCACCCATCTGGCTATATAAAGGGAGCGCTCGTTGTACTACGGATCATTCTTGATCCGGACACGGCGCGGTGCGCATGCTGAAGACCTATAGTTTTATAGGTTGCAACCTACGCACAACCCGTTCCGTTCATATTGTATATTAATTTTAGTGTTCATTATTAATTAATTATTTATTTAATAAATATTTTAAATGTAAGTAGTATGTAAGAAAAATAAACGTTGTTTATTTTCCACAGGACCGATTTGAGTGATGCCGACACACCATCTTCAGTTCTCGATCTTTTTTGAGGTTTCGACGGAGGGGACGTCTAACGAGGGCTTTAAATGCGAGTAGTGCACGTTTGATAGTACTATATTTTATTTGCAATATTTTAATGGATGACTGACTGTTTGTCTGCATTTTACAAAAAATATTTTGAAGAATATGCCCAGTAGCTTCACAGCCTTATCCCATCGTCTCCATTCCACTACATGACCCCACGGCGAGGACAGAGTTACCATCCCTACGTTTTTGATTTACCTTTTGTTCGTACGAAACGCTTTGCAGATTCTTTTACGCGTACGTCTAGGGAATGGAACTCAGACACGTCGGTGTTACCATCCACCAACAACTTGGGCGTCTTTAAGTCAAGAGTAAATAGGATATTTCTGGGTAAGCGTGTTCCACCTTCGACCTCATCACTATTAGGTGAGATGTTGTCAAACGAATGTAAAAAAGAACGTTATTATCATACTTACAGTCAATTGTTTTAAGCGAAAAAGCGGGTCGAGTGAATTGATTTATTGGGAGGTATATAGTACGAATGACCTCACAAAAGGGCCATTTTGGATTCCGGGCTTTTTTGACGATATTTAAAATCAAAATAAAAAATATTAATAATGAACAACGACTGTATTTCCGGGAAATAATAGTTTTTTCATATATTTATGATGACACCTATCATTTTCAAGCTATTTAACAAATTGAGCAGGAGACCCTATTATGTTAAGCAGTAGCAGCTAAGTACCCGCTTACCATAATTAGATTGCTTTGATAATTTGATCTTTAATAGAACCCAAATAAAGATCAGTCTAAAACAAGTTTTATGGTTTATCACGCGCTTAACACTTGGGAATACTTTTATATCAATAAGAAATCACGTATTAAAATATTATGCATAGTTATTGGTGAGTTTCTTATCGCTTGGAGTCTATGACGCATCTCTCCGCATTTGAAAGTCGTGGATTTTTTTTTAAATTGTTAGTTCCTTTAATAGGCTATTTGACTGCTATATATTTATTGCACAAATAAATAATATGCATCAAAAAAATAAAGTCGTGAAAACAAATATTATGGATATCAAAAAATTACTCGTCGTTTAATGGCTTTCTATGGTTTTTAGCAATAATTCTGCTAATGTCTAGTGAGGAATTATTGTACGGTTATGTCAACTCAGTCTTATTTTGTCAAAGTAAAAATGTCACAGTATTTTTTTTTTAATTTTGTATAACAATTGTTTTAGCGAAACAGCATTAATTATTACTTTTATGAACAATTTTGTATGGAGAATCTATCGCCTATCTACTGAACAGACAAGTTATTGGCACACTGTAATTAGACATGAATTCACGAACGTATTACTGAATCAAACAATCTTCGTTTTTAGTTCATTAAAGTTTTATTCATAGTTGTTGTATACTTCTTCGTAGAGGGAGCAAAATGCGATTTTGTTCCCCCTGTTCAAGTTTAATTAGCAATTGAGCACTTTTGTATGTAGTTTGCGAACTTGTATAATTTTAAGTTTCATTAGGATATAATATTATATTTTTCTTGTCATTAATAGGTTTGCATTTGACAAGCGTTACAATGTATCTTAAATATATATTTATTTGTAATTTAAACTATTTATTAGCGTATTTCATAATAAAATTATGATAATATGCTCAAGAAAGGTGGATTTGATTTACTTGGAATTACTCAATATGGTGCGTAGAGGTTTATTTAATATCCCATTCACAGAACAGGGGCCCTACCGCGTAAGTCTGGTGGAGATGGTAATCGTGTTTTCTCTTGCTCGCACTCGTGGACTTGTTAATTGCCGCGTGCAGGATGGCAGGCGAAGCCGATTCCCAGAACGGTTACGCGGTAGGGGTGCAGCTCAATGTTGTATAGATACTGTAGACAGTTTATTGATGTAAAATGTAGTTCAGTAATATAATATATTATGGTTAAATAGTTATGAACATTTTGTCTTTATAGTTGCGAGTTAAAAGCTTAGTTTTCGCTTATTTAGGTACCCCGAAAACGTGAATAGCTTTTAACACTGTTCTATAATGTATGAATATTGTAATAAAGAAGCGAATGTTTGCTTCGTGAGTTATAATCGTGTATCATAGTGTAACCTATAAAACCATTTGCATTTAATCCTTTAAGACTGTAATTTCATTAAGTAGAATTTATCGTACGACAAATAGATGTCTTATTTATGAGACCAACAGCCGCTAGGATGAAATAAACATGAACATATCTTTTCTCTCGTGAAAGCTTTTGACCAATGAAAGCGCGAGAAATTTTTATGACGTGATCCGCGTCATTGTTCATTGGTCAAACTCTTTCTCGAGAGAAGGGATATGCCGTTTTTTATACCTCATGCTAGGCCTGCAGAAGCCCAATTTTTGTAATTAATAAGTTCTAATTCAATTTTCTATCTAGTGTAGTTTACTCACAAATTAACGAGATTGAGAAAAGCTGCAATGGTGTTGAAACAAAATTAGAATATTATTATGTCAAGTTACCAGAATAACCCGTCTGATGGCTGTAATAATTGATAAAAATTCCAAAAATATGTCGTGTTTATTTTTAGTGCCTATGTTATATGATAAGTGCTCTGTGAAATCTTTTTTTACTATGATCATGATCTTTGAATTGTTTTTATATTTATGAGGTGGATAATCTAAGTATATTAAAAATTAATATATTTTTGTTACATTAGATATTTATGGATTTTTAATCATTATTATCTATAAGTTGATTCTTTTAAAGGTAGTTGACAATTTAGCACGCTACACTGTAGTCCTTTTTTTTAGGTTGAAATTAAAGCACAAATAGATTTCAACAAGTTTTATTTACTAAACTACAATAGCGTTGTACAAAAAAAATAGATCAACATATAGACTGTCACATTCATAAATTCAAATGAACATATGTTGCTGCAGATCTCAAATGGCACGCTCTGCACCCAGATTCTCTATTATTACAATCAATTATAATGCAAAAGGAAAAATTAGAACCACAGAATAATTCACAGTCAAAATTCACACTATCTTTCTGCCCATATGATACGAGGTAAGCTACTGTGGGTTATCTAGTCTATGTGAAACACTGAGACAAGACGCCGTTTAATTTTCCGTTTCCGCGCCTTATGGTAATAAGGTCCCTAATGGTTCTAAATTTTCGTTTGAATAAGAATCACGTCAAAAATACAAAATATAGTATTACTTATATGTAATACCAATTACAGGTAAAATACAGATTGTTCACAGCCTATCTTGTTTTAATTTTCCCATTTTGTAGAAACTTTACTACTGCTGTTTTGTATATTATTATCCTTAATTTATTAACTTAGTAATATTTTGTATATGAGATGCTTAATCATTAGTTTAAATTTGAACAATTTAGCTATTTAATCAAATATTATTTGTCCATGTAATAATAATTGCACACTTACGGATTTTCTGTCTTCTTCAATATGTTTTAATTTATTTTATATCTACAAGGTTGATTGTGATACAAATGTAAATCTACCTTCATATTCATAAAATTTCAAAAGTATCAGTTAAAAGAGAAGTAACTGAATTGCTGAGCTGGTTTTGATAGAAGCTGCCCATACAAGACAGACATATTATTATAAGTAATAACTTATTTAATTTATTAAATACTATCACATAACACTGGCTGAGGAATAACGAATCCTCATAAGGAAGGAATAACACTCAAAGATGATCTACAGAATTCATATGTTAAAAACCTTTGCAAATCCCAACTCATATCAAATAATTTTAGATCGAAAGTTGATAATTTATCAGATACAAAAAGTCGGTAGAGACGAAACGCAACTGACTTACTAATCAAGTAGTCTCTTTTCCATCACTACATACTATAAAACAAAGTCGCTTTCTCTGTCCCTATGTATGCTTAAATCTTTTAAACTACGCAACGGATTTTGATGCAGTTTTAATAGATAGAGTGATTGAAAAGGAAGCTTTATATGTATAATAACATGCAAAAAGTAAATAAGTAAAAATATAGTGTATGAATTTAGATATTCCAAAGATAGCAGGAAATCTTCATGGTTTAGAGAAAGAAGGATTGTTTTACTCTAAATTTACCGCGTGCGGGCCACGGGCAGTAATGAATAAATCAAAACTACTGGATCGTTTTTAATCATTTTTTCAATGAATGACATAGGCTATATATTTTATACCCGTGCGAAGCCGGAGCAAGCCGCTAGTATAATTGTATATTATAGTCCAGCTTGAAAATCATTTCATAAATATAGAAAGTCTTGAAGAAGGTTCGGTTCATACCCGCCACTCACAGATAATGTGTATTGGTAATGATTTAGGAAATAACAGAACTTGTATGTAACTGCGACGTTCAATGCAACTGTGGCAACACTGCAGTGTAACGTTTATGTTACTAAATAAGTTTAGCTTTGCTGTAGTATTATTATATATTCTGTTGTTTTTCCAACGTATACCGAATTACAAAATTATTTAAACGAGGCATTGATTTTTGAAGTTTTTGGAACAGCTTTCATAGCAACTTCGTCACGGTTGCATTAAATACTGGATGTTTGAAGTTTGAATTTAAAACGTAAAATATTTGTACTGCTCATATGTTAACATTAACCTCCTTACTGGTAATTGTATTTTAATGTTTACTAACGATAATAACAACCACTTTCTATATCTAACAAGTTGGATAATGAGGTAAAAATAACAAAAACCGTGTAAACTTACATAATCGCATTAGAATTCCGGGTTACGCATCCATTGATATGCTATATTGACAGCTATTGTTTAAAGATTATGAAATCGAGCGCTTCAGAATGTAGGTATTTTTAACAGGCATCAACAGGAGTTTGGCAATTTCGTCTTGTAACTGTGATTACGTATCAAGATGCTTTTTAATCTTAAATATTTCTTTTCATATGAGTCTTAAAAATAGATAGGTATGCCTGATGCAGCCTTTTTAATATACCTTTAATATCCAAAATTTTTACCGCTTTTCATAGCGGCAAGAAATTCGTATACTGTAGTTAAATATACAATCACGCTAATAAATATAGCTTGAATAGTGTAACAAGCTTAAAATAACTGCCCAAGTATACAAAAAAATTAAGAAAATAAGATTTAAAACTATTATAATTAATTATCCGAACGATATTTCTTAATCTATAATTATATGCTTGTCAAACTCACAAAACTAAAGAAATTTCAAAGATAAGACCATTCAATCATTTAGAAATTTCATTAATTCATTTAGACATTTCATTCATTCATTTAGACATGTTTACAATGTTACATTAAATCGTTAGTAAACAACGAAGAACATGTTAGGTAAAATACGTCTATACTTACACTAATTTATTTACAAAATTTACAAAAGATCGACAACAGGAAAATGCGTAATAGCCTCCATCCTAGTCAAAATACTTCCTTCCAAGAGATAACATCATCTTGACCTTGCAATTTGAACACAAACTGAATAGATCTAAGATCTAAAGCTTAACCTCTGCATTGACTGAGTGGTTGGCTTCCACTTCTTGCTTCTTTGGGTCTTCGGATGTGGTGTTCCACCATTGCTCATCGCCGGACGCCCACGCTACAAACACCAGATTTGTGACGATGAATACGGCCAGTGTTATCCAGAACACGAGACGCCATTGTACTAGTGTACTCTGGAAAAAAAGGAATTGCTAGAAATATAATCATATTTTGTTAATGAAATATTAAAAACTTAAAAAATTAAAAACGGGCCTTTCGCCTGATGTTAAGCGAAACGGCCGCCTAATCACAAAGTTGGTATCATGGAAATCCAATGAGATTTAAAACTTCCTCAATTTTGCTCGCTTGGTATTAATATCTATACTATAAAGATATTCAAATATCATGTAATATCCTGAGGTAATATAGGTACCTATACATACTTGATTTACTTTGTTAATCTAAAATTTATATATTGATTACAAATTAGGTTATTAGGTAGGCATATTCTTTTAGAAATACATCAATAAAGACTATAATAGAAAACTATATAGGTGTATGTATATAAACAATACTATCATACTAATAATAGGTCTTTACCTATGAAATTGCCGTATTACAGTACAGACTTTATCAAAGAAAAAAAGTTTTGATTGGCTATGAATTCTAAATTCAAATTAATTTTGTTTTAAAAATATGACATTCTATTTACAATATATGTCTTTTGTTTATTGATTAGCGTTGTATTTTCATTACATTTCAACATTTTTCCTCATAATGGATACTTTGAAATTTCGTGTAATTATGGAATATGAGTTCCGTCGTGGCACCAACGCGGCACAAACGACACGTAACATCAACGACGTTTACGGAGAGAACTGTACAAACGAACGTACAACCCGTTATTGGTTTGCTCGGTTCCGTTCTGGGAATTTTGACTTGAAAAATGAACCTCGTGGTCGTCCGGAAACTTCGGTCAACAATGATGAATTAAAGGCGATTGTGGAAGCTGATGAATCTCAATCTACAGCTGAGCTGGCAGCAGCTTTTGATGTTAGCATCAAAACAATATTGGTCCATTTGCGACAGATTGGCAAGATAAAAAAGCTTGATAGATGGGTGCCCCACGAACTTAACGATCGCCAGCGCAACGTACGCGTCGAGACTTGCCTTGCGCTGCTTAACAGGCACAGAAATGAAGGAATTTTGAACCGAATTGTTACGTGCGACGAAAAATGGATTCTTTTTGACAATCGAAAGCGCTCAGCAAGTTGGTTAGATCCTGGTTCGGTACCAAAGCAATGTGCAAAACGAAAAATGACCCCTAGAAAGGTAATGGTCACAGTTTGGTGGTCTAGTACTGGTGTGATTCATCATAGCTTTTTACAAAACGGCGAGAGCATTACTGCAGATGTGTACATTGAAGAACTGACCACAATGATGGCGAAACTAGGACGTCTGCAACCAGCTTTGGTCAATCGGTCGTCTCCACTGCTACTTCACGACAACGCGCGACCCCATACTGCACAACAGACCGTCTCTAAGCTGCATGAGTTGGGTTTGGAAGCTCTCCCTCATCCGCCATACTCACCAGATCTTGCGCCTACCGACTATTACTTTTTCCAAAATTTGGACAACTTTTTAGCGGGAAAAAAATTCAATTCCCGAGAGGCAGTACAAAACGCCTTTGAAGAGTTTGTTGTCTCCCATCCTGCTTATTTTTTCAAGAAGGGCATCCATAAACTGCCACAGCGTTGGCAAAGATGCATTGATTGCAGGGGTGATTACTTTGAATAAAAGAAATAAATAAGTTCGAAAAAAAAATACTTCAACTTTTTTCAAACAAAACGGCAATTTCATAGGTAAAGACCTAAAAAGGCGAAAGTTTGTATGTGTGTATGTTTGTTACTCCTTCACGCTCAAATGGCTGAATTAATCCATTCATGGATGAAATTCGGTACCAAGATAGCTTATACACTGGATCAGGCTACATTTTATCCCGGAAAAGTGAAACGTTCCCGTGGGATAATCAAATAATTAAAACACTTTTAATCCGCGGGTGAAACTGCGGGGCGCAGCTAGTAAAAGATAAAAGAAAAAGTCGGTATGACACAATGAAGAAAGCTTCTTTGTGTTATCCGACTTTTTCTCTCATCTTTATCATCGCTTGAGCTTATTACCATGTTGCATTGTCCATTTAACTTGACCTACGTGTTAACTTGTTTTGTTGCTAATAATTAAGTAACTTTAATGTAGTCCAAGGTTAAAACGGCTGCTTTTTGGAGAGTTTTGACGCCCAGATTTATGCTAGAACCCAATTGTTTTAATACCTAGAATTATGTCAGTCTTGGACGTTTGGACGGGCAAGGTTGAATTTAATATACAGTGATCTACTTCCCGCCCGATGTAGGTCGGTAGAGCAACCGTATTAGATCGTCAAAAAAAAAAGTATCCTATGAATTATTTCTATTTCCAATTTTGACGCAAATTTTCTCCGTGTTTACAGGTGGGTTAGTTAAGTAAAGGCAAAGAAAGTAGGTTGGTAGATAAGCCTACTTTCTTAGCCTCCAACTATTTTAAGGACTTTTTAGATTGGGGCTTTATCTCTAAAATAAAAAAATATTTCGAATTAACGATTTCCTTTTTGATTAAACAAAAGTTTGTGTGGTTCTTTTCATTACTAACCAGATATTCTCAAATACAGAAACGTATGAAAACAAAAAGAAAAAGTTACAGGTATGCCTTGTTAAATATTGAATTCGCGTCATTTGTCAAACGTGACCGAGTAACCTATTCTGCATCTATTGAAATTGCAAGGTGCAGCTTCACTTGTTCCGGTCTTGCATTACACGCATATATGCATGATTATGATTTACTTTACAGAAGATACGGTCTGCAATCTAGACCATCATATTGGAATGGGTCCAAAATGACGGAAAAATAAGATCATCCTTAGTGGTGGATATTAATTCCATGAACAATTCAATCCCGACCACTCGACACTTACCACTACACGCCTGGCCATCTCAACCCAAGGCGACATAAATGTAATGTAACAGTAAAACTACCCATCGGATACTTACATCAGGTGTCAGGAGCCCAACCAAGAATGGCGCAATGATTCCAGTGATGGCCCCGATACCGTTGACGATGGCCATGATGGTTCCAGCGTAGTTACTGCTAAGATCCAGTGCATTGACCTTCATCCCGGGGTAGAAAGCTCCCATGAGACCCATGGATGCAGTGAATAAGATGACTACAGTTTGAGAGTCGCAGCCGGAGTATGAAGCCAGGATCATGCATATGCCAGGTCCGACTGAGGCTGTAAATAAAAATTGTTATAATCTCAAAACAAAGGATCACAAGGAGAAACCTTTCGACAATTAAAAACTGGAAGGCTGTCGAGACGCTGCGTAAGGTGACACGATAAATAAATTTTTGCAGAGCCACTGAATTGTCTTTACAAACTGGTTTTGTTTAAAATAATGGCTGAATCATGAATTAAACATTATGTGCTCTACGTTTTTAGAATTCTTTGTGCCCTAATATGTTCGCCTATCGTAAAACAAAATGCTTAGAAAATTGTAAAAAAAATACCAGTATGAGCATACATATGAGACATTTCTAAAATGCAACCAATTCGAATTAAAACAATTCAATATATAATAATATGGTTTTCCAACCGATCAAATTTTTGATGTAGGTAATTGATACCTACGTAATTCAGTGCCTTTAATTCGGTGCCTTTAGACACCTTGAGTATATTATCATGAAAAAGAACGGCAAGTTTTGTAGAAAAAAATACTTGCCAACAGTAGTGAAGGTCTTCCTGGCATTAGTGACAGTCATCCAGTTCCTCTTTACAATCTTGTCACACATCCATCCGAAGACGATCGAGCTGATCCACATCACAACATAAGGGAGCGCGGCCAATGTCCCCGTCCTATGGATATCGAACTTGAGGACACCGGTCATATACTTCGGAAGATCAGTAACCATAGTGAAGTATCCGTAGTCGTGACCAATCTGTGGAATATACAGGGTATGTAAATATTTTTCTACACTTGTAGGTAAATTTTGTAATGTTGACGATACTTATATATCTGCTTCGGGTTAAAAACGATTAGATGTCCTCCAAAACACGCGTATTTTGCCGCATGATAATTCCGTACGTAAATAGGTCTCCTAGAATTTAACGACTAGTTTTTTTTTTCGGAACTGTTCTTTTGAAGCTTGTGCATATTATATTTGGTAAATAATGACCTATGTCCACAGTAGGGCTCTCGTGAGAAAAGATACAAAGTAATTATGATACAGAAGATAATTGAGCGTGTGTCCATATCTCAATAAGAATGGTGTAAACGCCAGTCATAAATTACCGCTTACTTGTGAAAATTTACAAGTCATGATTTATCCATTAAGAATTCTATGAATGGAAAATCTATATGTAACTAGCTAATACATTGTACTGTCCATGATGAGAAGCCTAGATAATTTATATGGATAATATACATAGCTTGACCTTTTTGATCAGGACTAATGTCATGAGTTGGTCCAAGGTCTTACTAAACATGTATATCGGCAGAGTTGATATCCGAGGTATAAATAAGTAAATATATCTAAAAAAAATAACTAAAATTGATGTGATCTTTAAGCAATATTTCGTAATGTAGGTATGTCGTACTCGCATGACATTAACAGAAATGCATTTTATATGCCAATTATTGCCAACTATTATAAAAAGGTAGAGGATAAATGTATACCTAAAAGGCAACGATAATCATTTTATTGTAAACTAGCTGCGCCTCGTGATTTAAACCGCTTGGTGAAAATGTTCCTACTTTCTTAATTTTTTAATTCATAAGAACCTTCTCCTGACAATAATAAACACATCGAAAAAGAATTAGCGAAAATGTTCCATCCATTCACACGTGATGCGATGACCAAGGGAAATAGAGACTCATTTTTATATTTATAGATTCAAGTTCTGTTCTGTAGTTTTCGTTCGATTTTTAAAATACTTATGAACGAAATGAACAAGAGAAGTTTAATGACTAAAGGATTGGGCCCAATCAATACATTTATGTGTACACTTGTTAGAGCAATATTAGGTATGTTACTGTCAATCACCTGTGCACAGACGAGGGCCCAAAGCGGTACTGACATAAAGATAGCCTTCCAAGGAATGGCGGAAGGCTGACTGGTGTGATGTCTTCCTAAAGCTTCTTCTAGGTATTTCTTCTCCTTGTCTGATATGTACGGGTGAGACTCAGGATCATTGTAACATAGTAGAGCCTGAAAATAATAAAGGGTGATAAGTGATGAAACAGCTCTCAACAAATTGGTGTTAAAGGTAAAATTCAAAGTTCACCAGAAGTATCCATGTTTACTTCTTTTCCTTACTTTATAGACCGATAAGTTTAAGGCACCTTTACATATGAGGTCAAGCAACTCCACACAATTACACACTCATCTGGCATGGCGTTTATGTAAATTATGGGTCGAGATATAAATAAGCATTAGTAAATATTAATCAAAACTTAAAATTTTGTATCTTGCTGACGTGAAATATTATATCACGATTGAAACCAAGATAGAGCATTATAGGCATTCATTAAAAAGTAACATACTTAAAAAGCATCATCAGCAGATATAGCTAAGTTCAAATTCCTACCGCTGTATCTCGGCATCCTCTTAGAGAGAAAGTATGAGCCAGATTTTTATCTAGGCTGTGGTTCTTAAGCATTTATCAGCACGTTTCTTTAGTAAATTTTTCGATACCATTGATGAGGAAGGCCAATCAGTAAATGGCTGAGATCTGAACTCAATACTGTAAGTCAAATCTAATTACACTTACCCATAGAATAAACCACAGAATGCCAATAGCTCCGAACAGGTAGAAAACAGACTCCCAGTCACCAGTTTCTTTCATCACCAGCCCTGACAGGTATGTACCAGCAATGTTTCCTATCTGTGCACCTCCAAAAACAAGGGATCCCATTCGACCTCGTTCTGATACCGGCGCCCAACGCGCCAGCATTGCGTTCAAAGCTGGAAACGTAGTACCCTAAAAATAAAACAGTACTTTATTTAGTAATGAAAGAAAGTGGGTACCAAAGGTAAGTGGAGTCAATGACTGTTAAACGAATCGCCTTTATCGAAGAAATTCTAGAGCAGTGAGTTATTATAAGTATGCAAACACTTCACAATAAGTACACATGCGTTTGTGTTTGCCTTTGTTTTGGTCAGGTACCTACACTTGAAAGATTTTGAATTGAGTTTACAGTTTTTTCCAAAGAACTGCCTACGTTAATGTCAAATGTTAATTTCTCGTATACGTACCTCACCAAGTCCTTCAAGAACTCTCAATATGATCAGTCCAGTTGCACCTCCGACATTGACCGTCCAAGGAGTAAACAAAGTGAATACAGCTGTGCTTAACACTCCAAAACCGAGCGAGTATTTTCCTCCAAACCGCTCAGCCAACATCCCGCCAGGCAAATGTGTTACAATGTACCCATAGTAGAACGCACTTAAAATAATTCCCTGGGTTTCTTCATCCCAATCGAAGCCGCTCACTTCCTGAAAGTGTGTGAATAAGATTTGAATTTAGATCGTCCTACTCTGGTTCTATAATAACTATTTGGCATGCAGTAAGTATCAGGCAGGCAGTACCTAAGTAATAAATTTACACAGTCCATTCAGAAATAGATATATCTGTCATTCCACCGCTTTTTATGGTTTCACGCTATTTTTCATCAGGGTTATAAACTAACACGGACAGAGCCTTCTTTATGTCACTGAGTCGGGCTAAGATCAAAGTAGCTGTCTTCAGCTCTCCTTCTCCAGCCCGCAAACACATTTCGTGTTAGGGTGAATTATTCTCATGCATTATTCTTAACAAATAATTCGTGGAGGGGGAATAAATACCTCGGCATCCGTGACGAGGTTCTCTACATCTCCTGACGGGCACGATCCGTCATCTAAGCCTGGTGTAGTCGCGCGTCTTCTCACCATCTGCGTGATCGCTATGTTCAGGCAAACTCGCATCGTGTAGGCGTTGGCTACGGCCAGGAACCCCATGATTGCCATCACCCATCTTTGCGGTATTACGAATACTGGAACAATCCAGAACTCACCTTAATATGTACACGATATAGGCTATATCACACATTTGGATATTTTTCATTCAAAAATGCAAGAGTTAATTGATTCCTTTTAAGGAAACATATTCCGTTTATCTAAGATTCACTTTACAGTAACGATGATTAAACGTAGTTTATTCTTGTTGTTGCTAAGCTGTTTATTTATTGTATTGCAAAGCGAGTATAATTGGCCTTGACTTTGTCGTTGAATACCTAGATAATGTGCGTGGAAAATCTAAGTTTTCTGTCTTGCAGTTGTGAAAGAATACGATCATAATACTAATAGATATCAGGAATCTAGTTTGATGGAATTTGCTCATGCATAGTTAACATTTTTATTTAATTGTTTTGAAAATAATTACCTACTAGAATTCTTTTATACTCTGTATAATACACAGTTACATTACACATCGATTTAGTAAGTTTCATTCATTTAACCAGTTTAGGATAGAAATATTCCCAAATAACTAGATTTTCAATGTCACCTTTCAAATGAATTCTACCAGTGGAATCAACCGTGGCGCCAGGTATTCAGGCGTCATCGACCGTGGTATTAGTTTGATGAAATTACTTTGCATAGCTAACTTGTTATTGCGATTATCAAATTGGTCAGCATCAGCTATATATATAGTTATACCTGATTAGTGAAAAAACATCCTACATTTCTGTAAGTGCTGCCAACTTTGGTCCCAAAGAAAACAATTGTCAATTTTTTTTCAATGGTGTAAGTAAGACCTGTATGTAGGTTAAAAACTAGGAATTTTATTTTCTACTCGATAGGATAAGATTCAGTGGTAGCCTGTGCGACTTTAAAAGCGACGCACCCTGGGTGAATCCCGCTCAGTACTGCAATGTTCGTATAGGTATGTAGTACCGCTTTGCCTGTTATCCTGCCGCCGAAACACAGTAGTACGAGCACTACTGTGTTTCGGTTTGAAGGGCACTGCAGCTAGTTATTATATTACTGGACAATGAGACTTTATAACCTAATCTCACAGTCTAGTAATCTTATTACTGGACTGTGCTGATTTCTCAGGATGACGTGCGCAGTGCAGTCTCATGCGAAACTACTACTTATATACTGGTGTCGATTCTGTGTCGCATACTCTAAAGCTAAACGAAATTATACATACATATTTCTAATAACATATTTCCTTAAATACATATTTCCTTCTTTTTTATTTCCCCTTTATCAGAAGAGTACCGCCATACTTTAAGTTTACTTTAGTTTTAGAGAATGCGACTCAGAATCGACACCACTATCTACTTATATACTTTAGAGTTCCGAGTGACACTGAAACTGATATGGGTTGTCGTATCACTTAACATCAGCCGAACGACAAGCTCGTCATAATATCATTCCTTAATATAAAAAATAAATTATAAGCAACAAATTTCCTGTGATTTTTACGCAATTTATAACAATCGTGATTAATTAAAAATAATGAAACAACTAATATAATTCACAACAATAGTTCCAATATCAGGCTAGCTATTACAAAACAGTAGTCTAATTCAATATGCTCAGTATTGTTGGCATATTGCAGTTTCACAATTACAGTTTCACAACAATAAAAATCATAATGGGCAGGAGACCTAGCTCCTAGACTTCCTAGAATTGTTAATAGCAGCAATATACTTTTCAGCTTGAAACAGATGTCAAATATAATTACGGGCATTCTAAGCTGAACAATGGGAAGGGCATGAAATCAGCATACCTACTCGAATATGGTGGTTAATAATTTATTTTTAAAGTTCTTTTGTTACTTTTGTGGATGTGCGACAATGCGTGACTGGAATCTGGGAGCGTAGACGTTGAATAGGAATCATCTAAAGCCTCAATGGCTATTGAAGCACGCGATGTTTGTTACCAACAAACCGATGAAACTGAATAATTTCGTATATGTAGGTATTATCGATAATAAGCACTTTAACTATAGCACACTTGTAAACCAAATTCATAAGTTGAGGATTAAGTATACGTTTACAGTTTCGCTTGGCTTGGCTTGGCTTGCGTGGCGTAATCAAGAGATTCAAATATTTTCTCCACATTAAAATTAATCTGTAAGATGGACTATGTTTGGGAGATGAGAAACGAAAATCTCAATCAATGAGTATGTAGATGCAGGAAACATAGTCCGATTGATCTGATAGGGTTGGACCACTAGACCATAGCCAATCATGTAATCAACCAGTAAGATCTCCATTCATTTTCTAAATTAACTAGTGATTACTTTATTTTTATCGGGCTAAAGCTGTGGTCTATTCTATTTTTTTTTTTTGGGCTACCACTCATGTCTAGTCTAAAAAAAATATCAATCATGTTTTCCAGTTAGTAACTATGGCTTAAAAATGTTTGTGGTGTAATGTCTGTTGCCGCACAATTTATAATTGTCCACCGATGACAAATTCTTACCATATATTTATATGTGGAAGTTACCTACTTAAGGCAGGAGAGAAGCATAAACAAGTGACGTATCCTGAATTCTTTAACGCGATTTCATTATATCTTCTTTCAATAGATACCCGCAATGAATGGGTAAGTGTATGCTATTATCTGCTTGTGTTAACTAGGCGAGTCCGTGTTTCTATTGACACACTAATTGTGATTGCCGCTAAGTGATGCGTTTGTTTACGCCCAGTGGCGAGAACACGTAACTACTGCAGGTGTGACATGCGCTTTCCAACTGATTACTAATTAGAGAAGACAGTGTCCTACAACATCACTTGCATTGCAACTTCAAAACATCCATAATATAATATCAGATGAAGTTTGACATACCTAATATGTAAAGTAAGGGAAGGAGGAGTAAAGTTTTAAAACCGAAATGAGAAGATTTGTTCTCAATATTAGTTATGTTACGAGCCTCTGTGGTGTGGTACAGCAAATCGGCTCAAAGCCAGGATGTGGTGGGTTCGATTCCCACGATAGGACAAGTATTTGTGCGCATAAAAGAGCGCAAATGAGTACTAGTTCTGTGTCTGGGTATTGTGAGACCATGGTTCTCGTAGTTCCTAGATACAGGGCATCTTAGTTAGGGTATATGATCGTTGGGCGTTATTTATTTATTTATTTATATGCAGCTCATATAAAATACTTTGTCATCAATAGTTATATATAACATACATACTGCATTAATCATATTAGTTTGCAACTAAAATACCGCATCAAACCGGCAAATGGTAACGTTTTTATTGTGTCCGGTCCTTCACCGCTGTTAGAATACAGAAAGCCTTGCCCGTTACAATTCCCGTTGACGACCGACAGACTTCCAAACTTATCGCGTGAAGTTTTATCATATTTTTGTTTCAATTTGGTCTGTCTACATTTTTACAAACCAATGGCAATTTTAAAGAAATATACCGCAAATGTACATAAGAACAAATGGAGAAGTTGGAATCTAAAACCATCGGTATTTATTTAAGTAAATCAGTTTATCCAACAACTCATAAACAAAGTAAGTTAGCGAAGCTTCATAATCGTCCGGCAAAGCAGGCATGCCCACGTTCCCGACGGTTGCCAAACTTGGCATTGGAATTGAGAAACTCGTTAGAACCGCCAGTTTTTGCGCAGACCAGATTTCTACTAAACTTGTTGCATTCTGTCGTCGCGCACGATCCTCCCAGATCCAGTTCAGCTCGGCAGACAGGCTGGCGGTGGCTTAGGCAAAGGAACTTTGTCGGACGTATTGTACATTTACATTATAACTTTTATGTCTAACCATGTGAATCTTATGTCGGAGATGGGCCTGCAACTCTGCTGAGCGTATTGAGCTTTTAATATAAATGGGACTGTAAACTTTTACAAAATTCAAGTGAAACATTTTGAGTTGGTCTAAATATACAGGTTGTTCGGCAGAGGCTCTGTATATAACTCAAAGGTGACTGTCTGACTGACATAGTGATCTATCAACGCACAGCCCCAACCACTGGACGGATCGGGCTGAAATTTGGCATGCAGGTTATGCATCCGCATGACGTAGGCATCCGCTAAGAAAGCCTTTTTCGAAATTCCACCCTTAAGAGGGTGAAATGGGTGGTTGAATTATTTTCCCATAGGCCACGCCGCGGGCGAAGCTGCGGGCAGAAGCTCGTCCAGTCATATAACAATTAGAGAAAATAAGGAAGTGTATCACACCTTAAACTGTCTCCATGTAACATTTCACTTCCAACTGCTGCAGTAAATTGCATCTGATTCGAACACGATGCTCAAGTGTCAAACTAATTGGCAGTTGTTAGGAGAGTCGTCTAACCAGCTCTCCAGGCCCTTTCACCATAGGTAATACCGTTGAGTAAAACCGGCAAATCGATTAAGACGTCACTTATTACTTATAGCCTTGTGATAGGCATTATTTACTCTTGGAAAAACTGAAGAAAGAAGTTCCTTTGTGCTGGAATAAACACAAATCAAATCTGTCTGAATCTAAACTGAACCCAATCAACTGTTTCTACAGTTGATTGGGTTCAGTTCTGTTTTTCATTTATTTTTCAGTTTTGGGATGTTTTCACAACAGTTTTTGGCAAGTAGTTAATTATTAGACTTTTTAATTACAATAGATGATCGTACAGATTCGCAAAACTCGCAAACCAATTTAATGGTATGTAAACCACTTCATACACGATTGACTCTGATATTTCTCTAGATCTGTATTGTAATAAATTCACAAGTTCCATAGTAATTTTGTAGGAAAAATTTGTTGTCAGACAAATAACTATACAATACTGCATGTCGTAGTATGATTTTAGAAGCACCTTTATTATTAATGCTGTCAATAACTTTTTAAAGGTTGTTGCCAGCAATTCTGGCTTTAATCAATGCGATATTATCCTCGTCGCACCAGATGTATAAGCATAGGTACCTAAGGCAACTTTATTCATATTTTCACACTGTTCACTCACGTGTTACGCCACCATGCGAGAACACGTGCTCGTCTAGTGGACAATTAATGTCCTGATATAGTCAATTATGCTATATACCAATATATACCGTTGAATTTATACGTTTATGATATTGTAATGCAGAAGTTTTTATTTATGTTACTTAGTAATGGGACGAGCGATACCAGGTGAACGATAGTAGTCGTTCACCTGGTGTTAAGTGCCACGGCCGCCCATAACAGAACAGTGTCATTCGGAACCCCAAAACAGAGTTTCGCGTGACACTGCACTGCGCACATCATCCTGAGACATCAGCACAGTCTGGTAATAAGATTACTAGACTGTGAGATCAGGTCATAAAGTCTCAATTGCCCAGTAATTTCACTAGCTACAGTGCCCTTCAAACCGGAACACAGTAGTGCTTGCACACTACTGCTTGGCGTCAGAATAACTGGCAAAGTAGTGGTACTTACCTAGACGTACTTTGCAACAAAGTACTACCACCTAGTAAAAGAACACCTAGAAGACAGACACTTAGAAGACGTACTCTTATGCCATTTTTGGTATACATTCAATAGGAAGGCCTAACGCTGCTAAAGACAGCAAAAGCTTACGAAAGTTCTTTTGAAAAATATTGTAAGATTTCGTAAATGTTTATTTTTAATTCTAAATCATTTAATTTTTTTTTAATACATTATAATAATATCTGAAGAAAATGAAGACAGTTCAATTAACACTATTAAATTGGAACAAAATACCATTAATATGTTGGTAAGTATGTATATTAACGCACTTATGAGTTGATAAAACTTAATTCAATAAATTATAAAGTCAATTTAATTCTCTAATAGACTTAGATTGAAGGTTGCCAGAGAATGGCTTGCGGAATTGAAAAAAAAATCTTGTTTTGCTTTTTACAGTGATCTGTTTAATGTATTTATTGCATCTTCCTATATCACCTTAACTTATGGTATATTACTATTATATTCACCAGATCCTAACTTAATTCTACTTACCGGACCAATTCAGCAGACCCTCAATTTTCCAGATTCTTAGCTTACCAGTTCCAAAACTTGCCAATACCTATCACAAGTGAGAAACAAAATTTCAAATAATTCGTCATGAGCATGTCGAACTGTGCGTAGTAGGTACTTAGGGTACTTTAGATGCAGATTTGATTACAAAAGAAAAACGTACCTATTATATTACTCAAAGATCTTGAATATTGACCTTGAAGTAAAGGTTAATAACCTTTGAAGTAGGACGTTTTAAGGGTGTAAGTTTTCTCCGCTTATCTCAAAATGTTATTATCAAATAATAATAATACAACGCCCAACATACATAGATCCTGGACCCTAACTAGGATTCCCTGTGTCTAGGGACCCAGAAACTACGAGGACCATGGTCCCACAACAACCAGACTCAGAACAAGTATTAGGAGTCAATTTCAAAATCTATGGAATACTTATATATAAGGTATGGACTATGCCTAAACGATAGATAATATAAAACTATAGGTAGGTTAAACACATCATCCGCTGGAAGACAGTTGTAGTGTAGTCCTGGAAGAGGGGTAGGTAGATACCATTACCTAAGCCCTCGACTCGCAAACGTTCATTACGATTACGTATTACATATACCCAGCACTGACTTTAGTAACGTGTAGTATATATTATGTATTCTGTGGTATTTTTGTAAAGTTTGTACCTATAAATACTTTAGTTTTGTCAATATCTAATTGACAAAACTAAAGCTAATCTCATGGACGAACTTTATAACTTGACTTATTTTTGAATAGGTTACAACTTAAAATAGGAACAAAATTTGAATTAAACCAAAATTAATCACAAAACCAGCTCTAATTTACCAAGGTAAGGAAAAGATTTGATAAATGATTTAGGTAACTTAGATTTCCTGAGTACGAAGGCCGTGCATAATTTTTGTATTAGATAGTATTTGTTAGATTCCCGCGATTGTTACTCAGTATTGGTAGTCTGTGGAATTAGTCGCTATAATCATGTCAAACAAAAATATTTCTTGACTGGTAAAGGCTCAATTTTTCTTTTTCGAAATAAACCTAAATTACCTAAGGAAATATATTAGGTATTGTTGAAGCAAATCGACTTTACTTTTATGGGAGGTCGTGAATCGAGAGCTCGTCAGAAATAAAAGAATCGCACAATGTATACGAAATATGCCTCAAAGTTATTGCTGTAGGTGGCTATATATATAGGTATAGATTAGTACTTAGTATTAAGTAAATAAGAAATTAGTGCTCAACTGCATCCAATAATTTCATAAAAGTTTGCTAAGAGCTTTAGCATTGCTGAAAAAGAGCCACGGAAAGAAAGCATCTTAATGAACATTTCAATCAGGACAATAAAACGGACATAATTGTTTTAAAGTACAAATAACGTACTATAATAAAATAGTTATATGTGGGTAACCTACCCTTTCATAACTTATCATTATTTATGATGGTTTTGCTCATAGTAAATAATAAAAGATATTATTAGACTAAACAGAAAACATGCAGACATCACAGGGATACTCTGTCATAATATTTGCCTACAGAATTCTATTTTTGTAGAGTTTAAATAACTTTTTGGTGGTAAGTATTCAATACCCGAGAGGCAGTACAAAATGCCTGTGATGAATTTGTTTCCCCCGTCCTGCTGATTTCTTCAAGAAAGGCATCAATAAATTGCCATTGCGTTGGTGACGATGCATCGATTGCTTTGTTTAATAGAAATAAAAAAAAATTGAGAAATAAATACCATGGTAAAATATTTCACTAAAAATTTCTTAAGACTATATATAAAGACCAATACTTCCCAAAAATATTGAGACTAGTAGGACTTAAAAAATAATAAAAACATCATTGCAATCATCATAATAATCAGGCTACTTTACAGAGATAGTACGTATTTTTACCGGGGCCGATGGCATTTTTAGGGCATAAATAAACCGCCACTGCCTTGGTAAAGATACATAGATTGCATGGGTTACTTTGATAAATAGAAATAAAAAAATTACGGTAACTTATTTCATAACAAATGGCAAAACTATTGGTTATTTATTGAACAAAACCTGAAAAAAAAAATTTTTGTTTGTTAAATAAATTAAATATGCAAGAAAAGATTAGAAAATTATAATTCTCTAATAGTTGAAATAAATGGAAGTATAAGGTCAAAGGCATTTACAAATACAGTGGGTAGAACGACTGTTATGTAGCGTTGATAATGATTTTCTTTATTTATAAGACATCCATACATTTTCATGGTTCCACCATGAAACTTGATACCATGGAATGGAGCCTTTGATATGTAGGTGGCATGATAGTAAGTAGTCAAGTAAAAGTCGTGTAAAGTTGTTTTTATATCATGAATTATCTTTGAGACGTTGAACATTTGTATATGGAAGAACTTATTTTCCCTGTCCCACTCGCTAGCTTGTTATACATTCTCTACCATATTTTCTAGACCATCTTTTGAAATCCCGCTGCCGCACACGTCATGCTTAACTTAGAGGCTTTTCATTGAAATAACCACAGAAATAAATTAAAATATTAAAAACTGCTTTCATTTGTACACTTTTAATCACTTTTAGTCTTTACCGAAGATTGAATCCGCAATCTATACTAGTCACGGTAGAGTATATAGGTAGAGACTACCTATATAGGTAGAGTCCGTACTCTACACTCTACTTAAATATTATCACTAAGAACAATACGCCACAAAAGCTGTTAAGTATCTGTGAAATGGCTTCCATTGTCTGTTAAGTACAGCTATAATGATAATATACCAACGTAAATGTTAGAATATTTAAAAAGTCCTATTTGGCGCATTTCGTCATACTCTAATTTTGGCCAGACATAATTAAGTATATAGATACCTACTTATACTCTTATTTTTCATTTTATTGAGGTATTGTAAAACCTTTTCCATTTTGTCAGATATATTATTCCGGTTCAACGACTTATATTGTTACCGTCAGTAGAAACTACACGTGTAGGTACGTAATAGATATTAACGCCCAGATTCAGATTCCAAATAAACCATAAATAATTACGTTAGGTAGAATTCTGGGTAAACGTATGTTTTTTTTTCAATAACAATTGTTTTCTTAAGATTGCAAAATGTACTCACGCTTAGACAAAATTAACTGCCAACCGGTCAACATATTGATTAGATGATACTCGATAAGAGCACCATAAATTTAAAACCACAAAGTTCAAACTTTTCACAATATTTAGTAAATATCACACCGATAAGCTCAACCACTTGGAACTATTTAAAACGCTATCTACACAATTTCATCATTATTTAAATCTATTTTAGATTAACATTTCATCTCTAATCTAAACAAAAGTCTAATAAAGATCTCAAATTCGCGTCGTTGGCAGCTGTTCGACGACGCGCGCGTTTTCTGTTATGCGCTGTTTGACATACAGCCTGCAATAGGCGCCCGCGCTCGTTTCCCGGCTCTATATACCGACTACCGTGACTATAGCGTCCCATACAGACTCGTTATAAAAAGTAATTTCCTGATATTGGCGTCATATTGATCGTTCTGAGATTGAAACTGGTCATCATTATTATAATCGGTCAAGTTCAACGCATACCGACTGATTTAATGTGGTTACAAAATAATTCGTAATGCATGCATGAGTGAATGGAGTTAGCGTGTGCCGTTTTGGCGGATTATAATGTTAATTATTTCTTGCCTAATGTTTTTCATTGACTTCTATGAGACGTATGATTATCAATGTTTTGCACGGTCTACTACAGTATGACTACGTGGCGAGGCGTGGCTATTATAATAAAATGTATTTCTTAGTATTCTATGATATTAAGAAGGCATGGGTGGAGCCGACCGACATTTTTTTAAACCAATTGTGTCCCACAGTTAGGCAAAGGTCTCCCGCATTTCCTTTCAAATATCTCTGTCATGAGCCAAATTTGTCTATTCATGCTGATATGCACACAAGCCATCACGCCATCTTTTGCGGGGGCGCCCATGATGTCGCTGCCCATCTCCCGCTAGGCTCCCATTGAGTGACAATATGAGCCAATCTTGCCGGATACATGCGACCACAATATTAGCAGCTATAGGCTGAAGAACCAGCAATGTCCTTCGCCACTTTAGGAAATATAACGCGGTTAAAAATATTGTTTTTACATTGATATTCGTCTGCCGCCATAGTATACCTAGTAATATCTACCTATAATCATTCTTACATATTTTCTTTAGATAGAAAAGGAGATTCTATTGAGTATAATGTCAATCATTTTACATCAAAGTCCACCCATCCAGCAATTGCCGCTTTATTTAAAGTCAAAGTCAAAGGATTGATTGTGAATAGGCTATTTTTAACACTTTTACAAAAAATACTGCCGAAATTTTTGGTTTTACCATTATTGCATGGAAGAATCTTCTGTATATGTCACCGGAGCTTTGGAGGTCTGGTGGTTGAGGTGGTAAAAATTAATAAGACCTTACACGTAGACCTATATATAATGTGTGCCTCTACAAGACTCCTGATTATAGAAAAATAATAAAAATCTGAGAAAAATAAAAATTCGTTATCGAATACTGATGATAGTCAAATAAGCTCACGAGCAGACCCACGTGTATTTGTTGAATAAATTTAACATAAATTACGTACGATTATAGGTAGTCAGCAGAGGTGCAAAATGAAGTACAATTAGTACTTTTATTAAATAATTTTTTTTTATATAAAGTTATTTTGTGATAGGTAGGTAATAGGTATTTGGCTTATTTGCTATATGAAATACTGGCTTGATACGTTTTCGAGCTACCAGCGAGCGGTACAAGGTCACATCATAGTTCTGTGATATATAGATCTCAAAACTACTTCTTTTTTAACACTTTTTAAACTTTCGCAACTTGAACTTATATTGTCAGTCAGTTCCCTCGTAACCACGGCCAATGTAACTTGCTTGAAACGTCGAGGTTAGTGAAAATAATGTTTTTTTTACCCGTTTTATCTTTACAATATACTTTTTTTTCTATATAGAGTGTACTTTTAGGGTAGTCCCATACAAATATGGTGAAGATTTTACTGAAAATTACGAGAATAAACCGGTAACTCTTCAATGGACAATAACAAACGAATTGTGAGGTATTATTGGGAAACGTTAGAGAATAGCTATTTATGGACCTGTCAGTGGTCAACAGACCTGATTTTTGAAGATACCACACAGTATTTTTTAACTCAAGCTCATGTATTGAAGTTAGGCTGTTGCGTTGGTCTACGAATAGGCCATAGTCGACGAGGACTTGTCAGTCAAACAAGCCACGGCCTTTGAAGACACCCTATCGAACCTTCTCAACACTAAATAGCTCATGTGTTGGTGTAACAGTGCTTTCTTGGAAACCAAAGCTGCTAAGATTAGGTACTCGTTGGCTGAAGTATGAAATGAAGGCGATTAAAATCGCGTAGACCCCGTTTTTGAAAAGGAAATCGTTTGTGTTATTTTTAACTAGTTGCGCCCCGCCTACGGATAAGAAGTATTTTAATTATTTGCTCATCCCACGGGCAAATTTCACTTTTCCGGATAAAATGTCGCCTATATGTTAATCCAGTGTATAAGCTATCTGGCCGTGAGGTGACCGGCAGAATAGAATAGTCCCTACCTCTTTCTTACCGAGGTGTCGTAAAAGGCGACTAAGGTAAATGACGATAAAAATCTTACACCCATCGACCGAAAGATGGCGGTATAACCATCTCCAGACAGGCGGAACTGACAAAATACAACAGGCCGGTGACGGGCAGCAGCGTCACCGGTACAAGCAGTTGTGCTCTGCGATCGCCAACCCCGCATGCCCAGCGTGGCGATTATGGGCAAATCCTCCCTATGACAAGCACACAGATATCACGGCCCCTAGTTCCCGGCCGCCCGGCTATTCCTGACCAAGGCGGCGGTCATGGTAACGGCAGGGCAGGGGGTGCTAAGAATCCCCGGGCTACGGTAGGCCGCCAAAACCAACTGACCTTGGCAACGTACAATGGACGCACGCTTCGACTTGACGAACATCTTCTGCAGCTAGAAGAAGAGCTGAACAACATAAGATGGCACATTCTAGGGTTATGTGAAGTCCGAAGAGAGGGGGAGGACACCATAACTCTTGAATCGGGCCATCTTATGTATTTCAGAGAAGGAGACCAGCTATCCCAGGGTGGCGTCGGGTTTCTGGTTAATAAAGCTCTCAGTAACAACGTTGTTGAAATCTCCAGTGTATCGACAAGGGTCGCGTACCTCGTTATAAAGTTAACCGAGAGGTACAGCCTCAAGGTTATCCAGGTTTACGCGCCGACTTCGACACATTTGGACGATGAGGTAGAAGGTATGTATGAAGACATATCCAAAGCCTTACATAGTACCTCTAAGGCTCACTTCAACGTTGTCATGGGAGACTTCAACGCTAAAGTGGGAGTACAGACTTGCAGCGAATCGTCAATAGGACCCCACGGTTTTGGCAGTAGAAACCAAAGGGGCCAAATGCTTGTCAACTTCCTTGAGAAGGAGGGACTCTTTTTGATGAACTCCTTCTACAGGAAAAAGCCTCAAAGGAAGTGGACGTGGCAGAGCCCCGATGGCATAACGAAAAATGAGATCGACTTCATTATAGCAGATAAACGGCGTATATTCAGAGATGTCTCAGTGATCACTAGGTTCAACACCGGTAGTGATCACAGACTTGTACGAGGCACTCTGAATATCAACTTCAAGCTGGAACGAGCTCGCTTAATGAAGTCCACGCTCCGACCAAACATGGTCCAAACCGTGGTAGGGTCTGAGACATTCCAGTTAAAACTGGAAAATCGATTCGCTGCCTTGGAAACCACAGATGACGTAGACCAGAAACTCGACCAAGTGGTGGATGTCCTCAGGGAAGAAGGCGCGAAGTTTTGTGCAAAGCAGCGTACTGGCAAAAAATCTAAACTTTCGAGAGATACTCTGAAGCTTATAGAGGAACGACGTGTAAATCCCCAGTCTTCGTCAGGACACCAGCAGGCACTCAACAAGTCCATTAAAAAGCTGGTACGACGTGACCTCCGATCTTACAATACGCTCGAAATTGAAAAAGCTATAGAGCAGAATCGGGGGTCAAAAGTTTTCGTCCAGCAACTTGGGAGAAGCCACCTGACGAAGCTGACTACGTCAACGGGGACAGTCGTCTCTTCAAAGCCGGAGATCCTTTTGGAAGTCAAAGATTTTTACAGCCAACTCTACGCATCACATGCTTCTCGACCAGACCCCAATACAGAGGACTATAGAGCCACTTTAACACGCCACTACACCGAAGAGCTGCCTGAAGTCAGCCAAGACGAGATCG
This sequence comes from Ennomos fuscantarius, assembly GCA_905220475.3. Classification (NCBI taxonomy): domain Eukaryota; kingdom Metazoa; phylum Arthropoda; class Insecta; order Lepidoptera; family Geometridae; genus Ennomos; species Ennomos fuscantarius. The sequence continues at coordinate 6,509,246 of HG992033.1, forward strand.
TGATGGCCCTTAAACAACTCAAAAACGGAAAAGCCTCAGAGGAGGACGGAGTTACGACTGAGCTCTTGAAAGCTGGAGGAGCTCCAGTACTTAGTGAGTTGCAGGAGCTTTTTAACTCTGTCCTCTTTACTGGGAGAACTCCGAGGGCATGGAATAGAAGCGTGGTCGTTTTGTTTTTCAAAAAGGGTGATAAAACCCTTTTGAAAAATTACCGACCCATATCGCTTCTGAGCCATGTCTACAAGCTGTTCTCTAGGGTCATCACGAATCGTCTAGCGCGAAGGCTTGACGAGTTTCAACCTCCGGAACAGGCCGGGTTTCGTAGCGGATATAGCACCATAGACCACATCCACACAGTGCGGCAGATTGTACAGAAGACCGAAGAGTACAATCGACCCCTGTGCTTAGCTTTTGTGGACTATGAGAAGGCCTTTGACTCTATTGAAACCTGGGCTGTTCTGGACTCCTTACAGCGATGCCAAGTCGATTGGCGATACATCGAAGTGCTGAGATGCCGGTATGATGCTGCAACGATGACCGTCCAATTACAAAACCAGCCGTCTGAACATATCCAACTGCGTCGAGGAGTGAGACAAGGGGATGTTATATCCCCGAAATTGTTCACAAACGCTTTGGAGGATATGTTTAAGACGCTGGACTGGAAGGGTTGTGGCATCAATATAAATGGCGAGTACATCTCTCACTTGCGATTTGCAGACGACATCGTCATAGTGGCTGAATCGCTGGAGGAGTTACAACGGATGCTGATCGGCTTAGCTGATTCTTCTTTACGCATCGGTCTACGGATGAACTTGGATAAAACCAAGGTCATGTTCAACGAGCACGTTGTTCCGAGACCGATTGCCATAAATGGAGTAGCTCTTGAAGTTGTTAGGAAGTACGTTTACCTAGGGCAGACGCTCCAACTAGGGAAAAACAATTTCGAGAGTGAAGCCAAAAGAAGGATACAGCTGGGCTGGGCAGCATTTGGGAAGCTTCGCCGAGTCTTCTCATCGCCCATCCCGCAAAGTCTTAAGACGAAAGTCTTCAACCAGTGCGTCCTACCAGTCATGACCTACGGAGCCGAAACGTGGACACTCACGGTAGGACTAGTCCATCAATTCAAGGTCGCTCAGCGAGCTATGGAAAGAGCTATGTTAGGAGTATCTCTGCGGGATCAAATCCGAAACGAAACTATTCGCCAGAGAACTAAGGTTACCGACATAGCTCAACGAATTAGCAAGCTGAAATGGCAATGGGCTGGTCATATCTGCCGAAGAACCGACAACCGTTGGGGTAGACGTGTTCTGGAGTGGAGACCGCGGATCGGCAGACGTAGTGTAGGACGACCTGCGGCGAGATGGAGCGATGACATACGCAAGGTAGCTGGGAATAACTGGAAAAATAGAGCCGAAGACCGGGCTCAGTGGCGTGCCTTGGGAGAGGCCTATGTCCAGCAGTGGACTAATATAGGCTGATGATGATGATGATGATGATGATAAGCTATCTTGGTAGCGAATTTCATCCAAATCCATTCAGCCATTTGAGCGTGAAGGAGTAACAAACCTACACACAAACACACATACAAACTTTAGCCTTTATAATATTAGTGTGATTTGTGTGGTTACGTAATCATTGCCTCTGTGGTGTGGTGATTGAGCAGATTGGCTCATAGTCCGGAGGCGGCGGATTCGATTCCCGTGACAGGACAAGTATTTGTGCAAAGAAAAAAAAGCGCAAATACATGTTCTGTGTATTGTGGGACCATGATCCTCGTAGTTCCTGGGTCCCTAGACACAGGGAAACCTAGTTAGAGTCCAGGATCTATGTATGTGATCGTTGGGCGTTATTATTATTATTTTTTTGCTAATATATATAAATATGAAATTTTGTTTCACGCAATAACTACTGAATGGATTTTAATGAAACTTGAAACGCAGATCTTATACAGCTTTAGCAAATTTATTTATAGAGCTTATACGCTGGATTAACACATAGGATAATTTTTATCCACGAGTGAAAACGCGGGACGCAACTAGTGTTTATAGTACTTATTTAAATAAAATATTTTATGTATATACCTACTTATTTGTATTAAATCCGCAACTGATTGTACAATATACCTAACGAGCTACTTGCCTCAAAATATACAAAGTATGTGCGAAATTGACGCAGGTTTTCGCACACCGCACCATCACCTTATACGTCAATTGTTTACACTAAACTAAACAAAAGACTAAATAATTGAATATGGCATAATTAAACCTCTTTTGTTTCATTTTTATTTTATTAATGGCGAGAACTGTTTGCTGAGGAAGTCTGGAAACTCAATATTTTGCGTATGGCTGACAAAAACATATGATAGCTTGGTATGGGCTTTTCACGTGAAATATACTACAAAGTAAAAAGATTTTTATTACAAATAGGCTATTTTTGCCCTTTTACAAGTCAAGCCAATCTATTTATTTAACTTGGCGTAGGAATTCTACACCAACGGAAGTTATTTTTATAGTTTTTTTTTTCTCTTTATGACATATTAGTATAGTGTAGTGTAGTATAGTGCTGCAAAATTCAGTCGTCCAAAATGGGTGTCGAAATTTTTGAGTTCTAGGATAGCAACGTATCTGCAAAGCCCCTTACTTGCCGAGTCATCTGCTTGATTACATAAAAAATAGTACTTAAAGCTAGTAAGACCCTTTTCATACATAAGTATTTTTATTACACTCGATGGTTTTGCAGTTCATATAGATAATATCACAATGAGAAAGATTAATTAATTTAGGAAACAAATGCTACCCTTCTTGCTACTTCAGATAAAGATACAATTTTTGTAATAAAAATAGAGCACACGTATTGGTGGTACCTAATTAATTATTTAATTAAATTACATACATTGTGTGAATCACGCAACCACAAGTTTAATATAAAGTTGAAAAAATCACACTTCACTCTTATGTTATAAAGGTGAAAGTTTGTATGTGTGTTTGTGTGTACGTGTGTATGCTTGTTACTCCTTCACCCTCAAACGGCTGAATCGATTTGGATGAAATTCGGTACCAAGATAGCTTATACACTAGATTAACATATAGGCTACATTTTATCCCGGAAAAGTGAAATTTTCCCGTGGGATTAGGAAATAATTAAAACACTTTTTTCCGCGTGTGACACCGCGGGGCGCAACTAGTAGTTAGATAAAAGAAACTTAGGAAAGGCACATTGCTTAAAAAATGCAAAGCACTTTTCTACTTTTACAATAGCCTTTTATAGCACTATTGATATATGTATGACAATACACAAATAATAGGTATATCTATCTATACTAAGGTAAACTTGTTAGTGGATTCTTCAGGAAATAACACTTGTGTAACGTATTGTTTTTTACGGTGCTTAAGCTTATTAGGTTTGTAACAGACGTAGGTAAATGTAGTTTATTCATACTCACAGTAAATCGTTTTGAGTAGAGTTTGGGTATTCCCATCAATACGTATTCTCTATCTATGGGCCTATCCTATCCTTTCTGCTAATATTATAAATGCGAAAGTTTTTGTGTGTGTGAATGTTTGATCTCATTAATCTCCGTAACTACTGCACCAATTTTGAATATATTTGAAATACAGATAGCTTATACACTTTACACATAGAATATTGTATCCGTCGGGCGCAACTAATACCTATAGGAATCTTCGCTAATTTAGTTTTTAAAATAAATTAAGGTTCTCTAATTCCAAATTACAGGTTACGTCTCCATCTATATCAAATCAAATGGTAAATCTCGACTGAAAACTAAAGATAAATAAATATGTGTGGAAATTTCACACAGCACCATTTAGCCCAAAACTAAGTAAAGTTTGTACTATGGGAACTAGATATCTGATAGAATACTTAGATTTTTTTTTACATGGCCTCCCATAACAGGGCAGTGCCACTCGGTGTGTGGGTTTAGTGCCATTTTTTTAAACTCTCAAATATAAAGTTTCGCGTGACACTGCACTGCGCACATCATCCTGAGACATCAGCTATCTGGTAATAAGATTACTCGACTGTGAGATCAGATCATAAAATCTCAATTGCCCAGTAATTTCACTAGCTGCAATGCCCTAAACTAAAGTAAACTTAAAGTATGGCGGTACTCTTCTGATAAAGGGGAAATGACAAAGACGGAAATATGTTAATTTCGTTTAGCTTTAGAGTATGCGACACAGAATCGACACCAATGTGCAGGATAAATTGAATTAGGTACTTACTTTCAAGTTACCCGGTACTAAAGCACCAACTGTCAGGCACATTGCGCAGAAACCTAGGAACTGAGGAAAATGTAGATATACATGCTGTCCCGAAATTCAACGTCAAGCGGGCAAAAGGTGAGAGGTCATCATTCAAACCCAGTAGTGCTTGCGCACTACTGCTTGGCGACCGAATAACTGGCTAACGGTGGTACCTATTACCTACACGATCTTTGCGGAAAGGTTGTTGGAACCTACCAATATAGTAGTAGTACTATTGTATATTCTGTGATATTAGTCCTGTCCTATTATGAATTCAAATTTTTATCTATTATTTTTTCATGTATTAAAATTAAATGATCGTTATTTACTTATTACTGCAGGGTACTTACTGCTGACATTTGTCGTGTTTATTAGGTGTAAACCAAACAGTGAGCTCATTATTATTAGGTGGGTATTTGCTTTATTTGTAAAATAAATAGATTTACCACATAACATGGTTTCTGTGTGGATTGTGGTGTAAACTAGTCTGCTTGACTTCTGAGAAAGTCAACTCTAAGTCTCCCAAATAAACCCGAGATAATACAGGTTTTTATAAACCGATAATAATTTTTAAATAATAGGTATTAGTCCGTTTACCGTGAGATACCGTGGACTACCTATATTTATTATGTAAACTGCATACAAGAACACCCAAAGAAAACATTCAAAAATGACCGTGGCTGTGGAAATAACCACATATTAGACCAATATAAAATAAAAGCAATATTAAAAAAATATTAGGTATTTGATACGATTAATGAATCAAAATGTTTCCTGGGTCAATTGCATTAGGCAATCACAATCAAATCATATAAGTATTATTATGGTTCACACAGAACCACGGAATATATAATAGTCATAACGGTCGCGAAAGCCGCCGCGGCTTGCGTTAGTAACTGGCTCCCAGAAGAAGGACATCGAATATGTCCGAAACCTAGTCGGAGTAAAATTTACTTTTTAATTGACTTGAGTTTTAGCCGTTATATATCTTACTAATTAGTAATAGAACTGGAATATTTTCGTACATCTAAATCGAAACAAAAGCTTTACTAATACGCCTACAAATCTGGAAGCTGCGGGTTCGATTGCCAGGACAGGACAAGTATTTGTGCCTGGGTCCCATACATATGAAAATATAAAACGACACGCGACACCACCAAGATTCACACGTCAACTAAACTGTCCCAGCAAGATTAGGTTCTAAGCAAAGTTCTAGAGTAGCGCAATATTCTGCCGATAGCTCAGTTGGTAGTGACTCTGCCTTCTGAACTACGGGTTGTGGGTTCGATTCCCACCCAGGACAAACATTTGTGTGATTAACATCGATGTTTGTTCTGTGTCTGGGTGTTATATTGTATTCTATGTATGTATTTACAACAAAAAAAAAAGTATTTAAGTATTGTATCAGTTATCTGGTTCCCATAGTACAAGCTTTGCTTAGTTTGGGGCTAGATGGCGTTGTGTGAGATGTCCACACGTATTATTATTATTATTATTATTATTCTAAATAAAGTTCTACCATCAGAAATTAAACTCCCACAGACCAACTCGAGTCAAAACAAAAAGATATAAGTAGGTACTTTCCTCAAGTTATAGTTAACTCTATTATTAGACAGCATCGATGGCCGTTATAATGTAACTTGTAACCTTGTTAGCTGAAAGGAAATCTGTAACAATCCACTGTAGTGAGCTATTGTTGTGGCACAAATCACAATACAACACAATTGCCGCAGCATTTTAATAAACCACGACTGAAACGTGAAGATCATCTTGTTTTAAGTACTTGTTATTTATTCTTTTATATTATTTTTCATGATTTACAGCAGTATCGCCTGCTTAAAGCAATCAGCAGGTTAATTTTAATATAAAGTAAAGTAAGTGATTCAAAGTTTCCCCGGCATTATGATTTATTTATTAATTTATAGACTTTTTTCCTTTGGGAAGAAATTAACTATCTACCTATTCATTTTTGGATGATTTATGTGTTGGTGGAGATCAGTAGTAATTACTCAGTATCCTATTACAGAAAATTTACAAAATAATTAATCAATATAATATTTATATCGAATTAATATCTTGACGTGATATGATGGGAATATTGAGATGTAGATATAGAATATATAAAAAGCATCAAATAAAACGTTAGATAATATGATCGTCCGGAGATTTTGGACCAAATAATTTAGGTATATAAGGGAATAAAATCAAGATGCAACTTTGTTGTTAGTACATCAGGATAAAATTGGTATAAAATATTTAATCATAATGAATGAAAACTTTTAATTATTATATTTCCGACTGCTACGATTCGTGTGTCGATTTTCATCGACAGCGAGATCGCTGTGTAAACTCACCTCCTGAGGAAGAGCATGGGATATGCTGGTCGATAATCGGTACATAACAGGTAAATAAAGAAAATTATTGAAATTAATGAATTATTTAACAATGAAAATGTATAAAGATATTAAAGTTAAAGAAAAAAAAACTTTTTTGAAATAAAATTAATAAATAAAATAATCATGAGGTACAGACCTATACCTAATCATTATTACGGTACCTCAAAGAAATACATAAGTTCGTGATAGTGGCAAGAATAAAACAAATATCTGGTCTAAAGTAAGGTTTCATTTAGCTTAGTACAGTAAAGAACATCACCTAAGCTGGAATATGATAAATATACCTACTGACTAACATCCGCTTAAACGTGACCAAGTTTTCTTACTGCCAAATATTACCGATGAAAAAGCGGTAACAAATAACAACAGTTATATTTCGTAATTAGCGCGAACTTGACTTTTTGTTCATAAGCATAACTTACCACGTATTGTTACCTAGCTCCACTTTCGATAGCAATGTACAAATTATGCAAGAAAACGGCAATGATTTTAACGACATCGTCTTTGAACGACGGTAATAGTTAAGTTAGAAAAAAATCCAACTGGGTCGTATTTGTATACTTACATAAAAGTGTATTTACAGCTTTTTCACCTAATCCAATTTAGGGCATAGCTAAATAATAACTAAACTAAATAATAAGTTATTAGGAGGAAAAAGTTTGTACCTATGTTTTAAGTTACTACTTAGGTATTCTTAGGCATCCCATTTTTAATACAACTAACAAGGATTCTTTCAATATAATTAATTATTGCCCTATAATGATTAATTATTTGGAGGGGTCCAAGGGAGCTTTGCTTAAAGTTGAAAATCGCAGATCATAATCATTTCGTGTCAAACTGGGTTTCGCTTGAGACTACGTTAATTTTGGGGATTACGTGACATAAGCATATATCAAATGAAAATATTACTAGTATATGTTTAAAACACCAGTCTAGATATTAATTTTATAAAAAGATAGTGTTGTTATCGCTGAAAATTAGGTCAAAAAGTATTTTCTTGAGGTTATTCTACAGTATTATTTTGGAAAAACCAAACTGCCTTATGTAAATTATATTGTATTGTCATTTTCTTCTTCGTTTTATTTTCTACTAACCTTTTTTTATTTAATTATTATGTTTCATATAATGAGATTTTAGAAAAACTTAGTGATTTCGTTGAATTTGTGATCAGACTCCGGCTTGACGAAGATTATTTTAAGCACACAGTCCTTAATAATTCCTATTTAGGACGTAATCGCACCGTTATCAGTTACATCAATACACCAATTGACACCTATGCATTGATGTGCAATTAATGTTAGATTTTGCATGCAAAACTGAAAGTCACTTTTAGGTAAGTAAAGAGTATTTTATGTATGTTAAGGAACGACGACGTGACGAGCTAACCATTCGCCTGATGTTAAGCGACGCGGCTGCCCATATGTTGCAGTGTCACTCGGAACTCTAAAGTATAGGGTTTCGTGTAACGCTGCACTGCGCACGTCATCTTGACACATCAGCAGTCTTATAATATTACTAGACTGAGATCAGGTCATAAAGTCTCATTTGCCCAGAAATTTCACTAGCTACAGTGCCCTTCAAACCGGAACACAACACTGCGCGCACTACTGCTTGGCGGCAGAATAACTGGCAAAGCGGTGGTACCTACCTAGACGAACTTTGCAGAAAAGTCCTACCACCTACTATATCTTTACGAGCCAAACATTACCAGTAATTTTCAAATTTCCGTATTGTTTAGGATTGCCTATTTGATTTATTGCTATGCACATCACGTTTGCGAAAGGTCACATAAATCGCTCGTGTAATACAATGCACATCTAGTTATCTACATTAAGTAGATATAAAATAAAATTTTGTATATAACTAGTGAATATAAATCTAAGCTCAGGTTTATACGGTCAGCAGAGAACTAACGAAGTTGTTTCTACACTTTTAGAAAAAGAACAGCTTTTTAGCTCTTGATAGCTAAAGATTTCAGCAGAAAGGTTTTACAATTAAACTTAATATCATGTTGGTTGACGTGACGAGCTATTCGTTCACCTGATGTTATGCGACACGGCTGCCCATAACAGTTGCAGTGTCACTCGGAACTCTACTCTAATGTAAGGTTTCGCGTGACACTGCACTGCGCACTTCATCCTGAGACATCAGCATAGTCTGGTAATAAGATTATTAGACCGAGATCAAATCATAAATTCTCATTGCCCAGTAATGTCACTGGCTACAGTGCCCTTCAAACCGTAACACTGCAGTGTTTGCTGCTTGGCGGCAGAATAACTAGAAAGCAGTGGTACCTATACTCGTACCTAGACGAAATTAGCAGACACGTCCTACCACCTAGTAAATTATTATATATAGTTACTACATTATGTATGGACTCTTAAATATTTTTAGGGTTTATAAGTACCCGTTGTAAAAAAACGGAACCCCTAGGAATTCCAGTTGGTCGTCTATCTGGCAAGTATAGAATCGAAGTTCCAGTGGGAAAAAGTCCCACTGGAACGTCAATTCTATACTATAAAGGTAATACAAGTTCGTATTGGATTCCATGCAGTAGCAACAGTCGACGTGTGCGATAGTGTCGCGACACTACCGGTTTCTTTGTATTTCTATGAAATATCTTCTGTTGCTAGCGACAAGCCGCCTGTAGGTATTTCATAGAAACTCATACAGCCTTATTAATAAACGGGTATTAGTCTCGGATTAGTTACTTCAGCTTTTGTTACTGTTTTTTGCTGCTAGAATATTTAGCTGGATCGAAAGAGACAAAAGATGGTGTAACTAGTCTAAAGCTAGTTCGTGTTTATTAATAAGGCTGCTTGAAATCAGTAGCGTCGCAGCGACACGCTGACAGAGCTGCTAACTGCAGTCGGCTACGAACCTGTACCTTAAGGCAAATAAGATTTAAACAAACATGAATGAAAAAATCACTGAATATGTTAAGTTAAATAATATACTATCGATAATTTATCGGGCCACCTTTAATATGTAGGTTTTAAGGAGGTGATCAGGTCAAGAACCTTTAGAGGACGTAAGTATCACGCGCTTAGGTACAGTCTTCTTATTTTCATATTTAGTCCAATACAGTAGGTATAATAAAAATAATAATAGTAATAACGCCCGACCATCTGATAGTCGGATCTGATAGATCCTGGACCATAACTAGGATTCTCTTTGTCTAGGGACCAGGAACTACGAGGACCATGGTCCCACAACACCCAGATTCAGAACAAGTATTTGCGCTTTTTTTCTGTGCACAAATACTTGTGCTGCTACGGGAATCGAACCCGCCGCCTCCGTGCTATGAGCCGACCGGCTCAACCACCACACCACAGAGGCATATGTTATATATGTTGTATATAGAGCATATATTATTTTTACATTATAATAATCAATAATTGATGAAAGTCGAGCTAAGAAATCAACTGTTCGAAGACTACACTTTAATTTTTCTGCGTACCGTTAATCCTAATGGTAATGACCTTCGCGCCAATAGATACCCACAAAAAATGTCAAATACGGACGCTACTTAAAATTTTCCTTATGCCCATATCCTGTGTTTTGAAAACGTCCAACGTTTCTTGATTGCTGATAAATACGTAGATATGAGTAATAAAATAAATGTATTGTAAAATAAGAGATGAAGTTTGTAAACATAACACAAAAATGGGACCTACTTATTTGTAAGAAGTTACATTTATAATATAATAGGTCTTTACCTATGAAATTGCCGTATTGCAGTACAGACTTTTTCAAACAAAAAAAAGTTTTGATTGGCTATGAATTCTAAATTCAAATTAATTTTGTTTTAAAAATATGACATTCTATTTACAATATAAGTCTTTTGTTTATTGATTAGCTTTGTATTTTCATTACATTTCAACATTTTTCCTCATAATGGATACTTTGAAATTTCGTGTAATTATGGAATATGAGTTCCGTCGTGGCACCAACGCGGCACAAACGACACGTAACATCAACGACGTTTACGGAGAGAACTGTACAAACGAACGTACAACCCGTTATTGGTTTGCTCGGTTCCGTTCTGGGAATTTTGAATTGAAAAATGAACCTCGTGGTCGTCCGGAAACTTTGGTCAACAATGATGAATTAAAGGCGATTGTGGAAGCTGATGAATCTCAATCTACAGCTGAGCTGGCAGCAGCTTTTGATGTTAGCATCAAAACAATATTGGTCCATTTGCGACAGATTGGCAAGATAAAAAAGCTTGATAGATGGGTGCCCCACGAACTTAACGATCGCCAGCGCAACGTACGCGTCGAGACTTGCCTTGCGCTGCTTAACAGGCACAGAAATGAAGGAATTTTGAACCGAATTGTTACGTGCGACGAAAAATGGATTCTTTTTGACAATCGAAAGCGCTCAGCAAGTTGGTTAGATCCTGGTTCGGTACCAAAGCAATGTGCAAAACGAAAAATGACCCCTAGAAAGGTGATGGTCACAGTTTGGTGGTCTAGTGCTAGTGTGATTCATCATAGCTTTTTACAAAACGGCGAGATCATTACTGCAGATGTGTAGATTGAAGAACTGACCACAATGATGGCGAAACTCGCACGTCTGCAACCAGCTTTGGTCAATCGGTCGTCTCCACTGCTACTTCACGACAACGCGCGACCCCATACTGCACAACAGACCGTCTCTAAGCTGCATGAGTTGGGTTTGGAAGCTCTCCCTCATCCGCCATACTCACCAGATCTTGCGCCTACCGACTATTACTTTTTCCAAAATTTGGACAACTTTTTAGCGGGAAAAAAATTCAATTCCCGAGAGGCAGTACAAAACGCCTTTGAAGAGTTTGTTGTCTCCCGTCCTGCTGATTTTTTCAAGAAGGGCATCCATAAACTGCCACAGCGTTGGCAAAGATGCATTGATTGCAGGGGTGATTACTTTGAATAAAACAAATAAATAAGTTCAAAAAAAAAATACTTTAACTTTTTTCAAACAAAACGGCAATTTCATAGGTAAAGACCTATTATTAGGTACTTATAGTAAATCTACTTTAAGTTGATGAAGATGTCACGTTCTGTTAACTTACTTACTTATTAACTTATGTACATTCATAATACAAAGGAAATACAAAGGAGGTAGAAAAAGTATTTTGTAGCTTTCGCTCAGTAAAATTAAACATGCGATGCGACTTCGCATAATGAGAGGGCTATCTAAGACCTGGGTACTATTATTTATTCTGTACTAGTAGCGCACCGTGGTTTCTCCCGCGGAAAAAAGTATTTTAATTATTTGCTCATCTCACGGGAATATTTCACTTTTCTGTGATAAAATGTAGCCTATATATTAATCCAGTGTATAAGCTATCTTGGTACCGAAATTAATACAAATCCATTCAGTCGTTTGAGCGTGAAGGAGTAACAAACATACACACATACAAACTTTCGCCTTTATAATATTAGTGTGATATGGGAAACAACCCGCCGAAATTTAAACCTGCCATATTAGAAGGTATATAGAAAATCTTTACTGCGGCTAATTATAAATAAATAACGTTCAACGATCACTTACATAGATCCTGGAACTAGGACCTAGGATTATCTCATATCCTTGTTGATACAACTACAAAGATATAAGAGATATTTCTAGCGACCCAGGAACTACAAGGACCGTGGTCCCACAACACCCAGAACAAGAATTTGCGCTTTTTGTAAGATAAATAACGGCTAAAACTCACGTCAATTAAAAGTCGAAATTACTCCGACCGAGGTTTCGGACGGAGCGGTTTCGGCGAGCGTCAGCACGTAACGTGCTGACGCTCGCGAAAGCCGCCGCGGCTTGCGTTAGTAACTGGCTCCCAGAAGAAGGACATCGAATATGTCCGAAACCTGGTCGGAGTAATTTCGACTTTTAATTGACGTGAGTTTTAGCCGTTATTTATCTTACAAAATGTGTCATACTCACGATAGTTTTCAAACTAAAAAAGAATTTGCGCTTTTTTTCTGTGCACAAATACTTGTACTGCCGTGGGAATCGAACCCATCGCCTTCGGGTTATGGGCCGATTTGCTCAACCACCACACCACAGAAGCTGAAAGATTCGGGAAGTGGAAATATACATGGTAGAGGCCATAGAACGCCACTTTGATCCGCTACTCGCATAGGTATTTTAACCACATGTAGTTCCAACAGGTCTTAGCATGGGAAAACTGAATGTAAGTGATTATTTTCCTGTGTGGCGATGATCTTACTAATCACATGAATATCACTTAAATCGGTCCACATCACAGCGCTACGGGAATCCCATATTAGAAGTACAATAACTTCACGATCACTGAACTCCTTTTAATTTGAATATAACCTGATGCGCTTTATTCATTTAGGCACCCACGTGATTTTTTTTTATTTTCTATAAACTGTTTCTTAATGTATTCAGGTTAATATTTTTGGAGTTACTATTCATTTGCCAGAGTGTTCATCGTACATTATGTAAGATAAAATGAGTATGTAGAGGTGCCCGATATAGAAGCTTTGATTGGGACGTGGTAGGTCCCTAAATGCATAAAATGATTTAGGCAAAGTTACGTAACGCATTAGCAGCGCCCCCGGTATTGCAGGTGTCTATAGGCGACGATAACTGCTTAACATCAGGTGGGCCGTCAGCTTGTTTGTCTATGTTATAAAAAAAAAGGTAAAGTCAAACAGAAGGTAGAACGTCATCAGCCCAATACGATTCCACAGCTGGGATACAACCTATGTCTAGAACAAGTCAAATAAGTAGGTACATACATACTTATATGAAACTTACTGGACTAGCTCGATGCCTGAGTTGGTAGTAACTCTTTTGAATTGTAGGTTGTGGGTTCGATTTACACCCAGGACAAACATTTTTATGATGAACATCGATGTTTGTTCTGTGTCTGGGTGTCATATTGTATTCTATGTATGTTTTTTCAAACAATAAGTATGTAAGTATTGTATCAGTTACCTGGTTCCCAAAAGTACAAGCTTTGCTTAGTTTGGGGCTAGATGCGAAATGTCTATACATATTTATTATTAAGGTATCAAACATCACAGAACTTACCTCTACTTATAGTTTTGGCTATATCATTGGTTACTGTTAACATTTTAATGCAAGTAAATGGCGGTGCCGCGGTAGACAGTATGGCTACTCACATTATCGCAGCCACGTACGTAAGTAGGTACCTACCCAGCTCTTGCAGTATGCAGGCCAAGATTAAGAAATGGAATTTAGAACACATTAACGTTTTAAATAATTAAATAAATGAAATAGGCAATGTAAGACTATTGGGAAGCTAATCACACCGTAATTTGGATTCCAACTGGATTTCACGTTTCACAGCTTGCTTTTAAATCAATTTCACCATTAGAGGTGCCTTTAATGGAAAGTGGTTATCTATGGATTGAATTATTACAGTGAGTTAAAACGAAAAGGAGTTTTTACTGCGCGAGCAAAGCGTCTGCATTTCAATTTGGCCATAAATAGTTTCGTATGCCTGTGTGGATTTTAGGCAGTTCTCTTCTACTGGTCACATTTGTAAAGCGATTCTTGTGAAATTTAGTGAGCAATTGATAAATATTTTTTTTTATGTCGTTTCGGAAAATTTTAAAAATGGCGGAGCCTTAATTTTCGTTAAAAAAGGAATCGCCAGTGGTTTAGACTGTGCGTTAATATATAAGTCAGTTAGTCAGTCAGGACTTTTTTTTATATGTATAGATTAGAGCAAACAATCAATGTAGGAAACTAAGAGGATTGAAGTCGCGTTAACTCACCGTTAACCCCCTTTTTATATGTCTAATTAGGTACTTATTGGTTATACATTTTAAATTTTCAATTTGAGACAGACCGTAGTGGCTGGCGAATGGCCGATTAATTTTACAGAAACATAATTATAGGCCCCTGACACGACAGACGAATGGCCTATACGTATGTGGCATCTTTGCCCCCATATAAACGAATGGACAGATTATACACATCGAAGTATATTTAAATTTGAGACAGCACCGGCTGCCAAATAGCCGATGAAATTTTTAATATTTGACGGATCTGCGAGACAATATTAATTAACCGGAAACATGACACGATATACGAATGCGTGTGTATGTATGTATCGTATCTGCCTGTGGCATTTTTTTTTTTGTTTTTGGTTTGGCTCCATACTTTTGTGTATTTAGCCAGTGTCAAGTAGCCTATAGCATTGTTGCCTATATATAAACGAATGCACAGATTATATATTGATTAATAGGAAACACTGCATAACAATAATTAACAGAATAGCTATAGTACGCGTTTTCTCTTATTTTATCTTTGCCTATCTGGCACTCGAAAGATAGAAACAAAATAACTACTTACCTATTCCTGCGCTACATCTTTATTAGAAAGGGTAAACGTTATAAATTTTAATTGCGATATGAAAATGGTGCGAAGGCAAATAGTATAATATTTTGAATAGGCATTCGTGATCTATTTAAATAAACTTTTTATGTTAACAGAATGAAGCGTGATTCTATTCAATTAGAAGAAGAAAAAACAACTTCCTCGTTCTAATTTTAACAGAACAGGCGATATCGTCCCTCGCCACGGTAGGATTGATGTAAAAAGCAAGGTGCAAGCTAATATTGTAGTTATCGTTTACTGGTCTTGAACAAGTTAATAAATACATATAGGGTAGGTTCGTATCTAGATTTTTTTTAATCGTTCTTAGTTTAGTAATCACTAACTCTAGATTTAGCCTAATAATATTATGATAATCATTATTAAGAAATAAAAAGAAAACTTTTAATTTAACAAACCACTACCAGTGAGAAATGTGCCCAATATTGTGATAGCCACGTTGAATGTCAATGCTCAATCTTCAGCATTTTAGTCAAATTAAATACTACCTTAAAATGAATTTACATACATTAAAATAAAGAATTTTGCTTTTATAGAATCATACTAATTAAATAAGTAAATAAGTGTACTACTTTATACATTACTATCTCTACTAGCCTCAATAGTAGCTGAATTCTCTATAAGTTAGCCTCTATTAGTAGAGGTCCCTATAATGTACCTATATCTATACGTACTAATACCAACCGACATCCTTCTAGCAACAACCAGTGTTCTTTAAATACCTACTACCTCTCTAAAATAACAGTAATATAAAATAACTGTCAGTAACATAAAACTATGATTTATTGACATTTTATAGATCTTCTACTAAGTCATTTCCCCGTTTCTATCAAATTCAAACTGCTAAAAAATATCTTTATAGAAGTAAAGCTTTTAAATTAAATAGAGCTCCGCACTCAATAATTTACCAGGTAAGCAGATATTTTAGGTAATTTTACCTATTACCTATACCACTAACAATTTGCCCTAAATGCAAAAAAAGTGAAATCGGTATCACAAATAATGATCGTCGTTGTAATTTCGCGGTTATTTATAAGAAATCTGTTATTCTTATTCATAAGAATTGATTACTATTTGGTCAAGGTCTCGGTTAACTTTAATCATTGAATTTTTCAACATTGGTTACATTGACCTAATGTAATCTGTGTAATCGTAAATTGGAGTTATAGAAAATTGGTGGTGCATGCAAAACCTTTTTAGAAAAGTGTTGCTAAAATATACTTAAAATACTTGGGTACTACCTAATTATAGGCTGAAAGTAACGTTAATTAGGTAGTAATTAGTACCTAATTGTTCTTATGTATATTAAAATAAATATGTATTGTTTAGTTGGTCCTTCAATAACATTTGTGACTATATTCCAGTAGAACATTTCTCGTGGCCTATATACCGCCACTCTTATACCTACATAGATGTCCCCATAAAATTTGCTGCTTAGTGCTCTGTTATGAAGATAGTTTAGACTATACAGGGCTTTATTTCCTAATTTAGTACCCACCTTGGACGTATTAGATGATACACGGACACGGAGGAACTATGTAAGGGAAGATACATGTAAGTATTCAAGACTAATTTAAATCATACTCGTATATTATACTGGTGTAGATTCTGTGTCGCATTCTCTAAAACTAAACTTAAACTATGGCGGTACTCTTCTGATAAAGGGGAAATGAAAAAGACGGAAATATGTTAATTTCGTTTAGCTTTAGAGTATGCGACACAGAATCGACACCACTAAGTACCTAATACCGATATTAGTTATTAAAGAGCAAACATACTATAAACACCTTTAAACTTGTACGGCCTTATTAATAAACGGGTATTAGTCTCGGATTAGTTACTTCAGCTTTTGTCCTTTTCTCGCTACTGGAATATTTAGCTGGATCGAAAGAGACAAAAGATGGTGTACCTAGTCTAAAGCTAGTTCGTGTTTATTAATAAGGCTGGTAGGGATTTTCCAACGCAAACTTTTCCTCTAGAATATTAAGACCAGCGACAGTGACTTATAGAGTAGTGGAAAGAACCGACATGGCTTTGGTGTTTCTACCTACTGCAGACATTGCATCGGTCATTCGTTGTACTTTGTGACTTTACCTTAGTCGCAGTGGAACTTTTCGCGTGGCCTACTTCAACTCACTTATCTACATGAATGTATCTATATGTACAACTCACCGCTTAGGGCTATGAGGAAATCAACTTGACGATGTTGGGTTTAAATAAATAAATAATAACGCCCAACGATCGTATACATATAGATCCCGGACCCTAACTAGGATTTCCTGTGTCTAAGGACCCAGGAACTACGAGGACTAATGGTCTCACAACACCCAGACTTAGAACAAATATTTTCGTTTTTTTTCTGTGTACAAATAATTGACCTGCCGTGAGAATCGAACCCGCCGCCTACGGGTTATGAGTGCACCTACTCAACCACCACACCACAGAGGCTGTCGGTTTAAGTTCCGTAGGTACACGGAACGATGATATGCGGAAATATTGTGATAGTATCTACATATATTTATCCTATATGATGATTTTATGGATCCTTATTTAATCATTTAATTTTGCGCTTCGCTGACCGCCTTTTGCATGTCGCTTACCACCAGGGGCCGTATTCTTGTCGTTCATATTCCTGACTTATATATATATATATATATACATCTATAAATTTATATATGTTTTATTTTACTTATGGCTAGTACAGTTAACCACTGCCTCTCCTGCAATGACGTGGTCTAAGATACAAAATGAAATAAGAATATCTAGTGTAATTCCGCTAAATGCAGGTAATTAGATTATCTATATTGGGGCAGTCGCAAAGAATTATTGTAGGTAAATTAACAAAAAACCTGAAAAACCCTAAAAAACCTGAAATTACAATAACAAATCATAAAAATTTATTATTATTATTATGAAATTTAAATTAATTATTATTATTTTTATTATTATAAAATTTATTATTATAAAACCTGAAAGTAATATAATTAATTTTAATTAAATAAATTATTATGATAATAAATAAAAACTGGAATTTAAAATATAAAATTATATAAATATTATAAGATTACTTATTATTAACAAATGACTAGACGTGGTCTAAGATGGGGCATACTTTCTTAGAATATACCTGTCCACTCTTGACTTAAAAACTCCCATATAGTTAACTGGAAACAAGGACGCCGGCAAGCTGTTCCATTCATTAGCTGTTCGCACTATAAAGTTATTCCTCGTAATTCCTGGATCTCTATAGATACAGGGAATCCTAGTTAGGTTCCAGGATCTTTGTACGTGTGCGTTATTTGTCCTCATAGTCTTCATCATTTACTTATATTGTTCATTACATTAATATTGTAGTTTAAACCGTAGGAAAAATCTTAATTGACCAAGTCTAAGGAATATGGATTGAGGTCTTAATATACAATATACAATGCCTTTGAGGCCTGTTTATGTGACTACTACAATGACTTATAATGGGTTGAGAGTGTCCTAATAATTTAAGCTTGTTCTTTGCACGTTCATACTAGGTAGTACCTATTCATAGTATGATTACGATGTGTAATGACTCGGACATTGCAGAATATTATTGCGAATGATTTACTTGCAGTCTGCTTCGTTAAACGTTATGAGACAACTATTACCATGCAATTACGTAGTAATTCGTATGTCAACTGAAAAACCAGTGAATAAATTTGTATACAATTGCGTTTACTACCACGATTGCGGAGAAATCGACCCAATATTCGTGAGTAACAATCGCAGATATATTAATTTAAAAGCAACTTAATTATATAGGTAAATTAGGTTTATAATATTATAATAATAGCTATCGTTTAAGTCTTATTTACTTCAGGAAGTAGGTATCTATTAGATTAGAGGAAATTTGAATTTTCTAAGAAGCATTCCTTCGAGCCATTGTGAATTTAAAAAAGCTATTGGCAGCAAGGGCCAACCCTTATAGAAAGTAGAAAAGGAATACACTTTACTGCTGGTATAAACTTAAATTAGGCAAGTTTCAGAAACTTACACAAGTTAAGTAAAAAATTTCACTTAGTTAGTTATAATATATCTACATCTTACCATTAAAAGGAGTATCTGCAGACTTCAACAACGGTGTCCATTCAGATGACACTCCCTGTTTGCCAAACGAAACTGAGTCTACGTGTTTACCATTTAAAATCACTTTTGCAATAAACTTTTGTACCATCTTCTCAAACATGAAACTTTCACTAATGCAACACTAACATTAAACGTTACTACATTTACATTTCTATGCATCCTATTTCTTCAAAATCTGTAACCGTAATGTGGGACTCGGTAACAAAAAGTAATTAATAAATTGAATTATTTGTGTTTGCTGATAAAGTAGGCACAAAGTAGGCAAAGGACAGATGGGTCATTCCATAAATTATTCAGTGCTATCGAATTATGTGATAATGTTAATGTTTCATGTTCAGAACATATTGCATTATGTATGGTTATATGTATTTGGCATATTTGAAAGAAAAGAAAAAAACATCTTATTCATATAAATACAGAGTCTAAAAATCGTCTATAAGTAGCTTTATACTTACTATAAACCCGGGTTTAGATAGATAACATCTGTCGTGGAGTTCAAAAGCTAAAATAAACCTTATTCCGCTAGGAACAATTTTTTTTCGCATCTTATAATTATAGGACCAGTAACTAAATAGTCAGAAAGAATAACCCTGCACAATTGCAAATAGTTCTAACGGAAAAATACTCACGCACTGTAGATATCTCATGTAAACAAATAAGCGAGTACTTTAACATGATAGATAACTGGAGATAACCACTAATCACCGGTCAATTTACAAATGTAGGTTTCTCACGAATGTGTTATATTTATGTGTTATATGTTGTGAGTTCGATTCTCACCCAGGATGGATTTGTGTGATGAACATCGATGTTTGTTTTGTGTCTGGATTCCATAGTATTTATAAACAAAACAAGTATCTAAGTATTGTATCAGTTATCTGGTTCCCATCCCAAAGTACCTACAATCTTCGCTTAGTTTGAGGCTAGATGAGAGCGCTGTGTGAAATTTCCACAAATATTTTATATTCTTGATAGATTACAAAAAGAATCATCAAAATCGTTTCACGAAATTAGAGAACGCATAACATAAACAAAAAATGATCGAATTGAGAACCGCTTCTTTTGTTAAAGGCGGCGGCGTTAATAAAATATTTAAGTGGCTTCAACCCTTATTTCAACGATTTGCAATTTAGCGAAAAATTGCTCGATACTGGTCGCCAATTTGATATTTAGATTCAATTTTCATTGTTATGTGTATGAATAGTTTACTTTGAGTAAAGAAGTAAATCTATCGTCCTTCCTTTTGCCTGCAATTTACAAAACAAACAGATTTTAAAGAAGGATATAAGGCGACTATTCTTCACGTACCAAGCAGTTTCTACTAAAGATTTGCAACAAGAACATGAAAACACTTTTACTTGCCGTTTATTTCACTTTGAGCAATGCTAAAGAATATTACGATGCAAACATGGTCGCTGATGTTATTAGAGCAATGGAAAGATCAGCCACGGTTATTTCTTCAGTTTGCTGGACATTTAGTAAGTTTATATAGTTTTTCTTATAGTCAGTAGTTCTTTGTAACATGCTAATGCCCATCTGCACACTGCACAATTACATACCCTATAGAGAGATAAGTGTAAACTTAGCAGCCGTCCAGTTTTAGTGCATAAGTAATATTCACTGTGCTGATTAACAGTTATGATTAAAACTTTGTTAAAAGCCCCTTAAAAAGAGATTTAAAAATAGCTATGTTTAATTAATTGCAGATAAAAAGGTTCGATTATATTCAGCACTTGCTGGAGAAAACGTTTCACAAGTAAGTATGATGCAGTTTTTGAATACAAACCAAGCACCGAGATTATACAGCCAGGAACAAAACGTAGTGTTCCTGATCGACCTTGCATGCCCCAACGTGGTTGACTATTTGAAAGAGGTAAGCCGATACCTAATTAACCACATTCGCTTAATTTACTCCTTTGCAACCGCCGCAGTATGCTCTTATTGTTTGTTTTTAGCTGAATTACACTATTAGATATTCTTATTTCATTTTGTGCTTAATTTACTCGTTTACCTTATCTACTACACATGATAATGATAGATTTTACTTAAATGTCTACATAAAGACAAAATATAATAACTAAAACTAAATTAAGTTTTATCTACACTAAAAGAAAGTGAATCAATTGAACTAAAGCTAAACTTAAGAAAATGTAATGACTAAAACTAAATTAAATCTAAACTAAAAGAAAATGAATGAACTAAATTAAATCTAAGCAAAAATCTAATTTTATTTACTTAACCATCATCTTAAAATTGTAAGTTTTTACGACGTCTTCTTATCGATTTACTGTAATTTTCCACCGCTCCTCATATTTCTACTTCCTAGTGAAGTAGAGGAGCGGTGGCGTATATAATATAAAGTTTTAATTAAATAGGCCATGATATATATATATATATAATTTTTTTTAGGTAATTATATATAGGTAATTTTTTTTTATATACTTAAAAAAGTTTTTTAAACATATACTTAATGTTATGCCACCAGAGTAGCGCAAAAACACATTTCCGAACGCCATTCCGATGGATCATCATCGGTGCCAAGAATAATCAAACCCAGAGTGGTGGGAATATCGTACCCGAGGCACTGGCTCAGATTGACATTTTCCCTGACGCTGAGGTGACCCTAGCTCGTCGGAAGCACAACAGTTCTTTTGATCTACACCTCAGTGAGTAATCCTTAAGTAAAGTCATAAATGACGTTAAGGATGGAAAATAATATTCTATGAATAAAAAAAGAGCGCTTGCTAAATGAAAAGAGGCTGTCCCGGCAGCATAATGAAGTCATTAAATAGCAACAACTTTCGTGAAATAGCTTTATAATTATTTATTGCCATTCCAATACCTACTTATAGCTACTCTATTTATACTTAGTCACCGTTTTAGTTTACAAAATAAGCTCCGGAAGCAGATGGAAAACTGAATTCTATGGAAATTGGAGTATTCAGCAGGGATTCCAAAAGGCAGCGGATACGAAGTTAAATGAAGCCACAGTTCTAAGAAGATTAGATTTGGATGGATATGAAATTAAAATTTGTTATGTCCTCACAGATAATGATAGTATCAATCATTTGACGGATGAAGTGTAAGATATGTTAAAAATTGCCATTTTCATGCATAACTTATTGCAAAACAATAAAAACCTCTTAAATGCAAAACCCGGTCTATACATATACTTAAGATTCGTACGTTAATCTTTTTTTGTATTGTGTTAATTTTTAAAACAATTTGAGAGAAGAACATTCTTCTCTTTTGAGGTGCAAATTGAATGGGATTTTCAAAAGATGTCGTCAGAGTGAATATAAAGCAACGACGTATTAAAGTTTATTGTTTGACCATATCAATCTTTTAAGCGTGGTGCATGAATAACTTAGTCAAGCTGACTATAAGATTGCTGCTCATTCATAAGAAAACCCGAGTCATTATTTACACCTTTGTATATGGCATCTTTGTCATAACCTCATAAATATACTTAAGCTGCTTTCAGGAACGACCATATCGACACAATTACCAAGGTGAATTTCCCCACGACTAACCATTTAATGGATTTCCTCAATGCTGGACGGAAATATTACTTTGCTGACACGTGGGGATACAAAGTCAATGGAACTTGGAACGGGATGACCGGCTACTTGGTCAGGGAAGAAGTCGAGATTGGAGGTAAATAAACAAATGAAAATCATCTTAAGCCTGTAAAAGTTCAAATTCGTATTAAAATGACATCTAAGAATATTTTTGTGTTACGGTGTTCCTATACTCCGGTGATAGCTCTGACGGCAGATCACATGCAGGGTTAAAAATAAATTAATAGAATACATTAATAGAGTATGTACCACATAAGTACTTTTAGGTTTATAAAAATATAGGTTCATACGGACACCTGATGTTAAACGACGATGCGGTCGAAGGTGTAGCACGTTGACCTATGAGAACTACGGTAACTAAAGTAAAAGGTACCCTCTTCAAAAAAACTAATAAATAAATACATTCCGCGAACTTGCAGCATGTATTTATAATATACAAATAGTCTATGTTATCTAGTTTGGATAGTTAAAGATATGGAATACACTGTTTACTTTTGTAGGTATGATATATATATATATATATATATATATATATGTGTAATATATATATATATATATACTATATATGTATATATATATATAGTATATAGTTTATGATATTTATTTATATATATTTTTTATTTATGGTTGGATATGTTGCAGGATCGCCAATGTTCTTCACCTCCGAACGTATATCCATAGTGGATTACATTTCAAGCCCAACTCCTACTCGATCGAAATTCGTATTCCAGCAGCCAAAGTTATCATATGAGAACAACTTGTTCCTTCTATCTTTTCGATGGACCGTCTGGTATAGTACTATAGGATTGGTGTTCCTGTTGTTTTTGGCACTGCTGGGTGTGGCAGTTTGGGAGTGGAAGAAGCCAGGATCTAATAAATATTGGGTAAAAAGATACCTA
Source organism: Ennomos fuscantarius (assembly GCA_905220475.3). Lineage (NCBI taxonomy): Eukaryota > Metazoa > Arthropoda > Insecta > Lepidoptera > Geometridae > Ennomos > Ennomos fuscantarius. Next base: position 6,532,885 of record HG992033.1, read on the forward strand.
CATATCTTAAGTTTGATACGTGCATATAGTTCAGTATATTTTGATTTTTTGACAGCCGCTGAGGAGTGGTGATTGAGCAGATCGGCTCATAACCCGGAGGCGGTGGGTCCGATTCCCGTGTTGCAAGTATTTGTGTAAAAAAGGCTCACATACTTTTCCTGTGTTTGGGTATTGTTGGACCATGGTCCTCGTACCTCCTGGATTCTTAGATACAGGGAATCCTAGTTAGGGTCCAGGATCTATGTATGTCATCGTTAGGCATTTATATTACCATTTTGTGTTAGATCTTCTTGTTTCTCACCCTTTAGAAAGAACACGACCCTGGAATTTTGAGGGCTAGCGTTACGGATGTCGTTATTTTGATATTCGGAGCTGCATGTCAACAAGGAAGTCCTGTAGAGTTAAAAGGTACTACTTTAACTTAACTAAAAAGATCAAAAAGTTAGAAAATTTTATATACTTTATGGAACGATGTACTGACTATTTCAGGCTCCCTAGGTAGAGTCGTAATGTTGGTGTTATTCCTCGCGTTGATGTTTTTGTACACTTCGTATTCTGCGAACATCGTGGCTCTGCTTCAGTCTAGTTCTTCACAAATAAGAACTCTAGATGACTTATTGCATTCTCGAATCACGTTTGGAGTACACGATACGGTCTTCAATAGATATTATTTTTCGGTAAGTTTTTAACGTCTATCATGCGAGTTGGAACCGTACTGAGACATTACGGCAATGTTCATTAGATATAACTAACGTATGTGATAGTATGGTAAAGAACGAGGGTTACAATATATTTAGGTAACTATAACTATAATGTACTTATAATCATACTATCAACTATGTGGAGCCCCATCAGTTTATTTTACCTACCTATGTCAATAGTATCCTAGGACGGTCGGCACTGTACCATGAAATTGTCTTCTCCTTTGTGTGAAATTGTGAGTTATCTTTGATCGTGCCTTACCTATTATGTTAGTATGTACCTATGTCTATATATGTAATAAGCTTAAACTATGGTTTGTTCATTGTCCAAATGAAAATTAAGTGGCAAGAAGAACACCTATATGGGAATTTTGACTATCTATCCTTTATAAGAACTCAATACCTTTGTTAAATTTATAGACGGCAACAGAGCCTGTTAGAAAAGCAATTTACGAAAAGAAAGTAGCACCACCTGGAGTAACACCGCGTTTCATTTCTATGGAAGAAGGAGTCAAACAAATGCGAATGGTAATGTTTTAGAGCCTAGTCTATATATATGTAGTTACTTGACGCAGTTGCTTTACATGAGTTTTGTTTGCAGGGGCTTTTTGCATTTCACATGGAGACTGGTGTAGGATATAAATTTGTTGGCAAATATTTCAAGGAAGGCGAGAAATGTGGCCTTAAGGAGATCCAGTACCTGCAAGTGATTGATCCATGGTTGGCTGTGAGGAAGAATACACCATACAAAGAAATGTTTAAAATTGGGTTCGTAATTCAAAAGAGCTTGAATCTCAAGGGAACTATCTTACATTATTTATCAATTAATAGCTGGTTCCTCTGAAGCCTGAAACCATCAATCTTTCTTGCTAGACTTCAGCTTAAAATCGTTGTCTTTTCCGTTTGCTTTACGTACAATGACATATTACAATTTATTTGTCTTGGAAATAACGTAGATAGTCAATTTTGTTAGCACTTATAACAACAATAAATAAAAACTATTTGAAAGGCTTCCTAGAACAGATCTTGTGATAGGTATACTCTACCATAGTCTCTCCTTTTACTCTACTTACTAAGTTTTATCTACTCTAGCTTATAATGGTACACTATGATTTGCGCTACCTGTTTCTGCATCAATTCAATTTTGTAGTTTACATTATTAAACTAAAGCCAAATTTGGATTGATAGCAGCAACAAAACCGTAACCCTCATTGCGTTTTAAATTCTTTCCAGGATGAAACGCATTCTAGAACATGGCCTCCAGAGCCGGGAGAATCGTCTGTTGTATGAAAAGCGGCCAAAATGTTCTGGGAGAGAGTCTAATTTCGTGTCAGTCAGCATGGTTGACTGCTATCCAGCGCTTATGGTGTTATCTTACGGGTCAATCATTGCTTTGTTCATACTAACAGTTGAGCACATTGTGCATAAGAGGCATTATTAAAGGACAAGCTTAGACGTTTGAATAGAGTGCACTGATATGTCTATTAAATCGTGTACGTTTTAAGTTTTTCATCGATTTCCTTTGACTTTAAATTGGCAAATGTAAAATGGAACCATATGGAATTGCAACTGTTATGGCTGCCGTGATTCTTAACATCAGGAGAACTACAAGCTCGTCAGGTCGTACATTATGTTTAAAAAAATGGATTTATGTCGAATGGAAAATGTCTATGTGATAATAAAACTAATCAGGAGGACGTTTCTTGAAATGTACAATTTTAGTAGTAGGAAATGTATAATTTTAGAGAATTACCCACACATTACAGAAATTACTAAGTCTTCACTCCACAAATAATATTTTCCATTCAAAGAATCTGCCTTTTAGATAAATTTAAATGGTAAAAAATGTCAACGGTAAAAATCATGACAAAAGCATAGACTTTGTATCTCTTGACCTATGTAATAGGGTGAATTCTGTGGAAAAAAGTAGTACCTACCTATTTCCGATAGGTACCTACCTACTTAGTAATCCTACCACAAGGATATAATGATATTAATATAATCGGTGAATTAAAAAAAAACGTACCTCTGTATATATCTTATTTAGTGCAATGAAAAGTTAAATAAATAAATTATAGCTACACTTACCCACCTATATATATTTATATAAAATATTTCAAATAATAAGTACCTACTTACCTATGTTTGTTTTATTTATTTTCCTTACTAATTCAAGGTTCAATCCAATATATTGGTTGTCGAAAGACAATAGTCGTTAAGCGAAGTCAGAAGGTTTTGAGCGGCCTGATTGTTCTGCTGAGCTGACCACTTACCAACACGAGAAGAAGAATTGTACCTGTGTTGGTAAATCTATATTAAGTCGCGTTAGTTACGCCACTTATAACTCAAGAACGGCTGGTCCAATTTTCATGATTTTTATATTTATGGATTTATGTTCGTCCGGATTAGGACAATAAGTAATAAAATTGATGTCAATCAATAATTTAAAAATAAAATCCTAAACATGCACATTCATTGACTGTTGGCGGAACGAAGTTCGCTGGGTCAGCTAGTACCTAATGAATATAATAAAGCGTAGGTATCTATATACCTTATAGGTATTATTGTTAATTCTGTGTTTAAAGGTAGATAAATAAGTAGGGTACCTAATATAATATATTTTAACTAGGAAGATTATTCAACTCGGTACGTACTAAAAATAATACTTACGTCCCAAGATTTCATGTATAGTTTAGGTATACATAATTGTACCCTACCTATGTAAGTATGTAAGTATGTAAAGGTAAGCCTTTAGAGGTGCATTATTACGTCATCAGATTACGTTCTTATATTAATTACTATTAATAAATAAACGTACAGTTTTAATAAATAAGTTGGTCTTGATTATTGTAATGGCGGATATAGATCAAATGAAATCGGTATCTGAGATTTATTTCGTTATCAAGCAAATTCATAGATAAAAAGATAGGTAGGTATATACATGCCTACCTACGTATAGAATGTTCTTTTATGATAATGATACGTAGAAAATTAGAATCAGCAATTATCAATATTTGATTGCAGTCGCCTTGTTTCCTTTGTGAGAGTACACAGTAATGGATTGGAAAATATTTTTGTTTTTGTTGTGCGCAGTGGTTCAACAAACTGCAGGTAAGGAAAATGGAAACCAAAACACGTCATAAGTCTTTCTAGTGGGATAAATATACTCGCAGGTACTTGTATGAACGTATCAGTCGAATGCATTATATAAAATATAATAAAGGCAAATGTACAACTGTATTGTCACCGTCACATTTTTCTAAGGTGCAGCACGTCATATAGTTCTAGCGCCCGCTGCTAATTCATGGTACCTAATCTCTGTAGAGGATATATAACTAAGTACATATTTGAGCTGTTTCGTGTAGAGAAACCAGCTCGTGAAAACCGCGAGAGCTCATAGTGTTTCCCATATCCAGAGCGCCTGTGGTCGATGCGACGAGTCACCAAAAAGCTGGTATATAGGTACCTACAAACAACTTCGCAGTTCGCACAACGAATTAGCATTGCTGTTTCTAAAATAAGCGGTAAATAACTTTTAGGTGAACTGCGGTGCTACGCGTGCAGTTTTTCTTCATCGGAAACTGACCAATCCTGTCTGACAATCACTGATGACACTAACACTGTGGAGTGTCCCTACACTTACTGCACAATATTCAGGCAGGAGTTCGTGGTAAGGCGTTCATTTAATTTTATAATGAAATCATTTGAAGAAGCCTGGTTTTAGGTTACTTTATTTTATATTTTGTAAACTTGCTTCCTTAAAATTGCCAAAATTGTATACTTATTAGCCTCTTAGATAAAAGTAAAAAATAAGTACCTAACGATGTTTTCTCCTTTGTAATTCGAATTGGCAAGTTACGTACCTACATTTAAATATTGCTGTTTCAAATTTATTAGGCAGGCACGTTTATTTTTTATGCCGATTGTTGACAATCTAGTTTCTTATTTTTTATTTAACGCCATCATCAATATTGATATGAAATTACTTAGTTAATACTTATTTTGTAATGTCAGAAAGACAACAATACATCTACTATCTGTATGCAACATAAAAAAAACAATCAACTACAGAACTCACTAAATAGTATAAAACAAAGTCGCTTTCTCTGTCCCTGTGTATGCTTAAATCTTTAAAACTATGCAACGGATTTTGATGCGGTTTTTTTAAATAGATAGAGTGATTGAAGAGGAAGGTGTATATGTCTAATAACATCCATTAAATAGTGGAGACATTTTTGAGTGAAAACTGTTATTTTTGAGGTTTCTAATGTGATGTTGAAATGATGTAGTAAATAATTACATTTTTTCCGCTTACTTTGCAAACGCAGGCCCTATGAGATTTATCAAAATAATGTACTAAGTATTGTACACATTGAAAAGGTCTAGGTATAGAAAACTCCGCTATGGTATATATGTCTATCTCTTATGGATATCCCACAATAACATTTTTAAGAATTGTTTTACTCTAAATTTACCGCGTGCGGGCCACGGGCAGTAATGAATAAATCAAAAATACTGGATCGATTTTAATCATTTTTTCAGTGAATGACATAGGGTTTATATTTTATACCCGTGCGAAGCCAGAGCGGGCCGCTAGTACAGAAATAAAGTAAATAATAACGAATTTTATAATAATAGATAATTGTTGTCTATTTATCTGTTGTAAGGTCTATTTCCTTTTTATAGGATCCATCTGGAGTGGTCGTTAGTTTTAATCGCGGATGTGAATCAAGCCCTGACTTTCTGAACCATGAAGTCAGCGATTCTACTTATCGAACTTTCTATCGTGCCTGCACCAATGATCTGTGCAACATAGGTAAGTTTAAAAAAATTATATGCAAGTACTTAACATGTGAATGATGAGTTAATGACACAACACAATAGTATTATACACTTACATATTTACAACGGGAAATGTTTTTTTTATTATTTATAGGCGTAAGTACTACCTACATGATTGACCACTGTCACAGAATAGATAGTACGTACCTACGTGTCACCTGGGCCCCAAGTCTACTAACAAAATTGCGATTGAATCGTCCTACAATTGTCACTTATTGACAGATTTTCCATACAAATTCTGTCAAAAATCGGCAATTATTAAGCTATGCAATCGCAATTTTGTTAGTAGACTTGGGCCCTTGCTGGCCGATCGCAGGGGTTGATCACGAAACTTTGATTGCAATGCAACTGGAGAAATTTCCATACTAATTATTCACATAAACTGCGTAGGTATTCTAACTGTCAAATCCATACAAATATGTGTTTCTATAGGTAGCACTCGAGTTACGTGATCGCCCAGCTGGTGGTAAGTATGACTTTATAAATGATGTTATAATTCCTAGGTGATGGCGTTCAGTCAATAGTTGGAGGAGCCTTGTCCCCATCGCCTGTATATGACGGAGATAATCTTCTCGTACCAGGAACTGGTAGTGGCGCAGGTCTTGTCATGATGAACGTAACATTGATGATTTTGTGTTTGGTGAATATATTTGTTTATTGATTCCTTTTTATATAACCTTTACTTTCTAAATAACAATCTTGAATTGTAAGTAAGACATACTTAAGTACCTAATTATTTTAGCATTTAATTAGCGTGAACATATTTCGACAGGTTCATGAAATATGTTTAGGTACTTATACATACTACCTACATGAGCTGGCTGAGCTTAAACAGCGCCTTTAATTTTAATGAACGAAGTGATCACAGTGAATAGTGCAGCAATAACTTTGGTAGGTAAGGAATAAAGCGTAGCGTAGCGGTACATACCTACTCCTTATAAGTATCATGGGCAAAATATTTATACTTATCTACAATGGCAATATTATACTAACTAATTCAACGCCAGCGTCCACGTATGAACGAGTACGCTAATATAAAGGTACATGTCCAAGATCTTTGAAGATTATATAAGTTTTTGTTTTAGTCGCTAATTAAATCCGGGTAGAGCCCCAATCGAAATCGTCATGACAACTTTAACATTAACAAATGCACAAACAATTATAATCCTATCATGTTGCCATGACAATTGAAGATGTAACAAACGAAGTTAATAAACACAAAATTAATACAACTGCAGCAAAAGTGATTATGTTTAAAAATTTTTGAACAATTAGTTTGTTCTGAATGTTCGAATTCGAGTGTGTAAATATTTTGGGGACTTTTACCGGGAACGCGATAATATTCCGTGGTTGGCTTGGTATAATCCCTAAACTTGTGCAATTTTGATTGTTAAACATAACCACGGTGTTAGTAAAAATCATTAAGGTGTTCTTCTCTTTAGTTATCTCTTCTCTCCAAAACTTCATAGAAATATAGCAATCGTGTGAAGCCAAAGTTAAATATTTTATTTATGCTTTTCTTATTTCGTTTGTCATTGTCACAATCACTCGCACAATTGTCAATTTTTTTAAGTCGCATTAATTCGCAAAATGTCATAATTGTCAAGCAGCAGTATATAGTGTTAAGGTTAGGATTTCAGTATTTAGTCAAAATGTGATAAAATAACATAAATTATCAGTTTAACTGGTTGAAAACCAATCATGACAACATCGCCCACGAAGACCAAACAGAAGCTGTCGCTTCGGAAGCGGCTATTTGTCAAGAAGTCGCCAAAAGTGGGATGCTATGTGGATACCGATTCTAACGATGAATTCACCCAGTCAGCATCACGTCCGATCTCACCAGCAGACCCATTCCTGGCGCACAGTGCACACTATACTGATACACATCCTGAAGTAGGCGATGGAGCTCGTAATTCTAGCACTGTTCCATTTTGCAACAATTCAAGTGTTAACGCTGACCATTCTAACAATGACGATGATAACAATCCTAAATGCTGTAGAACTTTCTTCAGAAGATCACGCCCCAAGAGCTTAGTAGACAACCAACCTTGCCCTTCAAAAGAAGATGCAACCTCTAGAGATTGTAGTCCAGTAAATAACTCCAATAGTTTAAGTGATCAAACATTCTCTTGCTCACAATCTAAGTCAGAAGAAATACCTAAAGCTACTATAAAATTTCCTAAAGATGATCCTAGAAAGTGTTTTGAACATTCTGGCTCATTTGAAGGTATCAAAACAAAGAATAAGTTGTTTGTGAAAAGACTGTCAGCTGATCATCTCATATCAAATGAAACAAAACCTTTATACCGTTCATCATCTCCCGAAAGTGATAGAAGCAGTTCTTTAGACCGTAAAAGGAGGTAAGTAATATAGTTTCCATAATTCCTTAATGTGTTGGTTATGGGTCCAGTATGTACTGTGTTACTACCTTGTGCGATTTGTCTGCTCACATAGAACCAAGTCAACAATAACACGGTCAGCTTCGCGTGCCGGGAGCACTGACAGCTTGGCACGCAACTCTCTGCTTGCTGCACAGGTGTTGCGGCTAATTCCTACACAGGAGGCGCGGGAAAGGTTAGCTTTTTGTAATGTCATGTTTTGTTATTAATAATCACAAGGCCCAAACCAATGTATGGTTTACCATTAATACAAACTCCAGCTGCTTTCTTAATCACCTATAATGGAAGTTCTGCAAAAGTCATCACTCATTTGGTTATTTTTATTTCTGTACTCATTTTCCAATATTTTTATTGGTTACTAACTAATAATTCAACATCATTAATAATACATTTTTCTTACCTTGCTAAGATAGTACATATGAAAATGGCAAATGGCTGCAAGGAGTTCTAGTTTTTATTAAGATTTAATTGTGTTCTGTCTATTTTTCAGAAACTATCTTTATGGAAGGCTAGCATCTCATTCCTTACTTGGGGCGGCAGAATTGGAACATGTATTTCCAGACAGAGAAGTTAAAGTGTTTGTAGGAACATGGAACATGAATGGGCAGGCACCTCCCAAGTAAGATTTTATAATTATTACTATTGTTTACCCACAATAGATACACATCCACCAGCTTACTCCCCAAAGTCAAGCATGCATAAATAAGTTTTACTTCAAAAAGTAGCTCACTTTGTTATAAATAAATAATGTTCAACTATCATGTACATAGACCATGACTCTAACTAGGATTCCAAGTATTTAGGGACCCAGGAACTGCAAGAACCATATATACCATAACCAGAACCATAGCTTTTTTCCAGTACATAAATACAAGTATTTGCAGCGGGTTATGAGCTCAACCATCACCACCACAGAGGCTGTTGAAATATAAGTAGTGGTAGAAGATTTTATAATGTTTCTTTTTGTCAATAGGGAGTTAGCAGACTTCATATTCCCAAATCAAGTTAAACATGTTCCTGACATATTTGCTATTGGCACACAGGAGTCGTTTTCAGAGAGGACAGAGTGGGAAATCACAATACAGGAAGTATTAGGACCATCACATCTTTTACTACATTCTTTACACCTAGGTAAGTACTAAAATATGGATGAGTTTCGAAATTCCCATAGAAATCCTCATTAAAGGGGTTATTTAAATACTTTTTGACCTTTTTCAAGAGCTTTAATGTTAAAGTTTAGCAGCTTCTAAGTTTGCACAAGTTATTCTATGATGTACCTACTGCAATTCATGTCCTGAAGATACAAGTTCGAACTTAAGATCTATCAAAATTTAGTGCAGATGAGCATTTATCCATGACTAAAACTGGCCCCTAAAATAACTTCTAAATATCTGTTTCAATATTATTCCACTGTATGAGAGCTGTAATAAAACATTTACATGAATATGCACACCCACAACCATTTGAGTTCATCAATCACATGTACCTATTTATAATTTCAGGTACAATACATCTAACGATATTCATTCGAAGAGATCTGATCTGGTTCTGTTCTCTCCCAGAAGATGCTAGCTTGTCAGTCCGGCCTGGCACCGCATTCCGCACAAAAGGCGCCGTCGCCATTTCCTTTGCTCTATTCGGCTCTACTTTTCTATTCGTCACAGCGCATTTGACGGCCCATCAGGAGAAGGTCAAGGAAAGAGTGTCTGATATCAAGAGGATTATAAGGTCTATTGACTTGCCTAAAAATCTACCATGTCGGCATAAGAGTAAAGGTATGGAACATTTCATCTGTTTCATAAAGCATAATTGATGTTATATTTATTGAGAGTGAAGAAAATGGATTTTATTTACATTTTCATTATTATTTCAAATATGGTTTTGTTTCAGTGTGATCAACACACCAAAAAAATCATAAAATTGTTGATACAATGCAATACAAAGTTTTTTTTGAACGGTCTAATGCTGTTGGTCTCTACCGACCGTTACAGCGTCACCGGGCGGGAAGGTAGGCGCTTAAGGCGCCCAGCCATCAAAAGTGGGAGGCAACTAGCTCAAGGGCACCCCTAGGATGCAAGCCTCCGCTTGGGCTGTTCCTGGGATAAAAGGATCGAGAAAAGTACATCCACTGGAAGTCATAAATATCATCACAGAAGTTATGCGTTCATGCCAAATGTAAAGACTAATTTTATTGCCTCAAGATCAGAATGAAATGTTTCGCTAGAAAATAGAAAATTGTGATTTGTACTGTTCATCTTACTGTAAATCGCCACCCTGATCTACTCATTTAAGTTAGACTAAAATATATTTTTATCATAATCAAATTTGAGTTCTTTCATAAGTTGTTGCAATGTTTCTATGAACACTAACTATACCATTTCAGATGTTACAAACAATTTCGACTACGTGTTTTGGTGTGGAGATCTGAACTTCAGACTGGGTGAGCCAAGAGCGGCTGTGATGCGGTGGATAGAACAAACTCAGGTTTACAAAGTTTTTCATTATTTTTTTTATTTGGGCGGGATTCAAGATACCACATAAATTAGATTAAGGGATTTGAGTCTTACATAATTAGTGGATGGTATATTCCAGCTCAGATATTTCAAATTATACAACAACTGATAAGTTTACATCGTTACTAAGGATCCAAATACCTCGCTTAATGTGCAATATAGCAGAGGTCCAGCAAAGTCTAAACCTGCTTTACGAAATACAGAAGTGCTCGCGTTGGTTTCAGTTCCCGTTACCACATCACTTACCGCATGGGTTGCTCCACGCTGATCAACTGACCGCCGTGTTAGAAGACGGAGCCGCCTTCAGGGACTTCAGGGAAGCTCCTATTACGTTTCCGCCCACTTATAAGGTAAACATAAATTGGAATATAATAATAATAACGCCCAACAATCGCATACATAGATCCTGGAGCCTAACTAGGACTCCTTGTGTCTAGGGACCCAGGAACTAAGGACCATGGTGCCACAACACCCAGATTCAGAACAAGTATTTGCGCTTTTTTTCTGTGCACAAATACTTGTCCTGTCGCGGAAATCGAGCCCGCCGCCTCCGGGTTATGAGCCGACCTGCTCAAACACCACACCACAGAGGCTGTCAAGGCATATCAAATAAGATGTATTATAGCAGTCCGGTTTCGATTGAAAATTCATTATCGGTTCTGACGCAATACGTTTAACGGGGACGGAACAGCCGGTGGGACTCTACGACTCAGTTTCGCACGTAAAGTGAGCCAGGGTTTATCATTGGTAGTTCGCAATTTTGTTCAGAGCTTGAAACGGACCGGAACGAGGTCGTAAAATCACCATTCAGATTCATAAGTCATTCAAGTATCGTTTCGTATCATCAGACCACAGCGAGCTCCAGGTTTAGTTACAAAAGAGCGCATCTAATCATGAATAGTTACAAATTGACAAAACGGCAACAATTTCAGGGAAACTTTAGGGAGAAGCGTCGTAACTCGTAAGCAATTATAAATAGTCCACTGATTTTATTATAATTGTTTATGTTCCAGTACGACCCTGGCAGCCAACAATTTGACACGTCGAGTAAACAGAGGGCGCCGGCGTACACCGATCGCATTTTGTATAAGTCTAGATGTATGACTGGGAACTCTTCTTCTGCCTTCTCTGGTATGTTTGACAATCATTTTTAATCACTGTAATAATAATTTAAATATCTTCGCATCTTAGCGAATCTAAGCTTAGACATATAGGTACATATGCCATGTACCTATATGTCTAAGCTTCGCATTTCTTCATACATTTGCGCGAGTACTGGCATCGTTTTACTAGACCATCAACGTCCGTTATTGGAGCTATTAAGCTACTAGATCAACCCTACGGTTTCATTAACCGTGTTACTACAAATACATAAACAAGGCCCTAACCGTAAACTGTTTGACGTCTGTTTAGAAATACCGTTTGCCGTCTTTCTAAACAGACGTCAAACGGCAAAGACTTGTGTTAGCCTGCTATTTTGTTTTTTTTTTTTTTTTGGTTTTGGCTCCACACTTTTGTGTATTTAGCCAATGTCAAGTAATTGATATATCTCAAGTCAAGTCACAGTCTAAGTCATCAAGTTAAGTAATAGTCTAGTCTAGTCAAGTCATACTCCTAGTAAAGTGGTGGCAATTTTACCAGAAGCTTCTATGGAGTTTTGGAAACAACACGAAAAGGAATGTTTCACCATCATCATACCACTTTCCCACACTCATGCCTGTAATTCAGCACTTAACGAATAAAATGCCACCGATTTTATGCACTAACACTGAAAATAACACAAGCTTTGGAAAATAAAACAATGCGGCGACGACGCGATCTTTTCGTTTTCCCGCCAAAACCCCATAGAGCCTATTTTGTAATGTTAAACACACGTTTGACGTCTGTCTAAGCTTTGTTTATGTATTTGTTGTAGTACGGTAAGTTTTATTTAGATTGTTTAATAGACAAACCATTTGATCGCTCTCCCTCCTGATGGAAAATTACGACGCAGTACCCATTTTCCTCGGGATCTTAATTTTAATGGGATAAAAAGCTGCTAATTTGAGCTTATAATTGAAGGGTTGAGAGAGTAAAAAGGGTTTAACTGTCAAATTGATAGTTTCGAGAAAATTGACTTTAAACTTCAACGGCTTCATTTTAATGTAGAGTGCTTAAATGTAATAGAAAAGGTTTATTTAATTTTCATTTGCTTGAAAATGTTTTAATTCTATTTTAAAATACTAAATATAGGACTAATTCATACAATTACTGTAAAAATATAATATAATAAAATAAATATAATAATGTTTTTATGCTAAGCTAACTATATTCCTGTAACATATAAACCGTTTTTAGACTCAAAATCTCCAGATTAAAACCTCATTTTGGTCTTTGAGAATGTATTATTGTAAATAATTTCACGCTGAATCCAAAGATACCCATAAGTCATTTTGTGAAAAAAATCAGTTAAACCCTTTTTATTCTCACCCCTTCAATTGTCATTCGTGCAAAAGAGTTCATATTATTTGGTTTGTGATTTTGGAGTGAAAACCACAAAAAACAAACTTTGTCAAATTAGAATTTGTTGATTGTGTTGCATTAACTAAATCGACGTTGTCAACCCGAGCTGCCAATAACGTCATGATTCGGTGACGAAGCGCTGTCGGCAGGGCTGCGGAGGATCAGCTCGGTGCCAGTGCCGGTACCTACCGGAGTGAAGTGTCTCGCGTACAACTCGGTGCAGTCCGTGTGCACCAGCGACCACAAGCCGGTCTGGGCTCTCTTCTCGACCACCTTGCGACCTGGGACCGATGTGTAAGTTATATATTAAATTAATATATTCCCGACTGTTACTCACGAATAGTATGTCGATTTCTCGACCAGGCAGTCACCGCCGCGATCTCGCTGCGTGAACTCACCTGAGGAAGAGCATCGGATATGCTCGAAACCTGCACCCCTACCGCATAACCGTTCTGGAAATCGGCTTCGCCTGCCATCCCGCACGCGGCAATCAACAAATCCACGAGTGCGAGCAAGAGAAAACACGATTACGATCTCCACCAGACTTACGCGGTAAGGCCCCTGGTCGAGAAATCGACATACTATTCGTGAGTAACAGTCGGGAATATATTAATTTAAAATGAATCACACCCATGAGAATTTTAATACTAAAGTGTAAGTAATATTTTTTTTTATTTGCTTTAATTCTGTGATCTTTGTTACTTCACATCTCCGTAATTTGTAAACTAATTCGTGTTTTTTTGTTTTATTTGAAAGAAACTAAAACTCTAAACCGATTTTGACAATAATTATCAAAATTAGTTAAGAGTTTTTGTTTTTAAATCAAATTAACTGTAAAATATAATAGAAATATTTCTTAGTATTAAAATAAGGCGATTGGAGTCGGTTTAACCTATCGTTAACGTAAAAACGTATAAGTCGAAATTCTTACATATAAAGTTTCGACTGAGCGTTAATTCACGACAACGCTTCACAATACGGGCCTAAGATATCTAAAACAACGGTATGATGAACTGCGATAAATAATCTTCCAGGGTACCACTAGCAGCAGGTCTGTTCAACCGCGAAGTGTACCTTGAAGGCATAAAGCGGCGCCGCGCGCTTCTCGACCACGCACCGGGAACTTCGGCCGTTTGCACATTGCAATAACACACAATTTACTACTCAACATTAATACATCTGAAAACGTTTATTGCGAAGCGCTCATAACTTGACTATCCTTCCTTAATCGGTCGGTAAAGTTAAGCAACGTTCGCTACAAAAAGTGATATTTACAACTGAGCGGTTTCGTGCGCGTTAAGCCGTCAGTGTCGGGTGTTGTAAGACAATAGTCGTCAAGCCAAGTCAAAAGCCATTGGGTGGCCTAAAACCAAGGCTAACAACTTGCCCACAAAATAAGAGCGTATATTGTTTAAAAAATGGGCAGACGGCGCAATGTAGGAAAAAATGTGACGTCATAGTCACATGTGGGATAAAACGATCCTAATCTAGGTTCATTCTATTGACAATGGCTGTGGTCTATCACTGTCTCATTTTTGGGGTTCGTTTGTATATTACTGTATTATTCTCGATATACGAGGTAATTCGGTCGCTTTCAAATGGACTAAAAATCATTTTTATATGCTAAAATGGTCCTTATGCGAGGCTGGTTTCTATAACCACAACAGAAACTGAATACATGACACACATGTGATGCCATGTATTTTATGTATGTATAATAATAATAATGAGTTAATAAATATTGTTTCTGTTCTGTAATTGTGTGTGTACTATCAAAGAAATAAATGTGTCACCATAATGTCGTCGAATACAAATCGCATTTTGCGGAGGTAAAGTACAACATTTTCCAATTCGATTGTATTGGTTGATGTAACCTAAACCATTCGATTGGACACCAAAAATTTTTTTCTTAATATAATGCCTAGAGACCAAAGCCGTCGTGTAAATTGAAAAAGATATTTATCTAATTTGTTTTTTATACCGCTTGTATTTCAAATGGGAATTATTTATTTTTGTTTTATTTAATATAGTTTTGTTCAGTTGATTATTTAATTGTTATGTGAATTATAAAATTCTAATGCATTATTTATTATGTACTTTAAAAATGAAAAAGACACAATAATGTAACAAATGTTCAATTTTGTTAACATTAAGTTAAAATAGTTTATATTAATTTATCAATATGCAAAAGACAAATCTAGTCAGTATCCAAAACGAACATCAGTATTTACTACAATAATCTTTAAATTAATTAATTTTAAATTAAAAAAAATTAATTTAATTTAATATATTTGTTTAAAATGAGTTAATGTTATTATTAGTATTGTAGTGTTTACTGTAATAATTAATTATTATTATTTTAGTTGTAATGTTAGTGAGCTTTTTGTGCAATCGCTTAGAACATCATGTATTGATATAAAAATAGCTGCGTTTTTAAAAGCGTTTTTGTGACTAAAACATTATTTTTATGGTTTATCATAAAATATTGAGCTTAAATTGTTATTATAAATAATACACAACACCAGTGTATAAGTGTTTGTCATACATTTTGTGAACATTTTAATACTGCCTTACAAACACGTCAAATGTTGTGAACATTAAATTTTCTACTAAGTTATTAGGTGCTGCAATCTATCGGTTCTAGTCTCGAGTCCATTCCAAGAATACCCAGTGACATGGAAATGTTTGGAAATATAGCAACATGGAATACGCTAAAGGGATTTTAACATTTGAGTATGAAGTCTGGTATACCTACTGACCGCCATCTTGTTTTTTCTTTAAAATAGCGGCCACTCGTAAGACCTATATCAATCGATAGCTGACACTAATACAAACAAGGTTTGTACAAGACAAAACTTCTTTAAACGTCACGTTTCAAAGATACATGCTTTTAAAGTTTCACTCGTGGCGCCGCTGGTAAATTGACTTGAAACTAAATTGTGTGTGGCCACCATTTTGAAGAAAATACAAGATGGCGAATAGTAAGTATGACAAATATTCAAAGCCCTTTATCTTAGTTAAACAGAAATTATCAACACTATGTGCGGTTTCGTTAATTTGTCAAGGCAAATATGTGCAGTTTGATTTCTGCGGTTACGTATAAGTTATATCAATCAATATTGAAACCATTTGATAAACATTTTCATATCACTGCATTACATTGATAACATTAGTGTTAATGATAACTAAGAGAAAATCTATAATCGGTTGTAAACCTGTCCCAAATAAAGTTATAGATCTAGAACTAAGTCTTACTTAGTCTTGGGTACAAGTTATGAACTTCCGTCTTTAATATTAGCGCTTTAATATAGTTTGAAAGTTAGCATTACAAAATAAATAGCTGAGCTGTTTTTATTTTTTAAACGTGTGATTTCTTTATCTCTATATCATCTGAGTACGCTTTGAAATACAATTTTATTAGAAGTAGAGCTCAAGTGTTATTTGTACCACAGTGGTACACTTTTAATTGAAGAGTTGAGAATAAAAAGGATTTAACTGACAAACTGACAGTTTCGAGAAAATTGACTTTAAACGTCAACGGCGTCATTTTAATGTAGAGTGCTTATAAGGTAATAGAAAAGGTTTATGTAAGTTTCAGTAGCTTGAAAATGTTTTAATTCTATTTTAAATACTAAATATAGTACTAATTCATACAATTACTGTAAAAATATAATATAATAAAATAAATATAATAATGTTTATATGCTAAGCGAGCTGTATTCCTGTGACAGATAAACCGTTTTTAGACTCAAAATCTCGAGATTTAAGCCTCATTTCGGTATTTTGAGAATGTATTTATTGAAGATAATTTGACGCTGAATCCAAAGATACCCATAAGTCATTTTGTGAAAAAAATCAGTTAAATCCTTTTTGTTCTCACCCCTTCAATTGTTATTCTACTATCATGCGAATTAGTCGCATTCGATAAGTTTATTAACTATTATGGCTTAAAGAAACGAGATAATTTTATTACAAAGAAAGGCCGCCCGTATTTTTTTATTTTAGACACGCTTAAAAGTGTTGTATGGAATTCTAATGATATTGCTAGGAACCGGTTTTTCTATATACTATTAATTATGTTTTTCTTGTATTGTTATAAATAACGTTAATGAACGTTATGGTAGATCAAGTTAATTGTGTAGCGTGTTCTGTGTTTTAAATTATACAAATCTGAAAAAATATGGGCACGCTGATTAAAGGGTAGAGGCGAAGTATACACCAAAAAATTATCCTTATTCCGACTGCATAGGAGCTTGCTGTTGGATACTATAAAACAATCTATGAGATAAATATTTCAATGAATTTGTAGCCGAATAATATATCTTGGGTTAAAAATGAGCTTGTGCGTGTAATTCAGCTCATCAAAAAATAAACCCCTACAGCCATAAAAAAACGTATAAAAACGTAGCTACGTTAATATAAAAAAAATTGGCTACCAGTTGGTACCAAAATACCATAATAGATGACCTTTTATCCATTTACGGCCGTTTTCAATAACCTACTAAAGATAACAGATAGATAGCTATCTCTGATAAGCAATAACTTTCGATCTATCCTTTGATTGCGTTTCACAAGCACCAGTAACTGCTATCCTTTTGGAGAAAACGATAGATAGCCGCCCTATCTGTGCCCTCCCATGCGTTTCGTTATTGCAAAATCACTCAGAACTCTGATAATTAAATAAGTGGTTACGGAAGTATTTACAGTGATATAATATAATAAAAATAGCAAAAATTAATAAATTAGTATACAATAACAGATTTCCATAAATTCACGTTATGTTTGGCATGATCCAATTTAATAATAATTTTGTTTGTAAATAATACAATGGAAACAAAACGTTTTTGACAACCGTGTTGTAGTCTGTGGCCACCCGGCACCTTCGTGCTACTATCGTGTTCATAGTATCCTTTACTTGGTCTGTGATCGTGTCGATATTCAGAACAAATAATACCACAAATTACATATAAAGAATAAAACATCTATAGAAGTATTAAAATAATATAAAATAAATATACTTAGTATCGCAAAACCCAGCCCTAACAGTGTTTTACTGTTTTGTCTAATGTTAGAAGGGGTTGATGTAATGTTGATATTCCATGATTCCTAAAACAAGAGTAAAGGTATAGGTACTAACATTAGGCATATATTAGGTCTTTACCTATGAAATTGCCGTTTTGTTTGAAAAAAGTTAAAGTATTTTTTTTTTCGAACTTATTTATTTCTTTTATTCAAAGTAATCAGCCCTGCAATCAATGCCTCTTTGCCAACGCTGTGGCAGTTTATGGATGCCCTTCTTGAAAAAATCAGCAGGACGGGAGACAACAAACTCTTCAAAGGCGTTTTGTACTGCCTTTCGGGAATTGAATTTTTTTCCCGCTAAAAAGTTGTCCAAATTTTGGAAAAAGTAATAGTCGGTAGGCGCAAGGTCTGGTGAGTATGGCGGATGAGGGAGAGCTTCCAAACCCAACTCATGCAGCTTAGAGACGGTCTGTTGTGCAGTATCGGGTCCCGCGTTGTCGTGAAGTAGCAGTGGAGACGACCGATTGACCAAAGCTGGTTGCAGACGTGCGAGTTTCGCCATCATTGTGGTCAGTTCTTCAATGTACACATCTGCAGTAATGCTCTCGCCGTTTTGTAAAAAGCTATGATGAATCACACCAGCACTAGACCACCAAACTGTGACCATCACCTTTCTAGGGGTCATTTTTCGTTTTGCACATTGCTTTGGTACCGAACCAGGATCTAACCAACTTGCTGAGCGCTTTCGATTGTCAAAAAGAATCCATTTTTCGTCGCACGTAACAATTCGGTTCAAAATTCCTTCATTTCTGTGCCTGTTAAGCAGCGCAAGGCAAGTCTCGACGCGTACGTTGCGCTGGCGATCGTTAAGTTCGTGGGGCACCCATCTATCAAGCTTTTTTATCTTGCCAATCTGTCGCAAATGGACCAATATTGTTTTGATGCTAACATCAAAAGCTGCTGCCAGCTCAGCTGTAGATTGAGATTCATCAGCTTCCACAATCGCCTTTAATTCATCATTGTTGACCAAAGTTTCCGGACGACCACGAGGTTCATTTTTCAGGTCAAAATTCCCAGAACGGAACCGAGCAAACCAATAACGGGTTGTACGTTCGTTTGTACAGTTCTCTCCGTAAACGTCGTTGATGTTACGTGTCGTTTGTGCCGCGTTAGTGCCACGACGGAACTCATATTCCATAATTACACGAAATTTCAAAGTATCCATTATGAGGAAAAATGTTGAAATGTAATGAAAATACAACGGTAATCAATAAACAAAAGACTTATATTGTAAATAGAGTGTCATATTTTTAAAACAAAATTAATTTGAATTTAGAATTCATAGCCAAGCAAAACTTTTTTTTGTTTGAAAAAGTCTGTACTGCAATACGGCAATTTCATAGGTAAAGACCTATTATTATATACACATTGCATAGCGTAAGATGTAGACGAAGAATAATAAATTACCTTGCAGAGGTTACTCTCAGACTGGGCTGTATTTCAACCAACAAATCACATACCACTGTTTTACTTAATCTAAATCTATACATAAAATCGTAATCTTCCAATTCCACCATATAGTTTATTCTCTGTTTATAGATTCGACGTCTTCTTTGTAGAATAATATGTTGATCTTCATCATCCCAGTCAGAGAGGACTTCTAATAATTCTATATCACTTTCACTGCTACCACTAAAATTAGCCATTTATAATATTTTATAGAAACGTCTTTGAAATTTAAATTGGAACTTGAAAATTTGTATTTTTTGAAGATTTGACCTGAAATTTTCCTTGAAACTTAAGACAACATACAAAAACAAACAACTGGTAATGGAGGTTATCCGTAGAAAATGACAGATAGGCCAAAATTCTATCTTTGGTTATTTGACATACTGACAGATAGCTGCCAAAACTATATTGAAAAGCATTCTAGCGCCATTTCCTACAAAAAGCTATCTTTGGTTATCAGTAACCCCTCCCAAGGATAGATAGCTACTGAAGATAGGAATTGCTATCTGTCGTTGCTATATAGAAACGTAAAAATGTGTCCATGGATAGATTTTTATACTTTAGTAAGGGTAAACCGTGGATAGATAGCTTATTGAAAACGGCCGTTAATCACAGTGCAGTGTCACGCGAACCTCTATACTTTAGAGTTCCGAGTGACACTGCAGCTGATATGGGCAGCCGTGTCGTTTAACATCAGGCGAACGGCTAGCTTGAACGAAGCTAGAACGGCTTTTTTATGTTAAGGAATGACACGTCATTCCTTAACATAAAAAAAAATTAATCGAACGTGTGACATATTTTTTTCTAGATTCTTCTGTCCATATAATAAATTAAGAAATCTTGTGTTTAAAGAGTATATTGTTGAGTAGAGCAATCTGAACGTAACCGTCTATTTGTCCCATTAATTGAGACAACGTATGTACGTTAAGTTTTCTGTCAATTAAACTAATGGAACTTGCGCCAATGGAGAACTAAATAGATTTAATATAAATTGGAAACTAATATTAAAATCAATGTTATAATTAGGCAAAGTATTTTCCATTTTCTATATGAAGATTGTCTTCCATACTTGATAATGTAAAATCTGTGTATTAATCTGGCGACGCTAATGTTCTAATTATCTACATTAGGAACTGTACTCGGTAGTCTTACTAGTAGGATTACTAGAAATATAAGTCTACATAGGTCCCTAGTAGATAACACATACCTACTACAAAATCGAGGAGAAGACAAAATATACTAATGCCCGTCTATACTAAAGTTTGACAGCTCGTAAGTTCGCACTTTTATCCCCAGCCCCCGATCTCTTCTAGTTTGTTTTTTTTTTGTGTGTTTTGGCTCCACACTTATGTGTATTTAGCCAGTGTCAAGTAATTGATAATTTATCAAGTTAATCATATTTCACGTAAATAATCAAGTCAAGTCAGAGTCAAGTCATAGTCTAGTCTAGTCAAGTCATGCTCCTAGTAAAGTGGTGCCAACTTTACCAGAAGCTTCTGTGGAGTTTTGGAAACAACACGAAAAGAAACGTTTCACCATCATTATACTACTTTCCCGTACTCATGCCTATAATCCAGCTTGTTAACGAATAAAATGTGTAAACGTGATCTTTTTCGTTTTCCCGCCAAAACTCCCTACTAGTTTTTTTTTTTTTTTTTTTAAGATTTAGCTCCACACTTTTGTGTATTTAGCCAGTGTCAAGTTATTGATAATTTATCAAGTTATCGACATTTCACGCAAATATGTGTCAAGTCACAGTCGAAGTCATCAAGTCAAGCCATAGTCAAGTCAGTCTAGTCAAAGTCATACTCCTAGTAAAGTGGTGGCAACTTTACTTGAAGCCTCCATGGAGTTTTGGAAACAACACGAAAAGAAACGTTTCACCATCATTATACCATTTTCCTACACTCACGCCTGTAATCCAGCACTTAACGAATAAAATGCCACCAATTTTATGCACTAACACTGAAAATAACATAAGTTTTGGAAAATAATACAATGCGGCGACGCGATCTTTTTCGTTTTCCCGCCAAAACTCCTCCCTTCTAGTTAAACTTGTTTCAAGTCAACGTGCCAAATACTGTACGCTCATTGGTTGAGACAGCCGATGATCAACAGACAACCAATGAGCGTTCAGTACCGAAGACCAAAGTCTGCCAAGTTGACATGCATTTAACAAGAGTATGTGCGAACCCCGGGGTAAAGTATAGCTTAGCTAAGTTGTATTTTAATAAGCTTTAGTATAGACGGGCATAATAGAAATTAGACCTTAGCTTCAACGGAACATGGATACAAGTTCAGCATCGCCATTCTAGTTACCTATCTAAACCTATGTAGAATTATAGCACCATACAAATGTAACAAGCCCAGATAAATAAAACCAACAATAGATTTATACCTATAGCTGAGAACATCAACATCGTCATTCAAACAAAAAATCAGAATCGATTCAATCGTTTGCACAATTCACAGATGCACAGATTCACACGATAAACTTATGACACACCTTTGTAACATCATGTAATGTAAATGTAAAATCGGGGGTTAAAATTGACATATATGGTGTAACCACAAAAGATTTAAACAAGCCTTAGACAAATGTTAAACTACTTTTTTGTATTGTTAAACACACGTTTGACGTCTGTTTAAGCCTTGTTTATGTATTTGTGGTGACACGGATAAAGTTATAAGTTCTGAAGTCACTGACCAAATTAATAAAGAAAACAGTATTATGCCTTACCAGTTAATAAAAGTATTGTAAATTCACTGTAAATGTTACAAAATTATTGCACCTTATTCATTTGACATCCTCTGTGGTGTGGTGGTTGAGCAGGTCGGCTCATAACCCGGAGGCGGCGGGTTCGATTCCCGCGGCAGGACAAGTATTTGTGCGCAGAAAAAGAGCGCAAATACTTGTTCTGAGTCTGGGTGTTGTGGGACCATGGTCCTCGTAGTTTCTGGGTCCCTAGACACAGGAAATCTTAGTTAGGGTCCAGAATCTATGTATGTGATCATTGGACGTTATTATTATTATTATTCACTCGTTAGAATGATAATTTCATACCTACCTTTTATACCAAAGGTATGATTTAAAAAAATCAAATAATAATAATACAGGCCAGGGTAAATATTTTCCATAACTTAATTGTTTATCGTTTTTCATCTAATGTTTGTATCTGTGGGTAGGTCGATAACCATTCACTTTATATAAAATTCCTTTGTACTTATTTAAGCAAGTAAGCATTGAATATTTGCTATGACAATACAAATCATAAAATATATCTCTACTCTATTAAATATCATATATCCTATATAAAACAACGTGTATTCTTGTACTTTTGCTTTATGTATTAGTCCATATAACTTTAATGATTATTATTCATAATATAGCACAATTGTCATGGATTCCACAAGTATTGTCTATAGAATTTAATGTTTTACACTGTAGTAGTCGGAACGTTTAGATGAAATTATGTAACGTACTTGTGTACTGATCTAGTATGAGGCTGGTTAACTTTAACTGATAAAGTACAATGTTTTATAGCAGTTTATAAGTAAATACGCATCCATTCTGTTACTGATTGTACATTGAATGACTTTTGCACACTTTAAAGACTCAAAGAAATTACATTTTTTAAGGAATACAAGTGTTATACATATATGGTATAATATATAACACACAGATATCGAAGGCTAGCACGTCATCTCTCATCATTCAATAGTATCGAAATGACTACTAATGAATAGTTTACATTTCTAACACAGGTACTATAAAGGTCGCTGTTTAGCCGGTACAAAAATATATTCAATTAAATAAATTATAGCAAAAGGTTTTCGCATCCACTGAGGAATGAGACCAAAGCTCAGTTGGACAAGCGTAGTCCTGTGAGTTGGAAGGAGAGGGTTCAAATCCCGTTGGTTGCTAAAATGGTTAGGAACTATAGTATTTTTTTACAAATACTAATACAAATTTTAATGCACGCCTACATCCCTCTTCCTCTAACTATGAGTGGATGACTGGTAGAAAATGCTTTAGCATTAAGTCCTCCGTTTGTACTGTTTTAGTGCAATAAAGAATTATAATGATAATGGTGTAAATTCTGTGTCGCATTCTCTAAAGCTAAAGTAAACTCAAAGTATGGCGGTACTCTTCTGATAAAGGGGAAACAAAAAGACGGAAATATTAGGTCTTTACCTATGAAATTGCCGTTTTGTTTGAAAAAAGTTAAAGTATTTTTTTTTCGAACTTATTTATTTATTTTATTCAAAGTAATCACCCCTGCAATCAATGCATCTTTGCCAACGCTGTGGAAGTTTATGGATGCCCTTCTTGAAAAAATCTGCAGGACGGGAGACAACAAACTCTTCAAAGGCGTATTGTACTGCCTCTCGGGAATTGAATTTTTTTCCCACTAAAAAGTTGTCCAAATTTTGGAAAAAGTAATAGTCGGTAGGCGCAAGATCCGGTGAGTATGGCGGATGAGGGAGAGCTTCCAAACCCAACTCATGCAGCTTAGAGACGGTCTGTTGTGCAGTATGGGGTCACGCGTTGTCGTGAAGTAGCAGTGGAGACGACCGATTGACCACAGCTGGTTGCAGACGTGCGAGTTTCGCCATCATTGTGGTCAGTTCTTCAATGTACACATCTGCAGTAATGCTCTCGCCGTTTTGTAAAAAGCTATGATGAATCACACCAGCACTAGACCACCAAACTGTGACCATCACCTTTCTAGGGGTCATTTTTCGTTTTGCACATTGCTTTGGTACCGAACCAGGATCTAACCAACTTGCTGAGCGCTTTCGATTGTCAAAAAGAATCCATTTTTCGTCACACGTAACAATTCGGTTCAAAATTCCTTCATTTCTGTGCCTGTTAAGCAGCGCAAGGCAAGTCTCGACGCGTACGTTGCGCTGGCGATCGTTAAGTTCGTGGGGCACCCCCATCTATCAAGCTTTTTTATCTTGCCAATCTGTCGCAAATGGACCAATATTGTTTTGATGCTAACATCAAAAGCTGCTGCCAGCTCAGCTGTAGATTGAGATTCATCAGCTTCCACAATCGCCTTTAATTCATCATTGTTGACCAAAGTTTCCGGACGACCACGAGGTTCATTTTTCAAGTCAAAATTCCCAGAACGGAACCGAGCAAACCAATAACGGGTTGTACGTTCGTTTGTACAGTTCTCTCCGTAAACGTTGTTGATGTTACGTGTCGTTTGTGCCGCGTTGGTGCCACGACGGAAATCATATTCTATAATTACACGAAATTTCAAAGTATCCATTATGAGGAAAAATGTTGAAATGTAATGAAAATACAACGCTAATCAATAAACAAAAGACTTATATTGTAAATAGAATGTCATATTTTTAAAACAAAATTAATTTGAATTTAGAATTCATAGCCAATCAAAACATTTTTTTGTTTGAAAAAGTCTGTACTGCAATACGGCAATTTCATAGGTAAAGACCTATTATGTTAATTTAGTTTAGCTTGAGAGAGATTTTTGTAGTGTCCGGCAAGTACGTTTGAGCCCTGGGCTGAGGTATCACGTGACCTGCGCTAGTTAAGGGTTTAAATTGTGGATAGTATAAATCGTCCAGTGTTAGGTGAAATAAAGTCAGTAAAGTGTGCATTTGGCTTTTTACGCAACTAATCAAAACTGAAGAAATGCAAAGCGAAATGTAAGGTAAAGACAGACCGCTCCGTTTGGCCTGTTTCAGTTTTGTTTCGTTAATATTCATATTTTACATGCCAAAGACTGTTGTTTCTTTATTATCTACTCTATAAGGTCTTGAGTCTTAAAATTTACGTAACTGTCTTGGATGTTAAGACGTTTACTTTTTGAATGATTTGAAGTATTCTGAAATAGAACCGGTAAGTTGATTTGTTTAGGATCTTTATATTAGCCACGTACACGAGGTAACTGCGTCGACTTATGAAATAAGGCCGGTTAATTATAATGTCCGTCTGCACAAAAGTTTGACAAGTCCTAAGTTCGCACTTATCCTTCTATGACGTACCTACTTCAACGCATTTGGTAAGCGCGAACATAAGAGCTATCAAATTTTAGTGCAGACGGGCATGTGTCTATTAAAGTAACGTAGTTTTCTTACTTATAGCATCGCTTTTACTTTTTTTTAGTATACAAGGAAGCCAAATATAAACCGCCTGCGAATAAGTACTTACTAGTTTAAGAGTGACTAATAAAATATCAAAACGTATGTAATCAGCCTAAAAACGGTAATGATGATAAAACACTTGTTTTGTTTTTAACCGACTTCAAAACAGGAGGAGGTTCTCAAATCAGTTTTAATTTTTTTTTTAAGTTAGGTTGTGATTATGTTCTATGTTTGAAATTATAGGTGTGTATTTTAGTTCCAGTTACCTAGTGATATATGGCTACTAAAAGTGGTCATTTTTCGACCGATGTGGCCAACATAAAGGTAAATGCAGGGTATACGGGGGCAGTGCATTGGAATGTTCAATCTTCCAGATCGCTGCCATTACGCTCGCTTAGCTTGACACCTGTGTTGGCCAACAATTCAGACAGTAAATTAATTTTAAAAAAAAACACACGATGTGTTATAAAAATATGTATAACGTGAAAGTATTTTTCCTAGTCCATGTTTTATAGAATAAGTTTGCTGAGTACATAAGTGATACAGATGTTATGCTAATTAAAGTTAACTTTCATCTCTAATGCGCTGTTTTCATTCTTATCCCATTTATACCCATTGGCATGACATTTAATATATAATTCGATTTAAGAACTCTGATGATAATGTTAAATGTTATCTTTCACCAATCGCTGCTGCGTTCAAATCAAAAGATTTATTATTTTTTAAGCGTAACTGGCCAGTTATAATTAGATACTATGTAGTGAACTTAAAAGAGAAAGGTACAAAAACAAAAGAATAGAAGAAAAAAAAATGAGGATCGTGGAATTTTTTAAAGTGTAAAATAAACTTAATGTAGATACTTATATCATAGTCTATATCTTTGAAAAAATGAGGGCTTGGAGTTTTTGTAATAACACGAAAATCTTTTCGTCTCACATTGTTTAATAGCTCGGACGATTCAACCGTATGAATTAGCACATAATTATGTTACTTGTATTATTTACCCGTGAAATATAGGCGTGCATAGACTTTGGATTGCATAAACGCGCGATACGCGCAGGTGTATATAACAATGGAAACTGGGACTAGCTTAGGACAATGGTGTCGATTCTGTGTCGCATTCTCTAAAACTAAAGTAAACTTAAAGTATGGCAGTACTCTTCTGATAAAGGGAAAATGAAAAAGACGGAAATATGTTAATTTCGTTTAGCTTTAGAGTATGCGACACAGAATCGACACCATTGTGTGACTAATTCGTATTATTTGAAGACTGCTCATTGACCACGTTATTATACATCCACTGTCCGAAGCCGCGACCCCTGACCCCGTTCACATCGACTGTAAGCTGGTGGTCGTAGATCTTTACGTCTCGTTGTCCCATGTAGTACTCGCCTTCATTGTCGACTGTCACGTGAACTGCGTACCGTTTACCACCTGGAACGATTTTACTTGTCTTTTAACAAAGATAGGTTTGTCTATCACCGAAAGACTTCTTCGCTTTTTTATGTACCTAATTTGGATTTTTTTTTTATCTGCATTTCCACAGACACCTGAGTCCGTGCTTTTTGTTAAATTATTTTTATATCTATGAATTAAGCCTATGATTAACATGAACATACCTATATATAATACACGAAGGACAATACAGCCAATAACAAAAACATACATAAACATAAGTAGTTATTTCTAATTGTGCGTATACCACCGAGCATAGTATAAGTTGGTATTCCAATTATGACTGAGGTTTTTGCGTATAGCTGATTGCAGCTAACATTTACTTTTCACTCAGCTACAGCTAAAATTGGTGTTTTTTTAAATTGTAACTATACAAATGTAGTCGGAGATTAAAATAAACACCAATTTTAACTGTACAATATACAAAAAAAGGTTTTACTCTTTTTATTAAAAGAATTATAATCTAGTTCACCTGTTTTAGGCGTAGGTATACATTTATATAATATACAAATAATATCCCAGCGAGACACGCTATACTTAGTTGAAAAGTGCTACCCCTGTCCCTAATCCAGTAAGCTTGTCGAAATCTTTTAAACAATTCACCTACTTACCAGCTTTGAAAGAAAATCCATAATTCTTTGGCGTTATTTGATTTTCGCCGTGTTGGTACAACTTCAAGTCGCTGCTCTGTACAGCAAGCACAGCTTGATCCGATTTCCGACAAACGTAACCCATAGTCATGCTAAAACAAATTAAGTACCTACATAATTATTATCAATCATATAATTATGCAGTGGGAACTGAAAGTTCCAATTTAAAATACTGTTAAGTTGTTGCGAATAACTGTACCACAGATAATAATTATAAAACACTGCACTATTAGCATAATTACAAATTCCCCAAATGTGGGTAGGTATACATTTTGAAATTATTTCCGAGATCATATCCCCTTGTACGTGGTTATAGTATTACTATTTATTCTATGCCCCTGGCACGGAACACTCAAAAACACACCCTGCGCTCTGACCCTGCGATTTAGACCTTTCGCTTTTAAACCATACTTCTTTAACTTTTAAGATGGTATTTAAATTATGTACTTACTGTGAACAAATAAGGGGTTGTGACATACACGTAATCACGATGCAGTCCCCATTATCAAGATACACAGAATGAAACACAAAACGGTGAAAGACACGCCATTCATGACGTTTACCTAGAAAACAAATAAAGATTCATTAAAACAAAAACTTAAACATTTTTTACCTAAAAATATTGGTATCTAATACTTGATGTTTGACGGGTCAGTGTTAAAGCTACTTACCGAACGAGCGGTTTCTAAAACAAGGCATCGTCACGACGTGTTTCTGATCGTCTACAAGCACAACGCCTCTCATAGAGCCCATCTGATCGTAGTGTACTTGCCCGAACCTAAAACAAAATAAACAGAGAACAGCTGTATATAACTAAGCATTGATTTTTACCACCATTTTATACTACAGCGGAGGTCATTGGCCGTGGATTAAAAATGTTTTGAAGACTTATTAATTTGTACAAGTAAAAATCAAAATAATATTTTATCAACATAAAAGTTTAAAATGTCTTCTTAAAAGGTTTAAAAGGTCTTCTTAAAAATTAGGTCATGTTATATTTGACAGTTGATAAATATTTTACACATCTAAAAATAATGAAGGCAAAATGTTACATAAAACGAAGGTAATACATACTTGTTATAAATAAATGAAATATTTTAGGTAAAGATTTACGCTTCCTCTATTATTGTCGACTGAACGGGTTAAATAAATAGCGACTCTTGTTAAAACGGCATAAAGTGCAATTAAGCTTGCATAGCGTTGTAAGATTAAAATAACATCCACCTGTTATTCGCCTCTCTTTCTAACGGATAACTTATCTTTCTGGTGCGTCTCGTTTTACTTGTTGCTTAGTACCTATATAAAGTGCTGAGTGGTTATATATACTTACGTCCCGCCCGGTGATGCTATAAAGGTCGATAGAGAGCAACAGCATTAGTCCGTCCATATATATACTTACTTTTCAATATTTCTGAAGTAATCACTGAACCACGGTTCTCTTGCCAAGTCGCTGGCTAGGCAACGAGGTGACATTTGGTCGCCGTAGATGAATGGAGCAAAAAGAGCGCTCCAAGTCAACTCAGCTTGTACATTCACTGTTTTCTCTGGGTTACTATTTGACCTAAAAAAGTGAAAAGTTATACAAGCTGAATCATCAATTGGTTATTAACCAAAACAATACTATACTCAACGTAGTTGGTGAATACGTTGTTAATTACGAAACTAGATTAATCAGAAATATTTTTAGTACAATATTTTAAGCAATACTGGTATCAAGACTCACTTCATTTTGCCACAGTAAGACAGCTTCCAAGTGCGCATTGGAATGAAGTGTTCTATCTTTATGCCTTGTACTGAAAATAATTCTCCTTTGTCGCTTTCATCCTGCTCTACAAATGTATCTGGAAGATTCAGAGATAAATACTCTACACCGCACAGCTGTAAAAGAAAACCATTAAATAAGTAAAAAAAATGTTTTTTTACCCCCAGCTCCTCGCACTTGTCAGCTTTGTGCTTTTTGACTTATTTCGTATTCCAACTTTTCAAGTCTCAACACAATGTTATGGTCCCGACTAGTCTGCGAAGTTTCACTTAAATCATTTCATCTATTACAGAACTCTATAATTTCAATAGACTGTAATTACTAACTTTCGCATTTTTAATATTATGCATATTATCTATATCTATTATAATTGAAGGATTGAGAATAAAAAGGGTTTAACTGTCAAATTGATAGTTTCGAGAAAATTGACTTTAAACTTCAACGGCTTCATTTTAATGTAGAGTGCTTATAAGATTATAGAAAAGGTTTATGTAAGTTACAGTTGCTTGAAAATGTATTAATTCTATTTTAAAATACTAAATATAGTACTAATTTGTACAATTACTGTAAAAATATAATATAATATAATAAATATAACAAGTTTTTTATGATAAGCGAATTGTATTCCTGTGTCAGATAAACCGTTTTTAGAATTACAATCTCGACATTTAAGCCTCATTTCGGTATTTTGAGAATGTATTATTGTAGACAATTTCACGCTGAATCCAACGACACCATTTTGTGAAAAAAATCCGTTAAACCCTTTTCGATCTCATCCCTTCAATTTATACTTGCCTTAATTTTAGCCAAAGCCTCGCAATAGTTGCCCTGTCTTTGAGCTATCCCTATTTCGACAGCATCCGCACCATCCGTTGTTATGCCCAAAAATAAGGTGGAATCATTTGCCTGCAAAAGATAACAAATAATTGAGCGCACAAACTAATGATATCAATGAATAAATAAATATGAGAATCATTTTATATCCGCGTATATTCTTGTAATATGGAAGTCAAGATCATGTGATGAGCCTGCAACAATCTACGTACAATGTCACTTATAGATAGATTTATAAATCTCTATTGAAAACACCATTTTACAGAAAAAAACTTTAATCTAAAATCCTATAACTAAGTGTCATTTGATTGGGTTGTCTGGAAGAGATCGCTTTAAGCGATAAGACCGCCCATTGTGACATTTAATTCTTAAGTTTGTACCTGTAGGTAAGTTGTTCCTACAATGTGGTGTTTCAATAAAGAGGTTTATCTATCTATCTGTCACAAAGGGCGGCCATTCGCTCAAAGGGATCTCTTCCAGACAACCCAAACACACAGTATATATAATTTTTTAACTGCAGCAATAATTAGAATTAAAGCTGAATTGCATTAATAATCATATAATTCTCTCACCTGGGGGCTGTCACCAAGATCGTGTTTCTGCTCCAAAAAGGCGTCATCTTTATGAACATGTATCGTGCCGTCGCAGCTTCTTCCAATATCTACAGCGTGCGCTCTTAATAGACGCCAATACCACTAAAAGCACTTCTATTTATTGTTGATATGCATTACTGGACAGTGGAAAACCATTCTACTGTATATATTAAAGTGAAAGCACAGAAGTACAAATTACAAACAAATTAAAATATTTTCTATATCAATAAAAACGAGTGTGCTTTTAGACCACACACTGTAGTAAAACTTCTTTAGCTCCATCTATCGGCCGGTATAACTTTGTTGTTTTCGCCATCTTGACAATAATTGTAAATTTCGTTTTACCGGACATACCAACACAATAATACAAATTTATTAATAAAATACAATGAAGATCTACACGACCATGGCTTCTGTACTCGTAAATGGCATCCAAAGGGGTGAAAGTAACGTTCGTCTTATGGTAGACGAAGCTCTCATGAACCACTTTGGGGCCATTGTAATGGCTGCGCGGCTGGCTGAAGCTCGCGAAATTGTCCTCATTAGAGACGTCAACCAGTTGCCTTATATCGACAGGGAGATTCTCTTCGAGTTAAGGTACAATCACGCGAACCTGGTGGCCACCATCAACTAGGAGTTGTTATGCACACACAGGAATCCCATGGATGTCGCGTACGCGCTGAGGGATATATACTCCGGTATATATTCCTCGGCCCCACGTGTTAGGTCCCTGGAGCAGAGAAGGTACACAGGTGCGCAAATACCCAGCACCCTCCCCAACACCCTTTTCCTAGTACACACTCAGGAAGAAAAGGAGACCCTGTCCAACCAGGGTTGTGGTGGAGGCACGGGGTCACGCATCCTAACCATCCATGAAGCGCAGGGACTGACATACGAGTCGGTCATCATCATAAAGACCAAGGGCAAAATGAGACTGCACGAGAGCGTTCCGCACGCGGTGGTTGCAGTCTCGCGGCACACCAGGACATTCATTTACTACGCCGACGACGAAGATGACGCCATCAGCCGTTTCGTGCGGCGTGCGATGGCTGCATCACCGGAGCCCATCTGCGAGTACAACTTGCAAATGGCTATCAAAGATCGGAACGTGGCGGTAATGGAAGCCCTGGGCCGGGAGGAAAAAGTGGACAAAGGGAAAAAAGAGAAAAAAAAAGAACAAGTACGAGCGGGATCATTGATGAGCTCAAAGGAGCCTGTCTATTATCCCGCTCGTATGAATAAAATAGTAATAAGGGTATTTTAATTAAATTGTAAATTGTGCGTACACCCGGAGCACTCATGCTCACTAAAAAGCTCCTTCTTGCGGCGGCGTCGTGTGTCGGGTCATCCTCTTCCCTCAAATATAGCTCGTGAACGGGTGCTGCTTGCGGAAGCTGGTATGCTCGGTGGTGTACGCACAATTAAAAATTAGAAATAAGAACTTAAATGCTTATGTTTATGTATCTTTTTGTTATTGGCTGTATTATCCTTCCTGTATTTTATATAAGTTCATGTTAATAATAGGCTTAATTCATAAATATAAAAAATTATCTAACAAAAAGCACGGACCCAGGTGTCTGTGGAAATGCAGATTAATTTTAAAAAAAATCTTACCTAAAATCTGTGAGGATACCTACAGTCTATCGACAAGCTATATCGACTTTGGACTTACCTTGCAGGTACAAAGGCAATTTAACTCACCTGTTTCAAAGTCAGAACAATAAATATAAAAACGTACTTAAACCAATAGTACTTGTTGTTCTGCTGGTAAACACCGAAAAGCGGCGGTTTATACGGCTTATTTAGAAACCTAAAAACTAACACTATACATATAGAAATTAGTGCAGAAATGATTAAAGTTAACATTTTAAACAGCACCACTGAAAGATACGAGGTGCGATAGTGATAAATACTAATAACTAACTAAGCTAACTAAGATTAAAAACGAAGGTACTTCCATTTTTTAGCTATCTAATCGATCAGTTTGATATCTTGGTCGTCTGATGATGATAGCTAAAGCCATGATTAAATATTAGATGCGCCTAAAGTTGCTAATTTAAGAACACCATAGCCAGTGTATGATGTACGTTAAACGTTTGTCGAAATGTTACAAACAGCAAAAAAGTTTTTGTTCGAAAAACTTTGATAAGAAATAGGTCAATCAATCAAAAGGTGAATCAATCAATCAATCGACACAATTAATCGGTACAATTGGTCTTATTTATTTATACTTCAAATATTGAGTTAACATCTAAGTTAAACATTTTCGTTTTTCTTTTTTTAGATGTACCGATGATTCTTTTTTTTATGTTTTGGCTCCACGCTTTTGTGTATTTAGCCAGTGTCAAGTAATTGATAATTTATCAAGTTAATGATATTTCACGCAAATATGTATCAAGTCATAGTCGACGTCATCAAGTCAAGTCATAGTCTAGTCAAAATCATACTAGTAAAGTGGTGGCAACTTTACTTGAAGCTTCTATGGAGTTTTGGAAACAACACGAAAAGAAACGTTTCACCATCATTATACCATTTTCCCACACTCACGCCTGTAATCCAGCACTTAACGAATAGAATGCCACCAATTTTATGCACTAACACTGAAAATAACACAAGTTTTGGAAAATAATACAATGCGGTGACGCAATCTTTTTCGCTTTCCCGCCAAAAACCCTGATGATTATATATCTTTACTATAGTATAAATAATGTAAGTATACATATATAGATGTGAAGTTAAACTGTAAGTAAACACTAATTAGTAGGACACCTATAGAACTGAGTCACGATTAGGTACGAAAAAAAATCTGTCGTCCCTTTTAATTAAACGTTACACGAGAAGTTCCTCAGATTAAATAATACTACTACTTCTACTACTATTACTAGTATAGTATTAAATTATCTGTGGTACTACGTAGAAGCATGGTGGGATGAGAAGATAAGGGATAGAAAGAGAGACAACGAAACATTTAAGCTGCAGCGCTGTGCGATCTAAATTGCACTTTGTTATCGTGGTAGCAAGTCGCTATTTATATAAATATGTTTTCGGAGTAAATCTTCAGTATAAATTGCTCCCGCTTTTAATAAGTTTTTTCCGTTTGCATTAAAATAAATCTATTGGAGGCCATATTTTGAGGTTATTATTTATTTTGTATCAGTAGTCTTGTTCTTGTTGTTATTATTATACTGCCATTCGACGCATGCGCATCCCTTTACGCCGTTCACTTCAACCGACGACCAGCGTTCGTAGATTTTTGTTTCTCTATTTTTACCAATATAGAATGTTTCTTCATCGTCGACTTTTACACGAACTGTATGTTGTTGACGACCTGAAAAAGTGACTAGCTGTAAAAAAGTTGCAAGCCAGTTCGACCATAATAGATCCCTACCACAGATTATATAAAATTAAAGAGCCCGCAGCTTCGCCCGCTGCGTGGCCTATGGAAAATAATTCAAACACTCATTTCACCCTCTTAGGGGAGAAATTTCGAAAAATCCTTTCTTAGCGGATGCTTACGTCATAACATCTACCTGCATGCAAAATTTCAGCCCGATCCGTCCAGTGGTTTGGGCTGTGCGTTGATAGATCACTATGTCAGTCAGTCAATCAGTCAGTCAGCTTTGAGTTATATATATATTTAGATAGATAACACCCAACGATCACACCATAAATCATAGAAATAACATTATACTAGTAGTACTAATTTATTTAAAAAGCTCTCTTGCTACCACGCAATAAAAGTCAATTATGGAAATTACCGCCTCTCTTACTATGGCATATTACTTCGTCACCGATCAGTACCTTTCTTACCGTAGTCGGTAGTCTTCAAGAAAGCAGAAGCGTCGAGAATGTCTAGTTTCCACATATAATTTCATTTTTCTCATAAATATTTTGTTTTAACTACTACCCTAATACTAGTTAAAGTTGTGTGGTGTCCACACATATTATAAATAAAAAATAAAAACAAAATCAAAATTGTTTGTCCTACTTTACGCAGCAACCGAACAACGGCTACGCGGGTTTTTCAAGAGAGATTAAAAGTCTATGGGAGCGTGACATCTTTTAACTCCGAAATAATGTGTCTAGGCGTAACACAGCGAAACGCAAGTTTTCGATGATAATTGTGACAACTAGTCAATTACTATCAAATCTAAAATACAGTTAACAAGTCCAAAGTACGACTAGCAAAACTACTTGTACGATTTATGATAACAGTAATAAATTATTGATATCAAATTTTTATTTCCCCATTCTCTTTTCCACCTTTTTTTTTAGTAGGGTGTGCATATTGAATCAACGATTGAGCACCTGCAACTAATTGCATAAAGAAGCAAATGTGGTATCACTTACCAGCTTTAAATGTAAACCCGTAATCCTTGGGCATCACTTGGTTTTCTCCGTGGTGGTACAAATGGAAATCACAGCTATCCACCGGAATCACTGATTGGTCAGACTTGCGACAAATGTAGCCGATGGTTAGACTAAAACGATTAGAATGATTTAGAAATTCTCTATGTATTCATATTGGTAAAATAATATTTTTTGTTTTTCCATAACATTAGGTTTGACTATTATATTATAGAAACTGACGGGAGTAGTATTCATAACTATAACTAGTAAATGCTAACATTCACGAGATACAGTCGAAGTGTGTGAGTGTATATGTACAAAAGTACTCTGTGGTGAGTTTTAACTAGTTTTTTTTATGTTTGACAATGTATGAACTTGGTTTAGCTTATCTATCGGCCGGTATAGCTTTGTTTTTGCTTGTTTAATGATAAGCGCCATCTTGACAATTGTAAATTGTCATTTTACCGGACATGCCGACATATTTTTTTTTTTAACTTTGTTATGTTGACAATAGAGATCTACGTGAACCAACTTCAACTTCCGTTCGCCTCGCATTCATCAGCTTACTCCCCAAGTCAAGTGTGCGTAAAGAAGTTTTTAATAAAAAATAGTAAAAATTAAAATGCGATTATACTAAAGATATTGGTAGTAAAATTAAAATTTTCGTCAAGTGTTTGCTAAATTACTTACTGAGAAAGAATATTAGGCTGTGAAACAGAACCGATGGCCATGCAGTCTCCATTGCTGAGGAATATGAAATGAAGCACGTAACGGTGGAATGTATTCCAGTCTCGGAATTTACCTAAAAAACAAATTAAGGAGGTATAGGTACTTACCGGCAGTATTGCACGCTAAAGATAGAATCGACTAGTATCAGTTATAGTTGTCTCTGTCACTTAGTACATTATGTGACGTGTTGTCACTCTAGTACTCCGTGTGACAGAGACGACGCTCTACGTAGCCAATACTAGACAATTATCTTCCTCTCTATCGCGATACCTCTACACTAAATTGTAATTCCTATGAGAATAAAAAAGTATATTACACTTTGCTCTCTCGTGTTGGAACTGACCAAACGATACATGTTAGAACGCCCACCCAGCATTTATCCTTAAATCATCCTATCATTGATCTATGATTGATCTGTACATAAAAATACATTTGGTGCCAATTCTGTGTCGCATTCTCTAAAGCTAAACGAAATTAACATATTTCCGTCTTTTTCATTTCCCCTTTATCAGAAGAGTACCGCCATACTTTAAGTTTACTTTAGTTATAGAGAATGCGACACCGAATCGACACCATTGTCAAAAAAATATATTTAATATAAAATATTTATAAAAAATATATTTACCAAAAGAGTGATCCCTGACGCAGGGTACTTTTATATAATGTTCCTTTCCATTTACTATCACAGTTCCCTTCAGAGACCCCATTTGCTCGTAGTGTGATTGATGAGCCCTATAAAAAAATCCAAATAAGAATAGGTAACTGGATAGTTCAGTTCTTATGTCAAATGCACCATGAAGAAGTGAGATCCAAATTTATGTGTCAATATGTGGTGTCGATTCTGTGTCGCATTCTCTAAAACTAAAGTAAACTTAAAGTATGGCGGTACTCTTCTGATAAAGGGGAAATGAAAAAGACTGAAATATGTTAATATCGTTTAGCTTTAGAGAATGCGACACAGAATGGCGACACCAATGTTACGTAAAAAATATTCCGTTCATACTCTCTCTTTCTCTAATGTGTGTTGTGTTTCTTTATTCTTCGTATCAAGATTATGTTTTATGAATCTTTTAGATATACGTAGAATAGAGATAAAGAGGAAGAGAGCGAGCGAGAAAAAGAGAGATGATCGTCATTCATAGATAGGCACTTAAGGCTGAAAAAGTCACAACTAAACAAGACACAATAAGGGCGTACTTATCAAGACGTTTAAAATATTCCCTCGACCACGGTTCTCGAGC
The DNA here is from genome assembly GCA_905220475.3 of Ennomos fuscantarius. Lineage (NCBI taxonomy): Eukaryota > Metazoa > Arthropoda > Insecta > Lepidoptera > Geometridae > Ennomos > Ennomos fuscantarius. Next base: position 6,570,110 of record HG992033.1, read on the forward strand.
TATGTCACTGGCCATACTACGTGGAGACATCTGGAAATCGTAGTTGAACGGGGCCCAAATCGCGCTCCACGTTAACTGCGCTTGTACTTTTACCGTCTTCTCTGGATTGTTGCGAACTCTGAAAGCCATAAAATTAATAATAATATAATAATAATAATAATAATATGTGTGGACATCTCACACAACGCCATCTAGCCCCAAACTAAGCAAAGCTTGTACTATGGGAACCAGATAACTGATACGAATATGAATACGAAATGATATGAATACTTAGATACTTTTTGTTTGTAAATACATACATAGAATACAATATAACACCCAGACACAGAACAAACATCGATGTTCATCACACAAATGTTTGACCTGGGTGGGAATCGAACCCACAACCCGCAGTTCAGAAGGCAAAGTCACTACCAACTGAGCTATCGGGCCAATCAGATTGGGATAAATTAAATGTCATACATCTAAATGTATAGTCAAATAGTATGTAACGCTTACTTTAGTGATAACGCTTCGCACTTAATAACATATTTATAACAAATTTAAAGGCTGGTTGATGTGTTATAAAAGTGGTATAAGTTGACTAATATGGTTGCTCTGCTCTAGAGTACCTCTATTGCCTATATCATACCAATTTTCATGCACAAAAAGTGTGTGAAAAAAGCAATACGAGTGTGGGCGTCATTCGATACACTATCTTTTTTTTGTGATCACTGAAAAACTTTTTTTTGCTATTCTATAGTTTTAGGTATAAATACAGTAACTCACTTCATCTCGCCATTATAAGTTAGATTCCACGTGCGCATGGGTATGAAGTTGGCGATATGAATGCCTTGTACTTTGTAGTCTCCAGCCTCGATACTTGTCTGCTGTAGATGCGTGTCAGGTAAGTTGGGCGATAATAGTAGCTCTTCGCCATTTAACTGTAAACCCACGAAAATTGTGTAAAATATCGCACATATCTTGAACCTAAAATACAGTTTTTCTATTGACAGTTATGATATTAAATTAGATTTCAGTGTAATGAAAGATGAAATGAGAGCTGGCAGGAGATTACCAACTATAAAGTGAACTTAGAAATTTCATACAATCCACTCTGTTCCAATTGCGGCAAACTTGCGTGCCCCACCTGGCGGCTTGGTAAAGGGAATTTGATAATTGATAGAGGTGATTGGTGTAACCATGGCTTATGGCTTTACTAGGTGGTAGGACTTTACTGCAAAGTTCATCTAGGTAGGTACCACCGCTTTGCCAGTTATTCTGCCGCCAAGCAGTAGTGCGCAAGCACTGTTGTGTTCCGGTTTGAAGGGCACTGTAGCTAGTGAAATTACTGGGCAAATGAGACTTTATGATCTGATCTCACAGTTTAGTCTCAGGTTGACGTGCGCAGTGCAGTGTCACGCGAAACTCTATACTTTAGAGTTCCGAGTGACACTGCAGCTGATATGGGCAGCCGTGTCGTTTAACATCAGGCGAACGGCTAGCTCGTCACGTCATTCCTTAACATTAAAAAAAAAAAAAACAAAAAAAAAAAACCATAGGTACAAATACAGGCGTAGGCTTATTGAGCGTACTTTAGTGGAAGTAGGTTGCAGCTTAGATTATATCATAGTTGACGGTACAAGATAATTTCGGACGCATGCTACTAGTATTAATAATAATAATAAACGCCCCACGATCACATAAGTACATAGATCCTGCACCCTAACTAGGGTTCCCTGTATCTAGGGACCCAGGAACTACGAGGAATATGGTCCCACAACACCCAAACACAGAACGAGTATTTCAGCTTTTTTTTCTATGCACAAATACTTGTCCTGCCGCGGGAATCGAACCCGCCACCTCCAGACATTGAGCCGACCTGCTCAACCACCACACTACAGAGGCTGTCAGTTCATTAATAGAATGTAGTAATGCAAATTCGAATACGATTAACTGATCAAGTTAGGGTGGATTCGACCAAACTTGGATTTATACACGAGTAACTATACCTGAATAAATCTATTCCACGATATTATACTCGAGTAATTCATTCTTCGTTTTTCCACGCAATACTAAGTTTAGCTACGCTTAGAATTACTATACGCGAATAGCGGAATAAATGATGAACAAATCTATTACCCAGTTAACAATTGTTGTTCTACAACGACACGGTATTCAAGCTTATGTCATATCAACTCGCTTTTGTCGTATTATAGTGTAGGAAAGTAAATGACAAAATACATGGCCAGACGTCTTTTTTTATCTTTGTCTATTTTGAATTAAAATATTCTCGGAATAACTCTGTTATTCCACCAAAAACGGTAGTATAGTAATAATACTCGAATAGACTTGCTATTCTTAGAATTGTAGATGGTAAAATGTGAAATTGATTTACTCTCGAATAAATGGCGATTTATTCTAAGAATAAAATTTACTCTCGTTTGGTCGAATCCACCCTTAATAGGATAAGTATTACTAACAATAGTTGGATTGTATTATCTGAAATAAATAAATAATAATAATGCATATTTTTAATTATTTTTTTTATGTTAAGGGATGACGCGACGAGCTAACCGTTCGCCTGAAGTTAAGCGACACGGCTGCCCATATCAGTTGCAGTGTCACTCGGAACTCTAAAGTATAGAGTTTCGCGTGACACTGCACTGCGCACGTTATCCTGAGACATCAACACAATCTAGTAACAAGATTACTAGACTGTGAGATCAGGTCATAAAGTCTCATTTGCCTAGTAATTTCACTAGCTACAGTGCCCTTCAAACCGGAACACAGTAGTGCTTGCGCACTACTGCTTGGCGGCAGAATAACTGGCAAAGCGGTGGTACCTACCTAGACGAACTTTGCAGAAGAGTCCTACCACCTAGTAAATATACACTTATACGGCATATGATTTACCTTTACGTATAAAAAGGCATCACACACTTGCTGCGGTCTTCGTGCTACTCCGCAAATGACGGCGGTACCGTCTTCAGACACCCCGTTAAAGTAAACGGCGTCGACTCCCTGATAATTAAAAAAACAAATGTCTAAATTTCAAAAATATACAATATATTTACCCTTATTAATTATTGTTACTCAACTTAGATAAGTATGCAAAATTTCAGCTCTATCGGAAACCGGGAAGTAGGTCAAAAGATAAGATTTTATTACATTGTTAGTTAGTTAGTTTTTCCTCGATTTCCTTGAGATTGATCCTGACTTGATCATAATGGGGCCACATCAGGAGTACACCCTTTCGAACAAAAACATATTTTTTAAATCGGTTTAAAATGGCGAAAATATCGAAGAACATACACAATTAAAGAAAACATACAGACGAATGTAGTACAAGAGGTAGGTAGGTAGGTAACCTCTTTGGAAGTCGGTTAAAAATAAACCAGTTATGTTTACAACTAACCCATAGGATGTTATTACACTTATACATTTGGATTCAAAAATAAAAATGGTCGTACTTACCTCAGGATAGTCAGAGATGTAAAATTTTTGCTCCAAAGCCTTATCCTCGCGGTGAACTTCTATATTACCGTCGCAGCTTTTACCAGATTCTACTGCATACGCTCTTCTTAAACGTGTAATCCACTAAAAATTCAATCAAAGCAAGTATTTTTAATTAACCTTAATGTGCTCAATTTGTTTCATGATAAAAAGCCTAAGCCTAACTTATTGACTCCATTTATTAAATTAGGATTTTTTTGTATTTGTATATGAGATTTCATTAAATTGTTACCAGATGAATCACACTTCACTTCACACTAATATTATAAAAGCAAAAGTTTGTATGTGTGTTTGTGTGTATGTTTGTTCTTTCACGCTCAAACGGCTGAATGGATTTGGATGAAATTCGGTACCAAGATAGCTTATACACTGGATTAATATGGGCTACATATAATTTTCCCGTGGGATGAGCAAATAATTAAAATACTTTTTTATCCGCGGGTGAAACCGCGGGGCGCAACTATTAAAGATATAATTTCCAACTCTAATAGGCTATTTGACAACTATATTTTTATTACATACATAAATAATATACCTCAAAAAATTGATAACTGTGAAAACAAAACTTGAATATCTCAAAAAATGACTAAGTTACAGGCATTTTAAAATACAGAAATAGAAAGAGACAACTCAAACACGCAGTGACGTCAGTTACCAGTACTCACAGTAACTCATTACTAAGCTGTGGTAGCTCTACATACAATCTTTTTGGCATGTGACGTCACAAGCCATGCCTTCATAGTAGCTGTGAGGAAGCTCAACACGATCTCTGTTTTGCGAGAAAGGGACAGGCGATGAAACTTTAAAAGCGTACTACTCCGTGATTAATTTACCGATTTTACTTATTTTTACAATGATTACATTCATTTTTAACCTACTTCATGAAAATAATATTTACTTGTTCATTTTTAATAGTAGTCAAATAGCCTATTTAGCTCCATATCACATCGATCCATGCGTGAGATAAGAACGTTTGCTCATTATTTTCAATTCATGCACACGCAGCAAATATTATATATACCTTTTAGATAAGCCAAAAGGCTTCAAGTATTGAGGAAAAGGTAATAAAGCTAACTGGATGACTCAGACAAATTTATGGAATTTTAGAGAAAATAACAACAATGCACTGAAGGAAATGCCGATGTACCTAATCTATATCATATTGTAGTTTTCAATTTTCATCGGGTGGTTTAAAACGTATTAGAATAATGAAGGATTCGAAATACATTGAAATAGGAGTACAATTAAATTAAAAATACTTACCTGTCTAAATTTCAGTAGAACATACATGAATGCAAACTTGAATATATATGATTTATTCCTCTGCTGATAAACACCACATATCGGATCATTGTACGGTTTGTTTAGAAACCTTAGAACAAGAACACAGCACGTTGGAACGAATATAAGATACAAAAACACCCACATTATTATATTTATGATACAAAAAACTATCTACTACCCATGCCTTCCTAATGAACTATGAATAATTTACTCACTGAGTAATCCAATCAGTGATACTGCTATCATTATCATTTATTAATACTGTTTACGATCGGTAGATATTATATTTCGATGATAATAATGTTATAATACCCTTCAGGTGCACATCTAATCCATCAAAAAACGTAATGTAAAGAAATAAGAACTAATATTGGCTAAAAAAAAATTATGCATATCGCTTTAACAAACACCTGCATTGAATTAATTAATTACAAACGGGTATAAATAAAATCGACAATAGAATTCACGGAAACATTTATTTCAATACTATCGTATTTTAACCAGCATCAAAATACTTCATATTTTTAATGCGCAAATGTTTTAAATGGGACCGGTAATTGCATAATTAGTACATATACAAAGTATACAATATAAAATATTTATCTATGCGCGTTCACTCAGCCGTCGCTAGCAGATGCTTATGTACGCATTCCTCTTTGTTAATGAGATGGGTTGTCTTGTTGACTAACTGCATCAGTGTGTTCAAGCTGTTAGACCACTCGTTGAGCCGGTCAGACGCATCCATGTTCAAGCTGAAAGAGAAATCAATGGTAAACCTTACAGTTTTGACGATGCACTGTCTGAGACCAACATAGGGCGTAACATCACTTAAGACTTAAGAGTCACGTGCATCTGGATCCTCTATCTCGCTCGCGCTTAACTTGACTCGTATAATCGGTCAAACGCTACAAATAAAAGTATATTACATTTTTTTGCTTCGCTTCGGCTTCGGCTTCGTAAAGCGTTGTCTTTGTCACTCAAAAGGAGATAATCGGCTAAGGTCGGCTTCGTGCGTCGCGTGTTGCGTGAGAGAGACCACGCTCTATGAAGCGGAAACAAGCCGATTATCTCCTTATTTAGTTCAAAATGCATTAATGTACATATAAAGGTACCTGTAAATTTAATCAAGTATATCACTAGTAAAAGTCATAGTCAAAGTCAAAGGATGTTATTGCAAATAGGCTATTTTTAGAACTTTTACAACTCAAAATGAGACTAGGTATTTAAAATTAAGTTATATTATACTAAGCATACAAAATTACATAGTGCATAATGTCAAATATTATATAGCTGTATATATAGTATACTGTACTACTTATTATATAATAATAATAATAATAACGCCTAACGATCACATACATAGATCCTGGACCCTAACTAGGATTCCCTGTGTCTAGGGACCCAGGAACTACGTGGACCATGGTCCCACAACACCCAGACTCAGGACAAGTATTTGCACTTTTTTTTTCTGTGCACAAATACTTGTCCTGCCGCGGGAATCGAACCCGCAGCCTCCGGGTTATGAGCCGACTTGCTCAAGTGTCACCCCACGGAGGCTGTGGAGGATACTATTGATGTGTATAATATACACTGTATATAGTACAACTAGCTTCTGCCCGCAGCTTCGCCCACAGCGTGGCCTATGGGAAAATAATTCAACCACCGATTTCACCCTCTTAAAAGTGGAATTTCGAAAAATCCTTTCTTAGCGGATGCCTACGTCATAACATCTACCTGCATGCCAAATTTCAGTCAATCCGTCCAGTGGTTTGGGCTGTGCGTTGATAGATCACTATGTCAGTCAGTCAGTCACCTTTGAGTTATATATATTTAGATATGTAGTTTGAAGTTGTAGTCCTTATTTTTATTGTTTTTTTTTTCCCCCTACATTTTGGGTTGTCTGGAAGAGATCGCTTTAAGCGATAAGACCGCCCATTGTGACACTTAATTCTTAAGTTTGTGCCTGTAAATTGTTACTACAATGTGGTGTTTCAATAAAGAGTTTTATCTATCTATCTTGAAAAAAAAAAGAAGTTATTTTTCCCACTACTGGTGCAAGCAACACGGCATAATGCAGAACAGAAAACTCCGATCCATAGCTTCGATTAATAGTATATTGTCCAAGATGGAATAACAATAAAGGACTATCGCTTACCTGAAATGAACGACTCCAGCGGGGCGGTCTATTTTGGCACGAACGACGGAACTCACGACGAGTTGGCTCAATGCATCCTCTGTTTCCGTCTCGCTCAGACCTAGGAGCTCGCTCATGCGCTTGACAGTGATGCGAGTGTAGTACATAGACATGATGCGAATGTTCTGCGAATACAAAGAAAACCAAAATAAAATTTCATTTATAAAGAGAAGGAATCGCTTTATTATCGATTCCGTTGATTCATTAAACATTATTAAATGGGTACTCATATAAAATGCCCGAAAACCAACCACAGAGGCTGTCAAATAAACGAATGACGTAACTAGCTAGTCGTTCGACTGGTGTTAAGCGTCACGGTCGCAAATAACAGATTGTAGTGTCACTCGGAACTTTAATATAAGTTTCGCGTGACACTGCACTACGCACGTCATCCTAAGACCACACAATCCAGTAATAAGATTTCTAGACTGTACAACAAAGTAGATAACAAGCTAGTGTCGGCTTCATACAGCGTCGCCTCTATAACATGGAGCACTAGAGCGATGAAATGTCACATAATGTAGATAATGTAGTGAGTGACAAAGACGACGACACGAGTTCTCTGTCCTGCATTGTGCCAGATTGCTTGCACCAGTAGTGAGAAAGAGAACTTTTTTCAAACTCATATATTGCTATATATTATTTGACAAAGCACTTTGTAATTTTATATGCTTAGTAAAATAAAGTACCTAATATAATTTTGACTTGTAAAAGTGCTAAAAATAGCCTATTTGCCACAAATCTTTTGACTTTGACGCTCGATGAAGTCGATACTAGCCGATTATGTCCCTTTAGCTTGTGCACATTCCGCAGATACCTATAAGCATGTACTCACATGTTCCACAACCCTATTCTTCAAATCGTTCCAACGTTCCTGGCCCTTCTCATCTGATGACTTGAAGTAGGGCGTGGCTCGGAGTGTTGTCTCGTAAGTGGAACAGAGAGTGTTCCATCTGATAATCTCAGGATTGATGAACAGTTCCAACAGCTGCCTGGAAAAATATTCTTTATATACAGTCCCGTTTCCGATGTTCTCATTTCTACCATGCCAATGTTAACTTTATGCTAGCAACTGTGTGAAAGGGACATAGCTCACCCAAAGTGAGTCTCTCTCTAGACTATTTTTCCTTACAACTAAATTAAATTATGTGAGATCTTTATAGAGTTGTTATAAGGTTCAAAATCCTTTTTACGTGAAATGTCAAGTGAGTCTTATAGAGAGTTACATAGTATATAGAACTTCCTTAAGCAGCACATTATAATATTGTTCCACTTTTGAATGCAGTCAGCTTATGAACTAACCCAGATAATAGGTCTTTACCTATGAAATTGCCGTTTTGTTTGAAAAAAGTTAAAGTATTTTTTTTTCGAACTTATTTATTTCTTTTATTCAAAGTAATCACCCCTGCAATCAATGCATCTTTGCCAACGCTGTGGCAGTTTATGGATACCCTTCTTGAAAAAATCAGCAGGACGGGAGACAACAAACTCTTCAAAGGCGTTTTGTACTGCCTCTCGGGAATTGAATTTTTTTCCCGCTAAAAAGTTGTCCAAATTTTAGAAAAAGTAATAGTCGGTAGGCGCAAGATCTGGTGAGTATGGCGGATGAGGGAGAGCTTCCAAACCCAACTCATGTAGCTTAGAGACGGTCTGTTGTGCAGTATGGGGTCGCGCGTTGTCGTGAAGTAGCAGTGGAGACGACCGATTGACCAAAGCTGGTTGCAGACGTGCGAGTTTCGCCATCATTGTGGTCAGTTCTTCAATGTACACATCTGCAGTAATGCTCTTGCCGTTTTGTAAAAAGCTATGATGAATCACACCAGCACTAGACCACCAAACTGTGACCATCACCTTTCTAGGGGTCATTTTTCGTTTTGCACATTGCTTTGGTACCGAACCAGGATCTAACCAATTTGCTGAGCGCTTTCGATTGTCAAAAAGAATCCATTTTTCGTCGCACGTAACAATTCGGTTCAAAATTCCTTCATTTCTGTGCCTGTTAAGCAGCGCAAGGCAAGTCTCGACGCGTACGTTGCGCTGGCGATCGTTAAGTTCGTGGGGCACCCATCTATCAAGCTTTTTTATCTTGCCAATCTGTCGCAAATGGACCAATATTGTTTTGATGCTAACATCAAAAGCTGCTGCCAGCTCAGCTGTAGATTGAGATTCATCAGCTTCCACAATCGCCTTTAATTCATCATTGTTGACCAAAGTTTCCGGACGACCACGAGGTTCATTTTTCAAGTCAAAATTCCCAGAACGGAACCGAGCAAACCAATAACGGGTTGTACGTTCGTTTGTACAGTTCTCTCCGTAAACGCCGTTGATGTTACGTGTCGTTTGTGCCGCGTTGGTGCCACGACGGAACTCATATTCCATAATTACACGAAATTTCAAAGTATCCATTATGAGGAAAAATGTTGAAATGTAATGAAAATACAACGCTAATCAATAAACAAAAGACTTATATTGTAAATAGAATGTCATATTTTTAAAACAAAATTAATTTGAATTTAGAATTCATAGCCAATCAAAACTTTTTTTTGTTTGAAAAAGTCTGTACTGCAATACGGCAATTTCATAGGTAAAGACCTATTATTTTAATTATATTCATGTAGCAATTTTTCTGAGCAGTTTTATGTCACAATTTGGATAAAATATTAGTTTTATGGGACCTTAATAACAATAACAATAAAAACAGGAAGAGGTTCAATTTATTTGAATTTTTTATATGATTGTTACCTCAGATCTTCGTTATTTAAACTGATTGATAAATTTTTTTCGTTTTTTGTTTGAAATGACATACCTACATGTACTTTAAAATTGGTCCTATAAAAATTTGAAAATGAGTTCAGTAGTTTGGTATTTATACTTCTAACCACACTACACTGACTTAATGTCATCTAAGTACTTCTCAGTATGAAATTGATGCAATTGAAGTAGCACAAACACATTTTTTAAAAGAAAATTAACACAACTAATCTGCCAAACTGATCTTGATGTTGGTATGGAAATAGTTTGGAACCTGGAGAAGGATATGGAATGTGAGGCCAAGGACAGCAGCTAGTATTTTTTTGTGTTTGGTTTTGGCTCCACACTTTTGTGTATTTAGCCAGTGTCAAGTAATTGATAATATCTCAAGTTAATTAATATCATATAATGTGTCAAGTCTAGTCAAGTCACAGTCCAAGTCATCAAGTTAAGTCATAGTCTGGTCTAGTCAAGTCATACTTCTAGTAAAGTGGTGGCAACTTTACCAGAAGCTTCTATGGAGTTTTGGAAACCACACGAAAATAAACGTTTCACCATTACTATACCACTTTCCCACACTCATGCCTGTAATTCAGCACTAAATGAGTAAAATGCCACCAATTTTATGCTCTAACACTGAAAATAACACAAGTTTTGGAAAATAATACAATGCGGCGACGCGATCTTTTTCGTTTTCCGGCCAAAACTCCCAGCAGCTAGTATTCTACATTACTTATGCGAGCAATGAGTTCGAGGACTTACTTGTACTCAGGCAGTTTATCCAAATCTTTGTCTTCTTTCACCCTATGAGTGAGATCCGCCTGTTCATTGTCATATGGAGCCAATATCAGGAATACAACACTACCGACGAGGGCATCAGGGCCTGCCTCCTGGCCTAGCGCACGGAAGTGACGGCAGACGGACAAGTATGCTCCGTTGTGCTGGTCCACTGCTATCATTAAACGGTAGAACTTTTCTTTTAATTCCTGCAATAAATATAATTATAATGCGATTTAAACAATAGAATTGCATGGGTTAACCCTACTGAAATTACAGTACTTCATTTGGTCTGAAAGACCTATTTCCATTTGAATTACATTATACATAATTATTATAAAATCCCTGTTGGTTTAATATGTTTGACAGTCTCTGTGGTGTGATGGTTGAGCAGGTCAGCTCATAACCCGGAGGCGGGTTCGATTCCCGTGGCAGGATAAGTATTTGTGCACCAAAGAAAAAAGCGCAAATACTTGTTTTATATCCCAGTGTTGTGGGACCATGGTCCTCATAGTTACTGGGCCCTAGATACAGGGAACCCTATTTAGGGTCCAGGATCTATATATGTGATTATTTTGCTTTATTATTATTATTTTAAAATATGTGTACCAGGATATAATAAGAATAAATATATTCTTTTATAGAATAAAAAGCTATCATCAAGTTGTGGTAGTTGTGGAGATACGAGTACCAAATAACATTACAATAGCAAATAATTGATACAAATTTGATAAAGCAATTGATATTCATGAGGATAATTCAAACCAATACAAGGAAATCTAAAATCATTGTTTTTATATGCCCCACACTTTAATAGGAGTGAGAGTATAAATAAGATAAATATAGCCTAACTAGGATTCCCAGTTACTATGAGGACCAGGGTCTCACAACGCACAGATACAGAACAAGTATTTGCACTTTTTTTCTGTGCACAAACACTTTTTCTGTTGCAGGAACCTAACCCACAGATTACTGTTTATGAGCCTACAACAATTTTCTCGCTGTTTCTTTAATGGTGCAAATTATACCAAAGTTAGAATATGCAAGTGTTAATTATTAAACCCACCTTTGTGTCCTCTTCTTCAAAGAATTTAGTGTTGATCTTCTTGGAAATAATGTGTGTGCGGACATAATCCTTGATGGCCAAACACAGCCTCATTTGCTCTAAAATCAACTCAACCTTCTCACGTTTATCCATAGATCCATATGTCTCAACTTGGAGCTCTTGAATTATCTTTGCTGCTTCAGCAACATTGTTTTCCTCCTCCCGTATTTTAGCTAAGATATGAGTTAGCCTTGCTCTCTCAACTTCAACATAGATTTTACCTTCAGTTATTGTTCGTAAAGTTTCAATTAGCTTGATCTTTGTTTCTTTGTCTGGAGTCTTGTCAACGTAAGTATAACATTCTTGGACCATTTTTACTACAGCTTGCTTGAGTTGTGATCTGTAAATACAATTCAAATCAATTTGTAAACTAGTAAAATTTTCAATTTTCCAACAAATAATAGGTTTACTTTTTTCAGATAGTAATACTGCTGTTATGTCAACAAACTTTCAAATATATAATGGTTTAAGTGCACAAGGTTCTTTAGCATAATGTCCCTTGGCTTACATTCATCCAGGAGCAAGCCAGCTTAAAGTAATTATTATGATTATGAGATATTATTTGTGAACTGCAATTCATTTTCAAAAATTGTAATTATACATCAACTCAATACTCAGTCTGTATGTCTGTTGGCACCTTACACTAATAGACAATGGCCCATGGTGCAGAGTAAGTGATATTTTAGGCATGGGTAACTGAATGGGTGAATGCCACTAATTGCAGTTTTCCAAGTGACATTTTGATGAAAGGACTTTTATTTGAATCATGAATTTTTTTACCGGTTCGTAAATATGATTTAGTTTATGTAGTGTTGTTATATTTGTGTATTTGTTTCAAATTAGTTTAATTGTAAAATTCATAGTAAATTGGCCTAATTCTATAAATTACCAAACAATCTACTTAGTTTGATGGTCTATCTTAGTACATGACATTGGCAAAATTGTGGTGAAATTGTTGCAGAAGCCACTAGCTAAGATTCAATTTAATTCAGAAAAGTCATCTGGTCACATTTCACAAACAAGACTTCGAGCTAAACCAACATCTAAAAACAGTGCATAACAATGCGTAAGGCTAATAGTAAGGTTTACCTTCTTTTAGACAGAAGAACAATGTGGTCATTAAGCGCTGACCAATTCTTGGCTTCATAACATATTTGCACTATAGTCACCAAAATTCTAGCAGTGGAAGCCATATCAGCACCCTGGAATAATTGTAACAATATATAGCCAGAATTTTATATACTATAATAAAATGTAATGTCTCATTTGAAATAAGAAAGGATCTAAATCTTACATACTAAACACCAATACAAGATTTTTATTATTATAATTTATTAATAATGTAAAACCAACTTACAGTACGGGTTTGTTTTTCAAGAGCCAGCAACTGGTCAATGGCCTCTTGGACCTTCCCTTTAGCAGCCAATAACTTCCATATTGGTATCTTTTCATCACAAGTGGTACTATAGTCCACCTGCAAATATGTAATGATTCAGTTTCTTTTCATAAATATGTGTTATATATTATGTGTACTAGAATATCCCTGAGATTTACTTTTTAGAATTATGTATTATCCTAAATTGATCTCAGTACTATAAGCAATCTGTTGCCAAATTAGATACAATTTGGTTAGATACAAATATAGAAGCTCTAAGATTAATAATGCCATTAAACTGAGTTTATGCTAAATATCATTCAGAATATTTTCATATAACAGTTGTGAGCATCCCATAGTTTCTTTAAATGCAAGTAACTTGTTATCCCATGGGATTAGGAAACTTAATTTTCTGGGATAAGAAATACTCTAATGATCCCATTAGTGTGAATCATCCGTGTTCATCTAAATCAGTTTAGCTGTTTTGGTACGAAATCCACAACCTGGCCAACTTAACCAATAGTACAACCTTTACCTAACCAATTTTCAATTTTAGATAATTTCGATTGCGATATATTTTACATGTGTGGCTCCGCATACAATGAAGTGTGTTAAGTACTCACTTCCATTTTAACGATTTTGCCACTGGCATCCAAGCCGCCGATATCGCCGTTGGTAGTCATTGTTTCGCCTAAACTAAAATGATACGAAATTTAAGAACATAAGGTACAAGGTAAAATAGTAAAAGATCTAAGTAAATGTGACTTACATTACAGATGTTATCAAGAGTAAAAGCAACAAAATTTAATCAATACACTGCGTTTAAAATGTAAGTAATGTAACTTAATTTTAATAATTATTTTGCAAACTCACGATGTCCGTAACAATGTTACTCTATACTACTCTATAGCAATGACAATTTTTGTTATTCGACAATGACAAGGATTAGGATCACAGTTGGCGTTGACAACTGCGATGGTATTGACAACAATAAGCAATGAACACAGAAAGCACATTATTTTTCTCAAAGGGCGTGTTCCAGTCGTTGTAATTTTGTCGCGGATGTTAAATAGCTTGTTTACAAAATATTATGCAATAATAACATTACCTTTGTCATCGTCATCAATAAAAGCCTTATTGATAAACACGAACTAACTTTAGACTAGTTACACCATCTTTTGTCTCTTTCGATCCAGCTAAATACAATTCCAATAGCAAAAACAGGACACAAACTGAAGTAACTAGTCCGAGACTAATACCCGTTTATTAATAAGGCTGTAAGTGACTAACAATATCAAGTATCAAGTTAACACCCATTGACACTGAAATCGTCATTTATAACAGGCTAAATTCATTTATTCTTTAAACTAACAATACGAAATATTGCATCTACTATACACTACACTACTTAGTGTAGTGTTAGTGTAAGTAAGTAAGTACTTACTTACACTAACACTACAGTTAGTACAGTTAGTAGTACAGTAGTAAGTACTTACTTACTTACCAACTACAAAAACATAATGATACCAGCCGCGCTCACCAAATGCTCCATAAGTCTTTACTGTATCCAGCAATAGGTAGCACCTAACATGCTGGCAGTATTGCCCCATCGGATTGCATTTTGCAATGATAATTTATTGTGCCAATGATAGGGCCTTAATGACGTACTTATCTAATAGTACTAGAATAATAATTAGCATTTGCAATTATTAAATCATTAATATCCAAATACTGATTAATAATTATTAAATTAATCGTTGATGGTATCTTTGCCTTTCTTTTCTTTTTATGGCTTAGAACAATATCATAGCTTAATAGTAACCGTTACTACTGTACATGTACTCCAGTGTTTTGAATAAACTTCTTGGTCCGAAGTATGAAGAATGAAGATTCATGAATCTACTTATATTTGTTCGTTCTCAGTGTTCATTTCGTTCAACGTTCGACCGTTCATTTGACTCATTCAGTCTTTTTTGTGTGACAAGTGCAAATATGGCGTAGTTGTGTCGATTAATTTATTTTTACATTTAGATGTAAATTGTTTTACTTTGACGCAAATCTCACCCTCGGGATTTATGCTTTATGAGTTAATCTAAGTTTATTTAGTACATTGGTGCCTATGACGCGCAGTGAGCTTTGTCTACTGCTAGCCTAGTTTTTTTTTTTTTTTTTTCCAACATATGTTGGACTACTTTCGTTTTTACTAAATTAATAATAGCACTTCACTATCGGCGGCATGAGTTTGTCAAGGAATTTTGAAGATGTAGATGTAAATCGCAGCAGGGGAGCTAGAAGTCATTCAGCTCAAGGTCTGGCAACAACCATATCCAGCCCTGCTATGAAAATACCACTTCCTCCAAGGATGTGGATCACTGGTAAATATCATCTCAATAACACCTAATATGTTTACTTTAATAGGTTCGTATATGTTTGACGAATGATATGTTAGTCAATTCACATGTGACCTCAATGCTGTTACAATGCTGTAGGTAAGTAAGTACAGTACAAGTTGATTCTAAGTAGATATTTTTATAAAAATATATATTTACTAACATATCCACTCAAAGTTTCCATTCTTCAAGCTGACGATATGCAAACTTAGTGTGTCCATAAACTAGTATATGTTTGAGTATATATGCTGTAGGACAATATAAAACCTAATGAGATTTTTGTACAAGGTTTTAGTATAGCACTAACTTGATTTTGAATTGGAGCTCAAGTTGAGATTATATGTACATAAATGTTGATTTACGGATCAGTTCAATAACTGAATGTAAGGCCCTATATTCTCAGAAGATAAAAATATAGGGGTAAGCACCAAGTAATATGCTGAATCCAATTGTAATAAGCCGCACTAGCTATGAATTAATTAACATTTTGTTAATTCTTCAATATATCAGTACATTTTATCATATTATCAATATTTTAATTTCACAATATTGCTTTAGATATTGAAGATGAGTCATCAGATGAAGCAAGTGGGAGTGTGCGGGATGAAGGAGTTGTGTTAGAAAGACAGAGAGTAAGATCTCGATTCCGTCATCATAAGCCAAGATCTCTAAGTGTGCCTATTGGCATATTTTGGGACATTGAGAATTGTCAGGTAAGGATATATAACAGCCATTTTACTGGCCCAATAACTCAGTTGGTAGTAACCCTGCCTTATGGACTGTGGGTTGTGGGTTCGATCCCCACTCAGGACAAACATTTGTGAGATGAACATCAGTGTTTGTTCTGTGTCTGGGTGTTATATTGTATTCTATGTATGTATTTAGAAACAAAAAGTATATAAGTATTGTATCAGTTATCTGGTTCCCATAGTACAAGCTTTGCTTAGTTTGGGGCTAGATGCGCTGTGTGAAATGTCCAAAGACATTTTTTTTTATTATTATTTTTATTTTTTATACTTATAAACTCTTTGCCTTATTTTCTCTTTTGACATTTCCTGTTGCAAGATGTGGTAGCACATTATCATCTTAGTTGAATTTAAGTAATGTTTTAAAGTAATCTTAATAAATAAATTTGCTTTGCTTTTAACTAAATTAAAATGTAAAGCCCTATGTCATGGGTACCTGCTAAGAAATAGTACCATAATCTGTGGAAATTATCTTTACCTCTGATTCACAGTACAGTACCTACTTATAACACTTACTTAGCCAACTATATTAATTATTGTATTTAGTTATTGTAAAATATTAAATTGGATGAAAGAATTCAGATACAATACTTACACAAATAATTTGGCAATGAAATGAAAAGGTTCACTATTTTTATGTTAGCTCTATGGTTAGATCCATGGTCAAACATAGGTATAACAAGTTGTGAGTATAAGTCCTGTGCTGCTTTGATCAGTCCTAATGTAAAAAATATTTAAAAAATCAATGATTTTGTCTATTCACAGGTGCCTCGTGGTTGTTCAGCAATAGATGTAGTAGCAGCCATTCGTGCCAAATTCTTAGCAGGGAGAAGGGAAGCTGATTTTGTAGTTGTTTGTGATGTAAGAAAGGAGGCTGCTAATAGGCTTCAAGAATTAAATGATGCCCAAGTGAGTAAATTTAGAACTCTGTTACCTAAAAAAACTTTGAATTATGAGCAACTAGTGACACTGAAGCTACTCAACCCTCAACCTGCATTATCCATTTCAACAGTTGAAAAATATTGTCTTGTTCTTGCACCAAAACTAACATTAGTTCATAATAACTCTGAACTTTAGAGTTCCAAGTGACAGTGCAACTGATATGGGCAGCCATTTCGCTTAACATCAAGCGAATGGTTAGCTCATCACATCATTCCATAACATAATAAAAAATAATCGCCAAGTTACTTACTACTGAAAGTTTATTTATTTTCTTACAAAAACTTCTAAAATCTATTCCTCTTTACTATGTCACTGAAGGTATAATTAAAAATCGATTAAACGGTAAAGTTATTAATTAATTCTTAAAACAAGTAAACAATTATTTATTATGATAATTTAATCAAAATACATTTAATTCTTATTCCACAGATAAGCTTAATACATGTGTGTGGAACTCAGAAAAATGCTGCCGACGAAAAGCTAAGGCAATGCATGAGGAGATTTGGAGAACTACATACAGCACCAGCAGCTTTACTATTAATTTCAGGAGACATTAATTTTGCGGCTGATCTTAGTGATTTTAGACATAGGTATGAATTTTGTAATTTGAAAACTATCATGAGTATGACATATTTTGTAAGATAAATAATGGCTAAAACTCACGTCAGTTAAAAGTCGAAATTACGAAACCTGGTCGGAGTAATTTCGACTTTTAATTGACGTGAGTTTTAGCCGTTATATATCTTACAAAACATAGGTATGAATACTTACATATCGAAATATTATTGCTCATTTCCCTTTACATGTATTTTTTAATATGCAACATAGAATATAATTTGCTTGATATGGTGCTTGTATGTTTATTATTTTATGTTTTATTTGTATTATACATTTTCTTATCTATGTATTTTTGACTGGCACAATAGCTCAGTTGGTATTAACCCTGCCTTCTCTGAACTTAATAACTTTCTGAGGTTGTGGGTTTGATTCCCTCCCAGGAGAATTATTTGTACGATAAACGTTGTTCTGCGTCTGGGTGTTATATTGTATTCTAAGTACCTATGTATTTACAAACAAAAAGTATACAAGTATTCTATCAGTTATCTGGTTTTCATAGTACAAGCTTTGCTTAGTTTGGGACTAGATGGCACTCTGTGAAATGTCCAAAAATATTTATTTATTTAGTTTAGAATATTATATTTAAATAACAATATTAATGCGTAGTTCAGCATCCACATTAATTAAAGTTTTCATATACGAATCAATTGTATAATCGTAAATGTCTGACGTTAATACAAGTGATATATTGAAAGGAAAAAGTTATGTGGAAATTAGCTGAATACAATATTTAGAGAATGCATATTATTACTGACGTGGATTAACATTTATGTTTCTAAATCTTATATTTATTCACTAGGAAAAATATGGAAGTAATATTGGTGCATAAACAGAACACATCATCTGCCTTAATAGCGTGTGCCTCTTCACATTACTGCTATAATCAACTGACGGCCGCCCTGCCAAGGAATCCAAAGGTACACCCAACAACACAGACCTAGTTGATCTCAATTGGAAGACACAATCAACTTCAAAACTACAAACACAGAGGGCCTGGCTTTTAAACGGTAGTTAAATTTAATCAACGCTAAACTACTAATCCGCTAGTTTCTTGTTTAGCTTAGTTAGCGAAAACAAGTCTGAGCGTTTCAAGTATTGATTAAATTTAAGTAACGTAATTAATAAAGCCGACAGTTTCGTACTCATTTTTATTGTATGCATATTATATGGCTTTCAAAACTGCTGTCTTAAGATGATAAATATATCAGAAACTGGCATACTTACGTATGCATATAAGCATAAGTCAAGTATTTAAGCATAAGTCAATAATACCTATAGATTCATGTGCACATTGAAGAACTTTGGTCTGGACGACACATAGATTACTTTTCCAAACATACTTATTATCACGAGAATGGTCTACTTCTCTAATCACATACTACTTTTAATAACAAATTTAAAACATACCTACAGTATTAATTAGCCTTAATTGTTTGAATAATAAGGTAATAAATAATATCGCAATTACATTTGTACCTTTTATCTACAGTCATTAAGTCAATCTAACGAAGACGATGAAGACCCGACATGCGAAATGGAGGTTTGCAACTTGCCTCTCGATCAGCCACCGGAACGAATTTCCAAACGTCTCCGGAGGCTGGCTGACAACTGCGGAGGGAAAGTGCTGAAGATCAACCTCACCATGGCTACGATGCGATTCCCGACACCGGACCATGCTTCTAGGTAAGAATAACTATTACGCCTTATATAGTACGAAGAAGTATTAGTGCCTTAATATTTGTAGATGTGGGAAATTTTGAGTGGCTTCCTAGTGTTTGACTTTGAGTTTCTATGATGTATTAAAATTTGTTATGTATAAAAAACATACAATATTATGATACTTTCGTAGGTATATTATTGTACAAGGTAGGTATATATCTACCTATATAAACACAATATGTACACACTGGCGTGTTCATAATACAAATTTCGAACAAAAATATTTACACACACTTGACAAATCATAAGATGAAATATACAAACAATAAGACTAAAGTTGTAACGAGATAGATGACGAAATAATGTACTCACAATATACGCACGCACATCAACGTTATTTTATCATAAATACTTATCGGATAAATTAAAATACCGATCAACCCAAAAGAGCATAAACATAGTGTATTTTGTATTATAAAAAGATTTCCGTAAAACAATTCGACATCGTTAACATTCAATACTGTATTGTGCGATAAATCTGTGATAACATGTCCGAAATGACATTGACTACCTACGTCATCGTTTCTTACAAAATGCTTTATAAAAACGATACATAAATTGTCTAAATAACATCCATATCACGCTTTATTATTGTGACGTGGTTTTTGAACGCAGCTTTATGGTAATACAATTTTATAGACGGTACATTTCAACAATTTAGGAACGATTTCCGTTTCAATCGAGTAAAGATATTAGGTCTACCCTCATATTTCTATTTTTTATATGAGTCGGTGACGGGTTCATCACTCATTGCACATCCTGGAACAATCAAAAGTACAAGTGATTCGGCATTTTATATTTTCAAAAGTGTAACGGTTTTTCATTTTCCATTTTTATTTTACAAATCTTGAAGAATTCATGATTTTTGGAGTGATAACTTAGTTTGCGATGTTACTTTCCGGGTAAGAACCTTTATAACTTATTTTTGTAATTTTATTTGTTTCTCATTTTTTGTTTTTAATAACTATTAAATCGGTTTTAATCGAATTAATCCAATTTAATGTTATCACAATTAATTGCTTGTTGAATTTCTCCATTATTTTAACGTGTTTCTTATGATTGATGGGACAATTAGGTAAATTAACTAACTGATTGTGAGGTGTAAGCTAATGATTGGAATTACTAATACACTTATATCAAGTTACATTACTGTTTCCTGATAATATTACTGTTGATAGAACTGTATTAGTAATTTTCAGCATTTCCACTGACTGTGCTTTTCTATTAAATTTCAATGTGCAAAACATCGTCGTAAAAAAGCGTTACTCGTTCTACTTTCCGATCATTGATATGCGGAACTAAATTTTTAACACTATCGGGCAATTAATAGCCCAATAATGTTAAAAATTTGTATTTATGTAAAATAGTTGTACCAGGAATTTTGACAAAGGACTCAATGTGTAATGAAAAACAGTTACGCGATTTCTTCATCTTTTTTATGATAGTGAATGATGTGACGAGCTAGTCGTTCACCTGATGTTAAGCAACACAGCCGTGTTGCTTAACATCAGGTGAAACATCAGGTGGTGCTCCGCCCATAACAGAACACTGTCACTCGGAACTCCAAAATATAAAGTTTCGCGTGACACTGCACTGCGCACATCATCCTGAGATATCAGCAGTCATAATAAGATTACTCGACTGTGAAATCAGATCATAAAGTCTCATTTGCCCAGTAATTTCACTAGCTACAGTGCCCTTCAAACCGGAACACAGTAGTGCTTGTACACTACTGCTTGGCGGCAGAATAACTGGCAAAGCGGTGGTACCTACCTAGACGAACTTTGCAGAAAAGTCCTACCACCTCCATCTTTGGTCTAATAAATCGGTAATATCGTATCGCCGTGCGGTTTCACCCGCGGATAAAAAGGCGCCTATGTGTTATCCACTATCTATATCCTAAATTTCATCCATATTCGTGCAGCCGTTTGAGCGTGAAAGAGTAACATCCATACATACAAACTTTCACGTATGTCATATTATAATAGGAAGGATTAATAGGATGTAAAGTATACCGGTGTAAAGTTGAAAGGCAAAAGTTAGCAGCTTATAATCCGACACACATTTTCGCATTAATATTTAAGAAGAAGCTTAGTGGTAAATATTTAATTGTATAAATTAGCTTTATAAAATGTTTTTTTTTTATGTTAGTGAATGATGTGACGAGCTAGTCGTTCACCTGATGTTAGGCGACACGGCTGCCCAGAACAGAACAGTTACTGTCACTCGAAACTCCAAAATATAAAGTTCGCGTGACACTGCACTGCGCACATCATCCAATTCTAAAGCCTTACAAAAGCAGGAAAGCAATATAAATATGATTATTACATTTAATTTAGAACAAGACGGTCATTCATAAGTAAGGGATGAAATGGGTAACGGAATGCAGGGAAAAAAGTCGACATATTGGTTATGATCAAAAAATATTACACAGCATTAATTAATTCACTTTTTTTATAGCGCCTATAGTGACAAAATCTACTTCACTATAAAGTATTCTTGCCTGAGATCAACGACCTCTGCACTATATAGAACTAAAATAGCAATCGTCGTCATACAGACGTTAATTCCGATCTTCTCTTTTATTATTATTCGGAGTTTCCCTTTATATGATTCTACCTCAAGGTGTGGGGTTCAAATTATGTTGATGTCGTTATAACTAAGTTCAATGACCTCTAAGCCAAAACTACTGTAACTAGCACATAGTATTATATAAACTTCAAACAGTTTTTCATCTTTTCATTCGGTCTTTATCGTAACACAGTGATCAAACATTTTATAGTCAAATCAGATTAATTGTTTATGATTACTGAAGTTTATTATCCCTCTATGACACTACTGCAATGTATTTGGGTAATATGTCATAAAGAAATAAGTGCGAACTTAGGGGCTGCCGAACTTTAGAACAGACAGGAATTCGTCTAATAATAAATAAAGGCTCCATGAAAATGAGTATTTCGAAACTCGATGTACCAGTCCAAGTGAGAGTATTAGGTATGATTAAGGAACCCTTTAGTATGCGTCGTCATACTTGACCGGTTTATTCGCATCAGTATCACGGCGTAATCTATTCTATTCCACCGCCTACTGGCCACATTTTAACTGCTCATTAGTGCCGTTGATACTGTCGTTAGTGAGTTGGTACCTATTTTTTTTGTAGTGACGCCGTAGTTTCGCTCTGTCACCATTCCCACTGATGCAGAACAATTATAAAAACGTTGAGAAATAATAATAATAATAACACGTAAGGCTGTATAAATCATGCCTTACGTGTTGTTATTATTATTATTTATAAACTCTGCTTCAATAGTTGATAACTAAGTTATACGCAATACAAAAATATAGTGATAGATTTTGACTAATTTCATTTGACCACATAATATAATGTTTTACCTGAAAATAAAACAGTTATTATATGCGAAACCTTATTCTATACCTATAAAGTGAGACAGCATCATTCCGGATATGACGTCACGACCTCTTCTGTCTCCCTCCCGCATGGCTCCGCCCCTTAAACGGGAGGGGAGAGCTTGCCTTGGCTGGGAGCCCAGGCGCACTCGTCACATTGTATCTCACTTTCTGTGGACAGAATATGAGTTCACCAGGCAGGATTAAAATTAGGTCTAGAATAAGGTTTCGCATATAATAACTGTTTTATTTTCAGGTAAAACATTATATTATATGCTAGGAACCGTTATTCTAGACCTATAAAGTGAGATGTGTTTATTATCGCCTGGTGGCAAGCTAGTAAATAAAGATGCCAATGTGTGAATTATGATCTTTTAACATAACATTAGTTAGAATATTATGTTAAAACAAACAAAGTATTCAGTATTTGGAGGAAAATACACAAAAATATATGTTTTGTACAAGTGTTTTTATTATAAACATTGAGAGTAATTACGAAAATTATTGAGTAGGAACTTCTATATAATAAGCAATTAACAATAAGATAAGCAGGAACAAATAATCAAAATAACATAATTAAACAGCTTCGAATGATTGCGACAAATTATTATAACTCTGAGGTTGAATAATCTCAGCTGAATAGAAACGCGCAAACGTGTTAGGGGTACGCCAATTTCCTTTTGACATGATTTCATCAATATTGCAACTCTCAAGCCAATTTAATGATGCCGAGGCGCTCCGGGTGCTACCTGGAGAGGCGTCAATGCCTGCCTCTTTAAGAACTGTCTTTACCCAACCGCCTATCATAGTTCGAGAAGCTGGACGGACTTTTCCGTTGGTGGATATAAACAAACTGTTAACATCAATATTTTCTCTGCGAGATGATGAGATGTCTACTAGCTTTCGCAGCCACCAAACAGGACAGACCGATTTATTCATGTGGGTATGTAGTTTCCATGAAGACTGCCTGTGAGTATAGTTATCAGTCTTAGAGCCGAACGAAGGATGTAGAATAATATGATCGGAATTGTCCTCGAAATGTGATCCATCGATCCGTAGGAGAGTAAGATCGTGCACACGACGGCTAGATGCTAGAAGCAAAATAAGCGCTGTGCGACGTGATGCTTGAAATAGACTTACATCAGAAATCTGGTTTGAACTTAGCCAGTCAACTACGAGCCTCGGGTCCCAAATCATTGCCTTTCGAGGACGTGAATTTACGTTGGCGAGAGAGATAGCTTTTAACATTCGGTGAATAAGCGGATCACTACTCAAAGTTTGACCATTAGAACATGCTAAAGTGGCTATTGCAGATTTGTAAACCAAAATAGTTTTGTAAGAAAGATTAAGGTTTAAATGCAAGTGAGCGAGGTACTTAGCTAACTGCGCACCAGTGGGATTCGTATGGTTAAGTCGATGATTAGAGCACCAGCTAAGCCATTTCTCCCAAATACCAGAGTACATCCTTTTAGTAGATGGACGCCAACTGGAGTCTAATAACTCAATCTCATTTTGAGACCAACCAGTTAAGCTTTGACACCACCCTTCACTAACCATGCTTCTAGGTAAATCAGGTCTACCTGCATCGGAGGAAGATGAGTTCGCGTGTCTTGCAATCGTTGGTGAAGATTGCGTATTTGATATGGTGCACACACGGCTCTCCTCTTCAGATCTGGGCGCCAAAACACCTTCGACCAACGTGGTACTACCATTACGTATCGGCCGCTGCACAGGTTCAGGTGAGCCAGTACTCGTGGAATGAGGTGTGGTGGAGGGAACACCCATGCTCGCCGGTACGACCATCTTCTGCTGAAGGCGTCGTGAAACTCTGCGTTCAAGTCTCTGCAGTCTCGAGAGACGTATCTCGCAAGCACGTGTGCGCTCTCTGAGGCAAATAAATCTATGTCGGGCGTTCCGAAGTTCTGAAATACTTCTTGGCACGCCTCTTTCGTTAGCGTCCACTCTCCAGGCCATTTGAGCCTTGAGAGCAAGTCGGCGTCTGTATTGAATCGACCTGGTATGTACTGCTGGACTAATTTAATGTGGTTGTTGTCCAGTATTTTGAACAAGGTGCATGTCAGCTTGTACAGGCTTTGTGATCGGAGTCCTCCCTCGTTCCGTATGTAGCTTACCACGCTTCGGTTGTCCGATTGGACTAGCACAGACGACCTTTGTAACGACTGTTGATGAGCTAATAAGGTTTGTATGACGGCCCACATCTCCTTCAGATTGCTGTGCCAATTGCGTTGCTGCACAGACCATGTTCCGCTTAAGGAAGCATTGTCCATGATGGCACCCCAACCTTTGGCCGATGCATCGGTCGTCAAAAAATGCGTTACAGGATCTGAGTGAATCGCTGTTTTTGTCGATAGAGCTTGTAACCACCATAGCAATGTTGTTGATGCTTCTGGGTCGATTGATCGCTTTGCATAGGCTTGGTGTTTCGGAAGTAACTTGCAAGCCAATTGCAGTGGGCGGCAGTGAAGCCGACCTCTGGGTATAACGAAGGCCGCAAAGTTTAGCATGCCTAATAAGCGCTGCGCTTCCTCCAGACTCCATTGATTTGCTCTTAGAATGCAGCGTATCAAGCGAGAGATTTTCAAGACTTTGCTCTCGGGTAAATATTTGGAATTCAGGTTGAGGTTCCAAATCACACCGAGATAATCTAGGACTTTGCTTGGAGTTAAAACGGATTTCTGATGGTTTATCATCCATCCCAGACAAGTGAGGACATGAACAGCTTCCGCAGCTTGGTCCGTTAGAGCATAACGACATTGATTGGCAATCAAAAAGTCGTCCAGGTACACGATTATGCGCATGCCTCGATCGCGTAACAGATGCGCCACCCAATTTGTCACTGTCGCAAATGCCTTGGGTGCAGATGACAGCCCGAACGGCAGACAAGTGAGCTGGAGCAATTCTGGGTTTGCATTTGTTTTCGATGCATATAGCACTCGTAGGTACGGTTGATGAGCCTCCGAAATTCGCACATGGAAATAGGCCTGAGAGAGGTCTATTTTTATAACCCAGTCGTTTCTCTGCAAGAAATCCGGTACGCGATACATATTTATCAATCGAAATTTGGTTTGAGCAAGGTACTGATTTAAATTTCTGAGATTGAAAATTGGACGATTGCTGGCATTTGTCTTTTTCACTAGAAACATTGGAGATATAAAACTCTGTGTTGAGTTCGCTGGAACTAACACTTTTTGTTCTCTCAAAAGCTTTATTTCCTGTGACATTAACAAACTGGTTGGAGTTTGAAACCGTTTTAAAAGATTGGGATTTTGAAGCGGGGGTACTTTTAGAAATGGAATTCGGTATCCTCCTATTATTTTTAAAATGTGTATTGGAGCGCCGAAATTCTTCCAAACTTGAATATAATTTACTAACCGCCCGCCATAAAAAGTCTCTACTATATAGTCACTTCTGATACTTATCGAATTTGTGGTTGCCGGAAGGGCCTTTTTTGTTATTATTGCGTCTCGCACCGGATTTATTATTTGCAGGTCTTTGGGTTTTACCTTTGGGTGCTGTAGAGGCTTGAAAACTTGTGGAAGGCCGGGGCTCAAACCCAGTATTAGTGCCGTTAAATGACTTCCGTGGTCTTTTAACGGGGGGAGCATCCTGCCTATTCCGCATAGACATACAATGAGGCTCTTCCGCAGAGCGTTTTTGTCCCGAAAACAATTTACTTGTGCCCCCGGCCTTCTGTAAGAAAGAGGTTAATTCCTGTGGATTGAAAAGGTTACTTTCTGTTGGCGGAATCTTTTGCAAGTCCTCTTTGACGAATTTGTCTCGGACGCCGGATAATATGCAATCACGGCGTCTTTGAATCATATCGGCTCGTCTTCCGCAAGCTAATTGCAAGAGATCTTCAGACATTTTCATATAAGGTGATTTTTCAGAAAACAGGCTATTTATTTTTTCGAAAAGGGTATCGGCATTTAAGGTGCTATTCGGCGAATGAGCCCACTCAATAATCTGTTGAAAGTTGCTTCTCAACAGTTCATTTTGTTGGATAAGGCCATGAGTCATAGCTCCAAACGACCTATCCAGTAACCTAAGCCAAGACGAGTTCGTATCACAATGTCTAAGCTCAGTATTGACTTCAAGCTCATAAAAACCTGGCATGGCAACATATTTCTTTTCGGTTTCAAGGTATCTTACCCTCTGCCAGTCATTTGAATTAAAATGGTGGAGCTTATTTAAAACAAGCAATCTACCCTCCGTGGCACTTTCAACTACAGGCTCTTTTAAATTCGTTGATACTGCAAACTCAAATACCTTAGCTTTAGGTTTGTTAAAAAGAGGTTCATTATCGCCGAGTGAAACCCTTAAACTTTCCGATGGATGCAGAGAAATATCGGAATCCGACTCTGGCTGTGCCTGTATGTTTGAAAACTCAGGCTGGTCGTTATTTTTCAAGTAGTTTAAAATATGACTCACTTGATTGGTTAGCAAATCTAACCTGCGACCAGTAGCATCATTTTCGTTGCGCTCCCGATGACGGCGACGACGAGGGGCGGGACTGCTGCTCGACGACGATGATGATGATGATGAACCAGACGACGGCTGTGGTGAACGTGGTGGAGACGGGCGACTCCGTTCACCGTCTTTAACAGCCTTCGAAGAATCTTCCATTATTGCTACTAGAACAATCACGAAGATATTAATAAAATAATTAGGTTGTTTTACAATTGTAACAATTATAAAACTTGCCAACAGCAACGCTGTTACCCGATATTGAAGAGGTGTTTTCACACCGAAATTCGATGCCAATGTGACGAGTGCGCCTGGGCTCCCAGCCAAGGCAAGCTCTCCCCTCCCGTTTAAGGGGCGGAGCCATGCGGGAGGGAGACAGAAGAGGTCGTGACGTCATATCCGGAATGATGCTGTCTCACTTTATAGGTCTAGAATAACGGTTCCTAGCATATAATAGGCATTTATATTAAACCCTGTTTTGTATTTACACGAGGATAATTTAGAATATGAAACGTATTTATTACTGCCTACCCTCTTATTCTGTGTCAAATTATTAGATCATTATATACGGGTCGGTAGTACGTACTAGGCATTTCGATTTTGAACACCTCACTACTAGTATAGTGTTATTTAATCTGTGGCTTCACCATATTTTTACCTATTCCTAAAAAGCTTAGTGTTTTTCCACGTCCATTGTGACCATGGTTTTTGTTTCATCTAAATACAGGAAATCCTTTTACTATTTAGTGGAAGGTTTCATTTAATTTGGAACTATTACTTAGCGCTTTCAAACCAATTGTTTATCAAATAACAACTAGCAAAACGAGGCTTTGCAGAAAAGTCTTAACACCTATAGTATTTATCCCAGTAAATTTTCCACGCGTGTATACAGCAGGAAAGCTAAGCAGTTCATGTTAGATTTTTAAACCGATTTCAAAAGTTTTTTTTGAAATGTTTGTTACCTCTGAACTTTCGACTGGTTGAACCGATTTTGATGATTCTTTTTTTTTATTTGAAAGCTGATGATTCCCTTTTGGTCCCATTTAAGTGTTGATCAAGATCTGAAAAGTAATTTTTTGAGTTATCCCTAATAATGCGTATTTCGATTTGGACTACATTGATGATGCTCATTGGGATTGAAGTCGGTAAAAACCTTTTTTAAAAGGTTTTTTTTAAAGTGGGGGTTCTTTCAGGGCTCTGAAGCGCATGGACGGCGAGGATGTGTTCGGACGCAAGATAAGCACTCGGTATGCGCGCGGCTCGGTCCAGCCGGCGTACTCCAGCGATGAAGGATACAGCACCGCGCCGGCCGCCGTGCATCAACCGCCCCCACCTTCCTTCTTATCGACCACGCATCAGGTTATTGTTTTATATATACCAGGGGTAACCAGAAAAAGTCAATTAACCCAACTTCATTTCGAAAAACATTACATAAAATTAACGCCCCACGATTAAACACATAGATCCTGGACCCTAACTAGGATTCCCTGTGTCTAGGGATCTAGGAACTACGAGGACCATGGTCCCACAACACCCAGACTAGGAACAAGTATTTGCGCTTTTTTTTCTGTGCACAAATACTTGTCCTGCCGCGGAAATCGAACCCGCCGCCTCCTGTTTATGAGCCGACCTGCTCAACCACCACACCACAGGCTGTCAAGTGTTGAACAGCGAAGCAATGTACATGTAGTTGCTGTGAATCGTTGCTTATAATTTGTATCACTCCCAGATGAGTACGTCGGCAGCTGGGCTGGGGTTATCGAGCGAGTGGGCTCTAGCGCTGCAAGCGCTGCCTGCTCCGACGCCGCCGCCGCTTGAATTCTGTCCGCCGCCAGCGCCCAAACCGCGCAAAATCAGGGGCACCCATGGTTAGTACACCTAATTTCTTAGGACCTATCTTAAGCCCTCAACTTTTACTCGTACAACAGTAGTACCTACGCGTTTTACGTTTGTATTGCCGTTTTGGCGTAGCTACACAACAAACAGACTACATTTGACATATAAAAGATAGGGATATCTAGTGCACTAGGTTTCAGAATTCTATTTTAGTACTTTATGTGTATATGTCACCACCCACTTCCGTCACCACGGGGTAATAATGGCAGAGGGTATGTGGGACTCAAACCTACTAAAACCCCCGTGATCATTCCGCCGCCGGGATGGGGCGAGATGGGGTCGCGCTAGCATTCTACGTATACCAAATGAATGCGTATTGCAACTACTAAATGGACGCGATTATTTAAAGGTCCTAGCAAACATAAATCTAACAGTCGAGGCGCCAGGTGAACATAATTAATTCATAATTAATCGCAAAATAATTTTGTTCCCAGGCTCTGTAAATTTAGATCGATCGGGCTGCTCATCAAGCAATAGCGGCGATGACAGCCGTCACCGCGCTGTCTCTCCTTGGAACTCGTCTGCTAGCTTCAGCGAGCAGAGTGAGGGCGAGGATTCCACGGCCGAGCTGACTGTTACCAACCTGCCGTCGCACGAGCCAGCTATACTGCAGGTCGGTAACCCATTCTGCACCTTTGCTAGCTAAGAATACGTCATATTGTACTTCAGTAGGCAGAGCGAGGGCGAGGATTCTACTGTCGAGCTGACTGTTACCAACCTGCCGTCGCACGAGTCAGCCATATTGCAGATTGGTGACCCATTCTGCACTTTACCTAGCTGAGAATACGTTATAATCTCATATAACGCTGTTAATGAAGAAACGATCTGAAAAAAAAAAACGGTGCTATAGACTACAATGACTAAAAGACTACTTAAGTAAAACTTCTTTAGGTTAGCTCCATCTATCGGCCGGTATAACTTTGTTTTTGCTGTTAATCTCGCCATCTTGATAATTGTAAATGGTAATTTTACCGGACATACCAACATTATAATACAAATTTTAAGTAATTTTTAACTTTGTTATGTTGATAATGGAGATCTACGTGAACCAACAAATTTCAACTTCCGTTCGCCTCATCACACAGTTACCAGCTTCCTCCGCAAGTCGAGCGTGCGTAAAGAAGTTTTACTTCAAAAGCTGACATTTCTATTGCTATTTCACTCCAACTGCACTTAGATATAATGGTGTAAATGGCAAAACAATACATTCTTGCTTTAGTCAGAATAATTTCTTCAATGAAAAGCGGGTATACGTGCAACCGTATTGCGTTATTACATTACAACATTGTTTCTCACAATCACATATTTCACAGGAAATGCTGATGCAACTATTCAGCCAATACGTATGCGTTATACGCGTATTGGTGCGAGCGGCTAGCGACGGGCCAATAGCATCTGTTGTGTTACGATCAGAATGGGACGCTCGGCTTTGCATCGCGCGCGTTCACAAGCGCCGTCTCGACCATCATTGGGCTGGCCGTCGGCTCGAACTGGCCCTAGGGAGGCCATCACCAGCCCCTAACCTAGACGTATTAAGAGCGAGACTTCGCGCAATACTCCTCGACCAAAAGCATCATACCTTACCACTTCTACGTCTTCGTGATGCCTACGCAAGCCGTCATTGCTGCGCGCTAACTACCTCAGACATCGCTAAAGTTAAGGACACGGTAGTCATCCACGAAGGTTTCGGTCGGATGGTGAAGCTTGTCGATCTCACGCCGGTGTCTTGTTTGGAGATGGAAGAGGCGCCGTGGAAGTGTCAAGTGCACGCGTTAGGAGCGGGCGTGGAGGATGGAAGCCGGATTCTGCAGCCGGTGTTTATGGAGATTGCTTTGTTGGGGAGGAATGTGAAGATGCTGCTCGATAATCATGGAGGGATCTTGCCATTGTTGAGGTCAGTTATTTACTGTTGTTGGATTTCTGTATTTATTGCTGTCGATTTCATTAAGTAATCGCCCTCTCGAACAGTGGGATTCTAAAATAACGCAAATTGTATTGTAGCAGTTTTTTTTAGAGTGCCACGACGTAGACGCTGCGTACCCGTCGCTAGACTTGTAAATTAATATAAGCATACTTTAGGGTTCCATGCAAAAGGTAAAAACGGGATCCTATTATTAAGATTCTGGTCTCTGTCGGTGAGTCCGACTTATAAAGGATGAACCATAATAGTCGGCTGAAAATTTCAGTGTATAACGGTGGATTACGTTACCTAACAATAAGTAATAAATTATGGGGGTCTTCCATACAAAAAGCGCGTTTTATTTTTTACTGATTTATGGTTTTTTAATATCTCGACAAACAGTACTACATACAAGCCTCCACCTTGGTTAATTATATCTGTAGTTGCTTACAAAAATACTAAAAGCCGCCCCAAATGTTGAGCTCACGATAAAAGTTTTCAACCATATTTCAATTTAGGGTTTCTTACCCATAAATTTATTTTTTAGAAGTTCACAGACTATTTGGCTATGACTACCTCTGTGGGGTGGTCGTTGAGCAGATCGGCTTATAACCCGGGATTCGATTCCCGCGGCAAAACAAGCAAATGTAATAAGAACATACTTGTTTTGTGCCTGGGTGCTGGGACCATGGTCCTCGTGTTCTCGGTCCTTAGATACAGGGAATTGTCTGGGTGTACTGGGACCATGGTCCTCGTAGTTCCTGGATCTCTAGATACTGGGAATCCTAGTTAGGGTCCAGGATACATAGGTATAGGACACATACATAGGCATGTGATCGTTGGGCGTTATTATTACTATTATTGTTATATTTGACTTATGGTTTTGATTTGTTCTGTACAGTTTCGTGGAGTGCTACGAAGCTACGTTCCCGCCTCTAGTTCCCGAGCAACGTCGCGGGGTGGCGCTAGAGTTGCTACTCCGAAGCGTGCCAGGGCTCGAGCTGAGAGATTCGCCGTCCAGGCATCTTGTGTGGCGTAACGACGCACGCGGTTCGCCTAATAACACTTCGCACAGTATGTATAACTTTCCTGTTACATTTTACTATCGCTACACATTACCCTATTACATATTTAAAAATAGATAAATTAACCGGTTTTTAAATCTTTTTGTGTCATTTTAACGCTTTACATCTTTACAACATATTTTTTATCATTACCTCAGAACTCGCGTCATTTATATACCGATTTGATATTTATTTATTTGAAACAATACCTATCATACAGCATTATTATAGTGGTATAAAATTAAGGCGATTGAAATTGGCTTAACCTTTTTTATAAATATCTCTTACTCGCAAAACTTATGATGGAATTACTCTAAAGTTAATTTGGTGTGAGGTCACTGCGTTTGTTCCTTCCCTGTCTATTCTTCGTGAAGACTACGTCCTGTGGATGAGTTGACCTAATGGAAAGTCGAGGCCGTTCCTATTATCTTACGACCCATACCCCATGTTCACCTCGAGATGTGGGATTTAAATGTTGAGCGAGGAAAAATTCTCCAACAGGAATCGGTGAATTATTTAATATTTCCTTAATAAAAAAAAGATAGATAAATATCTAGTGTAATTCCGCTCAAACTAATAAACAACATTTCTTATATTTGGCGGGTATGTCTCGCTGAGAACCACACAGAATCAAACAGAATTTTAATATGTAGTTGTTCTATTAAAAAGTACCTTATTATTCAGGCTGCAGTTCTCGGTCAAGCGCGGAACGCGAGCGCCCGCGCACTGCGCCGGTACTGGAACCGATGCTTGCACTATTCGAACGAGAGCTCATCGATCTTCTGAGAACGGCGCCGAGATGCTCCATAGCTTTTAGCAAGTAAGTTATAACGGTTAATCTGCAAAGTTTGTCTAGGTAGGTACCCTAAATACGCTTTCGAATTAATAATAATAATAATAACGCCCAACGATCACATACATAGATCCTGGACCTTAACTAGGATTTCTTGTGTCTAGGGACTTAGGAACTACGAGGACCATGGTCCCACAGCACCCAAACTCAGAACAAGTATTAGCGCATTATTTTTTTCTGTGCACAAATACTTGTCCTGCCGCGGGAATCGAAACCGCCGCCTCCGGTTATGAGCCGACCTGCTCAACCTCCACACCACAGAGGCTGTCTAAAATTGAATTGGAAATGGGAAAAGTTATTATAAGAATATTCTACCTTTCAGAATCTCTTTTGCTGCTTAAAATATTATTATAGCTACTAACTAGGTAGTGTATGAAAATAGCGTTTAGCTGAAACAGGTTATCGTCTTTTAATTCGATTCGGCTGATCAATTTTTCTTGCAGGCTCATCCCAGCATTCCATCACCACTTCGGTCGGCAGTGCCGAGTTGCGGATTATGGGTTCACAAAGCTGCCGGATTTGCTTGCGGCTTTGAGCAGTACCATCGTGGTATATACCTTTGAATATCAATCTTTAAAATAAATAGCCTTTGAAACGTAGCTATTTCCAAGAGGGTAAACGTGTCTTGTAGTTGAGCCATTATGCCATTAACATCATCAGTTTGAAAGAGCTGTGTTAACCAACCAAATTTTTTAGGTGCTCGGTTCGGGGTCATCCCGAGTGATTACGATATCGGCAGCCGCACAAGGCCGCCGTTGGACGGCCGACTTAGTCAAACTGTTAAAAGCCCAGCCGGGGCGTGCCATCCAGCCGGCCGATTTACCCCAACTATACCACGAAGTCTTCCAACGAACATTCTCACCTGTCGATTATGGCGTGTGCACCATGCAAGAGTTGATGGAGCGAGTGGCGCCGCATGCGATCGCTGTGCTGCCGGACGGGACAGTTACTGTCCCGCGGCGTGTGCCCACGCCTGAGGAAAGAGCGAGGACCGTGCATTTTGCTATGGAGGTAAGATACTTCCTTTTACTCTAATTTGTTTACAATTGATTTGTAACTAAGGTCGACTTAAGCTGGTTAAGCTTATGGTAATTCAATTGTGTTGTTCCTTGACAGTTTTAAGACTATCGCGGTCTTTGTTTTTACAATCTATTATGGCATCCATAGTTCTCCCGGTTTATGTAAGCATATGGTACACTATATTCAACTGGTGTGTTGTCTGGTTTAGTTTATGGTTATTAACGTGTTAGATTGAGTTTGATTCACAAAGTGACCAGACATCTGATGGTGGAACTGCTATGAACCTGGAAATTTCGCGCACTACGTTTGGCTTTAATTATTCAATATGTAGGACTGAGTTAGGGTGTACCTGAACTAAGTTTCAAAAGAGAATCAAGAAGATAATCTAAGCAGTAGGAATTAGCTATCGCTGCGTTCGACAAAGACAGAAAATACCTCCCTTTCACTCATAGACGGTGGAACTGCTGTGTTACACGGCGAACCTGCGCATGGAGTTCTCCCGTTTCGTGCAAGCGTACCACGCGCACTACGGGCGGCAGCTGCGCGTGGCGCACTATGGATGCGTGAAGCTCGCGGAGCTGTTCGAGCTGGTGCCGGCGGCGGCGCTCGTGTGCGGTGAGCGAGCGGCCGAGCGCGCCGTGCGTCTGCCCCCGCGCGCAGCTCGGCCCGTACTGGCGAGGCGGCTGCGCGCGCTCGGCGCTCAACCGCTTACGGCGTTGCCAGCTCTCTACGCCGCGCATTATGGAGCCGTGCCGCAGGTACGCTATGTTTTCACATTAGCAGCTAGCCCACGAACACGTCGCCTGCACCATACTGGTGAGGAGATGCCCGCACTCGGCACTTCTCCACCTTAGGCAGATGCCCATGAGCGAGCTCGGCGCTCAGCTTGCGGTGTTGCGGTTCATATTGAAGAGCTGTGTCGCAAGTGCTTGCATATGAATGCTACCCAGCATTTAATTTGCTTTTGTTTTGTGTTCATTGATTGTATTTTATTTTCATATCAGTCTGATACATTGGCCTCTATCCCGCTGGTCAGGGGGTTCCATGCTCTATCTATTTGAAATATTTAACGATTGAATGCACGTCAAAAAAATCTACCTAACATGGGCTGTCGAGTCGACATTACAAATCAACAAAAATATCATATTGATTAAATATAATAACTTTATATTGTGTTCAAAGCCGATATTGATGTCTAATAAAACTCTGTTTAACAATCTAACAACACACAGTTATCTTCCACAGCCGGACATGCTCGATGTGCAAACACTGGAACAGCTGATATACGCTGCGGGTGGTTGCGTTGAAAACGGCACGGTACTTCCTCCAGGCACAGCTTGGCGTTGGTCCGGCGCGTGCCTTACGGCTTGCGCGGCGCTCTGCGGGGACCGCAGCGTCGCAAGAGGCTCGACTCACGAGTACTTCTCCAACGCGTTCCGTCGGATTGCCAACTCTTCCCCGGATTTACCCCGTTTAGCCGCAGCTGGAGTGTTGCACTTCGAAGATGGCGCCGTTCGTCTATCGCCCGCTTGGCGCACCGTGTGGCGTATGGCGCAGATACTAGCCGATCGTGGAGTGCCGCTTACTCCGATGGAACTCTTTATGGAGTACTCAAGCCGATACGAACCGGTGTTCCCTGAAGCCGAGGCCGGTGAGTTGACTAGATTTATTTGTCATTAGTTGTAAGATGTGCGGTATCCCGGTACAATGTTTAGCGTATGACACCGATCGATACAAACACTGAGTTGCGAGAAACTGTGCAGTTGTTATTTGGGCAAATGTTAATTCTATTCTTGCTACTTAATCTATGATGATGACATATCATCGAGTGGTGTGGGAGGAAATTATAGATGTTAATAATTCCATGAATCGTGAGTTCAAATCCTTCAATGAGTTTGGGTTTCCGTGCAAGGTTTTCTTTATTTCTTTCTATCGCCACATCAGGTGAAATGTAGTCAAATGCTACCCTCATATAAAAATACTTAGTGTTATGGCAAACATTGTTAAATTTTACACGCTCGTAATGTTTCTAGCAGAACATCAATGTAGGCCTTTGCAACTAATAATAATCTAGGAATATATGCGGTAGAGTAACTAACAAGTTACCTACTTATTTGTTTCACGCTTTTTACGTTATTTATCGTTGTCAGGTTTGGAAGGCGCCCGCGAATACCTGCAGGTATACAGCGAAGTGTTCTCCGACGCGGGTGGAGGTCGCTACACTCTGTGCAGCGGAGTGACCGTGCCTCGCGCCCGCGACCGCCCGCCGCATGAGGACTACTCCGTGCACGACACGCCGCCTGGACAAAAGGTACACACAACACTGCACCTTACGCACACCGAATGTCGACTGTCTACTGGCGACTTTCCCTTGAAAGTCATGGCGGTCGAGGATTTCCCGCCCGGACAGAAGGTACACGCAACACTACACCTTATGCACACGCACTGTCGAGATACTGACGACTTTCGCTTGCGCATCGTGGCAGTTGGGGATTTCCTTCCTGGGCAAAAGTAACACTCAACTCTGCAACTTATGCACACGTCGACTGCTTAATAGCTACTTTCGCTTGAGTTCCTGAGAATGAATGGAGTGACCGCTAATACACGACACGCCGCCCTGACAAAGGGTACACGCAACATTACACCATTATACACACTCTCTGTCGAATGTTTACTAGCGACTTTCGCTTGAACATCGTGGTGATTCCGGGCGTTGAGTTGAATTTCCCGCCGAAATTGAATTTTTTGCTGGCTACTTCCTGAGACTGTAGCGGTGTATTCGTGTACAACTGAGTGCTACACAAGAAAAGTGTGCTTAAATTTAGGAAAAGTAATCATTTATTACAGCTGCAGTAGCGACGTACCAAGATCAACTGTACATTTTCTGTTTTGTAGTCTACGGCAAGGTTGATATGATTTTTCTATGCTACCAGGCATTTTCTACTGTCACCGAAGTCCGCATTTATTTAAATTACGCTAAATTAGAAAACCTTTATATTCCTGGTGAAAAATAAAATTTCATTTGCAGGGCTCTCGTGTCTTTGAATCTCCGAAGCATAGCATCTGGTGCTCACCGCCAGCCAGCGCTTTGCCAGCTCCCTGCGCTTTGCTCTCTCAAGAAAGACGTAAGCTTTCCACTGTTCTTTTATTACTCAGCAGTGTTTTAATTTTCACGAGATAATAAGTATCCTATGTTGATTTTGATAAAATAAGCATCTGTGGTAAATTTCGTGCAAACCGGTTCAACGATTTTGCCGTGAAAGCAAAAACAAACACAAAAACTTTTTTGCCTTATTATATATTAGTAGTGAAATAATATAATAAATTATCCATAATCGAATCAATGCTAATTTTGAAATTTTTTTTGTTTGCTATTGCTATTTGCAATTCCTATTTTTTTTTTCTCGGAACTTAGGTTATTGAATGTGAAAGAAATTAAATTAAATTTCGATAAATATTCCCAGCATTGCGATGGATGGATGGAAGGGTGGATAAGGGTGATGAAATATACAAATACCTAGTATAATAATGTTTATTCTCCAATAATGACGTAACTTAAATTGCTTAGGTCGTACTCGTCTCGCCGCTCAGTTCGACGCATCGTAACTACCCACCTGTGCCACAAAGATAATGCATTCCTTGGTATAACTGCGAGGTGAATGTCTCTATTGTGTGAAGCCGACCAAAGCCACCAATGATAATGATGAACCCAGGGTCGCAACGAATTTTAACAACTAGACTAAAAGTGTCCTAAATATTGTGATGTTTGTAACAATAATGTTTTAGATCGTGTATATTTTTGTGTGTTTTATTTAGGTTAAGATAATCTATTCGCGCATTCGTAAAATGTTATTGTGTGATACAACCAAAATTAAATGTTTCAACACGAGCTAAGAATATTTTGAAGGTTATTTATTGTTGTATACGAAAAGAACTAAATGACCTGACTATTTAGATGTACT
Source organism: Ennomos fuscantarius (assembly GCA_905220475.3). Taxonomy (NCBI): domain Eukaryota; kingdom Metazoa; phylum Arthropoda; class Insecta; order Lepidoptera; family Geometridae; genus Ennomos; species Ennomos fuscantarius. The sequence goes on from HG992033.1 coordinate 6,608,094, forward strand.
TTTCTTCAAATAGGTTTATAAGCTATGTTTGTACTACTTGACAAGATAATTTTATTTTATTTAGTCTATAGTATAGTACATTTATTTTTATTTATCTTAAGCTTCCCTGCTACTATTTAAACGCTTGATTAGAATTTATGAAATTAAAATCACATAAAATCTAATCAATCTTTATTTTTATTTTATTTTTTGACATTTATTTTATCTATATTATTTTTAGGTTTAAAACTTGTAATGAAGGACTGATACAAACCTCAAAATGTCAATATAATTCTAAGAATGATATATTTATATATCTACAAATCGGAACCATCTTTTTGGTATATTATTTATCAAATCATTGGTAGGTAAACTATATGCATTCTTAGAATGGCTAAACTTAAGGCATACATATCATATAATAACGGTTTGAGGCTCAAAGTTGTGTTAGGAATAGTCTATAAGGTTAAAAATACTACATAAATTACGTTACGAAAGAGTCCACCTGTAACATTTTTCGAATGCCAACGTAAAGTACAATAATACAATGTGTTGATTTGTGTCTAAAGAATTTTATCCTTTGATATGTGATCTCATTTTGTAATGCATGGAATATGCCGTCTGTTTTCATTAAAAAATATATAATCTTATTGTTGTTGTACAGATGTATTGATTTCTCAGCTGTAGAGTTATCATTATCACTTTGGTAATTTTGTATTTTAGACAATGTTTACATTCTCCATATATCTATTTCTTGAAAGCTGGGTTGTAACGAATGGCTTTGAGATTGGAACAAATGGAAATAAAATATTATTATGTCAATTACGACGTTCAAATGTTTTATTGTTGTTGAATGTAAATGTGCTAAATGGTTAAAGAGTTTTGTGTTTCAAGTGATAAGAGTTACTGTAAAAGCCATAAGTTCCACATCAATACAATGAACTTAATTTATTGTATTTACTTGTGTTTATATGAAAATTAGGATTCTTACCTAAGGATAAATACTTCATAATGTTGGCTCGTCGAGAATATGTTTTAAAGACAGTCAATAATAATTATAATTATCATAAACATTTCAATCGCTATCATTAAATATATAAATCGGCATAGTAAAATTGAAGCACAATATCGCTACAATTTTATTAATTTAGTTTATAATTTATAGTAGGGAACTAGCTTGTAATAATTTAAATATAAACAACTTGTAAATACTCTAACAAACTATGGAGGGCATTATTACTGTGATACTTGCATACCAATGAATGCCGTAAATTAACCGTAATCCAATATAATTAATAAATAAATGCCAGTAAATTTATATTTATTCTTGCAGGCAACGAAAAATTATGTATGCACTGTACATAACTCAATTGGTATGTAAATCCATACTTTTAGAGCCCTTTTATATGAACAAAACGCACCAAATATGTTTGAAATGTTGATGTGGAATTTCAGGTACTTTGATTTATTATATTATAATTATGATTATTGCTGTTTATGTATTTATTTTTATTACACATAAAATTGTAAGCAGGCCTTTGCATATTTTATGTAGATTATTGTATGATTGCAATATTTACATGTTTTATAAGCACTGCCAGTCAGCATTTTGAAAAAAATCTAAATTGGCGATCACGTTTTATTATAGAATGTTGATTATATACTGTTATTTTCCTTTATAGTTTTATCTTTTGACCACTCAAATACCCAATTTTGAATGTAACACAGTTCAAAATTAGTATAAATGTCCACTGATTGTAATGATAGGTAAGATTTTAAAATTCGATTCTTTAAGACTGTAGCAGATACATTTAAGTAATTTTTAAGTTATTTTACTTATATGTGACCAATAAAAAGTTTATAACCATAAGATAGCAGTAAGTACCTTTTCAAAGTACAGTAAGGGGAAGATGTATATTATTAGTTTCTTTTCTACATCTTCGTAATTCTGTGATCATTTATTTCTTGTTGTAGTCCTTCAATCGATGTTTGTATGGAAGTAGTATCTTGTCAGTATTTGCATGAAAAATGAATGTAGTGTTCGAAAAAATAAATGTTATATTTTGAATAATTTTGTGTTTTTACAAACGATTCTCAGATAGAAGCATTGTAGATGTAACAAACTACCACATCAGATTCATGAATTGCGTTGTAACTTGAACAATTTTTATTCTTTAAAGCCTACAAAAACTATGTGCTAATTTTAAATATCTTCCAAAGTAGTTCTGCCAGGGCATAAATATTAAATAAAAATATATCAGAATACTAATAGTAGACTGGTTAATAGAGTAAACTACATATTTTGTGGAATTTTGTGTGCTAGAATCGCTAAATCATAGAACAAATATACTATGCAGAGGGCTATATGCATCATTATTGTTATCAGAGTATCCCACTGCTAAGCCCACTGCTGGATATAAGCCTCTTCCAAGGAACACAATTAGGCTCAGTCTTTGCCTCTCTATTGCTGTATGCAAATAAAGATGTATAATGGCTACAGCTTATCAATGAGACACGAGTAATCAGTCATGAGCCTTGCATTACACCATTTCTTTTAGTAAATAAACGACTTATTAGGTGCAGTGACTCAAACTGTGTCTTGCCTTTCAGTACTAATGCCCATCTGCACTAGTTTGACCACAGAAAAGAAAGGCAGCTCGTTAAGTATGCACTTATCTTTATAGTATGTACCCAGATGTTGTAGTAGGTACGTCATAGAGGGTTAAGTATAAATTTAGGAGCTCTCAAACTTTAGCAGTGATGGTTATTAAAGTCACTACTTATGTCAGTCTTGTGTAACTTCTGACATTAACTTTGAGTACCGGCAGATTTGGGATTGTCATTGGGTTGTACCCTAAAACTCCCCTAAATAACTGTATTTACTGTTCCTCTAAGGTGGCCAAGCCAGTGGAGCCTACAAGATTTAATGTCTGATGATATTCAGCTCACCCACTAGCATTTTTATTACCAAGTTTCTAAAAAAACATGCACTTATTTTTTATCAAATTTATTACAGTGGCATATATAACATCTACTTAATTTAGGACAGAAATGAGGCTAACAGCTTGATACATTTAAGGTTTAAGACCTTGTCTGATCAGAGAGAGGGCCATTGCGTCTCTCCCAAATCATGCGATGCTTCTGCTTCATGTATGCTTTTCTAGCATCAGCATATGCACCAAGATCACCATCTAGAAAGTATTGAAATATTAAAGTATCATTTATTAATATTAAATTACAGAATAAAAAATAATAATTACTATAGATATGTAGTCAAAGAGACTATACACAAATTACACAAAAAATAGTATCATATCATATCTCACTTAATGTGTGTGCAGTTAATAAAATTTTATTTCTAATGATGTTTAATTCTTGTATTCATGACAAATTCAAGATTTTAATTTAATATGATTCTATAATAATATCCTCGCAGGTTATTAAAATTTATTCTGTGTTAAAAATGATATTTTATGTGATTCATTCTTTATGGTGTTTGGGTTGCAATCAAAATATCAATTAAATTCCCTATCAGATGAGACGCATCTTGCAGCCATCACAAAATAACATAAGGCCAGTTTAGGGTACCAGGATAAAGTGTGAAGAAGAAATGAATGTGGCTTGGCAGTAGCTTATACAATATTCAAAATTGTTTTAAGTATCACAAAAGATCTAGAATGTCATTTACCAATCTGCACTGGCATTATAGTAAATTATATTCATAGAAATTTTTTTTAAACTTGATTTTGGGTTCTCGCTGTAAGAGAAAACTTTTATTAATGATGTAAATTGTTTCATAAGATACATACATTTGATAAACCAAGCTTCTTCAGCTTTCTTGTAACTTTCTAAGACAGGTTTGCATGCAGTCATGTGATCTGGATTTTCATACATCATACAATCCTCAAAACGCTGACGCAAAATGTTCAGGATTTCAGAATCCACCAGTCTGAAAACAAATATTTTATTTTTATCTATTCATAGCAATATAGATGACGTTTAAACTGGAGTGGGATCTGGACAGAATAATATTTTAAGTAGGATAAATTTATGTGTAATACAGTCTAGAGAAAGAAATGTTGTAGGCAAACCGTTAACCTATCACGTTTAAACTGGCTGTTGGCCTCAAAGTCACAAACAGGGTCGTCATCGTAGCACTGGTCGATGGTTGGAACACGGCGGTACTGCCTGTGGTACCAAGCGTACTTCTTCTGGTTTGGTTCCACAATCGTCTCTGCAGTGTATAAAAGCTGATCAATATTTTGCTTACATAACAACGTCGTGTCGTGGGTAATTTTTACTATATCTTACCTCGGAACCATGTCACCGGACTGTCGACAGTGTTATATAAAGCCCGGGCAAAAGCCCTAAGTAAATTATCATCAGGTGGGCATGGGTTGCCTTCTTCACCCATTTTTTATGAATAATTCCACTTTTTAGTGGATTTGCGAAATTGAAACCCGCAAGGCAATTTCAGTGATTAGTTTTCCAAAATCTTGATGGATATTTGACACTGACATTATTATTGTCAGGAGGACTGACAATTGAATTTTGTATGAGTGACAAAAGACGTCACATTGACACTGACAATGATTTATTTGAGTGCGACATAAAGTTTTGTCTAGTCTAGCTTCACGCGATCAGTGTATTTAGCCAATTTTAACTTTTATTTTTACATCAACCTTGTCTACAACATATTCAAGCCTTATTCTAGAAGTAGAAGATATTAACGTATTCAATTTTACAAAGGCCTTAAACAAGAAATGAGTTAGTCCATTCTGAAAGTCACATAAATGAGGCCGAAAAAGAATCTCACCAAAGCTCATTATAGGATAAAACTTAGAGGAACGCCCTGCGACTAAGAATCAACAGAGTATTTAGGCGCGCAGACGAGGTTTAGTCGTCCCCAGAGAATAGGGTGTCTACATAAAATTGTCTAAAAAATCTGCATGCACTGACACAGTTTTTCGAATAGCCTGTAGGCTTTATAGAAAGTACAAAGCTAATAATTATTATGATGGTGATCGTACCATCATAACTGCATAACTACGTACCTGCCTCGACATGTATCAACGTAGGTAGATACGCAGTTTCATAAGTGCTGTCTAGTGTTTATGCAAGGTATAAGCTGCTCCACCAAGGGCGCTAGAGTGACTTCTACATTAAATAGGAGATAAAATTGCTTTAGTCTTATGTTAATTACAACTTAAACATAACAGGTATAAAAAAAAACGAAATAAAATCATATATTTAATTAGAATATCACAAAAAATCTGTAAATATTAAATAATCGCATGTGTTGCTCTCTTTTCAATCAGCTGTGTACTTCTTTAACTACATAGCGCTTTCTAATACATTGAACATTGGTCATTGAACGAAGGGCGGGGGCACGGCACGCATGCGCTCTCATTACATATGCGGGTTGCTAGTCACCACAACAAAGAGAATTTTACTCTGATTTTGCATAATACTTTTATGCTATAAATGATGAATTAAAATAAATTAGCAGTACCACGTTGCTCATTGAATTTAATCAGGCGCTTGATTGTCTTTTTAATAGGTAGCTTTTCATCTTGTAAACCTTCTTAAACATATGTTAGTGTGTCTAATATCTTCCCTAAATAAGAACGATGTTACTAGATAGAGGGTTCGCGTGGAGATTGCAACCCCGTGTCAACCAGTGTCAAGCTATGATCGTCAGTGTCAGTGTGTGAATATGAAGGCGTCTTTGTGTTAAAATTGTGCTGTGTTTAGTATAGGATTCCTGTGTGATAGTGTTGTTGGTTCGTGGCAGGAGCTGCGCGCAGCATGGCGCTCCGAACTCCGTGAGTCAGTAGCGAGACGCGCGCGCTCGCAGCCGCTATTCCCGTGCTCATGCGAGAGCCCTACAGCTGCCGGCACGATGAAGTGGGGCGCGCGCGCGGTCTCTGCACGAGCCAAGGACCGCGCGAGTTTCTTCATCGTCATCATATTTTTCGTAGTTTTCGGAGTGATAGTCCTTACTGAGTTGCTTCATCTGGAACGACCCCCTAGCCCCAGTACGCCTCGGCGGTACAGCGAAAAGCTTCAGGTTAGACTTTCATGTCAATAAACAAGCCCTTTGTTACAAAAGATCACAAAGTAGATCCTTGAATGTTTACGTGTTACTCGGTATTTATGAACGGAAGCTTATTTCTGGAAGCTCATGTTGGCTATCAATTAAATGTATCATTGGAAAGCATAATAGCGATTGTATTGTAATTGATATCTACGTATATCTTTTACCGTACATTTTATAGCTACCTTTTATGAATGCAAATTGTTTGGAGGTAATATAGATATGTAGTTCTCATCTACCCGACCCGAGTCTATCCAGTGTTCAGTCCTTTTCTCGTAGTTATCAGATTTTCATTTTATCATAATAATACCTACCTATAAATCACACATTTATATTCGACGTTTGCATTTGTGTAAATGTTAAGCTTTGATATAATAAATCCGTAAAAACAAATAGTTTCACAATATTCTAGGTTTTTTTTTATAACTTACAATGTACTCCCGGAAGGTTGTACCTAAGACAATACAACTTTTATGGTCTGTTTTAGGCTTTTGAACTCTTTTAAACTTACAGGATCACTTTGTTAACCGTTTAGTCAATAAAGCTCCTTTTTCTTAAGAAAGATTAACAGGTACTAAATTTAAATTGATATCAAACACCAAAATTATCCTAATACAGCAAGTACTTACTTACTAATCCACAAAAAAAACATTCTTGGGTTCTTCTCATAAAACTATTGCCAGCCACTCGGTGCAAGTAATCGCTCCAGAGCTTTAGAGACCACAATTGCGTGAGTGCGCGATAAGGCTTCCTCCAGTCTCTCATCTGCAAGTGACCCAGAACCGCGTCACTTGCATAGTTGCGGCTCGCTGGATCTTGAACTTCTGCAAAGTGCATCCTGTCACTATTTCGATGCGATACTCATCTCAACCCTTAAACCTTCTTACGAGTATGTCCAAGTATCACAGCTACTCTACAGACACGCTAACTCTCCTTTGTCACCGCCCGATACATGTCTTGGAAGACCAGCTGGTCTAGCAGGCACGTATCGAAATCATTTACTCTCATGTGGAAACCTCAAATCTGATTAAAATATTACTGACAGTAGCTCTACGAACGTAGACCTCGAGCGCACATTTTTTTTGCTGCAATTTGTGTGGAGATTATTTTTTATGTACTTACAACATGTATACCAAATATTTCTGTCCAATAAATGAAATTTAAATATATATTTATGGACATTTCACAAAGCGCCATCTAGTACTAATATAAGTAAAGCTTGGACTATGAAAACTTGATAACTGATAGGATACTTATATACTTTTTGTTTGTAAATATATACATAGAATGCAATATAATACCCAGATATAATAAATAAAAACCAATATAATAACATACGTCTATGTACATCATACAAATGTTGGTCCTGGATGGGAATTGAACCTAAAACTTAGAGTTCAGTAGGCTAGCTACTATAATAAGCTATTAGGCCAGTCAAATATCATCAAAATTGGTCAGTGTTATAATTGAAGGGTTGAAAATAAAAAGGGTTTAAACTAATATAAATTAGGTAATAAAAAGGTTTATGTAAGTTTCACTCGCTTGAAAATGTATCAATTCTATTTTAAAATACAAAATATAGTACTAATTCGTACAATTACTGTAATAATATAATAAATATAATGATATTTTTATGCTAAGTGAACTGTATGCCTGTGTCAGATAAACCGTTTTTAGACTGAAAATCTCGATATTTAAGCCACATTTTGGTATTTTGAGAACGTATTATAGTAGATAATTTCACGCTGAATCCAACGATACCTATAAGTCATTTTGTGAAATAAATCAGTTAAACCCTTTTTGATCTCACCCCTTCAATTAATAAGCCTAGTACTTAGGTACAATAAATATAGCACCATGTCCTAAACTCAGACATCACGACCTTATTATGTTAACAACCTCTTGAGCAATTTTGTCTGATATACTTGTTTAGAATTGGATGTATACCGAATGTTCCTTTTAAATATTAAAATACCACACAAAAATCACCGATGATAAAAAAATCCAATGAACTTGTAGAACCCGTATGCCAAGTTCCGTCAAGATTCATTGAAAGATACGAACCGCCTATAGACGGTAGCGTATATATACGCTAGTACGTACATCCGTACAGATAAAAGCAGAATTTGCGAGTTGAAGGAGAGATTTTCGCTCACTTTGTTCGCTGGATCAATGACCTTTCAGCACGAGATATAATGAGAGTGGTTAGGTGATCCTATTATCACAGTCAAACTTCAATTATCAAAGTCGCCGCTACGATACCATTAAAAGGGTGGTAGTGCCGGTGCCGTATGCTGCATATGTACAACAGACTTGAGTTGCGCCAACATGTCTCCCACTAGAGGTAGGCCTAACGTCGCGTCGCGTAGCGCTCTTGTCGTCACTGAGTGACATGGGGACTCTGGGCCATGAATAGCATTTGATTCAGTTTTTCAACCTTGAGTCAGGTCAGTGTAGAATGCAGATCAAGAATCTATCATATTTTATCTACTGCTAATATTATATTATCCATGAAGCATATCTGTCCGTATATAAGTATCACCTCGTATTACTAATAGAACGATTTATTAGATTTAAGAGAAGTTATTAGGTATTATATACAGTAGGGTGTCCCAAAAAAATCAAAGTCATTTTTTTTTACGCATACCCTCTTAATGTTTTACTTTTAAGTCAAAACAATTGCACATAAAATAATAGGTCTTTACCTATGAAATTGCCGTATTGCAGTACAGACTTTTTCAAACAAAAAAAAGTTTTGATTGGCTATGAATTCTAAATTCAAATTAATTTTGTTTTAAAAATATGACATTCTATTTACAATATAAGTCTTTTGTTTATTGATTAGCGTTGTATTTTCATTACATTTCAACATTTTTCCTCATAATGGATACTTTGAAATTTCGTGTAATTATGGAATATGAGTTCCGTCGTGGTACCAACGCGGCACAAACGACACGTAACATAAACGACGTTTACGGAGAGAACTGTACAAACGAACGTACAACCCGTTATTGGTTTGCTCGGTTCCGTTCTGGGAATTTTGACTTGAAAAATGAACCTCGTGGTCGTCCGGAAACTTTGGTCAACAATGATGAATTAAAGGCGATTGTGGAAGCTGATGAATCTCAATCTACAGCTGAGCTGGCAGCAGCTTTTGATGTTAGCATCAAAACAATATTGGTCCCTTTGCGACAGATTGGCAAGATAAAAAAGCTTGATAGATGGGTGCCCCACGAACTTAACGATCGCCAACGCAACGTACGCGTCGAGACTTGCCTTGCGCTGCTTAACAGGCACAGAAATGAAGGAATTTTGAACCGAATTGTTACGTGAGACGAAAAATGGATTCTTTTTGACAATCGAAAGCGCTCAGCAAGTTGGTTAGATCCTGGTTCGGTACCAAAGCAATGTGCAAAACGAAAAATGACCCCTAGAAAGGTGATGGTCACAGTTTGGTGGTCTAGTGCTGGTGTGATTCATCATAGCTTTTTACAAAACGGCGAGAGCATTACTGCAGATGTGTACATTGCAGAACTGACCACAATGATGGCGAAATTCGCACGTCTGCAACCAGCTTTGGTCAATCGGTCGTCTCCACTGCTACTTCACGACAACGCGCGACCCATTACTGCACAACAGACCGTCTCTAAGCTGCATGAGTTGGGTTTGGAAGCTCTCCCTCATCCGCCATACTCACCAGATCTTGCGCCTACCGACTATTACTTTTTCCAAAATTTTGACAACTTTGTAGCGGGAAAAAAATTCAATTCCCGAGAGGCAGTACAAAACGCCTTTGAAGAGTTTGTTGTCTCCCGTCCTGCTGATTTTTTCAAGAAGGGCATCCATAAACTGCCACAGCGTTGGCAAAGATGCATTGATTGCAGGGGTGATTACTTTGAATAAAAGAAATAAATAAGTTCGAAAAAAAAATACTTTAACTTTTTTCAAACAAAACGGCAATTTCATAGGTAAAGACCTAATATTAAGAAGGTAGGACCTCGGTAACCCGTGCCGACTTACATCGATACATGTCAGTACTTGCTCTCTAAGGCTGACGCGACCTAACGTATCGATGTGCTGTGATTACTCGCTGTTTCGTTATAGTACTCGCATTGTTTTCAATCAGTCAACATGTCAGTGCAATTACGCAGTTCTAAAAGAGGTATATTTTTAATAGGTGACCTAAAACATCAAATAACGGGTTCAAAACTTCCTTCTAAAGGGCAAGTTCTAGCAGTTTTATTTTACGATATCCGTGAAGTGAATTTAACTGTCAATGAAAGCGCGAATCTCACTATTCGCGAGTGTATTATCTATTGGAAAAAAGCGCGTATTCGTACTAAATCTTTGCCTAATTGTGTAAAAAAACTTGTAAACTTATATCAAGTTTGGAGGGACTTGCAAAAAAATGCACAAAAGACACAAGATTTGTTTAAGCAGCGCCGTCAAGAGTTTGTCAATAATTTAGATAATTTGTTTGACATTGCACACGCCGATGCGCTTCAATTAATAAAAATAAATGAGGATAGAATCTTTATATATATATAGATAGGAACTTGTCGAGAACAACCCAGCAAAACACCTCTACGGAGAGATTTTATTACTCCAAAATTAGTAGCAGCGCTAGATAGGTGTCAAGTGAGTACCTATAAGAGATTCTGTGTTCATTCTTGAAGCAACTATTGAAGCACTTGGATATAATTTTGATGAATTTCTGATAAGTAAGTCTACAAGCCCTGATATTCCGCTCTTTAAAAAGTTCCGAGAAAACTGGAAAAGTATTAATGCTGATAAAATACAGAACTATAGAGAAAAACTTATACAGCACCTGACTGACTCCGAAATCGGAAACTTGCTAGAGTTTTACCGAACTGAGCTGACAAAAGAAATAGTCCGAGTCGAGAGTTAATAGAGCTTTCTGTGATATTTTTAGGTGAAAATATCGGGAAAAAATAAAATCTGACCTCCAGGTGCCATGCACCAAGCTCGATGGATGGCGAGAGCGATTTATTCTCTGAAAATATCGTTACTTAGTGCTCAATTCAAGATCAAAAGTAAAGACAAGGCGGCATTGATTGACGTTTGCTTGTTCATCGTAATATCCTACGTTAAACCATGGTTTCAATACACTTCAGCAATAAAATTACCTTAGCAAGATTTGTGCTTTTTGAAATCAATGAAGTCTTACGAGAAAATTGATAAAACGATCTCAAAAGCAAAAGATTACTCAGCATTTGTGGTATTTAACTGACAAAGTTTCTATATTGTCACTCTTTGATGATGATGTGGACCAAGAAACTAAAGTTAAAATGGTTCAAAATTTAACCAAAGAGTAAGAAATAACTCATGGAAAACGATACATCCCATCGACAGAAGAACTTTCCGGTTCATTGTATAGTAAGTTTAAAGAACATTGACATAAATAGTTAAAGAAATTTTTTCTTTCGTTCCCTGTGAAAAAATATTTTTTTAATACTCTTTTCTTATTTTGTTTCAGAATAAAAAGAAAAAAGTTCTCTGTGTTTATTTCAGTAAAAAGCAAGTCCTTGTTCAAACGCCTTAAAATTGAAGACAGTTTTCTACATGAATGCCCTACTTTGTGGTCAAATAATGTTTCGTTTCAAGAAGCCAGAAAGAAAGTTTCGGCACTGAGGGTAGTAAACATGTAGTGATTGTATGTAGCTGAAAGAGCGGTTAAGATAACGCAAGACTTTCAAGGATCAATCACTGTTGAGGAGGAACAAAAATATTTTTTATTACGTTGCGTACAAGAACACCGGAAAATTTATCCTGACTCTAAAAAACAAACGTTAAAAAGAAAATTTGAAAAATAACATGATTTTTTAATGTAAATGAATAAATAATATACAATTTGGTGTATTGGAGTTTTAATCATGTAATGAAAATTAAGTTCGTAATTCCTCTTACAGTAGTGGGTACAAATTTTCATGTCAAAAGTTTGGCATCAAGTCGGCACGGGTTATCGTTGTCCAATCACAATAATATTTATTATTTGAGTCAAATAGGTCAAACCGAATAAAAATAGAGGGTATGCGTATTTGATTTCACGAAAAAAAAAATTTCCCTTATGTCTTGGGACACCCTAATATACAGGTATTATATATACAGGTATTATATATGTCATTTGTATAGCGTAAGTTATTGAATGCTTGATAGGTTATCCAATAAGTATCGGCAGGTGTAATATGGGTAGTAAGTACGTTAACAACTGTCGTTTAAGAGATTATGGCAGAGTACGGAAGCTAATAAAATAATTCGGCAGTAACGTGAGAAGCCGCTATCATCATTGGCCTTATTAACACTCTTGTTTCCTAATTTAGAAGATAAACTGAGTCTCTTAAGTGTTTTCACTCGCTACGCAGACTAATTAAGTTATACTCCAGTATAGTTTTTGCCCGCTATTCACTCATTTTCCCGAAACATGCTATATAACTTTTCAGGATAAAAGTATCCTATTTCGAGCTCGGTAGTATTAGTAATCTGTTCACTTTTGGAATGAAAAGGGTAATAAAGATAATGTTTGTTATCTAGTTCTACTTAACTTCGTATATCCTGCCATGTTAAAAGCGATTTGCCACCACGGTTATCATGCGAACAGCCAAAGAGTGGAGCGCTTTACCGGCGTCCGTATTTCCCGTAAACTATAAACCGTACCTTGAAGTCTTCATGTTGAGTGAACAGGTAATACAGGTATCTTCTAGGCAAGCGTGTTACATCCTAAAGCGCATCGTCAGTTACCATCAGGTAAGATGACGTTCAAACACAAGCCAATCAAACAAAGAAATAAAGAAATATACCTATATATAAATGTGACTTTAGCCACTGCCTGACAACGCACAGCGAAAAGCACTGGACCTATTAGACTTGATATTTATAGGATGTCTTTTTTATGATGTAAACGTGTACAATTTTTTTTCGGTTTACGCTGCCTTATTAAATAACGCATATCATTGAGCACAAACAATTTTATTCGTTTATTTTGACACTCAGTAACTGTTAATATTTATGTGATTTATAAATGCTCACTACTATAAAACAACAAGTTAAATATTATGTATTACTTCTTAGCTTACCAGCTTGCAAAATTCACAAATCGATTGATGCTTAATTTGAACTTTTATATGTGCTGTGTCATTATTTATATGGGATAAACTGTCCGATCATGTATGTATATATAGAATACTGCAGCCATCTCTTTAACTAATTATAAATTTGGTCCCTTGGACTCGATTCAAAGACGAGCAGTGAATCTCATTGAAGACGATAGTGAAGGCTGAGTTACAAAACCTTGAGCACCGACGGAAAGTAGCCTATCGACCCTTTATATGCTGAACTACGAAGAGTGAGTGATGAAGTTGTAAAACTTAATTGCCCCTTGTCCTTTTTACCACCACACAACACGATGCTCGGAAACACGACATACACACGAAGCGTTTCACTTCAACATTTATTGATGAAATACCAGGAATAGAAAACTTACCAGTATCTTTGTTTCCTGAAAAAGTAGGCATACCTAATCTGAGACATTCAAGGCTAGATTTTACCGGTAGCTTCTAGCCATTGTCGACCGCGTCATCACTTACCTCATACTGAGACAGCGCATTATCCTATATCACAGCTACAAAAAGCTGTTGGGGAAGCTTTTTAGCTGTTTATACTTTTTACAGTTATAGAGTTATATTTACTTAAATAACTAGTCTCTAAATTGCACCAGCTGATCTCAGTAGTCCCATAATGGGATCAGAGACTGCCATATGCAATGCATCCGAGAGTTGTGGTTGTGACTATTAATCTATTATGCAGCCATGGATTGGCATTTGTTAAACGTGTAAAGTACCTATGTAATTTAATTAAATTCTGAAGTAAAACACTTCTCGTATTATGAAATTACGGATACTCACATGCTCACATGTTAGCGGGCATCTTTCAGCAGACGGGCGGCATCTTGCTCTGACGCTAATGAAATTCTTCCGGGTAAACAATTACATGATGGGTAATTGCGTGTTTGTATTATTACTATAGGGAAGCCTTTATTTATTTTCACGCAAATCCAGTATTTACGTAGGTACATTATGATGTATGTGGACCGAATGTTATTATACTCGATTAATATTTGGATGAAACTTAGCCTCAAAATTCGAGTACATGTCATCAGGCAACTTCATTGAATCCGATAGAAAAATTTTTTTTAGAATTTGCCGGCGTAAATTCTCGGTTTATGTGCATAGTTAGCATGAAAATTTTCAAATTAGGAATGAATTTTTTCCCTGTTGCGTATGATCACCCCAGTTTTATTTTTTCGTTTAAATTTTAGTTTATAATACCTATATATTTATACTCGATAAAATGAATCGTACTCAATTACGTAACATGTCACTATGTATAAATAAATTAATAACAGGGTAAAAATGAAATATTTTTCTAAACGGAATTAACAATGTGGCACACAAAGCAGAGTTGAAACTTCAAAGTGATTACGATCATCAAAGATCAGATTTATCTTATGACGTGCTATTTTTAATCTGAAATGGTCTATTGGATTTACGTTGGCAAGATGAAAGCCTAATCTTTTCGGAGGCAACACGAAAGCCAGCCGCGCGGAGCGAGCCATCGGCGTGAAAAATCTTCGGGATGCTGACGTCATACTGAATAAGCTGAGGCAACGAATAAAAATTCCCCGAGCTTAACCTTTCTATCAAAAGGGATGAAACTAGACTGGTTTTCTATTAGACCAAAATGCTTGAACGCGCTCTGCATGTAGATGAATCGCCGCTTCTCGAATCTGCTGGTATATTAACGCTGCGAAAACTCGTAAAGATGAGGACACTAGTGTGGCATATGAAATGTTTGCTTTCTATCTTCTTAATATATATAAATTACGTGTCACGTTGTTTTTTTCGCTATGGATGCTAAATCCTGAACCTATTGAAATTGAAATTTTAATAATATTCTGCATACTGTGTGCAGTTTTATCTAACATTAAAGATAGAAGTTTATATCTCAATTTATAAATAATACCCATGCGAAGCCGGGGCGGGCCACTAGTAACTTTTAAAGTGTAACCATAACATGAATTATTCGTCTTAATTTTTTGTAAGTGCTTTGTTTTCTTTGATAGTCATGAATTATTTGCCTTAACTTTTTGTTAGTGTTTTGTTTTTTTTTGATAGGCTTGCATTAGACTATTATAGTTACCTGTCGATGTAGGTAATATCTACGCTAGCCTAGCAAGATGTTCATCTGATACCCGGTCA
Source organism: Ennomos fuscantarius (assembly GCA_905220475.3). Taxonomy (NCBI): domain Eukaryota; kingdom Metazoa; phylum Arthropoda; class Insecta; order Lepidoptera; family Geometridae; genus Ennomos; species Ennomos fuscantarius. The sequence continues at coordinate 6,623,445 of HG992033.1, forward strand.
GCGCTACGCTATAAAGATCTTAAATGTTCTACTTCTTTTTGTAATGTCTTGTACCTAATTTATTTTGTAATCTACAGATTTGAGTATAAAGCAAACTTATAAAATTTAGATTTAGTAACTTTGCATTTGAAGCAACTCTCTTAAGCAATTTTTTACGTTCTCAGATTAATTGGCCATTAAGAGTTACGTACTAATAAAACCTAACCTGCCTAAGAACCTACTAATTAAAGCTCATTATTCACAGTTTTATGGATCCTGAGATTAGGAATAAATAAATGGCATTATTTCCGTCACATAAGGGTATTTCAGTAAAATATTATTTCAATAATTGTATTTAGTTTGTATAGTTTTTATTCAATTAAAATTAAAAGTACGTAGTTTTAAACTATTTTGATAGTGTTATTACTTGTAGCTAGAAGCCAATACTAGCTTCAGGTCGCGGCTTCGTCCACGGCTCAGGAACCGCTTATTTTACCAGAATAAAATAACCCTTGGTTTTATAACCTTACTTTAATACTAAAACGAAAACGTGAGCTCGCTGACGCTGCCACGCTGCTCAACATATTCCTCTTACTCTAGCAAATGACAATCCTGCGCGATAGAAAAGGATAGAGCACGAATAAATACGGTTCCGTGATGACAGATGTGTCTCAAGCTCAACCCTTAGATTTTTATAATAAAACGGCAGCAGAAACTTACAAAAATGTACATTATAATTCAATGTTTCTTTATGTTTTAAATTTCTTATTAAAATTTTATAATTTTGACAATTTGTATGTAGGTATACTACACTACTACTAGGTATGCTACGCACACAATTGACTTTCCGCTGTCAGTAAAATGTGCAGTAGGTAATATTTAATCACATAATTGCATCCTGCTGACTGTTATTATCTATGTTTCATATGGAAAATGTCGTTACTTATTGCTTGAAAATGTTGTTGTGTAAGGTGAACTGTGAGAGATAATAGTGACGCCGTTAAACCTTGTAGCGGTACCTATGTATATATATTACCCACAAATAGCTGCGATATATAGCTCTATCTACAATTAGGGATATCTACCTAATGGTTGGGTGTTCCCTTCCTTTTTGTTTGTATTGGACGTGACCTGAATTTTTAATTATGTGTATCTATGTAAGGTTTTCGGGTCGCATCAATTTAACATGCCGATTTCAGAAAAATTGGCTTACAATATATTTTGGCACAAGTCATTAATCTTCATTGGTGGCTTTTTTATCTGCGCAGATGTAAAAGTTATGCTATAAAACGGCTTTCCGTGAATGTCTTTTGTTCTAAACTTTCACCACAAAACTTTGAATTCTTCTTCATGTATTATTAGGTAGGTAATAATACCTAGGTATTACTGTTGATGGAACAGCATTTAATTATTTGGTCGTTCGGACTTAGAATGACTCGGCAAAACACTTGTGCGAATTGGAGGCACGCTCACGACGTAATGAATCCCGAGTCTCTATAATAGAAAAGGGATGAAGGAATCAGCTGATGAAGCTGATGAAAATGTAACCGATAGAAGATCGACATATTGGCGATATTGCGTTTGCGTCTTAAGTCTTTGAATTCTCCTTCCAGCTAGTCTCTTGATAAGCCTCTTGACACACCGCTCATTTGAGTCCAAAGCCGCAAGTCAGTACCAGGCGGAGCCTTCCTACAAGCGGCTACAATACTCCATGCAAGCCCTGACTTGAGCTTGGTAAAGATTAAGTAGTTGATTAGACGTGAAAACCGCCTAGCTTTAGATAATACACCAAGCTTTTTTTGCATTAGTTTCAGCTCTGGACTCAATAAAACAATCGTAATAAGGTAGATGAAATTCTTACACCATAAGGTGCTCGAGTATCATTATTGAGTACCGTTAATACCTCACAAAGCGGAGCGATAGAAAGTGGAGTCTTTTTAGCAGTGAACACACTAAAACCTGAGTTTTAGAAACATTAAACTTTTAAATGTCAGTGAAACAATTTTATTATTAAGTATAGTCATTGTTTTTGGTGCATTTACCTGTGACAATACAGGTTCTTGTCTCTATCCGCAGGGCTGGGAAATCAAGTCCGAGACAGGCAGTGAGAGGGGAGATCCCGCACCGCCTGCGCGTGCGCCTCTCGACGCTGTCTGGCAACCCGTTGCTGGGACAAAGTGAGTATTATAAACACTTACCTACTTACTTATATAGGAATCGCAAATGTGAAATATTGAAAATGCTTATGTAAGTATCCTAAGCTGCTCCTTTTGCAAAGATCCAACTGTTTCATCGTTGATAAATTTATATCATGGCGAAATGTAATAAAAACTTAACTTGATTTTAATAATGAACGATTTATTAAATCTGTTAACAATGCTAGCTATACTTTTGGTGATTCGGCAGGTTTTTCACCGACGATAAATTTAATTTGATAATTTCATATTGAATAGAATGCCAATAAAATTGTCTTATATATAAAGTCACGGTTCTCGGAAAAACTACATTAACCAAGATAAAATCTGTACTTAAGAAAAACAAAATGAAAATGTATGGACCAGTATGTATTTTGTATTTAATAATATAATAATAATATGTGAGGACATTTCACACAGCGCCATCTAGCCCCAAAGTAAGCAAAACTTGTACTATGGGAACTAGATAACTGATAAAATACTTAGATACTTTTTTTTTAAATACATACATAGAATAGAATATAACACCCAGACACAGAACAAACACCTATGTTCATCACACCAATGTTTGTCCTGGGTGGGAATCGAACCCACAACCCATAGGTCAGAAGGCAGGGTTGCTACCAACTGAGCTATCGGGCCAGTCTAACTATTATTATATTAACTCTTCGATCAATGAATTAATGTTTCTGATACTGCATATCTTCGTTTGTTTTTATTGCTTCACACGTGTGAGTCGTGTGACTATCTCTCAAGTGTTCAACTAAAAGCTGGGGCGTTTTTTATGTTATTGTTTATAGATAAAGCATTTGACTATTGTCTCACCTGATGGACAGTGACGACGCAGATATAGTGCATGCTTACCTGGAAGACCTGTTCATTCTTGAAAAATGTTACTCAACGAAATAAGAAAACAGCTACAAAACAAAACGTGCAATACATTGCTACAGCCTCTTATGCCTATGTATTAAAACTCTGTGTCCAGTAAGAGATGGTTTTGGAAACTTGCCATGTTACTGTACATAAGTACGTGTATATATATATATACATACATTATAATAGCGAATAAATATTTATTGTACGCGCACTGATTAAGACCCTCTTGTGCGTTGTCAGGATTAATATTATAAATGAATAGCTAACCCGAAGTTAGCTAACTCGGATTAAGTTGATAAACAGTTACCAATGGTAACGGAAAAAAAAAAAAAAAAAAAAAAACGGTAACCAAACTTTTATTTTGCACGTTTGGAAAATGTACAGAGGTGAATCTCCAGCCAGTAACCCATTCGATAAAACTTTATGGGACATACACAGAGTAGCCAATACAAAATACAAAATGAACTTCCGCGAAGTCACGCGAAATTCTATCAATTATCTAGAGTAGCCAATATTTTTTTCTCTAATCTGTAGTTCATTCAATAGTAATGCGGCAAAGTTTAAGAGATTGTATCATCACTTTCAATATTTATACTCATCTCAGTCACACTTATTGGAATTATGTTTAGGTATTTCACATTTCTTTATTTTTTAAATTCAGTTTATATATACTAAAATAATGTAATGTATTTGATAATGAATGGTGTCAATGGAAATTTTTCTGCCGGTGCCAAATATCACTATTAAACGTAATGCCAAATATCTTATGTTAAAGTTTGATATATATGTCTTTCATTTGAACAAATTAAGTGTGAGTTAAAAATATAACGGGATATGTGGATAATTTTGTTAACGTGCAAGACAAAATAAAGACCTAACCCCGGGTTACTTATTTATTCAACTAACTCAGTATTAAAACGGAACGCAAGTAAGCCTTTATATATTTCGTTATTATCGAAGTTATATTATTTAAATCACGTCGTATAGACTTCAGGGTTTATTTAATGCTAAGAGAAAGATTTACTACTTCACATGTTAGCCGCAAACCGTAAGACCCACGCTCATTAATAAGCTACGTTTGCAAGCGGAATAGGCCTTTCCTACATTTTCCTTCATTATTTGCATTGTTTTAAAACGTATAACACTTACCGAGAACTTGAAATATCTACATAAATGCAAAGTTTGCGAATGAAACAATGCGGATGTAAGGAAAACGAGGAATTCCGTCCTCTTTAACGCTCTTCGTTTGAAACTCCGCGTTTTATTTCCCTCTATTTTACAGACTGGCATGTTTGTGAGCCCGTATAAGGGTTAGTTGCACTGTTTTTACATTTATCTACAAACAAGCATACCTTACAACAGATAGCTCTAGTATGGGTGGAACTAGGACTTCATATAGGGAAGGGCTCGTAATCCTTTAAAATAAAATCGCCTTTAAAATATTTTACACAGATTTATGTTTCTCACACAGAGCTCTATAATATATATGTGTGGGATTATAAATCACTTGTATTTCTCAGATAATGTATCTTAAGCCGCCTTTAACTGGAAACATTCCGTATCTGGGGAGGCTGCTGAGGATGTAGATACAAGTCAAATACCGAGGTTTTGCACCCCAAAACAATCTCCTTGGCTACGTCCGTAGCTGCTAGCTTTATCGTTCATATACATCGTTTTAACGCGAACCTAAATGTGATGAGAAAAGTTTCCTTAATTGGCACTACCTAAACATAATGAACGTAAGTACACTTTACATTTTCAACAGTAATTTAAGAAGAGATAAAGTTTTTAAGAAATCAAATAAATACTTACAAAATGTTTTGGAATAATCATAAGTTTTAAAAAATTAATAAGTTGGGAAAATACTTCTAACACCATGTCGATGTACGGTACAATATGAGTTCATATTGAACAAAAACGTATAAAAACTGAAAAATGTAATTTCTTTGGAGTTGATTTTTTTTAAAAGCTGTTGATGTTGCTTTTTTCTCAAAACTCATGACAAAGCAACTATGCTATTTATAATAAAATAAGGTTAACTATATAACTGTTTAAACGTATTTTAGTAGGTAGAACATACTACCTAGTAAAATACAATGTAATGAAAATTTGAGTACCAAGATTAATTTTTTACCAAGGCGAATTAAAATTTCTCTACGCATTGAAGGGTTTTCACGAAAGTAAGCAATGAGGTCTAACGTGGTGCCGATCAGATCTTTCACTATATATACATTGAATTACAAGCAGTGGTAATAAGGTTAAAACTTGTTTGCTATATGAAGGCCCGTAAGGCGTCAGAAGGAGACATGTGTCGAAATATGTTAGGAATGTATAGCCCCCATTGCACACGCAAGTGGAGTGGAGGCTTCGACGAGATGAGTGTCATCCGCGCGATGAAGGGCCCTTCATCGGATCCAGTGTGTGATGTTGACACGGAAAATTGTTTAATGTTTTTTTGCCTTGTATCTGTTTCACATTAGAGTAGATTCTCGTATCGAATTCACAAATCTAGCTTTGCTGTTAAATCAAACAATACATTTTAGGTGGAATATTAAATCGATTATAGCTTTGTCAGTGGCCGTTTCTATGAATTCATATAGATTGTAGAATCCAACTGTTTAATGACCATAATGGGACACTTGCCTCATATCCGTTGATAAAACTAACACATATGTGTATTTGCGTTGTAATTATTGATTTATTGTTATTTTACTTGACGATAATGTTATTAATCCCCGATATTAATTACGACGTAATTTATTATTAGTGTTTAATTTTTTCTTCGTCTACAACTACGACACGAACGGAAAAAATACATAAAATTAAGTACCTAGGCAACAAACGGGAGAAGGGTGGCAGCCGTGTCTACGATAGCCGTTTTGCAATTCGATATTTAGATTTAGAATTTGGGTGATCAATGATCATTATAGAATTGCTCGTAGGTTTATACCTCATTTGAATTATAATTTAAAAGTAACGAATCATTTTAAATAAAGCTAGTATATACCTATATCGATATTTATATACTCACACACGGTGGACAATACAAACAAGTTTTTCAAAAAGTATCAACGATAAAAGTTTTAAATAGATACTTACAAACTTACATGTTGTAAAACATGTATCGCGACTTGTGACCTAGTCGACATGGGGCATGATACGGCCGCTCCAACGTTGCAAGTTGCAGATTAATAAATAATCACCACCAACGTCAGCTGCGTTTCAGAAAATTCATCCATATTTTATCCCAGTTGTATATCTTTGTTATGAGGAAGACCGAGTGCCTGTCAGAGTGGAACAGAGGTGCAATTTTTTTCAATTACTGTAAATTCATAATTTACGTCTAGTCCGTAAACGAGCAAGACTCCGGAGGTAAGCTTCCGTCAGATTATATTCAGTGATTCAGTTTATGATAGATAATGTAAGTTAGTACATACCTTTACATTTATTTTACGGTTTGTATAAAGTAACGATTATTTAAAAAAAGCACAGTTTGTTGCTAATTTTTCTCTTTTTTGCTGCAGTTGTGCTTGCTTAAAGGCGACAACAGCGTGCACGTATATTTCAATTCAGATATGTTGCGAAAGATTCTCGAATGGCGACTATGAACTTCTCTTCTCTATACTTGGACCATGTTGACACAGAAATCGGAATCATAAATGTCTTATGGTTTTCACAAAACATCTCTCTTCACCGCGTTTATTTACCTCGGTGAATATACTATCTCTAAAATGCTACATTTACGAAGTCTAATATAAAACAATTCCCTTGTTTAATTCATAAATCCAAGTGAGAGCGCGAAGCACGACAGCTGCGGATGAAGTTTCTTTGGTATGCGAGTAGTTTTAAATTAAAAAGATTCGCCTCCTCGTAGTTTGCCGGAATTTAATTACTGTTTCGCAATGTAAATTAAACTACTTGATGGGAGTTGTAGTTATGAGGCTGGGAGTGCTGTGGCAAGATATTACCGACTTCACTACTCTGCCAGTGGGTACTGATTACAGAACAAACTTTCCTGCGGCTGTTAATAATTTTAGTCGTAGCTACTTATGTACCGTTTTCATGAAAATCGGTTCAGTTAGTTTATGAAGGATGCATCCCGCTGCTATTTTAATGTGGCACTCCATAATGCCAACCTTCTCGTAGTCCAAGCATCAAACAATTCTACAGACAAGACAGCCTCGCCACCACGTCGTTGCCGCCTGAAACACGTCTTGAGCGACCCGGACAATCCTATAGCACCCATAGTATCAGCTGTGCTAGGATCGCCCAACCAGCCTGGCCCGTATGGTTTGAGTACCGCTTTGGGCTCCGGTATATGATAGCAGCGTAACACAATCAGACAACTGTAGCCCCTGTAGGTTAGCCAGAACGGTCGCGACTTTCCATAGGGTCCACTTTTCCAGTGATCGAGTAGACCTGAGGGGTGCCCTTGAGCAAGTTGCCTCCCACTTTTGAGGACTGGGCGTCTTCAGCACTTGTCCTCGAACCCGGTTAGTTGTTACCCGGTTGTATAGGTCGGTAGAGACCAAGAGCATTATTTAGTTGAAAAAAAAGCGGTGTCTACGACATTGGTTGTGTTTACACAAAGTCTGGCTATAGATAATACCTTATATTATAACGCAGAAATAAGCTTACGTGCTAGCAAACAAGTGGGTGACAAGTAAGATAACGGGTGCTCAGTGTGTTCAGACGCTAACATATCGATTGATAAACAAACACGATAAGTTAGTCATTTATGCCTGCGAATACATTGGATGAAAAGACAAAAGGGAAAAATAAGTATAAATACTGTAAAAGTATAGAATAAGTAAGTGATTGCATCAATATTATATTTTTGTACGTACGTATAGAAGCTATTATGCGATTGAACCGATTATACAACAAAACAAAACATCTTTGGGAAAGCTCGTGATTTTATGCCGTGCCGTGAACCGAATTAAAAACATTATTTTCTAAAGACAAAAAAATACTTGTAATTATGTTTCATATAATACATATAAAATATTACAAGGCGCGAAAGCTTTCTTTTTGTATAAAATATTAATAGTTTCAACATTATAAATAACTAGTTGCCCCCCGCGGTTTCACCCGTGGATAAAAAGTATTTTAATTATTTGCTCATCCCACGAGAAACCTGTTTTAGGCGTAGGTATACATTTATATAATACAAGTTGCGCCCCACAGTTTCACCCGTGGAGAAAATTTTACTTTTCCGGGATAAAATGTAGCCTATATGTTAATCCAGTGTATAATCTATCTTGGTACCGAATTTCACCCAAATCCATTCAGCCGTTTGAGCGTGAAAGAGTAACAAACATACACACTTACAAACTTTCGCCTTTATAATATTAGTGTGATGTGATGTGATAGTGTGATAATAATAATAATAGTACTAATAACGCCCAACGATCACATACATAGATCCTAACTAAGCTAGAGCGTTCAAACCACGTTTTAAGTATAAACCACTGCGCGCCGTCGACGCGGACGGTACGCTAGATGTTTTTTAATATTTACTAGATCCAATCTTCATGGTCATTCTGTGATATAATCATACGCAACATGCATTTTTTTACATACTTATGAAATTTTAGTTTAGATGAAGCGATATTAAGGTATTTGGTAAAGGTCTCCCAGACAATCTCCTGTTTTTTCTGTATTAGCCTAAATGGAAACGAGTCACCAATCGCAATTATTGGTCGCCACAACACATCTTGAAGTAGCCTAAATAAAAAAAAATCACCTATGTTTTTACACTGACGCGCGAATCCCGCCCAATTGACGCGTCGCTGACGCTTAGTCGTGCAAGGCGCCATCTACGACCACAAGCGGAGGACGGCGTCCCACGTGATCGACGCTCCCGCTTCGCTGAAGCAACCAGACGCGCAGGTTTGGCTGAAGCTTTAGTAGCATCGCTTCTTCAACCTTTGGTACATCTTTATATTTATACAATCTCTCACGAGTTTCATGTTTCTATGCAATTTCGTTACTATCGATCGAGCATCAAGCTGATCCTTGTACCCTCAGGGATCGCTAGCCTGTTCTCACAGAACAACCATTTCTACTTAGTGAAACAACGTTCCTCACCTCGGGGGGAATATTGGCGATGTACGTTTTCTACGTTTTCTGTGTATATGGAAATGGTGATCATTTCACCTCATTTTGAATAAATAATGTACAATCGATTTAGCCTTCAGGTATCAAACCTTGGAACACGTGCGGGACACAAACAGCGTCGATATCATGCATGTTATTAAAATCATTACATTTATTATTGGTTAGATATGGCTTAATGATTTTTTATCTAAGTTCAATAACTTACGCGCACCCCTTCTTTTCACCGCCTTATAATAAGAAGGAGGTACTCAATTTGACCGTTTTTTATGTTGGTTACTCCATAACTTTCGACTGGGTGAACCAATTTTGAAGGTTCTTCTTTTATTTGAAAGCTGGTACTTTTTGACATGAATGAATTTGGTTCAGATTTAACAATTGAATTCGGTTTTTAAGCTTTGCGTTTGTTATCAAACTTCTGTTTATTCTTAACTATTGTAGTTGCGCCCCGTGGTTTCACCCGCGGACATAAAGATTTTAATTATTTGCTCATCCCACGGGAATATTTCATTTCCATTTCCGGGATAAATTGTAGCCTATATGTTAATCAATAGCTATCTATAGATAGATCTATATAGATAGCTATATATGTTAATATATAGCTATATATGTTAATATATAGCTATCTCCGTACCGAATTTCAACCAAATCCATTCAGCCGTTTGAGCGTGAAGAAATAACAAACATACACACAAACACACATACAAACTTTCGCCTTTATAATATTAGTGTGATTACTTTAATATACATTGTATCTTTTCACAAGCAAACTAAAGACTGAGATACTGATTCTTGATGATTTCTGCTCAACTGCCCGACTCAACCTCTCCTTTTCGTCTCGTTACGGAAAATAGGAACAAAATCTTAAATTATGCATATTATCAATTATAGTATGGTTTTAATTTACTGTTAATTTACGAACGAGTAAATTTACTTGGCTATTATTTTATTTGAATCGCAAATCATTATCCACCTTCCCACCATCCATTATTCCATTTATATGAGTTCGGTGCAGTATTTTTTTTCTCTCACTTATTTCTATCAGATGTCAATCCCTGAATCACATTTAGTTCATGCTCTATCATCAGAATCTTTCCAAATTTTATAATGGAACCACATACGGTCAGCGGCAATAATTGGCAGATATGTCAGGTTACATACATAAAAAAACCAAATTTACCTACAAGCGAAATGAGTTCTCCTTTGTTAATGCCGCTTCATAAACGCGTAGTCACTTACAAATGTGTCAGCCAGTTTCTTTTCATAAATATTGTATAAAATTCTACTTATGAATCTTTGAAAGTCGCAAAAGGAAACTTAGTAGTGCATTATTTATGAACAGTTGACCTCTGGTAGAGACGTGACTGCTTTTGAAGAAGGTGGAACTTTCTATTATTAACATCGTAGGGCGGGAAATACTGTAAGTAGGTATTATACTTTACGGTACAGTTATAAACCTTACCCAATGTACGATCCCTTTATTTATTTTATATAAAACTATTGTAATTTTTATTTTTACAAACGAGCCTGACTTCATGGCAGATAAATGGACATGATACATTAAAATTATTTGGAAAGATAATAAACATTATTTCTAATTTTGGTATATTATCATGCGTTTGATTAATAGCGTAAGTACTTAACACAAGCACCATTTTCATAAAAATATACATTTTCCGTTAATTCCCATTAGAAAACTAAGTTTGATAACTGGTTGTTCTAGGTGGAAAAAAAAACCTTGTTACATTTCTGGCTCTAGTAGGTGTCATCTGTTTGTCCCAGTAGGATACCAAATGCTGTTTCATTACCTGTTATGAATTTTATCTCATTTTCCTTATCCCCTTAGAAAACCACTGAATGTACGTATGTGGTCTCTTTGAAGGTTCGGAATATGTATTTTAGAAGAAAGTCAGATAATTAATAAAGCTGCACAATTTGGTGGGTGACCTAAACCCGAGTTCGGTCAGTTATCAAAGATATTACCCGTTTATAAGAAATCTGTTGGATTACTTATTCTTATGGGATCCAATATTGTAGGCAGTCTACCAAGATGTTGAAATCTTGGAATTTTTCAACTCCAATTATTTTTCTTTTGACTAAACACTTCTGGGTCTTCACAAAGGGAAGTTTGTTTTAGAACTTTTTGCAATGGTTATTTTTGGAGCCTCACGGTAATGAAATGTTTTGTTTTGTACGTAAAGTATTTGCACATTAAAGGAGGATTCTGACTAAGTGCAAAACTCACGTTTACCAGACTAACACTGGAGAGCTGTGTTAGCAACCTACAGCCACGCTCTGTTACTTCAAGGACAGGATTAGTTAGATACTGGCATGATGAATGCATAAAACAACCCAGAACGTCCTGCACAACAAAAAAAAAAATAAATAAAAAAAATGAAGGTTGCTTCATAAGAGTATAGCCACGTTATGTAGAGAAAATTTGTTCAAGTAGCACCTTCTTGGGAAAAACAATGTAATTTTTAGAATAATTTAGATAAAACTCAAAATTTTGCATGCTTTGAATCTTTATTTACGGGTAGACATTAATCAGCAGTTATACAATTATTTAAATGTTCTATTTTAGTAAATAAATAAACGAATACATAAATAACGCTCAAAGATCACATACCCTGGACTCTAACTAAGATTCCCTGTATCTAGGGACCCAGGAACTACGAGAAACATGGTCTCACAACACTCAGGCTCAGACCAAGTATGAGCGCTTTTTTTGTGCACATATACTTGTACTGTCGTGGGAATCGAACCCCACCACACCACAGAGACTTCTAGCAGCAAATAGATGTTTGATAAACTTAATATTAATAATATATACTATACAGGATATAAATTAAATTGATAAATATATCAAGTGAAGGTCACCTATGACGAACTATGGGTTCGAGATCCCGTGACCATGTACCTGACTGTGTGAAAATGAAAATGTATAATAGCGGAGAATATACATAGGTATATTCTCCTCTATTATACACTTTGACAGTTATGAAAATGAGGATTTTAGTGATAAAACCAGATGATCTTATCAACTTTCCATCTCTCTCCATTCATCCATTAACCATTAACTTCAACTTTCTGAATTCTATTACGAAGATAAGAAGAGACAACATCGAGAGCTTTCCGATGAGGCCCGTTATCGATTTTTTTTTTAATTATGTAAGGTTTCATGACATACGCAATCAAATGCTTTGGACAAATCACAAAAAACATCTATGGCATCCTGTGACTTCGGGATTGCGGGATTATAGCTACATAGGGCATCAATACGAAGGTCTCTTACCGTCTGATTGCGTTCCGTTGATACATTTATTTACACTTGTATAAAAAGATAACTGCTTTAGGTATAGCAGGTATCTTAGTATGTAGGTACACCTACCTACTTACATACAACTATGTTATGTAACAGGAGTGGTGTTCGTTCAGTGAGGTTGGGTTTCTGCGGCTTCATTCAGCGGCTATTTTTGTAGCTTTCAATTTAGAACAAAACCTTAAGCCACGTCGTTGAGTTCTTTGAGCTTTGAGTCAGTATGCTATGGGAAGTTTCTTTCAAAAGATTTAGGTTTAGCAATGGGTAAAGTGAATTGGAAATGTCTTTAGAAGGTTTATGTTATTGGGGTAAATTTAAAACTGAGGCCGAAGAGCCAAAGTGGCCTAACTGCATTTTTTTCAATTGTCATCTTTTTGTTGGAGTCTGCTCTATGTACATAGAATGCAATATAATAAAGGTGAGGAGCCATTCTCTACAATTCTTCTTTCATCCTATTTTTATCCCTATTTATTGGAGGCCTTTATTGGTGGATTTATTTATTGCGCTATAGCTTTTACCATTTAGAGCGGACTTCAATAAAAATATGAAAATTGAAAAAAATGCAGTTAGGCCACTTCGGCTCTCTTGGCCTCAACTAAGATGTTATTGTTACGCTTTTGCTGCAACAAAGAGTCGGTGGGCATTTTTTTTTAAGCTTTACTAGATTTCTCCGTAACAAAGGTGGATTTTGACATTCAAGCGATATTTTTTTCACCTGTGTTCAAAATGTTATCCTCAGCTACAATGTCTGTATTTTTTTTAACTTGAATATCCCAAGCTTAACGGTATGAAATCTTAGGTACTTTGCCTATTGCCTATTCCTATCTATAATTTCAGTTTCTATTTCTAATGTTTATTAAGATAATCACGGTATTTTTCTGCACCGGTGTGACGTGGTGGTTACTTTTGCAACATATTCATTATCTCAACTGTAATGAATTATATACATTGTAAACGACAGTAGAAAGAAGAAAAAAAAAATACATCACTGTAAAGTTTCTTGTAGCTTCTTCTTTACAGTTGTAATCAAAGCTTCGGATCAAAGTTTTCTATTCTGCATTGTGCCGGATTGCTTGCACCAGTAGTGAGAAAGAGAACGGTTTTTTTTTTCAAACTCATATATTGAATGGGCTTGCTATATATTATTTGACAATAAGCACTTTGTAATTTTATATGCTTAGTGAAATAACTTAATTTTAAGTACCTAATATAATTTTGACTTTTAAAGGTGCTAAAATTAGCCTATTTGCAATAAATCTTTTGACATTGACTTTGAATTTAAAGATTTGTATGTGAAGTATATTTGTAACGTTTTGGCTTAAAAAGTACCGGATCGATTTTTAAAGTTCTTTCACCGTTTGAATGCTACATTATTACTGATTAATACAGGCTATTTTATTTGCAAGAAACAAATGCTTATGCCAAAATGATTTAAAAATAAATGTCCACCTGTCCGAAGCCGGGACGGGCCGCTAGTTATAAATAAATGTAGTATTACATAATATAAAAAAAATATATTCGTAGAAATAATCATGTAATACAGTTGTTCCACGAATTTCCACCATAACATCAAATAGTATATTAACCTTCTCTTATCTAGCTAGAGATAAAATAACCTTTTAGGATTTAGTTCAGAGTGCCTACAAGCCAGTTTCATAAGAAGGTATAGGAACGCTCATGTCTGAAACTAATTTGTTTCTGCCACGATAAAAATAAAAAGAAAAAACTTTTTATAAAACATTGTTACTGAATAACACCTATAAAGTTTTTGAAAAGATTTATAACTCCTGAGTTCTAATACAGTTTCTTATAGAAAACCTTTCGCAAGGTAAGTTACACAATGGCGACCCTTTGTTGTAGGTATAGGGCGTTATAAACATGAAGGAAAAACGATATCGCACCTACATTATAATATTTTATCATACAATAATGTATGTTTTTTTTTTATGTTAAAGGGAGCAAACAAGCATACGGCCCACCTGATGGGAAGTGGTAAAGTGTTAGTGGTAATGTGATCGTTGAGTGTTATTATTATTGTTATTAGTATGAATAATACTTTTTAATATTTTGTATTTTTATGGGCATACTAAGGGAATGGCTTAATTTTTATATATATAAATAGTATTGCCTTTATGATGAAGTGCTACCAAAGTATTTTTTTAAAAGGACAATGAGAAAAAAGTCTAGAGTTTTCAAAGAGTAAAGGTGTTATGATGGTAAAAATTATGTATATCAAAACTACTTGTTTAGATAATTAATTTAAATTCTCGCAGTGCTTGTTAGTGTATTATTGTAGGAAGCTCAGTAACAGGTACTCGTACGATAAACTCGTTTAACAAACGTGCTAATCCAGTACAATGACAGACAGGCGCTAGGCGCAGTTGCAGTTACTTCGTTGTAGCGGTTCCAAGCTTCCAGTGATCAGATTAAAGTACAGTTAACTCTTTACAAATTGTTTGCTGGCTTTAATTTAAACAATTGCTCTGGGTGTAACAATGTCCTACGGAAGCGGGCGAGAGGAACTAGGTCGGATGGTAACGTAATTAATCCAATACGTTTTTTACAAACTTTTCAACGTTCCAATCTATTTTAATAGGTATACCAGCCTACTTACGGTACAAAATTAATTACCTAACAATAGCCACCTTTATCTGCATTTATGCATAGCGCAACGCAGTCGCAGTGCAAGTGGCATTAGTTAATCGAAATAATTTCCCAGAATGGTTATCAAAATTATATTTTCTCCTAAAAAATTTTCTTAATACGATTAGTTTATTTTATTCATAAGTACTCGAATGAGTACATTCATACTTTCACGTGATTTTTCCAAGTTCCGCGGTTCCGCATCCATTTTGCTGTGATTCTATAATAAGTACATACAAATCTTTTGTATATTTTTCCGTCCGTCTCATGTCCGTCTCCTGGTTCTAAGCTACCTCCCCACAAATTTTCGATTCATCGGTTCAGCTGTTCTTGAGTTCTTATAAATAGTGTGACTAACACGACTTTCTTTTATATATATAGATAGCCACCATTATATCAACTTATATGGACTTTTATGATTCCAACTACAAGCAGTGCATTTCGGTGTAATTCAAAAGCTTCCTATTGATTTATATGCCTATGTTGTATTTTGTTGTTGTTGTTGTGTTGTGTATATTGTGTGTTGATCCTATTATTTATTTCTATTGCCCTTAACCGGTCAAATGTACTTTTGACCGTAGGCTTTGAAAAAAGTACTTTTAACTAAAATAACAGTCAATGTAGTTTTGCCCCATAATCGTTAAAAGTAGTTTTGACTAGTGTTGGAAATCCTAAGTGGTTTTAGTTTTAAAAAAAATAAGTTTACAATCAAGCTAAGAATATTTATTAGGATTTACTAAGAACCGACAATAATTAATAGCGTGATTTTACAAAACGTCCGTCGCCTCTGAGCGCTGCCCGAAAAGTGAGTCCGAGCCTTCTTCGTCGCTCGTATATATACTACGCCGCTTGCATCAGCTCCCGAAGTGAAGTATTTTGTAACACGGCCGTTCCTGCTTGCGTGTTGTCCTCAACAGCTGCTTCATCTTCAAGCGGCACATTGTCGTCGACCTCGACCGTTGTGTCTTCTTCTATAACACAACAAAACATGATTCTAGGACCTGATGTACAGGCATAACGTTGGTAACTGAAACCATTTCAAAATTAAAATGAAGTTGTTGCTCAATTCAAAGAAATTTCAATTTAGAGAAATTCAACAGGTACTTGTAATAAACATTGAAAACGGAGACTGCAAAACAACTGTGTTAGAAGCACAAGCGTGCACTCAAGTACAACCAACGCAGTTTTCATAACCATTTTATGAAAAGATGTAAGAAGAAGTAATGGTTATAGGCGCATGTTAGCATTGTAAATAAAGAAAAATAAATGTATTGCGAATTTCAGAATTCCGGACTTCTAAACTTCGCCACACATTGTAATAGAAAACGGCAACTGTATGATATGACACTCATTAACACGTCATACATTTCAACAACGGTAACTGTATGACATGGCACTCACAAACCACGTCACACATTGCAAAAATGGCAACTGTATGACGTGACACTCACAAATCACGTCATACATTGCAAAAACGGAAACTGTATGACATAACACTCACAAATAACGTAATACATTGAAAAAAGGGCAACTGTATGACATGGCACTCACAAACCACGTCACACATTGCAAAAATGGCAACTGTATGACATAACACTCACAAATAACGTAATACATTGAAAAAAAGGGCAACTGTATGACATGGCACTCACAAACCACGTCACACATTGCAAAAATGGCAACTGTATAAGATAACATTCATAAATAACGTCATACCTTGCAAAAACGGCAACTGTATAATGTAATACTCACAAATCACGTCATAAATAGCATAAACGGCTACTGTATGACATGGCACTCACAAACCACGTCACACATTGCAAAAACGGTAACTGTATAAGATAACATTCATAAATAACGTCATACTTTGCAAAAACGGCAACTGTATGACATGGCACTCACAAACCACGTCACACATTGCAAAAACGGTAACTGTATAAGATAACATTCATAAATAACGTCATACTTTGCAAAAACGGCAACTGTATTACATAGCAATCACAAACCACGTCATATATTGCAAAAACGGCAACTATATGACATGGCAATCACAAGCCACGTCATACATTGCAAAAACGGCAACTATGTGGAGAGAATAATCTCGTCACATATTGCAAAAGGCAACTGCATGAAGAGGCATAGGCCACCTCACACATTGCAAATAGAGAGAAGGCAACTGTGCGAAATGATCACACATTGCAAACGACGCCACACAAAGTGCAGTCATCGCTGAGTCACATTGGTGAGACAGATATCCGCAGTGGAGAACGCAGAACAAGCCTCCAGCGTCCATTCGCCCCGCCAAAACACCATGTGATCGGCGGCCGCTTGCGTTGTCTTGCCATAAGACCCGCCGAGAAGTTTCAAGCTACAGCGGTGGGTGGCAGCACATGCAGGACCTTGTAGGGCCCCAGCATGCCAGAGTCCAGCTTTCCCGTAGATTGTGACGACCTGTTCACGAACACAAAATCGCCGACGGTGAAGGTTCGTGACTGCTGACGACCTTTGTTGACGACATAAGCGTCTTGGAGTTGCTGGTCAGCGTCTGGTAGTGTGGACGCAGTATTATTCATCACCGCATCTTAACGGTACACCAATGCGAGTTCTGTTTTGAATGAATAACCGGGGATGTACCGTCTAAAGTAACAAAAACTAACTTAGTAGCATTAAAAATGTCTAACCTCTTTAGACATTGCTTGGCACTTACGTGTTAACAGAAGCTTCTACCTTATGCTCGCTCGGTCTCACCTGACCATTAGTAATCATTTGACCTTAGTAATCTATTTCAGTTGTAAGAAATTCACATTTCTTAACGTTGATGGAAAATCCTGCCTCAGTCAAAGTCTTTAGAATCACTATACTCGCGTTTTCGCTTGTTTTGTTGAACATAACCTTTGCGAAAAACACCACGACCTCGAACGGGTGTAATCTGATGAGGTTTCACATAAATGGACAGAAAACTCGCTAAATTCATAGCAGTTGCGCGAATTTGAGGATCAGTAACACCAGCGTGTAACTATCGCTACAATGAACTCGTCACTCAAATCGTTAACCATGCGTAACGTAACAACAAACGTCTAGCGTATTCTGCATACGTAGGGTAGTTATCGGAATTAGTTTTCATAACATCAAATAAAATGTTCGCGATATCTACTCGTATAGGGCACAATGCTTGAATTTGCGCTTGAAATTTGACCAACTACGGTCATTACTAACCCAATCGTATAGCCACGACCTCGCGTCACCTTTTAGACAATTACTTATACGTGCTAAACACTCACTGTCGTCCCGTCTATTTAGATTGCGCACATGATCAATTTGACTACACAACGAATCAAAATCATGCAAAGACAGATCGAAATTCGACATAAATACATGGTTCGATCTTACCACCATGGCATCATAGCATTAACGAGGTTTTCGGTTACTTCATTTATAACCATATCCGCGGTGGGCGGAGGCGTGCTTGAACACGGCACGGACAGGTCCAAACTTGCAGGGTACGACTCGGCGCTCGACGGCGCAGTCAGCGGGCAGACAGCTCGCACGACGCGGCTGGCGTGCCGGAGCATCCGGTGCGGGCGCCGACATGGCGCGCGATGTACTCGCAACAACACTTGCACTGCATGTCCTGGAATCTTTCAAAACACCTAAGCGGCTTATGAAAGTTTGAAGCTGGGCTTCTAAACCAGGAATAGACGTTCGATCTTGCTTACGACTTTTACGTTTACTAGTCTCAGCCGTAGCTACCAAAAATTTAAGCGGAAATTCTTTAAAATCACAACAGCAAAATCAAAGCAATATTTGAAATCAGAATAACCAAGTCAGAATTGAGTTCGATCCCGCTTCTGATGTTGGAAATCCTAAGTGGTTTTAGTTTTAAAAAAAATAAGTTTACAATCAAGCTAAGAATATTTATTAGGATTTACTAAGAACCGACAATAATTAATAGCGTGATTTTACAAAACGTCCGTCGCCTCTGAGCGCTGCCCGAAAAGTGAGTCCGAGCCTTCTTCGTCGCTCGTATATATACTACGCCGCTTGCATCAGCTCCCGAAGTGAAGTATTTTGTAACACTAGTTATATCTGTACAATTTACTAGCGCAATTTTGCAGTAAAATGTACTCTAAACTGAAAAAAAACGGCAAAACTACTTTTGACCAACGTGTTTAGTCAAAACTACTTGCCTGTTTTTAAAGTATAAAGTAATTTTGACTGATTAAGAGTTTTGACTGAATTATATAATTATAGGCTGCGGTCCTAATGCTAACGTTTTTTTTTTATATTCTTCAGTTTTCTTTCGAATACTCTACGAGCAGGAACACATCTGGGCAATCAGCGAGCTCGTTCGGAATATGAGAAAAGAACCATTTCCTGAATTGTAGCTGTGAATTGGAAGTGCTTTGCGAATTGCCTGTGTCGTTTCGTCTGTCATGAATGTTCTTACATTTATTTTTCTTTCTCTTTTGTGTTCCTAATAAAGAGTTACTATAGAATTATGACCTGAACATTATTGTTATGCTGATAAAGCTTTCTGTAATCAACACCGCAATACTACTACAATAAAAAAAACGAATAGTTAAATATAAATAAAAGTCAAATGAGAATTTATTAAGTTTTTAATAATGAGAGCGATTTTAAATCTTAATTTACGAGCCACACTCAGATTATGTGTTGCATCGAAACGCCATGCACGCGGATCGCAAATAAAAATTCAGATTTTTAATCAACATTTTGTTTGCGCATATATCAAAGGATCTTTCGTTTCTTTTCTAAGGTTCTTACCTTGCGCGTTGAGTCCATGTAAATTTGGTAAATATCTTCGTAGATAGAGAACTAAACTCCTCAACTATTGAATCATAAAACAAAAAGTAGCCCACAGTAAATTACCGATTGACACAATACTCTGGAAGTAACTGAAGTACAAAACTAAACTAACAAGTAACTAAAGTAAATCTTGCAGTGGCTTCATCGGTAAGCTGTTTGGTTTTACGCACAGCATAATTATGCTGCAAAACTCAATGTACTAATACCTGTAATGGTTTATATGTGAGGATCCAACTGTTTTTGATTCTATAGTTTTGTTAAGGAACGTGGCAAATTGTACCATATCTAATGGCATTCAGTACTATATTTGTAGGAGACCTTCTAACATTGAGTAACATGAATTTTAGTTAGTTCGACCAGTGAAATTGCCTTGTTAAAAATCTTTTAATAGCGATCTATTCAAGATTTTGACGACATTAACCTTAAAAATAAGAGACGTATCATCTGCGAACAAAACAATATCACATAGGTTATTTACAAAAAATGGAAGATCGTTATTATAGACCAAAAATAAGAGTGGTATTAATATTAACCTTTATTAAAAAACTTATTATTACACTGAATTAAAATTTAAAGATGATAAGATCATCTGGTTTTATTACTAAAATAGACTGCCCATTTTAGTGATAAAACCAGATGATCTTATCAACTTTCCATCTCTCTCCATTCATCCATTAACCATTAACTTCAACTTTCTGAATTCTATTACGAAGATAAGAAGAGACAACATCGAGAGCTTTCCGATGAGGCCCGTTATCGATTTTTTTTTTAATTATGTAAGGTTTCATGACATACGCAATCAAATGCTTTGGACAAATCACAAAAAACATCTATGGCATCCTGTGCCTTCAAAGTGTGAATTTTTTTTGTTAGTTGATTGCTCTTTTGTAAATCCATTTTTCCCCCCAATCCATTTTTTATACCGAAATTAACTTACTATTTTTCATTACTTAGAGAAAACTCTTTCGGCATTTTGAACTCATTTAATATAAATAAATAAATATGTGGACATTTCATACCTAGCCCCAAACTAAGCAAAGCGTGTACTATGTGTACTACTATGGGAACCAGATAAAAAAGTGTACTTATATACTTTTTTGTTTGTAAATATATACATAGAATACAATAAACACAGAACAAGCATCGATGTTCACCACACAAATGTTTGTACTAAGTTGTACGTTGTACTACGTTTGACTGGCCCGTTAGCTCAGTTGGTAGTATCCCTGCCTTCTGAATTGCAGGTTGTGGGTTCGATTCCCGCCCAGGACAAACATTTGTGTGATGAACATCGATGTTTGTTCTGTGTCTGGGTGTTATATTGTATTCTATGTATGTATTTCCTGAATTTATTTCTATCAATTAATATTCTTTTTTAAAATTCGAAACTGATTCGCGATGGGTCGGTATTTATACTTGACTAGCTCGATAGCTTAGTTGGTCTGCCTTCTGAACTGTGGGTTGTGGGTTCGATTCCCACCCAGGACAAACATTTGTGTGATGATCATAGGTGTTTGTTCTGTGTCTGGGTGTTGTATTGTATTCTATGTATGTATTTACAAACAAAAAGTATCTAAGTATTGTATCAGTTATCTGGTTCCCATAGTACAAGCTTTGCTTAGTTTGGGGCTAGATGGCGCTGTGTGAAATGTCCACAGATATTTATTTATTTATTTGTACTGGGTGGGATTCGAACCCACAACCTGCAGTTCAGAAGGCAGGGACACTACCAACTGAGTTATCGGGCCAATCCAATATATTTGCTAAGTACGGCGCGATTAAGGTGACAATGCCACTTAAATCTCTGGTAGACATTCCCCAGAGATCCTCAGTATTTATTATATTGTAAGTGACCTAAATGATTTGACAATTCTAGCTGCATTGATGTCTAAATTCCATAACAACCTTTCACTGCACTCCGAAAGAATTGATTAAGGTTTTAACATCAGATAAAATATGGTAAAAGCAAATAATAAGAAAATATTTGCATACAAAGAAAACAATAGTTATTTGTTATGCAAGCCTACAAATTTGTATTTTGGCGTGCGAACTTGTATTGAAACCTGAACAAGCGAAGGATTCTAGAATTATAGAATGGAATCCTGAGTGTGGCGAGAGTTTCAAAGTACGAGTATGAGACGTAGAATAACATTGCTGCCGAGTGAAACAAACAATTTTTTTTTGTTTAGTTATGGCTCCAAACTTTTGTGTATTTAGCCAGTGTCAAGTAATTGATAATTTATCAAGTTAATGATATTTCACGCAGATAGACAAGATAGTCGTGTCAAGTCACAGTCGAAGTCATTAAATCAAGTCATAGTCTAGTCTAAGTCATACTTCTAGTAAAGTGGCGGCAACTTTACCAGAAGCTTCTATGGAGTTTTGGAAACAACACGAAAAGAAACGTTTCACCATCATTATACCACTTTCCCACACTCATGCTTATAATCTAGCACTTAACTAATAAAATGCCACCAATTTTATGCACTAACACTGAAAATAACACAAATTGTAGAAAATAATACAATGCGGCGACGCGATCTTTTTCGTTTTCCCGCCAAAAACCCCTCTCTCTCCACACAACTTTGTTCTGCATGCAAACGTCGTGCGCGGCCAGCGCGATTATTCTAAAAATGAGGTTGGCGTATTGACTTGACATAAGTATTAATGCATTTTCAGCTAACTGCTAGTATAGAAAATTTTTGAACAGAATAGGTTCGAATTAAAAAAAACTCTTTAGTTAAAATACACTTTTTGTAGTTTTGGCGGTAAAACGAAAAAGATCGCGTCGCCGCATTGTATTATTTTCCAAAACTTATGTTATTTTCAGTGTTAGTGCATAAAATTGGTGGCATTTTATTCGTTAAGTGCTGGATTACAGGCGTGAGTGTGGGAAAATGGTATAATGATGGTGAAACGTTTCTTTTCGTGTTGTTTCCAAAACTCCATAGAAGCTTCAAGTAAAGTTGCCACCACTTTACTAGGAGTATGACTTTGACTAGACTGACTTGACTATGGATTGACTTGGTGACTTCGACTGTGACTTGACACATATTTGCGTGAAATATCGATAACTTGATAAAATATCAATAACTTGACACTGGCTAAATACACAAAAGTGTGGAGCCAAATCTTAAAAAAAAAAAAAAAAAAAGAATTGATTAAGGTTTTAACATCAGATAAAATATGGTAAAAGCAAATAATAAGAAAATATTTGCATACAAAGAAAACAATAGTTATTTGTTATGCAAGCCTACAAATTTGTATTTTGGCGTGCGAACTTGTATTGAAACCTGAACAAGCGAAGGATTCTAGAATTATAGAATGGAATCCTGAGTGTGGCGAGAGTTTCAAAGTACGAGTATGAGACGTAGAATAACATTGCTGCCGAGTGAAACAAACAATTTTTTTTTGTTTAGTTATGGCTCCAAACTTTTGTGTATTTAGCTAGTGTCAAGTAATTGATAATTTATCAAGTTAATGATATTTCACGCAGATAGACAAGATAGTCGTGTCAAGTCACAGTCGAAGTCATTAAATCAAGTCATAGTCTAGTCTAAGTCATACTTCTAGTAAAGTGGCGGCAACTTTACCAGAAGCTTCTATGGAGTTTTGGAAACAACACGAAAAGAAACGTTTCACCATCATTATACCACTTTCTCACACTCATGCTTATAATCTAGCACTTAACTAATAAAATGCCACCAATTTTATGCACTAACACTGAAAATAACACAAATTGTAGAAAATAATACAATGCGGCGACGCGATCTTTTTCGTTTTCCCGCCAAAAACCCCTCTCTCTACACACAACTTTGTTCTGCATGCAAACGTCGTGCGCGGCCAGCGCGATTATTCTAAAAATGAGGTTGGCGTATTGACTTGACATAAGTATTAATGCATTTTCAGCTAACTGCTAATATAGAAAATTTTTGAACAGAATAGGTTCGAATTAAAAAAAACTCTTTAGTTAAAATACACTTTTTGTAGTTTTGGCGGTAAAACGAAAAAGATCGCGTCACCGCATTGTATTATTTTCCAAAACTTGTGTTATTTTCAGTATAAAATTGGTGGCATTTTATTCGTTTCATTCATTTCATTTTATTTCGTAATAGCATGTGTGTAACTATTGTAGTTATGTCACTATAACTACTTTACAACATTTTAAAATTTAATAGAAATTTCGACCAAAATCAGACTAAGTTATTTATAGCTTTTCCTTAATCCTTACCTAAAGATTTCTCAAGCATTGCTGTTTAAACACCTGCAAATTACTTTTTAGTTTATTAAAATTGGACGTTCCACAAAATATATTACGAGTTTTAAAAAAAATATATAAAATTAATTAAAAATTACCCGGTTGATGTCATTTATTCTGTTATCATTTTGTTTTCAATAATCAAGTCTCGTACCCAAATCCCTTTGGCCAGCGATACACTATTGCTAAATACATTATTATTTAGGTATGTCCTGCATTTCCTGTACGTTTATGCCAAAATGTTTAAAAAATAAATGTCCAACCGTGCGAAGCCGGGACGGGCCACTAGTATATAATTATAATTAAATTGAAAAATTATCAATTACTTGAAACTGGCTAAATACACAAAAGTTTGGAGCCAAAACAAAAAAATGGACTTTTGCACTTTTTCGAACCTTTTCGAGCTTGTGATGTGATAACAACTCCAATATACCCATGGAGTTATAGTTCTAAATCAGAAGCAATTCAAAGAAATTAGTTTTTGATTTTACGGACTGCCTACATAAATAAGTTAAACCTATTTACATTATCTATACCTACCACTTATATATGAGCGAAATCGTATATTAGTGTTTCCATTTTGTCCGAGTACCTGGGAAACGAAATGTTTTCCAATTTCCCTGTTTACTTCCGGTTCAAGTCGAGCCACCCTGTCGCCCCCATATTCTAGTGTGGCACATGCATAAACCATGAAATAGCCTAATCCGAACTGCCTTATTGATCGACGAGCTTTGGCTGTTACATTTCAAGCATATTAACTCAATTTGATACCCTCGAGTCGAGTGTTTGCACGAGATTGTCGCGTAGATTAATTTTCATTTATTTTTTTATATGATGTAGACGTTGAGACTTGCTATTGCAGAATGCTTTTTCTTGCAAACATTTATGAAAGTTTTACTTTAGTGAACACTATTGCAGATTTTAGGCAGCTCACCATTTTACCCGTGTTTTTTCATACCCTTAGAAAGCCTTACCCTTAGGTTCCCTTTAAACTTCCCCTGGAAAATTTTAAACACAATGACTATGACAAATATGACAATATTTATTCCAAAATATTATCAATGTGATCTGGCTGACTTAGCACTGAATAGGATAGGAACACTATTATCTGCGGTGAAAATAATGTGCCTAGGTACTTACTTATTGAAACAATATCAGGTATCAGAAGATATTATACATGAAAAGGTATATAGTATAGGTAGTACATGTACCTATTATTATTTGCAGTTACATTTTTTGTAGCACTATTATAATGTGAAAGATGTAGTTTAATTTAGAATTTTAGGAAAGGAGAGCGAGAATATAACTTGCGATAAAGTCAGGATTCATAGCAAGCAATATCAGATTTCATAGTTTTAAGCCAGCAACGTCCGCTTATATGGCTTTCAGAATGGTAAGCCTACCTCGTAGGCTTAACATTCTGAAAAATTAAAAAAGCGTACCTACGAAATTTAATTTTTCATCTATTGACATACGAATTAAAGAATTCGCCAGTTCATCGTTTTAGTGAGATTTGGTGATCCTATCAGCTCCAATACAAACATAATAAACAGAACGTATTTGCTGTAGACGGATGGTACTGGGACACACTACTGAGGTTTTGTATCTCGGGGCCATCTGTGTTCTTATGGTTTTAAGTGCACTTGAGAAGGGTTAGGATGGCGACACTAGAATATATCTTATTATCTAATTACCGGGTCGAAATGAAAGGTATTTTATTTTTATTTTCTTCACCTTTCCCTTTTTCAAGTGCTTTAAATGTGTATAATGTGTCTTTAGAAGTATTCGTTTTATCTATATCATTTATTCTATGTATATTATGTATATAATTATTTAATTCAAACAAAGTTATTTGTATTATTGTATTATTATTTTTATTAAGTTCTATTTAAGCTTGATTATTTAAGGTACACTCGTTTGCTTACTTTCTCATTATCTCTTTTCATTTTTGTGATAAGTATGTAATTATAACGATTTTAAATCAGGCTGAGTGCATGTGTGATTGGATTATAGAATTGTTCAGTATATAATTTTTAAATCATGTTGCTTTATAATGTATTTTCTATGATCTGTTATGTGCACCTATAAAAAAAAAAAATAAAAAAAAAAACAACGACGATAGTCTCCATAACGATATACTAACTTGAATAAGCTAGTAAATGAGTAGTAAGTTAGTGGTTATACTTACTCTACGAGTACCTATTACTTTTAATATATTTAGTAATCTATGCCTATACTATGCCTGTTAAAATTTTCATGACTCAATATCTAGATAGTATCGCAGGGTTCTATTTCAGCGGGATAGTGTATAGCTATTCATTATTGCCGAGTCATTGTATGGAATAATGAGAATATGCGATACAATAGATTGGATAGTTCCATAACAACGAATCGATCGCATGACTACGTGGTTTAATAACATCAAACTTGTAACACGATGCTCTGTCGTATTAGTGCTAGATATACGCAATATTAGGGACAGGAAACCGGTTTATCAGTTAACGCTAATGGAATGTTACTGAAATAAAAACAGATACATTAGCACGGTTTTGGATTGTAATATAACTGTGACACTACGTAATGGTACCTGGTAATACGGGTTATAACGTCGCTTCACATGCGGGCTTATAAATAAACACCGTGCATTGCAGTGACTAGCAATATTTGCGTTATTTATTTATTGTCACATACCTGTTGTGAAATTTATTAATTGATTCTTACTGATAATAATTAAGAAGTGTTTTTGACTTTGGTAGAATGTAAAAATAGTGTTTTAATTGGCAGCACTCCCAGAAGGGCCATTATATTGGTCTTTACCTATGAAATTGCCGTTTTGTTTGAAAAAAGTTAAAGTATTTTTTTTTTTGAACTTATTTATTTCTTTTATTCAAAGTAATCACCCCTGCAGTCAATGCATCTTTGCCAACGCTGTGGCAGTTTATGGATGCCCTTCTTGAAAAAATCAGCAGGACGGGAGACAACAAATTCTTCAAAGGCGTTCTGTACTGCCTCTCGGGAATTGAATTTTTTTCCCGCTAAAAAGTTGTCCAAATTTTGGAAAAAGTAATAGTCGGTAGGCGCAAGATCTGGTGAGTATGGCGGATGAGGGAGAGCTTCCAAACCCTACTCATGCAGCTTAGAGACGGTCTGTTGTGCAGTATGGGGTCGCGCGTTGTCGTGAAGTAGCAGTGGAGACGACCGATTGACCAAAGCTGGTTGCAGACGTGCGAGTTTCGCCATCATTGTGGTCAGTTGTTCAATGTACACATCTGCAGTAATGCTCTCGCCGTTTTGTAAAAAGCTATGATGAATCACACCAGCACTAGACCGCCAAACTGTGACCATCACCTTTCTAGGGGTCATTTTTCGTTTTGCACATTGCTTTGGTACCGAACCAGGATCTAACCAACTTGCTGAGCGCTTTCGATTGTCAAAAAGAATCCATTTTTCGTCGCACGTAACAATTCGGTTCAAAATTCCTTCATTTCTGTGCCTGTTAAGCAGCGCAAGGCAAGTCTCGACGCGTACGTTGCGCTGGCGATCGTTAAGTTCGTGGGGCACCCATCTATCAAGCTTTTTTATCTTGCCAATCTGTCGCAAATGGACAAATATTGTTTTGATGCTAACATCAAAAGCTGCTGCCAGCTCAGCTGTAGATTGAGATTCATCAGCTTCCACAATCGCCTTTAATTCATCATTGTTGACCAAAGTTTCCGGACGACCACGAGGTTCATTTTTCAAGTCAAAATTCTCAGAACGGAACCGAGCAAACCAATGACGGGTTGTACGTTCGTTTGTACAGTTCTCTCCGTAAACGTCGTTGATGTTACGTGTCGTTTGTGCCGCGTTGGTGCCACGACGGAACTCATATTTCATAATTACACGAAATTTCAAAGTATCCATTATGAGGAAAAATGTTGAAATGTAATGAAAATACAACGCTAATCAATAAACAAAAGACTTATATTGTAAATAGAATGTCATATTTTTAAAACAAAATTAATTTGAATTTAGAATTCATAGCCAATCAAAACTTTTTTTTGTTTGAAAAAGTCTGTACTGCAATACGGCAATTTCATAGGTAAAGACCTATTATTATTATTTTTATTGGTTGGTACCATCAGCCAATCATGGATTGTTCCGGCTCAGTAAAATTGAGTTTGGTGGGGGGAAGTTGAGGCGCGACGAAAAGGTCGAAAAAGGCAGTCAATTCTCGTCGGTCAGCAGAAGTCAATACATATCACACTTGCTAGTTGACTCTGTGTTGGAAGTATAATAAATGTGTAATATAATGTAATTTTGTAAGAAACAAGAAATACACAATTATGAAATATACATACATTCTATGTGTTTTCATCCATGCCTAAATTACATGTATAATCGACCATATTAGCAATTATATTAAATCGACCACTCATAGAGTGAGAGATTTTACACAAATTTGTACCCACGAATTGCATCTCTAAATCAAAATGATTTATATGGAATGTGGAGATAATACGTCTCTTCCAAGCTAAAGTGGCCACATCACACGCGATGGTTTCGATATGGTATATACCTACAGTTTTTATCTGGCCTCTAGAGGCAACTAAAAACTGAAAAATATACACGTCTACGACTAGTCACCATTCACAACTTTTATGTTTTCGAGGGGGTCTCTACATAGCTTTGTTTAAAGTTGAACATCGCAGTATATCGTAGATATGTTTAAAATATTCGTCTTTCTATTTAATTCGTAAAAAAGTGTTGTTATCCCTGAAAATTTGGAGCACCACATTTTTGTGTATTTAGCACACAAAAGTGTGGAGCCAAAACAAAAACAAAAAAAAGGTTATTACAAATGTGTATGTGTACTTAGAAAAAAACCACAAATATTCAAATTATGTGTGGGTTATGTTATTTTGGACTGGTTCTTTAAATGACTTATATTTGGCTGGTTAAGCACCAACACTTATCCAGTCAAATATAAGTAATTTTGTTTATTATTTTGAACTGAATTACGCTTATATACAATATATATAATATATATATTTGTATCTCATTTCGTATTAAAAAATTCGTGGGCATAAATAAATTAGTTTCCGTTATTTATCAAAATAATGCGGCAGCTGTGCTCTATTGACCGCGCTTATCGCAGTGATACGGTTTTATATTGTTATTAATATATATTAATAACTATTTTAGTATACTCGGTGTAAAAAAAATATTCCCGTTCGCAAGGTAATGTACTTATTGTGTGATATAGAAGAATGTAGGCAATCTCATGGACTAATTTTAGAGTAATCTTGATAAGAACTTCTTACTTCACCCATATTTTGTTTGTTTCTTTTTTTGTTATTTTCAATAAACTTTTAAGTGGCGTCCTCTAAATAAGTCCATGGGTTCGTATGATAAACTTCAACCTTAAAGTTAACGTTATTTTTAATCCAAATTGAAGACACTTTATTGTATTATAATTATAGATGAAAATTGCTGTGCAACGACTAAACGTACGAACTGTAAAATCTGGTAGCAACTGTTCAGGACTAGATTAGACTAAAACCCAGACATCTGGTAAAAAAGAAACTTCTTTTGATGGATATTGAAAAGTAGTCATACATCAATAGTTATCATTTATATAGTCTATAATTAATTGAGTATTAATAATACACATAGTATTAACAAACATATTATGAAACAAGTAAATGTGTCGAAAATTACAAGTGCTGAATAAAATTGTTCACATCAATCCATCTGTCCTACAAGAAATAATCGTAGGTATAAAATCTTATGTATCGAATGGTAGCCGTCTGGATTGCAGCTTCAAATTATGCTGACCTGTATTCCGAATAAAATAACATTCCTGAATTTATTTCTATCAATCAATATTCTTTTTTAAAATTCGAAACTGATTCGCGATGGGTCGGTATTTATACTTGACTAGCTCGATAGCTTAGTTGGTCTGCCTTCTGAACTGTGGGTTGTGGGTTCGATTCCCACCCAGGACAAACATTTGTGTGATGATCATAGGTGTTTGTTCTGTGTCTGGGTGTTGTATTGTATTCTATGTATTTACAAACAAAAAGTATCTAAGTATTGTATCAGTTATCTGGTTCCCATAAAGCTTTGCTTAGTTTGGGGTTAGATGGCGTTGTGTGAAATGTCCACATATATTATTATTATTATTGTTATTTATAAGGTAGTACTGGCCAGTAAAATGGAACAACTCACATAGAAGCTCTGGGCTATATTTTTGTTCTAGATATTAAATGAAACTGTTCGGCTTCCTTCGGTAATATTAGGTAATATAACACTTGCAATTGATAGACGCGGCATATAAAAGAGGAAAACATATTTTAATAAATATAATTATATACATGTGGCACCAAGCATACTCCCAATAGTGTATCTCGATGTTTTCATGAAGCTTCATTATCATTTAATCATCATCAACACTTTAAATTTGTGTTAATTTACTGCAAGAAAAAATCATGCCATATTCAACGTCTGAGCCTCAAGACAGCAAACTACGACTATCGTCACTACTCACCTGGAAGGCGTCTTAAACTACGAGGTCATGGGTTTCTCTCAAAAACAATAACCATATATAACCAATAATATGGCTGACGCCATGTAGCTAACCATATCAGTTGGCAAATTATGCGGGCTATATCGGTGAATTTAGTTCACTGTAGCATGTTTATAGTTAGACTAAGAGATATACATCTACGGTCTACTTACTCTTTTATTCGCGGGAATTTTTATCCTTTCTGTAAATATGATATGTAACAAAGTTCAATTTCAATTTGGTTTAGCTATTTTATAGCGAAACTAAAACAAATTCCTTTAAAGTATTGAAGCACCTCTATCCCTTACCTAATTTAATAAGGATGGGGTAGGGTTGTTTTAATATAGATGACGAACTACAGCGATGTGCTAAATATCTTTGACGTTTATGAATGACGTTACAAGCTATTCGTTCGCCTGACGCTAAGTTTTTTTTTTTTTTTTTTTAATTAATATGTGTGGACATCTCACTCAACGCCATCTAGCCCTAAACTAAGCAAAGCTTGTGCTATGGGAACCAGATAACTGATACAATACTTAAATACTTTGTTTTTGTTTGTAAATACATATATAGAATACAATATAACACCCAGACATAGAACAACCACCTATGTTCATCACACAAATGTTTGTCCTGGGTGGGAATCGAACCCACAACCCACAGATCATAAGGCAGGGCTAATACCAACTGAGCTATCGGGCCAGTCAATGACACGGCTGATAACAGTGCCATTTGAAAGTCTAAAATATAAAGTTTCTCGTCAGCACAGTCTAGCAATAACATTACTAAACTGTTAGATCAGGTCATAAAGTTTCATTCACCCAGTAATTGTATTACCCACTATGCCCTTCAAAGCAAAACACAGTAGTGGTAGCATACTATTGCATGGCGGAAGAATAACTGACAAAACGGTGGGACCTAAAAACTTGATACCTAGTAAAAAGTATTGCTTAAGCTGTGGTAATGTTGTTTCAGGTTCAGATTCTATGTGTACTCAGCGTACGTGGAGCGACGCACGGTAGCCGCGGTCCGTATTATTGCGGCTACGAAGACCCGAGGGCCGGATCCAGTCGTTTGCCGCTTGTGGCTGCCCAACAACCGCACTCTCACGCTTCTAGCCAGAGTTAAGGTAAATGTAGAACAATAAGAAATAGTATGTATGTAGATCTGCGGTCTGCGGTCCGTATTATTGCAACTATGACCCGCGGGTCTGATTTAAAGAAAGACTGTAAGACTGGGAGACTTTATTTCTCCGAAACTATTCACAAACGCAATGGAGTACGTTTTCAATCTCTGGAAGGGATCTGGCATCACTAACCTTCGCTTTGCCGATGATATAGTCATAATGGCGGAGTCGCTCGAGGACCTTGACCTAATGCTCAACGATCTTAGTACTCGTCCCCGAACAAGTTGGTTTTAAGATGAACATGGACAACTGAAAATCATGTTTCATATGAAATCATTTGTCGTTCCACCTATACCGCTAATTGTTGGGAACGATACTCTCGTAGTTGTAGTGTAGACAAACCAACTTCGACAAAGAGGATGCACGAGGAATCCAACTCAGTGGGGCAGCATACGGGAAGCTTTGACCTGGTGGGGTAGTGTACGTGCCACGGTGTCTTCATAACTTGGCAGCCTAGCACCTGGTCCACTGTAACCATACTATACTTAATGATTTAAAAACTCAACAAATAATGTGCACAAAAGCAAATTACCTACCATTCACGTTATTCAACGGACAACATATTTAAAGTAGCAGACTAAAATCTACAAAGATTCGTTCAGTCGCTAAAGATTATACCATTATACTATTTACCGTAGTACCATTTCTATCCATTCAAATTTTTATGTCGGGAGTACCATCGAGTTGTACCATTAATGGTTCAAGTCACACTAATTTGGGATAAGTAGTACCATCATTAATACTATCGTATTGCTATTGCATCAATGGTATTACTTGGTTAATGACTTACACATAGGGAATGAAACATATGGAATTTAAGTAAATTGGTAGAAGTGTAATTTTTGATTGGCCGAAAGCTCAGTTGGTAGTAACCCTGCCTTCTGAACTATGGGTTGTGGGGTCGATTTCCACCCAGGACAAACATTTGTGTGATTAACATAGGTGTTTGTTCTGTGTCTGGGTGTTATATTGTATTCTATATATGTATTTTTCAAAAAAAGTATCTAATTATTGTATCAGTTATCTGGTTCCCATAGTACAAGCTTTGCTTAGTTTGGGGCTAGATGGCGTTGTGTGAGATGTCCACACATATTATTTTTGAAATTGCTCATTTTAAGGAAGATCCCGTAGAAACCGTTATAATAAGTAGATGAGGAAGACCCCATTCCTGTTGTTACAAAACTTATTTTAGAGTAAATCTTCTGTTATGAATCAGTCAAAATCACCACTACATAGAGCATACATCATGCTCAAATGCAGTATATTAAACCAATGTGACACTATTTTTAAAATAAGTATGCCGTTAGATGTTTAGCTTTACTTCATTCCTTTTATTTACCTATTTTTATGTACGCGCAAAAATTTTAGTTTTCTTTTGTCATTATATATAGGTGTAATAATACACACCCAATAAAATAATAGGTCTTTACCTATGAAATTGCCGTATTGCAGTACAGACTTTTTCAAACAAAATAAAGTTTTGATTGGCTATGAATTCTAAATTCAAATTAATTTTGTTTTAAAAATATGACATTCTATTTACAATATAAGTCTTTTGTTTATTGATTAGCGTTGTATTTTCATTACATTTCAACATTTTTCCTCATAATGAATACTTTGAAATTTCGTGTGATTATGGAATATGAGTTCCGTCGTGGCACCAACGCGGCACAAACGACACGTAACATCAACGACGTTTACGGAGAGAACTGTACAAACGAACGTACAACCCGTTATTGGTTTGCTCGGTTCCGTTCTGGGAATTTTTACTTAAAAATTAAACCTCGTGGTCGTCCAGAAACTTTGGTCAACAATGATGAATTAAAGGCGATTGTGGAAGCTGATGAATCTCAATCTACAGCTGAGCTGGCAGCAGCTTTTGATGTTAGCATCAAAACAATATTGGTCCATTTGCGACAGATTGGCAAGATAAAAAAGCTTGATAGATGGGTGCCCCACGAACTTAACGATCGCCAGCGCAACGTACGAGTCGAGACTTGCCTTGCACTGCTTAACAGGCACAGAAATGAAGGAATTTTGAACCGAATTGTTACGTGCGACGAAAAATGGATTCTTTTTGACAATCGAAAGCGCTCAGCAAGTTGGTTAGATCCTGGTTCGGTACCAAAGCAATGTGCAAAACGAAAAATGACCCCTAGAAAGGTGATGGTCACAGTTTGGTGGTCTAGTGCTGGTGTGATTCATCATAGCTTTTTACAAAACGGCGAGAGCATTACTGCAGATGTGTACATTGAAGAACTGACCACAATGATGGCGAAACTCGCACGTCTGCAACCAGCTTTGGTCAATCGGTCGTCTCCACTGCTACTTCAACGCGCGACCCCATACTGCACAACAGACCGTCTCTAAGCTGCATGAGTTGGGTTTGGAAGCTCTCCCTCATCCGCCATACTCACCAGATCTTGCACCTACCGACTATTACTTTTCCCAAAATTTTGACAACTTTTTAGCGGGAAAAAAATTCAATTCCCGAGAGGCAGTACAAAACGCCTTTGAAGAGTTTGTTGTCTCCCGTCCTGCTGATTTTTTCAAGAAGGGCATCCATAAACTGCCACAGCGTTGGCAAAGATGCATTGATTGCAGGGGTGATTACTTTGAATAAAAGAAATAAATAAGTTCGAAAAAAAATTACTTTAACTTATTTCAAACAAAACGGCAATTTCATAGGTAAAGGGGGCGTCCATAAATTACGTGAGGTGTTTTTTTAAATTTTCTGCCCCTCCCTCCCCCCCTGGTGAGATGTCGTGAGATTTTATTCAACCCCCTCCCCCATCCCCGAATCTCACGTGAGATTTTTCAAAATGTGAGTTTCTTACGTAAACGCGTTGGATTGTTATTGTAAAAAGAAAAAAACAAATTTTCATCGTCCTTTTATTTACGACTAGTTAAGACTAGTAATCAATATTGCTGAGAGTTTAATTATAAGTGTAATAAAAATTTAACAATAGAATACTTAAATCGTAAACACTGTAATTAAAAAAAGAATATCTACTCTAATTCAGTCCATGGAGAATCATGCACGGTCTCAAGAGAGACTATTGGAACCAACATTTCCATATGATTTTCAGTAAAATCATCTGCTCCTTCAACTTCGTTCTTAATTAGTAAATGATCTTAATCGTACTACGATTACGCTTAAGATTAAATCTTAAGCATGTACAATCTGGATTAAATAGACCAAAATAATAGGTCTTTACCTATGAAATTGCCGTATTGCAGTACAGACTTTTTCAAACAAAAAAAGTTTTGATTGGCTATGAATACTAAATTCAAATCAATTTTGTTTTAAAAATATGACATTCTATTTACAATATAAGTCTTTTGTTTAATGATTAGCGTTGTATTTTCATTACATTTCAACATTTTTCCTCATAATGGATACTTTGAAATTTCGTGTAATTATGGAATATGAGTTCCGTCGTGGCACCAACGCGGCACAAACGACACGTAACATCAACGACGTTTACGGAGAGAACTGTACAAACGAACGTACAACCCGTTATTGGTTTGCTCGGTTCCGTTCTGGGAATTTTGACTTGAAAAATGAACCTCGTGGTCGTCCGGAAACTTTGGTCAACAATGATGAATTAAAGGCGATTGTGGAAGCTGATGAATCTCAATCTACAGCTGAGCTGGCAGCAGCTTTTGATGTTAGCATCAAAACAATATTGGTCCATTTGCGACAGATTGGCAAGATAAAAAAGCTTGATAGATGGGTGCCCCACGAACTTAACGATCGCCAGCGCAACGTACGCGTCGAGACTTGCCTTGCGCTGCTTAACAGGCACAGAAATGAAGGAATTTTGAACCGAATTGTTACGTGCGACGAAAAATGGATTTTTTTTGACAATCGAAAGCGCTCAGCAAGTTGGTTAGATCCTGGTTCGGTACCAAAGCAATGTGCAAAACGAAAAATGACCCCTAGAAAGGTGATGGTCACAGTTTGGTGGTCTAGTGCTGGTGTGATTCATCATAGCTTTTTACAAAACGGCGAGAGCATTACTGCAGATGTGTACATTGAAGAACTGACCACTATGATGGCGAAACTCGCACGTCTGCAACCAGCTTTGGTCAATCGGTCGTCTCCACTGCTACTTCACGACAACGCGCGACCCCATACTGCA
This sequence comes from Ennomos fuscantarius, assembly GCA_905220475.3. NCBI lineage: Eukaryota > Metazoa > Arthropoda > Insecta > Lepidoptera > Geometridae > Ennomos > Ennomos fuscantarius. Next base: position 6,659,540 of record HG992033.1, read on the forward strand.
CAACAGACCGTCTCTAAGCTGCATGAGTTGGGTTTGGAAGCTCTCCCTCATCCGCCATACTCACCAGATCTTGCGCCTACTGACTATTTCTTTTTCCAAAATTTGGACAACTTTTTAGCGGGAAAAAAATTCAATTCCCGAGAGGCAGTACAAAACGCCTTTGAAGAGTTTGTTGTCTCCCGTCCTGCTGATTTTTTCAAGAAGGGCATCCATAAACTGCCACAGCGTTGGCAAAGATGCATTGATTGCAGGGGTGATTACTTTGAATAAAAGAAATAAATAAGTTCGAAAAAAAAAAACTTTAACTTTTTTCAAACAAAACGGCAATTTCATAGGTAAAGACCTAATAGTATAATTTTTTTTTGTTTCAATGAGAAAAAAAATTGCGTGATATTTGCCGAGACCCCCCCTCTCCCCAACGTAAGATTAGATGAGATTTGACTCGACCCCCTCCCCCCCTTAAACACCTCACGTAATTTATGGACGCCCCCAAAGACCTAATATATAATAATAATAACATTACTATGATAAAAAGCTGTCTCTACTTTTCTTTAATGTTACTATAGATACAAAAATGTATTGCCAGTTCCATCGTAATTACGGGAAAACATATTTATTTTTCTTTACTACTAAGGGTACATAGTTGTGTCACTTCTGCCATCAATGGTACTAGTCAATGCTATACTACTGACATAAAGAACCATTTAATAACACCATTTTCGGTGCGTGACGTAGTTATTGTCTAAGACCACCGGATGAGTCACATCGCCGGCTCAAGTTATGTATAGCAACTAGACAGAACAAATCGCCGTAAAGTTTAACAATACTTACTTAATACAAGTATCGTTGCAATTGCTTCAAGACTTATGAATATTTCAAACTTTGTTATTGAAGATTGGGCACGGTTGTCTTGAGACGTAACGTAATACATTTGTTTCCAAAAAAACAAAAACATCACGGCAATTTTCTTACGGTTTTCCAAATGTAATTTCCACCAGGTGTGGAGTTAATAAAATGGTGCCACGTGTGAGGTATATTCTTTATATTCTTGGCACGGTATGTAAGCTCTTGAAGTTGCCAGTATTTGATTCGTGGTGAGTACTTACTACGTAATCTTTGTTGGAGCCTTAATAATAAACTCGCTCTAGCTATGGAGTGCGCTTGAAAGTGCATAGGTCTTAAACATGCGTCTCCAAACCATCAAAAGTTAGGGTACGGTGGGTCAAGTAAAATTAATAAAAACCGTTCAAGCTAACTATAAAATGTATGTTATGATTGACAGTGATTGAATGTTTTTTTTATAGTTTTGTTTAACAGCGATAACAGCACATAGCCAAAAACGACTGCGTGCCGTTTATTAGGAATCTACGTATAAAGTGGCTGTTGTATTGTGGCTGTCCATAATGAAATCACAAGCGGTCTACTTCCACTTCCACTCACTATAATGCCATCGTGGTTGAACTACTTCTAGAAATAAGTTCCTAGATGGCTTCGTATTAGTATCACAGTATAAGCATAACAATAAATACATAAACAATAATATACTCAATAATAAAATTAAAGTAAAAAAAATGTGGATATTTCTCACAGCGCCATCTAGTCCCAAATTAAGCAAAGCTTGTACTATGGGAATCGGATAACTGATACAATACTTTTGTTTGTAAATACATATATAGAATACAATATAACACCCAGCCACAGAACAAACACCGATGTTCATCACATGAAAGTTTATCCTGGATGGGAAGCGAACCCACAACCCACAGTTCAGAACACAGGGTTACTACCAACTGAGCTATCGGATCAGTCAATAATAATATGCAAATATTATATATCATCCCTGAGCATGTGTTCACTGCTTCGTTTAGCTCTTTATGAACAGCGCAGGTTTTGAATACTTCGTAACCACTGAACTGTTCAAAGGAATATTGAGTTGGGCTCTTTACAAAGTATAAACCTGTGTGCTTCGATGATCACAAGAGACGGCGGAGGCTATTCAAGGTTTGTTTTTAGAAGGCTTCAAAGACTTTAACCACCTGTTGCACGGGGCGATATGACAAAATGTCTATACCCCCCATTCGTAATTCGATTTTCATCGTATTGTGATACAATTTAAATTTGGGTCAAGGGGTGGCGTGCTTTGCTTTAATCTTTGTCGTTATTTTCTCATTTGAATAAGATTTAAATATTATCTGATTCAAGCGTAACCGGGTTTTCGGCTGTTTCGTTGTGAATAACAAAAACAAACCGCCCTGTTTTACAGATGACAATATTTTATAGAGATACCTGTTATGTTTTCCTTGCTTTTGATACATCGGCAATAAAGAAGTTTTTATTTTATTTTCAGGCAATTCGAGAAAACTGGAATCTAAAATACAGCGCAGCATACGTATTATGCCTACTACGTGATTCAGGAGTGAAGCCTCAAGAAACGGTGGGGGCGTCGATATCGGTGATATCAACACACTACATAGGCAGACCACCTACAAATATTCTCACTATATTAGACACCGAACCAAAAACTGGCATTGAGGTAAGTTCGAAATAGAATTTGCATCAAGTATATAGGTAACGTTATTTAGTTCCTTCTACTTATTTAAGAGTCCGGCTTTTGTCGGTGGAGTAATTGCCATCGTTCTCATGATATCTATTTTTTCTTTTATTTGACCTCTATAAGCCGTTCTAGGTCTGCCTCTTCCTCTCTTCCCTTCTATCTTTCCTTCTATGATGTTTTTCATTAAGTTGTCATGTCGTATAAGGTGTCTAAAGATTTTTCCTCTTCTCGCTGCTATTGTCGCTAGTATGTTCCGTTTTTCTTGAACCTGGGTAAGCACTTCATTGGTTTTTCGCTCTGTCCAGCTTATTCTCTCCATACGCCTCCAGCACCACATTTAATGCTTCCTGCTTTTAATAGGTGAAAAAAAGCATTAAACAAAATATTAATTCGGATTTAGCTAGCCACCTGACATCACACTTTGGGATTTTTATCTATCTTTAATCAAAATCATTTACACGTTTTTATATACGCAGGCGGATTACATAACACATAAAACAGGGCCATTTTGTATTATGGCGGGTCAACTATAAGCCGAATTGTAATTGCGACACGCTCTACAATATGGCAGCGCACGTTTAGCCGTATTGTAAAAAGTACCAAAAAGTAAACAGTGCGTAATTGGAAACGATATTATATTAAGAAAAAAGATAGTTAACAATTATTAAAGTAAGTGTTGAGCACTTAGTACGAGGTAGGCAAGATATTTTTTAGAAATTTGCCACTAAAAAGGATTCAAAGGGGCGGCTGATGATCCGCCTTATTAAATTGCGGCTAGCTATGTTGAAGAACAAGAAGCGCCTATTCCATGCGGCGGACTTTCATTCAACCGTATTGCAACCTGGGTTATATGGTCTTTACCTATGAAATTGCCGTTTTGTTTGAAAAAAGTTAAAGTATTTTTTTTTCGAACTTATTTATTTCTTTTATTCAAAGTAATCACCCCTGAAATCAATGCATCTTTGCCAACGCTGTGGCAGTTTATGGATGCCCTTCTTGAAAAAGCAGGATCAGCAGGACGGGAGACAACAATCTCTTCAAAGGCGTTTTGTACTGCCTCTCGGGAATTGAATTTTTTTCCCGCTAAAAAGTTGTCTAAATTTTGGAAAAAGTAATAGTCGGTAGGCGCAAGATCTGGTGATTATGGCAGATGAGAGAGAGCTTCCAAACCCAAGTCATGCAGCTTAGAGACGGTCTGTTGTGCAGTATGGGGTCGCGCGTTGTCGTGAAGTAGCAGTGGAGACGACCGATTGACCAAAGCTGGTTGCAGACGTGCGAGTTTCGCCATCATTGTGGTCAGTTCTTCAATGTACACATCTGCAGTAATGCTCTCGCCATTTTGTAAAAAGCTATGATGAATCACACCACCACTAGACCACCAAACTGTGACCATCACCTTTCTAGGGGTCATTTTTCGTTTTGCACATTGTTTTGGTACCGAACCAGGATCTAACCAACTTGCTGAGCGCTTTCGATTGTCAAAAAGAATCCATTTTTCGTCGCACGTAACAATTCGGTTCAAAATTCCTTCATTTCTGTGCCTGTTAAGCAGCGCAAGGCAAGTCTCGACGCGTACGTTGCGCTGGCGATCGTTAAGTTCGTGGGGCACCCATCTATCAAGCTTTTTTATCTTGCCAATCTGTCGCAAATGGACCAATATTGTTTTGATGCTAACATCAAAAGCTGCTGCCAGCTCAGCTGTAGATTGAGATTCATCAGCTTCCACAATCGCCTTTAATTCATCATTGTCGACCAAAGTTTCCGGACGACCACGAGGTTCATTTTTCAAGTCAAAATTCCCAGAACGGAACCGAGCAAACCAATAACGGGTTGTACGTTCGTTTGTACAGTTCTCTCCGTAAACGTCGTTGATGTTACGTGTCGTTTGTGCCGCGTTGGTGCCACGACGGAACTCATATTCCATAATTACACGAAATTTCAAAGTATTCATTATGAGGAAAAATGTTGAAATGTAATGAAAATACAACGCTAATCAATAAACAAAACACTTATATTGTAAATAGAATGTCATATTTTTAAAACAAAATTAATTTTAATTTAGAATTCATAGCCAATCAAATTTTTTTTTTGTTTTAAAAAGTCTGTACTGCAATACGGCAATTTCATAGGTAAAGACCTATAATTTAGCCGCCGTATTACAAAATAGCTCTGTTTTCCTAAACAGCTAGCCGGAATGTAAAACGGCAGATTACACAATGCTTCTGTGACATATTTATAAATATTATGTATGTACACATATTATAATAGCGTAAATTAAACGATCATTGCGCAAACCCATTTCTATAAAAGCTAATGAGGTTAATGAGTGTTTACATTAATTATAACAACCGCTAACCGTTGGGAAGAGCGTGAGGGATGGAATATGGCTGTAGGCTGGTAGAGCTGATAATTCGCGTGCCATAGCAACAGATGGTGCCACGAGCACTCGAAACACTTCGTAATGCATATTTTTGTTGGTGCTGAACTTTAGCACCTCGTTAACACCGTTTACACTCCGTCAGTTTTATTGTGCCGTCTATTTGCGTTATACCCTTTTGTCAGCAAGCGCTGCCGCTTTTGATAATAACCGTATAAAGCGGCGGTGGGTGAGATATTCAAATATCTTACTGTGTATAGAGGTAGGTACGCATTTGTACTAACCTATACTTACTTCGATACAAATTTCAATAGGGTGTAATCTTTATCAAAGTAGAGATTGGGCATTTCCTAATGTTCTTCATAATTTTGGATTAGGTAGTCTAAGCTAAAACAAAAACCCACATAAATAAAGTGTTGTTGGAAAGTAAGCCACGATTATTATCTACTAACTGCGCCCCATGGTTTCACCCGCGGATAAAAAGTAAGTTTTTTTTATTTATTTATTTATCAGTTCAATAGATTTTGCGTAAAAAGCCCGCGGCAGCGTCGCCCTCGTGGTGTTCGATAATTGTCCCACGGGAACGTGCTATCGCGATAAATATTATTTTAAACAGCATTCGTCATTCATTAAATTTTTAATGTTAATGAATGACGTGATAATAATCTTGCACCACTAAAAACTCGTTATAATTAAATTACATTTCAGTTTTAGGGTACTTAGAGATTATTTCAGTTAGCAATGCGTAATTGTAACGTAAACACGATGTGTTTATTAGAGAAAGGATTGAATAACCTGGCTGATTTTACTAATTAGAATTACATTCTCTATTTTAATTATTTACACGTTCTTTATAATGATTGAAGGAAAGGGAAAGTGTAGCTTCATGTACATACGCATTAATGTTGACCCGTGTACTAGGCTGATTATGCATATATCGCGTAGTATCTTGTCTACTTACGCACATTTAAGCTTTATTTAGATTATATACTCATTGATAGTTAATTTTTTACATACGAATAAATATACAGAATCTTATGGGAGTGCTCGCGAAATGGGTAACCTGATGTTATATATCTACCTGTATAATAATATGATCATTATATTCTACTGCTATGCCTAAACTAGTATGAATTTCAAACACACAAAAATTGTAAGTATATATGTATAAAACCTATTAAAAGTGTTAAGTTGTAAGATTCACTCGTCATTAGAAGTCTCAACTACTGGGACATGGGTCTTCCCTCATATGGAGAGAGTATAAGCTGTAATCCACTACTGGCCAACGCTACGGGTTGGTGGAAGACACAATTTTTCGAACCACGTGATTTTCGAACATGCCAGTTTTATTATCATGTTTTTGTCACCGTTATATAAAACTGCAAACTCGCCATGTATTTTGAAAAGCAGGGCCGAGTGGGATTTGAACCTAATTGCATCGGTTTGAAATTCACACAACCGTTAACTCGTTAACCCGTCGTCTTCTCTTTACTGGGAGAACTTCGAGGGCATGGAATAGAAGCGTGGTCGTTTTTTTTTTCAAAAAGGGTGATAAGTAAAACCCTTTTGAAAAATTACCGACCCATATCGCTTCTGAGCCATGTCTACAAGGGTCATCACGAATCGTCTAGCGCGAAGGCTTGACGAGTTTCAACCTCCGGAACAGGCCGGGTTTCGTAGCGGATATAGCACCATAGACCACATCCACACAGTGCGGTAGATTGTACAGAAGATGAAACCTGGGCTGTTCTGGACTCCTTACAGCGATGCCAAGTCGATTGGCGATACATCAAAGTGCTGAGATGCCTGTATGATGCTGCAACGATGACCGTCCAATTACAAAACCAGCCGTCTGAACATATCCAACTGCGTCGAGGAGTGAGACAAGGGGATGTTATATCCCCGAAATTGTTCACAAACGCTTTGGAGGATATGTTTAAGACGCTGGACTGGAAGGGTTGTGGCATCAATATAAATGGCGAGTACATCTCTCACTTGCGATTCGCAGACGACATCGTCATAATGGCTGAATCGTTGGAGGAGTTACAACGGATGCTGAACGGCTTAGCTGATTCTTCTTTACGCATCGGTCTACGGATGAATTTGAATAAAACCAAAGTCATGTTCAACGAGCACGTTGTTCCGAGACCGATTGCCATAAATGGAGTAGCTCTTGGAGTTGTTAGGAAGTACGTTTACCTAGGGCAGACGCTCCAACTAGGGAAAAACAATTTCGAGAGTGAAGCCAAAAGAAGGATACAGCTGGGCTGGGCAGCATTTGGGAAGCTTCGCCGAGTCTTCTCATTGCCCATCCCGTAGTCTTAAGACGAAAGTCTTCAACCAGTGCGTCCTACCAGTCATGACCTACGGAGCCGAAACGTGGACACTCACGGTAGGACTAGTCCATCAATTCAAGGTCGCTCAGCGAGCTATGGAAAGAGCTATGTTAGGAGTATCTCTGCGAGATCGAATCCGAAACGAAACTATTCGCCAGAGAACTGAGGTTACTGACATAGCTCAGCGAATTAGCAAGCTGAAGTGGCAATGGGCTGGTCATATCTGCCGAAGAACCGACAACCGTTGGGGTAGACGTGTTCTGGGGTGGAGACCGCGGATCGGCAGACGTAGTGTAGGACGACCTGCGGCGAGATGGAGCGATGACATACGCAAGGTAGCTGGGAATAACTAGAAAAATAGAGCCGAAGACCGGGCTCAGTGGCGTGCCTTGGGAGAGGCCTATGTCCAGCAGTGGACTAATATAGGCTGATGATGATGATGATGATGATGTTAACTCGTTCCGTAAAACTTACTATTTACCTAATGTTCTGAAAATCCCTAATGAAAATATCTATTGTTTCCAGGAAAAATTGCACGTGTGCGTTAAACCGTTCCACTTCAGCTACTCGCGAGATGACTGGCTGGTGGAGTGGTTCGAACTGAACCGGCTGCTAGGTGTGAGCCACTTCTACATGTACAATCAGTCTCTCAGCGCCCCTGTGGAATGCATGCTCAACTATTACAGAAGACAGGGCCTCGTCACACTGCTTCCTTGGAAACTACCTATTATATCCAAAGTGGAGATTAGGTGAGTATAAAGACGTGTAAACGTGTAGTATAGCAAAAACATATTCATTGGGAGTGAAAACACGCACTTTTTTAGGATCCCTTACCCAAAGGGTAAAATCAGGACCTCACATATATGTCTCAGGACATATATGTAGAATAGAATAGAAATAGAAAAGCATGTATCAACATATGTTTGACTGTATATCTTAAATTGTAATAGGTATCCGGCTACAATTGCAAAGCATGTGTTTTAGGTATAATAGCCGATTGATACCTAACAAATAATACAACAATTTATAATAAAAAAAAGTGTTCGACGACTACTACTTGGACAGACCCACTATTTAATTGAATGAGCTATTTTATTTGATCTTACAACAAACTTACCTAAAGAGTTTTGGCGGGAATACGAAAAGATCGCGTCACCGCATTTTATGTTTTCTAAAACTTATGCTATTTTCAGTGTTAGTGCATATAATTAGTGGCATTTTATTCGTTAAGTGCTGGATTACAGGCATGAGTAGGTACACACAAAACAGGAAAGTGGTATAATGATGATGAAACGTTTCTTTTCGTGTTGTTTCCAAAACTCCATAGAAGCTTCTGGTAAAGTTGCCACCACTTTACTAGTAATAGTAAAGTGGTAAAAACTTTAATAGTAAAAACTTTCAAGTCATACTCCTAGGAGTATGACTTGAATAGACTACACTAGACTAGATTATGACTTGACTTGATGACTTGGACTGTGTCTTGACTTGACACACACATATATTAATTAACTTGAAAAATTATCAATTACTTGACACTGACTAAATACACAAAAGAGTGGAACCAAACCAAAAACAAAAAAAAATCAAAAACTTACCTAAATCCGCAATGTATAATGCAATGTGTAATGGATAGGAAGTATGCCTTCAAGGTACCAATTCTTACTATTGTTTGTGTTTCTTATTTTAGGACAGAGGGTCAGTTCGCAGCGTTCAATGACTGCCTGTACCGGTCCATGTCCAACGCCGGATGGCTGCTGGTCATCGATGTTGATGAAGTGGTGGTCCCTCGGAGAGAGCGCACCTTGCCAGCGCTACTCACCACTTTGCGGGCGTCCTACAGCCCCCACACGAAGGCGCCATCAGCCTTTCTGTTTAGGAACGCTTTCTTCTATTCTCTTTGGGAGGTGGGAATCTATTTTGAACCACATATTTCTACTTAATTATAGTTAGGTATAGAATTTGTAGTTTGATTTTCTATTTAGTTTGCTTTTTGCTAATCAATAAACAAATTCCATGTTATTAAAATACAATTTATTTGAAATTAGACTTAGCCTAAAATTTGATTTGTAATGGCCAGTACTGCAAAACGGCAATTTTATAGGTAAAGGCCTAAATTTTGATCAATTTCTTTCTATAACGTTAGTGCCATAAATATTCCCATATACTGATATGGGAATATTCGTATACTGATATGGGAATATTTATGGCACTAACGTTATAGAAAGAAATTGATCAAAATTTAGACAGTTCAGGACAGTTCCTTCCAGCTTCTTAGCCCTCAAGCGCAGACAAAATAAAAACAAATGCTATACTCAAGTAAATAAATGGATAGATTTCAAAGTAATTTATTATTTACAGCAATATTGCTTGCTTAGCTTAGTTATTAACAGACTACATAATTTCACGTTCGTGATTCAAATGTTTCCTTTAGAAAATTAATCTGTTCACTGTAATTGTTTTAGGATGACCCCAAAACGAAAAGCTTTCTGATGACAGCGAAGAAAACGCGTCGGTGGGCGACGCCGCACGCGCTGAAGGTGCGCAGCAAGTATGCGCTGCGGCCGCGCGACGCCGTCGAGCTCGGGAACCACTTCGTGTGGGAGCTCGCGCCTGGAGCCACCGCCATCGGCGTGCCCACCGAGCGCGCGCTACTGCACCACTATAGGGTACGTTCAAAAATGGAACAAATTTAGACCTTCTTCCGCGTTCCGTTTTAATCCCAAGCTAACCAACTAAATAAGTAACCCAGGGTTAATTCTTCATTTTATCTTCCACGTTAACGAATTAGCCACTTATTTCGTAAAATGATTATTATGTTAGTATTGTACTATGGCAATCAGATAACTGATAAAATACTTAGATAATTTTGTAAATATATACATAACACCCAGAAACAGAATAAACATCGATGTTCATCACACAAATGTTTGTACTGGGTGGTTATCGAACCCACAACACATAAAGTTCAGAACGCAGGGTTACTACAAACTAAAATATCAGGCCAAACATACAAAAAAAATCGAGATAAAAAAGAAGAAAAATCTTTGCCGTTGGTTAACACACGTTAAACATTACTTTTCCAGGTGGCGTGTGAATACGGTGGTATGAACTGTCTGACGGTTCCCTCTATAGTGGACCCCACCGCGCATCGATGGACAGAAGAACTAGAGAAGAGAGTAAAATCCGAACGAGATCATTTATCCATCGAGTGCCCAGAGTAAGAAGACTACGTACTGTGACAAAATTATTTAATATTAAATGACAATGACAACGGCATTGAATTAAAATTTATAATACTAAATATTGCTGCATTACTGCATTTTGCGTTTACGCGGTGAATTCGGTTATCTTTTTAAATATTTTGGTATTTTTGGATATTTGTAGGTATTTATTTTCTTCGAGGGGCTATAATTGCATCATCAGCGAGTTAGACAATACCCAGTGAAAATAAAACTTGAATTTAGTAAACAGAATTCTAAAAAAAAACGGAATATTTTCAATCTACTCCTAATTCATTTCTAAAATGACTTGGCTAACCTTTCAATGATTGAAAAATAGTCCCTAAGATAAAGTGAAGTATAAGCTAAAACACTGCAAGGGCTTTAGCTCATACATATAGGTGGTGATTATTACTTACCGTCAGAGGCAATTATTTTATACTTGTCTTATTTTCCTCTTTTTTTCTTTCTTTACTTTTAGTGACACTTCCAGTATTACAGCTATCCATCATATGCTACGGCGACCGTTTTCCATCAGGTGGGCCGTTTGTTTGATTGCAAATTAATAAAAAACCAGAAATTTGTGAGATTTCCCTAAACAGTGAAGGTATTATTGCCAAGTCGTGTCTAAATGCTTGGTATCCCAAAAAGACAAAGCGCGCCTTAAACTACCTAAATATCAACACCAGTTATTTGATGCAATTTTGCGTGGAGCTGTTAAAATGGTCTCTCAGGTACGTATATTGTAACCCTTAGTCTATTTCTGCGTTGACTTTGCTCAGCATCTTTTCTCGCATGTACATGTAAGTACATGATTATACGATATGCTATTTTCTATAGTTCCACCTTCTCTGTTCAACTATATCGAACCTCTCACTTGCCTTCCTAAAGGAACAAGCTCATTTCGACATAATCGAGCCCCGAAAGTCAGTCTTACACAATTTTCGCGCTCCTTTCACCCACAAAATGATGTAACTACTGCTGTGAAATAGCTTTATCAGATTTCCCGCAGCACTACAAAATGGAGTCCCTCATGGAATTTCTTAAAGTGAGGGTCAATGTAAGCAACTCACCGTAAACGATTAACATGTTAAAATAATTCTTAAATCGATTAAACAATTTTCTAATTGATGTTAAATGTACACACACCACTATTTTTTCCATAGATACGTTTCGCTAAAGATGATTGTGTAAAGTCACGAACGGATTTATTCACTTATAGAAGAAAGCATACAAGTTACAATCTATATAAGGTATAATAATTTTTTATATTACGTATATTATTAAATATTCTTATATTACCTACTTTAAATGAAATAATTTATTCCATTCGTCCTATCATCCATTTTTAGAATAATAAAAACGAATTCCATATTATCAACTGTTGTTCATAATTTGAAGTTGTTTGGAGTCTTTATGCGAGTACCTACCAATCATTAGATTTGATAGTATATTCATTACATAGCTTATGCTGTAATCATTATTCCCTGCTTGATTTGAGGCCATTATCTTTCGTTTAAAACCTGCCCACCTCTAATCTATAATTAGTTGATTTGGTCGATCACTTTGTATCACAGGTTCCACGGTATGTATAAATTATTATTTCATTTATTTAGTATTATTATATCAGTAGGTTTTTAATAGTTTAATTAACTAGTAAGCATAGATGATGATTATGATGATGATTATTATGATGATTTGATGATGTCGAAACTTTGATTGCAATGCAACAGGAGAAATTTCCATACTAACTATGCACATAAGCTACGTGTTGAAACTGTCAAATCCATACAAATTTGTGTTTCTAATGGTTGCAAACGAGTTACGTAATCGCCCAGCTGATCTCACAGTCTAGAAATCCAATTACTAGACTGTGCTGATGTCTCAGGATGACGTGCGCATGTCACCCAAAACTTTTTAATTTTGAATTCTGAGTGGCACTGCAGCTGTCCTGGACCGCCGCGCCGTGATGCCTAACATCAGGTTAACGGATATTAGCTCATCAAGCAAATCGTAAAAAAACTATTAGAATTATTTATTAAATATATTTACTTGTATGATTTATTTTGAGACGCTTTGTAATGTATATAAATACTTGTCGTTATTGAAAATAATATCTAAATAAAAAATTAAAACAAACCATTTTCATAAGCCTTTGAAAAACGGCCGAAAGAATAAAAATTAAATGCTGTAAGTGACAACTAGAGGACGGCTGAAACAATTTGCCCATTTTTGTTTTAAAATGTTCGTAAGCGTTCCAAATTCGTTTGGCGTGGTAAGAAAAATTAGAAAAGTTCCCGAAAATTTTTCTTATTTCAGAAAAACGGATTTTCGTAGGCAATTTGGACATGACAACATCTGTCGGGTTAGGATTAGTTTTCTAATAAAAATTAATTAAACATGTTACAATATTTTTGACATGTATTGTTTTTTTTTATCTGCGTGCATACCTTTACTGAATAATTATACATAGATTAATATAATATAATTTAAAATATGCCCCAATTATCTACCTAAATAACTTGTAAGCACAATGTAATATAAACAATGATCATCATTTGTTATTTTGTAAACGTAATCGGACAGTAAGTTCATCAGTCAGCATTCAATTTTGCAAATATAGAATTTAATATATGTGCCACTTTGAGTTTGATTAATAATTTTTGATTCAAGATTTTTTGCTCAATTAATAATGACAACAACAGTATTAATCGTTTCCCTATTAAATAAAATGCAATGCATGAAATGTATTTTTTGAATAGGTGATATGTCAGATCGTACGTAATCATTTTCCAAAATAGCTTTGACAACCATTCCTGTTCTAATAATGTGATGGTTATAGATACTATTGTAGATAAGTTTAGACCAGTAAGCTAATCACACACCTTAAATACGTATGACAAATAATTTTGGAAATCATTATAGGTACTATATCATATTAATATAGAAGAAAAGGCTATTTTCACTAGTAGGTATTAAAAATGAACGAGGAAATACATAATTTGTTGTTGTCTTAAAGTAAGTTAAAAATCAACTGTATAATTTAAAACGTAAATAATATTTAAAATTTAAAAGCTTTTATTTGCTCATTATAGGCAAATAAAAGCGTTTAAATTTTCTGAAGGCAGCGTCACGTCCTCCCTTTTTCTTAAAAAACAGAGATCGTGAGCTACCTTGTCTTTATGATTTGTGACATCACAATGCCAGAGACATGTACTATCAGGGTCTAAAAATGTTTACTAGTTTTCAAATAAGATTTTTTAAGCACATTGTGTGCAGTAAAGTCTAAAATGCTATATAGGTACATATTACTTTTTAATAGTTGCAGCTTCGATTGCAACATAAAGAGTATTCATGATTTATTGATATTGAAACTCTTTTCTTGATTTAAAAGTTGACACATTCACATGGGGGAATGTCTATATTTTTTTTGTCACGTCTATATGCCAGTGTCTACCTATCCTAGATGACTTTTGAAAGCGACCGATTTTTGTTGTGATAAAAAAATCTATGATATGTGCCTGTAAAATCATATAATATTATCAACTTTATGACATAAATTTGTGTATGATTGTGTATATATGATTTGTGTATACCAACCTGGTAATCGTTTTTAGACCGCGAGCATAGAGCTACCACGGAGGTACCACAGCTTAGTACGTAATATTTTGTGACATCACTGCTTGTTTGAGCTGTCTCTTTCTATTCTTGCTGTATTATGTTCTATCTTAAAATGCTTATAACTTATTTTCTTTAATATTTATTTTTGTTTTTACGAATATGTTTACAGTCAAATAAGTACCGTATTATAAAGATATAATATAATGGTTTCTGTAAAGCTATAGTTATTATTTATACTGAGCTATGGCTACTATATATAACTATATATTTAAAACTATAAGATCTAAATTGACTGTACATAATATAATAATAGTCTTAAGAAAATGCTATGTAAATACGAATAATAATATCTACAAATAATCAATTAATAATAATTGATTGATGTATAATTTATAAAAAAATCATATAAAGTCGTTTCTTTTTCTAATAGTTAATACCAGTATTACAATATTCGAACTCGGTTATTACCTATATTTATCGCAAAAACTATTTTACACGCAAACTATTATAACATATCAACTTACCATCATAATAATAATATTATTAAGATTGATGTAAATGTCTTTATTAGTTCTCAGTTTCAAAACATAGTTTCTTCCTTGTTTCATAAAATGTTCGTTGCCTGAATTAGGAATTGCTATGAATCAATTAAGTACAAGTTTTAGTCTTTGTTAAGGATCAGTAGTTAATTTATTGTTAAATATATAATTTATGAGATACCTTTGCCAAATAGACGAGACAACCCCACCAACAGCAACGCATCTGTTATGTTGGATATATCGGACTTATGCTTATTGCCAAACATGATGCATTAAAAAGGATCATTTTAAAGCTCAAATTTAGACATTTATTTAAACAAAAAACTTTGCTTTTAGTAGTGCATAAATGGTAAAAAACGGAGCTTTTTCCAGGTATTTGTTTGGTTGTTAATGGGATGTGAGATTTAAGTGCAATTTTAATTTCATACTTACGTTTGCTAGAATACAAGAAATATCAAGTCTCACGTAATCATTTTAATTCTTCCATAAACGCTGTATAAACTTATTTATTTTATATAGCCATTTGTTAATGATTTGTTGACGCAAAACTATCGCGTGTGAAAGCAGGACAAAAATATTTACGCACTATCGGGTTAGGAGTTAAGTTGAAATAAATTGTTTTAGTAAATTGTTTCAGTTGGAGATTTCATGTAGAAAGAGTGAAGACAGGTGATCGGTGAATCAAAATAGAGTTGACTGATATTGTTAAAACGTCTCGCGTGCAAGAAACCCTGCGGAACTAAAACGAGTCCAATCTTTATGAATTATTTTCATTGTTGGAGCGTGAATCACATTTTGCTATTGCTATTTGTTTTTGAACTTAATAGGCGATATAATATAAATTCGTATAACAAGGATTTTGTTGGTAAGCCGAAAGCTTAAAGACTGCATCCTTATAAGCCAACCTTTACTGCTTGTTAGCTACGTGCGTTTGTAAATATAAATAGTTTTAGTCAAATCTAATTATACATAATATATATATCTACCTATATTTGATAGGTGTAGAAGTATTATTATCATCGGATTAGCAGTTACTTGCATATTTTGACAATGCAAGGTACAATTAGGTAATTATATAAGGCATTGATGATTGAATTGACAGTAATCTAATTTTATTATTTCCGATATTGTTATTTTGTTTTATAATGTTTATCTTCTCTTACTTTGTAAAATAAGTAATGTTTATAATTAAGTACCCTAAATATCTTTTGGTTAATGTTTATATTTGTGTAACCTAATTCACCTATTTAAAGTTTGTGCTAATAAAGTAAGTCAAAATTACCAAAAAATAGCATTTAAAACACCAAAAACTCGTTCTAAATATCGGAAAATAATTAAGTGGTAAAGAAATATTTTGTGTCTCGTATATTTTATCTGTGATGTCTATTTTAGAAGTGAATAGTGGTTTGTTCGATAATAAAATGATATTATGTTAGTAATATTAAATGTTATAATTTCTTCTTTTATAAATAAAAGGATATTGTATTGACGTGTTATTTTATTATAGTTTACAACTTGTCAAAATTCTAGTTACTCACTGTATTGTAAAAAACGAAACGCTTTCGACATACTCTGTGTTATGTTTTACTCTTTAAAAGTTAATTATGTACACTCAAAGACATTTGTTGGGTATATAGTCTTACACTCACATTATACTATTATTAGTAACTTGTTAGTAACGTATTTAGTATTCCGTGCTATTGTTTACAAATAATATGTAATACACTAATGTAGAAATGTTTGTCAGTTTATTCAGAATTTTTTTTGGAGTTTTTAAATAGGCAGTAAGTACCTACAAACAAAAAGTAGAACCGTGGGACGATACTAATTTGATAAATTATGTAAGCATAACATCTTTAGGAAAAAGGGAAACATAATACAATATTTTTTAATTTTTATATTAGTGAATGATGTGTCGAGCTAGTCGTTCTCCTGATGTTAAGCGACACGGCCACCCATAACAGAACAATGTCACTCGGAACTCCAAAATATAATTACATCTCAATACATGTACCTTATTGCCATCGAACACTATTCTATACATTAACGTTGCGAATACTTTAGGTATCCCTACTGCACATATTGTGTAATAAATAATCTATTTCAAAACCTGAAAAGTACAGTTAGTCATGTAGAGTTCTACGTAGCTATAGTAACTGTAATTTTTGGGTATTCAGTGCGAGCTTATAGTGCCATCTACCTGAAAGCTATGACAATTTTACAAATAACTTGAAGGCGTAGAGAGAGCTACGATGACGTGACGACAACGCTACGAATGTTCGCTAGCTCATCAAAGTGCTGCTGTCTCAACGATTACGCTCCGATACGCGGCAACTTTATTCATTTGAAAGCTGACTCAAGCTGCCCATAGATGACACTACCAGTACCATTTCGGTTTGATTTGAGCAAATACCTTAGGGCCTTCACAGTGCGAGGCGAGGTCTGCGAGGGAATGAGCGGATGATGTCCGTCAGGGTTGAATTCTCGTTTCGTTGCGGATCGTTATATACTACTCGCAGACTAAGGAGAGGATAATAATGTAATAAGCACTGAACAACGAAATGGGGACCAATGCGAGACCTCGCGCAGAGTTCCGTCGATATACGTTGTACATTTATTTTTACTAGCTTCTGCCCGCGACTTTGCCCGCGTGGCCTACAAGAAACGAAGAAGATTTTTTTATAGATAATTCAATCACCCCTCTTAGCGGTGGAATTTCAAAAAACCCTTTCTTTGTGGATGCCTACACTTTACAAAGAACACACTCTCCAAATTTGAAGTCTCTATATAGGACCAGCGGTTTAGGCTGTGCGTTGATATATAAGTCAGTCAGTCAGGATTGCATAGCTTAAAATAAACGAGATATTTAATATTTAATATGCAGGCACTTATTTCGCACTACGAATCAGCATTTCAATTCAACGTGGTAATGCTGCCAGCATGTTGGGCACGCTACTTACTGATAGTGGGTTGGAGCATTTGGACTGTCTATAGGTCATCGCATCCAGTATATAGTCCAAATGTTTTTTTTTTGTAGTAGGTAGTGTTTATTATTAGTTATTATATCATTGTAGTATTTAGTTGAAAGAATAAAGGCAATGTGCTGGTTAAATTTTTGATTGTATATTATCGCAATCACAGTGAAAATTAGGGTCTAACACACGGCGCTAAAAACCCATTATAACTCGGTTTACACTACTGTAAAAATTACTTAATTTTTGGGTAATATTAGTCCCATGTATAACCGTCTACTATTGATATATAGAATACATTTTCGGAATTAACAGGGAATGGACCTTCAAGTGGGGCTACCAGAATACATCTGTTGTAAATTAGTGACAGATTTTCAACTTTATGGCGGTAGCTCTAGTAGAAAACCTCTCCTTTTTAGCTTGCATCACTCTGCTGACCGCAAAAAGCCCTCTGCAAGAGCCGAGTTATGTCTGCACGTCAAGTACTCTAACAAGCTTATCGTCTTCTACGTACGAACATGTATATTTTTTGCAGGTTAACAGGCTACAAACTGTATCTAGTGCCTGACACTTTTTTCTACCAGAAGTAAATTTCAACGCTGCGGCAAATCAGTTACGCTATACGAAACCAGCTTACATATCGGGCAACATTAGGCAGAATTAGGTACATATATTAATTAAGATCTGAAAAATCTAGATCTGAATTTTTGATTGAAATATTTTCAAATTCAGAGCAATTCTGGTAACATTAACAAGATATATGTACTTAGTAACATTTTAATCTCATGTCAATTACGATTTCAGATTTGCTTTTAACAGTGTAGCCTCTGACACGGGAGCCCATATGATTGCAGGTCGGCTCGTAGCCTGGAGGCGACGTGTTCGATTCCCGCGACGCGACAAGTATTTGTGCAAGAAAAAATAAAAGGGCAAAGACTTGTTCTGTGTCTGGGTGTTGTGGGATCATGGAAAAAAGTAGGAATTTTTAAAACCTGTATGAAATATACGACCTGTACTCGAGTACGTACATCTGGACAGAGAATTTCCCGAGTTGTAGCAGAGACTTCTAATTACTTCATTCGTTCGGTTATCGAGAATCGGGCTTCTGATCGATACGATACTCAATAGCGATAGCACGGTGCTATAAGTTATTCATTGTACCACAAGCTTACCCTTCATCGCTGAACAAATACAGGTGACGTTTTGTTGTTTTAACCTATAATTTGGGGCGGGTTTATAATTTATATTTCAGCGGCGTCACAAATCACGGCAGATAAGGGGCCGGCCACCGCGCAGCGACCCGACATATGACTAATGTGCTCAATTAACTCGAGGAATCGGGGTACGGGTACCCAGATACTTAGCCGCTATGACACTTGCCCTGTTTACTTTTTCACAAACTTGTGCTATCACAAATATTGGGCGGACTGTTAAGCCGGCGCGCCACTAGTTTGGGTAAAGGGTTATCGGGCGGCGAGAGTTTTAAATTGGTTTACTAGTTAGTGCAACAGCTTTAGTTTTACTTTTTGGACCTTCTGTGTTAAGCTCTCTACTGTTGTATCAGTAATAAGCGTATTATTTTAATTGTCTATGGAGTATTGGTAAAGTAGATTAGATAGAGTTTTAGGTTCCTGCGTAGGAAGAGGAACCCTATGTCACCTATAATAACTTGTTTTACCATGAAAACGAATAATCGTAGGAATACGTGACAAAATTGCATGTAAATCTGTTTAGCGATTTTGGTGTGTAAGCCACACAAACAAAAAAATAAATAAGTAAACAAATATTTACCACGAGAGCACAACACCAGAGAATAAATAATAGTCAACACCAGAGTCTTACCAGACTAACCATGTTGTCTAGAAGATCCAACGTAAATTGAATTGCGTCCAAAGACATTTGTTAACCTACTTGTTTACTCCGAGGTTTTCCGTAGAGTACACGCATAATTCGTAACTGCTAACCCCGTTTTACACGGAAACCCGTGGAAGTGTTTACTGCTTCATTACTTTTTTATTCTGTCCTAGAACTGCAATCCGAAGCGTTCCTGTGCAAGTATTTCGTTCGAGAGTCACTATAAATAACAGAAACTACGGCAAGTGCCGTTTAAAACTGCTCCGCTGTGCTGAAGAGCTTACTTCCGCTTGCTGAAGTAGCTATAATAAATACAGCCTGTGATTTCACTTCGCACCGAATGAAGTTTACATAAATCTCGTTTTCAACTTCTTATTTTTTCGCTAAGTTTGTTTATTATTGACTTTGCCGAGCAACATTGTAGAAAATGTATTGGCGATAAACACGACAAAGAAAAATTTGAAGGATGATGTTCTGGAATGCAAAAACAGAAATATATACAAAGATTCTATTTTTTTTAAATTATTTGTAGTAGAGCTTTATAAAAGAAAACTTGCTACCTAATCACCATTGAAATGTTTATACTTAATTAATGCATTAAATTATAGCTCTACAATAAGCAATAAGTGGCTTATAAGACTGGTATAAGACGAAAAGCTCATTAATGCACTTACTCCACCTTATCTCCAAATCTCCATATCAACATAAATTTCTCACTTTTCACATTGTTGAAAGAAAAAAGCAAGATGAAAGCCTATAAATGCTGTAAAAGATTTACGTTGGCAACAGCTCAAAAATCGGCAATAATGTACAGCCATTTCTGTAATTGGCTGAAGTGCCTGAGGACATGTTCGTATAAGCTTACTCACACAGATGTGTAGCTGACCTTAATCTGCTAAACTGAGGAAGTAAATATTATTTTCGCGCTACCGTGGTAAAGCTTTTCCGCATAATGTTTTTGAGCTCATTTCGGAATATCCTACATCAGGTTTCATTTGTGTATTTCCATTTTATGTGCAGAATAATGAAATACAAAATATATACTTTTTTAAATGCAATAAATATATTTACGTTTGAACCACGAACTCGCCTGATGGTAAGCGACAGTGCAGCTAAAGATGAGCACGCAAACCTACCCATTTACTCTAAATTTAAAAAATCTAATTGTGTATTTTCTTCGTCATATATGACTTCATACTGTACAATTCCCGTAAGGTTTGAAGTCAGAGATAAGTTTGTATCAGACGTCTTAAGAGAAGTATGTAAGCTTACAGCTTCTAGGCCTCTGGACTCTCACTTGACACTAATAGGCTGTTTGACTACTATTAAAGATGAACAAGTAAATATTATTTTCATAAAGTAGGTTAAAAATGGATGTAATAATTGTAAAAATAAGTAAAATCGGTAAATTAATCACGGAGTAGTACGCTTTTAAAGTTTCATCGCCTGTCCCTTTCTCGCAAAACAGAGATCGTGTTGAGCTTCCTCACAGCTACTATGGAGGCATGGCTTGTGACGTCACATGCCAAAAAGATTGTATGTAGAGCTACCACAGCTTAGTAATGAGTTACTATGAGAACTGGTAACTGACGTCACTGCGTGTTTGAGTTGTCTCTTTCTATTTCTGTATTTTAAAATGCCTGTAACTTAGTCATTTTTTGAGATATTTAAGTTTTGTTTTCACAGTTATCTATTTTTTGAGGTATATTATTTATGTATGTAATAAAAATATAGTAGTCAAATAGCCTATTCCGAGATACCCTGTAAAAGCTATCAGTGATAATTAGAATTATCCTAACGATACAATTTGCGACAGCGATTAAATTCATAAAAACAAAAGACATCGCCGATATAACGCGAAATCGCAGCCGGAGAGAGCAATGAGCGGGCAAGCCAAGTCGTAAGAGACGGTCTCAAACTTCGCCCATAACGGAGCCTCTGCGATTAAGGCGATACCCCCCAGGACAACTTCCTATGCTCCGTATTGCAATAATGTGTACTACATTCGCTTTAGCTGTGCGCTAAGTGTCGCCCGTATGCATTCCGCTCGGATATTATCATTCTAATTACAGTGCATGTACATCTACATGATAGAGGCTTATTATAGTGATGACTAGGTATATAAATTGATTTACGGAATGTCAGACGAACGCAGCCCGTACAGCTTTTGATTGTTTAATCAATTGATATGCAAAACGTCAACTGGTTATATAAGTGGTACCAACATTGTACTGTATTAATTACATCTATGTGTAATAGGAGAAGCCACTGACTCCTGAGACATTGAACACTAGTTCAATAGTCTATAGATTCACTACACAAATGTTGTAAAAAATATTTATGTCAATAAATTATTTGTATTTGTATTTATTTGTACTTGTTATATAGATGGTAGGTTAATACTGCTATATTAATACCCGTCTGCACTCAAGTTTAACATAGCTCTTAAGTTTGCACTTAACTCTCTAGGACGTACCCAAATGCATTGCAGTAGGCACGTCATAGAGTGTTCAATCTTAGGGGCTATCAAACATTCGTGCTGGCAGGCATTATTGTTATAACATCCTTCCAAAAACTCCTTTTGAAATAAAACTTCTTTAAGCACGCTTGACTTGGGGGTAAGCTGGTGAGGCGAACGGAAGTTGAGAGGAAGTTATTTACGTGAAGATAGAAAGAAAGAGTTACGTTTTGTATATTACTGTAGGGGCAAGAGAGATGGAGCTAAAAAAGTTTTACTTCAGTCGTGTGGTCTAAAGCACGCTCGTTTTTTCGTTTTTTTTTAAAGTGAATGTGATTTGAGCCGAGATATGAGAATTAAAGTTAACATGGTCTCGAGGTTCGCGCCACATCATGCATATTTTTTTCAATAATAAACCTTATAATTTTGTAACGTTTCAACAAAGCTACAATAGCCGCAGATGATTAAAACTATGTTTTTAAATTGGCCATGATCATGAGGCCGAGGGAAACGGAGTAAAGAGCGTAATTGTCAGTACCGTGCGTTGTTCAAAAAATTTGAGACATTATTTATAAACGACAGCATTAACTTAGTATTGCTTATTACTAGCAAATGAAAGATACCAAAAAATAAAATAAAGTAAGGCAACATTAAATAAATAAATAAAAATTTGAACCATTTATGTAGGTATAGCTCGCGGCACGTAAGTTTAGCGATAAGCGAAATGTAGAGGGGATAGCTGCGCATGGGGAGTGTCGCGCGTGCAAACATGAATAAATAGTTAATGTTAAAGTTTTGCATAGCTTGTAACAGGTGTTTTACTGTTCAAGATTAACCTCTTTTTATTTAAATCTTGCTTTAAAGAATCAATTAATTCATTGGTTTCTCTTTTAATAAAACAATGCACGTCATACACAATTTTTCGTACCTGTCTTTTCAAAACAATATTTTTCCTAGGCACAACTATCTACTAAAAATACACTAATAAAAAAACCAACAATAAAAAACGAAATCAAACTTGAACAATAACAATGGCAATGAACAAATCAATATATATAATAATGACAGTACACTTTAGAACGCGACTGTACATTCAGAGGTCCGCGGAGCGTCGTTCGGGGCGGGGGAAGGAATACGACTGGCTAGCCAACCGGCGCTACGTACTTTCCTTTCGTCCCTCTAGCCCCCTGTGATACCTATTTTTTTACTTCAGAGCAATGCCGCCAAGCAGTAGTGTGCAACCACTACTGCGTTCCGGTTTGAAGGGCACTGTAGCTAGTAAAATTACTGGGCAATTGAGACTTTATGATCAGATCTCACAGTCGAGTAATGTTATTACCAGACTGTGCTGATGTCTCAGGATGATGTGCGCAGTGCAGTGTCGCTTGAAACTCTATGTTTTAGGGTTCCGGGTGACACTGTTCTGTTATGGGCGGCCGTGGCGCTTAACATCAGGTAAACGACTAGCTCGTCACATCATTCAATAATATAAAATAAAATAATAATGATGCTCAGCGCTAGAGTTTCGTGCCGCTACTTATATCTATTACTTTCACATAAACAACTTAAAAAAATCCCGCCAAAAATATCACTAATTTTTAACAAAAGCATTTTGATCCGAGTTTTATGCACCGCTCCCGCACAGGAGCCTCCCCCATACGTGAGCATACGAGCGCCGATTCCAAATCTCAGCCTCGGCCATTCCGGACCGCCGCAGCGTACTAAAAAGATCCCTTTACGGCATTCCTAAGTAGATTGGCTTGTAAATGAAGGTTATACAGGTACCAGCTAAAATATCAGCGCAATTTGACAACGCAACCCGTTTCAGTCAAACGCTCCACAATGCGGAACGAGTGAAATGTTGCCAATAAAAAAAGGTCAAACGGATGGCCCCAGGCTTGGTTTTCAATATCTCACGGCAGGTAGAGGGCGTGTTCGGGAGACCTGTCGAATACATTCTCATTTCGGCCGTCAATCGCGTGTTGGGGCTAGAGGCAAGTTTAAAACAATAACCTTCGTACCTTCCCCGTAGCCAAATTACTAACCGGCAAGTAATTAAAACAAGGAGCGAGATTGTTTCGAAGCTGTATACAATGTAACATTTTGGCACGAAGTTTGCGCTAGTTCCAGGGTTATTTACAAACAAACAAAGGAAATTGATGTAAATTTATCTTTTTAATCTAAACACATATAAGCGTTGTTTTCTGCTTAATTGCTTATGCTTCTTGTATTATATAGGTTTGTAGTAAGTTTTTTATTATAATTTTTTGAGTGTATTTTCTTTAATTGTACTGAGTAGAGGTATATGTGTACTATACTTAGTACCTACCTAAAATGTATTCAATATATTTATTCATACTCTCCAAAATATTTATGTTAAATTATATACTCAATTTAGATTTCTATTTCTAGTAGTTCATATTCAATTTATACATTATAGGCATAATAATAAATTAAGCTAAACCTAAAAAACTAACTTATACCTAAAAACTTAAAATAGTTAAAACTAAAAAAAACTTATAATAACCCGTTGGTGGAGGCAAAAGTTCCCAGAACACTGGCAGTATTAACACGTTGAATGGCAATTCTTATTATTTGTGCAAAATAAAAGCCATAGCGTTCTGGTAGCCAAATTTCTAATTCTTAAACCAACGTATGTTGACGTAAGTATGTAGGTCACAATGGGCAGCGTTAGCAGCGAGCGTATATGAGTGCAATTCAGGATAAGTGTGCAATAGTGTTGGATTGATGATTTATGTAATTCTAAAACCAGTTACTAGGTGGTAGGACTTATCACTACGTGGTAGGACTTTTCTGCAAAGTTTTTCTAGGTGGGTACCACCGCTTTGCCAGTTATTCTGCCGCCAAGCAGTAGTATGAAGTGAAGCAGTAGTGAAGAGCACTGTAGCTAGTGAAATTACTGGGCAAATGAGACTTTATGATCTGATCTCACAGTCGAGTAATTTTATTACCAGACTGCGCTGATCAGGATGATGTGCGCAGTGCAGTGTCACGTGAAACTTTATATTTTGGAGTTCCGAGTGACACTGTTCTGTTTTGGGCATCTGTGTCGCTTAACATCAGGTGAATGAGTAACTCGTCACATCATTCACTAAGAGAAAAAAAAATATTAATAATTTATTTCCTTAATTTCTCTGCAAATTACCTATCGGTAATACATTGTTACTTTCAATCTAATGTAATTGTTACTGTTTCGCTCATGTATTGTGTGACGGTGTTGGGTTCAATATGCCTATCTAAACAACGCTGCCCATTGAATCGTACATAATAAAAATATACCCGCAAGCAAGTTGACAGTATCTCAAGTGTGCATTGGGCTTGGCAGAGTTCTAGCAGCTGAACCCCCACAGGCATGTCCAATGCACAACCCGCGCCAACCGATGTATCTAAATTAGGACGTATGGTTGATTTACAAGCCTATTGTGCGGTATATTGCAATAAATCGAATTGTATGAGATGTCTTTCAAATTGTTAGATACTACAGAAATGTTTAGAGATAAATAAATCATCGATGAAACTGATGGACTAGTAACTGATACACTAAATATGCGGCTGAAGCCGCGGCCAAAAGGATGCTTTAGGCTTTTAGGAAACTATTTGCCTGCATTTCACTAACTAGTCTTATTGTGTGTCACGTATGGTTTTATTTCAGACAAAATACGTCGTCGTATTACATTTGAAATCAGTCGTGATTCAAACTTACAGCGATGATTTCATTGGTACATAAATAAAAAAAATGTAATAAAATTAATAAGAAATAATTCAGACAAAAAGCAATGATGGCAATGTTGTCTCAAATTTTATTGTATTATTAAGAAAACGATAGCTTTAATAAGACTAATGCAAAAAGGCTTTGAAGTTGGGTAACTTCAAAGCTCCTTTGATAATAATAAACCTATGAATCATATCTTTACGTCTATTTTTGAATTATATCATTCAAGTTCTAGCTAAATTTTATTGCTTGTTTTTTAACCTTACACAATATTTCATACTTCATCATAGTTTTGTTTTTATGTTTTGGTTCCACACTTTTGTGTATTTAGCCAGTCTCAAGTAATTGATTTTCAAGTTAATGATATTTACGCAAATATGTGTCAAGTCACAGTCGACGTCATCAAGTCAAGTCATAGGCAAGTCATAGTCTAGTCAAAGTCATACTCCTAGTAAAGTGGTGGCAACTTTACTTGAAGCTTCTATGGAGTTTTGGAAACAACACGAAAAAAAAGTTTCACCATCATTATACCACTTTCCCATACTCATGCCTGTAATCCAGCACTTAACGAATACGAATAAAATGCCACCAATGTTATGCACTAACACTGAAAATGACATAAGTTTTGGAAAATAATACAATGCGGCGACGCGATCTTTTTCATTTTCCCGCCAAAACTCTTCATCATAGTTATGTACGAGTAGTACAAATTCGAAATTAACTATGACCATCTCTCTATATTTATTTTTTATATTCTTTTTACGTCAAAACAGAACAGATATTGATTAAATTTTATATAATTAGAGATTATTAAATTTATTTAGTATTAGGGTAATTATATCGCAATCCGTGCGTGCCGTCCGTCGCGGGTAGCAACTACTATCACCATAAGACACGTAATTATAAAACACGCTTTTCAAATTTTAATGTTTATATTACGTGTATAATACACACATCAAGTGGCCACTAGTTAAGCTATAGTCAGAATATTGGAAGCATCGTGACTATCGATTGTAACGATAACTTACGTAAGACGAAATTTGAATAGTAGCATTCGAGATATCCAATTTGAGTTGCTGTTGCTCCGGATATAATCCATTTGAACAGTTCAAATGTAGGAATGTGTGTATCGAAGTCCGTCTGATTCATCGAAAACAAGATCGCTACGAGAATAGGCACTCCTACGGATTGCTTCGTCTACGATACTATGTCCATACTGCATAAATAGTTTTCCCAGGCGGGCTAAATGCATTTGACCCATCGCTTTAACGAACGCAATTCAAAAACTCAGTTTCTGAAATGCCGACACAATGACGATTTAATAATGTCGTAAAGGCATTTTCGTGCAGAAACATAAATACTTTATAGCACAAAGAAAATAAAGTCTCTATGGGATAAATGGAGAAGCCTAGATATGTATACGAAAGCCCTCTTTACACATATGAATAACACCCTCGTTTACCTGCAAAACGATATTGAAAATCGGGCGAGGCGATCCATTTTACCTTTTTTATTATTGGAACGTTTCACTTGTTCCGCATTGTTGACTCTCAGAGTTGACTCATTTTTTATTTTTTTCAGAATTACGTATTTATCGAAATGAATTTTCACGAACAAAAATATTTTGTTTGGTCAATTTGTTATAAACGCGTTATCGTTCGTATTTTTGAGCAAAAAACAAAGAAAAAATCACCTCGCCTCATCTCTACAATATAATTAAAAACGTAATAATATTAAATAATAATAACGCCCAACGATCACATACATAGATCCTGGACCCTAACTAGGATTCCCTGTATCTAGGGACCCAGAAACTACGAAGGCCGTGATCCCACAACACAGCTTTTTTTCTGTGCAAAAATACTTGTCCTGTCGTGGGAATCGAACCCGCCGCCTTTGAGCTATGAGCCGACCTGCTCAACCACCACACCACAGAGGCTTACTTGTTATCTTAACACATATTCGAACACGCCTTTTTCTCGTGTAGGCAAGTGGTTTCACAGTTTTACGGCCGCTCAAACGCCTTCACTACTATTGTCACTTTTTGTAAAGGTCACCCATCCAAGTAGTAAACGCAGCGAAAGTTGTTTAAACGTGAGCTGTTGCTATGTTGTGCGTTGTGTTGTTGTAGATGGCTAGTTGTTGTTGTTGTTGTGTTGTTGTTGATGAATGGATAGTCGCTGTGAGCCGCCAAAGTACTTAGCCGAGCGACGTGTGAAGTGACTATGGGCAAATCTGAAACAAGAAAAAATACTTACACGCAGATCAGCCTAAGCAATCAAAAAGCCTAAGACAAATTATTTGGATCCCTTCTTCGCATCGTTTCTACAATGCTACATAGGAGTATAAAGCATTGTATCCATGAATGAATGGATACGAAAACGTATGGTATATATATACGAGATTTTAAAGAAATCTAATAGTAAAAGCATACAATCGTTCACAAAATAAGCGCAAAACATTTTCCCTAAAACTAAGCATGCTTGGGAAGTAAGTGAGTGGACAGTATTTAGGTAGGCGAGGCCGTTTGCCAACGACAGCGGCTGGAGGTGGAAGGTGGTAGTAATTGCGCCGCTGGATGGCGATGCAGCCGACTGCGACATCAGTAATTGCTCGGCGGGGGACACTGACACTCGCCTGATGAATGGATCCGGTGGAAAATAGCTACGCGAAAAAACTCTAGACATTTCTGTAAATTAAAACCGGAGGACTCTGATCTTGTTACCTACCCATCTACTTTCCGCTCGTTGGCTATATATTTCCGATGAAAAATAGACTAATTGAGTAAGCTACCTTGTGTAAATGAAACGAAGAGAAGATTTGAGTGTATTGCCCATTACGGTGCTTCAGGAACAAGAGTCAGTTACAAACTAATATAATGAAATCACCATTGAAATGTCATTGTGACCAGAAATGTATGTTGCTATTATCTTTTCTCATCCATGTTCTATTACACCTAACGCTTCTAATAAAGACTGTATTATTTGTGAAAATCTAATAAAGCCTCTCTATACCAGATTCATTACCTACAGTCGAGCTTAACCACTCGAAGGGTCCATGCGTAATAATTTATTACTGGCTTGCCTCGCATGGATGTATCTCTTGAAGCCTGAAACGCCAGTATTTATACGTTATTCGGGTTGTTATCAGGGATTCGAAACTGGGTTTAATTTTCACTCTAATTTTGTATTCTGGCTATGTTGAGTTGAATGTGTTTGCGTAAACAAGCGAGGGAACGGAAATTTTAAGTTGTGAAATGAAATTTGTAACACGCCATAGTAATGTTAAGTTCAATTAGAATGTGTGGTTAGAAGGATACTTTGCTTAATTTGTTGCTTGTAACCAATAAATTGTCGAGAAAACGCGTAAGCTTAAATCTGAACAAAATGAGTACCTACTTAGATACTTGCCTTGTATCAATGATATAAATGGTAAACACGTAAACCGCCGAATGACCTCCACACAGTAGGAAAAATACATTTTCGTATTTTACCGGGTTTGGTACAGCAGCGCAATAGTACATTATGATTTTATAGAGATATACTTGACCATATTATCTGCGTTGTAAAATGAAATGAAGTACCAAGTCCAAAAAAACCCTACAATAATGTTAAAGAATAAGTTTGAGAAAAGATTTGTAATTTAATATGTATCTCATTCATGAATGAATGCATGACCTTCAAACCAGTTTCTTTTCTTATTAGAAGCGAATGTGGAACAAATCCCTCGAGAAAGCGCCGTTTATCGTCCCACAACAAAGACTTTAAATGGGATCTCGCGTTACATACGCTGTTATTTTTTATTATCTGAGAAAAGTCTTATTAAATAAAGTATTACTCAGATACGGACAGATTTTTTTTTAGGTAAAACGGAAAAGGGTGTGATGGAAACAAAACCGTTTTTGTAGTAATTCATCGTAGCTTCAAAATTATTTATCTATTGATTAAACATTATTTCACTTTAGTCAGTATGACCATACAGTTTAAACATCTATGACAAATATATTAAATAAATACAAATAAAACTCCAAACGATCAAATAGATCCTGGACCCTAACTAAGATTCCCTGTGTCTAGGGACCCAGGAACTACGAAGACCATGGTCCCACGACACCCAGACTCAGAACAAGTATTTTCACTTTTTTTCTTTGCACAAATACTTGTCCCGCTGCGGGAATCGAACCCGCCGCTTCCGAACTATGAGCTGACCTGCCAAACCACCACACCACAAAGGCTGCCACACATACGTATTACCTATACACATTCACAAAAAAATAAATAAAAATCTTTGTAGCCTCTTGAATACAGCATCTTAGTGCGAGCTAGGTCATCTAATTAACTTATGGACCTCGCTAATCTAGCTTAATGAATGAACTAGAGAATGAAGCTTATAGATTTAATAAGATTAACGCAGTCTCTAATACATTGTTAAACTTAGCTAAATTAACTATCAAGCAATATATGGCAACTTAACATCGTTAAACAACTATTTCACTAATTTAATCTATCACAGGTATATTAGGATACATGAACCCAAGGGTTATATAATTATAAGCTTGCGTCTATTTTAATTGTGTTTCACAGTATTTGTTTTTTCATTGTCTTTACGTAATAGATACTAATTATATATTTATGAAATAAGCTACCGCTTTCTTTTCTATCTATTCTTTCTTTCTATTATAGGTGATTAGGGTTTTAGGTGATGCATTTCAAACACTGTAAAAATTGTTATTGGATTATGATTTATAGAAATAAAACTGTTATAGTATTATTTATAGTTTTATTTCTATTAATATGAATTATCTATTAAGATTATATGATGATTAATAGAAATAGTTTTATTTCTATCAATCATATTTTACAATTCATTTATTCAGTGGTGACGACGTCCGGATTGAGAGAGAGGCTATAGTTGAGCGCATGAACCTGGCTTTGAAAGCCGTGTCCGATTGGGGCGATGCTAACTTGGTTAGGTTCAATGCTGCAAAAACACAGGCGTGTTTATTCACTGCTAAAAAGAGCCCACTCCATCTGGCTCCTTCATTCCGTGGTGTATCTGTAAGTTTAGGAAACCATCTTGAGCTTTTGGGTGTTGATCTCACGTCAAACCTAAGCTTTGGATCCTACATCGAGTCCAAAGCCAAAGTAGCTTCAAAAAAACTCGGCATATTGTCCAAGGTAAGGCGGTACTTCACACCTGGACAGCTTCTAAATCTGTATCAAGCACAAGTCCGATCGTGTATGGAGTACTGCTGCCACCTGTGGGACGGGTCTGCCAAGTACCAGTTTGAGGCTCTGGACTCGATTGAACGGCGTGCCAAAAGGCTCATTGACGACGACACTTTGGTTGGTGAAAGGCTCCAGAGCCTTGCACATCGACGTAAGGTGGCAAGTCTGTCGGTTTTTTACAGATTACACCACGGTGAATGCGCTCGGCTAAGCGCCATCCTTTTGTGGTCGAAATACCACCCATTCGTACCAAGCGATTTGACTCAACGTTCTTAATTAGAACGGCTAAGGAATGGAATGCCCTGCCAGCGTCTGTGTTTCCGGCGAAATATGACCCGGGCGTGTTCAAGAGAAGAGTGAATAGGTATTTACTTGGCTAGCATGCTACACCTTCGATCGCATCGTCACTTCCCATCAGGTGAGAGCGTGGTCAAATGCTAGACAAGATTGAAGTAAAAAAAAAAAAAAAAAAAATTCAACAACAATTTTTTAAATTGTGTTTGAAATGCATCACCTAAAACCTTAATTACCTATAATTAAATATAAACCAACTCGTATAACTCCATAATTAAATCAATCAAACCAATCTCGCATGCAATTAATGTATCTTTGCCAATGCAGTGGCAGTTTATTGATGATGAGCCCTTCTTGATATCAACATCTGGACAACAAATTCTTCAATCGCATTTGATACTGCCTCGCGGGTATGAATTTTTTTCCCCGCCAAGAAGTTATCCAATTCCGGCAAAAGTAGAAGTTTGTTGGGGCAAGATCTGGTGAATACGGTGGATGACGGAGAGCTTCAAACTCCAGCTCTTGTAACTTTGAGACCGTCTGCTGAGCATTATGAAATCGCGCTATATATATGGCGCTATATATATGGTCGCACTACTAATAAATTACTATTTGACATTAAAAAAAAAATCTTATCCAAACAAAAATATTATGATGTGAAATGGCCAGTACTGCATTTTTATAGTAAAACACCAAATAACGTATTCTGTGCCGAAGCTTAAAATTAAACACATATCATCAATTCTCTACGTAAGTATATTTTTGCATTTGTACTTTATAAATGATTCGAGACGTAATAAGAACAATATATCTGTCAAGTACGCTTACCAAGATAAGTCGTCACTTGAGTTAGGTCAATTCTTATCAGCTGTACATGTATCAAAGGCAAAAACGGTACGAGCAATGTAGCGAGGTTTACCGGGCTGTGCGCCTACCCGGCTAGTTAGTGTTAGTCCGTTAGAACATATTACGGAAAATGGACGTACCGACGGGCTTGGCTCACTTCCTATTGTTTTTTTCACTCAACCGTGCTTTGGTAAGAATTTAATCACGTTTTTGTTCGCTGGCGCTCGTTCTATAGCTGAAATGATTGCGCAGGCTCTTACGACGTCGTCTTTACTTTATTGAGCTTTCATTCATTCCATTCGTACAAATTTGTATCTCAAAACGGACTTGAAAACACTATTAAAGGGCTCTTCATTTTTATTGATAGCTGAGAAAAGTTCACAAATTGCAACATACGACGAAATTTATAAAATATGCTTAGAATTTTAAATCCGTGGAATTGTCTATCTATACATATAAAATTCAAAGCCCTGACTGAATGATTTATATATCAACGCACCGACTAAACCGCTGGTCCTAGAGACTTGAAATTTGGAGGGTGTGTTCTTTGTAAAGTGTAGGTATCCACTAAGAAAGGGTTTTTTCTAAATTCCACCACGAAGAGGGTGAAATGGTGGTTGAATTATTTTCCTATAGGCCACGCAGGTGAAGCCGCTGGCAGAAGCTAGTTGCATATAACTGTACAATATTGTTAGTTAATCAAACGTTTTCGTTTGTACAATTGATTCAGGACGTGCACCTATATAAAAACTTATTTCCCATTTTATTTTCCAGGGTGATTGTTCAGTAACATCTTTTAAATTGAACGACGGCAGCGAGATACCCGCCGTTGCACTCGGTACCAGTCTGGGACATCTTGCAGACGTAAGCGAATGTTTTAAACTATAAATTGTTCCAATTCTATTTTATTACGCCTGCTAAAAACATTGTCTACAGTTTGTAATGTATTTCTAATAGAATTTATGATTTTTATTGTTAAACTGAAAGTTCAAGGGGTGAGATCAAAAAGGGTTTAACTGTAAAATTGATAGTTTCTATAAAATTGACTTTAAACTTCGACGGCTTCATTTTAATGTAGAGTGTTTATTAAGTAATGCAAAAGGTTTTTGTAAGTTTTATTATTCCATTTTAAAATACACAATATAGTACTAAATCGTACAATTACTGTAAAAATATAATATAATACATATTTAAATATAATAATGTTTTTATGCTAAGCGAACTGTATTCCTGTGTCAGATAAACCGTTTTTAGACTGAAAATCTCGAGATTTAAGCCTCATTTCGGTATTTTGAGATTGTATTATTGTAGATAATTTCATGCTGAATCCAACGAACCCATAAGTCATATTGTGAAAGAAATCAGTTGAACCCTTTTTGATCTAATCCCTTAAATTGTGAGCTCGTAACGAATGGTAACCTTGATATCATCTAGGCTAAAGATTCTTGCGTCATGTCAACATACAGTCCTGCGACAGGGTACAAGGGTGCTCCCGGCCAACCGCTCGCTAGCCCGGGCGGTACAATGGGCGCTCGAAGCGGGCTACAGGCACGTGGACACGGCTACTCTCTACAAAGTCGAGGACGAGGTCGGCCTCGGAGTTCACAACTTCCTTGCTAACAACACTGTCGATAGAACCAGCCTTTACATCACCACCAAAGTGAGTTGACATTCTGTTTTAGCTTTGATCTATCGTGTCGATAAAACGAAGCGCCACAAAATTTGCGAGTTCAGTCAGCCGCGGCGAAACAGCTTTGCCGTTTGACGGAAGCCTGCAGAGCCACGGGTAATTTCCGACCTTCGTAAATTTAAGCTTTGACTGGAATGGAAATTATATGAAAGTTTTATCGTGCCGCGCGGGCCATCGCGGATGGTTTATTATTTATGCAAGGTGTTGCACTAACCGCTGAACGTTGCCATCAGATTTTATAACAACAAAGTAGTTGATTTCCAATAGTTGTTCTGAAATAAATTATACGACAGAATATTATTGATTATCCTAACTCAAATCAAATATTCAAAAACATTACGAAACCAGATTCGATTTGACCATGGATTATCGTAGTATTTTTGGTAGGTAAACAAAAATATATATTTTTGTTATTTGTCTAGCTGAGTATGGAAATCGGAAATCGCTTTTCGGAACAATTAGAGCGTCGCTCATAATTATATTGTTGCCCAAAATATATTTGTTTCTAGCTATGGAATGATTGTCACGAAAGAAGCGAGGAGCCAAAAGCCTTACGGAGTTCATTAGCAGAATTGAAACTCGATTACGTTGATCTCTACCTCATGCACTACCCTATGGCGTATAAGGTAAGAAGTCATGAAACTTTTATATTTATTTGAACCATCTCTAGCTTAAATTGTGAGTAGAAAATATACGAACTCTACGTCTCCCTGTCACCTCCGAAAAACGAAAGAAACATAAAGTAACGTAGACGATTTTCATTTCCTTTTCAATATAATATTGAAGCCTTGTAATAATTGGTTTTCAGTATTTTACTTAACTGTATTTATAATAAGTATTTTTATAAAAGGTACTAGTCAATAAAACTTTTCCTTTCTAAATACTTACATATACTGCGATATCCTAAAAATTACTAAGCTGCTCTAAACGTGCATGCAATATTTATTATGTACTTAGACTATGTTCCGGAAAATTAGACGGATAAGGGGATACTCTTAGTGAAACGGTTGTGCTTTTAATAAAATTTTATTTTTTATGTATTTTTTATGTTCCCAGTAAATGTAATTACAGAAAGATGGCAGCATAAGTTTAATAGACTATTTGACGACATGGAAAGGAATGGAGGATGTAAAAGTATTGAACTTAGCAAAATCCATCGGGGTGTCCAACTTTAACCTAACACAAATGCAGAGATTATGGGATCATTCCAGAATTAAACCAGCTGTTTTACAAATTGAGGTATAGTTTATTTGTGTTATAAAAGCAAAGCGTAATCATCAAATATCTATATATATACTATCATAACAACTTCGTCACTTACCATCAGGTGAGTTGTTGCCCAAACGCATGCCCATTTTCCCAAAAAAAAAAACAAAAAAAAAACATAATCCTAGAGAAGATCTATATCTACTACATCATTCATATAATATATCTATCTATCTATCAATGAGTTAGTACGTGTATATCAGCCTCTTTGGTAATATACATCATACTTATTACTCTAGTGAGGCTATAAGTGATAATATTGACAATATGTGTATATACTCCTATATTTTTCGGAGGGAGATGATATCATTCGGCCACCTGACTTGATCTAGATTAACCCAACAATTACCCAAGACGAGCTTGTGAATTGGTGCCGTGACCGCGGCGTTGTAGTGATGGCTTACAGTCCTTTCGGGGCCATTCTCGGAAGAAAGCAAAACGCTCCTCCACCTAGAGCAGATGATCCAGTTCTTCAAAACTTAGCGCAAAAATATAACAAGACTGTGCCACAAGTTTTATTAAGATACTTAGTAAGTACCTTCAGTATATAATTTTTCCTAAATATCTAGAGTCCATTGAGTTTGTTCGAAGCACTTTGTATTTATTTGGTATATTAACCAATGTAAAAATATTCTCAATTTTCGTGATATACCTATAGTCACTTGAGGTTATAGTTAGCTATAGTAAACTGAGGCAGCAAAAATATCGCAGTCTCGTTCCGAATCCCGGTTCAACCGTTCTATTAATGCAACATACCAATCGATTCAGTTTCTACTAAAATAAATGCACTCGATCAAACTGGAGTTTTAATTTACACGTAGTCCAGTAGTACCTAATACAAAGAGCTACCATTAACACCGCTTTTTAAATAACCGAATAACTTGAATTCAAAACATTTAATTCAATTTTATAAGGTTAGGATATTTCTTTAATAACAATCAATGCTTTTGTTTTAAAATTATTTTAGAAAGTATTCTTATGTAAGAACTCATGTTTTGTCAATCACCCTCGACTTCATAATTGATGCATCTAATTGTTAAATTAATGTAATTTTTGTGTATTGTAAATGTAAAACGTCTTGCTCACTGATATACTATAAAATGATGCGGGCTATAATTGAAGGGTTGAGAATAAAAAGGGTTTAACGGTCAAATTGATAGTTTCGAGAAAATTGACTTTAAACTTCAATGGCTTCATTTTAATGTAGAGTGCTCATAAGGTAAGGACTCTACATTAAAATGGTTTATGTAAGTTTTAGTTGCTTGAAAATGTATTAATTCTATTTTAAAATACTAAATATAGTACTAATTCATACAATTACTGTAAAATATAATATAATAAAATAAATATAATAATGTTTTTATGCTAAGCGAACTGTATTCCTGTGACAGATAAACCGTTTTTAGTCTATAAATCTCGAGATTTGAGCCTCATTTCGGTATTTTGAGAATGTATTATTGTAGATAATTTCACGCTGAATTCAACGATACCCATAAGTCATTTTGTGAAAAAAGTCAGTTAAACCCTTTTTGTTCTCACCCCTTCAATTATGACATAAAGATTTTTTGTTTACCGAAATTGTAATATTTGACGCACGGTTTATATTTTACTTGTAATCTAAGACCAATAAGTCGAGATCTTTGGTAATTTAGCCACTAGTCGAAATTACTCAATAGCTTTTCATAGGTATATTTTTTTGCTTGTTGATTATATGATAAGAAATATTAGTTTGAATGTTTTCTTTTAGCTAGATCGTGCTTTGGTCGCCATCCCACGCTCTACAAATAAAGATCGTATTCAACAGAATATTGATATTTTTGATTTTACTCTCTCGATGGACGAGATTGAGCTACTGTCAAAATTTAACAACAATTACAGGTAGTTATATGTATATTGCACTAGCAGATTTCAGCTAATTTGATGACTGTAATCGAACAATTATTCATACAAAACCTACTTTATATATGAACTGGATTTTTAAAAGTCAATGTTTCTATATATTGGCTTTGCAGTGATCTGTCAATAAAAGCTCTTTTCCCTAATAAGTTCTTTCAAATACGTCCTTATTATAATGCAGTAAAGGCTGTTTAAAAGTTATAAAACTTTTTTTTTTTTTAATAAAGTAGTAGTGTGCAAGCACTACTGTGTTCCGGTTTGAAGGGCACTGTAGCTAGTGAAATTGCTGGGCAATTGAGACTTTATGATCTGATCTCACAGTCGAGTAATCTTATTGCCAGGCTGTGCTGATGTCTCAGGATGATGTGCGCAGTGCAGTGTCGCTTGTAACTCGTATGTTTAAGGGTTCCGAGTGACACTGTTCTGTTATGAGCGGCCGTGGCGCTTAACATCACGTGAACGACTAGTTCGTCACATCATTCAATAACATAAAAAAAATAAAAAAAATAACATGCACACATTGGTTCACAGGTTGAGAACACCAGCCAAATGGTATCCACATCCACATTTCCCATTTGAAAAGAAAAACTTGACGGACGCAGAAATTCAATACATCGTTGAACATAGCAAAGGAGATTAAATTTTAAACAAAACTCCACTTTATAAATTTTTGTTAACTGTTTTAAACTGTTACTTAGGCTATCTGACTGCTGTATTTTTATCGCACAAATAAATAATATACCTCAAATAATAGACAACAAAAAATAAATATCTCAAAAATTAAGTTACAGTTGATTAAGTTACAGGCATTTTAAAATAGAAAGAGACAACTCAAACACGCAGTGACGTCAGCTACCAGTCCTCATAGTACAGCTACAGCTAATGTATACAATGAGTGTCCCCAAAGGTTTTCCAATAGGTTGTGTAATGAGGTAGTTAAAAGAATAAAGGCACTCTGTTCGTTAAAGAAAAAGGAAAAAATAAGTATTTCTAGTAAGTATTCATTTGTTTTTTTTACAAGTTATGACACCAAATACTCGTAGATACATTATAGTAATATGTACATATTATAAGCAAAGCATTGGTTTTTGGCGGGAAAGCGAAAAAAATT
Organism: Ennomos fuscantarius; assembly: GCA_905220475.3. NCBI lineage: Eukaryota > Metazoa > Arthropoda > Insecta > Lepidoptera > Geometridae > Ennomos > Ennomos fuscantarius. The sequence goes on from HG992033.1 coordinate 6,697,533, forward strand.
GCATCACCGCATTGTATTATTTTCCAAAACTTGTGTTATTTTCAGTGTTAGTGCATAACATTGGTGGCATTCTATTCGTTAAGTGCTGGATTACAGGCGTGAGTGTGGAAAATGGTATAATGATGGTGAAACGTTTCTTTTCGTGTTGTTTCCATAACTCCATAGAAGCTTCAAGTAAAGTTGCCACCCCTTTACTAGGAGTATGACTTTGACTAGACTAAGACTTTACTATGACTTGACCTGATGACACTTCGAATGTGAATTGACACACATTTGCGTGAAATATCATTAACTTGATAAATTATCAATTACTTGACACTGGCTAAATACACAAAAGTGTGAAGCCAAAACATAAAAAAAGCAATGCATCGGAGAACTGTGTCACTTGATGTGCCGTGTTTACATAATATTATCGATAGGTGATCAATTTAAATCATAACAGTGTTGTTTCTATTGCCTTTTATCTTGATATATTATTATTTTCTATTAGATCAAAGAAATTAATTTTGCGTCTTTAAATCGGCTAAGCTTAAAACTTGGAATTATCCGGTATAACGTTTCCAATAATTAAATAGCTACCTACCTTATCTCAAAGGAGTTGTGTTAGCCTTTTTAATCTCCTTAGTATTATGTAATTGAATTCTATTAACCGCGAGTATAAAGGAAACGCCGTCGCTTTTATCTGAGCCTCGAGGCTTTCGGATCACCTAATTGATTTGAGCGAAGCTTTGTTGCTCCGTATGTAATAACATAAAACGGCTCTGTAACCTATTCGGTTGTTTGTGAACCTGATCGCCAGGTTTTAGCTGCTGCCTTTACTCAACACCAGCTCTTTGTTAATTTATATTATACGCGGAAACTCAATTAATTACACGCTAGACTATTTTTGAAATTTTGTACAACTTTTCAGTAAATAATTAATACCAGTAAAGAACGGCTTTTTACTTTGTTCAAGGAAAAAAGTAATATTAAATAACATAAAAAGAATTTTTAATGATGAGGAGGATTCCAACCGTTCGTTAAGTGTCCGCAGGTCATTAGAAATCATTAAACAGCGGAGGCTGGTTGTTTTAAGACCCATTAAATGAAATTGTCCTAAAGTTATGGCCACTTTGTGCAAACAATCTTTTCTACCAAGACAATTTTATTTTAACAGAACAAACAAAAAAGAAGAATTTCATCTTTACGGCAGATACTTTATCTATTTCTAAATTCTATCAGATTTTTACACTGTGCTTCGCTTCAAAAACTAATCGGGGGTAGAGAGGCATACTGAATTACAGTACCGTATCTACCCCTGATTAGTTTTTGAAACGGAGCTCAAGACACGTCGTCACACTGTCATGGCATGGTTTTAAAACTTGGAACCATTTGCCAACACTCGTGCACGTTCACGAACACTTAACGGATAATAATCCACCCTTATTACACATTAAAATTCAAAAATACACAGGTAATGGAAAACAGTTCAAAATTCACAACCGCCATTTTCGGATACTTTTCAACGACCCCCCCGCCAAAACTCTATCTTAGTTTATTGTTTTCATTTCAGTCTTGTCAATCTTATCGTTGTCAATAATATGAAATGGGTTTTTGGCGGGAAAGCGAAAAAGATTGCGTCACCGCTTTGTATTATTTTCCAAAACTTGTGTTATTTTCAGTGTTAGTGCATAAAATTGGTGGCATTCATTTGTTAAGTGCTGGATTACAGGCGTGAGTGTGGGAAAACAGTATAATGATGGTGAAACGTTTCTTTTCGTGTTGTTTCCAAAACTCCATAGAAGCTTCAAGTAAAGTTGCCACCACTTTATTAGGAGTATGACTTTGACTAGACTATGACTTGACTTGATGACTTCGATTGTGACTTGACACATATTTGCGTGAAATATTATTAACTTGATGAATTATCAATTACTTGACACTGGCTAAATACACAAAAGTGTGGAGCCAAAACCTTAAAAAAAAAATAAAAAAAAATAATATGAAATGCAATTATCAACTGTCAATAACATGCTTTCAATATATATATATATATTGGTTCTTTTTTTGTATACATAATCTACGTAAATTGAAAAACATGCTAATTCACGTTCGGTCTTGAATCAGATGCGCATGCACCGCGCTCTGTAAAACGAGTCGGTCGTTGTACTTCACCGCGCTCGCACCGCATCTAAGTTTCCCTCAAAAGTTACGCTGGAAACCTTTGAATTTAAGGGTTGATATAGCCCTTCCCCCGCACCGCGACACCCGCTTTCTTTTAAGACATTACTCAAAACAATCCGCTGTGAAATATAAGTGCAGTGAAAGTGTAAAGACTGTGCGCCCCCGCCGCAACCGCGGCGTATATATTTGTTAAGGACTGTACCTAGGCACTCTGGGATCTCTGCAGGACGACGCTGTGTTGGTATGTACAATTTGCCTAGATTTTTGTGTCCAAATTGAGAACCAATCCTTCGTCAGGTCTTCCAGGAATTTCTTACGCTTACCTCTGTCATCCGCACACCATAAAAAGAATTTGGATTCAAACCAGCCCCCCGCATCCCGCGCGGTAGGAAATATCTTTTTTCCCCCATTTCTGGTCCTTCAAAGCCCGGATTTGTGTCCAAATTCGGTGTTTTAATGTTCAAGCACGTGCGTTGTCGCAGTGCATTGAGCCGCCATCTTAGTGCCTACCATTGCAGTTGTTGACAATATATTCGCATATTTTTATAATCCTTTCGTTATATAACCGCTACGATATACGTATTATCCATATTTGTCGTAATCCCGCATTTCTATTTTTAAAACCGCATTCCATCGCATTCCTTATCTCTTAACTATAACTCATAATAGGTTACCTAAACGCATCGTGCCACAATGGCTCCTTCCGCAAACGAACAAAAATTAACAGTTTTAGAAAGTCATCGCGAGATACTTTATGAACGGTTGCAATCAATTTACGATAATTCGCGCCGCGATCTCAGTGATCCCGACATATTAGAGGATTTTCTCTGTTCTGTTATAACTTTAGACGAAATTAGAGAAAACTTTCAACAATGTATCAAAGAAATTAATACTATTTCCATTAAATTGAATGAGGAAGCGAAACCTGATTTTAAAGCATGGCTAGCTTTCGAAGATCTTTATTGTCGCATTAAACGTAAACACTCTTTGTTTTCTGATAAACCGCGTAGTGATAATAAGTCACTACCCTCCTCTTTTAGTTCAAAACACGGTGTCAAGCTAGCACCCATTGAGATTCCCGAGTTTAACGGTAATCCAAAAGATTGGCCACTATTTTACGCAACATTTCACAATGCAGTTCATTTAAATACATCGCTATCTGATACAGAAAGAATATACTATCTGTTAGGTAAATTAACCGGAAAGGCAAGGTCGATTTGCACCGGTATTGTGCCCTGTGGTGAAAACTATAATGCTATTTACGAGGCGCTAATTGCAAAGTATGATGATAAGCGCAGCATAGCCGTTTCGTACCTAGATCAGATGTTTTCGCTAAAGCCTATTGTTTCCGCTACCGCTAATAACCTTGAGTCTTTTATAGATCAGTTCGCAAACGCACATTTAGCGTTAAAAAACCTAAAGTTACCTGATTTATGTGACTTTATTCTATCTTACATCGCGCTGCAACGTTTAGATAAAGATACCGCTCGATTATTCGAAATGGAAAATAGATCCGCCGAAATACCTACTTTGGATAGTTTGATTTGTTTTGTACGCGACCGCATTAAAGTTCTCACCCGCACCGGGGATACCTCCCCAGGTTATAATGCTTTAAATACTAAACCTAAAACGTCAAATAACACCGCTACAAAAAATAATGTACGTTCATTTGTTGTAAACAACAACAACCGCTCTAATTGTTTACTGTGTGATAAGTCAGATCACGATCACTTGTATTTGTGTTCCCGTTTTCAATCGATGTCACCTCGCGAACGTTATAAGTCAATTAAAGATTTAAACGGTTGCATAAACTGTCTTAGCACGAAGCACGCCGCACACTTATGCAAATCACCAACTACATGTAAACAATGTCACAACAAACATCATAGTATGTTGCATTTCTCGTCACCCCGCGATACGAAGAAAGAATCTTCTTATCAAGCCGCCGCGAATGCGAGTAGGCCTACATTACGTAATAATGACGACCACCGCATAAATAGTCAGGGAGCCTCTGGTAATAATATTTCCGTGACTTCCGACTCGGCTTCGTATAAGCCCCGAGATAATGTAGTCTCACTTTGTAGTATGTCCGCGAACTCTGACCGCCCGCGAAAAACCCAAAAGGTTTTATTAGGTACAGCCCTAGCTGATGTTAAAAGCAAGGACGGATCTGTCGCTCAAGTTAGGATCTTAATTGATAACGGATCTCAAAACCATTTTATAACTCGACAGACTTGCAAACGCTTAGGTATTCGTATCTTTAATGATTGTTCAGAAAGATCCGTAATGGGAATTGGCAACAGCTCCCAAACTATTTGTGGTATAGCAGACTTAACTTTATTTTCGAGATATGATTCTAACTTCTGTTTGCATATACAACCGCTTGTTCTTAAATCAATTTCTAGTGACCTGCCCAGCTGTGCAGTTGATACCGCGTCAGTGACCTACTTATGTGACGTCCCGCTCGCTGACCCGCATTTCAATACTCCTGGACCGATTGACATTTTGTTAGGCTCCGACGTGTTTATTGAAATATTACGATCTGGTAAATTACTAGGACCTCCGGGACAACCCGATGTTTTAGAAACCGCTTTCGGACATGTAATTATGGGGTCAATAACCTCACTACCGTGCCATACTGATAGCTCACAGATTAATAATGGCAGCCGCGCCTTTTTCTCATCAGGTGATGAGTCAATAGAAACTTTAGTCTCTAAGTTCTGGCAGCTTGAGTCCGTACCTACTCAAAAGCACTTGTCTAATGCTGACCAGGAATGTGAGCGAATTTTTGTGTCTAGCACGCACCGCGATAATGATTCTGGACGTTATGTCACCGCATTACCTTTTTCAAAACCTACGTCTATGTTAGGAAATTCTTTTACTACCGCTTCGCGCCGCTTTGCTTGTCTTGAGCGTAGATTCCAGACAAATAATATATTAAAAACCGAATACGATAACGTAATGAGAGATTACCTTAAAAATAATATTATTTCACCCGCGCCCGCTTTAGCTGCTGATCATGATTATTATGTAATCCCGCACCATGGTGTCTGCCGCCCCGACAAACCGGTCCGCATTGTTTTGAACGCCAGTGAGAAATCGAGCGACACAAACATTTCTCTTAATGATTGTTTACATTCTGGGCCGAACTTACAGGCCGATTTAACCGCGATAATTTTAAAATTTCGTCTTTTTCCTGTAGCTTTAACCGCTGACATTAAACAAATGTTTTTACATATTGGAATTCGAGAAGAAGACCGTCGCTTTTTAAATATTTTATATAAATTTGATAATAATGATTCTGTTAAGATGTACCGCTTTAACCGCGTCTGCTTTGGACTTCGTTGTTCGCCGTATCTTGCAATGCGAACGGTGAAACAACTCGCACAAGATGAAACTGACCTTCCCCTCGCGTCCAAGGTCGCGTCTGAGGATTTATACATGGACGATTTAGGATCATCAGTACGCACGACCGAGGAAGGAGTTCAGCTCGCCCGCGATTTAATTGATTTATTTAAACGAGGAAGTTTTGACTTAGTTAAATTCATAAGTAATTCTTCTGAAGTATTGAAGTCCATTCCGCCGGACAACCGCTTGTCTTCAAATGTAGAATTTGATAAAGAGGATCATTTAAAGCTGTTAGGCTTAGTCTGGTCACCAGCTGAAGATGAATTTTCTATCGCAATTAAATTCAACCCGCAAACTAAATGCACTAAACGCCTAATGCTTTCGACTATTGCAAAGTTATGGGATATTAACGGGTTCTGTGCGCCTGTTATATTACATGCAAAACTTTTGATAAAAGCGTTATGGATAGCTAAGATTGATTGGGACGATCAGCCGCCCCATGATATTTGTGTTGCTTGGAACCGCTTTCTAAGCGAACTGCCCGCATTACAAAGCTTTAAAATACCGCGTTTTTTAGGGATTGTTCCCGACTCCCGCGTCATTTTATTAGGATTCGCCGATGTCAGTGAAAAGGCAATGGGCGCCGTGATATACATATGTATACAAACCGCTTCTCAACCTAATCAGATCAATTTAATCGTAGCCAAAAGTAAGGTAGCCCCACTTAAGGTTGTATCCTTAGCCCGCTTGGAGCTCTGCGCGCTCTTGTTGTTGACGAAGCTCTTTCGATTTGTGATCGAAACTGTTTCCGCCCGCTGTCACATAGATGACATTTTCGCGTTTACCGATTCGACAGTGGCCCTCCATTGGGTTCATTCGTCCCCGCATCGCTTCGACACGTTCGTAGCAAACCGCATCTCTCAAATACAGGACAATCTCGATCCTAAACATTTCTTTCATGTAGAAACCGCGCTAAATCCTAGTGATTGCTTGAGCAGAGGGCTTAGCCCCGCTCAGTTATTAAACCACCCGCTTTGGCTCAACGGTCCGCCGTGGGCTCGTGACGAATTACACACTTGGCCAATTAATAGATTCACTTTTGACTCAAAACAAGATGAAAAATTATTAGAGCTTAAAACCAAAACACAAGTCTTCATCAGTACTGATGAACCACCGCAACCTTTTCTTTGCACGCTAGCAGAAAAAGTGTCTTCTTGGTCCAAGCTACTTCGCATCGTAGTTTATTTATACCGCTTTTTAGGAAAAATTCCGCGTTCTGATAAAATTGAACTTTCGCATCTGCAGTTTGCCGAAACTTCTATAGTAAAAGCTTTGCAGCAGCATTACTTCCGGGAAGATATAAATGCCTTATCAAAAAACCGCAAAGTTTCTAAACCGCTCATACCGCTATCTCCGTTTTTGAAAAATGATCTACTCCGCGTCGGTGGCAGATTAGAAAAATCGTCACTAGACTTTGATAGTAAGCATCCAATACTGCTCCCCAAAAAAGATCACATTGTCAATCTCATCATCGATTATTATCACCGCAAATATTTACATTGTGGTCCGCAATTATTGTTGTCTTTACTAAGACAAAAGTTTTGGATAATTTCCGGACGTAGTACTGTGAAGCGACGCTTTCATCTTTGTAATAGCTGCTTTAAAGCACATCCGCGAACTAAAGCGCCCTTCATGGCTGCTTTCCCCGCTCCCCGCGTTAATGAAGCCAAACCCTTTCTTTTCTCGGGTGTGGACTATGCCGGTCCCATACACATATTAATAAGTAGGTACCGCGGTGGCCGAAAAGAAAAAGCATACATATGTCTTTTCACATGTTTTGTGACCCGCGCCGTTCACTTAGAGTTGGCCGTCGACCTAAGTACGGATTCGTTTCTCCGCGCGTTTCGACGCTTCATATCCCGAAGAGGAAATTGTAGTTCGTTATTTTCAGATATCGGGACAAATTTTATAGGAGCGAAAGCTCAACTCGATGAGTTGAATGGATTTCTAAAATCCAAGTCCTTTTGCGATTCCTTTGCTGAGGAATCTCTAGCTCAAGGTATATCCTGGCACTTAAACCCGCCTAGCGCTCCGCACTTCGGAGGAATTTGGGAGACGAAAGTTAATCTCGTGAAAAATCACCTTCGCCGCGTCATAGGTGAAACTTTACTCACTTATGAAGAACTACTTACCGTTCTCACTCAGGTTGAGGCAGTACTCAACTCTCGACCGTTAACTGTGTTGAGTTCCGACCCCGCAGAGCCCGTAGCTCTAACGCCCGCGCATTTCTTGACCTTAGGCCCGGTAAACTCCTTTCATTCGGATTCGCACGTTAGACCAATGTCTGTAGATTTAATCCGCAATAAACATATGATTGATCAAATAGTTCAGAGATATTGGAACCGCTGGAGACGTGAGTATCTTAATACATTGCAAACCCGCGCGAAATGGAATACTCAATCGAATCCTGTAACGAAAGGAACTGTAGTTCTTATTAAAACGGAAAACTCGCCGCCGTTACAATGGCCTCTAGGCATTATTGAGAATATACACCCTTCATCAGATGGTATAGTTCGAGTTGTAACGGTACGCACTAAAACTGGCCTCTATGTCAGACCTGTGGTAAAAATGTGTGTTTTACCTTCCCAATAAAGTTACTTATTTTTATAGTTTCGCACACCTTTTTATCGAGGGTGTTTTCCTAGTTTAAGTATTAGTTTAATATTTCTTATTTTGTAATCTCTTGAGACGTCTGTCTTACACATGATGCTCTCTCACCGCACCGCACCGCGCCGCATACCAATTAGGCACTATTTAGTTCTCCCTTGTCTCTTGTTGGTTCAGGAGACATCTTTATCTCCTGAAGGCCGGGGGGATGGTTCTTTTTTTGTATACATAATCTACGTAAATTGAAAAACATGCTAATTCACGTTCGGTCTTGAATGAGATGCGCATGCACCGCGCTCTGTAAAACGAGTCGGTCGTTGTACTTCACCGCGCTCGCACCGCATCTAAGTTTCCCTCAAAAGTTACGCTGGAAACCTTTGAATTTAAGGGTTGATATAGCCCTTCCCCCGCACCGCGACACCCGCTTTCTTTTAAGACATTACTCAAAACAATCCGCTGTGAAATATAAGTGCAGTGAAAGTGTAAAGACTGTGCGCCCCCGCCGCAACCGCGGCGTATATATTTGTTAAGGACTGTACCTAGGCACTCTGGGATCTCTGCAGGACGACGCTGTGTTGGTATGTACAATTTGCCTAGATTTTTGTGTCCAAATTGAGAACCAATCCTTCGTCAGGTCTTCCAGGAATTTCTTACGCTTACCTCTGTCATCCGCACACCATAAAAAGAATTTGGATTCAAACCAGCCCCCCGCATCCCGCGCGGTAGGAAATATCTTTTTTCCCCCATTTCTGGTCCTTCGAGCCGGATTTGTGTCCAAATTCGGTGTTTTAATGTTCAAGCACGTGCGTTGTCGCAGTGCATTGAGCCGCCATCTTAGTGCCTACCATTGCAGTTGTTGACAATATATTCGCATATTTTTATAATCCTTTCGTTATATAACCGCTACGATATACGTATTATCCATATTATCCATATATATGTATATATATATATATTTTTAATTTTTGGCTCCCCACCTCCGTGTATTTAGCCAGTGTCAAGTAATTGATAATTCATCAAGTTAATAATATTTCACGCAAATATGTGTCAAGTCACAATCGAAGTCATCAAGTCAAGTCATAGTCTAGTCAAAGTCATACTCCTAATAAAGTGGTGGCAACTTTACTTGAAGCTTCTATGGAGTTTTGGAAACAAGACGAAAAGAAACGTTTCACCATCATTGTACCACTTTCCCACAGTCATGCCTGTAATCCAGCACTTAACAAATAGAATGCCACCAATTTTATGCACTAACACTGAAAATAACACAGTTTTGGAAAATAATACAATGCGGTGACGCAATCTTTTTCGCGTTCCCGCCAAAACTCCCTTTCAATATTTTATCCTTGTTCTTCTTTTCTTTTTTTTTAAATTAATTTGGCTCCACACCTCCGTGTATTTAGCCAGCGTCAAGTAATTGATAATGTACCTATCAAGTTAATGATATTTCACGCAAATATGTGTTCAAGTCACAGTCGAAGACATCAAGTCAAGTCATAGTCAAATCATAGTCTAGTCAAAGTCATACTCCTAGTAAAGTGGTGGCAACTTTACTTGAAGCTTCTATGGAGATTTGGGAACAACACGAAAAGAAACGTTTCACTATAATTATACCATTTTCCCACACTCACGCCTGTAATCCAGCACTTAACGAATAAAATGCCACCAATTTTATGCACTAACACTGAAAATAACACAAGTTATGGAAAATAATACAATGCGGTGACGCAATCTTTTTCACGTTCCCGCCAAAACCCTTGTTCTTCTTATTATCCTCCGTAATTGTAACTGGTCTACCTCTAATGGTGCTGCGCATGCTTTTTATATTTGGAAATACAGAGCTGAGAATAATTTAAATCAATATAGCCGTACACAAGGCTTCGCTTTAGCAGAGAGCAAACTCATCTATTTTAGGGAGTTATTTTGGTCCATGCAATAATATTGATCGATTTTGCTATAGAATATCGTGCAACAGCAAAGTGTCACTCGAGTGACTCGATAACGACATGCAGTGTTTCACGAACACTAATGCTTGTTTTTTTTTTAAGTTTTGGCTCCACACTTTTGTGTATTTAGCCAGCGTCAAGTAATTGATAATTTATCAACTTAATGATATTTCACGCAAATGTGTGTCAAGTCATAGTCGAAGTTATCAAGTCAAGTCATAGTCAAGGGTCAAAGTCATACTCCTAGTGAAGTGGTGGCAACTTTACTAGAAGTTTCTATGGAGTTTTGGAAACAACACGAAAAGAAACGTTTCACCATCATTATACTATTTTCCCACACTCACGCCTGTAATCCAGCACTTAACGAATAGAATGCCACCAATTTTATGCACTAACACTGAGAATAACACAAGTTTTGGAAAATAATACAATGTGGTGACGCACTCTTTTTCGCTTTCCCGCCAAAACTCATGCTTGTTGTTTTGGTCTTAAAGTAACTAATTTTAATTTTTAGTATGGCAGCTCGCGCCTCTTCATACAATTTTTAACATCCCATCTGACCTCCTAAAGGTTGAATTTCCAAAATCTAATTAGTAGTAGAAACAGTCACTTAGAGGACAAAGCCTTTTATATTAGGTACCGGTTTTATCACTGAACGCATCATTGTTTAGTTTTTTGCGAGTGGTTTATTTATGAGAAAAGTTAAGGGGAGGTTCGGTCGGTCCCTAAATAAATTAAGTGCGGTGACACGGACTAATTGGCGTCATTATGCGAGGATGGTCGCGCGGTGCGTCTCTGCCGCCGCCACCACCGGAAAAGGCGAGCCAGCGCCCCGCCTATAGCCCGGCGACCGCTCAACGCTCACCGCTCGAGGTACACTCCGCTTTCCTTTCAGTGTCGCTGCTGCTTAATTAAACAAAGGTGAATTCATTTATCATCCTCTAATTACAAAAGGCGTATGATTAGCCGATTATTAGCCAACTTCGAGATAATTCCGAACCTGTCATGAATACTGAGCGTAATTTAGTCGTTGTGCCTTTTTGGTTGAGATTAATTAGCTTTGGCGTGAATGGGGTGTAGTTAGGGCGATCAGATTTTCTCAGGTAAATAAATGGATGTGCGCAATGGCGAGGGGAGTAATGGCCCGCCAGGGTGTGTGTATAAATGTGCGAGATCAGCGCGACCGCGACCGCTAAACAGATATGTAGCGCGGTCGCACAGACTAATTACAGCTTGCTACTAATCTGACGCTCCAGAAAAAGCTTACATAGAGATTAAAACATTAAAAAGGTGTGAACTCATTTTTAATCTTTCAACAAGATTATCGATGATAGATTATAAGAGATGATCATCAGTACTATTATAGTAAAATTGCAAAATAAATGATGATGACGATATCAAAATCTGCGGAAAGAGTACCTGTGCATAATACATAAAAGTCAAAAATAATATTTTGTAATCATTTTGAGCGGTCCAACATTGTATACAGATAACATTGGCTTGATTACATTGTCAAGTTACGACTTACAGTTATTACTCCGTCTTGCAAAATAATACGTACCTTATTCTGTGAATCGTATTCCCAGTTGACTTGAAACGTAAACTAATCTTGATTAAATTGAGCAAACCAAATCCTAAATAAAATGACTTTTGTATCATCGTAATGTCCGGAATCTTAATCACAAACGCGATAGAGTTACTTTTATTATGACAGAGCTTGTTTTCCGTTATGTCGTCGTCTTTACGTCAACTACTCAAAATTCAGGAAGCCTTTTGTTGTCGCAGAGGCTTCTATTCAAGATTCGCAAGACAGTGGATCCCGGTGATGTCAGTTGGAATATTAACAAGGGACGAGACGACGGCCGACGCCTCTTGACAATCCTTTAAGCGTCCAACACTACAATACTGTATGAAGTAGGTAACGTCTAAGGCTAGGTACTCGGCGCCCGACGTTGATGTCGAAGTCTTTAGTATGTTACTGTTTAATATATCTCGAAATACAATCTCGGGATATTAACACAAAACTATTGGGTAGTTTATTGACAGATATCTTACGATCTTTGTAAAGTTGTTATAGTCATTAGTTACAAATATAATTTAAAATTATTAATGATAGGTACTTTTCTGGTTGCATATTCTACGGAATCTATATCTGTGCACACGCAACCAATAAGATTTTTTTCTCATATTATTTAATTTCAGCCATCAAATAGATATAAATGAATGAACGTCATTATAACACAATGTTCTGAACTTTCGTAGAGCCGTGTTCAATGCATCCGTTTTACATTATAAAGATCTTTTTGATTCCGTGAATTTGTAACGCTCAAAAGAGAATAAATATTCCTCGAGCAGATGGTACGTTTTCCATGTAAAATAGAATTATTATGTAGGTAGGGACACACACAGGAGGCTTATGCGCCTTCATGAATTTTAACATTCGTCTTCTTACTTTTGAAGTCCCACACAAGTGAGTATACGGTACACGAAGCAAGTTGTAAATAAAGTTGGTTCTCTTGAGCCCAAAAGCTAGGATTGTACGTAATATAAATCCATCCTTTTAAGTTAGATCACGTTCAACAAATGTTTGCCAATCGAACACACGAGGTCTAATAGAAGGGCAAACGTATCAAGACTTTGAATCTGCTATTAATTTCATATGATTTTATTTAATTTAGCGTATACCATTCCATGGTATTTATTAATTCAAATCACTTACATATTTACGATAATATGAATTCTGCAATAATAATTTATTGTTTTCATTTTTAACTGATACGTTACAATACGAACTAACCAACCCAACCACAAGTCAATCGGTTGTAACCGTATGGTCGTTTGTCAATGCACATCGCACGCCTCGCTTCCACGAGACTTTATTTACACAAAAAGATTTATCCGTGACAAAGAAACGGAACTATGTTTCCCTGCACTCAACTCCTTATTTTCAACTCGACACTGCCGTCAAGATATTTCCACTAGCATTTGTAGATGCAAATCTAATTCAAAATAGGAATTGTACGGGTAATACGTCTACTTGTAGTCAAAACATTTCAGCATTTTGGTATCAAATCCATTGTTTTCCTATTAAGGTGTTCGTATTTATGTTACAGTGATATTTTTTGTTTTGTATTCCTGGAGTAATTTTCCATTTCGTTTGTAGATTTCTGCGTCACAATAGCATGGTCGAAATTCAATCGGAAATCCCATCAGTTTTTTTCTATTAAACTGCTTTTGTGTTTCTGCCTTTGGTTATTACGTGAAATTCAAGCGTGGGATCAGCTAGTTTCATGTTACACAAGCACTGATAATATTATCCATACATTAAAATATTCACAATTGTTTTGGTTGTGTGGTTTTGTTTTTTGTATCTTCAAGTCAACCAAACGTGCTCCAGCTTCTGATACAACATCGCCACTGCTGTAGATGAAATGTTGTCCAACGTATGCCAATTTATGCATTAGTTTTTTTTAATATAAAACCATATAAAGACAAAATCCTTTTCTATAGTTCTTGATTTATTTGCTTTATTCAGTTGAAATCTGAATGTTCCTGCCAGGTTTGGTCATGCATGATATAATAATATTTGTTCATAGTTTAAAATACACAGCTATGTAGAGGATGAATGTTTTGGTACATTTTTCTGGAACAACGGAAAGTCTGGGCTCTACAGTAACAAATTTAAATCTTATAATATCGAAGGTGTTTATCGTTTAACGTAAACCGCACCCTATTTGTTGTGTATAAAATGCATGTTGCGATACGTTTCTAGCCTCGATATTTCGATACTCGCAATGGCGCTATATATATCATAGGCCAGGGCCAGTGCTGGGGGATGCCAGCCTATGAAACTTATATCGTAATAGTATTTGAATGATAAATATTGAAGATATAATATGAAAGAGATCGCTTAAAGTGATAAGACCGCAAATTGCGACACTATATCGTAACGAGTACCCATAAGATTATGATTACCGATTGTTCCTCCAATATGATGTTTTCAATAGAGATTGTGAGGGACGTCGGGATATGGCACATGGAATCTTATTTTAAAGGCAGCAAAGACTACCATTGAAAATGAACAAGGTAATATATTTTTTATAAAGTATTTTAATATAATGTAATAATTGAAAAAAGAAGTAGAATCGGTAAATAGATCACGTGTAATGCGGTCTTAAAATTTCTGCAGGGGGAATCGTCTGTCAACCTTCTTGGTTGTAAGTCATATTCAATTTGAAAAGCTTTTTTTTGGTATGTTTTGGCACTTTTGTGTATTTAAAGTTAATGATAATTCACGCAAATATATGTCAAGTCATTAAGTCACAAGTCAAGTCATAGTTTTTGGGGGTTTATGTTTGCTCGCGTCCGTAGGCTTTAACCCTAGTTTCCCTACACGTGACCCCTGGGTGGTGCCAAAAGAGCAACCAAATAACTGATGGAAGGTCTTAGCCGCCGGCTTAGTTACCACCCATTAGACAAAACCACAATGCCAAGCGACTCGTCGTGTTCCATCGTGATGTCTAATGAAGCCGTTCTGACGAGTAGATGTGGACAGTTGTGTTGGGTATGCAGACCGGTATTGGTGATGGAGATGCTTTCGCGTCGGAGACCTTGCTTCGGAGGGTAGCGGGATCCGAAGCACGGTGCTCTCTGCTGGCCGACCGCAAGTTGTAGGGGGCCCAAGTAGTAGTCTAGCCAACTACGAAAGGCTGCCCCACCGCTTGTGTAAAATCCTGAGGTTGTCCACAGGGCCAGTTGGCGACTGGAAGTGAGGAACTTGTGGGCAATTTTAGGGGGGTTCGGGCGTCCCCGCAGTCTCCGCGCAAGTTCTCCATTGGCGTAGGAGCTTCTCTATTACTGAGGGTTAGCATCCCAATATCTCGTCCACTTCCTACTTGTCTACCTAACTCACCCAATTATGAAAAAGTCAAATAAATTGAGCAAGTTTAAACGGCAGATGCACGTCCTCACTCTTAAAGTGCACCTCACAAATATTCGTGGGCTGCACTCAAATCTGCAAGCGGTCCATCATCATCTGGAGACCAACAAACCGCAGTTGCTCTTCTTGACTGAGACGCAAATAGGATGTCCATCAGACACGGCATATCTGGACTATCCAGGATTCATCTTGGAAAACCGCTTCCTTCCACGCGCTGGTATCTGCGTTTACGTCCGTGATGACATTTGCTGTTTGCGTCTCCGAAACCTTGAACATCCCCACTTTTCGGTGATTTGGGTGCTTGTGGACACCGGCATTGAGAAAATTCTCTATGCCGGTGTGTACAGATCACATAGCGGTGACCGGGAGACAACTCTTCTAATGGAGTATCTCAGTGAAACGGCAGATGTGGCTCAGCAACGCTATCCTTCGGCTCAGCTTGTTGTTCTGGGGGACTTTAATGCTCACCACCAGGAGTGGTTAGTCCCACACCGGATCACGGACCACGCTGGGAGAGAGACGCGTAAGCTCGCTTTGGCGCTCAATTTAACGCAGATTGTTAAAGAGCCAACGCGAGTGCCTGATATTGATAGCCACACTGCTAACTGCCTCGACCTTCTGCTCACGACTGAACCAGACCGATACTCTGTGGCGGTATCCTCATCCATTGGTAGTTCCGATCACTGTCTGGTCAAGTCCGTTTCAGTATACTCCCCGCCTGACCCAAGCCCTAAGAGCAATCGGCGTGTCTGGAGATACAACTTAGCAGACTGGGACGAGATGCGACATTTCTTCGCTTCATATCCTTGGCGGCAAACGTGTTTTTCTTCTGGAGATCCGACGGTCTGCGCGAATGCGGTTACTGAGGTAGTATGTCGGGCTATGGAATATTTTATTCCATTTTCCGATAAGCCCGTGACCAGCAAAGCCAGCCCATGGTTTGGAGCCGAATGTGCACGTGCTGAAGCGCAGAAACATGCGGCATATCTGGCATGGGCTGACGCTCGAAAACGCAAGGCCTCGGACACTCGAGCTAAGAAGAAAGCCTTTAACGTTGCCGCCAAGGCCTGTAAGAAGGAATTAAGGAAGGCTCGTTTCAATCATATTGGTCGAATAGGGACTAAACTTGCTTCCTACCCAGCGGGTAGTAAGGCTTTTTGGTCCCTAGCCAAATCGGTTGAAGCGAACTTCTGTCGATCCTCACTGCCTCCATTATTGAAACCAGATGGATCGCTGGCTCACACTGCAAAAGAAAAAGCAAACTTGTTTGCCACTCTCTTTGCAGAAGCTTCGCGTTTAGATACTGCTAATGAGGTACCTCCCTGCCTTCCACAATGCGGTGTTTTCATGCCGGAAATACGCATACGTCAGAAGGAAGTACTAAAAACATTACGCAGTCTAGACGTGAACAAAGCCAGTGGTCCCGATGGTATACCTGCAATTGTACTTAAGAGCTGTGCACCCGAGTTGTCTCCCATTCTAACACGCCTATTTCGCCTCTCTCTAGACACCGGAATAGTCCCTATGAGTTGGAAGCTAGCCAACGTACAACCTGTACCTAAGAAGGGCAGTCGTGCTGATCCTGCCAACTATCGACCCATCTCAATTACCTCCATTCTCTGTAAGAGTATGGAGCGTATAATTAACAACAAGCTCTTGGCATACCTTGAAGACAATGATCTCCTCAGTGACCGGCAATACGGATTTCGCCGAAACCGGTCCACTGGGGATCTTCTCGCGTATGCCACTCACATATTGAGCGAAGCCTTAGAGATGCATGGAGAGGCACTTGCTGTATCTCTAGACGTCTCTAAGGCATTTGATCGGGTCTGGCACGACGGTCTTCTGAATAAGCTTCCATCTTACGGACTACCTGCTGGTTTGTGCACTTGGATATCAGACTTTTTGAGGGAACGATCGCTTAGAGTAGTTCTTGATGGCTGCTCTTCCGATCAATTAGCTATTAATGCTGGTGTACCTCAGGGGTCAGTTCTTTCAGCAACACTATTCTTGCTCCACATCAATGATCTGCTAAAGCCCGGTACCTTTGGGTATGCAGATGATAGTACTGTTGTTGAAAGATACACATCCAGTGCCCGAGCCAGTGGTGACGACGTCCGGATTGAGAGAGAGGCTATGGTTGAGCGCATGAACCTGGCTTTGAAAGCCGTGTCCGATTGGGGCGATGCTAACTTGGTTAGGTTCAATGCTGCAAAAACACAGGCGTGTTTATTCACTGCTAAAAAGAGCCCACTCCATCTGGCTCCTTCATTCCGTGGTGTATCTGTAAGTTTAGGAAACCATCTTGAGCTTTTGGGTGTTGATCTTACGTCAAACCTAAACTTTGGATCCTACATCGAGTCCAAAGCAAAAGTAGCTTCAAAAAAACTCGGCATATTGTCCAAGGTAAGGCGGTACTTCACACCTGGACAGCTTCTAAATCTGTATCAAGCACAAGTCCGATCGTGTATGGAGTACTGCTGCCACCTGTGGGACGGGTCTGCCAAGTACCAGCTTGAGGCTCTGGACTCGATCGAACGGCGTGCCAAAAGGCTCATTGACGACGACACTTTGGTTGGTGAAAGGCTCCAGAGCCTTGCACATCGACGTACGGTGGCAAGTCTGTCGGTTTTATACAGATTACACCACGGTGAATGCGCTCAAGAACTGCATGATCTAATTCTCCCATCACCATTCCACTACCGGACTACTAGACGCTCGGCTAAGCGCCATCCTTTTGTGGTCGAAATACCACCCATTCGTACCAAGCGATTTGACTCAACGTTCTTAATTAGAACGGCTAAGGAATGGAATGCCCTGCCAGCGTCTGTGTTTCCGGCGAAATATGACCCGGGCGTGTTCAAGAGAAGAGTGAATAGGTATTTACTTGGCTAGCATGCTACACCTTCGATCGCATCGTCTTTTCCCATCAGGTGAGAGCGTGGTCAAATGCTAGACAAGTTTGAAGTAAAAAAAAAAAAAAAAAAAGTCTAGTCAAAATCATACTCCTATAGTAAAGCGGTGTTAACTTTACCAGAAGCTTCTATGGAGTTTTGAAAACAATACGAAAAGAAACGTTTCACCATCATTATACCACTTTCCTGCACTCATACTTGTAATCCAGCACTTAAAGAATAAAGTGCCACAAATTTTATGCACTAACACTGAAAATAACACAAGTTTTGGAAAATAATACAATGCGGTGACGAGATTTTTTTCGTTTACCCGCCAAAAAACCGTCTAAAAAACGCTTTCCTATTAAGAATTAATCGAAGGAGGCACGTAGTCTACAAAGAGTATACATCTATCTATGTACAGGTACTACTATATACAGGCTGTATCAAAATAATAAAACCTTAATATGCTATCAAATAAAATCAACGCTTTAATATTACGTTAGGGTTGCGGCACCCAACAGTTTCGTTACAGGTATTTTAAAAGAAAATAATTAAAGCATGCAAGTGTATGTAAATTATTTCTTGGCATCTGTTTTTACATCCGCATTTCTACTCCACTCGAGTCCTTCTCTGTGGAGAGCACTAGCGGGTCGTGAAGTGCAAAACTGTGCCAGAAATACGGACGCTGCCTGCATTCTTCGTGATCGCGATCAACAGACATTCCGTTTTAGATGCTTGCACTGAAAAGTCAATTTGCTTACAGTATTGTACGTAGACTCGCGTACAAACATTTCCATAGTTAGTACCTATAGCTTGTTACCAAGATGTTCACAAAACAAACAAAAACGCAATCATTTGCAATAATAAAAGTGTTAGTGGACACATTCTTATGGATAAGAAGTTTAGGTTGACTTATAATTACTCATAAGCTAAATGATAGCTATAGGTTTTTATTTAAATATAATACTTAATCTTAATTTGACGCCTAGAAATAGAAAAAACTTCCAATAACATAATAATATGTTGCACCAACTGATTTTCAAACATGATTAACTTAAATAATCCAGAACACCAAACCTAATAATATAAACGTGAAAAATTGTATGGATGTTTGTTACTCATTCACTCTCAAACGCCTGGACGAATTTGGATTAAATTTGGGATACAGATAGCTTATATAGTGGATCAATACATAAGCTACTTTTGTCCGCGGATGAAACCGTGTGGCGCAGCTAGTATAATAATAATAGAACAATAAAACCATTATGAGTTAAATTTATATTCCAGTTTGGTATAAAACATTAGTTATCAGATTGACTAAAAAAATCTGTGTATTATGTAATATTATTGCAGCCCAGGTTTTACACGTTAACATTTTTTCTCTTATTCCACTATAATAAACGGGTATTAGTCTCGGGTTGGTTACTTCAGCTTTTGTCATTTTTTTGCTACTGGAATATTTAGCTGGATCGAAAGAGACAAAAGATGGTGTAACTAATCTAAAGCTAGTGCGTGTTTATTAATAAGGCTGACAGGGTACGTTTATTTACCGAAACGTTGTGCTGTGCCGTTGTAGAGAACCAGCAGAGCTTGTGTTCGATTAAAATGCAATTATGTGCAAGAGTCGATTTAAGCTGAATTAGCAATTTGCATAAAAGAAGTGTGATTTTGTTCCAATCGATATAACAGAATATGGGTACGGGAAAACAACCCGAGCACGTTTTATACAGACTAGAAAGACACGTTTGGTAATGTAATGATATCTTAAATCATTCCAGCTAGTATACAGTCATTGCGGAATATTGAACAGAGCGGGGCCAAATAATGAGACCACAAGGAATTGAAATTTACTAAGATAACTTTGTTTCTGGAATGATTATTAATAAATAAGTAAAAAAAGTAATTATTTATGAAAATGATTTTTTATCAAATTATTCTCCGTTAGCGTAGATGTACTTTTCTATATGAATAAATCAATTTTGAAAAAATTATTCCACTGCTCCGTTGTGACCTCGGAAACGTGTTTTCTCTTCGACAGCCTCTTCTGGTGATAAAAATCATTGATTGCGTAACTAGTTATTTATTTTTGGTAACAAACATAGTCACAAGGTGCCAGATGGCTGGTTAAGCTGCCGTAAATGTTAAATTTATAAAATGACGCCAGAATTTAAAAAAAAAAACAAGTGACAGTCAAATGAAACAAACTGTATTATTATATACAGCCAAAAAGTTCTATTTTCAAACGCTGTAATTACTTTTTAAATATTGTCCATGTAAGTGGTCAGTTCCGGAAATTTATAGTGCGTTATGTATTATTCACACGAAAATTATGTGTCTCAATGATTTTCCCATTATTAAAGAGAAGTTTTTGTAATAAATTATGTTGAGGAGCAGACATTCCCAAAACTTCAAAGTCACAATTTCAACTACATTACGCAGTAGATCCAATAGCTGTACAACTACTGAAAGAAAAAAAATTAAAATGCTTCTAGGTGTAACCTTAAAGGACTTTTTAATATTCATGGGTGGACAGTCCACAACAAGGCGGTCGTTAAGCCCAAGCCCAACTAACATTCAGTTACTAACTGTACTCGATCTCATTTTTGTATGGAAAAATATGTCGAAAACATTACGTTTCGTATACAAAATGTACCCATAGGCATATGTATTATATAACCACCCCGGTTTCAAACTTTTAACTTCGTGCGGCTTGGAACAGTCAGATGCACAAGTTGGATTGTTTTAAAATGTATGCTACTCGGGCTCGAATAATTTATTCGAACACATTTTCCTTTGTATCTGGTTGTTTCACTGCAGGGAATTGATTTTCTTTTATGTTTCCGCTATCTAGTATTTTAGTAGCGAGCCCATTTTTATGTAAACAAATGAACGGCACACCCTTAACAGATCCAGTGCTACTCGGAATTCCAAATTACATATAAAGTTTCACGTGACATTGCATGCTGACATACTATTCAGCAATAAGATTTTTAGACTTAAGAGATTGAATTGGAAACTCCCATTTGCCCAGTACTTCAATGGCGCTGGCCCTTCTAACCAAAACACAGTAGTCAGTACCATACCATGCAATACCATGCACCATAGGTGTCTATGCACACTACTGCTACTGTGCGGCATAATATCTGGCAAAGTGGTGGTTGACGAACTCTTACAGAATGTTTTACGATGTATTTTTTGTCAAAATTTAAATGTTTTATTAAAGGATTAGTCATAAAAATCTTCCAATAGATACTACACGTGATCTAACGTATACGTGACTTGAGTAATTTTACATATCAAATATTCTATCCAATTCGAACAAATATGTCTCCGCAATACTACTAAATGTCGAATTAGCTATTGTAAAGTCTACCTTTACATCCAATATCTATATACAAAGGCTCTTTACCATCAAAAGGAACTAAACACGAGCTATGATTACTGATTACTCTCGGTAAGATCAAAGTGTTGGGTATACTCAAAACTTAGAAGCTAGTCCCAGCAAATAATGAAACCATTAGTAGAGTAAGAGCACTCTATGCAGCCGGTACCTACAAAACAGTTGGTCGGCACTTAGCGGCCCGCTACAGCTATTGCCCGATAATCGCCGGCAACACCCGTTACCGCACCGCAAGTGATTTACAGTGACCTAATGACCATTTGATTATTAGTAAGATTTAAATTATAGGAAAATGGGAAGTTACACAAGGAAGTGTGATATATTTGTCGCAAGTTTGGTTTAAATATTTGTACTATTATTTATTCACTTATTTAGACAAGGTAAAAAGTGAATATACTACACTGAAAAAAAAAAACTTCGTTATATGTAACTAAACTTTCGTCTACCTGTAACTAAAAAAAGTGACTACATAACTTGAGTAATACCTAATCAAAAGCAGTTGTATCTCTTGTAAAATCGTTGGCTTACAAATTAAACCAGTTTAGTCAAATCAACTTAACTGTAGTTAGATCTGGCCAAATTTTTGGTATAAATGAAATTACCGAAACAGTTAGGTTAAATTTTGTTTTTCAGTGTATCTATTTTACGAGCCTGACAGCCTCTGTGATGAGCAGGTCGGCCTTAGCTCTGTGGCAATGTGTACGATTCCCGCGATAGGACATATATTGTGTACAAAAAAATGCGCAAACACTGTTCTGTTATTTCTGTTATTCAAATACAAGTTACAAATTTGTACAATATTAGTTACTTAATTAAATTATTGATAGCAAGTTTGAAGAATGCAAAACTACATGAAAACATGTTTGCTTTAATTTAAAACAAAAAAAAAAAACACATTTTCACCAAATTCATTCAAGTAGTTTTTTATAACTTAAGAGAGCTCTGGGAATCGAATGTGTTGTCAGAGAATGTGAACTGCAGAAATGCAGAAGTTACAAAAATCGATAGGGCGTCAACAAAAACGCTTGCAGAGGCAGCTTTCGTTTCATTATTCCTGTGGGCTTTTCACTTTGAAAACTTCAGAACAAATCTTTGAGCGCTGTTCTAAGTAAAAAGTTAGTTTCCAATATTTTTTACACATCTAAAGCGAGGAGTGGCGCGCACTTTAGACATTGGGAGCTGTATTCTATTCACTAAGCTTATTTCGATAATGCATTTTCAATTACTTAGCACACTGTTGTTTTCGACATTTATCTGAAACATTGCTGTGAGAGTATTGAAATTTGCAGCTTTTAACATAAAAATGTTTCACGTTAATTTAACACATTGAACATGAAAAATGTGTTGTATTTATGTGGCTACATAGTTTAAGCGTAGTTAATAACCTACTAGATAGCTAGGTATCCAGAAAGCTGACGACAGTTGCGTCATTAGCAGTATTATACGCAGCGTCTGTACGGCGTTTGGTGCTGATATACGTATATAATTAGAATTAGCGGGGGGCTAGAATCCGTGCGGTTGGAGTGTATTATTATTACATTTTGTCGGTGTCAGCAGCGGTGGGACGTCTGGTAAGGCTTTTAAGCGTTGCTTATTATTTCTTTTCATTATCCAGCGTGTTTGTTTTATGTTAAAAGTAGTTTTTCAAAACACAGGTTTTCCTACATTGGGTACTTGAACTAAAATGATTTTCCAACCAGGAGTAAGCTATTTGTATTTTTCGTATAGACTGTTTTATTTTGAAGCCGATGCTTGTAAACATTTAATAAACTATTTGACGGCGCGTCAGTGAAAATGTCATAAGAGTGAATTGAAGTTGTCAATGTCACTCTAGCGGAGCGTCGTGTCAATGGTAGCGAGGCGGCCATCTTAAAACATCACTTTTGAACGAGAGGCCGCCAGCGCACCACGTCTGCGACGAATCGCTATTTACTGCGTCAATCCGGCGAAAATTAACTTGTACAAGAATTAATTTGCGTAAAGTCATTACCTATCTGCCTAATAGTGCACTGATTTTTGATTAAATTGTGATTGGAAGAAATTAAATTAAAATCTGTGATTGAAAAGGTGATTAATCATTTTAATCCTTCGCCCGCATACCCACGCCATCCAATATGAGCTCTGATGAAGGCCATCCTGTGCCTTTATCAGAAGTGGGATCTAAAGGGCTGCAAGATGAGGAAAACCAATCGGAAACGATAAACGCGAGCACTGCAAAAGTTTTGAGCGGCATGGAAGCGTTACTCACACGATTATTGGCTGCGCAACAAACACCAACAGTGAGTACAAGTTTCACACAGCTTCTACCATTTAATCCAGATGAGCCGGATTCGGATATTGACGGCTGGTGTAATGTCACCGAAGCTATTGTTCGAAATAAGGGTCTAGAAGGAGTTGATTTACTTATGGCATTGACGAGTGCACTAAAAGGTCGCGCAGCTGCATGCTTAACTAAGCTTAATTTAAATGAATTTACATGGAGTACGGTTAAGCAGACATTAATCGCTAAATTTTCAAAACCCAAGCTAATTCAAGATTACTTTGATGAAATTTTGAGATTCCAAATAGGAATCAAAGAGACAGCGTCTGAATCTGGTCTCAGGTTGTGGAATCTCGTTGAACGAATACCCAAGACGTTGATGCCTGAAGAAGTGATAACTGGATTTGTCATATCAGTGCTATGCCAGAAGGATACCCTGATTCGCCGTGAATTAAATACAAACACTATCACAACTCGAGCTCAACTGTTCCGAATTCTTGGCGGAGTATCACTCAAGCGGCGATTTGATTTCTCCGAAACACAAGAACCTGAATCTAAGCGAGCTCGTACGACTGAGAAGTTTTCTGGCAGATGCCATTACTGTGGAGTATCGGGACATCGTTTGATGGACTGCAGAAAGCGACGTGAAGATTTTGGGACAACGAAAGCTCAAGACTCAACAAGCTCATCGCGCACGGTGGAAAAAACTACAGCAGTAATCTGCTACACTTGTGGTCAGCCTGGGCATTTAGCGACAGTTTGCCCAAACAGGAAGAAGGGTGGAGGAGCCGCGGTCAAGGAAGTCCATCAATGTCAGCACCGCCCGTCGAGGGGCACCTTAACCACATGTTCCGGTGAGCCAGTTTCTTTTCTATTTGATAGCGGGTCGTCTTGTTCTCTTTTAAAAGAAAGTTTCTGTGATAAAGTCTTGGGTACTGTGCGTAAAAGTCTCGTTTATTTAAGTGGCATTGGCGGTGATGATATACAATGTACAACTCAGATTCAGAGTGACGTAAGAATCAATGAGCTTCCATTAAATTTACTTTTTCACGTTGTTCCTGATAGCCATATTTCTGATCCTATTATAATTGGGAGGGACATCTTAGACAAGGGGCTTTGCGTCAAGATTGATAATGATAGGCTTTCATTTCATATTAAGGAACAGTCTCATTTATGTGATGTGACTTTGACAAAACCGGATTTTACACAAATAGACACAGACTTGCAAGGGCAAGATAGGGAATCGTTAATATCGTTACTTAGTAAGTACTCCGAATATTTTATCGAAGGCATTCCTACCCGGCATGTTAAAACAGGCGAGTGTAATATTAGTCTAGAAGACCCGCACAAAACAGTCCAGAGGTGCCCTTATAGATTAGCTCCAGCAGAGAAACAGATAGGGAAAAAGTTCAGCAACTGCTTGATGCCGGGGTTGTTAGAGAAAGTTCCTCTCCTTTTGCCAGCCCAATACTATTGGTTAAAAAGAAGGATAACTCGGACCGTATGTGTGTGGACTATCGCGAATTAAATTCTAACACTAGACCTGAACATTACCCTTTGCCGCGTATAGAAGAACAAATAGACCAGCTTACTGGGGCCAATTTCTTCTCGTCTTTAGACATGGCATCTGGATTCCACCAAATTCCTATTCATCCAGATTCTGTGGAGAAGACAGCATTTGTTACGCCCGAAGGGCAGTATGAATATCTCGCCATGCCCTTTGGTTTGCGTAATGCCCCATCGGTATATCAAAGGTGCATCACTAAAGCACTTAATCACCTTGAGGACAAACCGTTAATTTACATGGATGACGTTTTGTGCTATTCTATCGATGTCTCTGAAGCGTTGCAACGTCTCGACAGAGTACTAGGTGCTTTAGCTGACGCAGGGTTTTCATTCAATCTAAGAAAATGTAAGTTCATGAAGCAGAAAATCGATTATTTAGGATATTCTCTTCAGTCTGGTGAGGTAAGACCTAATTCTCTGAAAGTACAAGCATTGGTCGATTCCCCGCAACCAAAGACTGCTACTCATGTTCGACAATTTCTTGGCCTTGCCTCGTACTTCCGAAAATTTATTCCTAACTTCACGCGTCTTGTGGGACCATTGTACCCTCTTACAAAATTGAAGGGACCTATTACATGGACCATTAATCATGAAGGAATACGTAACACCATAATTCAAGTGCTTACATCTGAGCCGGTGTTGACAATCTTCAACCCAGAACTTCCAGCCGAGCTGCATACCGATGCGAGCTCCGACGGCTATGGTGCGATTCTTATACAAAGGAAAAGCAATCTACCGCACGTCGTAGAGTATTTTAGTCGGCGAACGTCTGAAGTGGAATCTCGGTATCACTCGTACGAATTAGAGACGTTGGCGGTCGTACGAGCGGTAGAGCACTTCCGACATTATTTATATGGTCGAAGATTTGTGGTGTTCACTGACTGCAACTCGCTTAAGGCTTCGAAATCAAAAAAAGATCTTACCCCACGGGTACATCGGTGGTGGGCCTACCTGCAAGCCTACGACTTTGATATCGTTTACCGTGAAGGAAAACGAATGGAACACGCAGACTATCTCTCACGTAATGCTTTACCGAGTGACGATATTGCCCGTGATACTTCTACGAAAGCTAATAATACTGAGAAAGTTCAATATATCGAACTTCATCAAGGCTGGCTTTCTGTTGAACAAAAACGCGATAGCGAGGTACAGGACCTTATAGCAAAGCACAATAATAATGGTTTTCCTGAATCGGTAGCTCAAACTTACGATGTTAGAGATGGCGTTCTTTATAGAAAAGTCTTTCGAAACATATCAGTTTCCTGGCTACCAGTTGTGCCAAGATCTTTAGTCTGGACTCTTATTAACCACGTTCATAACGAAATTCAGCATTTGGGCAAAGATAAAACACTAGATAAACTTTACGAGCAATACTGGTTTCCAGAAATGTCAAAATGCGTGCGTAAGTTTATCGACTCGTGTATTATCTGCAAAGCTTCGAAAGGTCCATCAGGAGCCCAGCCGGTTCAGCTACACCCTATACCTAAAGTCTCCGTGCCATGGCATACAATACACATTGACTTTACGGGTAAGCTTAGCGGAAAAAGTGACCATAAAGAGTATTGCTCTGTAATTATAGACGCTTTTACGAAGTATGTTCTACTGGAGCACACTTCTTCCCTTGATGCCAAAAGTGCCGTGCAAGCAGTAAAAAAGGCTGTCTGTCTTTTTGGAGCACCTAAAAGAATTATTGCTGACCAAGGTCGTTGCTACATTAGTTCCGATTTTAAGAATTTTTGTGGTGAACATAAAATACATTTACACTTTATTGCAACAGGCTCAAGCAGGGCTAACGGGCAAGTTGAGAGAGTAATGCGTACTCTGAAGAGCTTACTGACTATCGTTGAAAATAATCCTAACAAAACATGGCGTGATGAACTAGGAAATATCCAACTTGCACTCAATAGCACTAAATCGACCGTAACTAAATATTCACCGACAGAGCTTATGTTCGGGACTCAAGCTCAATCATTAGGGATGTCTATGTTAAATTCGGATGATTGTGGACAAGATCGCTTAGACTTGGACACGATTCGGGAAGATGCATCAAATAATATTCAGAAGGCGGCAAAATCTGATGTGGCTAGATTCAATCGGGGACGTGCTGTGGCCGTTTTAGGCTTAGGCCGTTTAGTAAGGGTGAATTCGTATTCATTAAGAATAGCGAACGAAGTCAAACCAAATTGGATAGGAAGTTTAGGGGGCCTTTTGTAATAACTGCAGTGTTAGACAACGATCGCTACGAACTAAAAAGTATCAGCGGTTCCAGCTGGGTTTATAAATACGCCCACGAGAATTTGGGCTCAGTACCACAGGGACATGAAGGTTTGCTTCAAATCACTACAAGTCTGTTGAATGATAAGGCCGAGACGGCGCTTGAAGATGAGGAAGATGTAGGTACAGAGGACAATACGTTATCTCTCAGTAACTGTGATACCTTGACCGTGTGCTCGGATACCGTCTCCGCAGACTCCTATACCGTGACAGCTGGCTCTGATACTCTAAGTGTTCACTCTGACCCTGAGGTGTGGGACATACAAAATGAAATCGAAGTTTACACTGAACAAGATGATTCGCAATAATAGGTAACTGCTATTTAATTAATCTACGGTCCCTGTGTGTTCTTTGATGTTTTTGATCTACTTTACAAAAAAATATCATGTGATCCGTCCCGTCTTGAGGTAAGGTTTCTGTGGTCGATCCTGGCCGGAAGAGCGTCGTCCGGGCCACACCCGAAAGGGCTGGTTGAAGGGACGCACTCCTCACCCGGACCAGATGTGATGTAGTTTCGTGGTTGATCCTGGCCGAAGGAGCGTCGTCCGGGCCATACCCGAAAGGGCTGGTTGAAGGGACGCACTCCCCACTCGGACCAGATGTGTTGAGTTGTTATTATGGTTGATCCTGGCCGCAGGAGCGTCGTCCGGGCCATACCCGCAAGGGCTGGTTGAAGGGACGCACTCCTCATGCGAACCAGAGGTATCGCTTTGGGTGACTGTTCAAAAGTTATAATTTGATGATGATGGTTGTGATGATGGTTGTGATGATGGTTGTGATGATGGTTGTGATGATGGTTGTGATGATGGTTGTGATGATGGTTGTGATGAAGGTTGTGATGATGGTTGTGATGATGATATTAGTGTTAGCAGGATGAACGAGCGGATGCCCTGGTGATTGATATTAATTGTTCCAGGAACGTACATAGGTGAACGTACATATGTCAGTCCGGCCGTGACGGCGCGTCAGTGAAAATGTCATAAGAGTGAATTGAAGTTGTCAATGTCACTCTAGCGGAGCGTCGTGTCAATGGTAGCGAGGCGGCCATCTTAAAACATCACTTTTGAACGAGAGGCCGCCAGCGCACCACGTCTGCGACGAATCGCTATTTACTGCGTCAATCCGGCGAAAATTAACTTGTACAAGAATTAATTTGCGTAAAGTCATTACCTATCTGCCTAATAGTGCACTGATTTTTGATTAAATTGTGAGTGGAAGAAATTAAATTAAAATCTGTGATTGAAAAGGTGATTAATCATTTTAATCCTTCGCCCGCATACCCACGCCATCCAATATGAGCTCTGATGAAGGCCATCCTGTGCCTTTATATTTCATTTCATTTCAAAATATTTAACACTTGAATCACTGGTTTTTTTTTAGCTAAACAAATGCTACGTTCATATATGTACTTATACTAATACCACACTAAACTACAGATGACTATATGTTACTACATATCTAAAACAAAGATATTTATGTCAATTGCATTGAAGTAGGTATATCAAAGAGCCGGGGGCGAGTTGGATGGACTGCAGGCGCGACCCCTTCTCGCCCCGGTACGGCGGACGAGGGCTCACGGGGGGTTTTAGTGGGTTCGAGTCCCACATACCCCCTGCCACCACCCCCGTGGTGGCAGGAAGTGCGAGGGCATTTCCCCCCCTCAAAAAAAAAAAAAGGTATATCAAAGAGAGAACTTAAGAGCTGTCGAACCTTAGTACAGACGGGGATTAGTGCAATACTTATAAATTATTTGGAATAAATCAAGTTTTTTTTTAACTTGAGTCAAGCTGAAGGTAACGCAATTAGACCGAATTCTACGAAACGCGATGCTTAAATTTATTTGTTTCTGTTTGCCTTTTATACGGGAACCGAAGCTCTTAATTGATGACTATCAGTGGTTTGTAGGGGTCCGTACACAACCACCCGAGGTAATTACAGTTGTGGTGTGACGCCAGCATGCAGCAATTACCTGCCGCGTCCTATCGCTCTGTTGCAGAATGACAAAATATCTTCTTGCAGCTTTGTAGTTAGCACTTAACTCGAACAATTGAAAGACATGCTGTTGGGTAAGTATTATAGCAATACTTACCCAACAGGTAAAACCCAACAGCATACTTTATCATTTCGATTTTGCTTCAAATATAAAGGTACGCTAGCTAGGTGGGAGTCTCAAGTCTATAATTACTAATTATCTTTTATGATCTCTATCTTCAGTTTTTTAAATTGAGCCCTTGAAAACAAAGCTTAGCTATAGAGGGGCATTGTGGGGCAAATTTGTAGACGATGCGATGAGGATGCGGTCACGAAGAGGCGGAAAGTAGGTGCAATGAATGAAAAATAATAAATTAATATTTCGGGGCGCCCGTACGTCAGTCGAAGCTATCGAGAACTGTTGTTGTTTTAAAGGTGACGTACGGACGCCAAGCTTTATTTAAAAGATTATATAAAAAGGTAGGTTGCACTTGTCCTGAAGGTCTGTAGTCAACACCATACCTTAAAAATACCAAAAATTAAAATAAATTGATTTAATTAAATTGTTTGTTTATAGTTTGAGATAAACAATAAATCTTGGATCCATGCTCAAATCTGTCACAGAAATTATTTGTCTACGAATAGCTATTATTGAATGTACCATGTGATTAATTTAGGAGCCTGTCCTTCGAGGGCAGATCAATTATGATATTTTTTTTAATATCGCCCTACCTGCAACCCATGCTGCCCTACCTTATATTCGACTCTAGCTACAGCCCTGGGCAGAGGTACAAAGTGTGTTTAATAATCGAAAAGAAATAACAAAAATAACTCCCAACGATCACATACATAGATCCTGGACCTTAACTAGGATTCCCTTTATCTAAGAACCCAGGAACTATGAGGACCGTAGTCCTACAACACCCAGAAAGAATAAGCCAGCGCTTTTTTTGTGCACAAATACTTAATCCTGCCACAGAAATTGAATCCGCCTTCTCCGGGTTATGCGCCGATCTGCTCAATCACCACACCACAGAGGCTGTCTAATATTTATCATTATTGGCTTGATTCAGTTTTTTTTTAGTTAAACTGAAATTGTATTAAACTTAAACTATGACAAGACTTACACTCTTTTTGCAAACAAGCAACATGATCAAGCTTCCATTAAGGGATTTGCCAGTCAACACCTGTGTAACTTCCCATCCATGCACCAAGGTGAATGTAAATGAGTTGTCCGGCAGGGGTGCGACACATGGACACGGCGACACGACAGTCATTTGCAATTGAATCGTATGCGATAGGGCTGAGAGGTTGCGGCGCTTGCAGCCGTCCTGGGATGCGTGCATGCAGCCATTTCACCTCTGTCACGGACGTAACTTGCACAGACTATGGTAATGTGCATTGAGTACACAGAGCTCCTCTTTTGTTTTTTTAACACATGTTTCATGCTTTGTTATTATTTTGGTAATTGGGTTTTGGAGGGAAAATGAAAAAGATCGTGTCACCGCATTGTATTATTTTCCAAACTTGTGTTATTTTCAGTGTTAGTGCATAAAATTGGTGGCATTTTATTCGCTAAGTGCTGGATTACAGGCATGAGTGTGGGAAAGTGGTATAGTGATGGTGAAACGTATATTTTCGTGTTGTTTCCAAAACTCCATAGAAGCTTCTGGTAAAGTGGCCACCACTTTACTAGGAGTATGACTTGACTAGACTAGACTATGACTTGACTTGATGACTTGACTGTGACTTGACTTGACTTGACATACATGTATATTACTTAACTCGAAAAATATCAATTACTTGACACTGGCTAAATAAACAATAGTGTGGAGCCATACAAAAAAAAATTATGTAATTCCAAAGTTTTAAATAATTTTTTACATAATTTATAAATATTTGTATAACGCTTACTGATTACTATACATAGTCTTTATAAAAAAAAAAATATTTTATATTTTGTATTTTATCAAACTGACTTCAAAAAAGCAGGAGGTTCTCAATTCAACTGTATTTTTTTAAATGTTTGTTACCTCAGAACTTTCGACTGGGTAAACCGATTTTGATAATTTCTTTTTTATTTCTTTTATTTATTAAACAGACAGAGTTTGAAGAGAGTTCATTGTTAAACCGCGTGGCTGTTTCAGATTTCAAGTAATTGAAACAGTGATTACTTAGTGAGCAGCTTCTTTTAATTACTTCCTTAATTTATACGTGCCTTTCTTCATTTACAATTGCTTAGTAGGGTTCTCTTAATGCTCTTGTGAAGCAATGTTTTGAGATTGGGATTCAAACCAGATTGCGTCGGCTTGAGTCGTACAGACTACCGCTTTCGGGTACATGCTCTCAAAACTACTTGCTTATTGATAAATAGTTAAGAATTTAATAAATAATTTAGAATTTACTAGGTGGTAGGACTTTGTTGCAAAGTTCGTCTAGGTAGGTACCACCGCTTTGCCAGTTATTCTGCCGCCAAGCAGTAGTGTGCAAGCACTACTGTGTTCCGGTTTGAAAGGCACTGTAGCTAGTGAATTTTTTTTTTTTAAGGGTCAATGAACAGTATCACATATATTATTTAAGTTATCGATATAAGTAAAAAGTTTAACAGACGCGCTACCAGCATTATTGACCACAAATTACTAAATAAAAACATTAAATACCTACTTATATTGAGACAAGATACTATACTTATAATTATACAGTAAAGAAAAAGAGAATGGCCAATGCAAACAAATTATTACTCTTTTTTTTTTTTTTTTGAGGGGTGGAAATACCCTCGCACTTCCCTGCCACCACGGGGGTGGGCCCGGGTGGTGGTGGCCGTGGGTTTCGGGCCTCTCCGCGCCAAAGGATGGGTGACCTTGCTCACCAAGGTCACCCACCAGACTTGTGGGGCCGTGCAAGCCGGCGGAGAGTCCCCCGACTCTCCACCAGTGGCCCCACTACGGGGGAGGGAGGAGGTGCGCGTAACGCCTCCTCCTCCCTCCCACTCGTCTGCGCCGGAGCGGGTCAGCTCCAGCGGCCGCCTCTCTGACCCGCTCCGCGGTCTCCTTCTGCGCCATCACGTACTCGCAGAAGGAGACCACCGCCTGCCACGATCTCTCGCTGAAATTATTACTCTTAGTGTAACCTAACGTAAGCATTTAAACATGTATTATAGGATTTTACAGCTAGACAATCACGTACCCCGATTGCAAAGCTAGAAACACAAATTTGTATGATTTGACATTTTAAATACGCAGCTTATATGCATAGTTACTATAGAAATTTTTAAATTCACAAATGAAAATTCTTCTGATGCATTGCATTCCGTGATTACACCACAGATCAGTGGGATGCAGTGAGGTACAGTGCAACCCCCACTATGATTGACCGCTGCCAAACCCACAACGCTCACTATCACTATCACGTAGGTCTATCATTGATCGCTTAAAACATCCCACCCGATCGTTAAATATATCTAAACAATTGAAATTATCATTATACGTTTTAGTCATGCGGTAAAGAGGCTGGGAACTGGGCAATTGAGACTTTATGTTCTAATTACAGTCGAGTAATCTTATTACCAGACTGTGCTGATGTCTCAGGATGATGTGCGCAGTGCAGTGTCGCTTGTAACTCTATATTTTAGGGTTCCGAGTGACACTGCTCTGTTATGGGCGACCGTGGCGCTTAACATCAGGTGAACGAAAAGCTTGTCACATCATTCAATAACATAAAAAAAAAAGTATAAAAAATGTAAAACCCTGAAATATCTATAAGCGGATTATCTTTGAATATAATAAACAAATGACACAAGATAGAACTAAAATTAAAGTCACTATATTAATTATCTTCAGACCTAAGCTAGTTTCTCCTCTAAAAATAAACAACGTTTTCGCGAATAACACACGCCTACTCACCCAACGATGGGCTCTTACCTAATATATTACATTTTACCTTATTACCGTGGCCGTAAAGTTGAAAATAGCTGTTTTCTGAGTGCTAATATTAAAGCTAAAGGTGAAAATTAATTAGGGGAATGTGAACGACACAAATTGGATTCTGATGAACTACTTGTTATTGTCTATCGATGCCGAGTGTTTTGTGATATGATGCTTCACCAATTACGTTTATTGGTATTGACGTAACGAGAATCATGTGGGTGTGCCGTTGTAGGTAGATCTATATAATATCAGTTAATGATAATTAATTAATTAAATTCAATATTTTGACCGTGAAATTTGAGGTTGAACTATGAGGACTCTGAGATGATGAGTGATGAGGACTATACAATACTCACACACGGAACAAGTATTACCGCTTTTTTCTGTGCACTATTACTTGCCCTGTCGCGGGAATCGAACCCGTCACCTCCGAGGTTGTCAATTATTATGGATGTTAAATGTACAGTATTATGCTTCCTAGTGTGTAACCCGTAACAAAATAATTAACATAGTACCTATATTAAATAGTATGTGTGAACATTAAAACATTTTTAACTTAAATTGAAATATAGTTACTAATCTACTTACCCATAACTAAAAATATCAACAAATCCAGGAATTGATATAATGGTGACGTATGTGTAATGGTGTCTGAGGCAAGGAATGGCTATTCTAATAACCATGGAATTTTAGCGTAGCAGCAAATCAAAGTTATATATATTTATAACTCAAAGGTGACTGACTGACATAGTGATCTATCAACGCACAGCCTAAGCCACTGGACGGATCAGGCTGAAATTTGGCATGCAGGTAGATGTTATGACGTAGGCATCCGCTAAGAAAGGATTTTTCGAAATTTCACCCTTAAGAGGGTGAAATGGGTGGTTGAATTATTTTCCCATAGGCCACGCCGCGGGTGAAGCTGCGGGCAGAAGCTCGTTCATTCATATGAAGCTACAATAATTTATTAAATTTGTATTATACATACATGTATTGAATATACTTATATCATTTGAGTAGTGTAACGCTTCTTTCTGTCGTGCCTACCTAATTCCTACAACTAGAGGTGAACGGAGGTAGGTAGAAAAGAAACGACAGCTAAAAGGTCAACAACAGAATTATATTGAGAAAACTCAGGGTGTGGGTTCCATTCGCAGTCTGGACGGTGTTACACAACTATGTAAATAACCACTGGCCTTAGCAGGAGAGAATAGTAGCAGGCGCAGTCAGCGGGTTGACAATTCGGTATCAGCAGTGGCCCCAAAGTGCAGCGTGAAGGTAGGCCTTAAGTCTGCGGCGTGAAGGTAGGCCTTAAGTCTGCGGCGTGAAGGTAGGCCTTAAGTCTGCGGCGTGAAGGTAGGCCTTAAGTCTGCGGCGTGAAGGTAGGCCTTAAGTCTGCGGCGTGAAGTTAGGTACGCAGCGCGGCAACGTCGGCAGCACAGCCGGAGGTAAGAGCCCTGGAATCCGCACAACCAGTCGTCTTAGGTACTGTGCATTATCCCTGTCTGACTGCCACATCCGTTCTCTTAGCCAATGCGCAATGGTAGTCATGCAAGAGATAGTGATCAACGATGAGGCAGTCATACAGCGAAAACACAGGTAAATATAGTGGTAGAACGCCAAGCATCTATAATGCATGAACAACAAAAGCACAGCGATAACTACGTATGCAGTATTAAGATGCGGAATATTATGCAAGGCACGATAGAATATGGCGCACTACCTCTAAATACAATAAAACAATAGTTTGAAAAAATACCGGTATATACCGCTATTTTTTCATGTACAATTTTTTTGTACATGATAACAGGAAATACACAAAAGACGGTAAGAAGCCGTCCTGCGATTAAAACCGGTATAAAAAATACATTTATGAAAAGTGTCCCAGTTTTTAATTCCGGGTTTTGGGTCCTTGCGACGCAAATTACAAAATACGTTTACCAGGGACTATACAGAGTGATCGTTAACTAAGAAATAGGCGAAAATACTAAGCAATAGAATATTACAGTTGATAAAATTATAATAAATGTATGGAATAATTATGAAATTATATAATGAGTGAATAATTTATGATTTTATTTACAACAAAAGTTCAACCATGCTATAGTTTTCACCCAACACTACACATAGGCGAAGAAAAGAAATAAATAGCAGAAACAGGCGCATACAAAATCAGAACATAATTTGGCGGAGACATTTTTACCGTTAGATATTCAAATGTACTCACCACAAGATTGAAACCATTAGAATACACGTAATAGATTGCAACACTCACCCAATTGGGGATTTTGTACACTTCACAAGCAGACGGATGGCGAATAATGTTTTAAAATTGTAGTAATGCGCTCTCGGAATAACATTTAATTCACAGCGCAGTACGTGCGTGCGTTCTCAGTGGTAGTCGAGCGCCGCCTGACCGTTGAAATCGCCTCACCGCTCACCTCGCTCATCAAAACGTTTCAAAGTCGCCTTGCGATTGGTCGCCCGCGACTCGGTTTGCAAACGAGATCTTCACAGTCAAATAGTCGTATGAAAGTAGTGAAACCGTTACAGTAGTATTGTTATACTTATTTGACCGGCCCGATAGCTCAGTTGGTTGTAGCCCTGCCTTCTGAACTGTGGGTTGTGGGTTCGATTCCCACCCAGGACAAACATTTGTGTGATGAACATAGGTGTTTAATAGGTGTGTAAATAGGTGGTGAACAAAAAGTATTTAAGTATTGTATCAGTTATCTAGTTTCCATAATACAAGCTTTGCATAGTTTGGGGCTAGATGGCGTTGTGTCGATGTCCACACATATTATATTATTACTTATTAGGCATAATTTTGAGAATATATTGGTATTTATCAATGAAACATATTAGACTTCACCCGATTTAAAAAGTATGTTTGTAATTCTCTGTTACTACTAAAAGCAGGTAGAGCTTCAATACTCGTGTTAATTAGACATTAATAATCTGTATTCACGCTCATTACGAACATTTCCATTCATGGAAGTCCTGTAATTGTACACAATTAAAGTTGTGTCGTTGTGGCCGCAAACATTTGGCACGGATGCCATTACACAAACGGTTATGTTAAACGTTCAATGATTCGAGCATCTAGGCCACGAAAACGGCGGGTTGCTCTTAGAAATATTACTTTTTAAATCGATTGTGATCTAAGGCCCGTATTACAGAACTATGCACAGTCGTCGATTGATGCTCAAGTAGAGATTTCATTCGCTATTTGATCATTTTGTGAATGAAATCTCGTCTTGAGCAGAGATTCATGACTGAGCGTAGTTCTGTAACAAGAGCCTGAATGTGAGAAAAGTTACGTTTTTGTTTTTACTTCTGTAAGATTTACAACGTTGCCTGCAAGTTACAAAGGAGAGACAAACCTCATTTAAACTGTATGCAAAATGAGGGTCTAAAAAGTGAATGTTTTGTACCTATTCTTGTTTTTCGTACACTTGGGCCACTTACTTGGCTCTAAAGGCGTAGTCGGCTCATGAATATTGAAGCAGTCGCCGCTCAGACGATCGCGCTCCACTCGACTGCACGCACATTAACATCGCCACAATACAACCAAATGGACTGTTTGTAGAGGATTCAGAAACCGTAATACCTTTGAGAACTGTTCTAATGCCAATTGTTATAATTTCTCGACAGTAAATCCCTACGGTTCATACCTATTTCTTATAAACAAAGCCAAAAGCGCTTTATTCGCAACATAATTTTTTGCTTGAGTTATTTGCTGAAAGCTGAAATTAGCCAGATGATTGTCAATCAACATTGGCGTAAAGTGCTTAAAAATTGTATTGTTTTCTCATCTGTGCAACACTTTCCAGTGGCGGAAGTGAGGAAACAATTTTTTTTTTTTCATATTATTACTGCATAGGTTTATGAATGATGCGAGCGAGACAAACTATTATTTACTATTCTCCTCATACTATGAGAACGAACTTAGATCCATATATGACTTTCTCATATAATTATGACCCTTTAAAAATGTACCATCGATTAAATAGTCGTAAGTTGTAACAGACAAATTGAAGCCGTTCTTTTAAATGTGATTAAATTTAAATTAGGTACTACTGCGTCCTAAGCCCTAACGGGCAAGTCTGCTCATGAATATTGAACAGTCGTCTCTACCCCAGACGGCCGCGCTTTACTCAACTATTTATTTACACATTTACATCCCCAGTGTACTAGTAAATGCTGAATCAGTGATCATCACCGCTAAGTCCTGCTAAACTAGTGCTAAATGCTAATGTATACTTATCCAAGAAATAAAAGCGCAAGAATCTAAAAGATGTTACCGACTTATTGTAAGTTACAATTGATTCGCAACGATTACAGACATAGGTCTTCTACAAACACGTTATAAAGTATTTCGTATAGTATTAGTAAGAATTATTTGTTTCCATATTTATCATCAAAACTTGCATTCGTAGTTCTCAATTTATTTAATTTTACTTTATCAAACCAGTACCTGTCTATTAATTACTGGCATAGATTATACATAGGGCTGCGAGTTCGATTAAACATAATAATTTCAATCAATGCAAGCATCACCATTCATGACTGTTCTATTGTTTCATGTAATAATAGTAGAGAATAACTTCCGGTTATGTATGCATGGCTTGGCTTGATAGTACGTTGCCAAATAGATGCGTACCTAACTGAAATACTGGAATGTAAACGACAATAATGCATGTTTTAAACCCCTGAACGAAACAGATATATAATAACACTACGTGCTAAATTAGTAGTAATTAAGTAGCTATGTATGTGAATAGGAAATACAAGAAAATTACATTTATTTTTTTATATGTTATCTAGACAATATATATTTAAGCTCCGTTGCACTGCCCTGCAAAAAATTCCATGTTACACCCAGGTTAACTGGAAGATAATGCTCTCTAGCATTAAGTTCGCCTTTGTACCTACATTTGTTATTTGTGCAATAAAGCATTTTCTATCTATCTATCTATTTATCTATCTAAAACCTATCTGTATGTCCTATGTACTATGTACTATGTCCTATGTACTATCTGTACCTACATTTGTTATTTGTGCAATAAAGCATTTTCTATCTATCTATCTATTTATCTATCTAACACTAGTGGCCCGTCCCGGCTTCGCACGAATTTTATCTATGATTAAAATAGCCTATATTATTTAGAATTAAAATGGTGAAAGAATTATTAAAATCCGTGCAGTACTTTTTGAGCAAATTCGTTACAAATATACTTACATACAAATCTTTCCTCTTTATAATAATAGTAATCACATATATTATAATAAAGTACTTATTGACAGAATCGAACTTAAGGGTGCTAGATAGTCCTGCCTACGTGTGTTTCACCAAAAGGGCACATCAGCATCTCATGGTAAAATATGAACCCTCGAGCTATTGAGACTAGGTCAAGGCCACGAGAAGACATGCGAGTAGGCCCATTTTCACACTGGGGCCGGAATAAGTTATCTATGATACTTAGATTTAAATAAGTACTTAATAATTTTTCTGGAAGCAAGTATTGGTCTTTACCTATGAAATTGCCGTTTTGTTTGAAAAAAGTTAAAGTATTTTTTTTTTCGAACTTATTTATTTCTTTTATTCAAAGTAATCACCCCTGCAATCAATGCATCTTTGCCAACGCTGTGGCAGTTTATGGATGCCCTTCTTGAATAAATCAGCAGGACGGGAGACAACAAACTCTTCAAAGGCGTTTTGTACTGCCTCTCGGGAATTGAATTTTTTTCCCGCTAAAAAGTTGTCCAAATTTTGGAAAAAGTAATAGTCGGTAGGCGCAAGATCTGGTGAGTATGGCGGATGAGGGAGAGCTTCCAAACCCAACTCATGCAGCTTAGAGACGGTCTGTTGTGCAGTATGGGGTCGCGCGTTGTCGTGAAGTAGCAGTGGAGACGACCGATTGACCAAAGCTGGTTGCAGACGTGCGAGTTTCGCCATCATTGTGGTCAGTTCTTCAATGTACACATCTGCAGTAATGCTCTCGCCGTTTTGTAAAAAGCTATGATGAATCACACCAGCACTAGACCACCAAACTGTGACCATCACCTTTCTAGGGGTCATTTTTCGTTTTGCACATTGCTTTGGTACCGAACCCGGATCTAACCAACTTGCTGAGCACTTTCGATCGTCAAAAAGAAGCCATTTTTCGTCGCACGTAACAATTCGGTTCAAAATTCCTTCATTTCTGTGCCTTTTAAGCAGCGCAAGGCAAGTCTCGACGCGTACGTTGCGCTGGCGATCGTTAAGTTCGTGGGGCACCCATCTATCAAGCTTTTTTATCTTGCCAATCTGTCGCAAATGGACCAATATTGTTTTGATGCTAACATCAAAAGCTGCTGCCAGCTCAGCTGTAGATTGAGATTTATCAGCTTCCACAATCGCCTTTAATTCATCATTGTTGACCAAAGTTTCCGGACGACCACGAGGTTCATTTTTCAAGTCAAAATTCCCAGAACGGAACCGAGCAAACCAATAACGGGTTGTACGTTCGTTTGTACAGTTCTCTCCGTAAACGTCGTTGATGTTACGTGTCGTTTGTGCCGCGTTGATGCCACGACGGAACTCATATTCCATAATTACACGAAATTTCAAAGTATCCATTATGAGGAAAAATGTTGAAATGTAATGAAAATACAACGCTAATCAATAAACAAAAGACTTATATTGTAAATAGAATGTCATATTTTTAAAACAAAATTAATTTGAATTTAGAATTCATAGCCAATCAAAACTTTTTTTTGTTTGAAAAAGTCTGTACTGCAATACGGCAATTTCATAGGTAAAGACCTATTATAATCACTCTTAATTTGACATAGAACCAACTGAACTTCGGTTTGCTGTTTCCTCTTACGATATTCCCATTTTTCACAAATATCAGTAGATGTTCACGCGACTTGATACTACCAAAAATGCTACCCAAACAATACACCAATAGCAAAATTTTAAAAAGCTACCATTTTTTGTCCTGTTTGAAGGTACCCATCTCGTCCCCTTGGCATTTAAAAAGCGTCGCGAGCGAGTCCGGCAAAAGGAAGCGGGATAATAACCAGGCCCGCCGTTTTATTGGAATCGTTATATCAAGTAATAACGACAGCAATGTCCGATTACTTTATTGTAAGTGCCTAATTAGGATTGTATTTTATTCTTTTGAAATACTGCGAGCTGTATAAAGATGGTTCGTGAATATAGGTGGTAGGACTTTTCTGCTAATTTCGTCTAGGTAGGTACCACCACTTTGCCAGTTATTCTGCCACCAAGCAGTAGTGCGCAAGCACTGCTGTGTTCCAGTTTGAAGGGCACTGTAGCTAGTAAAATTACTGGGCAAATGAGACTTGCCCAGTGCTAATTGTGCTGATGTCTCAGGATGACGTGCGCAGTGCAGTGTCACACGAAACTATATACTTTAGAAGTCCGAGTGACACTGTAACTGATATGGGCAGTAGTGTCGCTTAACATCAGGCCAATCATTAGCTCGTTACGTCATCATTAACAAAAAAAAAAAATGTCTAAGTGCCGTCTGTGACTCAAAGTTGAAACAAACCGAAGAAGATTCTGTGGTGTGGTGGTTGAGCAGGTCGTCTCATAAGCCGGAGGTAGCGGGTTCGATTCTCGTGGCAGGACAAGTATCTGTGCACAGAAAAAAGCGCAAATACTTGTTCTGAGTCGGTGTTGTGGGACCATGGTCCTCGTAGTTCCTGGGTCCCTAGATTTAGGGAATCCTAGTTAGGGTCCAGGATCTATGACATATCTATGACATATGATCGTTGAGCGTTATTATTTATTTATTTACAAACGCGGAAATTTTTATGTATGGATGTTTGTTACTCTTTCACGCTCAAACGGGTGGACGGATTTGGATGAAATTTGGAATATGGAGCTTATATAGTGGAATTAACACATAAGCTTTTTTTATCCACGGGTGAAACTGCGGGGCGCAACTAGTAGGTAACATAAAAATTAAACGAAATAAGCCGTCCTTTTAAAGTTCACAAAATACTCAAAGACATTTAACATAAACCATTCATTTAATACAAAACTGAATAAAAACCAACTTCGTTTATCCCCGTCTTGTTTCGCTCGCTGATTACATAATAATATAAAGAGCTTATGATTTTACGAAAAATGTCTACTAAGGTCAAATTCATCGTTCCTGTATTAACTTAGGAGGGAATTCGCTTAAATTTA
Organism: Ennomos fuscantarius; assembly: GCA_905220475.3. Lineage (NCBI taxonomy): Eukaryota > Metazoa > Arthropoda > Insecta > Lepidoptera > Geometridae > Ennomos > Ennomos fuscantarius. The sequence continues at coordinate 6,739,096 of HG992033.1, forward strand.
TATTCGATTGTAAGCACAATTTGCAATCAGCAAAGCCTGTTTCTGTCGAGAACGATTGTTTGTTGAGCGACTCGGAGTAGGTATTATTGTATTGTAACGTTCGGATGTTCCGCTCTGCGTATGGAATCCAATAATTTTGCCTATTCTTGGACGAGCTTGATTGTCGATTGTGATAGGCACTGAAAGACCGGAAATCAAAAGTTCGGGTTTTAATTTTAAACTGACAAAGTTTTATTATGTTTTCGATATTTAAATGAAATGATTTATGTTTAAGTTGTAAGTACTTTGCTTACAAATGTATAATGAGTATTTTTTGCAAGTATGTTAGTCTCTAGTTAAACGTAGTTAGGTCATTGTTTATATTTTTTTCTTAAGTTAAATGGAAACTGCTTCGTGCCGACACCGAAATGGTCCCAACGAAAGACCAGCACTGGTTGTATGGCCAACGAGATGTTGAGTTGGGACCGATTCATGACAACTTGCAATCATGATTTTTATAGTTTTTGTCGTGTTTTTTTTAATCTTATATAATACGAGCTTCTGCCCGCAGCTTCGCCCGCGGCGTGGCCTATGGGAAAATAATTGAACCACCCATTTCACCCCGTAAGGGTGAAATTTCGAAAAATCCTTTCTTAGCCTACGTCATAACATCTAACTGCATTCCAAATTTCAGCCCGATCCGTCTAGTGGTTTGGGCTGTGCGTTGATAGATCACTATATTAGTCAGTCATACAGTCAGTCACCTTTGAGTTATATATATTTAGATATTTGTATTTTTTGCCATAAATAAACATTTTTTTATTTCTTTCTTTCTTTTTTCTATTGTTGAACTTCTATTTGCGAAGGGCGTCGTCAGCGTCAGTAGTTCACTTGCCCAGTGCCGCGGACTCATCACTGGAATAATTCACCCACACTGTGGGTACTTACGTTCATGCACTCACGAGTACCAGCATGTTGACATATTTCACGATAACATTAGAACCATATGTAATAACTTTAAGATTTATAATTAAGGCATCAATATGCTATCATAAATTGAACAATCAATTAATTAAATTGCTTTACAATTACTTCATTAGATTAGCTGTAAGAATTGGGTACTTATTAGTATGATTTTTATCATTGTTTTATTATTTTATTTTGTTTTATAAAATTGTGTTGTATAAAAGTCAAATGCCCGTGACATTGATCTAATCCGTCTAATACCAATATAAGTAGATACTTATACGAACAAGGGCTTTCAAATCACAGAAAGTTAGATCACTCATTAAGTTAACAGCTTTGTTCGACAGATCGATTTGTCTATAAATAGCACACATTAGGCGATTGGCAACTTTGACTTCATTTAACATTCCGGGAGGTTGGTCGGAGTTTAGGAAAATTACTTCAATAGACTTGGACGTGCGAATGCTAATAGCAGATTATAAAATTGTATTCCAACTAAATCGACAGATTCTATAACAATATGATTTCTTCAGAGCTTATAACATTTACGAATGCCGATGATATTGTATAATGTAGGTTCGTATTCCACAAACAACACAGTTTAGAATGGTTTATATACGTTATTGTATCACATCACACTAATATTATAAAGGCGAAAGTTTGTATGTGTGTTTGTGTGTATGTGTTTGTTACTCCTTCACGCTCAAACGGCTGAATGGATTTGGATAAAATTCGGTACCAAGATAGCTTATACATTAGATTAACATATAGGAATGAATAACATATAGAAATTTTATGCCGGAAAAGTGAAATTTTGTCGTGGGATGAGTAAATAATTAAAATACTTTTTGTCCGCGGGTGAAACCGCGGAGCGCAACTAGTTAAAAAATATTTCTAGAAAATTCAAACCGAACACTAAAGTTTACTGCGAAATTGAAGTTGCCGTGAGTTGCTATAGAGTCATAAACGGGTGTCGTGATACCGCAATATAATTTTACTTTACGGCCAAGTTCTAATAAGAGCATATAAGCTTCTTGATACTGGTTCGCAACACGTACAGAAGGCAGATTTAATAAGAACCTAATGATTCACACCGAATATGTTAAATAAATAAATATTTGTGGACATTTCACTCAACGTCATTTAGTCCAGATAACTGATAAAATACGTAGATACTTTTTACTTACAGTATAAACACCCAAACACAGAACAAACATTGATGTTCATCATACAAATGTTGGTCCAAGGTCGGACGAGGGCTCACGGGGGGGTTTTAGTGGGTTCGAGTCCCACAGAAGAAGTGCGAGAGCATTTCCCCCCTTCAAAAAAAAAAGGTGGGAATCGAACCCACAACCTACAGTTTGAAAGGCATAGCTACTACCAACTAAGTTATCAGGCCAATCAATGTTATAGCTCTGCTTAACAACGACTAATAACGAAAGTTAAGCAGTAAATTAAATGCAGATACTTTTTTACGGGCATAGTGCATTTATTAAATGAAAAATGAAAAGAAATGAAACTTTATTCCTGACGCACAATATCACATAGGTTAATACTAAGACCATAGAAACTTATATACACAATCCTAATATGCAATATTGCGCGATGTCAGGAATAGGTCCCGGCTCTGCATACAACTGAGCCTTCTACTTACTACACAAAGCATTTTGATCTGTACCTATATTGACCGTGTAACTTAGTATAAACAGCCCAAATTCTGCCTCTAGTATATAAATTACCTATTAGTAGCCATTAAATTAGTATTAGTGTGCCCCAGTATACTCGCAGTATTGACCTGTTGAATTGCAGTGCCGATTCGTTGTGCCAAATAAGAGCCCGCATTCAGATATTACCACTATATGTATTTTGACCGGAAATTTCTTGAAACGAGGCAAAAGGCAGGGGGAAGGGGGTATTTTATCCCTCGTGACGACATTAACATAATATTCGCGTTTCCCCTCATAATACAATCCTCTCCAAGCGCTGATTCCACAGATTAATTAAACGTAATATAAAGGGTCAAATTCGATTAAAACTCAAAACATTGCAAATGTTTCACAACCAACTTTTAATTTGACAACCACAAATTTCGCAACTTTTGATTTTCTGTTCCTTGCGTAGAACTCTCCATTTGATTCAAAATATTGTAGGCACAGCAATAATGCTTTGGATTATTGCTTCTATGGTTAACTTAGTTTTAAGTACATGCACGCATATATCAGCGTTTTAAATAAATAAATATATATATATTGTTAGGTTAACGACCTTTCTTCTTACTGCAAATATCTACAAAACTACGTAGGTACAATCTGCGTCCTATTGTTAGCTCAGGTAGCTTTAGCATGGCACACCGCGCGATATGGTGATTTTAATTGCGCGCTTCGTACGTAACTAAACATTGATTGATGTTCATCCATTCATCTCGCTGGTAGAGATAGACACAGCGCTTTTAACAAGCCTACACAGTAATTAGCCAAACCACCTTTAGGGAATGATTGATAGTGGGATCTAATAATGTTATTTAACATGAAAACTAACCGTTATTATAATTGTTGGGCCACGGGGAATATTTTGTGGAAAATTAAATGTGCGAAGTTTATTTAATGTTTATGTAATTAAACGATGATGCGGCGATGTGGTTAGTTATAAAATGTGAACCCCTAAGTTATTTTTTTATACAGGGCTTGTAGGGTGGTTAATTTAATAATGTTTCAATAAAAGTATGTTGTTTCTTAATGGTGCATATTGGTAGTCAGAATAAACAACAACTATCGATACAAAAATAAACTATTATAAAAGGGCCAGTAATATAGATTACTATAAAAGGCTTCTTACAAATTTGCTCTAAACTGGTGTCCTCTTTGGAGCTGATTGATTCACTAAAGATTAATTACCATCGAAGTCCAAGAAGTTCGTAAACGTAGTTTAGAATCAGATCATTTTCTACTATCATTAATTTCAATTTATAGGTAATTTAATTGACATTGTCCAATTACATGATAATAATTCTCTATAAAAATAATGAGAAGACCGGCGAGATCGCGTATTATGAAATAATTTAGGCTCTAATTCATCTGTAAGTATAAGTAATCTCGTGATTTTGTATTCTTGATGTCGTTATGACTGTTCTTAGTTCTATTCTGTATCAAATCACTTTAGTCGGTCGCTGCAATGCTTTGTAGTGCCTTGCTCAACGAACCGGAGTAACTCTATTACGTTCCTAAACAGTATTACATTTCCTAAGTAAATCAAATCCATTATATACCTCAATATTGCTATCGTCTTTAAATATGAGAATCTAGAGGGCTTTTTACGTTTACCGAGATTGAATAACTAGCAGGTAAGGTTTAATAATATAATATAAATATATATAATATAAACACATATAATACATTTATATTATACTATAATAGCAAATTTTCTATAACACTTTGACGGCCATTAATTGCGTAGCTTTATAGGAAAGAAGGTAGCAGCTAGTCCGATGGCTCAGGATTCCAGTAGAGTCTGAGAGCTGACCTTGGTAAAATTTTACATAATTTTTCCCTGTTTTGTGTCCTCACATCAATTATCATCGACTGATAGCCTCACGCAGCTCCATTTCGCTATTCACGGCTGAGGTAGAGAAGTTTGCGCACGCATATTTTAGTGACATTTTACTTTCGATAACACACTTACTAAAAATGTTAACAAATACATTTAAACAGAAAGATTATCATTGCTTTTTCCTTCACCAATGAAGTTATACTTTATACTCAAGCTAGGACATGATATTTGTCAAAGATTTCGAATACATATAAATGTTATCAAAATATTGAACATTGTAAGTCAAACAAAGCGATGTAAATCTTCTAACAATAAATGTAATGTATGCTATTCAAAAACCACAACAATAAAGCAAAATCTATTTCGCTCGTAATGTATGTCCGTTGCCCGTCGTTCAATGCCGTTTAACTTAAAGCATTCGCACGTGAATTTCTAGTCAATTTGCTCGGGTACGTAGCCAAGACTGCCTTTTGTGCGACAACGATGGCCTAAATAATGGAATGCATATTTACACGTAAAAAATTTCATTAGAATGTATTTTCAATACACCTAAGTACAGAGTATATGAGTAGGTACTCCCAACTAAAAGAAAACTGTGAGTGCTGCGTTGATGTTTCGTTGGCTTTCATGTACCATTTCACCCAATAAAAACAGATATATATTACCTACATGTAACAGTTTACAACGCTATATGTTCATCCTTGATATTTGCTACTTTATTTTATACACAATCCCTCAAAAGCCTAGCCTACAGACATATTCCTGATTTCGTCCCTGTTGATGATAAGTGGAACGCAAAGCAATGCGCAAGCGGGGATGCAACCACCGCAACTATGCCACGACCACGCTTATGTGGACTGTGTGGTTTTATTATTTTACCCTCTGCTACTCGAACAATCCATCTAAATTGGCTATGAATAAAATTCAGATAACCGTTCAATCTATTTTTGGCAAAGGTTTAGACATTATGAAAACATGAAGACTTTCCAGAAACTCTATTCTACTAAGAATGTATATATTTACAAATAAAAAGTATCAAGTATTGTATCAAAAAACTAGTTCTTGTAGTACAAGCTTTGTGTAGTTTGGGGGTAAATGGCGTTGTATGAAATGTGTACAAATAATTATTTTTTATTTATTAAATATCTTTACAATTATAATGACACCTTATATAAATATGTAAATTATAATTATGTCTGGTATCATATACCATAAATATATACCTGGTACATAAGAGCCGTGGTCGTCCGACACAAAAAAAAATAAAATTCGAAAAGTTTCAACTCGATTGATTTTCGCCTCAGGGGATCCCAGAGCTGGCACATACTTCGCTCTAAGAAGCTCGAAGCTAAGTATTCTAATTCAGCGAGGTAATGCTGCCAGCATTCTGGGAACCTTTCCACGCGGTGGTGAGTTGGATAGCATATTTGTTTTGTAAATAATATTTTATTAGTTGTAATTTTTATTTATAGAGTGCCTGTACATATTAATGTTTATGTTGAATAAAATTAAGACTCAGAATTGAATTGATGACGAATAAAATTTAAACCCTGGTACATACATTCTATGCTATATTATTTAGTAGCACCTATGTCTATCTATCTACTTGAACCGGTTATGTGTCACCTTAAAACTCCGATAAATCATGTTCGTGAAAAAGGCTTAGTGAAGTATATTGCCAAAGCCAATTGTGTATCGAAACGAAAGAGCCACATGTGCGAAAATATGTTTCGCGATACTGTCTAAGAATTTATTTCGACGAAGATCCGATTTAATTCACGCTTTCTGGAAGTTTTGACGAGGACAAAACACATTTCTATTATTCAGGAGTATTCGGTAGCGAATTAATGTTTCGCTTATTACTTCTGTTAACTCATAATTACAAATAGTAAATAGCTGGTTAGCTCAGAGATATGAACAAATTACGAATACGTTACGAACACGTTACGAATACCTTACGAATACGGTACGAACACGTTACGAATACCTTACGAATACGGTACGAACACGTTACGAATACGTTATGAATACGTTACGAATACGTCACGAACACGTTATGAATACGTTATCTTACATATTATATACACATTATTACATATTATATACATTATTAGTACTATTCACGCTAGTTTCAATAAATTATTAACTCATTTTACGAAAATAACAACTAACTACTTTAATAAGAAATCGTCCTTAATCAAATTGAAAGCACTAATAACTATAATACTACGTATTCTTGTAGTATAGATATATTTTATTTGCTGTGTTGATATATATATTATATATATCTATACTATAGGACAGCAAATATTGGTACACTCTGGGGAAGCAATTTCCGGGTTTTGTTGTGTCAGCTTAAATTTTCAATTAAGTACTCATGTAGTAGAAGGCTTACGTGTTGCTACAACTAATTGCAGAACGGTTAGAGGCGATAGGACAGAATGTGTGTAATGTTATTGTCCTTATAATACGTCGAATTAATCAGATCTCACACTATACACCACGCTACGACGGAAGGCCTTCTCAGCAACGTGTCTGACGTAGCTTAATAATTGTTGTATTGTGTTGAAGAAGCATTCGGTTTTATCGATAATATAGGTATGAACCGTTTTATATAGGCTTGCATTTGAACACTTATGTACTTGATGGCAAGTGACGAAGCTGACGACGATGGAACATGCTTGCCTTAAAGATACCGGTACACTCTTGCCTTGAAAACTCCCAGATTATGTTTTCAGGAAACAGAGACGCTAGTGTACCCGTTGAAGCGAAACGCTTTGTGCGGATTGGAGGGATGCCTACCATATACCGATGTCGTGTTTCCGTGCGTCGTTATATTGTGCGATGGTAAAAAGGACATGGGGGAATTAAGTTGCGCAATTTTATCGCTCTCTTTCTCTCTCTCTTTCTCTCTCTATATCTTTCTCTTGCTCTCTCTCTTTCTTCATACTACGCTTGTGACATTTATGTGTAATTATAAATATAATAGTAGTAGTTAAACTAGTAGTAATATTCAAACTTTTAATTTGATACAGTAGGTAGGAATAGCCACCCTTTAGACAGGAACGATGGTATCATTACAGATCACTATTAAATAATTATGTTTTGGTATCATGTAAGATATGTGAGTAATGTGATTTAATTGAATGGAGAATCTTAACATACGAACACTGGCATGAGCATGCATACGTAGCAACGGCTTAGTTGTTTATGAACACTATTTTTTTATTAAATAAAAATGATAATGAAAAACATTATTCATATTATCTAAATAAAATTGAATTCCCTTGAACAAAACATACGATATTAGCCAAATACAGTAAATTATTGAGTCATACTCTAAAAACAAAAATTCTCGGTAAATGGTTAATTAATTCAATTCAATGTACATCTAAGTCTCTAGACAATAGAAGTTACTTAGCTAAGCTTAGAATATAAAGGCAATCGACTAAACGTCCCCGGACACCTAAAGAACATTTTATTACCCGGTCGCCACTTTTACAATTCCCGAAAAGCTTATTTCACCTTTCTGCGTTCAGCGCTCCTATTGTTTCCACCGGCGGTTGTTGGCAATTCGTTAGAGGCAGTTTTTGGGTCCAATAAGTTTCTGAAGACGGACCCAGATCTATAACAATACAATAAATTGTTTGTATTGGCGGCTCGCCGGCTGCGGGTAATGTGCGTAAGACCACACCAACTTTATATCAGGAGTGGTCGGATTGAGGTGAAAAACGCCCTGTGGTAGCGTTGACGACGTACTGAGCCCGAAACTTTTCCTTAAAATATAGCAATATTATTAGAAACAAATCATCGTATTAATATTTATTTCAGAGTCAGGACAGTTAGTACATTATTGTGTTCCGGCGGTACAGTAAGCCGCTACAAAAAAAGAACATTTCTAAACCTAAGCGCTTTTTCTTTTATTTTTGTATAATATCATGTATATTTTATTATATAAAGTATATAAACTATTATGTAATAAGTAATTTATTATGTTTAAAAAAGGAATTTAAAATTCACAAAGTACAACGATAAAAATCATGGCTAAAATGAGACACGTCAGCATTTATGCGACAACCAAGCAACGCGCTGATTTCCATGTTTATTTTTAATTAGTAAAAGTGATGACGAAAATTATTTCCGATTGAGAACCAATACTTTTTTTAACAAATAAAAGCCAACGTAATTGGCAACGTTGAAGTCGAAGGTGTAGCACGTGGTTCTACGAGGAGCCTACGTAGGTACATACATTCATTCATAGTAGGATAATGCTGTCACAGTTGAAATTATACACTTGCATATTAAGGTACATGGAGTTGTAAGCATGTAAATTTGACCACAAGGTTTTTCTATAGGACAAATCAGTTAGGCTATCCAATTTAACCACAAGGAAAAACCCAATATAATATAATAGTGTTGTTTATACATTAGTATTTACTCTAACCTAAAAAAACTTACTTAAAATGAATAAACCTTGCTGCCTAAAATTCACATATCACACTTCACACTAATATTATAAAGGCGAAAGTTTGTATGTGTGTATGTTTATTACTCCTTCACGCTCATTCGGCTTAATGGATTTGGATGAAATTCGGTACCAAGATAGCTTATACACTGGATTATCATATAGGCTACATCTTATCCCGGAAAAGTGAAATGTTCCCAATGTTGCTTTTTATCCACGGGTAAAACCGCGGGGCGCAACTAGTATTTGATATATAGATACATTTACGCAATAAGTTTAATATATTCGTTTCGTTATTAAATTTTTCTATTAATTTATAAATACATTTTGTTTAGATTGATGTGATGTGTACTAAACCTAACAGTGAAGGCAATAAGCAACACGTCGTAAAAACTGTCGCGGTTACATAGTACGTATAGCTGCCTTCGGGCATTTTCTCTACTTCCTCTTGGAGTTGTTTGTAGTTTTCTAAACTGTTTCATTATAGTTTTTACCGCGGGTTAAATTACAAAAAGTACCTTATTTGTCTGTGTGAATTTCATGCTCAAGGTTTTCAATGTCTAAATCTAATTTATTTAACTTCAATGATGAAGCAATGCTAACGTCGAGGTTAGTCAAAATAATGTTCTGATCATTTTTGTGCGCGAATAGACCCGTTTTATCTTTACAATATGAGTTCAAGTCACGAAAGTTTAAAAAGTGTTATGAAGCAATGCTAATTTATTAAAGTAAAGATGTAATTGCTATACTGCCTTAAGGTAAACAAACCAAACAATACTAACCAATTAATTTCCAGCAATTAATGTCACGCACATTTTGTAATATACCAAAAACAAATGAAGATATTTCATATAATAGGTCTTTACCTATGAAATTGCCGTATTGCAGTACAGACTTTTTCAAACAAAAAAAAAGTTTTTATTGGCTATGAATTCTAAATTCAAATTAATTTTGTTTTAAAAATATGACATTCTATTTACAATATAAGTCTTTTGTTTATTGATTAGCGTTGTATTTCCATTACATTTCAACATTTTTCCTCATAATGGATATTTTGAAATTTCGTGTAATTATGGAATATGAGTTCCGTCGTGGCACCAACGCGGCACAAACGACACGTAACGTCAACGACGTTTACGGAGAGAACTGTACAAACGAACGTACAACCCGTTATTGGTTTGCTCGGTTCCGTTCTGAGAATTTTGACTTGAAAAATGAACCTCGTGGTCGTCCGGAAACTTTGGTCAACAATGATGAATTAAAGGCGATTGTGAAAGCTGATGAATCTCAATCTACAGCTGAGCTGGCAGCAGCTTTTGATGTTAGCATCAAAATAATATTGGTCCATTTGCGACAGATTGGCAAGATAAAAAAGCTTGATAGATGGGTGCCCCACGAACTTAACGATCGCCAGCGCAACGTACGCATCGAGACTTGCCTTGCGCTGCTTAACAGGCACAGAAATGAAGGAATTTTGAACCGAATTGTTACGTGCGACGAAAAATGGATTCTTTTTGACAATCGAAAGCGCTCAGCAAGTTGGTTAGATCCTGGTTCGGTACCAAAGCAATGTGCAAAACGAAAAATGACCCCTAGAAAGGTGATGGTCACAGTTTGGTGGTCTAGTGCTGGTGTGATTCATCATAGCTTTTTACAAAACGGCGAGAGCATTACTGCAGATGTGTACATTGAAGAACTGACCACAATGATGGCGAAACTCGCACGTCTGCAACCAGCTTTGGTCAATCGGTCGTCTCCACTGCTACTTCACGACAACGCGTGACCCCATACTGCACAACAGACCGTCTCTAAGCTGCATGAGTTGGGTTTGGAAGCTCTCCCTCATCCGCCATACTCACCACATCTTGCGCCTACCGACTATTACTTTTTCCAAAATTTGGACAACTTTTTAGCGGGAAAAAAATTCAATTCCCGAGAGGCAGTACAAAACGCCTTTGAAGAGTTTGTTGTCTCCCGTCCTGCTGATTTTTTCAAGAAGGGCATCCATAAACTGCCACAGCGTTGGCAAAGATGCATTGATTGCAGGGGTGATTACTTTGAATAAAAGAAATAAATACGTTCGAAAAAAAAAATACTTTAACTTTTTTCAAACAAAACGGCAATTTCATAGGTAAAGACCAATATATATAATATCTTTACCCACCTCCTTGCAATAAACAGGTATCTAAACATTCGTAGAAGTTATGCGACTCTGCGGTGGCACCACAAAAACGATACGATATGCCAATATATCACTCGAACACACCTGAACTGTAATAACGAAGAATAATAGCAATTGTTTTGTGCCAGTTTTTATGGCCTCTTCATTCAATTACTTTGTTCAATATATTACATTCGTACGCTCAATAGATGTAACTTGAACTCGTGTGCAGTTTGATTAATGCCCCGCCCTCGAGAATAAATTATTTAGTAAATCAACGGCACCAATAGAAATTAATATTAAGGTCCTAATTAATTAAGCGAAAGTGGGGCATAGCTTCAAGTACCCTTTTTGGTTGGGTTTATTATCATGGCTCTTTCGTATATTAATTTTATAAAGCCTTAATAATTATCTTTTAAAAATTTGGAATTCAGCAAGAATCTACGAAAAACTTGCTTATAAATTAAAAGTGCCCATCGTGAGCGTAAAAAATGCCAAATGTTTTTTTTTATAAATGTAGTAGATGTCTATGAAATTCTAGATTGAGATCACCTTTCCAAACTTTGAAAAATTGTAAGGCTTTATAGCTTTTTAATATGTTTTAAGTTATTTCTTGTAGGGGTGTAAAGTATCTCAACATGGTTCATCTTCAAGACGGTCTTTACGCACTTCCCACGGCTTATGAACCTAAATATCTATACATATACAATTCAAATTCCAGACTGACTGAATGACTTATATATCAACGCACAGTCTAAACCACTGGTCCTAGAGACTTGAAAAGTGGAGGATGAGTTCTTTGTAAAATGTAGGTATCCATTAAGAAAGAGTTTTTAGAAATTTCACCCCTAAAAAGATGAAATAGATGGTTGGTTTGATTTTCCCATAGGCCGCGCGGGTGAAACCGCTGGCAGAAGCTAGTAAAATTATATTTTATGGACACACAGTTTTGCGCCGATATCTTACCGAAAATTATTTGTTTGTACAAAAGAAAAGTATGAAATAAAGAAATTAAAATATATAATATTATTATTATTATTAATCATAATAAAACAAATAAGTATTTAATATAAATTTGAAATAAGTACTATAAATTTATTCATTTCTATAACCGTCGTGATATTTCTCTACCTAAGTGTTCGATTTTTCCCTATTATTGACCACAGCCAAAATATGTTAGACTATTCTAATTGTAGACCGTTATAACAGTGCACAAAATAGTAATATAGATACTGAATTAACGGTACCCAATACGTGTACTCAAATCCATTTACAAGGATTCGCCTACATTGCAAAAGTGAATTTAAACCTCTAAACTAGATACTTCTATTCAACCGATAGCACACCAACTAGTTCCAACCTGACCGCAGCTAACACTGTTCATAAAGGACTCAGGTAGATTATCCACCGAGCGAATTGTGCAGAGCCGTCCAAGCATTCACCTGTCGGGTGCCCACGTCAGGTGGACAGGGGCCGAGGCAGGTTAACCAGAAATACGGGACATATTTTATTGTTTACCACGCAACCCTTCATTTTCAATTTTCTCCAAGCGAAACGTCGGTCGCTGACGTTTGCAATCTGAATTTTACCTCGTACGCTAGATTATAAGCTCTGTGAGGATAAGAAAGTAATTTGCTATTTCTAAACTGGCTTTTGCGCCTTATAGAATGAAAACTACGTGGGTAATAGATTTATGTTTTCTGTGAAATTATTTCTTGGAAAATATTACCGTTTTCGACTATTCGTGTTCAAATTTCAAGTTCCTAATTTTAAATGTTAGAAGATATTATTGGGTATATTTCCTTTTAATATGAAAATGTTTCTTGAAAATACTCTTCATATAACAATTAACTTCCGTTGGCAATCTTAAATAAGGAGAGACAATATTAACTCTCCATTGTGAGAAAGCGTCCGTGTTTGACTCTCGATTTTCCATTCAGCTACTTTCATCAGCTTTTACCGAAGATGTGTTCTATTTACTGGTGCAAAACAGTGTGAAAATTGTTTCTTTACACATTTAACAAGCTAAAATCATCCATTCGCAATTCTGATAAAGAAAATTTCGAACACCAAAAGCCTTGTTTGAAAAACAATTTTCAATTTACGAGGGATCAATAACTGATGCCTTTATGAAATGTACGGCAAAAGAGAAACAATTCATTTATTAAAATTAATTTTCCAGATAATATTAGTGTAAAATATGTTTTCCATGTTTAAGTACAAAATTGATTTTAATTGTTTATTATTGAACAGTGAATACTGAATATCTATTATTTATTTTCTTCTTTGTCGTCCTTGTTTGTTATTATGCAGTCACTCCGGCCATGATGGTGAAACGAGTGTTACACGCAAGATAGCTACAAATACGCTCATTTTAATGTCCAAATGCAAAGAATATACACATTAAAATTCTCATGAAATTATATTTGTTAAAATAAAACAAGTATCAACTGGACGTTAAAATCCCCAAGGATCACAAGTGCCTGCATAGCCTTTGATAACGCAGAGACTCACATTTACAAATTTCATTTTCCATCTAAACAACAAACCGCTCATTTAAAATTAAAAATCTTATTATGTTTTCAAACAAACTCGTCTCAATTTATTCATTTAAATTTCCTCAAATAAAGACAGATGGAAATGTAATCGAAAATTTCTGGGAAATGTAAGCCATGCTCAATGCTCATTTCATTCGAAATGAGGGCGAACCTATTATGCACATCACGTCAACAGCCGGAAGACGCCCACTGTTGAATGAACACAGGTCTCTACCATGAAACGCCACTTTGGGCACTTATCATAGGATTTTCACACACACATCACCACGCTTGGCAGGCAGCTTAGTGATTGCAGAAGATTTTAACGTACCAACGAGAATGCTGCTTCCCTCGGTCGGCTTTTATGGCCACCACGAGAAGAGATGGTGTGGTCCTTTTCTCACATCACCGGAACCACACTACACATTATGCGTTTTGCTCAAATAATCACAAGAATTGAAGATTCGGTAAAAGAGTTTGGTTGATATTTTCATAAGTACTAAAAGTTATTAGCTATTAATTAATTAACAAATATGCATACTATAAGAACTACTCCTATGTAAAAATTGAGTTGTATAAACAATGAACTAATCCGTTCAAACAAGCTATTGAAATGGTAGTACTTATTGTTTCTGATTTTATTAGTTTGATACTCATAATTAACAAAATGTTTCATTGCCATGTTTCATTTAGTTATCCGAGTTAACTGTTTTTTGAATTGATTACATGAAGGGAACAAAACTGTAAAATTAATCATGCTAACAATGGTGTCGATATTTGAAGTGTTATAGTGAGACTATAATTGGCAGCTCCTCCTAGGTGTCAAATAAAAAATAAGCAATCAAACTGTACTTATAAAAAAAGATAGCATCGAGGTCGAGTGTTAATCGTCCCAATAAAAATATTATTCCGAAGTGTAGGTTGTTTGAACGTCTAATGAAAATCTCATTTGAACGGAACTGCGTTGCGGTCAGGAAATTGAAAGGGTGGCCGGAAAACTTGATTTACAGCGAAGTGCCTCAGAAAGGGATGTTTTATTATGAAAATTATCTCGGGAGAGGCAAGGGTCTGATCACCGCGTTCTGAATATTCACACGTGGACTTTCTTCCCAGGGATTACAAACCACATTATTGTATTTTTACCGTACAAATGCGTCTTGTGGGAATAATAATAATAATAAAATATAATCGAGAGTTTTCAAGGCTAGAATGAACTTCTAATTCTAAGCAAACATGTTCCAACATCAACCGCGTCGTCACTTATCATAGTATTCAAATTGAAAACTATCAAAGGTAAAAAAACTATTAGTAACTAAAACTAGTTAACTACGTAAATAAAAGATTTGCTTACCTACATTATCTTTTTAGAGCAAAAATATACCGTAGTCAACTAATACTATACATACATTTATAAACCCACGCAGACTTTCGGCTTAACCACAGAAGATTTAAACAAGCGTTAATCTAGTGTTAAACTGTATTGTTAAACACACTTTTGACGTCTGTCTAAGCCTTGTTTATGTATTTGTGGTAACATGGTTTGTGTTTAATCAAAGTTTTTATTCCATTAAATTACGAAATATTTTGTATGATACAAAAATAAACCTTATGTAGGTAATAACATAACTAAAAATAGAGGGCACCTTTATTCCAGCTTAGAGTTTGTATTAACACGCCCACAGGGTATTCAAGTAAACATTGTGCGTACTTTTACAAAAACTCTCTCAGATGAATTGCGAGCTTGGAATCTTTATTTTAAGAAGACGTTTTAGTTAGTCTGGGACTAATTTTCAGTTTCGCTTCGTTTGCCCTAGTTATACTTTTTATCTGCCCTTACTAATTAGAATTTAAGTAGGACCTACGATGTTATTAGGAGTAATTATTAAATTACTCTAAAAGTAACATAAAGATGCTGTAAAAGTCGACGTGATGTAAAATTTTTTTCACTTACGTAGTTCATTTGTTTGTGGCTTTTACGCCAACATTTCTGATCAGCTCTTAAACCAGCTCTGCGGCTATAATTATGGCGAGCCCATATGCTTGCACTTCAGTTCAATAGCTGTGGGCTATGTCAGACCCCCTCAAGTCACAATTGGCGCTATGTAATTGCAGATATTACTGACCAGATAAAACTATGTACATAACAAAACTCATGTTCTCACAATCCTATTTTAAACATTTATGCCTTCCCCTTCTTGTGTAGTCAAGGGTCAGACATATGTGTCAGAATCTTTAAGCCGTCCTTAGTCTTCCGATTTGGCTTAAAGATTGCTGTCTCACGACACGATAGCTTAAGGCGCGGTGTAAGCTCAAACTTAACAAAATATACAGGTTATTTACAAATGAAATAGCCAGATTGATGTTCTAGCTAGAGGAATAGCCAGATAACATATTTATTTGATATCCATAATACGCAATCAATAAAAAACTCACAAAATTAGCATATTTTCATGCGCAGGCCCGGTTTGACGTAAAATTATATGATCTGCGATTTTCAACTTTAAACAGATAACGTGCCTGTAATAAAGAGACCCTGTCAAACAAAACAGTGCTATGATCAACACGAAATACTTTAAAACGAAAGACGTGTAAAAAAGTACCTACCTTGTTTTTTTGGCTCCACACTTTTGTGTATTTAGCCAGTATCAAGTATTTGACAATTTCTCAAGTTAAGTCAAAAATCAAGTTAAGTCATCAAGCTAAGTCATACTCCTAGTAAAATGGAGGAAATTTCACCAGAAGCTTTTATGGAGTTTTGGGAACAACACGAAAAGAAACGTTTCACCATCATTATACCACTTTCCCACACTCATTCCTGTAATCCAGTACTTAACGAATAAAATGCCACCAATTTTATGTACTAACACTGAAAATAACACAAGTTTTGAAAAATAATACAATGCGGCGACGCGATCTTTTTCGTTTTCCCGCCAAAACTCCCTACCTACCTTGTTAGAAATATTTATGTAGGTAAACTAAAATTATTTGTATAATCTATGATCAGATTTACATTTAAATGCGGAATTAAGATAGGTTGTCTAATATACTTTTCAGTAGATTGCTTCTGAAAAGAAAATACACAAACAATTTCCAATTTAATCTGGTTAATCTTTTATATACCCACTGCTACCGCTTTATACCTATAGTTATTCATATAATTTAAAATGACCTTTAAGTAGCTTGTTCTCAAAAATCTGGCCAGGAATTTGCAAATTAGTTTACAAAGCGGATAATGTGTATCGGGCAGTAGTGACACTTTTATTAGGAGACATAAAAGGTCTCACAGAGAGGCGACGACGAGCCATTACGTGCCATTCGGCCCAGTGAGTGCTTAATGCAGGATAATGGACTCTCTCACTATTAATTTTGCCGTTTTTGTTTGGGAAAACACATACAAGTGTCTGCTCGCCGCTGTATCATGTAACAGAACACGCGTTATACTTTTCTATAACAGTCACGTACTTATATACTTAGTACATCTTGGATACGTTAAAAATTCGAGTAATTATGGAATGTGAGTATTGTCGTAGCAGCAAAGAAACATCAACGACGCTTACGGAGCGATCACTACAAACGAACGCACGAACAGCTTGTCCACTTCCGTTCCAGAAATTTAGACCTGGAAAATGAATTCTGTGGTCGTCCGAAAACTTTGGTCGAATTAAAGGTGATTTGTGGAAGCTGATGAATGATGAATCTACGATAAAATAGCAGCTTTCGACTTTAGCATCAAAACAATATTACTACATTTTCGTCACATTGGCAAGGTAAAAAAAACTTGACAAATGGGTGCCCAGCGAACTCATTGAACGCCAGCTCGAAGTACCCATCAAGACGTGCCTTGCAATGCTTTTTTTCTGTATTAGGTAGCTAATTGTAGCATTTGGTAATAGTCGTTACTAAAGAATAAATGTGTTTTGGCCGTTAAGATGCACACTTCTCTACGTAAACACCTATCTGAACCATAAAATATAAAACAAATATTTTACCTTATATATTCAGTTAATTTCGTGAGTAAACACATCTATAAGTAAATAAATAACGACCAACGATCACATACAATAAATGCTGGTCTCCAACTAGGATTCCCTGTATCTAGGGATCTAGGAAATACGAGGGCCATGACCCCACAATACCCATATATACTCAGAACAAGTATTTACCCTTTTGTGCACAAATACTTGTCCTGCCGCAGAAATCGAACCCGCCTCGCCTCTGGGTTATGAGCCGACCTACTCAACCACCACACCGCAGAAGCTATGAGCACAGAAAGGTAAGTATTTTGCCTCCACGTTAATTTTATCGTAAATAGCGGGCCACCTCTACCTTTTTGATTACTCCTCTGCCAAAACAATGTAATTTATAAGTCCTTATTTGCAAGCATGTTCAAATAATACTTAACTAAGTTATTACCAAACCCAACGAACATTAAAACTGGCCAACCATTAAATCGGCATCATAACAAGTTCTACATAAAATCAAATTTCGAGCTGTGCTATAGCAATGCTCGTAAACTAAATAGCTTTACAAACATGACCGAACTAAAATATTGGGTGAACGTGGTCTCAGGGATACCATACGAGATTTTCTTTACGCTGCATTAGAAGTATGGATCATAAACTGAAGTTGAGAAGAAATTCATTCATGATTTAACGAAATATGTGGACGTGGACGTAATAGTTTTAAACGAGTTTACTTGAAAATTTTGAATATTTTTCAAGCCAAATAAATTAAACCTAGTTCTAAAATATTGCATCAAATTTTTTTTTTACAGATGACACGCATAATGTCTATATTCCTTATTGTCCAGAATGGTAGAAAATACACGTGTCAACAGCCGACATAAATGCCACCGAAACCTCACAAAACAGTGATGATGATCGTTCATATCGAGCGCGATTAGAGTTTACGGTTGAGGGAGATAAATCGACGGCAATACACGGAGCGTGGCGCGACGGACCAACAAATTATTGTCGTCGTGGGAGCACGAAATATCGGACGGCACCCGGCACGTCGGCGGCCGCGACCTACCAAATATACATTTATATATAACTGCAGGGCAGGAAAACTGGAGAGCCGTACGAATTCTGCGGCACATCGCGGACTGAACATACTTCATGACGCTCATATTTCTTGAAGATTATGTGCGGCTTGCTTGCGAAAATTCAAACTGCACTAAACAGTTTTCTTATCCCACGAGGAACTGCAAACAGAAACAGCAAATAGTAATAGAATATAATCTATTTACTGGCTCAGCGATAAAGTGCATACAATTAGTGTTATTTAACCTTTAAGTTATTGGTGTCGATTCTGTGTCGCATTCTCGCAAATAAAGTAAACTTAAAGTATGGCGGTACTCTTCTGATAAATGGAAATGAAAAAGACGGAAATATGTTAATTTCGTTTAGCTTCAGTCTATAGTTCGACATTTGAGGATGATACACGGAATTTAAAAAAAAACCGGTACTGATTTTATAAAGAAAACTCGAATTAGAGCTTTGGCGGGGAAACGAAAAACATCGCGACACCATATTGCATTATTTTCCAGTACTTGTGTTATTTTCAGTGTTAGTGCATAAAATTGGTGGCATTTTATTCGTTAAGTGCTGGATTACAGGCATGAGTATGGAAAAGTCGTATAATGATGGTGAAACGTTTCTTTTCGTGTTGTTTCCAAAACTCCATAGAAGCTTCTAGTAAAGTTGCCACCACTTTACTAGGAGTATGACTTGACTTGATGACTTGGACTGTGATTTGACTTGAAACTTGAGACTTATATATTATATTAATTACTTGATAAATTATCAATTACTTGAACTTGACACTGGCTAAATACACCAAACTATGGAGCCAAAAAAAACACAAATAAAACTCGGATTAATTATCGTTTAAAAACAAATATAAACACTATTCAATCAACTTATTTCATGATAAATAAATTCAATAGCCCTTATTTTTTGAATGGCATTTATATTCATCAAGTAAAGCAACAAAAGAAAAAAAATTCACTGAAGCTGACCCTCATTGATATTCTCGTTTCTCAGTTATGTCATCTGTCAAATTCACCCATAACATTGTTGAGCCTGAGCCCTTGACCGTCGTTAGCTTCCTCCGTCAACGGGCATTATTCATACCCACCCGCCTTTAATGGCCTCTTACGTTTATTGATTTAAACAACACTTATGTTGATATTCTTCTATTATGATTTCTTTTCTTCATTTTAAATATCAAATTGTGAAGTAATCAGCGCAACCTTGTCTTTTTTATTACATATTTTAAATTAAAATACTAAACACTTATTACGATTTGACTTGGCCATTAATAGCATAAGGAATTCTAAAAGCAACCATTTTTGCATTTCAATACTTCAATTAGCACTCTGTGGTAGCGGTGGCAGCGGCGGTGTGTGTCAGAAGGAATATTGGTGTATAAATGGCAAAGGCAGGCATTGTCACAGCCGCGGTATATCATTGGCGTGCGGAAATTCAAAGGGCGCTCGGAAGTACTTGATTTATGAGAGCAGGCCGCATGTATGGCCGAGTATTAAAAATTTCATAAAAATATTTTTATGAATTGTGTTGGGCGCTATTTTTCGTATTAATATCATAGATATCTAAAGTATTTAGATTAAAATTCAACTTACACCAAAGCCAAAACCAATTATCTTGTTGGCATCACTTACTTTAATGTTACGATAAATTACTTTACAAAATTTCTCTATGTAGCTTTTCTTTTAGCGAAAGTATGCCTACACAAACACAAACCTCGTAGATAAGTGGATAAGAGTTTCCACGCTAAAAAGAAAATGTGCTTTCTCTGCGGGCGTTTCAATTTGGGGCTCACTTCATTTGTTTAACATTTTGTTGATACAGTGGTGGGTATCCTCTGCTGGTCAGTTTAACATGTGGGGCGCTTACTCGACTATACTTTGTGAATAATTTGCATGTGCTGCTCCTCCGCGGGGGGCGGGAGTTAGTGAGGATTTAGGCGGCGCGGGGGCGGGCGGCGCCCAGTCAGGATTTAATGGCGAGCACGAGTCTGGCTGCTCGATGGAGATATTCTCAGTCGTGCATAACCACCACTGCGATTAGCAGCTTTGCTAATGCTTACCGTATAATTACAAAGTTTTGATTTCAGTCTCGAGCTCCTTATTAATCTACGCTCGTCAGATGTTTTGATTACTGCTAACACCAGACGAAGAAACTGAACTTCTTAAACTTCTCGAAGTTTATATATTATATTACAAGTGGGTAGATAAATTATGTAAAACTGCTTTAATGGAAATTTTCGGTAGCGTTTAGGGAGGCTACAACATCTCTCCTATAAATTTTCCGTTTATGGACAGTCGGCCACGTTACGAATGTAGGAGTACTAAATCTGAACCACTGAGAATGTAACTCACTAATAAAAGCTCCTACATCTTCATCTTGCTCCCCTACAAAGTAAGTACTTTAGTACCTATAGAAGGTGAATCCCTGGTTGTGTATGTAACTTTTTAAACTTACTTTATACAGAAATAAGGCCTACTATACTAACTGCATGAAAACCTTGATTTTATGCTATTTATCATTGCTCAGGGCTAGCGTTGGTGCCTGCCAATGTTAGCCAGCTAAACCTATGTACAGTCGTATAAGATAAATACATTGTTCTCTGGGCGAACATGCGAGTACTCGTATTTGCTCGCTCCTGTTCACTACACAGAACGTGTAATTTCGACTTAATTGACGTGAGTTTTAGCCGTTATTTATCTTACAAAATGTGTCATACTCACGATAGTTATCAAACTAAAAAATACACAGAACGTGGATTAAATTTAGTAAAACAGCAATTTTAATTAAAATTTAACAAGTCTTGTTACTTTTTTGGTATTAATTCGCATGTAAATTCGTTAAATATAAATTTATCATTATTATGACGATGCTGTTATACATCTGAACAGCACGAAAATACAAGAACGAATTAATTATTTTTAATATTATACAATCTTACATTATTCGAGACATCATCTAAAATGGACCACCCACTCAATTCGCATTAGACTCGTACTAGGTATGACATCAGCGATACGTTTTAGCACATGCTTCACGAGCGACGTCCAAAATATGCAGATAGCACTATCATCACAGCACATAAATATTTATGCACCTTGCACGCGAAAATGTTCTACAAATGCTACGTACTTACCTAAGTAGGTATGAGAGTTGCAAGCTATATAGAAAACGAACTTCTGCCCGCAGCTTGGCTTATGGAAAAATAATATGGGACTGGCCCGATAGCTCAGTTGGTAGTAGCCCTGCCTTCTGAACTGTGGGTCGTGGGTTCGATTCCCACTCAGGACAAACATTTGTGTGATGAACATAGGTGTTTGTTCTGTGTCTGGGTGTCATATTGTATTCTATGTATGTATTTACAAACAAAAAAGTATCTAAGTATTGTATCAGTTATCTGGTTCCCATAGCACAAGATTTGCTTAGTTTGGGGCTAGATGGCGTTGTGTGAGATGTCCACACATATTATTATTATTATTATTAATTCAACCACCCATTTCACCCTCTTAAGGGTGGAGTTTCGAAAAATCCTTAGTAGATGCCTACGTCATAACATCTACCTGCATGCAAAATTTCAGCCCGATCCGTCCAGTGGTTTGGGCTCTGCGTTGATAGATCACTATGTGAGTCAGTCAATCAGTCAGTCACCTTTGAGTTATATATGTTTAGATAGAAGATAATATTCAATAGAACTCGTTAGGTCTATAGTTTGTTAAATATTGCAATAATTTAAGCATTAAAGTATTTATTAATATTGTAACAAAGAACAGAAGAATAACGTATATAAAAATAATTGCTATGCTAAAATTAAACTGCTAGAAAACTAAAACTTCAAGGCTCATAAACAATCCAGTTGCACAAGAAAAGACACAAAACTGCCAATGAAACAGAAAAAACAAAACAATTTATTTAAACAAAGATAATTATTATTCTGGCGTGTGTTTAATTTAAATCAGTTCCAAATTACACTCAGTTGTCCAAACAGGTAAACAAAAACAGATTCGTATCCCAATTTGCATAGCTTAAGGGTTAAAGTTACATAGCGACAGCACACACTAAGCGCCCAGCGAAGTTCCTCCATAACTCTCATAGTCGATGTCGACGAGCAAATAAGTAACTTCCAAGTTTGAGGCAAACACTATTAACTGTTTAGTAGTTTAAGAAACGGTCTCAATTTACCCTTAGCATAATCTAGTTCACGCTTAATCAAAATTCCGGGTCAGGCTCAATATGGATATGACTTAGTGTGTAGTATAATGGGCTTGTATCTCGGTACACACCTACGCATAAATTATTAACTAGCTGTCTAATCTACATTACCTACATGCGTAATTATCCGGGTGACTACTATGTTAAATTAACGCGGCAGAGAGGTAAGTAAAATAACAGCAGTGAATTAAATTGAAAAAATTAAATAGCAAATTAGAATTATGGTGTCAAAAAGCATCCAAAGTATATACTGTAGTTAATATTGAAACTGTAATACAAAATGTCACAACAAATAGAACAAACGAATCTCTGAAAATAAGGATCAAAAAGGATCATGAAGTTAGAGGAACTCAAGGGCTACCAAAACACACCACACTATGTTTTACGATTGTTTTAGATTTATCAAATTGAAAAAATTTAATAGAAAATTAGAATATTGGTGTCAAAAAGCATCCGAAGTATATACTCTAGTTAATATTGAAACTATAATACAGAGTTTCATAACGAATGGAACAATTCGTTTGTTATGACATATGGATCCAGAAATATGGATCAAAAAAGATCACAAAGTTAGAAGAACTCAAGGGCTACCAAAATCACACCATATTATGTTTTACGACATCTTAGATTTAGGAGCTACGGAAATTTTTAGGTAATAAAAGATTTCGCTTTCTAGCAGCTCTTCGGTTATTCTACCTCCAAATTGGTTTTAGTCTACATTTATATATATATAGGCATATATACGTCATTAGACAACGAAGTATAAAGTCAGTTGAAATAAATATTAATTATAACAATTATTATTTACATAGGAATAAGAAATAAAGGGTGCTTTAATATTAGACAAATTATAAGCTAATTTTATCATAAACGGGTTAATATTTTACGGTCTTAACTGTTTTGGACCTAGAAATATTTACTTAGATTTCAATACTAATTACATTTATTTACATACATCATTGATTGCTGGAAAAGTCAAGACATGTAGCATTGCGTCAAAAATTCAGCACTTCAACGGAGAGCCGCGCGTCAGCGGTTAAAATTTCAAGAGCAGGGCGCGCAGACTCCGTTGGAGTATCACGAGTTCATAAATTAGTTACTTTACGAGGGAAAGGTCGCGCCCCATAGCGCGAGGCCCGTGTATAATTTTCATTTAAACACAGGCAGCCACAGGTCCTCGTAAATCAGCTCCGATGGCTGCCCTGTGAGTCTCGGCGTGATGCGCCCGAATGTCCGCGCCCGCGCCGCGGACGCCGCTCCACCGCCCGCCCCGCTCGCCGCAACAATGTAAAGACATTTCCATTGTACCGTAATAGGGCATTGTTTGTGACGTAAATTTTACTGCTGAATATGCAAATTTCGTTTTGCGCCGACCTCCACCGAGAAATATTGCAAAAGTTTCGCGAAAAATTAAAATCACGAATCGCGACAAGTTTTTAATAACGATCGTTACAGCTACAGTAAAAAATATCACCGTATCTTGTTTTCCTTAATTAATATTGGCGCTTGTTAAATTACTGCATATTTTATGGAATCATAAAAATTTCAAAGGTTTAAATGGAGATGAATCAATTCGAATATTAGCTTTTTTAACTAGCCTCCTAAAGAAGAAATATTTTTATTCACAGCATATTATAAGCAAATTCTTAAAATAAATAGGATAATAAGCCGTCAACCCTCAGATAGTTTAGTAAAATTAATCAGTATTTATTTCAACGTAAACATTCATAAGCCACGTCAGCACACATCTGTTTCGCACTTAGGGTAAAACGCGAGATTGAGAAGGGTTGTGAAAAAATCATTTTAATATTTAAGAACCTATATTACTATATTATGACCTTTATAAAGAAGATGAATCTAATTCGTTAGTTTTTTACTATGGTATTCAAATAATTACTTAGTGTAGACTTACACTGCAAATATACTACTTCCATATTAATATACATACATGGGTATGTACTGGAGCACTAATAAAGTCGCCTTGTAGTTTCACCTGTTTTCCCACGAGAACTCTTAAGTTTCAGAGATGAGAAGTATCCTATGTTAATCTTGGTCGTATAAGAAATCTCATAACGATGTGAAAGCCATACAAATAAACAAACACCGTCTCACTTTTACAATTATGACCTTTATTGATGCAGAAATAAAATAAACTTAGGTATACTTTCAAACTAACATATCCAATTCTTCTGTGAATTTACAAAGTTGGCTCCAACCTTTGATGCAAAACTATTCCCACAGCGCTGACTGACTAAACAGCCCAATAAACTACTGTGTGAAACTCATTAACAGGAAATAAGAAACCTCATTATACGCTGAAGCAGTGCGATCTCGTTATCCACAAATAAAAAGCCTTTTTCAGTGGAGGCTGGAGAGCCTTGGGCGTTAATATTTAAAGCAGCGACGACGCGGGCGCTTTAATATGCTGTTAGCTTCGCAACCGCGTGTTTGACTAGGAGACTCGACCGCAAACTCACCTTGTGGGTGGTGTAGTTACCTTGGTAGTGTCGCAAACGTCACGCTGCCTATACATGCCCAGGACACACGTGTCTCTACGTACTACATAGCTGTAGATATTTACATAATGTAACAATTATATTAAAACCTTTTCGAAAAATCGGGCTGCTACCATAATTGTAATTATAAACGAGATTACAAGACCCAAACACCGCTAAAATATTTTACGCAGCTGTCTGACTATAGAGGCAAACGAAGCGTTCTTAAATAGATAAGTCCCGTGGCCATGTTAACTAACATTCATGCATAAATTAACAAGTATATCACATTTTTTAACTGCTCTACTTTAAAAGTTTTTGGTGACGGAATTGCAGTAACAACACGTACTATGCAAACTTTCAAATGCCAAGAACTCCTACCCACTGACTCCTAATGCAATGCAGAAGAATAAACCTATTTATATCCTGCAGCAAGCGGACGCGTGGACATGCAAGTGACATTTATTACTTCCGTAAATGTTGCGGCTGCATTAAGTTTCGTATGTGCTCACTTAGTTTTTATGTGGCAATTTTATTTTCGTATGCACAGTGCACTTTGCGTTGGGAAGCCTATAAAATAAAAATAAACTACTGTAAAAAAATCTTAAAAATAACGTGGAATAAAATACTTAAGCCAGATCATTTCTT
Organism: Ennomos fuscantarius; assembly: GCA_905220475.3. Classification (NCBI taxonomy): domain Eukaryota; kingdom Metazoa; phylum Arthropoda; class Insecta; order Lepidoptera; family Geometridae; genus Ennomos; species Ennomos fuscantarius. The sequence goes on from HG992033.1 coordinate 6,765,150, forward strand.
ATACGTTGCAAATGCAACTAATTTATATCATGATAACATCATTTTAGTTCATCTCCACCAACGCCACTTGTAGCAACTGTAGGCGATCGCAGCTTCAAAATCAAACCAAATCGTGGAGTACAATATGCAATTCTATTTATTTAGGTATGTAAATACGTTTGTGTTGAATTGGCCTCTGGCGTAAATAGAGCGTAAACACAAAATTGAACCAGGTTTTATTTTAAACTTAATTAAAATATCATCACAAAATTTTAAACCAGCGATTAAAAGATCAAAATGCGGGCATAAATAACATATTTTACTATTCCGCATACATTTTAATAGCATGGACGTAACCAGGTTACAATATCAGGGGAAAATCTCACAGCTTCGAAAATATCAAAAAAATTTCTGTTTTATGTAACGATTCGCTTTAGAAGGGGGAAGACTCCCTACACATACCCCTTCCACTGGATACGCCCATGGTCCATGGATGACTGTTCTGAATAGGTATTATTGTGGTCACGTTCCACTAATATTTGACTGGCCCTGAATCGCATAATATGGAACCGAGTGCCTATAATCGTATTTGTTAAACATTCGACGATTTAAATCAACGAAATAGCATTTTGTTTCCATTTTGATTAACGTTTTGGGTAGGCAGCGCATCAGTTTAGCGCCCTCGGTACTGCACATAGCTATAGGCGACGGTAGCGGTAACTGCTTGCCAACAGGCGGGTCGTCAGCTTATTAGGCCATACATATTTAAAAAACATGAATAATAAAATGTCGTTAAACGCTACCGTGTTTGACATGAAAATAAGTGGTTTTTTATGCGAATAGTTTTTGGCATTTGTATAATACAGTATTTAATGGTAGTAAATAGAATGTATCTTTAGGTGAGTGATGCCCATAAAACCTACGTCCTACCATATCTACCATACTAATTAGCCCCGGAAACACATACTGACGATTACGTCTTTTTAAAAACTCATTTTTCTCATTATTTTTTTCTCTCAAGAACTGTTTAACCTAATACCTGCGTCGTGGTTTTATAATCGCACAGCTCGTCACCGTGAGAAAGCTCATCCACACCTTGTAGACCCGTGGAAATCTCGCACAGTCCGTTTCTCGAGATCGTTTCTGCCACACACCTGCAAATTGTGGAATGAGCTACCATCTGAGGTATTTCCGCTGAGCTACAACATGGGGCACTTCAAACATCGGGTAAATAGAGTCTTAAAAGGTACGCATTGGCAACGCCCCCGGTGTTGCAGGTGTCTATAGGCGACGGTAACTGCTTACCATCAGGCGGGCCGTCTGCTTGTTTGTCCGTCTGTGTTATAAAAAAAAAAACATGTGGTATTTTTCATTTTCACGAAATTTGGTATACATGTTGTAGAATTTCATAGAAGTTTTTATCGTCAGCGATTTTTGGTTTGATGCTCATATCATGAGAGTTTTCTTCGGTACCATTTACCAGCCTCAGAATATTTGGCAGAAGCCACTCTATAAAACAAGAATATAAATATATCATTTACTTGACTAATGCTAAGCCTAATTTGTTGTTATGCTAAAACTAAACTACTAGAAAAATAAAACTTAAAGTTGAAAAATAAACAAAAATGAAAGTATTAAAAAGAAATCTTTATCTAAAAAACCAGTAAGCAATGTGTCCAAAATGCTGGCAGCATTGCGACGTTTAATGGCAATGCTCAAACTTCGGTCGTAGTAAAGGCTAACATAATATGGTTTACAGGTCTTAGTTTGGGACAAACTTCAACAAAATAACACCATTTATTGGCCAATTTTAATAATGTTTTGCAGGAAGATTCAATATAATAATACTTTACAATATTACACTTTGACGGATTAAAGGAAAAATTTGTAGCAGTAGTATCCCACTAAAAAGTTCATGTTCAGACATAAGGCGAAGTAATGATAAAGGTATAAGCATATGGTAAAGTATTATTATATTGAAGATTCAATATAACCATACCATATTACCATATTACACTTTAACGTCTTAAAGGAAAAATTTGTAGCAGTAGTATCCCACTAATAAGTTCATGTTCAGACATAAGGCGACGTAATGATAAAGGTATAAGTATATGGTAAAGTATTATTATATTGAAGATTCGATTTAATAACACTTTACCATATTACACTTTAACGTCTTAAAGGAAAAATTGTGGCAGTAGAATCCCACTAAAAAGTTCATGTTCAGACATAAGGCGACGTAAAACAAAATTAATTCAAGTTTAGATCGTTAAATTTAGTGAGGCACGCCAAGTATGTTACCGGCAACTACTGGTTAAGTGAGGTCGGCAAACAGGAGTTACTTTAAGCCTTTACTTAATTGTGAGATTATTTGGCTCGCGCCGCTGACTTATCTTGTTTACCGCGACCTGCTCTTTATAAACCTGCCCGGAATGGAAACACAGAAGAAATGTAAACACTACATGCCAACTAGCTTTATTTTATTCTAGTTTTAAAAGCATTTTAAAACTAAACTAATCTTTATACAGGTAGAGAATACTAATACATACTGAAATATAGGCTATAATTAAGATGTTTTATATTGTGACTATCCCGATAGCTCAGTTGGTAATAACGCTGCCTTCTGAAATGTAGGTTCTAGGTTCTATTCCCACCCAGGACAAATATTTGTGTGATGAACATCGATGTTTGTTCTTTGTCTGAGTGATATTAGGTCTTTACCTATGAAATTGCCGTTTTGTTTGAAAAAAGTTAAAGTATTTTTTTTTCGAACTTATTTATTTCTTTTATTCAAAGTAATCACCCCTGCAATCAATGCATCTTTGCCAACGCTGTGGCAGTTTATGGATGCCCATCTTGAAAAAATCAGCAGGACGGGAGATAACAAACTCTTCAAAGGCGTTTTGTACTGCCTCTCGGGAATTGAATTTTTTTCCCGCTAAAAAGTTGTCCAAATTTTGGAAAAAGTAATAGTCGGTAGGCGCAAGATCTGGTGAGTATGGCGGATGAGGGAGAGCTTCCAAACCCAACTCATGCAGCTTAGAGACGGTCTGTTGTGCAGTATGGGGTCGCGCGTTGTCGTGAAGTAGCAGTGGAGACGACCGATTGACCAAAGCTGGTTGCAGACGTGCGAGTTTCGCCATCATTGTGGTCAGTTCTTCAATGTACACATCTGCAGTAATGCTCTCGCCGTTTTGTAAAAAGCTATGATGAATCACACCAGCACTAGACCACCAAACTGTGACCATCACCTTTCTAGGGGTCATTTTTCGTGTTGCACATTGCTTTGGTACCGAACCAGGATCTAACCAACTTGCTGAGCGCTTTCGATTGTCAAAAAGAATCCATTTTTCGTCGCACGTAACAATTCGGTTCAAAATTCCTTCATTTCTGTGCCTGTTAAGCAGCGCAAGGCAAGTCTCGACGCGTACGTTGCGCTGGCGATCGTTAAGTTCGTGGGGCACCCATCTATCAAGCTTTTTTATCTTGCCAATCTGTCGCAAATGGACCAATATTGTTTTGATACTAACATCAAAAGCTGCTGCCAGCTCAGCTGTAGATTGAGATTCATCAGCTTCCACAATCGCCTTTAATTCATCATTGTTGACCAAAGTTTCCGGACGACCACGAGGTTCATTTTTCAAGTCAAAATTCCCAGAACGGAACCGAGCAAACCAATAACGGGTTGTACGTTCGTTTGTACAGTTCTCTCCGTAAACGTCGTTGATGTTACGTGTCGTTTGTGCCGCGTTGGTGCCATGACGGAACTCATATTCCATAATTACACGAAATTTCAAAGTATCCATTATGAGGAAAAATGTTGAAATGTAATGAAAATACAACGCTAATCAATAAACAAAAGACTTATATTGTAAATAGAATGTTATATTTTTAAAACAAAATTAATTTGAGTTTAGAATTCATAGCCAATCAAAACCTTTTTTTTTGTTTGAAAAAGTCTGTACTGCAATACGGCAATTTCATAGGTAAAGACCTATTATATTGTGTTCTATGTATGTATTTATAAAACAAAAAGGTTCAAGTATTGTATCAGTTATCTGATTCCCATAGTTATAGGTGGCGCTGTGTGTGTACAAATATTTATATTTATATTAAAATTACATTGACGGTGATATATCGTCTATCGATGATATCGATTGTGTCTTGTTTTATAGATAGTGATTCGATTTAGCGTGTATATATAAGAATACTAGCGGCCCGCCCCGGCTTCGCACGGGTATTTAATATATATCTATTATAGATTGAGATATAAACTATCCTATCTCTCAAGTTGGATCGAACTGCACATGGTGTGCGAATTTTATTATAATCGGTTAAGTGGTTTAGGAGTCCATTGAGGACAAACATTGTGACACGAGATTTATATATATATTAAGATTATGCTACGAATATTAGGGATAGTGTGTTCTAGATATAAATTGATTAAAGATCATGTGGTTTTGTACTAGTTATTAAGTAAAATATCTTTTACAGATAGCGTACATAATTTTTCTGAGTCTGGGTGTTGTGGGACCATGGTGTTCGTAGTTCCTGGGTCCCTAGACACAGGGAATCCTAGTTAGGGTCCAGGATCTATGTATGTGATCGTTGGGCATTATTATTATTATTATTATGATTATTATTGGGCTTTCACTTCTACGGCTAAGTATAAGAGTTAAAATATAATTTGTTCAAAAAACGTATTTTCACTCACGTATTTTGACATCAGTTGTCCTAAAAACTATATAGAGACTATATCGAGTATTGCATTTGTCATTTTGGATATACCGAGGATACTTCGTGATAATATCTCATAAATAATGGAATGAGTAAATATGTATGTCCTCGTAATGTGCCAAGTATAATAATTATAAAAAATCGTAAAACTTGGAATAAAACTCAGTAACAAGCAATCGCTGGAGCTGCCTTAATAACAGCTTTCGCTTGTAAAAACACATTCATAAAATTGAAATTCTAATGCTCCTAAATAAATGGAAGATTCTCGAGAATTCCACAAACATTTCTCTTACCTACTTGACAATATACATCTAATTTTGGACTTTTACATTTTTATTGCGCGTACAAACCTCATTTCGCATATTTGACTAAAATTGTTTCGTGAATAATTTTAAGACTTATAAACGTTGAAATTACACGAGCAAAATGGTAATTGATGCTTTATCTTTGTCAGTAAATATACTACACAAACAAAACATAATGTGACACAATTTATTTCTAAATGGTTATAGATGACTGCGAAAAACAATTTATGAAAGCTTTAAATTAATACCTTTGAGACACTTACATAGTTATATTAGCGATATATTGAAATACTCCGAAATGGAAAGGCAGCTTTGTCATTATGCCATAAAGGTTAAGGCAGTGTAGGTATTTTAACATTGTAGCAAGCAGAAGCTTTGTGTTTGATCTAATTTATTAGGAGAGGATTTATGAGGCTGTTGAGGAGGGAAAATAGCCTCACGCAACATGTCTACACCAGCTCTATTGGATACGTGCTTGTGATACATCGAACGGCTCTCCACAACACGTAACTGGGCGATTTATCCCGGGACGCGACTCTTTGACAAAACCTGCTGGCTCCTAGTTTGCACCTAATAAAATAAATAAAACATTCAGTGCGACCTTGTACTTCATGAAAAGAAGCAAAATATTTATCTTTACCAGGCTCCGTATCAGATCTACAAAGTCACAATTCATTCATATTTATATAAAAATGTACTGATCTATTTAAGCATTACCAGATTAAAAATATTAATTGACACAAATTTTAAGCTGAAGCAGACCCGACCGGAGCGTACTCGGACCAAATGAAATGTTGATTTTACGACGCGCGTTTTACGTTTATACTGAAGGCAGATGAAACAAAATACGCGCTCATTAGCGCCAACCTGGAAATTATATTACAGTTAGTACTTGATTATTAAATAACCAAGACTCATAGTGCGAATTTAAGCAACTCCCACCTACAGCTTCTACTCAAGTGCGCTTTGCAAACGCTAGTCTACAGCGCAATTAGTGCTTTGTTATCTGAGCTCTAGACGAAAATGTTTTGTGGAATAAACGACCGTGTTGCCAATTAAAAGTTCAATTAACTTTACCTTGTCACACCTTTGAGATCTTAAGGTGACTTGAGTTGTTAAAGCATGTAATTAGACGGAATGGATTTCACTAGGCCTCGCGATATACGACGCCGAAGGTACGTAAGAAAGTTCATTATTTTAAAATTGCTTCCCGCCCGAGCTGAGATATAAGCGAGGGGTGACATTAGTGTTGGAGTTGGCGACATGAAACAGAATCTGTGCGATGCATGCTGACTTAATCCCAGGTAATGGGACGTAATAAAATGTAAGAGGCTAGGGGTTACGACAGACGTGCGCGCGTGACCTGTTATCTTTAGCTTTTAGACTGGTTAAGAGAACACACAAATTCTCGTTTGTCCGGTACGAGTGGCTTTTAAACGTTATCGGTCAAATGTTCAGAGGATCTAAATAGGATTGTGTGTAGGTACGAGCACGCTTAAGTTAAAACAGAAGTAGGCTCATCAATAAATGGCTCCGTCAGTGGGGTACTCAGCTGCGGACATGTGAGTTTTCTAACTTTTTCTATATGACGTCAGGTTTTGACAAATTAACACGTCAGCGCGAGATACGGCGCGCGCTCCGGCCGGGCCATCAATATCGGTGCGACCACCATTACTCAATATCACTCAAGTGGAACTGCCCAATTTACAGCTACATTTAACTGATTTGATTGAATCCACCGAAAGTTATCACCCCCGGGATCGATGCTCGTACGGTCAGCTCACGTGTACATTTTTGATGCGGTAAGAGAAGTTTTATGTGATAACGCAACAAATTTTTTTGCTAGTATATATTCACTTTGTATTATTACTTTTATTAAATGATTTCAAGAATTAAGTATTGATTTAATATGCAATATTATGTTCATAACCATATTAATATTGATTATAATAATGGTTAATAGTGAACTAAGTAGACAATAATAGTTTTTTATTTTAAAATATGACATGACGAGCTAGTCGTTTCCCTGACGTAAAGCGACATAGCTGCACATATCAGTTGCAATTTCACTCGGAATTCTAAAATACACAATTATGAAATAAACGAAGGCATTGAACTTTTAATTTACTAATGTACTAAAATTTGAGAGCTCCTAAGTTTGCTTTACATCCCTAGCCCCTGATTTCTCGTACCTTTATTAAACTCGTGTCAAGTGACCATGCCAAATACTGTAGGCTCATTGGTTGAGACAGCCGACAATCAACAGACCACCAATGAGCATTCAGTATTTGGCCTGCTAAGTTGACATGAATTCAAGAAACGTATACTAGAACCCGAAGGTAAGTGTTGCTTAGATAAGTTGTGTTTTAATAGACTTTAGTACAGGCGGATATTAATATTTTTAACTAAAGAAGTATCTTAATAATAATTTATTATCTTCACCCCACATTGACCTTTAAATTTCACTTTTCAGATCACTCCCACGTGCTTAAAGAAAAGCGAAAAAATGTTCCAAATTATTTCATATAAAACAGCTTTTCAATAATATTGTATATAGTTAATTAGCTAAACTCGCGATATACCTTTCTCCGATATGAAAAAAAATAGTTGTATTTAAATCATTAAATTACTACATTAAAATTACGATACAGTTCTCATCTGCCAATCTTAATTTTTCATTAAAAAAATATTTTACATCGCTGTCGTCAGAATGTTTGTAAAATAGCACATTCGAAATATTCCATAATCGCTGTTTTTATGACAAAAGACCGCATATACCGGAACTTTTAAATGGCATTAAAAACAAGAATAATAAACCTATACATACTACAATAGGGCGTGGGTTCATTTAACTTAATATAATTTTTTATTTTCCAGAAAAATTGGCTATGCTAAGTATATAGTATAAGTAATCCATGTGCAAAACATCTAAATCCGGTCAACCGTTTTAACGTGAATGAAAACCAAAACAAACATCAAACCAAAAGACGAAAGTTTTGCGTATATTACTTACTATTATTAGCAAGGGTAAACATATAATCAACCTTTCCCTGTGTGTTACAATATTTTCCTGGTAGCAAGCGTTAATGGCCGTGCTGTTATTTAATTTCCGTGTCATATTTGTTCTGTAGTTCTGTTTGTTTCCCTCTGAGAGTTAAGCACTACCAGAATTTCCGGAGAGTGTGTGTCACACAAGAAAGTATGTAGGTAGGTTGTGCATGAAAGTCGACACGACTTTGATGTATCGTGGAGCGTCGGTAGTTGGACCCTGAATATTTACGAGTTGAAACCCGGGCGGAGGTCGAGGTGCACCTCGCGCCCCGCCGCCCCTCCCTCGTCGCCCCTGAAACCGGCACACATTATTCACGAATGCTTGCGTATAATACATTTTATTATACAACTGCCGAACAAAATACTCATGCATAAAAATATCTTTAGGGATTTTAGAGAATTTAGCCCCTCCTGAGTAAAGAATGTGGAACAACCTAACAGTACACGAATTGTTGATTAGCTTATTCTTGGAAGCCTAGACGCGATATGATTATAACATTTGTGTTTACGTCGGTTTTGTTTTACAGTAAGAAAGTTATCAAAGCCCGGAATTTGAGGAATCAATCATAAAATTCGGGGAAATTTTCGTAGAGGCGGATGCTTTTTACCTCAAGTAGCCCAATTTCAAAGATTGTTTGGAAATCACTGTTTGATTTTAGGTTCTATACGTAGGATAATATTTGTAATTCTATTCAATTCTGTTCTATTGTAATATCAATAGACTATGTAATGAGGATACCGTGATAGCTCTTATTACATCCCAAATATAAAAGGAACCATATTTATACAACGTAAATGGTAACTACACCTCCACGGCATCAACCAGGACGTCACTTCGAACCACGGAAAAACAAAGGGTTTAATATATAAATAGATAACTCTTCAATGTCTCACCAATAAAATTTACATAAATACAAGAACAAAATAAATCTTACGCTCTAGTGCAACAAATGGCGCTCTTATTGCTAATAGCGATCTCTTCCAGATATATGTGCGTTTTAAATACAAATATGTAGGGTACTTAAGAGCATAAATAACATCACTTTAGTATATAATCATGAAATAAAATTCTTATTTTATTAAGAAAGTAAAGTAGGTTTGTTAACTGATACATTTAAAAATGAAAATATAAATCCCCTCTTAAACTGTTATAACTATATGATATAACTATGCGGTGGAGCGCTGACGTTTACGTAACATTTTTTTTTAAATTGTAATTGTAAATACTAGATGTATATACGACGTCTTGAATTAGGTCAATATTTTGGAAATTTTTCACTTTATACTTATTACTATTGTGTATTCTGTGGCTTTATGAAAAAATATATTAATATTATTTACTCATTAGGCGACGCGACGTAGGACATCAATTTGAAAGTTTTGATTATTTGTTATAAGTATGAAATAATCGTCTTGCAACACTTTATTATTAACATCCCTGACTATAATACTACTATAAAACTAAAACATTAAGTACTTAATAGTGATTAGCTATGTAGCGCAGGTAATAAATAGCAACATTACGTGTGTGGCACCTATTTAGGAAATTTTATCAGTTAACTTATACAACCAAATAACAAAATCAATCCATCACTCGCCGATCATAACTTCTCTCCCGTTTGTTTTAAAATAAATTAATTCTATTCAAAGAAACGTAAAACAGAGAAATAACGGATGAAGGTGAATTACAGAAACCGCAATAATTTCTCTTGTGGACATTTTGTTTTCCTTTATTGGTCATATTTATCAATGCGAACGCCCGCGGCTGCGAATAAATCGCTCGCTTATTTCAAGTGATTCTGCTATTTCTCGAGTGGCGTTACTTACTTTTAAATGAGGGGAGAATTAAGTCATTTGAACGGCTCTAGCGTAAAGCTGCATAAGACCTGTGTATCTTGTGGGACCAAGCTCTTCTACAGCTCTTTAACGTACTAGCGCAATTTATAAAAAATTACCTATCTACGGGTGTGATTGCTTATTAAAAGTTAATTTAAAAGCAGAAAAAACTATAAAGTTGGTATATATATGGCGTCTATATATAAAAGCGATAGAAGCTGTCCTTGTAGATATAATTCTATTATTGGTAACAAAAATACTATCTTTTAAATATCGGTTAAAAGGTAATTATTATTCAAAAGATGACCTAGTATCTACCTACTCCTACCCTCTTCAAACTATTTTCGCCATGAACAGACTTCCGTTCAAATATCGAAGGACGCAAAGATGCGGAGGTGGCCGGGCCATAATAACCGGAACCGGTAGTCAGCTGACGTCATCCTCGCTTGATTTACAAGCCTGCGTAAATAGATTGGATGTTATGAAAACCCTTCCCTTGTGACCTTGATATGTCAATTTTATAAAAGGTAAAACTTATTTTTTGCGAAGGTAGCGGCAATATATTTTTTTTCAATATGTTTCGTGACATGCAACACTTAAAATGATTTATACTGGCAATACTCATATCTATAGTGAAGAGTATTATAGATATTCTCACTCTGGTATTGAATGGGAGACGTGTGTAGTCGTGAAGAACGCTGTTGCAGTGAATTTTTATGGATGGCTAAGGCATTACCTCTACAGAAATCGCAATTAGTATCACTTTGTTGATCACTCTGAATAAACCCGTTAATTTACATTAAGTTTTTATCTACTTCCTAGAGTAAAACCTATACGTATCTAAATAAACTCTTCTAGTATTACAATCTAGTCATCTTTTGGCTAATAAGTAATTTAAATGTAACCTTAGCTTAGAAACCTTATTATGTAAGAATGTGTACATTAATAATTTCTCAATTTCAAGTCATATAAAAGTTCATGCAACAGAAGCTGGATGACTCCAACGTAATTGTAATAGGCAAAGTGATATATTAAATTGAATTTTGATGTCAGAATGTTTAAACTAGTGGTACAAACTGAGCGACTCTATAATATCCTATTAAGGTCAATTTCGTTGACCCAAATATTCAAGTAATGACCGCGAGTAGGAATTTAGGCTGATTTTAGATAACGAAAAATGTTAATTTATAGATAATGCTGACAGAAGATCATTAATAAAACTTTTTTAACTGTTTCACTAAACTGTTTAATGGTATTTAGTAGATTTGTATCACTTATTTTGAAACTAGCGATCGTTAAATGCCGTTTAGTTGAAATGCTCTACAAAGTGATTGTAATATTTTATTTATTACGCTTTATATAAATAAAAAATACAACAAGTTACGTCTTTTAATAGCGAGTGTAGCTAGAGCTATTGTGGCTCAAGAGGGAGTGTGATGGCTCTGAGGTAGCTTGTACGACATTCAAACCTACGTACCCTGGATTGAATCCTGTTTCGCCCCGCCCCAATATATTTTCAAGTTATATGCCGTACAAGTTATATGCCGTACAAGTTATATACCGTACAATTTACATATAAGTTTACACTCTCTCTTCCAACTGTGAAAGAAAACATCGGGAAGTAATCGGCATATTCAAGTATCACAAAATTTGAGAGCATGTTTCGTCCACACCGTCACTTGGCTAGCGTGGTAGATTATTCTTCTTTCTTTCTCTGTGAGAGAAGGCTGGAACACCAGCAGGGAAAAAAATGGGCCGATGATAACATATGACAAAGTTTTCATTTCATACCTCTATGTATATGTACTGAAAGGACAAAAGTAAATTAAATAAACAAATAAATTATTATTTAAAAGAGTACCTATCGATAGCGATACTGGTTTGTTTCTATTTATTATTTACATAATATTTATATTAATTTAACCTGTTTTTAAACTTTAATTTTAGGCAAGCATTGAATAAATATCTATTTTTATTTCTATCTACCTACTCCTACCTACATCAAACTATTTTTTCCATGAAGAGACTTCCTTTCACCAACTTTCAAAATATCATATCCGTATAGACTTATGATTTATTGATTTGATTTGTATTTATTTAGACATCAGTATTGTTATATAAAATCCTTTGAATAGATTTTTATCGCAGGATACCGTTTTATTAATTAAAATAAGTAATTGACATAGATGTCGCAGTATTTTATTGCTGTGCTAAAAAAAGTGTCCACGTAGAATGTTCAAGTCATTATTTCTATGGGGAAAATGGTATAAGCCTCTAAATGGAGACTCAATTTAATGCGCTCACGTCATTTACGCCTTATCAGAAACTGAACTCAATTTATATAAGGAAAACGGTGTAAGACTCTAAATGGAGACTACATTTACATCTAAGACCAGATTGTCACTTAACGTCAGCAAAAAATTAAACAATCACTAACCTGTCGCGTATATTAAAAAAACGAGCGTGCTTTAGACCACATGATAGAAGTAAAACTTCTTTAGCTCCATCTATCGGCCGGTATAACTTTGTTTTGGCTTTGTTAAATGTTAATGCCGCCGTCTTGATAATTTAATTTTAATTTTACCGGACATTCCAACATAATCATACAATTTTTAAGTTACAATCCGCCTCTCTCTTGCCCCTACAGTATTATATGAAACGTAACTCTCTCTCTCCTTCTATCTTCACTTACTTACCTCCGTTCGCCTCGTCATGCATTCATCAGCTTACTCCCCAAGTCAAGCGAGCATAAAGAAGTTTTATTTAAAAAATTTGAAACATTTTTATTTCTCATTTAAATTGTAAATGTCAACTATTATACTTGTTAACGATATCGTTTAATATTTTGATAGAAATCCCTAAATGTGGATCAACTTTGATCGTTCAACCCTTCGTAACTGTCGACGTTTGGTGAGTTGATGCGACAGCTGTCACCGTGCAAATGAGCCTTCCGAACAGGGTGCAAGTGTGCCGAATAGTGTGGTTGTCGAACAGATATCGAATATAATCGTGACCGAAATGCTGGCACTTATTTGGCACAACGAATAAGCATTGCAATTCAACAGGGCAATGCTGCCAGCATGTTGGGTACGCTACCTACTGGTAGTGGGCTGGAGCATTTGGACTGTCTATAGGTCATCGCGGCCAGTATATAGACCAAATGTTTTTTTTTGTAGTAGTAGTAGTAGGTAGTTTTTAGTATTAGTTATTATATCATTGTATTATTTATATAATGCTAACAAAGGTATATAAAAACAGATATTTTACTACGTAAATATGTACGCTGTAAATAGAAAAGATGGGCATTTCTTATTTTTACGGCATAAGTGAATTGCTTGATCGAACGAAATCCAACTCACGATATGTGTGTGATGAGCAAATATGTAAAGTGATTAACAAAGGGTACAATTATTAGTGTATACTGTTTTCCATGATTAATATATAAATACAACATTTTTCGAATCAGCATTGCAATTCAACGGGGCAACGCTGCCAGCATGTTGGGTACGCTATCTACCGGTAGTGGGCATTTGGACAGTTTAAAGGACAACGCGGCTAGTACATACCAAATGTTTTTAGTAGGTAGTGTAACTAGTAGTATTTAGTAGTAGTTGTTATATTATTGAAATAGTTAGTTAAAAGCATAACTATGTATACCATATGATGTTCTTTCCTTTATAAAATAAATAACTAACACCTTACGATCACATACATAGATCATTGACCCTAACTAGGATTTCCTGTGTCTAGGGACCCAGGAACTACGAGGATCATGGTCCCAGACATAGAACAAATATTTGAGCTTCTTTTTTTCTGAGCATCAGTATTTGTCCTGCCGCAGGAATCAAACCTGCCGCCTCCAGATTACGACCGTATCAACCACCACACCTCAGCAGAGGCTGTGATTTATGTCGAAATTTCGTGTACCATTGTTATTGCATATCTATTGTTAAAAATGTTCGTGTGAATTAGTTTTATCTTTCAGTCTCCTTAAACAGTAATGAAATTTGTTTCATAACAACATTTTTTTAGAAATCGGTTTTAGTCTTCAATGTATTCAGTAAAATAACAGAAAAGTGTTATTAATAAAGGATTTGATTTATTTATTTTTATTAGGTAACGGTGTTGTTTTTTTTATTTAACCTAATACAAACATGCCTTTTAAACTACCGAGCAAGCCACCGTGAGATGATGGAAAACGTGTAACGAATTTATCCTAAACAAATTCTCACCGTGCGATGATGGGAACACGTTGGAGAGGAAAATTGCGTGTATCGGGACGGAGTGTATCGCACCTTTATTTTAATAGGGCACTAATGGAGTAAAGGTGTTAAGAGGACGTTAAGGACTGGTAGTGAAGGGTGGAGTTTATAATAGCTTATTTAAATTTACTTGGGTAAATGACACGTAACGGTCTATAGTCTACCTGGTAATCAAAACGGTTACAGTTGTTAGCTAAAAAATAGAGATCGGCTGACTTAAACACTTTAAAACTTTCACTTATTTTTAATAGATATATAGATATAATAGATATATATAGGTAAATAATAGGGTAAATCAATTACAATGCATTTTGTGCGACAGAACGGGATTATAGATTTATTCAATCGACCTGTAGATCGACACAATAGTGGTTAATCACAAGAACAAATGACCAGTACAAGTAAATTAAAAAATAAACTTACATAACATAGACTAAACCTAAAGTTTTCGTTGCTCATTATACCAGGGTACACATTTGAGACCTAGCTGAGCTCACAAATGTGACTTCTAAACAAAACAAACAACCGTAGTTGTGTACACTACACGCCACTGCCTCCGCCCCAGCTCTGATTTCATTTCGTGTCTATTACTTTCTCTCACATGTTTGTGGGAGCCGGTGGCGCAAGTTCCCAAGAACACCGAAGGTGCTCACATAACACAGTTCACAAGTAGCCAAGTCAAATTTCGAAACACAAAAAAGTTTGTGTAACAACAACGTGCGCCCGCGGTCTTCCCTGAGGACGGCCACAACAAATTACTGGCAAACAACTTCGAAATAAATTAACTCTCAACTTTCAAGCGTTTTACTTTCTTTTTGTTATACGAAAAACAATTTCCTTTGTATTTTGCTTACGCCGTAACGTGTTTTCGCGCGAAGCCGTTAGGGAAACATAAACATATTTAAGTACTTATTGGCAAGTCGAATTTATTCAATGGTAGAGTACCATTCACTCGAACACTGAAGACCCGAAAAACTCTATCAATTTGTTATCCAGATGCTAGCATACAGCGTCTACGGCTAGCAGTGATTCTAGATTTAACAATTTGCAATTCTTAGACCCTCACTATAATAACTAAGAAATCCAAAACTAACTAGCCCGCAATCATCCCCTGTTGGTACTCTGGCCAACCGCTTGAAACTTATCTATTTATTTACCTCTTCGCCAAGCATAAAGTTAATATTGTTGTTTTTCCAAGTAATTCAATTTTGGTTTATTATAGACGTTTTGTTGTCAAATAATTTGTAAGACTTACAAAGATGTTGTCTTTGATTTCACGGAAGAGCTTTTGTAAATTAATTTCGAACTGCTTATTAGCTGCGAGGTAACGTTCATATTGTTACCTTTGATGAAATTCAACAACCAGAGCGAAACGTATAAATCTAAGAACAATAAGATAGCCGGACCCAGGGATGCCTCCTCAAAGAGAACTCCCTCTAAAGTGGCAATTTGTAATTTACACTCAGGCCGATCCTTCGACCGACAACTCGCGACAATACAGATTGACACTATAAACTGCGGTACAATATCCCTTCATTCTGCCTAATTAGACATTGAAAACTCAATTTTCGGCCAAGAGCCCAATTTTGGATGCAATTTACGGCTAATTAGACTCTTAAGTACAGAGGCGAGTGTCCTGGGAGTTGCGAGTCTCGGAGGAAGTTTGGAATGGCCGCGTTAATGCCTCGCACTCTGCCGCCTTTCGCTGTTCCCGACCGTAATGTGCAATAACTGGCTCTGTTTTATTCTTGTCGCCAAGTCAACTCGCTGAGGCAACTGTCTTCGAACAATAACATTGAATTGAGCACTACTTCCACCCCCTTCGGCGTTATCCAACAACCTCAAGGCAAGTATTTGCGTGGTTGTATACGGTTACGTTTAGTTTCTTTTTGGGTTAATATTATGTAGATAATAACAACAATATTATAACCCTAAACATAATTTAGCGTTAAGGTTTCACGTTTGATTGAAAATAAACTGCTTACAGAACTGCGTAAAGTTTTATTTACTACCGTGGTCCGCCGTTTTATCAATGTTAATATTTGTCTTCCCAACAGCCCATGTGACTCTCAAACTGACACACTATAATCCCGAACTCTCGCGTCTGTGATACTTAAAACAGTGGAGGAAACATCATTTGGAAAGCGGCATGATCAAGAAACACAAAGTTTGAGAGCTTTCTTCTTCCTGGATTGCTATCCACACTTGACTAGAGTGGTAGATTTTTCGGCCAATATTCGAATATACGTTACGTAACGTAGGGGCTGATGATATTCTATAATTAAAAATATATCATTGACGTCGTCAAATAAATACCTGAAACAAAATTAAATCTGATACCAAAACGCAAATAATTTTACGTCACGACCACAATGAAAACTCTCCCTAATTACATGTTCCGATAAAGTCCTTTGAGATTGCCTTAACAATTTCTAAGCCAGTCTCTTTACTTATTCAAATATCCGCAATGATCAAAACTGAGAGTAATATTTTCCCAAAATACAAGGCGAACTTCTCCGCAAAATTCGCTTTAGCAACATCGACGTTAAAAGCATTCCGGGAGTCCTTAATCAACGGTCTACGAATATTAATTTAATTAGTTGGGGAAGTTTTTATAAATTTTAAGTAAGAAGGTGAAAGAAAAAACCTGATACCCAAAAGCGATAAAAGAAACTCGATGCGTAAATCGAACAATGTTTATTTTCCTTGTGAATCAATTAGGAAGCCGTGTTATGTGAACCTTGGGAGTTATGCCTTTATATATGCTATTGTGTTTCATGCAATTTAGGAAAAAGTTGTTTAATTATGTAAAAACATTTATACTTAAATATGTACAAATTAAAGTGCATCTTATCTCTTATTAAATAAAATAGTAATTGGTGCAATAGCCAATAAAATAAAGCCAGTAAAATGGTACTACGCAGAAACCCTGTGGAACTACTGACTTCTTCACCGCCAGACGTAAACAAATGTTTCAGCTCCTGTGTGAACCTACACACTTTTAGTTCATCTTTAGTGCAAAATTATTTCTGTACTCATACATAGTGTAATTAAATGACTAATACATATTCATGACTAAGATGTAAAGAGGTGACGAAGCATACTCCTTTCCGTAAGAGCTACACGTGTAGTTGCCGCAACTCCTCATAAACGAGATTGTCTTCACCTCTGTCAGTTTATTCACTCTAATCATAACTGAAATATATTTTCACGTTATGTGATTTTGGAACGTTCTGTTATAGTGCTTCACTAGTTAGTTATATACTTACATGAATCAACTCCCTACTCAGTACAAAATTGGTGCTGCTTGGTTTAATGCTGCCCTCAGAATTGAACCAAGCAGCACCAATTTTGTAGTAGTTCCTGTATCCTACATATTTTCGAAAGGTAAAATACCCTTATAATAAAATATCTGTTAGATTTTTTTTACTGTCATGGAATGACCTGATAAGCTATCCATTCACCTGATATTATGCGGCACGGCTGCTTAAATCAGTTGCAGTGTCACTTGGAACTCTAAAGTATAGAATTACGCTTGACACTGCACTGCGCACGGCATCCTGAGACACCACAGTCTAGTAATAAGATTACTAGAGAGGTTAGGCATAAAATCTCATTTGCCTAGTAATTTCACTAGCCACAGTGCCCTTTAAATCCAAACACATTTTTTGACATTTCCCATAGTGCCATCTAGCCCCAAACTACGATAAGCTTTTGAACCAGGGAACCAGATAACAGATACAATATTTAGATACTTTTTGTTTGTAAATATATAAATAGAATATATTATAACACCCAGACACAGAACAAACATCGTTGTTCATCACACAAGTATTTGTCCTTAGTGGGAATCGAACCCACAAGCTATACAGTTCAGAAGGCAGGGCAACTGAGCTATCGAGTCAGTCTGCTTGGCGACAGAATAACTGGAAAAATGGTGGCACCTACAGAGATGAGCTTTGCAGAAAAGTCCTACTAACATAGTCAATAATGTAACAATACTTTGTAACGTTGACTGTTGAGAAACCACGATCACTACAAATGATTGCCATTTTAATCAGCGATGTGCGATGATTCTCTAAACTGATACAATACAATCATACTGGCTAATTCTAAATGCAACTAGCTATACATCCTGCTACAATAATATTAGAAGTGTGTATTGGCTGCGCTGTCCCACCACGCGACTACTACGTACGTAGCGTACCCAAAATGCGGGCAGAATTGCCAACATAAAAAAAGAGTATGTCCTTTTACGTAAGACCGTGGCAAAGTCTTAACATTCTTTATATGCAGTAAGAGTTTGTCAGCCTTTGTGGTGTGTTGGTTGATCAGGTCGGCTTATAACTTAGAGACGGCGGACTCGATTCCCACGACAGGAAAAGTATTTGCGAAAATAAAAACACGTTAAATCTTGTTCATTGTTTGGGTGTTGTGAAAACATGGTCCTCCCAGTTCTTGGGTCCCTAGATACAAGGAATGGGATTCCTAATTATTAGGATCGTTGCGCATTATAATAATAAAGATGACTATTTATTTAAATACTTACTTTGCGGTGGCCATCTTTGAATAGATACTATTGTGTTTTTTTTTAATTTAAGGCTATATATTTAACGCCCAAAAACCTAAAACCAACGGTAAAAGGGCTCGATACTCAAAAAACAGATATACTAAGAACAACAAAGTAATATTCAGAATAATACCAAACTTTGTTCACACGAATATCTCCCATCTCCATTACGGAGACTTCTTTTCGCTAATTTAACTCGTACTCACCTGAGCTCGGGAGATAGGAACTTTTAATAAAATAATTATGAAAGTTACAGCTTAAGTAAACGTGAACAAAGTTATACGTCTACTTTTTCACTTTGCCTACGTAAAAACTACAAGCGCATTTTAATTTTGAGCGGGATTAAGAAGAAGTTTACCTAGAAAATACTTACATCTCAGGTAATATTTTAAGGTAAAGACAAATATAATAAAACGTTGCTTTCCAAGAATACAAACTTTGAGTTGACCCGTAGCTGTTGGCCCGATTTTAAGTAAATAAAATGTTTGCGTCCATACCTCAGAGAATACCGCGGTGGCGCTCTACTTCCCGCCTTGAATGCGTAATGAGCTGGGTTTTTATAATTAAAATGATTGTTAATTTTCAAAATAAACACAAAATACCTGACCGACCACGACCCTGGGGTTCTTACAGTTCTGAGTCACAGTAACTGCTACCGCACTATTTATTAGTCAACTTCAGTTAGCTACGATAACGCTTAAGCCGGAGTCTGATCACTATATCAACGAAAAGCACAATAATACAGTGTAACGTGTAGAAAAAAAATATAATTTGGAAAAACGGTGACTGAGTTTGGCTTTTCCAAAATAAAATCATAGAATGATCCTCAAAAAGATAATTTGTCAATGTAGTGCTCCAAATTATCAGCTATAGCAACTTTTTTACGAATGAATTAGCCAGGCCGGTTTTAAACATATTACCAGTATTTTTTTATTTTACATGTCTGTTTCACTTAATCCACTAAAAACCTGCATGAATAAAATTTCAAGTGCAGACCCAGTTTCACATCAAATATAATCTGATGATGACTATAATAATTTTCAACTTTAAACAAAGACTCCAAAAACATTATTTATTTATATTAAACACAATTAACTAAATTTTAAGTGACAATGTAACCAAAGTTGGTACCACACTATGCTGCTGACACAAATTGTCAGCGTGAATCCAAGCCAGACGCATACAAGAAAATACGTTTCATCATTGGAAACTTAAGATAATTTCAGGGTTCAAACTCACCGACCACCAACTAAACTACCTCGTTTCAAAACATAAATTAAAAATAATAATCACTAACAGTATTGCGATGATATTTTTTCGTAGTTTAGTTATGCCAATGTCGGAACGTGGGTGGAGCAATATAAGGTTTTTGTGTCTAGTCTTACCACAGTGAAACTACGTTGTATAATGTTCTAATCAGCGGTACTTCTTGCCAAGATCAAAGAAGTACGGCCATTGCTTTTTAATGATAAGTCCTTTAAAACAAATATACAAGCAAAGTGAAAACTTCGTGCATTTTAAGCATTTCGTGAAATGTACCGGCTTACGATTTTGTATCGGCACTATGATAAGCTTTTTCACATGCTATACTGATATTGGGACGACGCTGAAGTAAAAAAATTATGGCATTGCTGTTCTTAACCCTTCACTCTTTAAATGGATAGCATCCATCTGTATACCTCTTATACATGTTCTTGTAATGTCGGTAAGGCACAGCTAGAATTTGCCATGTTTAAATTACCATAACGTTACTGTTAGAAATTCGATTAATTACATTGTGGGTGTTCTACGACGTAGCTTATAGAAACGATGTGGCTTATAGCTACGTTAAAGCTCACAGATACGCTGTACGCTACAATACGCTACGCCGTAGCCTGTAGTTACAATCGAGCCGTACTCAGCGTAGCCCACAAACAAATAGTATGTAGCGCTTTTGTTACTTAATTATTCATGTTCCAAACTTGCAATTTGTGTTTAATTCGCTTAACAACCAAATGCCGAAACTAAATGCGCATACACATATCTATATAACAGTTTCTGACAAACAATTTGATTCCCAGGTAATATGTAATACATACAACCGACATAATTGGACAGTTAGTGTAAACTCGCGGTCGCGTATGTCGTGCGTTATATATACGAAAAGTGGTAATTATCGTCGTCACGCAAACGACTAATTGTAACATTACGTGTGCGTACGTTCTTCATATAAAACTACTGTCATTTGTTCAACCTTGATTTAGCTCCTGACAGCTCGTAAATATAACTCTAATAATACCTAAATATGCATGCTTTATATCAAATAAAACTATTATAATCAGATTTTAATGCTTTTACGTTAATTTCAACTTGTCGAAAACTCAGTGGTGCGAGTCGAATGTTTTACGGATTTTGGGCTTTATGAAGGAAGATATTGTCTTTCATAGTTAACTTCGGCTCAAACTTATTCCGCTCGGTAGAGGTTTCACTGTGGAAATGCTGTGCACTTTGAGACGAGGTTGAGTCATAAATTATTCAAGTGGTGAGACACTTCAAATATAGCACGTCAGAGGCGCGATATTTTGAGAACAACGTCTGCTATGCCTCCGAGCAGGGTTCGATGTGAGCGCTTGACCTCGATGCAGCACTGCGATCATTTTGTTGAGTCACGTTACTCAACAACATTTTGCACGTGATTTTACAAAATTAAACACTTATTGTTAAGTATATCAAGCTCTACTGTCAATTTTGACTGTTGGCTACGTATCTTTTTTTCTGCGGTAATTACTATGTCATTGTTAGCGGTTACTAAAGACACGTCAAAACACCTAAAAGTATACTGAGATTGATAGTAAATAAATATGTATGATACATAAGTTTTTAAACGTACACATACTTCGACTTAATCCAAAAAATCAGCTACAATTTGTTAAATTCAAATGTCACATGAAGTTTCTAGTTAAATCGATCTACTGTGCACTAAATACAATTTACCCACTTTAATTTACTGCGGCACTAAAATAATACACTTTATCGAATTTAACGACCGTTTGCGAGGACGGTGTCTATTTTATCTTTAAATATAGCGACTCCATTCCAAAATTATTTCTGACGGCAGATGCACTTAATTTAATTATAACAACGTGACTATGTCACATTGTTCAAGCACGTTTGCTTGCAAGAATAATAACGATCGAAGCTAAAGTTTGCTTTACAAACTCATTGTCTCTTTCATATTTCGTATTACGTATGTTTAAACTGATCGCTGACAAAGATCTTGATAAACGTTGGATAAAAAGCATTGTATAAAGATTTAAGATTTATAGTATTATCACCTGCTTAGCATAATCAACAGAACAATTTCTACTGTACATGTATAAAGCGTCTATTCGAGTAGATTAGAGTAGATATTCCAAGTGAACGCGAAAGCGTTACCTTCTCTCCTCTACCATACATATTCATACCGACTAACAACGTCAAAGTAACTAATTTACACAATATTCAAGTTAAAGGAAACATTTGAGCAGCTGAAATCATCACATCTAGATGGGCGAGTGCCCTCAGTAGCGCTGTGTCACAAAATAATGACACAAAGGCTTTATTTTAAGAACCGCTATTATCTTTCCGCTGCACGAGTTTCACGCCCCAAGGCTAAATTAAAATATCTCGCTAGTACTTTAAGTGAAGAAATGTTCTACGATATTGTTTATGAAACGTTAAATAAAGTGTTTCTGCTACAACGCCGTCGTAAAAGTTTTGTGTTTAGTGTATCTTGAATGAAACCTTTTTAGAGTTGCGCGATCAAATCGTGCGCTATGTTAAGGTGCAAAGACTGAGTTGGGGACAGGGACAATGGAAAGTAAAGAGCTTTGATGTGAAAGTCAAGTCTCGCCGCCTCTACCGCCTCTAATCTTCTGAATTGATCTTATAGAAGCACATTTTCGAGGTTCATTAATAAAAAGCCATTTTTACTAACGTCGTAATATCTGATTTATTCTTTAAATTAAAATGTTATTTATATGGTGAAATAATTTTTAACTCGGTTAGTAACAAGTAAAATATTCATATTATTATTATCTTGTGTATTGATGCTGTAATATTATTTATCTGTATTACTTATTCTACGAAATCATTAAACAAAACCACGCTCTTTCCACGCTTTTTCAAATAAAATAACAATTTTCTTTGAAGATAACTGTGCACAATTTATAAATTTTATGAAAGCTTTTGAATAAAATTACGTATTTAATATATCTTAATAGTTAATAGTCATGGAATAATTTTGCTTTTGAAAAGATTTATTTGTTATCCATTATAAATAAAAACTTTAATCGAAGGTTGAGCTATTTGTAGCTTTAATTCAAAACCACCACTTGGATGTTGCAAGATATAGCTCTTAAGGCACTTAACAATTAAGCATATTAGGATTGATATTTTAAATAACTTTTGTACTGAAGATGTTTTACTTAGGTGTTAATGTACTCATATTCTGTGAGCAAAACCATTTGTTTTGAAAATAACCTACAAAATCTCACAGAATGTCATCAAGGCGATTGAAGTCGCTAAAACCTCTTTATTTAAAAGGATCTGGTACCGATCACAATTCACGTGATGATAATTAGGCCATGTAGTTCCGGTTTGCGAATAGTACCACCCCATCTCTTCCCGTGGGTGCCGTAAGAGCCGGCTAAGGGAATAATCCTCGGTACATCAAAATATTCTTCGATCACTAAGCCACCTGCCAAGCGTGTGATCATTTAATTCAAATTATAGCTATGATAAATGTCCTTAGTTACATATTGTGGCAGATGCCTATGTTCAGATGACGTCAAAATTTATTTATAAACCCGCCAATCTTTCATAAAGCTAATGAATTTTTACTCAAATTAAAACTCGTGGCACACCGTGCTAGTTTGGACGTAAAGCTTATGAATGCACACAAGAAGCATGTAGTTCTTAGTGCGACCGCAGAGGATGGCGCAGAGCTCTTGGCGCGAGCTCAAGACTCTCCGTCCCCCTATGTCTCGCCGCTAAATAATTGCGCCTGTACCGCGCACCACTCACCTTGACAATTACGTGCCCTTTATATATGAAGGCGCTTCGCGTTTGCTATCATGATTCTAGCACGGTGTTGGCGTAATAATAATAAGTAGTGAGGTGGAGTTTGATGTGAATGAGCTGGAGAGCCTCATTAATGCGTAGATCGAGGAATGAAAGAAATCACGTCTTCTAATACGAAAAAATGTATAGGGATAAAAGGAAAACGTATCTCAAGTATTATTATCTACAGATCAGCATCATCTGAACTTATCTATTTTAAGATTGATAATGACACGTAAGTTACATAATTATAAAGTATTCTCTTTTAGATGTGAATGTGTATAATGAATTTGTAAACAAAATCTGCAAAAAAAGATTTTATCTAATTATGTCATTTTACTGTTAATTATTGACCGTCCTTTACCAATTATTACAATATCTATATAAACATACAAAAAATATCAATTTCTTACTTCTTGACGTCAACACAGCGTTAATTAAACGTTATATTTTTTAAAATTTCTAGCATATTTCCGTTGAAAGAAAGCTCGCTCGTCAATTCTACGTAGCCTTTTATATTTGGCGTGGATATGAATCTTTATTTCCAAGATAAACTATCTAAGTATGAAAGAAATACGAATTAACAAATGCACCAAATTCATTAAGTTTAGATAGTTACGCGCCTGTTTTCGAACACTATACAGCTAGAAAACGTCTGTCTGTCGTCAGCTAAGCTCGTAATTTTATAGGGCGTAATATATTGTATAACACTTTTGTGGAAGAGCTATGAATCAAGACAAGAGTAATCACTAAAGTAAGAGACCCGTTTTAGTCAAACGTTAAATAAGAATAAACTAAAATTAAATATATTAAATTTTCCTAGAATTCGGACTGTACTCTCTCCTACTATCATAGAGAGAAATAGAGTTGTCAGTTCGCTGAGAGTATGGGTTTGACAGCTATAATAATATTATCAAAAGGCGATTGAAAACCGGAAATTCTGATCGCTTTTGCTAGTTTCTTAGGCTGAAGATTAGATAGTAGCCGATAACACTATATCTACAATATTTATTAACGGACAATACGTCGTTATTCTTTAAATTAACTTAAATAAAATAATATAAACCAACTTATATGAAATAAATAAATAAACTTATTAAAAATTGTTTTTTAATAAATTTGCATTTTACGCTAATTCAAAAAAGTACCTATGTATGATGTTAATAGAACAAAATACAAAACATACAAAATGTTCAGCTGTATGTATTTTTTTATTTATGTTCATCGATTTTTCCAAGATTTAAACCAATTTAGCGTGTTTTTTATGATCTCTGAGATGTTTGATCTCGTCTGACTCATATCACAATTTGAAGCCCACCTATCTATATATGGTACCCTGTCATCAGGCCTGTCTTCACAAAGTAAAAAATAATTATTTCAAGGGATTTACGTGATTTTTTTATTAATAGCAGAACCTTTCTCATTAGTTCAATATAATTTTATGAAGAACGGATAAAGATTTTCGGAGATAGACAACGGAACTCCTCAATCCCAAGATTATCTCAATATGAAATTAAGGTGATTGAGGTCTGTTTAATACCTTTAAAAAAGGATATTATTGTACCTATTAAAAGCTTTTTCTCAACAGCCGGGCTTCAGCACACTTACCTAATGTACACGCGTGAAAATAACGTATACTCTAGTTAAAGCTTTGTGGTTTATTCAGAACATACTGGTATTTTCATGATTTGTTTTCTGTAGTTTCGAATACACTTGTTAAAAAAACAACAGGTTAAATTGCGGCCTATCCCAGTTTGATGCTATTGAACATGTGATTTCGGATGCTGTTATCCTTGATATCTCTCATGTTTAAATCATTGTGAGCGTATCATAAAAATATTGTATCACAATATACATTTACTTCAGTTGTTTGTTACCTATAAGAATACAAAAAGCATAAAATATAATAAAAATAAGCTTAAAAAATATAATTATGAACAAAATTATACAAAAGCCTTTTTAAGAACTTCTTAACAATGTTTTGCTTATACCTGAAAGTTTTCATTTAAGCTCAATAATAGCTCTTACATCATACTTATAAATATAAAGTGGTATTTACTAGATGTTCCTTAAGCAAAAACAACATAACTTTAGCGTTCTATAAGACAGCGTTTCTCAAGATTTTCATTATTGTACTAGTATGGCATTAGTTGTATTTAGAAAAAAAAATCCGGCTTATTAGCATTTCAAAAAGTTCACAAATAAAACCGTAACATTATTATGAAGAACGACATTACTTGAATATTACTATGAATAATTTTCATTAATTGCCTGATTGTAAACCATATTGAAAATTTGAAATATTATAAGACAAGACAAATATGCTATTGCATAAGCAAAGCTTGAGTGTCGAGTACTAAAGTGGAAGCGTGCGATTTCTCCCGCACTTCATTACACGCAGAAATACAATCGCTTGTTCGACTGAGTTTGCGTTACTCCCCTCACTCACTTGTAAAACACAATATCGTCTAGACACATTCAGTCTTTACCGCGGCGTACAATCATCAAGGCTACTATTTGTAAAACGTAACTACAAAAATTTTATGACGCTAAATTTAGTTTGCGCATGAAACAGTAAAAGTGTAATCAGATACCACAATCATACCTCTTTACAATCGCGTCCCCTGAGACTCATACATGTTTTAATGTTTGCTTCTTATCCTTTGCGTTATTAAGCGTGAAACTAAATCGTCCAAGCCAGATGGGACAACCGACTTTCGAAAAGCAAAAAAAAATACCGATCGGAATCGGTTCAGTGGATCAAGTAAACACATTTATTTTAGTGAAGTCACGGGATGTTGTCCTTCCGTAGTGGAAAAAAGGGTCACATATTTACGGAAAGACAATATTGTCTTTCCATAACTATATCGTTTGATGGTTTAATCAACTAAAGGGATTTAGGTAAGATCCAACCTCCGCGCACAAAGTAAGGCGCTCATGCTTGACCGAGTTTTTTATTGTGCCTAAAAATCAAAGAGATGGGCGGACAAAGCGTAATTCAAAAATGTAATTTGAGAAGCACCGACCGAGGCTTGTGATTTACATTATCATATAAAATAATAAGGTAGGTATTTATTAGATTTGGGATTTAATAATATGGCACAAAATATTTTGAAATGCCTAAAGCATGTGTGTCAGAAAAATGTCAGGTACTTAACAAGTCTCAAATAAAGACCAAAACGTGCCAACTATATATGAATGGATGCAAATATTGCTGGGTAAATATTTGACATAAAGGCCAAGGCTGCCGTCAAGCCAGATCAAAAACATACACGAGTTAGTTGATGAGTGATATGAAAGAGGCGGCTGGTACCTGAGAGGTAGGCCCGCGTGCGCCCACGGCCAAGCAGCCAGCCTTGGCACTCAGTCTGAAACCGCCCGCCTCCCGAACCGGTCGCGTCGTGTGCTCTCTTTCCTCCCCCCCACTCTTCAAACATTTAGCCCGAACAGTGAGAACTTTAAAATGTCTCTCAAAATTTTCTATTTCATCCTCAGTGAGTTTAACACTTGAAAGTGACTGATGAAGCTTCGAAAGTTAAGTTAGTTCACCAAACTTTGGATTTGAATTGTA
The DNA here is from genome assembly GCA_905220475.3 of Ennomos fuscantarius. Taxonomy (NCBI): domain Eukaryota; kingdom Metazoa; phylum Arthropoda; class Insecta; order Lepidoptera; family Geometridae; genus Ennomos; species Ennomos fuscantarius. The sequence continues at coordinate 6,792,540 of HG992033.1, forward strand.
GTGGTTTTGCGATGTGATTAATGAAATACTAACTATTCGTAAGTAAAGTATTTTTAGTGTATAATTTTGCTTTGATGCCTTGTCTTAATCGCTATGAATGAGTACAATACCGGTATATTTGTATACGAATTTATATGACGCCATTGTTATTACGGCTCTTTGAACGATACATCAAAAGAACAAAACAATATCGTGCCGCGTAAAAAATTATAAATAAGCGGGACTTTGAAATAAATGTTTTGATATCCAACGCTGAATTGGTTTTGATAGAGCCTTAAAATTTTTCTCGTTTATTGTTTTGAAGCTTCAGTAAATCGTCATTATGTGAACATTAATATGTATAGAATATTGTGTTAGAATTGCATGCAGTGGCATATAATGTACATTTGTATATATTCCTTTAATCAATTTCTAGTACATTAAATGTAAGTAGATTAATAATTAATTCAAGGAACAAGTTCCATGTTCAGTATGCTATGTATATATGAGAAACCCGGCTTGTTTGTACCTTTGAAATAATGCGCCTACTACAGCTATATAAGACCGAGCATCCTGATTATATGTCCAATAGCAATTAACGATCCAAGATGGCAGACTATGGGATCATACATCCCGGCTTAGTAATATTGAGTTATGTACGCTCACGCACGGTTTTGTCACGACTCTTAATATAGTTTTAATTTTTACTGGAGGCTATTTTAGAGGTCACATTAAATGGTTAGTCTCTGTTTTGATCGTGACAACAATCACTAACCTAATTCAGAAGCCTTTGGATGGTTTAAAACGTCTGATACTTCGTTATGATAATTCTACACGAGAAATAAGGGAGGATCTCTGTAATGAAAATAATTGATAAAAATTGACCAGTATTACGTGAATTTTAACAGAAAACCTTATGAAGCTAGGTTATCGCGCCCTTGGTAGCAACAAATCTCTTCTCGACAATTATAGCCGAGCTCTATATTTTACTCTATTCTTATACTATCTACGCCGCGCGTTTTACTTTGGACAATTTTTCAGGATAAAAGTTTCTTTATGGGCTATTCCAAAACTTAAAGCACATCAAGCACCAGTATTATCGATTTCACCTCTAAATAGTAACACAATATAAGAATCAAATCTGCACTCTTTTGCATTTAATGTACTCCAAGTATAATAGTAGTAATAGTAACGGCCAACGATCACAAACATACGAGTAGATCCTGGAATCTAGCTAGGATTCCATGTATCTAGGGACCCAAGAACTACGAGGGTCATGGTCCCCACAATACCCAGACACAAAACAAGTATTTGAACAAATATTTACTTTTTTTCTGTGCATAAATATATGTCCTGCCACGGAAATCGAAGCCGCGACCTCTGGGCTATGAGCCGTCCTGCTCAACCACCACACCACAGAGGATGTCATAAGAATGGCGTTACAAGAGTAATTACTCAATACAAGGGTAGATAGCGCAACAGCAATGATCTCGGTATCTGTATGGTGGTAGTGATGATTTTTTTCAATAGTTTTCACAATGTAGACCAACACTTATGGGCATAACTAATTTCCTCTTGAAATTAGGATTAAGTAATACTTCAAACCTTCTTTTTAGGACAATCATATTATAAAATATGTTGTAATATCACTAAAATGAACTCGTATATTTCTTATGCGTTTGATTTTAATTTCTCTAATGGATCGTCTGTTAACAACCGCCGCTGTGAGCTGTAGCACTACGCGTAGCACTACGGCGTAGCCTGGGTCTACGCACGGCGTAGAGTCCTATTACTTATTATCATTTTGTAGGTAAACGATAAGAGCATATTAATGCACACCATTGAACACGAATGTTATAGAATATGTGTAGTGGAAGTAAGACATCAATAGATACGTCTGCTTTTTTCAGATCTTTTCCTTAATGGCGCTTGTATTACCAATTATTTGTTGCTTTTTATACTTCCCACTGACAGATTTATTTACTTGTGATTTAGTTATATTTTATCATGTCGTTGAAAGCCCAGTAATATGTCTTAATTAATTAATTTAAAAACGAAAATGAAAATGAAACTATGATTATAGAAACCCGGATGATCGTATCACAGCTGTCATATCGTCTACAGTTTTCGGCATTAGTATAGGATACCAGTTTAACAAAATTAGATGCTGGCCTAACTGGCGAGGTCCGCGTAGCCCCGTAAGCTGGCTAAAATGTTCGTGACTTTCCATAGGATCCATTCCAGTGAATATAGTTTTCTGGATTCTTTTCTACCGGCAAAGACCTAGGCTTAACCTTCCACCTTAGAAATCCTTTGAGCTAGTTGCTTCCCACTTAAGATCGCCTTATACACCCACCTTTTTGGTGAAATTGTAAAGGTCAATAGACCAACAGCTTTATATTATATTAAAACTACATAATATATCATAAAATAACCACAACCTTAATAAAATTATCACTATTGAATATCTGCATATATACATATATATGGTGAGTTCAACAAAACGACCGTCTGACATTTGACAGCCTCTGTGGTGTGATGGTTGAGTAAGTCGGCTCATAACCCGGAGGTGGTGGACTCGATTTCTGCGGCAGGACAAATATTTGGGCACAGAAAAAAATGTAAATACTTCTTCTGAGTCTGGGTATCGTAGGACTATGGTCCTCGTAGTCCCTGCGTCCCTAGATACAGGGAATTCTAGTTAGGGTTCAGGATCTATGCATGTGATCGTTGGGCGTTATTATTATTGTTATTTAATAAAAGTTTTTAAACTTTCATGGCCATTAAAATTTCTGTCGTTTATTAACGGGATACTTAACATGTAATTTACGCTTAATTGACGTGTGCGAAGAACAGTAGACTGCTACGTTTGCCCATAACTTATCATTCATCATCATTATTATCATTCACTCGTGTTTTTCAGTCTGACCGTGATCATGGAGCTTGCAACAGCACCGAAATATCTGCAGCTCGAAACAAATAAATTACATAATAAATATCCTATTAATAAACAACACAACCATCTAGTTTAGCTGACAGAGTTGCGCATACAGTTGATTGAATGAAGTTCATCTAAATAAGAGCATGCCAATCGGTATATAAGCGGCTGATTTGTTGCGTCAAGCAACTACCCAATTTATATATTTGTATAATTTTATTGGTTTAAAAAAACTTTTCAACTGTTCGCTTGAGGTTAATACAACATGATTAAAGCTAGTAAGTAGTTTTGAGTACAAAAACAGTTGAATAATTAAATTTCTCCTGAAAGTACCGGAAGATAGATACTCACAGCTATTAATTAAAACACCTATAAATATTACATTACTAGTTGCGGTCAGCGGATATAAAGTATCCTTTGTTTTAATTCAGCGTATAAGCTATCTGCATTCAATGTTTCATTAAAATCCATTCTGTAGTTTTGCTTGAAAGAGTAATAAACATCCATAGGATTTTTTAATATAAATAACGGCTAAACTCACGTCAATTTAAAACGTGCTGACGCTCGCGAAAGCCACCGCGGCTTACGTTAGTTACTGGCTCTCAGAAGACGGATTTCGGGTTTTTAATTCACGTGAGTTTATCCATTATTTATCTTAAAAAATGTGTCATACTCACGATACTTTTCAAACTAAAATCCATAGCATTTTACAAAGTTTTTTAAAAAGGAGAACTCCCTAGAAACCTGTTTAGTCAAAGAATAAAAAATGTTTTCGTACACCAGTTCCGCAAACTGGAAATGCTCCCGCAATAGAAACTTGTCACATATATTTATAGACTTGATAGTCGTCGACATCAAGGAAGTTATCCTTGCATATGGCACTGCAATTTCCTGGACGAAATAAGAGGATCACGTGATATATTACGTTCAGTAGATTTTGTAAAATTTACATTTCTGGCAAAATAATAATAAATTCAGCTCATCCATGTTTTAATACAGGGATTACCTTTTATCTCTTTAGTATTCAAGTACACAAATTTTATCAATCTGAATTTATATTGAATTCAACAGCAAAGACAGCTAAATGTTTTTGTTATTTGAATTTTATTGAAACTTACTCTCTGTTTAATTTGTTTCCAATTCACCTGCAGCCAAAGTAGTTTCGACATTTCAAACAAACTTGTCAAAATATTACGTAGAACGATAGAAATTCGCGTACAAAACTTTATGTAAAAATGTGATCCAATATTCGATAATTATACAGATTTTGATCACCATAGTAAACTTAGAAACTATTTTTCACTGAAAATGCGGTTTCGACTACATTCATAAACATATTCTGCTAATATCAACAAGAATCTGCACAGCTGATTATGCATTATATTCTAATAACTACTTAAGGTTTTTGCAGAATTTGTTTATATATTTTGTAATTACTTTGAGTTCTTAACTGCAGTGGTTCACCTTTTCAGCAATTCTGTTTACTTCATCGCCAGTTCATTGAGCGTCCGGTCCCGGTGCACGGTTATAATTAAATTACTGACAGATTGCTTAGCTCGCCTAGTTACCTTTGATGCGTGCTTGCCTCAAAGGCAAAAGTTATGTTACGTACTATAATATTCTTTTTAAAAGCAGTTAAATTGACTTTGGTCTCATTAATTTTACACTGAGAAATACTTGAATGATATTAACATCTATACATTCACATCATATCAAAATTACATCAATTTTATAACTAATCTACTAAACCTATTTTGATAAAATGTCCAAGCATCCAACCTGTATGAACTAAAATGAAATTTTTAAAAAGTCTTAGAGTTTTGGCGGGAAAACGAAAAAGATCGTGTCACCGCATTGTATTATTTTCCAAAACTTGTGTTATTTTCAGTGTTAGTGCATAAAATTGGTGGTGTTTTATCCGTTAATTACTGGATTACAGGCATGAGTGTGGGAAAGTGGTATAACGATGGTGAAACGTTTCTTTTCGTGTTGTTTCCAAAACTCCATAGAAGCTTCTGGTAAAGTTGCCACCACTTTACTAGGAGTATGACTTGACTAGACTAGACTATGACTTGACTTGATGACTTAGACTTGTGACTTGACTTGACTTGACACATTATATAATATTAATGAACTTGAGAAATTATCAACTTGACACTGGCTGAATACACAAAAGTGTGGAGCCATAAAAAAAAAGTCTTAATCGGTTTAATAATGACGTAACAATACGTTTGACGTAAAATGACGTATGAGGTAACAAATATAAAAAAGAATTAATTGTGAACGTCCTCCTTTTTTTATAAAATGTCCATGCATCCAACCTGTTTGTATATTAACTAAAATGAAATTTAAAAAAAAGTCTTAATCGGTTTAATAAATGACGTAACAATACGTATGAGGTAACAAATATAAAAAAGGAGTTTTGGCGATAAAGCGAAAAAGATTGTGTCATCGCATTGTATTATTTTCCAAAACTTGTGTTATTTTCAGTGTATTCTATTGTGGCAGTGGCATTCTATTCGTTTAGTGCTGGATTTCAGGCGTGAGTGTGGGAAAATAGTATAATGATGATGAAACGTTTCTTTTCGTGTTGTTTCCAAAACTCCATAGAAGTTTCAAGTAAAGTTGCCACCACTTTACTAGGAGTATGACTTTGACTAGACTATGACTTGACTTGATGACTTTGACTGTGACTTGACACATATTTGAGTAAAATATCATAACTTGATAAATTATCAATTACTTGAAACTGGCTAAATACACGGAGGTGTGGAGCCAAAACATCAAAACAAATATAAAAAAACAACTAATAGAAAACGTCTTCCTTTTGTGTAGTCCTTTTTTGTATAACTATTTGATGTGAAAAAAGTGAATACTGATATGGCTCACATGTTAGTTTAACGTACTCTCTATGATTTATTCATTGGAACCTAACCATCCATAATTATTTAAGAAGGTAACATGAACCCTTGAAGCCAAGATACAAAAATTAATAATAACAGATTATGTTTCCTAAAATTTGTGGCATTTTTGGCCAATTATGCTTTAGCTGTGTAAGGATATATCATAATTATACTGTTTAATATGTTCATAGCCTACATAATATATATATATTGTACACGCCGACTTTGAACTGTAGTAGTTCTCAAGCCAGCATTGTAACTAGTTAAAGTTTTGCTGTAGACTTTATCGAGTAAAAAATATCTGGGACAACAAGTAACACAACTAACTTTACAGCGACCAGAGGAAATCCAACGCTCCGGGTAAAAGTAACTTTATCGTACCAGAGTTTCCAGATATAAATGCTTTTTTTTGTTAAATTGTGGATTGTGGATACTTTGCGCTATCGAATAAACTTAAGAAATTTGCTTAGAGCTTGAGCTTCTGTGGCGTAGTGGTTGAGCAGGTCGGCTCATAGCCCGGAGGCGGCGGGTTTGATTCCCACGACAGGACAAGTATTTGTGCACAGAAAAAAAAGCTTAAATACTTCTTCTAAGTCTGGGTGTCGTGGGCCTATGGTCCTCGTAGTTCCTGGGTCCCTAGACACAGGGAATCCTAGTTAGGGTCCAGGATCTATGTGATGGTTAGGCGTTATTATTATTATTATTTACCTTGGGATGGATCTAAATTCTAACGGATATCTATGTAGATAATAGTGTTTTTTTAGGTTCTTATTTTTCAATTTACATATAAACAAAATACTAAACTAACAGAATAAAATAGAGGTAGGTACTATACAAATCTTAATATATAACTGTAAGATTTTTGTATAATTTTTTTTATTATATATTATGTGTTTTATTTATGACAATGACCTTTTTACCTACAATATTACTCTTTTTCAAATAATTAAATATAGTTTAGCATTGTTTATATGTAAATTGAATCTCTAATTTAGTGAGTATTTATATTATGTGCATTTATTTCACTTACAATTATTTTATGTCAAATTAATCGACTTCATATTTATATAACTGTTTATATTTAATACCTATTTGACTTAGGGGCAAATTTTCAATGGCTGGATAAATGTTATTAAACTAACAAATTATAATATGACTAAATTAAAAATACCATTATTACTGCAGTGTTCACTATACAAAATTATTCTTTTATTTTCACTGTGTTTTATTTTATCTAATGCTGCTTTTATCAGATTATTGATAATCGCGCCTTAATCTAACAGTATATTAATCTTATTACTTTACAGTGAGTATGTCTCAGGGTGACGTGTACAGTGCAGTGTCACGCGAAACTCTATATTTTAGAGTTCCAAATTACACTGAATAATATCAGTTGCTGTGTCATTGGAAATCATTCATTGAGCAGCCGTGTCGCTTAACATAAGGCGACTTGTCGTCACGTCATTTTCAACATAAAAAAGTAGTGGTGTTTTTACAATACACAATTATAAAAAAACGCTTATTATCATAATTACTAAAGTGTAAAGTTTGAAAATACATTGTACAGAATCTTTGCTATAATCTAAATGGGATATAAAATGTTAGATTATAATGTAATAAGCAGCTTTAAAACTGCGATTATGACGCCGGCTACAAGCTCGAACCTTATCGCATCAAATCATTCATTGTTCGCTGCCTATTAAGGATCGCTATAATGGGTTTCCTCTCAAACTCTCGCAAGCTAAAACAAACAAAATGACTGATGATAAAGATTTATCTGATTGTGAATAATTTAAAGATATTCCAAATACACTTAAGGTGACGGCTAATCCGATTACCGCACTTGGAAATTTCCCAGATTACCATTAACGTGAAAATCCCCACAAAAACTTTTGTGCTGCTTACTGCCGCTTCCGAATTCCTTAAAATAATTTCACACTTTTTTTCTCTGTGAACAGTTCGTTACGGTCTCTTTCATCTTTTAATTTCTTTTTTTCGTACTTCATTTATTTTTTATCGTTTTCACATTCCATTCCCCAACGTCTAATGCTTCAATTACTGAGCGGAATAAAGTTGCAGTAGACACAATTTAAACAGAAATCGCGAATAACAGCGCTGTGAATATTAATAAATGCAGAATATCTACTCTTATACCAGAATTGATTTTTATCCTACGTATTCAATATGACGGTTCGTTGCGTCCTGCAAACCCAAATTGAAAGACGTACAATTTTATTTATGCATCGGTTATAAAATATTGTTTTATTTACTGAAAACCTTTTGAAATCGAATAAACAGAATTTCGCACTGAATTTTCAGCCATAATAAATACTATTTATAGGAGGTACACTTACCATAGAATGACATAAGTTTTGTATGTTATTTTCCTTTACAGTTACCATCACAACATGGCACTATTTTCCTTATAACCTGCATTCAAATGGCTTTCTTAAATAATGTTATACGGAGATGACAATAGTGTTCATGCCAAAAATATCAGCCAGTTTTAAGGCTTTTCACAACAAATATATAATTTAAAATACCGGCAAATTTGTAATAGTTATGGGTGAAAACAGCTGCGGTGCCATCTTATTGGAATCCTATAGTGGAACGTATACATCTAACCTCTGGCTCTACTCCAATCTTTATTTCCTCGACTGCCATAAAGTACCAGCGCAAACCGTAAATAACCCAACAGCTCCACTATCAAACAGATTCCCTTTGAGAGTTCGAGTGTGAAAAATCTAATTACTCTTTTATTTCTGAATGAGCACTCAAAATTCTTTCAGTGAAACTTTTAAATGAAACCATTGTTGCCTTGAGAGTAGGCGATGGATTTTGTTTGATCATAGAAAACTCAATAGCCTGACCTCTGACCATAGCGGACCCGAGGGAAAAGAAATCAATAAAATACGTTTCTTTATATCCATTTAACTTTGAGGTTATATAAATGTACACGAACATCAGATCAGGGTCAGATATACCTACCTACGTTTCACCGGTTTATTTACTGTAAGTATATTGTTGTGTTGAGCGCTGCTAATTGGACAATTATACTTCTTATCAAAAATAAACAAAGACGCCGTACTCCGTGCTGGTTCCGCCCGCCCGATATTTTCACGATTTCTTTCGATTTTTAACTTTTTAGAATTAAAAGCATTTTAATTAATAAGCAAAGCATTAAAAGCATTAAACCCATATAAAACAAAAAATTGTACTTCTTTTTTTCTTTTTTAGGCAAGACTGGTTGTGGTTATGCATGTAGCTCGTTATCGTTATTGTGCATCGGTTTAACCATTTTCAGACGAATCTAAAATAATGAAATATATCCATATATTTAGATTATTAAGAAATAGCACCTATAGATCCTTTGGTCGTATCGGAAACGCAGTAGTAATGTAGAAAAAGGGTGAAAGTATGGTATGGTAGATATGCAGGTGCATAGACGGATAAAAAAGTTATATAACTGTCCGGTAAGAATATGAATCATGGATTATATAAATCTTTCGGTCAACAGAAATCACTAAATATCCAGCTAATGCATGATGTGAGTTAAATGCTATTTAATGTTCATCAACTTAACAAGCAATTTGATTTACAGTGGTAATTAATGTGAGAATTTTAATAGCTAACAATCATCGCTGACGTGTTTCAGTCATTTCATAATTATTGACATACATTATTCGTGAGTTTATGAACTGTGAAGCATAGATATGTAATAATAAATAAAAAATATATGATTTTTTTTGCATTGTTTCATGGTTCTTTTACATATTCATAAAGGTTTAAAAGTCATAAAATTGAACAGGAATATGTATATAAAAATAGTTTTATACACGCATATACACTAAAACCTTAAATTTATGTAACTTTTATTAACTTCTACCTCTGTTAAACTTTGAAACATAAAATATGCACAAGAGCTAGCGTGCAAGGCTTAATTAATGAAAGATTTTTAACACCCCAGTAATAGGAATAAGGAAGTGTTTCAAGGTTAATATGAATACCCAATGAACACCATTTTTCCAAACCACAGTTGCGTGTCGGCTTCATTTAAACAGTTTAATTTGGCAAAAAACATTGCCAAGTATGCGAGTTGAATATCACATGCAAAAAGGTATTTTAATATTTATTTGTACTACATATCACTATTACTAAGTAATAAATAAACAAGACAGAATATAATAATAATTGTTAGCAGACTTTTGGGAACAAATTGAAGCATAGGTGAGCTTTGTGTTGCGGTAGAAAGTATACTTTTTAAACAAATAATAAAATGGAAATCTTACGCGATAGCAATCTAAACATCGACAGCTACTAGAAATTAGAGCCATTATCCAAAACCATCGATCATAGGTAGCGAGGACGAATATGATTCATTATTTTTCTATCTTTGTAAGTTACTATCAGATGGTCCTACTAATAGATATAGGTATCATGCGGGTGAATCAGTGATAAAGAAGGTATATACGCTAGACCAAATATATTATACCTACGCTATACTTTAGTTATAGTCTGACTGCAAATATTTTTATCTTACTACCTTAAACGATGAGTAACTTTTTACTATAACTGTATGAATACTGTGGGTTGTGTTTCTTTATACAAAATGCAATGTTGACACTAAATTCGGATTAATTTGAAAGTGCGATTAGTTTTTGTGATAATGATATTATAAAGGTTGTAACTTATTATCTATGTCATTTATTTTAAAACAAAATAATTTGTGTTTGATTACATCACATGTAAAAAAAGAAAACCACCTTTTTTATTGCATCACATTAAGGCGCCCGAAAGATACGATTACAAATAGAGATGAAGCTATAATAATATAATATAATAATACTTATACCTTAATTTGGGTCTACGTAGTGGGGAGCTCAAGCCTACGCTTCGCCTTTCGGTACCATGACCCCCCACTCGAGAAACTTCCTTCCCCGTCGATGAAGGGTTGAGAATAAAAAGGGTTTAACTGTCAAACTGATAGTTTCGAGAAAATTCACTTTAAACTTCAACGGTTTCATTTTAATGTAGAGTGCTTATAAGGTGATAGAAAAGGTTTATGTAAGTTTCAGTTGTTTGAAAATTTATTAATTCTATTTTAAAATACTAAATATAGTACTAATTCATACAATTACTGTAAAAATATGATATAATAAAATAAATATAATAATATTTTTATGCTAAGCGAACTGTATTCTTGTAACAGATAAACCGTTTTTAGTATAAAAATCTCGAGATTTAAGCCTCATTTCGGTATTATGAGAATGTATTATTGTAGATAATTTCACGCTGAATCTAACGATACCCGAAAGTCATTTTGTGAAAAAAATCAGTTAAACCCTTTTTGTTCTCACCCCTTCGATTGTCGGTTCCATGAGAGATGGAGCCCATTTATACATACTTATTGCTAAATACTTCGTGTATTTATCCGTAGTGATGGTGTTTGGGTATGGGTGGACGCGGTGGGCGGTGCTGACGGCGTGCCTGCTGGGCGCGCTGGCGCCGCAGCGGCTCGAGCCGTGCGCCGGCAGCCCGCTCTGCTCGTGCCGCGCCACGCACATGTCCTGCATCGCCGTACCGCTGCACAGATTCCCAGGTAAATACCACACCTGTTTATTTCAAAAGCTAAACCAAAACAGACTGTATTTAAGTGAACATTAAGTACAATTTGTACTTAAGGTTCGCTTACTTTCTGCCTTTTTTGCTCCAGTGAGCGAAAAAGTTCTATATTTTAATAAAGGATATATTTGTTTTATTTTTCTTATATAAATCACCTATATTTACCTACTAATTCACTCACATACTCACTCACTTCTTATTCACTTTACTAACATATACATTTATACTCTACACATACTTCATGCACCCATTTACTTATTCTACTTACTTAACTTCTATCTACTGGCTTTCTTACGGACTCTCATATATACATTAACTTCGCTTCACCTAAAGTAGTATCAGAGATCTAATCGTTGAGAAAGAAGTTCGTATGACTTTTTCCAAAAAAAGTCTACTTAATGATAAATGGTAGATGATTTTTAAATAAATTTATTTATCTTCCACACGAACTACAAGCATGCAAGTACTTTGCAGTTTTAGATTTAAAATTTAGTCAAATCACATACACCAAAGCTACATTGATTTCAATTCCATCAGATTAGAAAACAGTCCGTCATCCGTAGGGGATGTGGTCACTTATAAATTCTCTGTGATCTCTCTAAACGGTGTTAAAAAGTCACCCTTTAAATTTCATATATCACTGTACTAACAAAACACATTCATCACTGTTACGTCACAGTAAAAGTCCAAAAGCACTAGTGTGAAATTCACTCGGGAAAAAGCTTCTAAGCTGGCAGCCGAACCGGTCGACGAACGCAGTCCACACCGAATCCAGAGCCGTGTCTCATCGCTGGAATGCCGTAATGGGTCACGTACGGACCATCAACATATGCACAGATTTACTGAGCCATAAATCGTGGAGTCCTCCCTATTTATCAGTTTCCCGTAGCGACATGCTAATTAGTGCGTAGGTGCATACATCCATTCATTTTGGGGTTTCAACGAGTGTCTAGATAGATTTGGATTAGATGTAATTAATATGGTAAAATTTAGCCTGTTTAGTACCTACCTGTAAATTAACAGCGTGATGCATTTGTTTTAAATGTTTAAGACGATTTATTTTGAAAATCAAATCTATTAACCTATAAGGCTATCGTTCAGAAACGTTTCTAAATATATCTTTTAGTAGAACATTATATTTGACGAAACGGTAATCAAGATGATTACATATTCGTTAGATTCCGCATCATCATAAGACAAATCTCGACATGAATTTCGCATTTGATAGATTCTAATAATGATCCGTGATCCATATTTTACAAACTCGAAATAACAAATTTATCTGTCTCTGAGTTGTTACCTTTTTCGATTAAACGGCTAAACAAATTTTGATGTAATATGATATGTACATAGTTGAAGCCCTGGAAAAGGACTCATGATACTTTTTACTGTTCAAACTATATATCACGGGTGTGAAGCCTCGAGAATTTCCCGCGTAAGGAAATATTTGTTACGACAACTTGAACCTTGCATTTTACTTAGTTGAACATAAAAGTTACTTTTTTCTTAAAATGGTTCCAAATACACTGGTTGCTTGCAATGTTTTCCTTTACACAAGAGAGCAAATGCTAATTTCTCACAGACAGAAGTTAAGTCCCAGAAAGCTCACATTCTCTTCTATAATTGTAATTAGTCAAATTGAGTCGTTTGCCGTATTATATCAATAATTTACGTTATTTAGTGTTTTGTGATTCGTTGCCAGCTTTTGAATGATACCAGCGAAAACATCTTTAAACTATATTGATTTTGGTTATAATTACTTTACTAGGTGGTAGGACTTTTCTGCAAAGTTCGTCTAGGTAGGTACCACCGCTTTGCCAGTTATTCTGCCGCCAAGCAGTAGTGCGCAAGCACTGCTGTGTTCCAGTTTGAATGGCGCTGTAGCCATTGAAATTAAAATTACTGGGCAAATGAGACAAAGAATGACCTAATCTCACAGTCTAGTAATCTTAACTAGATTGTGCTGATGTCTCAGGATGACGTGCGCAGTGCAGTGTCACGCGAAACTCTATACTTTGGAGTTCCGAGCCCGAGCTACCCATATCGACTGCTACTGATATGGGCACCTGGGTCGCTTAACATCAGGCGAAAGGTTAGCTCGTCACGTCATTCCAAATTTAATTCCTAAATTACAAAAATAAATATTTTTTTATGTACCTAATATCGAATAATTATGCTTATAAATGCTTATCGTAAGCAGGATGATTTACAACGCTATAATTAAATTAAATCCACATCAATAGCCGAAAGACGTCCACTGTTAAACACAAGTATACCCTATAAAACCCCACTTTGGAAGTTTATCATTGGGTGTAGGGTGTTTGCCATAGTCATCACGCTTGGCAGGCGGCTTGGTGATCACAGAAGATTTAAATATACCGAGGAGAATGCCCATTCCCTGGGTATTCCCTAATGGCACCTAGGGGAAAAGATGTGTTGGTCCTATTTGCATACGGATCGCTATTACAGTTCATATTATTATTACAACGGTACAGGTAAACATCTTGAGAATACCAGCGTGTTCATGAATATCGAAATTCGAAAATATGTGTCATCCACCAATCCGCACTTGACCAGAGTGGTGGATTACGGGCCTATACTCTCTCCAATTTATAGAAATCCAGTGTCTTAGCAGTGGGACATGGGCCTTATTAGTGGGCTGGGCTGATGACACATGACGTATGACAAAAGAAAACCCTGAACAACCCGTTAGCTGATTGTATATAGATTTAAAATATCCCAATCTATTGTAATCTATACATGCCGTACTATGTCCCGATACTTCCTTCTCGCATAGGCAAGTGGTTAGACCTAGCGTTAGAGTTTTTAAGCCGAATTTTAAGTTATTTTAATGACTGTTCTCTTACCACAACAACAGGGAACGACAACTTAACGTACCTTCCAAAGCACGATAACCCTCAGTTGTAAATACCACTTTTTGTAGAGATCACAAATCAAAGTTATGAACGGCTATGAATGAAGTCAAGCTTTATTATGAGAGCTGTTTATTTGCCGCATGAGCTGAAATTTTTATATAACATCAATTAAGAATAATTAAATTATTGAGACTGCTTTGAGAAAGTAAACTAGAATTACGTAATTAAAACTACACTAACAACATTTTCTAAATTAACAACACTTTCAACGTGCTGGTGGTTAGTAGAAAGTATCATACATGCCAAGCAGTTTCTACTCTCAAAGCTTTACTCTAAAACAGCTTAAACTGAAGCACAAGTTATCGTCATGACAGCCTTCGCTCTATACAGAACTTTACAAAGAGCAACTATAAGCTCAACTAAAAGCTTAAAGTAAAAGTAATAAAGTCCGACCAGATGGACAGTTTCACATGTTAAATTATCTTGCTAGTAAGTGTTATCATAGTTTTATTTTAAATGTGGTTTTAAAGTTTTAATAAGTTATATTTCTTAAATTTTAATATTGACTATATATTAATACCTATTTTAAGAATTCATAAATATCGTAACTCGTTTTTCCAAACGACTTCAAATTATACGTATCTTATTATTATTATATATATCTTTCCGATAAGATCTATCAACTTCGTAAAATATATACTTGATCAATATTTTATATCCATAATTTTCAACTCGAGAACTTTAAAATATAAAGTAAATATTATTATATAATATAAATTCATATTCATATTCACGAGTATATATTATGGTTATATATTTTGTACAGATGGTACTAATGTGTTATAAATTTAATGTCACATTCGAATAACGTAAATATTTAAATATTCAAAATTATTCTTATATTCGAAATTATATTTTATTTTTTTTTTTTCAGAATGGCCACGTATAGAGCTTCAACATTTAGACATAAGCATGTCTAATTTGGAAGTAATTCCAGAGAGTGCTTTAGATGGATTGAGATTGCAAACTCTGGTTTTAGTTGCCAACAAACTGCATCACATTGAGTTACATGCATTTAGGTAAGCAGAAACAGATTTATTTACATCAACGGAGAACTTCACAAAACAGAACAAAAGAATAACAGATACAAATCTGTTCCAGTTCCATGGCTGCATCGCTGGCATCTTTAGACCTCGGTTACAACGAATTCACTGAAATACCGCAGCAGGGTTTAAAAGATTTAAAAGTTTTAAACTGGTTAAATCTACAGAAGTAAGCACAAGTTTTCAAACTAGATTCTATTAAAGTTTCTTTTCAGGCTTGATTAAACTGATTAAAATAATTTTACTTTATTTCAGCAATAACATTGCACATGTTGGAACTGATATTAAATGGCATCATTTAGAAGAGACACTGACGAGCTTGTCTTTGAGCAATAACCAAATAAATGATGTGAAATCAGAAGCGTTCACTTCTCTGTACCACCTTCTACAGCTGGATTTGGAGGGAAACCATCTTAGAAGTATAAGTCCAGATTCTCTCCCACATTCATTAACACTCCTCAAACTCTCCAACAATTTTCTCCACGAATTATCCTGTGATTTACTTCTTAATCTTCCTAGGCTTCAGTCCGTACATTTACGCCATAATTTTGTAGCTTTTGATAGCAGTTCACGGTGCTCTACCAACAAAACGAAAAAAGTAGAAAAACTAGATTTAAGTAATAATAAAATAAATGATTCATCCGAATTTTATCTCTTTAAGGAAGTTCAAATTAGACAAATAATACTCGACCTTAATGAATTGTCTGCCATTCCAAGAATGGTGTTCGCTAATAATCGAATGGAACGGTTATCCGTTTCGTATAATAGATTGAGCTCTATCAGCCGTGACCTATTTGTTTCGTTAAAAAACTCTCTGGAACATCTGGAAGTGGAGCACAACCAATTGTTCCAGCTGCCAGGCAGCCTGGCTCAAGTAGCGCGGCTCCGCCATTTATCTGTAGCTTACAACCAGCTGGAAGAAGGCCCCCCGCTCCCCGCGCGGATACAGTCGCTCTCGCTGGCCGGGAACTTTTTAACTTCAATACCCTCTACGCTTCAAACGCTTGAACCGGGCTCCATTCGTTATCTCGACTTAAGCTACAACAGGATATCTAATTTGTTACCAAACGAATTTCTAGACTGGTCCACTTCTCTCGGCACTATCAACTTGAGAGGTAATAGGATTGCACAGATTTATAAGAACGTTTTTCCGCCGAGCATGCCATTGAAAGAGATAAATTTAAGTTTTAACGATTTGTACTACGTGCACCCACAATCTTTTTCCAATCTTACAAGTTCACTGCATGTCTTGGAATCCTCTTCGACACTTTTCAGCGGGTATTTTCCTTTTGAAATAGACGATGGCTTAGAAAACCTCAGCTGGCTGTCATTCGATAATAACGATTTTCATATTCTAAAGTTGTCGGAAATTGCTTCATTTCCTTATCTTAAATATCTAAACTTAGATTACAATAGAATTGTAGAAATCGTTATGAATAATGAATATCAAAATATATCTCTTTCGCTGAACAGTCTCAGAATCGCTTATAATTTTTTAGGTTCATTGCGAAGCGGAACCTTTGCTTACATGGCGGAGTTAAGAAACTTAGATTTATCTTACAACCGAATCAACAACTTAACTAAGCACAGTTTCAGAAACTTACCAAACTTGAGATATTTATCTCTTGCGGGTAACATAATCGATTCGATGGAAACCGAGGCCTTTGCCAATTTACCAAAACTGGAAATATTAGAACTCCAAGGGAATAACTTTACATATTTATCACTGAACTCGTTTAATAATGTTTCCAATGTAGACGTAACATTCACGTTGAACGTGAGCAGGAACTGCATTCGGTACATTGAAGGCGAGTCAGCCCTGTCGATAAACATATTCGACGGCTCGTACAACGAGCTGCATGAAGTGCCAAACAATTTCTTCATCGCTGTAGAAACCTCTGTTCGACAGATCATTTTGTCACACAATAAAATAGTCCATATACAGAGCGAGGCTTTTGGTGAAGCTGTCAATTTAGAAATATTAGATTTACATAACAACAATATCAACACTGTCAAAAGAAAATCCTTCTGTGATTTGATTTCGCTTCAAATATTAGATCTATCTTATAATTTTATTTCCCAATTATCGGTAGAACAGTTTCACAATTTGAATAAGTTGAGGTATTTAAAGTTGAGTCACAACAATATAAGATTACTTCCGAGAGATATTTTCAAGAACACGCTTATCGAACATTTGGACATGAGCAATAATGACATATCTCTATTCCCCGTCACGGCACTGTCTCAAATTGGCTTCACTCTGCGCTATCTCGACGTGTCACATAATCGTGTAGAATATTTGGACAGTAATATATTCCGCAACACGCAATTTCTACTCAGCCTCAATTTAGGTCACAATCTATTAACAGTTCTATCAGATAACACATTTTCTAGTATCAGTAGTTTGCGTCAACTGGACTTAAGCTTTAACTCCGTAAAGGCAAACTTCAAAGAACTGTTTCATAATCTGCCCAACTTGAGACAGCTGAACCTTGCTAGCATAGGCCTAAAGTCTATACCTTATCTGCCTTTGATGAACTTAACCATTCTCAATTTGACATCAAACTACATAAACAGTTTTAAAGAGACTGATGTTAAGCGTCTAGGGAGTCTACGCCATTTAGACCTTAGTCATAATCGTCTTACCTCTCTCGTGCCAAAGATGTGGTTCCATTTAAATAGTCTAAATACACTCGATATATCCTACAATCCCATAGTAAGAATCACCCCAAATAGTTTTAAATGGTTGAGCAATTTATCTCATTTGAATTTAAATGGACTCAAATATTTAGACATAGTTGACCAAGATTCCTTCCGTCCCTTGATATCTTTACGATCCTTATTCATTCAATCGTGGTCCACGATTAACCATTCCACATTCCGGATTTCCAACATCACTTCGTCGCTTCCATCTCTGTACAAGTTGGTTATTGAGTGGACAGATGAGAGTATGAATACTCAACTACATGATATTGACGCTGGAAATATACGCTTCCTCGAAATAAAAGGTGGTAAACTACAAAAAATATGCGACGAAGCCTTTCAACCTTTCGCCGAGAGTCAAGAGATTTTTATCAAAATCACAGAAACATCGTTGACGAAACTGCCCACGGCGTTTATGCGGCATCTCGGACAAATACCGCAACTGGGTGTCGACTTGAGCCATAATCAACTTACTACGCTTAATCCGGCCATTTTCTACCCTAACTTTACGAGCTGGAGTCACGTAGCCACCAAACTGCTATCAGGTATGTAGTCGAGTAATTTTATAATGTTGCTTTATTAAAAAAGGTCGTTGAATGCTGAACAATAAGAAACTGTATTTAAAACTTTGTGCTTCAGAATTAAAATGCAAATTACTGTAATAGCTTCTACACACAAATTAATATTCCACTCGCAGTTTTAAAACTTTAAACGTAACTCTGCTTCGTACAACTTTAATAGCTTCAAATAAAAAATAAAAGGAATTACAGAGCCATTACTAATTGATCAGAATATTTATGAATTGAGGCGAACTCGTCTTTTTATTACCCTAGTCCGACAGAGCCTTAATTAACCCTACGATATCACCGAAATGAGTTAGATACTCGTTTAAATATTTACGATCACACGAACGAACCGACGCCGAAAGCTAGTATTTTATTAAAATTTACCGAGCCTCTCGCCGCAGAATGAAGCTGGCAACTCTTCGTAATGAGTTTTAATTCTTAATACGCCACTCGAAACTTTTCTAGACGAAGCTAAACGGAGTAATTTTAGCTTTAAAAATGTTCGTGTACAGGTGGGTTGATACTGACGGGTAATCCGTTGCGGTGTGAGTGCGAGCTGGCGTGGTTGGGTGCGTGGCTGCGACGATGGCTGCAGGAGAACGAGGCGGGCGCGGAGCTGCGGCGAGCGGTCCGCGGCGCCTCCTGCAAGGACCAGCTGGGAAGGCGCGTGCTGCTACTGCAGCTGCGCGCTGACGAGGCCGAGTGCCACGCCAGCGCGCTCTCTAGCGACGCGCAGCCGAACTACACTGACTTCATTTACACTCTCGCTGCCGCTATCTGGTCTCTCCTTATAAGATGATATACGTCTTTGCAGTGAATTTAGTCCTTGTAAATACACCGATTTTACTAAGTGTACAGACTGTAGTTGCATACATTTTTATACACAATTTGCGACTTTAATAGGTATGTGATGGTATATAATTTAGATTACAGGCGGTACGAAACAATTGAAACGTAATACATGTTAAGTAAGTTAGGTCTTGTTGTACCTAATGTAAGGTTTTTGCAAATGGTTATATTTATACCATGATGATGGTAAAAGAAAATAGAATGCTCTTTACTATTGTAGGTAACCTATTTTTGGATTAGATTTCGATCTCCCATAGGACAATGCACATAATGTACACTATGTAGCGAAAACTTTACAAAATTACTAATGATCCTTTTGAATAGAGGTGTAATATCTTAACAATATTCTTTGTAAATTTTATTTTAACAATGTAAATATGTAAAAAGTAAATATTTTTTCAAAATACGTTCGTTGTTTTACTATTTTGTCTAAGTAATAATTACATTGCATATATTTAAATCACCTAGTTGTAGCTAGTTACACAAAGAGGTATAACCTATAATATACGTAATAAGTATTAATAACGTTACAGAACTTTAAATATCTGTTGTGGTGTGTTGGTTGAGCAGGTCGGCTCATAACCCGGAGGTGGCGGGTTCGATTCCCGCGGCCGGACAAGTATTTATGCACAGAAAAAAATCGCAAATGCTTGTTCCAATTCTGGGTGTTGTGGGACAATGGTCCTCGTAGTTCCTGGCTTCCTAGATACAGGGAATCCTAGTTAGGGTATAGGTTCTATGTATGTGATCGTTGGGCGTTATAGTAATAATAATAATTCTAGGTCTGTGGTGCCACGGTGCCAACCATCAGGAACCGAGCCTGTGACGAGATTCGGTATATTAATTAACTTAGGTATCACGGCGTCCGACCTCTTTGACGACGACCCCATGGTCATTTGTCCATACAAACTAAACGAAACATTAGATTGACAGAAAAGGACTTGGGACGATAGGAAAAAAAAAATTATTTTATAGTTTTCTTCCAACCTTCCACCCTCTCTTGTTCCTAATGACGACGACGACCACGACCAGCATCCCGACTGTATAGTCGAGAGAGTCTATTGTTAATTTTATTTTTGTTAAAATTAACAATCATAGCAATATGTTGCTGAAATTATGAAACGTAATATACAATAGTTATAAAGATAAAATAACATATAATGGTATTTAAGTAGGTATGTAATGTATCTATCTATTCAGCTCAAGTTAAATTATTGTTTGATATAAGTCTCCTGCAAAAGCATTCTCTAATATATAGGTACAACTATAATAAATAATAAATAAACACGAATAATTTACATGTTTATATACCCTATATAGGTTTTTATCTGTGCTATGTATTTCAAATTGGCATAATTATAACTATAATCGAAACTAAACTCAATAGAAATTGAATGGTAAAGCCATTGAAATGTGGAATAAATCAAAATGACACCGATGAAACTATTTCATTTCCGATGCGGCTTTGATTCCGCAACGTTATTAGCCATTTCGGCTGTTGCTTATTCATTGAAACTAATTCGCTTGTTATTTAAATAGATAAATTGGGTCAAAATAATCAGCATAGATTGAATCCTGTATCCTGAGCAAAGATTATTCTAGAAGGCACCTAACATTTTCAGTATACTAAAAGCTCGATTTACATAATCTGTGATCATATGGTTATGAAAAAAATTGCAACTCAGGTAATATCGGTATTTTTAACCTTTTAGGAGGCGTTTAATATATCTTAGTTCTCCATTTCAATATCTTCTGCTATATCTCAAAAAATACTCTAAAATACGATAGAACTTATAAATAAGGATCTAAATTATATCAACAAATTTAAATAACTAAATAATTTTGGGAGAACTATAACGAGTAAAATAGAATAAATACATACTTACTTATAAAGTCCATGTTTGTTAATATTTCCTTCAAATTATGTAGTAAGGTTAGTTATGTAGATGGTTCTCATTAAATATTATAAAAGCAGTATCCTATTACGAACGAAAAAGACATAAGTAAGTGAATAATTTATTCTATCACATCCCATGATAATATTTTATGAATAATGGTTATTTCGAAGTTGAAACTTATCAATTGGTATAATTTAGTCATGCTGTAAACAATGTTGTGAATTTATGGGTCGTTTGAATGAACGTATGAGTTGTTGATGGATCATAATAACGTAATCTCCCGCTATCACAAACATTTATAGGATTATATTATATGTTAATTAATAGACACAGGTGTGACCTCGCGGAAGTTCATCTTAAATACAAAATAAAACTAGAATATGTAGTGTAATTCCGCTAAAATAAATAACAACATTATCTATATTGGGGCAGTTAAAAAGATAAATTAAGATTAAATAGGTAATTTTGTTGTAAAAAAATATAAAAAATATTTGTTATAATGTTTGTATGCCAATAAACAGAGCCTAAATTGGTCCAACATTCGTTGCTCAGGTTCAGGGTGTTGGATATTGTGGATTGTGGGTAATCCATTTCTGTTATTTAGGTAGTTACCCTCTAAGTATTAAATCAGTCTTGAACCGCCCGACCGTGTTTTATTACGCCAAATCCTACTGGCGACGATTAAAATTAGTTTTTGCGTAGTAAACACAATGCCATACGGTAAAATTGATAGTTTCGACTTATCTTCGCGAAAGTGGACAACATACGTAGATCGTGTTAAACAATTCATTTTGTTAAATGAGATTAAAGACACGTTACATGTGGCCACGCTCATAACGGTAGTCGGCGAACCTACGTATGACTTAATGTGCGATTTGTGTGCTCCGAATAAACCTGAGAACAAGTCATTCTCAGAGTTGGTCACCATCGTCCAGCAGCACCTAGAACCCAGACGATCCGACATCGCAGAGCGCCATATTTTTCGTCTACGTCGTCAAGGGCCAGGAGAAGAGCTCAGTGCCTACCTTCAACATCTGAAGCATCTGGCGAGTACATGTAATTTCGGCGGGAAGCTCGAGGAGAACCTAAGGGATCAGTTCGTCTCTGGTCTAGCTAGCGACGAAATGCGTAGTCGTTTGTTCGCGGAGAAAGATCTGGATTATAGACGGGCGGTAGACTTAGCGCTGGCGCTAGAGGCTGCCGAGCGGCACGCGGAAGCGAGCAGCTCGGGCGGCGGTGCGCCGAGCGCGGGCGCGGCTGCGGGCCCGTCGGCTGTGCACAGGATCGGCGCGGCGGCGCCGGCGGCAGCGGCGGCGGCGAGCCCGGCGGCGCGCAACTACAGGCAGCCACGCACTTGTTGGCGGTGCGGTCGCCAACATGCGCCCGATAAGTGTCGTTTTAAGCATTTCAATTGTGATGAATGTGGGGCCAAGGGCCACCTGAGGGCTATGTGTAAAAAAGTGCGTTCCACGGGTGATAACAGTGGTGAGTTGTCAGGTACAGTGCAGCGGAAAAACCAGTTTTACATCGAAACGGATTCAGGGAGTGAGGACAGCGATTTTTTCAACATTGTCGTGGACGGAGAGAACGATAAACCATATGTAGTGAACATTCTTGTAAATGATATTCCGATAGACTTTGAAATTGATACTGGAAGTAAAATATCAGCGATTAATGAACACGATTACGAGAAGTATTTTAATAATTGTGCTCTGTCAAAATGTAATCTTAAATTTAAAGCCTATACTGGAGGAAAAATCTTGCCGATCGGTTTTATCAGCGTATCTGCTTGTTATCAAAATGCACGCGAGAAGCGAGAGGCGCGCGACTTGCCACTGTATGTAATTCCGGGCGGGGGCCCGCCGCTTCTCGGGCGCATGTGGTTACGTCATTTAAAATTAAAACAAATCGAAATTAAAGTAAATAAAATTGATCCTTTGAGTGGGGCTGATGAAACAGATCGGGCAGTCACTGCTTTAAAGTTAGAGTTCCCAGATGTATTCGCAGATGGTTTGGGAACGTGTACTAAAATGTTTACATTGAAATTAAAAGACGACGAGCCTATATTTCATAAAGCGCGCAGTTTACCGTTAGCATTAAAAGAGCCGGTAGAAAAGGAGTTGGAACGCCTCGTGTTCGAGGGGACTATCGTTAAAGTAGAATCCTCGGAGTACGGTACGCCTATCGTACCGGTGGTCAAAAAGTGCGGGAGTATTCGAATTTGCGGGGATTATAAGGTCACAATCAACCCAAAATTAAAACGCGAGCCGTATCCACTACCGCGTATTGAGGAACTTTACTCAGCGCTAAGGGGGTCGCAGATATTTACAAAAATTGATCTGGCATACGCGTATGAACAAGTGATTTTGTCTCCCGAGTCTAGGCCTTGTACCACGATAAGCACACACATTGGAACTTTCGAATACATCCGCACCCCTTATGGTTTATGTTGCATTCCGGAAAAATTTCAAAAGTTAATGGATGAGGTTCTCCGAGGCGTGCCAATGACTGTGGTTTTCTTTGATGACGCCTGTATAGGGGGCGTCTCAATTGAAAATAATATATGTAATGTTCGTGAGGTGCTAAGGCGTTTGCATGACGTAGGGCTAAGAGTTAGGTTGGAAAAATGTGTATTTTTTAAGCCCGCTGTATGTTATTTGGGTCATATTATTGACAAAGATGGTTTACATCCTGATAAAAAGAAAATAAAGGCTATTGCAGATGCTCCGCGTCCCATCGATGTCCATCAGCTAAAATCATTTTTGGGCCTGGTAAATTATTACGGAAAATTCATTCCGAGTTTAAGTACGATTTTACACCCGCTACATAATTTATTAAAGAGTAAGGTTCAATGGCAGTGGAACACCGAATGTGAAGTCGCGTTCAACGAAATAAAACAAATGTTGACCAGTGACCAGTGTCTAGCTCACTACGATCCGACCTTACCTCTCGTCCTTAGTGTGGACAGCTCATCTTATGGCCTCGGATCGGTACTTTCCCACAGGTACCCCGACGGGTCCGAGAAACCAATTTGTTACGCATCACGCACACTGAACGAGGCGGAGAAATCATATAGCCAGCTAGACAAGGAGGCATTAGCTATTTTTTTTGGAGTAGTTAAAAATCATCAATATTTATTCGGCAGGTCGTTCAGTATTCGCACTGATCATAAACCTTTGTATTATATATTCGGGGACAAGGTTGGCATTCCACAGACAGCTGCAAGCAGATTGCAGCGATACGCGGCTCGCCTGGCGGCTTATGATTTCAAGGTCGAATGGGTGAGCTCGGCACAGAACGGCCCGGCGGACTGTCTATCGCGGCTGCCACTAGCACAGACGGCATCCGGGGCTCGCGGCGATCCCGCGCGGGATTGTGACAACACGGTATCATATTTAATGTTTTTAGAGACTGAATTTCCCGTAAATCACCGAGATGTAGCTGATGCGACCAAAACGGACCCTATATTACGCGTGATCTATAAAAATATCTTGTTTGGGTGGCCAGATAGTACCGACGTAGAACAGGAAAAGGGTTATTTTCATCGTAAAGATAATTTATTTATTGAAAGGGGTTGTATTGTGTATAATTATAGAATAGTGGTGCCGCCAAAATTCAGACAATACATATTGCGCGAATTGCATGAAGGCCATTTGGGCGTCGTGAAAATGAAGAGTATTGCACGTAATTATGTATATTGGCCGGGGTTGGACGCGGACATCGAACAGCTGTGCAGGTCCTGCGAGGCGTGCCGACAGCAGCGCGACGCGCCTCCGCACGCGCCCCTCACGCCGTGGCATTTCCCCTCGCGCCCGTGGCAACGGCTGCATGCCGACTTTGCCGAGTGTAAAGGTAAACATTACCTCATCGTGATCGATTCGTACAGCAAATGGATTGAAGTGTTTCAAATGCAGAGTACGACCGCTAAATTTGTGATTAATGTTTTGAGAGAGTTATTTGCTCGGTTCGGTCTGCCATTGCAGATCGTTACAGATGGGGGTCCACCCTTCACGTCGCAAGAATTAAAGAGCTATTTGGACAAAAATGCAATAGTACATACTCGAACTAGTCCGTACAGGCCCAAAGGCAACGGAGCCGCGGAAAACGCCGTAAGAACTGTTAAAAATTGCATCAAAAAGGCGTACTCCGAAGGCGTGGATGTTACACAAGCCATAAGCAAAATGTTGTTCCAATATAGGAATTGTGAGCATGCCACTACGGGTGTAGCCCCGGCAGTAGCCTTGATAGGGCGACGGCTGCGCGGGCGCCTGGACGTGCTGCGGCCGAGCACCGAGGAGCGCGTGCGCGAGCGACAGCGCGAGCAAGTGGAGCGAGCGGGCGGCACGCCGCGCGCGGTGCACCTCGGGGACACGATGTACGTTCGTGATTATAGTAAAAATAAAGACAAGTGGATGGAAGGGCAAATAAGGGACCGGGTAGGACCCGCTTCATTCACCGTTAATTTGCCGAATGCGGTTGTCAAGCGGCATATTGATCAAATGTTGGTACCTAAAAAACGATTTTCATTGGCATGTACGCCCAATAATACGTCTAAGGGCAGTGCGCTCGTGAATGTAAATAACGACGCCTGCGATCGTTCTGTTGCGACGAGTAGTAGCACTAGCGGTATAAGTAGCCCGGTACTGGCTGCCGCCGCCGCCGGCCAGGACGCCACCGGGTCCGACACCACGGTGCCGGCAGCGGCGCCAGCTGATAAGGATGACGACAGCGCCGAATTCGAATTAGCGAGATCATCTCCGCCGTCCAATGCTCCGTATACGCGTACAACGCGCCTGCGCCCGCTCCCTCACCGCAACAGACCGCATCAGAAAGAATAATATTATGTACCTAACTGACGTTAGTCATATCTCTACTCATTGTATTAGGAGGTAGTAAGTAGGTATGTAAGAATTATAATCTAGATGTGTTAAGCAGTTGTCATATTGTTAGATAACACTCGGAATGTTTGTTGTTGATTTGATAGGGAGGTGTTGGATATTGTGGATTGTGGGTAATCCATTTCTGTTATTTAGGTAGTTACCCTCTAAGTATTAAATCAGTCTTGAACCGCCCGACCGTGTTTTATTACGCCAAATCCTACTCAGGGAAAACCCCATTAAAAACCCCATTAAAAACCCAAATCAAACCAATCACAAAGTCAAACGATTGAAGCGGATAAATAAAACTAATACAAGCTACTTACAACTACAATTTATTAATATACTTAAATAAATAAAAATAATATGTATATTTTTTATATTAGTTCCCAACGACTATACGATCTACGTATGTATGCTAACCTACTTGTTTTTGGACGGCCTTGTGACGTATTGGTTAAGATTGTCGGTTCATCTCCAGAAGGGTATCCGGAGACTGTGGGTTCGATTCCCGTGACAGCACAAGTATTTGAGCTCTGAAAAAGCACAGTTTCTTGTTCTGTGTCTAATATGAGACCATGGACCTTATAGTTCATGGGTCCCTACATACGAGGAATCCTAATTAGGGTACATGATCCTATTAATGTGATCAGTAGACGTATCTACTTAGTTAATTATTGAATTATACATTTTTCAGTTGGTTTTTAAATCAAACCAGTTACAATGGACACTCAGTTAATTAAAATTACTGTCACTTTTCATGTGGTCCCAAAAATTAATAAGCTCTTTGTATTGAGGGCGTTATTGGGTATATCACTCCATTGGGACACATTCAATTGTAACCGCCCATAAAAGGAATAGACATGAAAAAATAATTATATTAAAAGCTGAAGAGGTTGGAATGTATCCTCGGGAGTCTACATTGTGGTAACCTTACCCAGCGTCATCATGGTCATGATCTGATCATGAACCTTTATTGCGCCGAATAAGCTCCAAATCCTAATTCCTGCAATAACATTGAAATAATTTGAATTAACAATATTCACTACCGATGGACCCTCTGATACGAAGCGTATAGTTTCATCCCTACATCTACTTTTGACAGCCTTTGATGTGGTGGTTGAGCAGGTCTGCTCATAACCCGGAGGCGGCTGGTTCGATTCCCGCGGCAGGACAAGTATTTGTGAAAAAAAGCGTAAATACTTGTTCTGAGTCTGGATGTTGTGGGACTATGGTCCAAGTAGTTCCTGGTTCCCTAGACACGGAATCCTAGTTAGGGTCTAGGATCTACGTATGTGATCGTTGGGCGTTATTATTATTTATTATTACAATAATTACTAATATCCAAAAGGAAATATTGGCTTATTTGTTTGTGTGGCTTTCACACCACAACAGCTGACCCGAGTTGGCTGAAATTTTGCACACTTACTACTTATATTAGTGGAATCAACACAGGATACTTTTACTCGTATGTCTGATAATGTCAGTTTCGCAGGATAATGAGTAAGTTGCGAGTGAGACCACATGCCACCTCTAGTAGTGTCATATAATTAACTCGTTGCTTTTCCATTAGTAAAACTACAGAGTAGGTAATATACGTGCGATTCGCAATTAAAGTCAGTGATATATCTCACCAGTGACAGCTCCAAGACTCGACCTCTAATACTCTAGGATTAAATCAAGCCGCATTCCTACAGAGATTCGGGGAGATTGCCTGAAGAGAGTCGGCGACTCCAGTGACTTCGACATACCTACACACTTGCGCCACACAATTTATGGCCCTCCCGACTTCAGAAAACAACTCTGCCGCACGACAAAATAACTTTAGTCCCAAATCGACGAAAATAACATCCCAAAGTGTCACTGTACACAAAAAGGCCGGCTTTAAAATGAAAAGAATATCTCTTTGAAACCGTGTGGTGGGTAGCTAAATTCTCCAAGGGGAAATGAGGTTTTTGGTGACATTTGCTTTAATATTCTTTTGTTATTATCTATTTCATAAAATACAATTACGTTATAATAATGGTAGGTGCAAATAAAACTGCCATTCGAATATTCGCTATTTAATTCAACGTGAATTTTACTCTTTGCAAAAATGTGCTGTCAAGTTTTTCCGTTGATTTGATGTACGGTCACTATTCAACTATTACTCGATTAATATTCACATTGTGTTACAGCATTAGAATGCCAAGGCCGCTAATAAAAAAAGGCTGGCATTAGAAGTGGCGTCAATTTAAGGTTCCTTTAGTAGACGATTTATAGCTTAGACCTGCCACTTCATTAGCGTATCTACAAAGAACTAGTTATTTATTTTTCGAGCAACGTTAACATGAAAATCATAACCTAAAGCTCTTTTGAACAAGTTCTAGTAATGTACCTACTGTATTATTTACATAGCCGCACCAAAACCGTATAAGAGTATTATATAGTAGTCCCGAAACCGTACCTTACCATAAAAATAAAAGGGAAACAGGCTATCAGACAAACTGGCACTCTCATAAAAATATACTCAAGAGGAGCCTTTCTAACAGCAGCCTAGTATGAGCAAACAATAATATTTTCATACCGACATCGTGACAGTTCCTGTAATGCATTAGGGTGAAGTGTACTTACTATTTTGAACGTTATTTTTTGCAGGATAGGGTTGAGAAGTGTTGTAGTTTTTCTTATAGTTTATATGTGTAAGATGTGTGGAATGAGTAGGTTTGTGTGTGACGCATTTGCGCGTGCGTGCACCTTGAAAATCCTGAGGGATGTAGAAGCGACTGGCACGCCTCAATTACATTCCACATACGCTCACAGAATTGGCAACTGAGGCACTCCAAGCAAACCCTATCATCCGATTTAATACGGATGTATGTACCTACCAGGTACGTTCCAGATGAAACTTTCATATGAACATTACTGTCGAGTTTGCCTTTTCAGGAATCGGATGAACTTAATATCATGTGGGATAAAAGAAATACGTACATTGTAACAATAACAAAGTAATATCAAGAATGCAAGCAAAGTATTTCGTTTAATATACCTATACATCTATTTATCACACACAAGTAAATCAATAAAGTTTATTGTACGAAGCTTAATTTTTTTTATGAACGACCTGCCTTCTGAACTGTGGGTTGTGGGTTCGATTCCCACCCAAGACAAACATTTCTGTGATGAGCATAGGTGTTTGTTCTGTGTCTGGGTGTTATATTTTATTTTATGTATGTATTTACAAACAAAAAGTACCTAAGTATTGTATCAGTTATCTGATTCCCATAAAGCTTTGCTTAGTTTGGGGCTAGATGGCGTTATGTGATATGTCCACACATATTATATTATTATTATTATGAACTTGATCTAAAACTTGATCAATGGGCAACTGACCTAATTTATTTACAGAATCTTCTTTTATCGTTACATTAAGTGTATAATCATTTATTTTATTTTATTTTTTATTTTATTTTATTTAATAAACAAAAACCACAGCTCTTAAAATTTAACATTAACATATCTTAATTAGCAAAACTTACAGCCAAATACGGTTTTACATTTTTTAAATTAGGTACATGTGATTGTGTTGTTCAACTGTCCTTGAAAGAGTGCAGCTACACAAGTCATGTCATGATATTATTTTTGTGAGAAAGAGGGTGCATATGTGATAAATGATAATACATATTTATGATAATATATAGATATATAATATAATATGATAGCAAAACCTATACCTATAAATATTCTCACAACATACATACTTATATACTTATATAAATATAATATACTTACTGATACAAAAGTTTGTGTTTACTTAGTGGCCTTGCCACTTTCATTTAGTACTCTTATAACTTCATATTTAAATATTTGCTTACTCTCATGAAACACATCAATATTATTAATTTTTTTATTGCAAGTCCTGTGCAAACGATTTACCAGAGAGTTTTGGGCATAATTAGTATCTGTGTGCTTAATGGCGAATAAACTTGTATGTCTTGTTCTACGATCAGGAACACAAAAACTTAATAGTCTTGATGACAACTCCAAAGAGTCTATATAATTATTACAAATAACGTGTAAAAAACACATATCAGTCAAAGTTCTTCTGTTTTCAAGAGTCATGAGTTGATGATGGACGCACGATTCCTGATAGTCTTTAAAATTACGATAGCAACGAAAATTCAGGTGTTTAACAAATTTATTCTGTATGCTTTCCAGATTCTGAATATAGGTAATATATTGTGGGTTCCATGCTGTACTACAATATTCTAGAACACTTCTTACATAGGAATAATATAAAAGTTTATATAGTGTAGTATAGTATATATATACAAACAGCCATGATAAAAAAATGATCGAATAGATTAATCCACAGACCTAGCCATTTAGATACTAATAAAAAAGAGAATTGAAAGAAGTATCGTCTCGAACCCGAATGTAATTGTCCGTGCTCGTAGCAAACGATTTTTACTGCGTATTGCCTCTGGGGATTTCTTGCAATTTTCATAACGTTATTCCCGGACAACTGAGCTTTATAATACTTTCTTAGTGAAAAATTCGTAGTAAGAGCATTCTTTCGATAGTTTAGATATAGATTGGTACAAAATATTTTAAACTAAACAATTTTTTCCACATGTAATTTTTTCTACATGTGCGATGCGCCTCTTGTATAAGTTGCTAGAGAAAACTATCATTGAAAACAAGTGACTTCTACATTCCGATCCACTAAACGTAAAATTCAACGCAATGGAATTATCAATGAACTTCAAAGTATTTTTAACTATTAAATTGTAAGAAATAATAAAATACTCGAACGACTATAAATGATAGAGCAGCGAAAAATAGGGGAACAGTCGCAAAACGATTGATTGTTTAACATCAGCTTTTTGAAACCCCGTTATTGTAGCGCACGCTTGAAGCACACAGACGATTAGTCAGAAGAACAAACTATCAGCCCAACAATGGCTCTCCACTACGGCTTGAAACCGATCATCCGGAAACACCGCGAAATGAACAACCGATGACTTTCGTTTTCTTATAATTCTTTGTATTGTTTCAAAGGAAAACACGGAACTCTACTCGCCGTCCGAATGCCAATCAAACGACAAGCTTCATATTTATTATGATTATAATTTTATTTAAATGGAAGAGAATTTCTTCGCTATTTTTATGACAAGGTCTCTATAAAAAATTGTTTATTAGTACTTTCCTGACAATATATATTTCCAATATTAACTTAGTTTGTTCAATGAAGTCGTTAGAAGTCAATTTGTTTGCTTCGTTTTGAGTTGATTTTAATGGATCAAGATAATCATAATAATCAATGTTGAGGTTGATTCACCGCCAATTAACAATTAAATTTATTACGTAATATCAATAACAAAGGTCCATTTCTGTTTATTTAGGAAAATTCAACGAAGTATAAATGATCGAAATTTGAGATACCCATTACAGCGTTCGGTTAGCATTCAGTACGATGGGTGTTAACGCTGTGGTCATCATATAAAATTTAGCCAATTATACATGGAACTGGTCCGCGAACCTTATTGACCGATTAACGCAAAACTTTGTGTAATCCATGGATTAGTCCAACCTCGTGAATTGGCCTGTTATGATCGCGATAGGATATCGGATTAACGAACCGACCGCGACCGTTTTCACTGGGTCTATTTGGCCCCAAGTTTATAAACAAACTTTCCAATTATAGATCAAAATTTGATTAAAAGAAAATTGAGGTTTATTGTATTAGGAATGTCATATGATTAATACACGGTAAGTACGTTTTAGCAGTCAACATGTAATTACATGGCATATAATATGGAACATCAAATTCAATACAGAACTATCGATTAAACAAAGACAAAGGGTATATGGCTCTGGGCATTCTTGGTAAGTGGTAGACGTCATTACAGTATTGGTTTAGGGCAGATTGACAGACGGAAGCACTCTACAAACACGACCGCCCAATAGACGCTTATCTAACAAATGCCAGTACGACCAAAGAATAACTTATCTATATCGAATAAATATGAAGGAACGTTTGTTTGGATTCGGGAAAAGAAGTGAACGTAAAATATAGATAATTTTTCAAAGACATCTTATTAACTGATTGGTTTAGAAGGTAAACTCAAAATAACCGCTTTGCCAGTTATTCTGCCGCCAAGCAGTAGTGCGCAAGTATTGCTGTATTCCTGTTTGAATGGCACTGTAGCTAGTGAAATTGCTGGGCAAATGAGACTTTATGACCTAATCTCACAGTCTAGTAATCTTATTGCTAGACTGTGCTGATGTCTCAGAATGACTTGCCCAGTGCAGTGTTACGCGAAACTATACTTTAAAGTTTCAAGTATCAAGGGCATTCGTGTCGCTTAACATCAGGCAAGCGATTAGCTGGTCATGTCAATTCGTAACATTCAGATGTCTTCCAAAAAAAAGAAACAAAAACATTAATGTTCATATTTCACCTAATATTAGACCTCCTCAGATAATATTATGCCAGTATCTCCACTATAATGATATTAGAATAGTTATGTATATTGTCTCGTGCGAATTAATACATATGCCCACAATTCGACGAATTTGGCGGAACACAATACCTATGTAAGTACCTATGTAGTTGCTATTGAATGTTGAAACATCACACTATATTATCTTATCACAATGCGTATATCAATCTTGTAACCACATCAATGACAAATTGTTTCAATCACTACACGGATCGTATTGACAGCCTTAGCCAAAATATATCACAAAATGTATAGACTGTAAAGTTGGAGTAAATACACTGCGTATATCACTTTCTATATAATATAGATAATTATAGTTAACTTACTCTAATATGGAGTAATTAATGCAAATTGTCACTCGCCCTCCCCTTTAATAAATACAGTATAACAGTGGTGTAGCTTCTCAGTTTATCTTTATCTTTGCCTATTTTAAACTCATCATCATCATCATCAGCCTGTGTTAGTCCACTGCTGGACATAGGCCTCTCCCAAGGTACGCCATTGAGCCCGGTCTTCAGCTCTTCTCATCCAATGACTGCCAGCCACTCGGCGCAAGTCGTCGCTCCACCTAGTCGGCGGGCGTCCTAAATTTAAATTAATTTTAAACTCAATAGATACAAACAAAATACAATATAACTTTTCTCCGCTACACATTTATATATTAGTACCAAAAAGGGTAAGGACGATTATTTAATAACTTATCGTTATAATATCATCAGATGTTTTTTTTTAGTAATTTTTTTAAAATGTTTATGGATAAAGATAATATGGTCCACAACGTATACAATTCTACATTTTTAATAGACACCTATCAAATTATTTTTATACTGAAATTATTCTTGGTCTGTGGTTTGACTGGCCTGATAGCTCATTTGGTAGTAACTCTGCCTTCTGAGCTGTAAGTTGTGGGTTCGATTCACACCCAGGACAAACATTTGTGTGACGAACATAGGTATTTTTTCTGTGTCTGGGCGTTATGTTAAATTCTATGTATGTATTTACAAAAAAATAGTATATATATTGTATCAGTTATCTGGTTATCATGGTACAAGTTTTGCTTAGTTTGGGACTAGATGGTGCTGTATGAAATGTCCACAAAATTTTTATTTATTTATTTGTTTAAAAAGGAAAAAACAAATTAAATTCCACCTTGTATACATTTTTTTTTTATGTTAAGGAATGACGTGACGATCTAGCCGTTCGCCTGATGTTAAACAACACGGCTGCCCATACCGCTTTGCCAGTTATTCTGCCGCCAAGCAGTAGTGCGTAAGCACTGCTGTGTTCCGGTTTGAAAGGGCACTGTAGCTAGTGAAATTACTGGGCAAATGAGACTTTATGATCTGATCTCACAGTTTAGTAATCTTATAACTAGATTGTGCTGATGTCTCTGGATGACGTGCGCAGTGCAGTGTCACGCGAACCTCTACACTTTAGAGTTCCGAGTGACACTGCAGCTGATATGGGCAGCCGTGTCGTTTAACATCAGGCGAACGGCTAGCTCGTCACGTCATTCCTTAACATAAAAAAAAAAAAAAAAAAATTCAGCTGCAGTGTCACTCGGAACTCTAAAGTATAGAGTATCGCGTGACACTGCACTGCGCACGTCAACCTGAGACATCAGCACAATCTAGTAATAAGATTACTAAACTGTGAGATCAGATCATAAAGTCTCATTTGCCCAGTAATTTCACTAGCTACAGTGCCCTTCAAACCGGAACACAACAGTGCTTGCGCACTACTGCTTGGCGGCAGAATAACTGGCAAAGCGGTGGTACCTACCTAGATGAACTTTGCATTAAAGTCCTACCACCTAGTGAACATACTTATATTACAGATTATTTTGGTGTGTTCTATAAAAATTAGATCTACACATTACTAGTTAATTTATGAACAAGCACCAAGAAAATGTAAGCAGAAGAGTTCCGTGAATATTAGTATAATTTCCGTTGCCATTTCCAGTAGCCAAGCGTTTAACGTAATTCTACCCTATCATTAGCGATCCCGGCCCATTAAAAGTTTCCTCCTAACTTTTACTGTACCCTTACGAAATAAATAAGATTTATTTAGCAATAGTTCACAATATGAGTTATAGTCATCATCCCACAGATTGCATGCTGCAGGCATTATTTCACAAAAATACCAAAATGTTACGTAATCTCATTTTCCTCGTCGTTTTCCGCTCGCATAACAGCAAAAATATGAGGACGTATTGTGTACCTTTATAATATTTCACAGTGCATTTGTTGAAACCAACTGTCGTCAGCGATTGATTGATATACGGGCTCCCCACACACGCAAGCGTATACGCAATATCAAACACATGAACAAATAATGGTCATACGTCTCTGCCAAGATAACGCGCTCCCCAGGTACGATCATCGTGAGTTTTTGTTTGGCGTGTGACAAAGAGAAAATTGATAATTCATCAGAAGCCTCCATTGTTGCCGAGTGTTTGGTGTTTGATGGGGTAATTTAAAAAGAGGAATTTATTTCATTGTTCTTTGTTTTTGCTTTACTTCACAGTGATATCTGATTACATGGCATTTTATTGCGCTTTTGGCAATATTAACTGTCGCGATGTGTCTTGAGGCAGTAATAAGCAGCGCTATAAAGGACCGAGGATTGTAGATCTATATTACGCGAAAGATTAAGGGACAATCGTGACAAAGCTTCCATGTTCTAGAGCAAGAACTAGCAACTGTTAGTCGACAGTAAACAAATTACATTTTGAGTAGTAGTTGAGCTTTTATAATGGAGTTTTCCGTGCTGGTGATAGCGTGAGCCCGAGTCTATTATTCAGCTGTGTACGTAGAGCATCAGGGTTGGATTAGAGGCGTCGTTTGCGTGCACCTGCCGGCACAGAGATGAATTTAGGCGGCCGACGCGAGCGACACCTGTCTGACACGAGATAATACGCTACTTATTCGGCTTCGCCGGTGAAATATGAAATTCTTCGCGGAGGATTATCATGTGAAATATCTACACATTGCCGTGTGACGGGAGATATGTATGCGGTACGCACGTCTTAAACTTGTCACAATTTGAGTACAAGCTTGCAGGAAATAACATTTTTGACATATTCGTACGTAAAAACGGCTCTTATTTACTGTTCTAGTACAAATTTTATGTGGCGTCAAGTTTCAAATACCTACTTGCACCTTAATATTATTACATGAAATATTTACAAATACTTATTTGTTATAAGGGTATTAGTACTGTACACAGATCTGAAAGATGTAAAACAACTGTACATAATCATAAAAATTCAAGTTTACGATACTATGACTTAATACAAATTAGCTTTAGTATCTGTTAGTTGGACCGGTACGACTAATCATCAAATAGTACAGTATTAACTAACCAGTAAAGTTACCTATCGAACAATAATACAACCTAGTACTAACTAAATGATAATAATAATAAACAATAATAACAACGTCCAACGATCACATACATAGACCCTGGACTCTAGCTAGACTTCCTTGTATCTATTGACCCAGGAACTACTATGGTCCCACAACACCCAGACACAGAACAAATAATTTACCTTTTTTTGTTATGGCTCCACACTTTTGTGTATTTAGCCAGTGTCAAGTAATTGATAATTTTTCGAGTTGTAGTATATATGTATATATGTCAAGTCAAGTCAAGTCACAGTCCAAGTCATCAAGTCAAGTCATAGTCTAGTCTAGTCAAGTCATACTCCTAATAGTAAAGTGGTGGACACTTTGCCAGAAGCTTCTATGGAGTTTTGGAAACAACACGAAAAAAACACGTTTCACCATCATTATACCACTTTCTCACACTCATGATTGTAGTCCAGCATTTAACGAATAAAATGCCACCAATTTTATGCACTAACACTAAAAATAACACAAGTTTTGGAAAATAATACACACGACACGATCTTTTTCGTTTTCCCGCCAAAAAACCTAATTTACCTTTTTTCTGTGCACAAATACCACTGATCCTGCCACGGGAATCGAACCCTCAACCACATCAGAGAGGCAGTCAAATCTTAATGTATTAGCAGCCATCATCTACACGTATACAAATATTAAACCCTGTTTTTCAATTACCTAGCTTGGTTCCGTAAGTAGTTACTACCTAAGCTATTGCAGAGATGAATGGGTTTCTAATGAATCTGCCGAGCAAAGTTCGTTAACGTAATGGATGACGTGAGCGCTCTCCACAACAACCGTTTAAAACTACAATAGCTACAGCTATTTGTTTGAGTAGATTGTATATCAGAGATTTTAAACTGAGTTAACTGTGTCTTGTATTGTTAACGTTTATAACAATTAACATTTGTTAATTGCGACCGTATTAGATACACGAGCGCGTAATATTCGTAAAAGCACGAGTGGTTACAGAAAGATGTGAATTGATTCAGTCAGAAATTATTAGCAGATTACGACAACCACAAGTTTATATAGAATTAACACAGTTATATTGATAGTATATAGTAAATACCCGCTTCAAAAAACATTTAAGCTTGTACAACCCCGCCACAAACTAGCACAATAGGCTAAAAAACTGAAAAATTATATAGGTATGTCAAGCCAACGTTCAGGAAGAAAATTATGCCACACGTGTGCTAGTTAGTGCGGTGCAAACTTTCAATTCTAACTTGACAAATGTAAAGCTGAGCGCACAAACGGGACAGGGAAGCCATGTGCATTTAGTTGAGCACAAACTTTGTAAGGCAAGTGTTCACTTAAACCGTACGTTTGCGTACCCAATATCCGTCAGAGAGGGAACACCGGGCGTCGGTGTATTCAGGCGTGAGTCAGCCGGAGCCGAGCCGCCCGGCGCGGCGCCGGCATGCAGCCAACTGCGATGCGATTGTGTCGCATCCCGCAACTCTCCGCGATAACAAAAACTCTCGCGAGCGGTGCTTATTGTATGCGAGCCGCTCTATTTCTCTCTACGGTACCCGCTTCATACGAATAGGTGAATATGCAATGTCTGCCGCTTATAAAGTTTTATTGACACAATTTTAGCATGACGAAATTCCCCGATGAGCGCGAGTTGGCTCGTTAAGCTGTAGTGTGTGCGCGGCGCGGTGTTTGCCCACCGCCCTCAAAACCGGCAAACAGGCTCAAGTTACACCCTCGCAATCTCTGAAATAAACATGCGTCCGGGCCACTATTGCTAACAACCTTAGCAACTTAGGCCGCGAGAGCTTACTTACGCGAGCACGAGGATTAATCTTATGTGGGATCCCTTCGTTGAGAGTAACTAACTTTGATTGCAATTAAAATATTAATGGAAGAGTTGTATAAGCATGCGTGGCCCATAAATTTCAGAGCTCTCGCAGAAAACCTCATGAACCTAATTTGAATATTAAATACTTGGGAAGTAGTTTCAAAGTAATGTCACGTATCCATCTAATCCTCTTTCTGCCATCAAAAACTGTATTAAATAAAATGTTAACTTAAACTAACGTTGTATCTGATTGAAGCAATTGTCTTAAAATATACTCCCCAGACGGCGTGTTTCACTACCCAGTCCTTTTAACTCATTAATTGAAGAATTCAAATTGGTAGTAAGTGAAAACGTTGAGGCGAGATAAAGAATTTGTTACAACTTAGGGGTCGGCAACTCCCTGGGGCTAATTACATTGTTACATGACAAAACTTTCGGGTCGACGCGAAGTTTCTTTACGTTCCTTGCTTGAACTAAGCTCTGCTGAGACTAATAAAATCACCTCGCATCAGAGCACACGCCATGTTATTGAACGGTTGGTTGAGTCATTGATAACTTCGCTATATTAACTGGAAGTGGGGACAAGTAGCTGTAATGAAATGAAAGCCATAAGTAGTTTCGAGCTTAATATTTTGCTATACGCGACACGACGATGACTCAGCATAGTTTTAGTTTTGGTACTTTTAGTCGGAAACAAAATTGTATTGCTCACGATACAGTTTTGTTTCTGACAAAAACTTCCAAAATTGAGTGCGTGAGTCCCAAAAAAGAACTTTATTCATGTACACGTCTTGGGTCTTGAATACTAAATACCTACCTAATACCCAATATTCCTGGTAATTTAGTTGAGATAACCTATTGATTGTCATTAATACAGAAAAGATTTTAGGGAAAAGTACTCCGTAAATCCGTACTTCATTAAACGTTTTTTTATGAATTTAATTTTGCAAACGACTTCAAAAATGTAGAGGTTTTCAATTTCATTGTAAATGTTTTCTGATTTTTTTATGTTTGTCATAAAAAAAACCTCATATCTTCATTTATTTAAACAGAGTTTAATTATTTAAAATCAAAATAACTAGAATAGGCCTGTATCATTATATCATCCAAATATGTTTTCAGTATGAAATTAAGGCGATTGAAGACGGTATATCCACCATTTTTAATAGAGCCATTTAAAGTTGTATCAAAATGTCATCAGTGGTATTCATATAAAAGAACTTTTATCGGCGCGCTCACATAAAGCAATCATAACTTTATTACCATATATTTAGTGACTATGTTTGAATCATAATCTAGGCATGTGCAAAAAATTAAAATAAAATACCCAATAGCTCCCAAAGAATAAAAACGACAACATACATGGCACCTACCCTACATCTACAATCTGACTTCCGTTGATTTATCTTATCAATTTACAGCCTGTATAGTTTCTCACAATTCAATCCCTCGTTCTTTTATGAGAACTATAAAATATAACTGAATGACTCAATACTCAACAACAAGATATATAGATGCTATGAATAGTAGGTATAAGTATACTTAGATATGTATAGTGTTACGATATCTTTGGAATTTTGTATTACAATCAAGCCAGACTTGGCACTTCGATGGGGAAAATATTTTGCAGCATTTTCTTTACTCGTTAATTCAGATCTCGTTGAAATCGACAGGGCGAAACCTCTCCAAAATTACTGTTCGGTGACTCACCGTATTTTCTTTTTACTACAGGCAGGCTTTTACTTGAAACCCAATAGCATTGAAAGTTACTGTGTATTTTTACGTTGCTTAAAAATAATTAATTATTTGTAAAGGGAAAATCGAACAGTCAAGGCGCAAAAAGGTCCGACGAGAGCTTATACATAACAATTATTCTGTAAGTATAACTTTTCAGTAAAATTAAAAAAAGTACTTATTTAAAATAAAAAGGTATATTCGTTGTAATACGTTGCCATACAGATTATATATTTATGTTGTAACTAGCTGCGCCGTGTGGTTTCACCCACAGATATTAACTAGGCTTTTTTACATATATAGAAAGAAAGAAAGAAACACTTTATTTGCAAGAACTGTACACAACATTACATAATTACACTTAAAATAACAAAACATGACCTAGTGTAATTTAAAACTTGCTTATAGCTATAATCTATTCCTTGCTGTGTGCGAACATTGTTGCTGTGTACAGTGCTGTACAAAATGGTCTGAGCTCAGCATGTGCCGTGGACGAGTCCAGAGCGCTGATTTTCAGCCCAGACCTCGATATATATATGTTATACGAGCTTCTGCCCGCAGCGTCACCCGCAGCGTGGCCTATGGGAAAATAATTCAACCACCCATTTCACCTTCTTAAGGGTAGAATTTCGAAAAATCCTTTCTTAGCGGATGCCTATGTTATAACATCTACCTGCATGCCAAATTTCAGCCCGATCCATCCGGTGGTTTGGGCTGTGCGTTGATAGATCACTATGTCAGTCAGTCAGTAAGTCACCTTTGAGTTATATATATTTAAATTTATTATTTATATATGTATAGAACCCGTCTGAAAAAACCGTTTCATAGCCATTTGCTAAACATAATAATAAAATTGAATAAAATGGTTTCTCCACACAAACTTTAACACCACAGTTCACCTTTTTAAGGATTGATTTTTTACAAACTGTGAAACAGGTGTTATTTTCAAGAAAAATCTTGGTAAATTTGCAACAAAAATCCATAGAAACTTTACCAACCGTTTTCACCACTTTTAGGGATAATATTTGGAATAATAAGTAGTAAATTATATATTTATGTTGTAGTATGCTTGGGTTTGACCACGCGACGATTTAGCTGACGATAGAACAAACTTTTGTAGAATATAGGTATACTTCTCCAAAGAAGCACTAATGCGTATAAATATCTGATATTCAATTTATTAGCAACACTAAACTAATTAATGTTCATAGAAGTATTTTAGGTTATCCCTTATCTCGTTTATGACTTATCCTTTGTACTACATATAAATGTCAATATATAGGTTTACATATTTTAAATATTTGTTCACGTCGTCTTCATCAAACGTCTTCTGCATACATTTGCTGCACTCTCACGTGTCGTCACTTGAATGTTGGATTCTATTTATGACTATAAACTTTTGCCAGTGTCTTTTATTGTATTTTATTACCACTCTACTATAATTTCACTCTAGATTTTAAAAGAAGTTAAAGGTAACAAAGAGGGATTATTTGATAATTTTAAAGAACATACTGAATATTGATCATCAAAAACCGTTTTTTTTAATAAGAATTTATGTGGTGTCTATAAGCAATAATAATTCACATTGTGTTCAAAATACCGGTTTATTTTTATTAAAGTATAAGATCTTATAAAGTTAATGAATTAATACGAGAATAATAATAATAAGAATTTTTTTTCAAAAATGATTATTAAAGCATATTCATATTAGCTTACACATAAAGAAAATAATGGAACTATATGTATATCCAAAATTGTATATACAAATAATATCGGTAAGTTCAACTACACGTTGATATTATATACTACATAATTATATAAATGGTATAAAAATAAATAAAATAAATTCAAACTAAAATCTATAATCCTTAAATTTACAAACTTTTCCATTAGAGTTCTGACTAATCCAAGTGAATTTTATAGAACTACGTGATCTTACCAGAAAAGACTTCAGATAGAATAAAATCAAATAGAATTTTGCCCCAATTTAATTTTAGAAAACGTAATTTGCATTTCTGAATAGAATTATTTCAAATGTAAATAGTGATTCCTGAGGTCAGATTATTACCGATTCTATAACTCCTTTTGGTGTACTTGAATTTGCTTTTAAACTCCAGTAAAGATTTTTTGAAAATAAACATTAAGTACCCCACTTTTCACTTCCTACCCTACATAGAATTATTCAACCATCTTACTTAATTCAAAAATAGTTAGATAAGTACGTTAGTCGGATCATTACCATTTCACAAAAGCGGCGCCACATAACGTTTACTCAACACTCATACCCAACTCGCGTTCACCCACACTATGAAAAGGATTTTTATAAAAAGTAACGCGACGCCACGTTTAACGACCCATTATAGAAGAATGAAAACAGTGAAAAATTTAACATCAAAAAATTATCAGTAAGCCAATTTATTGTAACCGCAAGATCAGGAACGTCTTATCCATTACAGAGGCCTGATTTGTCACGGTAGCTGATTCATTAGACGGGCATTAATCTTAAGCGGCCGAGGTGCGAGGTTGCTGGGGAGGGTGCAAACCAACTACCACGGTGATAAGGCTTTACTTTGTTACAACCCGTGACGAGCCCGAGACGCTGGGCTTCGAAAGCTTGACACTGGAATTTAATTAACCCAAATTTGTCCTTTTGTCTCGACAGTATCGACTCAACCCCTTTACAATATTTGTCAATACATGGTTACTTGCGTCTCTGCTTTCATATAAGCTTGTTTGACTCATCGATTTATAAACCACAAGCAAAACCTAAACAGTATT
Organism: Ennomos fuscantarius; assembly: GCA_905220475.3. Taxonomy (NCBI): domain Eukaryota; kingdom Metazoa; phylum Arthropoda; class Insecta; order Lepidoptera; family Geometridae; genus Ennomos; species Ennomos fuscantarius. Next base: position 6,835,062 of record HG992033.1, read on the forward strand.
TCACCACAACTTGTGAAATCTTTAAATGAAAGGGATGCTTAAATTAGATCAGTTTTTTTCTATATTTGCAACCCGATTCACAATCCGCCTCTCCGGCTCCTTCATCTTATTTACGTATTGTATAAATCGGGATGTTGGTTTCTAATCTGGGAAACATTTAAATGAAAGAAAAATATAAATAGCTTCAACTATAAAGAGTTCTATTATAACTCCGAGCCTTAAGTTGTAGGGACGTTGTAGGCTTACCATTTATAATTTATTAATATACAGCCGATACATTTATAAACTTTAACTAAGCAGAATGACGTACCTACTTTTACTAGTATTAATATGACATATATTTGTACATTAACTTTATACTATTATAACTACTAAAATTGAAAAAATATAACGGCTAAGCTTAAAAAATAAACCTATGAAACAAAATAACCATGAAATTGATTAATAAGCAAGGTAGTTTCATGCCTGCGCAACATCTAGACCCTGGTGGCCACAACTTTGTTTCAAGGGACCAAAACTCCATCCTTATATAACTCTTGAGTGAAACCAAAAAATAATAATAGTAACGCGCAACAATCACATACATAGATTCTGGACTCTAACTAAGATTCTTTGTGTCTGGGGACCCAGGAACTACGAAGACCATGGTCCCACAACACCCAGACTCAGAACAAGCATTTGCGCTTTTTTTTCTGTGCAAATACTTGTCCTGTCGCGGGAATCAAACCCGCCACCTCCGGGCTATGAACCGACCCGCTCAACCACCACACCACAGACGCTGTCTGAGGTTGGCTGAGGAAAAAACGTAGAAATAAGTAATATTTATATAAGTATATACATATATATATTCACATTGATATAGTTCAAGCTTCACGTTCGCTTATATAACGTCGAAACTAACACAAATATTGCGGAAACCGAGGGGAATTGCACTATCTATTACTTCTAAGATGTAATGTTATGGTTCCACACAGACGTAGGAGCCTCTTCACATACATGCTCTACCACGTGTTATGTTAGATCTTTGTTTGCCTCATTTAAAGAAACGTACATTATTGACAGCAGCGTTGGTAATTAGAGTTAGTTTTTCTTTTATCTTACTGAAGATAATTTATTTTTAAATTACAAACAAAGGTTTTGCAACAATATTTTTCAAATTAATTCCCTTTTTTATAGAGTTTATTTATTTCTTTACGTTACAAATAAATTTTAAATATTTTGATATAAATGACTGGATTATTGCTTATTATGAAGTTTATTCAAAACTACTTCGAGTTATTTCCAAAATAACCATAAATTTGAGAGCGAATAGGCTATTTTGTGGGTAAGCGTTCCCACCTTAGGCTTCATCTGCACTCACTATCAGGTGAGATATGGCCAAACGATGATCCATCTACAATTTTATTTTTTTATTCACACCAATGGATCTTTCAATAACCATCTGCATTATTTTTGATAATGTTTTGATCCAATTTGGTGTGTTTTATAAGCAAGGCCGCAAAAACAGTGCCTGAAAATTTTATCACGCGCGGAAGAGTCCGCAATCGTGCGATCAACCGACGTAGGTAATGTTCTACGAGCACCTACATAACTCTGTTATGTATTCGAATGATCTCATTGCGGTGTAGTAATAACGTAGGATACGCATCATAAACCAGGGAAGGAATATGTACTAAAAACCGAAATGAAGTCGTTAATTTTCCATCTTTGTTTTGCCTTCCCTAACATTTTAAACTTTATGGGCAAAGAGGTTAGAGACGTATAAAATTTGAATATAAACCAAATTCTAGTATGTAAATGTCTCCAAATTCCTTCAAATTTTATTAGAGATAAATGAACCAAATAGCGTTTATAAAAAGCACTAGTTGCTTTGTCGCCGAAGCAACTATCGACCTTATAATTAAGTATGTAAATGATGAAAGTCGGTTAAAGGTCGTCGTATCGTATATTCATTTTGAAGGCACAATTTGCTGGTAGGGCATTGTTAACGAGCGGGTAAAGCGCGGTACGCCCACGTTAATGAAAATGTAATAGGTATTCGCGGGTGACTCTGATCTGTACCACTACCCGCCCTCTATTAGCGCGATAATGTCAGGCTGATCCTCAGATTACGCTGCATCAAAACTTTGATGACAGAGATAAACGGCAACCTAGTTACAGATGCTGTAGGTAATAAATAAGGCTTATATGGAATTCTCGACTTCCAATCCGTGTGTTTGTAGTCTAGATTCAATACGCTAAGTGCTTTTTATAAACCTTTTTACGGTCTAAAAACTTTCGCATCACACTGTGAAAAAGTATTGAAATCAGAACACATTCGTGAGGTGAGTCATAATCCTTAAAACCAGTATGTACTCGTAGTTAAAAATCAAACTTTTCATCATTCATATAAAGTTCACTTCAGTATCATTTCCGAAATCGCAAGTAGATATAAATCAACTGATAAAATTGCTTTTACGTGACCACTCTGGATATCCTGAAAAAACTCATATTTCAGATAAACGAGAGTGCATTTCGTAATTCTAAAACCTGATTTTCTGCATTAAGCAACCATTACGTGAACGAGGAAACTGTGGTTAGATTTTTTAATTTTTTCCTTTGAATACACGTTTTTGGCGTGCGGCAAACGGACGGTGGTGGTACAGGAGCGCCGCAAGCGGGTGGTTACCTCCGGGCACCAGGTGCGAGCGTTCCGATACACCTTTTTCTAGACATAAAACGATCGCATTCACTGCTGCATCTCGAGAAAATACCAAACTAAAGGGAACTAGAAATAGAATAATAACTTTAAAAAGTCATTTTGTTTTAACTAAATAGTATTTGAAACATGATGTAAATCAAACCATATGTGGTAACAGCATGAACTTTTGTCTATGGTAATTGTAAACCTACCTACATTATTGGGTAGTTAGGTTGTATTTTGTTGAATTTTCAGCATACCATACTTAATTGTAGAATGTCAATTGGTTTATTTACGTTCTGAATTCCACAAACAAGCTGCCGATGCACAGGTTTAGTTACTGTTGAACATTTAATGAATATATGTCGAATAGCTGCAACTTCGTAAATTCAAATTGAACAATATGGTATAAAATTTCGCGGACTATAAACTGGATGACAAAACTGTACGTAGGCAGGTATGTGTGAAATAAAATGGATGATTGTTAAGCCCGCTATTTCAGCTTTATAAATAAAATAGAGGACGACGCGGCAAACGACCAACAATATAGTGGCATATAGAGTACATAGGAATATAACGCTGGGTGCCAGGAATTGATATTAAACGAACCAGTTTCACAAATTGTTTTGGAACTAGACTGACTTTGCCAAAAAGCATTGTGCTCCCAAAATCGGATTTCAGACAAACCTACTATTTATTGGATTATCATAATTATTTTTTGGCATCTTTGTTCAAGTTCGATGGGTTAACAGCATATTATAATATATATAATATAATATACATATACAATGCATGAACGTAATCAGCTTGATTGTTAAGAAGTTTAACTATGTGTTCAAAGTTAGACTGACTATTTCGAACAGACAACTATTTTACCAGCGCAGCGCAATCACAGCAAATTGCTTCTCGTAGCAGTCACATTATCATTTAGTTTAATGTTTGTGTCTATATCTAGCCAGTCAACCTATATACAGTACTCTAGGCAAGTAAATCCAAAATCACAGTATATCTAGTTAAAAAGTAAATGTTTTTTATTTTTTGCAATTTTGTCTTATAATGGAGACTAGCTATCAGAATACGTAAGTGAATGTTAGTCTTCAAAACAACTGCGCCATATGGCGGATAGCAAATTAATTATATAATTCTCTTATTCTTTGTGTCCAAAAGCTGCAATGATACATATTGAACTAGCTTAAAGAGCTATCCCGAAAGTAGCCACTTCTAGACCATACCTCTTTCCTATAAGCTTACTGGATTAAAGTTGCAATTTATTAACAGTCCGCCAACTTTTCATGACGCACACTGTCCTAAAACAGTACAACACTGACGCACAATACACAGATTACAAACACTAGAAGACGGAAAAAATTTGTATGTATGTACTTCACTTTGTAAAAAAATGAACCGGTTCTTTTTTTTCTAATTTCTTTTCTATATTATAAACTAAATAACACGTTATCTTATAACTATAATAAATGAATGGTACTCGTATATATGTATGTACGAGGTTTACTTATGATCAGACCAAATTACTGTTACACATTGTGAATTAGTAAATTAGTTTGAAAATAATTTAGTTATAGTACACCCAAGTAATTACATGTTATTAATTTTTGTCCATACGTTCTTACATTTTTAAAGTTGAACGTTGTTAATAGTTCTATTCTTCGCACATATACTCGTAGTAGACTACAGAGTACTTATGCTGCCTGCAACACAGCTTTATCCTAGTGCAGGCACCCAATTTTGTACGACTTCTATAGTTTCCTAAGATCTCAAAGTCAAAGTCAAAGTATTTTATTGCAAATAGTTTATTTTTCAGCACTTTTACATGTGAAAATGATATTAGTACTTAAAATTAGGTTATTGTTCTAAGCATATAAAATTAAAAAGTGCTTATTGTCGGAAATTATAGGGCAAGCCAAAAGCAACAAATATTTATATTGTGATTCCCCTAATGCAATTTTTGAATAAATATTAGGCAAAAATGTTGACATTTTTATTTGCCTTGAATTAAGTTGTAAGAATTGATATGAGACATTTTTATGATTCTTAATTACACAAATAGGTTTACATCGATCTCTACCAAAAGTCTATTTGAATGGAAAGAATTCAAAAAGCTAAGGATAATTGAAGACTAAACTTGATTCCGGTTCCGGACACAATTTGATTAAACCTAGTTCCATTTGTATATTTCTTCTTTTTCTCGTCTACAGTACGCATTCAAGAAATTGCTAGTATATAAAACGTCGAAAATTTAAATACCTAATGTTTCAATTTTTTGCAAATATTCTACTAACTTTGTTAGTTATGATCTGTTCGTTTAAAGAGAATTTAAACTTGGTTATATTAAACGAAGCTAAAAGAACTATGCTTGCTCATTTTAAGGTTAGGTACCTAAATTTGTAGGCACAGAGTTGTAAAACACGGATAGTGCTCCACAAAAAGAACTGCGCTGCTTTACAATGATGCTTTAGGCGTGTTTTGCATTATTTCTAAAGCATTGCCTTACGAGTCATTATTTGTCGGTAGATTTTAAATCAATTTTTAGATTATGTCGCCTTCTAAATACCTATAACATCACACATATTATATATCTACCCATATATATACATATACATACATATATATATGTATATATATATGTATATGCTCTGGCTCTGGCCTATGGTTCCAAATTAATTAAAAACCGCTTTAATTTTGTTTTCATTTTTTTTTTTTTTTTTTTTTTTTTTTTTTTTTTATGTTACGAAATGACATGACGAGCAAGCCGCTCGCCTGATGTTAAGCGACACGACTGCCCATATCAGTTGCAGTGACACTTGAAACACTAAATTATAGTTTCGCGTGACACTGCACTGCGCATGTCATTCTGAGACATCACAGTCTGGTAATAAGATTACATAACTGTGAGATTAGGTCATAAAGTCTCATTTGCCCAGTAATTTCACTAGCTACAGTGCCCTTCAAACCGGAACACAGTAGTGCTTGCGCACTTTCATTATGAAATATGATAGCAGTTTCACCACATTTATGTAGTTAAACGTCTGCCATGCGCTAACAGACAATGTACTGCCTAAACCATCAGTTAGATGTAGAGACTCTCTATGTCCTCTAATTTATTAAATTATTATAAAATTCTCTTAAATAAATATATTTTCATTCTTTATGTTCTGCTTTGGCATAGGCCGAATTAATAAAGTTTTTTGAACTTCAAGTAAGGTTAAATGGAATGGAATGAATGGAACAATATTGCCATCACATACGATTTCAAAACTGAAGACTGTGGGACTTATTGAAACAGGCACACCATTGAAATAATATTGACAACACCCAAGCAAACAAGCGACTCTCCCATATTTTATTCACACACCTGTATTTTCGGCGCCTGACCCGCGCATTAACGGGAGCGCTGGAGTCCCGCGGGGCACGGAACTCTGTGACGGGACACGTCACAATTGGATTCGTAACGAGCACGGTTTATTGATTGGATCCGCAGACCTACGGGGAATTGTTGTTATCAACGGTAACTACAACCTACACCTATCTCACCTATATGTGTTAACTTCATTTATATAAAGTGGAATATGCATTTCCCAGTGGTAATTTATTGCTGTGGCGCTCTGTAGAGGAGTATGTGTGTTCAGTAGTGAACGTCTTCATGCTGCTGATGAATGAACGAATTTATTGTTCATTCGAATCTTCACTTTCTGTGATGGTTGCTACCATATATATATACTAGTTGCGCACCGCGGTTTCACCCGCGGACCAAAAGTATTTTAATTATTTGCTCATCCCACGGGAAAATTTCACTTTTCCGGGATAAAATGTAGCCTATATGTTAATCTAGTATATAAGCAGCCGATTGAACATAAAGGCGTAACAAACATACATACATACACACACACACACATACAAACTTTTGCCTTTATAATATTAGTGTGATAAAATTAAGTGTATAGATATTTTTAATTAAGTAGTCAAGACTTTTTATTACTATCTGACACAAGCACATGTACCGTGCTGCTTTATCTGGGTATTTATAAACACCTATATAAACTACATAAATATATTCGAATATTTTTTTCTCTGATCTGTGGTACTAGAAACGTGGAAAGTTTTTTTTTTTTTTTTAAGTGCTGTAGGCACAGCGTTGCATTAAGAGTTGTAAAAAATTAACTCGAAGGTCTGATTAAACTGTATTTAATGAAAATGTAATATAAGGTAACATAAATGTAATAATATACGTATAAATTCACATTTGAACGAGACTTACCATGCAATAAAGAATTTTCATTCGTTGGTTGGAATATTTATAGTCTCTAATAACCAAGTGGTTGAACGTTTGCAAAGATGTAGCTGGAATGTAACTTTTGAGAGAACGGTAATGTTACTTAAGTAAATTCCATAGTAAAACCAATATTAGTCTTTCATGGAATAACAAAACGCCTACGCTTTACAGTTAACTTTTATTCAAACTTTTCAAATTGTTCAGCTTTCTTGTGTTTTGTATACAAACTAAAATTCAGCTGGTATATTTCCCAACAAAGTCCAAAAGCGCAGTTGCTATTAAATCATTCGCACTAAGCTATAAGCTCAAACTATAAATTACACATTTACACTTTCAAAAGTATCTGTTTTCAAGTGGATTTATTACAATTTGAAAATGAATGATACTATAATGGCTATTTGAATTTAAAAACCAATAAAATCGACTCGTTGGCTTTATTGTCTTTACGCGGGAGTCATGGAAACAAGGATAAAAATCAAAGAATCTAGCGGTTGATAATACAAAATATGGTGACCTATTTATTTATCAGTCAAAGTGTTTTTGATTATGCTAACTAGTACAAAATTCTAGAAGTTACATTATTACCTGAATTAATTAAAAAGAAAATTAAATTTGTAAGCCCAACAGCTTAATACACTCATTTGCATGTGTCTAGTTCGTGACTACGCTATCGCACATTTCCCAACATATTGTGTTGCAATAAAGTAACATGTATTCCGTACAAGTATACCATAGTGGTCGGCGATGGCCTGTCAAAAGCAGGACTTAGCAATCTCCCCAAGTTACGTTATCTAGCTGGTGTATTGGTAATTACAATTTGTAGTGAACTGAGAACCGTGAGAGAAATAACGAAATGAAGTTGAAATTATTATAGGGGTACTGCTTAGGTGTAAACTGGTGCTTAAAACCTAAAAATACCTTTACGACTTAAAAATATGTGTAAGCTAAAACATTCATACAATATATATATCACAAAATGTTTTTACTGTAGTCTCGCTCTTGTAATTTCTAGACCGCAGTTATGAAATATAAGCTGTGTATATAGTATCTTTTAATGTTATCATTAGGCATTAGACTGAAAACGTTTTCTCTGTTATCTGATATTAGGGAAATAAAGGAAAATTCAGGGTGGTTACTACACAAAAACTTACAGCTGTTTTCGTTTTATTTAGTTATCCGTGATAACAGTGACTTATGCTCAAATGTTACCTGAGTTCTTACTTTAATTCTATATATCAAAATACCGTATGACGTACAAATTTAATATGTCTTATACCAGGTAATAGAGTTGACTTTTGAAAAGCAGTTACGAAACACGAAACATCGAAATTAGTGAATTAGAGTAGACGCCCTAGGGAGTCAAAGTTATCTGAGAATTTACACAGATAAAATATATGAGTGTAATTTTGATGTAATTCGAGTTAAAAAATATTTCTGGAATTTCATAAATGTTTCCTTTATAAAATATGAAACCATGCGGTCTTAACCACCATAGTGCTCACCTACTCTTACGGTGGATACCAAACAGCTATAAGTCACGCTTTCAATGCTAGTTTCTGGAGTCTAGAATCAAACTTAAATCCCGATTATAAAAGGTGATAAAGTCTCGACTCCTATCTTTACAGTAGACGGTATCACAGATTAGAGAAAAAAAACAATTGAAGAATCATGGCCGACTTTGATATATATCTATATACATATATAAATTGAATTTTTCTCGACTTCGCAGGGATAAGGTAGTGCTCCGGCAAGGCTCAGGGGCTTACAATGCTAAAGTTTGATTTTGTATTTATCTCACTCCTACGTACCCACCTATATTAATTTATAAAACAAAGTTTATTTTTTGTATGCCTTTCTAAATGAATATGAGTGTTATTTTGCCAACAGTACTCGAACAATTAATTAAATATGCTCGCTCTCTGATTTTGTCAACATGCACTCCGTTTTACTCCGGCGTCGTGTTGGTGCTGATTTGTCACGGGAGCTGATTCATTAGGTGAACATTAATCGCGGCTGCGGTCTTACATGATAAAGCTTTACTTTGTTTATGCCTCTCCTATTCTCTCCTCGTAGACCCGCGTAGCGTCGTAGCTCGTAGTCTCGCTTCGTAGCACTTACGAAATCATATTGCGGTGTTGGCGTAATGGATACTACTTCAGTATGGTTATGCCCGTAGGATTACCAGACAATCAAACCTATTGTTTTGAACAATTCATGGTTTTTTTCGTTGTATTTATGTTCATGAATAAATAATAAGCTAAAGTAATACATTTAAACTAACTTAACAAAAAGCACGGACCCAGGTGTCTGTAATAATGCAGTTAAAAAAACACAGATCATAGATCAACTTTTTCAAGGCATTGTGTCATGCTAAAAGTAACTACCTACATATATTTATTTGTTTACGTTTACATATTTAGATACTTTGTAACGACCCAAAAGAAATATTATGTATCCTTATAATATGACGTCATTGTGCGACCCTATATATAGTCTATATAGATAGTCCCTACTCTATGATGAGTGACCCTAAAGGGTCTATATATAAATATAAATAGAGATTTTTGCATTTCAACTATTCACTTCGTTATTTAACTTGATTTTTAACATTATGTAATAGTAAGCACTTTGGCAACTGGCTCAGTGAGCTATAGAAATGGCTATGCTTACAGTTTTGCTGAAGGAATTAGATTTTAAAGAATAAAAAACCTAAAGTGGCAGTAGGCAGGTCACATAAGCTACAGAATAGACAAACGCTGAAGTAGACGTGTTTTTCTTGAGTAGAGACCGGGACATGCTAAACTTTGGTGTAGGAGGATCTCAGAATAGGTCAAGCGACCATATACGCAGAGTTGTAGCAGTAAGTGGATGAGTACGAAAGATTAGTCTCAATGTTGTACATTAGGAAATGCCTATATCCAGAAGTGGACCAATACAAGCTGATTATGATGGTGATGAAGCCTTTTCGCACAGTAAATGCTTTTTTTATTTCATTAATTCGTCATGCCTACAAATGAATTATCAGATTGTACGCCGTCAACATTACGAGCTCCAAATGGAAGGAATAATAAGCATTGAAATCACTGTGCATGAGATTGGGTGATGAAAGCCTTGCCGTGTCGTGCTATCATTTGTAAGCAAGGTTCTGTATGGTTTTATAATAGCGGGGTGGTACGTATAACTTAAAATTATTTCTTGCGTCTCACTTGCACTCATGGACGTGTAATTTAATAATAGAAATTCATTAAAACGTCGTTATTCTATAGGTACCTAGACACGTGTAATTTAGTAAGCGTCTCGCACGATCGCGTTTCACATTTTACATGAACTATTTTAGCCACAGAGATGACGTACATCAAGCTGGAATTATTTTTCTGTAGCTCATGCAATGCTATCATTAGTGTAGTCTCAGAGTTCCATTTCTGAGCGATGAAGACGAAACAATATTGATATTGGATAATGGAAAAATGGCGTGCTAGAAACGAATTACTACCGAGGAAAATTGCTATTTCCTTGGTATTCTATCTGGAGATGCTTACCTAATATCGTAGTTGCTACATTATGTACGCGAGAGCGTGAGGTACAGGGATAGTGTTATGTATTCGATAATAACTGGCTGTGCTATGGAGGTTAAGGATCTAAACCCCGGCGGTATTCGACGTACACCTCACATGAACTAGGTTAAAGTAAACTTGCAAGTTTCCGATACTGAGCTCAGGTTAGATGAACATTTAATAAGGCTGCTCACTTTATATAACAGCTTCATTTCAAAACTTATCTTACTCTTGCTATAGTGGCACTAAAACTTCGTCCTGTAGAAAGAGTCCATTACCGAACCATGAATTTTTGATATATATTCTTCCTATCGTCCTATAAATTTCAAGCTAGAATATGCGTATTCACCATTAAGTATGATTTAAAGCCCCGTATTTCAAGTTGGACGCATTATCGATGTAATAAAGCTACAAACACGGGATGGTCTGCCCTTAGCCGAACCCGAATAAGCTCTAAATACTTGTTCAGTAAAATAAAAGAAAATGAAACCTCTTTGAATGAAAATGAAAGGCTGCTCACGTGTTTTTGCTGTCGTTTAAAGGTATTTTTTTATTATTTACCTTGATAGAATTCGTAACCGGGCAAAGTCATCACACTCCAAATAAAATGTAATATTCTCGGAGTTCACTGTATTTTTCTTAAAATTACTTACAATTTGCAAGGCACCGGAAAGCCAAGTTGTGAGTTAACCTATTTATGTTATACGTCGTTTCCGCTTTCTGGGAATAATTATTAAAGACTCCAAATCACATTGTCATCTCATGAAAGTTAGACGTAAGTTAATTATCCAGTTATGCCGCTCGCGATAACTTCATCATTAGACGGGGTTGGCAAATCTGCTATTCAAAAAGGTATTAAGCGCAACGTATAATTGCGTCAGAATATTCTTAATGAAACAGATCGGCTGGTGCGTACCTGAGCTTGAATACTAAGCAGGCACATTGTAAGCCGCTGTCATTATTCACATTTCCCTTTGACGCAGTGCTGCCAACCTTCGCCGAGTTCGCAACGACGTGTGGAGGATTACGCGGCTCCGCCTCCAGCTGTGTCCTGTCGGATAAACATAATTTACTAACGACATCTGCTAACACTAACTTAATAATGTTACAAATTACACCCAATAACATAATTGCTGTGTGGCATTAGTTGACGTAAACAAGCAATCTTGGGAGAAGTTGATTATAGAAATTGCAATGTTATTGTTGCAATATAAGTTACAAAATTACTATATTTTACAACGTAGTTTATGTCTTTTTGTTTCGAAAGTAATAACAGATGTCTAGTCTACATTTCCATGTTGTTGGTTAGCAGCTAGTTTTCCAGCTTATCTAGACCATATTCAAATTACATTAATATAACTACAATAATATAACTTTAAGGCAGAGCTCACTTTTATGATCTAATTGATGTTTTACAGTAAACTATTTGTAATTTTGTTACTTATACATCAACGTTACCTGCCGTTGATGAAAACGGAAAAGTAACAGCAGTTAAGTTCTTAACTAACATACGTGCGCTTAAACGTTACTTTGCACCTGTTGAATATCTAAACACACAATGTGAAACATAATGTATACTAATCATACATGAATACCCACATTGCGGATTAGCACTACAACGTGTCCATTGTCCGCGTCTACATAAGGACACATACGTAATCCCTCGCAACATTCGACAAAGCTTGCGACAAACAAAGAGGGAGTAATTGTCTACGTGTGGAATTCTCGCCACTTTGTTCAAAATCGTATTATAGAACATTCATGCATATATTATGCAATATATAATACGTTAAAAACGTATATTAATTTTTAGCTTATAAAATAAATAAAAAATATGCATATGTATATTTTTTTATGATTTTTTTATAATGTCAACAAATATTTTTTGACATTTCACACAGCGCCATCTGGCTCCAAACTAAGTAAACAGACACAAATATTTATATGTAGACAAGAACGGTTTGTGGGTAGATAGGTTGCAACCTATATAACTATAGGCCTTCAGCATGTCCACACCGCGCCGTGTCTGGAACAAGAATGCTCCGTAGCACACCAATCGATCCCTTTATATAGCCAGACAGGGGCGCCATGACAGTTGCCGGTGCTGCCACTGTAATAAATTTAATGCAACCACAGGGTAAATTACGGTGCTCGATCGCTGTGCATAGAGTTTATAACTGGACGTTGCCGCCGTCATATATAAGTTTTTGTTTGTAAATACATACATAGAGTTTTTTTGGCGGGAAAACGAAAAATATCGCGTCGCCGCATTGTATTTTTTCCAATACTTGTGTTATTTTCAGTGTTAGTACATAATTTTGGTGGCATTTTATTCGTTAAGTGCTGGATTACAGGCATGACTGTGGGAAAGTGGTAAAATGATGGTGAAATGTTTTTTTTTCGTGTTGTTTCCAAAACTCCCTAGAAGCTTCAAGTAAAGTTGCTACCACTTTACTAGGAGTATGACTTTGACTAAACTATGACTTGACTTGATGACTTCGACTGTGATATGCCTCATATTTGCGTAAATATCATTAACTTGAAAAATTATCAATTACTTGACACTGGCTAAATACACAAAAGTGTGGAGCCAAAACATAAAAAAATACATACATAGATAGAATCACTATAATATCCAGATACAGAACAAACACTATGTTCATCACACAAAACGTTTGTTGTGAGTGGGATTCGAAACCACAGGCGTTATTATATATTTCAGAATATATAAGTTATAGTTCAGAAGGCAGGTTAGTTTTGAGTAACAACCAACTGAGCTATCATTCCAGTCAATTTCATTAGGTTATTATATGTCTGTTATTATATGATGAAATTTTCAAAACAATAGTTTCAGTTCTATCAAAATGAAGACAATTTTATTAATACACACTAAAACGTAGTGGGAAAATACATACTATATAAGCTTACGTCAGTTCAATATTAAGTTCGAGTATTTCCATTCGAAGTTAAAAGCTAACTTCGCAAGTGCTCTGAATATTAATATACTGGTCAGTACGAAATTAATTTATACGAATCGACCAACCTCTGTTTTACCTAGCGGAATTTCCTATTTCAGAATTCCATCCGCGTTCGATTCCAGAATCACGATCAATGGATATTTTTATGCATAAGTGTTAACTTTGCCGTTTTATGCTAAAATCGAATAAGGTTAGGCTGTTTTCGTAAAAACAGATTTAAGTTGAACGGGTAAAGTTTATCAATGAACGTTTGATAAGTAATACTGCCCTAATAATAATAATATAATAATATGTGTGGACATCTCACACAACGCCACCTAGCCCCAAACTAAGCAAAGCTTGTGCTATGGGAACCAGATAACTGATAATTCATAATTCATAATTCATTTATTGGTATATAGAAATACAGGTCAAATTTGTAGGTACTCGTAGGTACATATTAAATATATTTTCTACATTCGTTTTAAGAACATAAAATAAAACATAAAATAAAATTGTTAACTTTAGAAATTAAATATAATAAATATAATTTAATTATAATAGAGTATTATTTAATACGGCCTAATGCTTAAAAATTCATCAAAGTTATAGAAGGTTTGCTCGATGAGCCAGCGTTTCAGTCGCAGTTTAAAGCAATTAAGGCTTATGTCCGCCTCTGTGACGTTTTCTGGCAGTCGATTTTATACTTCGGGTCCCATGACATGCGTTAACTTCTTAGATTTAGCCAACTTACAGAAGATATATGCTAACTTTCCAGAGCTCCGCGTGTTGTATGGGTGCATATCCCCCCTCCTCTTGTACCGTATCTAGTTTACTCGCACATACACCGCTACTTGGTAAATGACAATCGAGGGCAGCGTTAATATCCGTAGCGACTTGAAGAATGGCCTGGCAGAAGAACCCTTCGGGATGCGTGCTATTGCGCGCACGGCCCGCTTCTGCATACGAAACGCGCGCAGGCAGTCCGCGGATCGACCCCAGAGTTCTGCGCCGTATTGCAGAACAGAGTGGACCGTCGCGAAATAGCACGACCGCACCACGTACTCTGGTAAGAAGCGCGACAGTCGGTGGAGTGCGAAGCATGCGCTACCTAACCTCCCACATATTTTGTTGATATGCGACTCCCAGGTGAGCGCTCTATCTAGCTCAAATCCCAGGAACGTGGTGCTGTTGCATTCCTCTAACCTAGTAGTTCCATTCACGCAAACCTGTAATTTTCGTGGTTTCTGACCTGCGAGACAGAAATGCATATAATGGGTTTTGTTAAATTTAAAACTAATCCATTTTCACAAAACCATGTTGCTAGCTGACAGGCTGCAGCATTCAGTTGCTGCTCAAGTTAGTCTACGGATGGGGCTGTTACCACAGCTGCAACGTCATCGGCGTACATCAGTACTTCGGCGGCAGTAATGGCATTAGGTAAGTCGTTCAAAAGCAAGGAAAACAGGATATTGGACACTGCCGACCCCTGTGCTACTCCCATCGTCAACGGTAGAGGATCCGACCTATCTAGACCTCCGCCTCCCACCACTACCTGGAATCTGCCGCAGATCATGTCTCGTAGTACACGGAGGGCTTTACTCTGGATACCGTAGTACCGCAGTTTTACTGCGAGTATAGCGTGGTCAGCCACGTCGAACGCCTTTGAAAGATCACAGCAAAGCACTGCGACATGCTGCTTTCTCTCGCGGGCGTCCATCACCAGACGCACCACCTCGCGGGTAAGGCAAGTTGTTGAGCGGCCCTCCCGGTACGCATACTGACGGTCAGACAATGCATCGGTCGACGATAGGTAATCTATTAAACGGGAGCTTATACCGTTTTCGAAGACTTTTGCTACCGCAGGTATGATCGAAACTGGCCTGTATCCGTCGAGGTCCTGCCTGTTGCCCTTGCCTTTGAACAGCGGTGAAACTTTGCTCAGCTTAAGAGGACCCGAGAACACCCCATTAGTTATGCATAAGTTGAAAAGTTCCGCTAACACACCGGCCATGGAGGTAGCCGCAGTGCTTAGGAGCTTCATAGATATTCCGTAAGCATCCTTCGATGGTTTTGGTGGAATTCTTTTAGTGATGATGTGGAACACTTCATCTGCCGTAAAAACGCGCAGTCTCAACGAGCGATCCGAAGGCGCGCGAGCTGCACTTAGGGTTCGTTGGACACGAGCCGGGTCCGCCTGGGGTGCCCCGCATGCCGTCGCGGCTCCCACGAATCTAGCATTCATTTTATCCACAAGATCTTTTTTTGTCGGAAATGGTAGCCCATCTAGATTCCTAACAATGTCGGTGAAATCAATGTTGCAGTTATTAGATTTGCCTCTTTGTTCATTGATAATACCCCACATTGACTTAGCGGTATTTTTACTTCCTACTATTATTTTAGAGTAGAATTTAGTTCGCTCTTGCATAATTAAATTGTCATACTTAGTATTTAAGTCAGCTATTAAATCATTAATAAATTCCATGTCAATATTTTTATTACGAATGTCGATAAATTCAAATAATAGTAGTCTAAAATTTTCAATGTCAGATGTTACCCACGATACAATACTTATATACTTTTTGTTTGTAAATACATACATAGAATACAGTATAACACCCAGACACAGGACAAACACCTAAGTTCATTACACAAATGTTTGTCGCGGGTGGGGATCGAACCCACAACCCACAGTACAGAAGGCAGGGTTACTACCAACTGAGCTATCGGGCCAGTCAAATAGTAAATGTTGTTGTAAGTACCTAATATTGGGTGAACATTTTTATAATTTATGGAAACTTTTCATTTTAAAATGAAAAGAAAGAATGTATATGCATTAAGATCAATTTAGATAAAAACGCTAACAAAACCTACCTATAGCTAAAAATAGAACATGTGGTACAGCTAAAACCTACCTATAACTAAAAATAGAAGATGTTGTACAGGAACTTAAAGTTTACCCAATCAAGATAATGACATTGTTTATGTACCTATTATAGATCACTGCCACTAAAACAAACTTTTAATTAAAGTACCGCGGTATCACGTAAACACTTCTACGAATTTATCGCTCGGTATCATCTATGACAAATAAGCAATTAAAATCACTTCCATCTATCGCTCGAGCCATGCAGTCGACAGGTTGTCAAAGCGGCAAAGTACGACTTTACGAGTAAGCTTCCTATCGAACAATTTAGAAGCGATTGGGTAATACATTTAACCCTGTTCCGAGCAACAGATATTTGCGGCGAAATGGTCTTAAACTACCAACGATATTGCAGAACCAATTGGTAGAGCTTTGCCGATTTCAATTTGCTAACTGATGGTCTATCGCGGGAGTTATTTATGACACTGAAGATTGGTATGAGTGTTTGTTATGTTTACTGCTTGAGTACAATACCTAATTGTTTGTTTAAACTGGTTTGGTTATTAAAATTGGTTTACCTATTCCAGGATAAACATTTTATTAGGTGGTAAAAATTTCTGCAAAGTTCATCTACATAGGTACCTACCACCGCTTTGCCGCCAAGCAGTAGTGTGCAAGCACCAGTGTTTCTGTTTGAAAGGCACTGCAGTGCGTGCATGTGCTGATGTGTCAGGATAACGTGCGCAGTGCAGTGTGACGTGAAACTATATTTTAGTTTCGAATGACACTGTTCTTTTATGGTCGGCCGTGTCAGCAAGTGAACGACTAGCTCGTCACATCATTCATTAACATAAAAAAAATTAACATTAAAAAAAAGATAGAGCATTATGAAATATCTGCGTGTGGACGCAGAAATTACAGCCTAAGCAATTTAAAAGAAATTGTAGTCTACGTGATACGTGCAAAATTAGCAAGTGTTACATTCCTTTTTGTTGCGTTTAACATTTGGCCGAACTCTATACAGAGAAGCTAAAAGGAAGTCGAAAATGCGTCTTTATAGACAAAGCGTTTAGTTTCATTTAATACATATTACAGATTCTCTAAGGTATTTTGGACACATTTTAACTACCTATACCTAGTACCTCTATATTAAACTAATAATATTATAAAATGCGAAAGTTTGTCTGTGTGTATGTGTGTGTAGGTATTAATTACGTTCCGTCTTCATGCCGCAACTGCGGAATGGTTAGAGATACTTTTATTTCTCATAAGAAAATATAGATAGATAGATAGAGAACTCTTTATTGTTTCACCATGAAGTAAAAAATCAGAAATAAATATAATATTAACGAACTAGTGTAATAATGAGCGGTCTTATCACTGACAGCGATCTCTTCCAGAAGAAGAAGAACCTTTGGATGGACAGTAGCAGTAGAGAAGAATAAACGGCAGTCTAAAACAATTTATAAATAAAGCAAATATAGATAAATTAAAAACTATTACCTGATATATAAATACTTATATTCTAATACATATATATTTTATAAAAAAATTAAACTAATATATAATACTTTAAAATGGAATGGAATACATAGTAGTAGTAAATAATAAATAGGAGCAATTATAATGACATATAATATGTTTATTGCTTTAGGGTTCATTTTAGTCTGATGGGCCGGTGGTAAATAAAAGTGACGTGTTCTCTCAATGAAGGTGTTTACTGCACTAAAGTAAAATAAATTCATACAACAGATGTATAGTACTGGACATACCGCCCACCAAAAACAACAGTTTTTAAACATTTTGAATAGTTTTTAACAAATTTGAGTAATATTTACAAAATGAACAATTTTTGCGTAATGAACAATATTTTGTAAATAACGAACAATATTTAGTATAGTTGAGTGTAGTAACAATGTAGGTAGTTTGTTTAACAATTCAATTATAGTGAACAATTTTAATTCAAATCAAATGTTACATTATTATTTGCACAATTTTAAGTATCTTGTAACTGTTAGCAATAAATTTGGAACCTATTGTATATTTTAGTTATGAACAATTTTAAGTTAAAACAATGGACTGTAAATATTAAGTTTTCAAGTAAATATAGGTAACATATTATGTATTTCATAGTTCAGTAATTAATATCAATTCTCATGCATAAATAATAAATGTCACTTCACTTGCACAGTATTAACACATCACTATCACAATCACAACACAATTCATAGTATAACCATCAGACAACCCGTTACTCATATTCTGATATCTTTGGCAGCGGTATTAGCTTTGATAATGGTCTTTTTAATTCATGATTCCCCTTGCACTGAACTGTTACTACTCTGACCAAATTATCTGCTCCAGGATGTAGGTATTTTATTCTGCCTAGTAACCACATGGTTGGAGGCATGTCTTCGTTTTTTATTACAACAATGTCTCCAACAGCAGGCGATGAGACTGGAACTTGCCATTTATATCTCTGTTGTAGCGTATTCAGATATTCAGTTTGCCATCGATGCCAGAAATCTTGTGTTGTCCTTTGAATATATTGCCATCTAGTTAAGACATTGACCTTCTTATTTTCATAGTCTAGATCAGGGACACCGATTAGGGACTCACCCACTAGAAAATGTCCCGGAGTCAGAGGGTCCGTTGTGTTGTCTATCTGGCAGAGAGGGCGAGAGTTGAGACACGCTTCAACCTGTGCAAGCTGTGTGGTTAACTCTTCATAGGTAAACTTGGTATCTTTATTCACCCTAGTCAAGTGACGTTTGGCTGACTGAACTCCTGCTTCCCATAGTCCGCCACATGTGGGCATTTTTGGTGGAATAAAGTGCCACGTGATTCCATCATTCGCTAGAAGTTCTGCTACTTCTTTGGCCACATTATTCTTGCTTCTTTGAAACATCTCCCGCAACTCTTTGGCAGCACCAACAAAATTGGTACCGTTGTCGCTCCATACGTGTAAACAACGACCTCTGCGCGACACGAATCTCCGAAATGCAACAATAAATGCTTGGGACGTTAGATCTGTGACTGCCTCTAAATGAATGGCACGAGTAGCCATACACACGAACAAGCAAATGTATCCCTTGGTGGCATGGTGTCCACGGCCCTTGGAAGTTCTTATTGATATGGGGCCAGCAAAATCGACTCCACTATTAATAAAAGCTCGATGTTGGTTGACTCTTACTGCTGGTAGCTGACCCATAAACTGGTTCTTTCCTTTAGCCTTGTCCACCACACATGTTTTACATTGATGGATACATTTCCGTACAGCGGATTTCAGTCCGATCACCCAATACTTAGTTCTCACATAGGCCATCATTAACTGTATGCCACCGTGAAGAGTTTTTGTGTGAGCTTCATTTACAATCAATTTAGTAATGTGCTGATTGCCAGGGATGATTAGAGGATGTTTAGTCATTTCAGCTATTGAAGCATTCTGTAGGCGACCTCTCATTCGCATCAATCCCTTGTCATCTAAGTATGGTGACATTGTGATTAGTGTACTTCTTTTCTTGACCTTCCCGTCTTTTTTTAGCTCTTCTATCTCTCTTCCATAAATTAAATGCTGATAATATCTTATGCAATCTTCTAAAACTCTTTCCATTTCATTTGAGGTAAGATATGTTTCTCTTTTTTCTGTTATCCCCTTCTTTACAAATCTTCGACAGTAAGCTAGTACCCTCTTCATTCTTGACATCATTGAGAATCTTTCCCATATAGGCCTTTCTTCTAGGGTTGCATGAAATGAACCTTTCATTTCCAGTTCTGTTTGTGGGATTTCACATGTGTCAAATTCAACATTCCTTTGGCTTAACCACGTTGGTCCAGTCCACCACATTTCTTGAGTAGCTAGATCGCGTGCTTGTACACTTCTTGTGGCGATATCAGCTGGATTGTCCGTAGACTGAACATGTCTCCACCGGTCGCTGTCCAAAATTCGTGTAACATCTGCTACCCTATTGGCAACAAATGTTCGCCAATGACTAGGCTGAGACTGTAACCATGACAGAACCACCATGGAATCGGTCCAAGCAAATACCTTGTTCTTAGGAATATGTAGCAATTCCATAAGGTCATTGACTAGCTCTGCTAGTAATGCTGCAGCGCAGAGCTCTAATTTAGGAACAGAGAGCTGCTTCAACGGTGCAACTTTAGTTCGAGAAGAAATCAGTGTGACATGAACAGCATCTTCTTCGACAATTCTCAGGTAAGTCACAGCTGCATATCCAAGAGTTGACGCATCTGCAAATCCGTGTATTTGTATATCTTTGCGATTATTAGTAGTAGTTTTTAACCATCGTGGTATTCTGATATTTTGCAAATGTGTCAACTCCTTCCTGTATAGTGTCCATTCTTCTCTTATATCAACCGGCAATTCATCATCCCGTTCAATTTTACAGAGCCATAGTTTTTGTATCAAGATTTTAGCCGTGATGATTGTTGGTGAAACCCATCCGAACGGGTCGAACAAGCGTGCGACGTCAGACAGAACGGATCTCTTCGTTACAGGACTTCTCATTTCAGGTAAGTTCACCGTGATTTTAAATGCGTCATCTTTTCTATCCCATGTCAATCCTAGAATTCTTATAACCTTATCAAGTTTAAATTCCTTCATATCCATAGTGCTGTTATCTCTTTGTAAATATTCCAAAACTTCTTCTGAGTTACTTGACCACTTCTGCATCTTAAATCCGCCTCTTTTTAGTATAGCTCTTATTTCTTTACACATTATCTTTGTTTTTTCAATATTGTCATTCCCCGTCATCAAATCGTCCATGTAAAATGAATTTTTGATTACAGGTGCTGTATCTGGGTGTTGGTGTGCTTCGTCGTCGGCTAACTAGCTTAACGTTCGTACCGCTAAGTAAGGCGCTGCTGCTGTACCAAACGTTACTGTCTTTAAGTTGTAGCTTTCAAGTTCCTCTTCCGGAGTATCTCTCCAGATAATGCGTTGTAAATTTGTGTGTTCTTCTGTCATAAGTATCATCCGATACATCTTAACTATATCTCCCACTACGCATACTTTATGTGTTCGCCATGTTAAAATTAAGCTTCTAAGATCAGGTTGTAATACAGGTCCCACCATCATGGTATCGTTCAAACTTCGACCATTTGATCCCTTTGCACTAGCATCATAGACAACTCGTACTTGACTGGTGTCTTTGTCCTCTCGTACTACTGCATGATGAGGTAAGTAAATCGCAAGATTTTCATTTGATGTCTGTGTTTTTTTCATATGGCCCATCTCTTTATACTCATGAATGACCCTTGTATATTCTACTTTCAATTTCTGATCTCTTTGAAATTTTCTTTCTAATTGCTTAAATCTAATTATAGCTTGTTGTTTTGTATCTCCACACAAATTGACTGTTTCTTCAATGCTTTGTTTTAATGGTAAGTGTACTATGTATCTTCCGCTTTCATCTCTCTTAGTTGTGTTTTTAAATATCTTTTCACACTCTTGTTCTTCCTTTGTGAGTATCTTTTTCTTCTTGTACAAATCTGTTTCTATTTCCCAGAACTTCCTTAACATGTCATTATCTTCTTCAACCATTCTGGTGATATGCATTGTGATTACATTGTGGTGATTGTTTATCTTTGAATCTTCCTTTTGACCTGAAAGAATCCATCCAAAACTTGTTTTCTGAGCCACTACACCATCGGGCATTTTGACCAATCCATCTTCTATAATTTTACAAAAGATGTCAGCGCCGAGCAACATGTCAATATTGCCCGGTGTGTAATAGGTAGGGTCAGCCAATTGTAAAGTTTGGAGCTGCGGCCAGTTCATCGTAATGTGTTTTGACGGCAATCTTGTAGAAATCTTCTTAAGCACATACGCCTTCACATGTATAGATTTCCGTCCTTTAAATCGCGATGTAACTGACAGGTCAACTAGGTATTTCAATGGTTCTTGAGTTCCTTCTCCCACTCCAGAGACAACACCGTTGATATGGGTTTTATTCAGGCCCAATAACTCAACTACGCTTGCCGATACGAATGAAGCCTCTGATCCCTGGTCGATTAAAGCACGAAGTATGTGTGTATCTCCATTTCTCGACTTCACCTCTACTTGTGCTGTGGCCAATAATACTTCACGACCAGGTTGTTCATTAGAGAAGTGTGCGGTTGTAATCTTCTGTTCTGGTTGTTGTGGTGGTGCATCTTTCTCCTGATTTGTTTGTTGTCTAACTTCATGTAAGAGAGAATGGTGTTTTCTTTTGCAGACTCGGCATGATGTTTTTTGTCTACATGTGTATACGCTGTGATTCGGTACTAGGCAGTTGTAACATAGATGATTCTTCTTCACGAAATCTCGCCTCTGTTCCACCGGTTGTTTCGCAAACTCTTTGCAGCTGAATATATAGTGGCCACCCTTGCAATAAGTGCATGATGGTGATGCGTTAACGCTTGTTACGCGTGCAGATTGAAATATGCTGTCTTCTTCTTCTTTTGTGTTGCAGTGAAAAGACCTTGGAGTTGGTTGCTTCTCTCTCGAAGATGATGGGAGCGGAGCGACTAGTTCGAGTGTACGGAACTTAGACTCAAGGAATCTTCTCATTTCTTCCCATGTTGACACGTCATCACTCCTTTCTTTGTGCGCCAGTTCTTCGCAGTCTTTTAACGACTCTGTATCCAACTTCTGTGACACCAGAAATACAATTACTGGATCCCAAGAATCTGTTTTTATTTTTAAATTATTCAAACTATTAATACATTCTGTAGTTGTATCAAGAATAGATTTAATTTGACTGGCTGACTGGGTAGTCACCTTTTTTTGATTGAATAATCTTTTAAGAAGTGAGTTAACAATCATTTTTTTATTCCCGAAGCGTCCCTTTAACAATTCCCATGCTTGTGTATAATTATTTTCAGTTATTTGAATGTGACGTAGTAACATTTCAGCTTCTCCAGAGACACTTGTTTTTAAATAATGCAGCTTCTGTACATCACTTAGTGTGGTATTGTGGACGAGCGCAGTGAACAAATCTTGATAGGTAGGCCAGTCTTCATAGCGACCTGAATATGTGGGCAATTGTATCCTCGGGAGGCGAGCATTCGATAATTGTGCTTCTTGCGAAGCATTTGACACATTAGAAATATATTCTGCACTTCTCTGTTGTGTAATTATCTTTGTTAACACGTTCCCTGCGCCATCACTTTCAAAAAACTTTCAGCTGGTGCTTTGGAGACCTAAAAGATCTCCAAACTAACCTACCATTTGGTGCGTTTGAGACCTAATCGGTCTCCTAAAGATACAGTTTTTAAAATAGTTTATATCTTCTAAAAAAACAATCAAATATATTTTGAAGTTTTTGTGGGTGAAAGATAGCCTATTGCTTTATATTTTGCTAGGTTCGCACGCAGTTATGACATATGAATAAACTACAAATACCAAAAAAAAATGATATCGATTGTATCTCGTACCGCAACGGAAGATAGTTCAATATGTGTAGTAAGTAGTGATGGGAATAAAATAATATCTCAGTTGTCGATTGAAAAAGTTTTATTAATTATGCAAAGTGTTTTTCATTAAAACATGGTAAGCACATTGATTGCTTGCATTGCGCGCAAATAGTAACAATTCGTTTAGTTTTTTTAGAAGCGTCAGTGCTGTTTAATGTGCGTCGTAATTTTTCGTAACAACCCACACAACGTCTTTTTTTGTCGCCACGTTGGAAAACATGATCAGTACATCTTCCTTCAGGTAATTCTGTAATAAAGTGCATTGTATAAATAAACAGCATGCAACTATGTCAGTGAAGTAAATGCGATGGAATCTAATTATATTAGTTTCGTTATTCGAGGAGGTATTAAATAAAAGTTGGATGTCCCAGGTCTCTTGTAAGTTTACTATAACAACGTTTTTGTTTTAATAATCGAAATTTAGGCTACCAGAAACTTACCAGAGAGTGATGTGAACCCCCCCCCCCCCCCGTGTAGTATAATGCTTACATAATTAAAACACTCTAGCATTAGAGATAAGTAGCAAAGCCCACCAGAAATGCTACTAAGCTAAGACAATCTCAAAAACAACCAAAAATTTTCTAATTATTACTACTATTATTATATTATTACTACTCTAATTATTACTAAGAAACGTGCGCGCGACCTCCCACGTCGATGCTAGGACAACACTAAAACCAGTCACTCAGCGCCCGCGCCGCCCACCTTCCCTCTCTTGCGTCTACGAGGCGTACGATTCCACGAGTACCGACATATCTCCTAACGCAAGGAATGAAAATAATTACAGTACTGTGCGTTAGGGACCTAATCCATCTCTAATTTCTATTTTAATGTCCTTGAATTCATCTTTAGTAGGAAGCAAATATGTATATTTGTCCTACTCATACCTAAAGAACTTTACACGTTAGATCCTCCCGCAAGGAGTGAAACAACACTATTATATTCAACGCACAATACAAAAGTCCTGCAAGAGATCTGATAGATCTCGTAATGCAACGAACGTGTTAATAGATCGTTCATATCACCTTGTAAACAGAGGTACAGTTGTTCGTATTTGTAAAATTCTTCATTTAAAAAATACGGCAATATTCCCCTTTGTTCCCGCGGCGTACATTTATTTAAGGCATTATGTGCTTGTTTAAAAGATTCCCAGTAATCTTCAATAGTCTTCAACCTCACTTTAATATAACCTTCAGTAAGTCTTATTTTTGGGCATTTCTTCATGTTTGTTTGAGCTCTCTGCATCATACTGGCTACATCTTCCAGTGTAGATATATATGCACTTTGTTCCGAAGTCGGCACTGTCATTTTTAATTATAAAATAGTCCAATTTATTCACTAAACACTTCAATCCAATCGTTTAATTCACTTCGTAAACTTTGATTTATAAATCTGCACTCTTCAAGTAAACAAGTCCAAGCGTTTTCTTTGGTATGCGGCTGCCTATTGTCCGAGTCTACGCGGCCGACCCATCATTAATCCGTCTCGATATGGAACATTATGTTTGTTGCTTTAGGGTTCATTTTAGTCTGATGGGCCGGTGGTAAATAAAAGTGACGTGTTCTCTCAATGAAGGTGTTTACTGCACTAAAGTAAAATAAATTCATACAACAGATGTATAGTACTGGACATAATATTTAATAATTTATTGACATATATAAAATATTTCACTTTCAAGAGAATTATATTACATAATTTACAAAATAATTTTTTTATTTACTCATTGGAAAATCGAATACCTTATTTTTTATATTTATATAAATTAACGTATATTCTGTTCTGTTCATCTATGCTGTTAAAATCTCGACTTGTACAGTTTTAGCGCAGTCTTATATATACTTACTATCGGGACCATGTTTTGTATAGATTCGTAGAGCATTCATTTTAAATGATTTTCCTGAATACACACCATACTCACATTTTGAGTGAATGATGTGTAAAAATACGCTATATTTTTTTACAAGAATTTTTATGGCATATTATGGACGCTACAAGCATTTTTATCAGGAAGGTTATGTAATGAGAATACATATTAGCGATTCATCAATCATACCATCGACAGTAGATGATTTTAGCGCTATGGGCTTATATTATGGCGTGGTGTCACTTCACACCCCCGACGTCATGCATCAACCATTATCCAGGTAGGTGGGTAATTGCTTTTTTAAATATTATAACACCTTACATGAAAACGAATTGGGTTATACCTTTACTGAAAGTAATAAAAAGCGCTAAGGTGTCTTATAATTTTAAAAAAATTGCTTACAAAATGGGCCCCTGCATTCAAAAATCAAGTAGGTCAGAGATAAAAGAGCAAATAGTAATTGACAGTGGTTGTATCAGCGCTGCAAAGTTTTTATGGCATCATAAACACGGGATGAAATTATATCCTAACGACCCAATAAACGAGAAAAACTCCTCTCAGCCACCCGTTATTATACGAACGGAAAGGTTCAGCATCGTATTTGCTCCGGGCTATATTCGTATTTATGTTATTAGGTGCCTAAATTAGGTATTTATTGTTCGTCCTTTCGAAAATCAAAGACACACATCGCTATACTCTGTTTGACTAACAGAAAGAGTGCGTTCTTAATAAATTTACGCGGAGTAATTGGATTTATCCTGCGCATCATTACACCTTATTGCTCAATATCGTTGCGCAACTGAACGACACGATCCGATCCCCTCGGCCGCTGTTGAATCTCGCAATTAGCATTTAATTTAGTTTTTATCCCTCATTTCATTTCGATGCTGAATAACACCGAGCGACCCTCGTCAAGGAGGCTTTCACAGGAAAATAAAAAAACCTTTGTTTATTTTCTTGTCTTTCCTGAGTGGAATGCAGCTTTAAACTAACAATTACTCGCGGAAAATTAATACTCAATCCTTAAAAATCCTGCGTCTTATCTCAATAACACACCCCAAAAGCAAAATTTGTAATTTATTGTTATTAATAATATTATTGTTTGAAATAGAAGTAATAAGGTATCTTAATTATGTTACTATAGAATCTGTGATTTACTTTATCGTAGACGTTCGTAACTCTGATTTAGTTGTTATATGAATAATCGTAAGCAACTTGCACTGTCGTTAGACTGCTTCATCACTTATCATCATGTAAGCCGTAAGAAGTTGTTAATTTCTTTGCTTTTAAATTGTAATACACGTGTGTTGGCGTTTTCTACTTGTCGTTATCAGACACAACTAATATAATCGCACTCAGCTTTCTATATATATATTTTGAATTAAACAAAATGGTGACTTAAACAAACAAAAATTATTAGATAAGTTGGTATATGAGAGAAATTATTTTTACTTAATAAATATTAGTTTCAGAGCACTCGAAGTTAAACGTTACCGCGTCGCGCTTCGTTCGCAGATAAACTTCAACAAGCCGGAGCTGCGCAACTCTTTAAATGAACAGCGTCTTGTTGGAGTTGCAAAACTCTACTCCGAGTCTACATTTACTTAGGGACTAGTGGTTGGTGAATGCCACCCTCGAAGTTTCACAAACAACTCCCGTCGACATGTGGCCGATCTGAACTACAATCACTGACTACCTAATATTGCAAGAATCTTGAAAGTTTATATTTATTCAGGTTCAGCCGTTTTGGTGTCAAAGGCAAACAACAAACAAACAGACTCCGTCGCTTTTTATATTAGTAGGGAAATTATATTACCTAATACAGTCTTCGAATTCATTCATAGACATAATAGTGTTTTTTAAACTGTGACAGTGTTGAGTACGCTACCCATAGTAGGTACCTATTCATTTCTAGTGATCTAATGGTAAGTAATCCGAATTCATAGAAAATACGAGAAAACTGTAATAACAACCAATTAGTCTTTATACATGAAAAAATGATAGCAAAATAATAAAATAATATTTCTTGAACCGACTCAGCTTACATTTAGTTTAATATTATTGTAGATACATAAATCACAATATATGTTTCCGGAACTGGCCACTTAAAATTGAACTCTTTGGCTGTTGAATACAATTTGTTTCATATGACTTGTTTTTATATTGCGGCGTAATTTTAGATTTGTACGACTATATAGTCGCACCG
Organism: Ennomos fuscantarius; assembly: GCA_905220475.3. Taxonomy (NCBI): domain Eukaryota; kingdom Metazoa; phylum Arthropoda; class Insecta; order Lepidoptera; family Geometridae; genus Ennomos; species Ennomos fuscantarius. The sequence goes on from HG992033.1 coordinate 6,862,956, forward strand.
TAGATTTACCTCGTGAAAATTTTTGTAGTATGATTTTCTACGAATTTAATTGTACAGTTCAGCAGAGCTTTGCTCGCCTTCAACCTGATTTTGGCAATGAAGCACCATGCAAGACGACTATTTATAGCTGGTTTGGCGGTCGTGTCAATCTCAGTGGCGAATTTCGTAATGATCGCCCGTCCACTGTTGTGAACAACAAAAACATCGATACTGTGCGCCACGTGCCATGCTTACCAGATTTAACGAAGAGGCGTTAAATTTGTTGGGGCCGCTTGACCAGCCACCTGGAAGCTTGACTATGTTTGGTTCCAAAAATTAAAAATTAGTTACGCAATCAACGATTTTCATCACCAGAAAATGCTGGCGAAGAGTTGGAAAAACACGATTCCGAGGTCACCACGGAGGAGTGGCATAAATGTTTTCAAAAATAGTTTATTTGTGTCAAAAGGAGTACCAATTTTTTTTATTAATTCCATAATTTTTTAATGTGCCCCAGGTATGAGAGGAAACCAATATTATAGCAGCGGAAGTTTAATACACATATTTAGTAGCTCATAAAGTAATTAACTACACCTAACAAAAATACTATACCTAACATTCAACTGAATCTGAGAGTGCCCTACAAATACCATGCAATAGGTATATATGACTTATCAAAATTCATGGACGAGACTTATATAAAATCATAACATTTTCTTATTAGAAAAGAGGACCCCATTTATAAGTGTAATAGCATAAATCAATTCTTAACCACGAAGAGTTATTCAGTATGAATATAAAATCGTAAAGGAAAGTCTTATTAAAATTCATCGTAGCCGTGCAATTCAGTGCGCGAACAAAAAAAGGAGACTTCGAACGCTTTAGATTATGAATGTCTCATGAAATCAGTTCCTTTTCCGTGCTGCTTTAAATATTTTTGATTTATTATGAAACGTGCTTGTTTGATTTTGTGTGAGTACCTACTATGTAAAGGTACTATGCAAGTGGTTCCCGGCAAACGGGGCAGCCTACGTAACGAAGCAGTATTATAATCTTTTAATTATAAGAGTGACACCTTTAGATTAGATAATAATTAATAGAACTTACAATGTGACTTTCACTCCTCTAGTGAAGGCATCAGTTGACCAGAATGCTAACTTTTATTTTGCACAAAAAATAAGCATTGCCATTCAACTTGGTAATGCTGCTAGCATTCAGAGCACTTTCCCTTCGCCAACGGGCTATTATAAGTTTTTTAGTTTTATATATTTTATATTTTTAAGGTATAGTAAAAAAAAAAAAAAAAAAAAACATCCTTTGTCTTAGGATGACTAATTCGTTTGAAAATAAAATAAAAATATAATCGAGCGTGTGGGGCCCCGCTTCTCATGGTATGGGCCCTACTTTATGTTACGAATGCTGTGATATTTGTGGAGCCAGTGCCCTTGGTTTTTCCAGCAAAAAAAGCTGGTTTTGTTCTTATATTTGTGTGTTTACCATTTTTGACGTTGCGACGTGACTTAGTTGCCGAGGCAACGGCGTCAGTACCGAGCAAGCGCATTGGTGTGCTGCACAACAAAAGAAGCTTCTGCACATTGCGCACTAAAAGAACGCAAGTGCAGAAAACGATATCACCAGTGACAAGTCAAGACATTCGTTTTGTTTGTTTGTTTTGAATTTTTTATGTTTTTGGATGTTATATTTTTCTTGTAAATATAGGTATAGTGTAAGATATAGATGCAATCAAATACGCTATCCTCATCGTCAGCCCCAGATGTGTTGCTTGAGTGTTCAATCTGTGCTGACAGGAAACTGTATAAAGGCACTCGTGGTCTGAAAATCCACTGCAGTCGTCGACATGTACCACGTACCGACATAACTCTCACCCCAGATTTACCTCTACCGTCATCCTCGGTGAATACAGCAGGAGCACCCAGCAACACGTCTTTGGCCACACGACTTGCACAACTCAAGCGTACAACAAAAATTATAAAACGTATCCCCAGAGGTGCCCGCGTAGCCGTTGCTCGAAGTCTCGCTGAGTGCGTGGAGAAGGTTGTCAGCGACAATACTCCATTAGTGTGGGAAAACCTTTTGACATTTGCATACAAAACTTTCCATTTACGACCAGACACAAAAAAACGTTCTTTAACATCTGCAATTAAATTTAATACGTCTCGCGATTTCATACATACTCACACGACTGACATTGAGCAGGCCATCCCTTCCCGAAACCATTTTAAGTTAATAGAAAATAAGGTTTCAGATGGGAATGTTAGAGGCGCTGCGAAACTCTTATTTTGCAGTGACTCTCTTGCCACGAGCTCAGCGGAGACTTATACACTGCTACGCGACAGACATCCTGCGCAGTCACCTTCCACGCAGCTCCCATCTCCTCCCTCGACGGAATTGCCTCTGCAAATCGATGAGGTAGCCACCCTTCAAGCAATTAGATCTTTCCCAAATGGTTCTGCGGGAGGATTGGATGCCATAACCCCACAACACCTTAAAGATCTAACCGATCCCTTTATCGGTGAGGCCGGTAAATCTCTTCTACGTGAGTTGACTGCACTGGCAAATCTAATTCTCGACGGTCGAGTTCCAGCTGAGATATTACCCATCCTATATGGTGCTAATCTAGTGGCATTAACGAAAAAAGACGGTGGCGTCCGACCTATTGCCGTTGGCAGTACTATCAGACGTCTAACGTCAAAGATATGTTGCCGAGCAATCCAAGAACATATGTCTAAAAAGTTTGTGCCACACCAGTTAGGTTTTGGTGTAAGATCTGGGTGCGAGGCAGCTGTACACGCTGCACGTACGTTCCTTGGGTCTAAAGATTATGAGGTATTTATCAAAATTGACGTAAAAAATGCTTTTAAAAGCCTTGACAGGGGTGTACTGTTATCAAAAATTCAAAAAGAAATACCCGAAATTTACAATTACATGTGGCAATGTTACGGCGCCCCTACAAAATAACTTTTTGGACAAAACGAAATTTCATCATGTGTCGGTTGCCAGCAAGGAGATCCTCTCGGTCCAGCCCTTTTTAGTTTAGGAATTGACCATATAATTAAAGAATTAAATTCTAAATTTAACATTTGGTACCTCGATGACGGTTCTTTAGGCGGGAGTGCATCAGTAGTTTTGGATGACCTTAAATCAATCATTCATCGCTTCAGCTGCATAGGCTTAACTCTTAATTTTAATAAATGTGAAATTTTTATTCCGGATCATATTCCAGATCAAATTCGCTCATCCATCATTGACAAATTTAACTCGTTATGCCCTAACATTTTAGTTCAAACAAAAGCCTCGCTCACCTTACTTGGTGCCCCAATTTTTTTGGAAGCAATCTCGCCTTTAGTGATGTCAAAAATTGAAAATTTTAATGATATTTCCGGTCGCCTTTTTGAAATTAAACCTCACATGGCTATTTATATTCTTCGGCTTTGTCTTTTTACCCCAAAATTTATGTATTTATTACGGAGTTGCCCTATGTGGTATTTCCAGTCAATTGTTGATTTGGTCGATTCGACTCTAAAAGACACTGTCACTAAAATTCTAAATCTTCATTTTGATAGTCGTGCTTGGGCACAAGCAACTCTCCCCATTTCTTTCGGTGGCCTAGGCATCCGACGTTCGTCTAGCGTGGCGCTCCCGGCCTTCTTGGCTTCTTGTCATGGCTCGCAAACCCTCATCGGCATGATTCTCAAAACTCCTATTGCCGATGTTGGGGTGGCTGGCCAGACAGAAGCTTTGTCGGCCTGGTGCGCTTCTTGTCAAGGCGTCAGTGTTCCTACTGAAATGGGGAGACAGAATGCGTGGGACATTCCACTCATAAAATTAACCCATTCGGCTTTATTGGATCAGGTGACAGATGATGCAGATCGAGCACGTCTCCTAGCTTCATCGGAAGTGGAGTCAGGTCACTGGCTCCGTGCCCTTCCCTCCGACAATTTGGCGACTGTATTAGACCCCAGCAGCTTACGTGTAGCCGTGGGTTTACGTTTGGGGGTTAAGCTGTGCGAGCCTCACCACTGCCAGTGCGGGCAAGGCGTGGACCAACTCGGACGACATGGGCTCTCATGTGTGAAGAGTGCCGGCCGACTGTTTCGTCATTGGGCGATCAATGATTTAGTCAGGCGGGCACTCTCCACAGCATCCGTGCCCTCTACGCTGGAGCCGACTGGGTTGCTGAGAGACGACGGCAAGAGACCGGATGGTGCCACCTTAGTCCCGTGGTGTCTTGGACGCACACTTGTCTGGGACGCCACGTGTGTGGATACCTTGGCACCTTCTCACGTCTCCAGCACGGCTCAAAGCGTCGGGGCCGCGGCTGAACAAGCGCAAATAAAAAAACGGCGCAAATACGCACAGGTCAGCGCAAATCACGAGTTTGTGGCGCTGGCCGTAGAAACATTAGGCCCGTGGTCGTCCGACACAAAAAAATTTATTAAACAAGTTTCGACTCGATTGGTTCTTGCCTCGGGGGATCCTAGAGCTGGCACATACTTCGCTCAGAAGCTAAGTCTTCTAATTCAGCGAGGTAATGCTGCCAGTATTCTGGGAACCTTACCGCGCGGTGGTGAGTTGGATAGCGTTTATATTTTGTAAATAATGTTTTATTAGTTGTAACTTTTTATTTATAGTGCCTGTAAATATTTTTTCTGTGCTTATAATAAATATATATAGGTATAGTTTAGTTGTTTACGTCTACTTTAGTTTAGTCAAAGTCAAAGTCAAAGTCAAAAGATTTATTGCAAATAGGCTAATTTTAGCACTTTTACAAGTCAAAATTATACTAGGTACTTAAAATTAAGTTATTTCACTAAGCATATAAAATTACAAAGTGCTTATTGTCAAATAATATAGCAAGCCCATTACAATATATGAGTTTGAAAAAAAAGCAGTTCTCTTTCTCACTACTGGTGCAAGCAATCCGGCACAATGCAGAATTGAAAACTTTGATCCGAAGCTTCGATTACAACTGTAAAGAAGAAGCTACAAGAAACTTTACAGTGATGTATTTTTTTTTTTGTCTTCTTTCTACTGTCTTTTACAATGTATATAATTCATTACAATTGAGATAATGAATATGTTACAAAAATAACCACCACGTCACACCGGTGCAAGAAAAATACCGTGATTATCTTATTATAAACATTACAAATAGAAACTGAATTTATAGATAGGAATAGGCAATAGGCAAAGTACCTAAGCTTTCATACCGTTAAGCTTGGGATATTCAGGCCAAGCTTTTTTGTCCGACACATAATCATTTATTGTGTAATAGGCTTTTTTCATTAAGTTTGACTTTATGAATAATTTAAATTTACGCATTGACAATTGTTCGATACCGTCGGGCAACTTGTTATAAAAGCGTATACAGTTTCCCATAAATGAACCATTAACTTTCTGCAGTCTGAATCTTGGAACTTTTAATTTATTTTTGTTCCTAGTATTAAAGTTATGAATGTCGCAATATCTGGGAAAAGAGCTAATGTTTTTGCGAGTGTACATCAAATTGTCGTAAATGTATTGACAAGCCACTGTAAGAATATTTATCTCCTTAAATCGTTCCCTGAGAGAGTCGCGGGATTTCATGTTATAAATGGAACGAATTGCTCTTTTCTGTAAGACAAAAATTGATTGTATGTCCGCGGCTTTACCCCACAGTAAGATGCCGTATGACATAATACTGTGGAAGTAACTAAAGTATACTAATCTTGCAGTGGCTTCATCAGTAAACTGTCTGATTTTACGCACAGCATATGCAGCAGAGCTCAATCTACCAGCAATGTTTGATATGTGAGGACCCCACTGTAATTTAGAGTCTATAGTTATGCCAAGGAACGTGACAGATTGTACCAAATCTAATACCTCACCATTCAGTAATAAATTTGTAGGAGACCCCCTAACATTAGGTAACGAAAACTTAATACATTTAGTTTTCTTACTATTTAACAGTAGATTGTTTTTAGTAAACCAGTTCAAAACCAGTGAAATTGCCTTGTTAACGTCGTCAAAATCATTAGTAGATCGGTCAACCTTGAAAATAAGAGACGTATCATCTGCGAACAAAACAATATCACATAGGTTCTTTACAAAAAATGGAAGATCGTTAATATAGGCCAAAAATAAGAATGGTCCTAGTATTGAACCCTGCGGGACCCCCATTTTAGTGATAGAACCAGATGATCTTGCTCCATTAACTTCAACTGTCTGAATTCTATTACCAAGATAAGAAGAGACAAGATCAAGAGCTTTCCCACAAACCCCGTAATGCTTTAATTTAAAAATTAGGGTTTCGTGACATACGCAATCAAATGCTTTGGATAAGTCACAAAAAATACCTATGGCATCCTGTGACTTCTCCCAAGCACCAAGTATATGTATAAAGAGTTCTACGCCTGCATCTGTAGTTGATCGTCCTTTTGTAAATCCAAACTGTTGACTGTGAAGCAGTCCGTTAAGGTTAAAAAATGTTAACAACTGATTAAGAATTTCTTTTTCAAAAATTTTACTTATTGCAGGTAACACAGAAATTGGCCTATAGTTCGATGGATCATTCTTATTTCCAGACTTAAATAATGGAATAGTATTATGTTTATATGCAAATTGAAGAAACTGGATAATTTCTTAATTAAATCTTTGACTTTTTCAATATATCCTTCACAATTTTAGTTTTAGACAAATATTATATGTCCGATATACGGCGATATATATATATATATACGGGACAGTATCTACTTATACTTATCTATTTTCCCTTATGCAAATAAGCATGATAATATAAGTAATAATCTATGTTTACATTCCGAAAGGCTATCTTTATGATTGCTGTCCGAAAGGATATCTTTTGGAGAGCATGCATAGATTACTATACAATTTTAAATACCTACTTATTACTACACTACTATGCCTTGCAGGCAGATGATTTTCAGGATGAAATTAAAGCCGCAATTAATTGGTTATAGGCCACCAATCAGATTAAAATATTTATCGTCACGAAAAGCAATTTACAGTGTTCGCCGCAGCACAATACACGTCAGGAACAGCTTGGATCTGCAATATCTGGTTGAGGTAGAAACGCTGCACATTTCACTGGAAAAATAACTCCAATGATATTTTCGTTTTAAATTTAAATTCGTTGAAAATTTCATCATCGTGTGTTGTAACGAAAACAAACTTTAAAACGTGTTAAAAGGTACTTCACGGTCACATCTTACAAAAAACTCTGAATTTAAATCTTCCGCAATCTTTTCTTCAAACTTCATACCTAACATTGGAAACAAAAAAAGAGTATAGATTGGAAAGATTTATAGCCATTTTATACCCTAGGTAATTCAACTTTGTTCAAGTTTTGTTGCAAATTGACATCCTTAAGAACAGCTGTAAAGTAGACTTATACAGTCGCGAAAGTTTCAATTAAAGCGGATGGAAGCGGAGTGGCTATTTCGGCGTTGATCAGTGCAATTTGCGCTGTTTATAAATTGATTCATTTATAAATAAGGCGACTATTCAGTGTAGCGGCGGAACGAATGGAGAGATTTTCGAACAGTGCCCAAGTAGGAGTGAATAGCGCGAGAAAGCGACGCCCCTATTTATCTCGTCTAGATAATTCCCGCCGAACTGACGCGGGATGAGGGTAAACATCTTGACGTGATTAATAGTAATCCTCAGTAGTTTAATAGTGTCGGATTTAGTTGTTTGAATAATTATCTAAATCGAGGGCAGTAATTTACAAATTTCAGTACAATTAATATATTTTTTTTTAATTAATTCTTTTATTTTGTGTATTTCTCTATGCCTTCATAGTTTTGTGTTCTAAAGGTATGTACGAAACAGCAGCGCGAAACTGAAGAATTCCACAAATCCTCGTTTGATCGAAACTGAACCAAAATGTACGTAATATTTGCTATCCGAGAATTACTATAAGGCCCGCACCTGCGTCGAATCGTTTGACAGACGGATATTCGCGATTTCGTTTAGAAAAGTGTATTTTCACCTGCCACTACATCAACTGAAATATAATGCAATTTATTTCTAAGTAGCTATTGCTTGCGACTAGTGGTTATATCCTTAGAAACCTAAAATGGACTATAATATTATACGAACACTTTTAACAAAAAATTGACAAACCGATTCAGGCGCTCTCAATGATGCGCTTACCAATGCACAGCATGTAGTCTTTATTTATATAGACGGCTATATCTTTTAAGAAGAATATAGGCATATCTAAATTATTATTGTAAATTGGAGATTGGTATCTCTGTAATTAATATTAATTTAAAAGGAATTAATTTAGCTAATTATATGTGGAAGGATGGTTATAATTATAATTAAAATGTTTGACTGCGGCAGAAACACATCTAACATACGATAATATAAATATGTAAGTTAACTCATTAAAATGTTTTTAATTAAGATCTTTCATAACGAAGAACAAGGTGGGTATTAGTGCCTATACTAATACAGATTGATTAAAACGTTAATATACAGACCCAATACTTTCCAAAAGGTGGCAGTGCCTACCGAATGCTGTTTTTGTTATAAATACCTATACTGTTGAATAACTTTCAGAAGAAAAAGGGATTTTTTTCCTTTGGATTCCTGCTTGTCCATATGTGGAGATAGGAAGACGGGACAAAAAGAAACAACTGTAAACGAAGACGTTTGAGAACAGTCAACTGAAGTCAATTTAAACCTGATATTGGTAGCTCAACAAGTCGGGTTCAAATTACTTATAAGCAAGTTTAAACCTCTATCGAGATTGAGAGGGGGCGCAGAGCGGAAACCACAATCGGCTTGCGGTGGCCGAAGCTGGCGTGGTCTTCCGAGACCGCTGAGACACCTGCCAGATGTCTGAAGCTACATGAAAAACGACCCCCAAAACCGGTACTCACAATAAAAGAAACCAAATTATAATACTTGTTTAGATCAGCCGAAATAAAGAATTTGGTAACTGTGGAATGTATATGATTCGCAGTCTCTCAGTCTCATCACCATAATACGTTTATTGATTAAAATAATTTGGTTTATAGTAGGTACCTATTTCAGTGATTCTTAGAAATATTCCGCGTGGGTATTAAGACGGAAAAGTTCCTCGTCAGATATTTGGCAAATTATTATTTAATTATTCACCCACTCTCAGTACACCCACCGTAAAGTTATGAGTGAGGGAAAGAAGAACAAACATAAATTCATATTTTAATACGCCTATCCTATATCACTATCTCTATCTATTAATTTAAACCATGCCAAGTAGACCAAACAAGATACTTCTGCGGTATGCTGCTTCTGCTTTATTCTTAACCAGGCCTAGGCCCGCCCAGGGCTGTAGCGCCTTTGATGATGATGATACTTCTGCTGCAATTAGGGGAGTAGTGGTGTATCCTACAGATTTTTAATTTTATATTAAATTGTGAAAACAAGCTTACTGCTCTTCTGGTGCGAAGTGGTCACCGTAGCCCATGGACATCTGTAATACTGGAGGTACGAGTCACTGTAATACGTTGCTAAAGATTTATGGTGATGCTGCAGCACCATCTCAAGGTTACCACGTTCTTGCAATATCATTGAAGTAACCGGACTCAGAGTGAGTGCGTCTCAGCGGTAGCCCGTGCGACTCTTAAACCGACGTAGAGCTCGAAACTTGCTCGGCCCTGCACTCCGTGCAAGTTATGCACGGGCCTACTCGTTTTTACAACGGTGAACGAATACATAGCGTGAGGATACTAGCTGGATTTTTAAGAGTCACGAAGTTCGAGGACATGATCTGTAATCCAGCAACCCACACTTAGCTATCGTGGGATCATTATTCACCTCGCTGGATAAAAGCTTCCTATCACTTTCTGTGATAGAAAGGCCGTGCCTCAACAGTGGAAAGCTATTGTGCAAATAACGAAAACAGTCGTGAAAATTAACTGGCCCGTTAGGTCAGTTGGTAGTACCTCTATCTGCTGAACTGCAGGTTGTGGGTTCTGTTATATCTGCTCCATGCACCCCCTATTGCCTACTCCTAACCTTTTCCTGCCGACTCATCATTTCCTTGTCCTAGAACTCAGTTAGCCCTCAGCTCCCGTCAGTCTCCATCCAGCCTTCCGAACCGACGGTCGTCTTAAAATATATTTCATTTATTTTATTTCAATTTCCCTTTTTTTTAAAGGCTCCAGCCAGAAACCTTATAATAGTTCGATTCCCACCCGGGACAAACATTTGTGTGATGAACCTCGATGTTTGTTCTGTTTCTGGGTGTTATATTGTATTCTATGTATGTATGTACAAACAAAAAGTATATAAGTATTGTATCAGTTATCTGGTTCCCATAGTACAAGCTTTGCTTAGTTTGGGGTTAGATGGCGCTGTGTGAAATTACATATTTACTTATTTTATTTATAATTTGATTTTGTTCAACAGTTTTTGTTGCTTACTGTACCAGTATAAGTAGAATTACTCTCATAATTAGCAGGAAGGGCGCGGATCGCAGGTCAGGGGCGCGGGTCGCCCGACCCTGCGCCACTGCGGTCGACAACTCGTACCTGGGACACCTGTGCTCGCCCACACATGTGATTTACGCGCGTTCACGCGCAAACGCTGATTCATTTAAAAGGAAATTGTAATGCCACGTGTGTTGAAAACCAGGTCAGCTTATTCTGCCATATGACAGCCTCTGTGGTGTGGTGGTTGAGCAAGTCGGCTCATAGCCGGGAGGCGGCGGGTTCTCTTGCCGCGACAGGAAAAGTATTTGTGAACAGAAAAAAAGTGCAAATACTTGTTCTGAGTATCGGTGTTGGGGACCATGATCTTCGTAGTTCCTGGATCCCTCGACACAGGGAAACTTAGTTAGGATCCATGATCTATGTACGTGATTGTTGGGCTTTATATTGTATGTACCTGTATTGTTATATATTTATAATGTTATCCTAACTAATAATACGGATAGAAATATGCTTGCCTAACCGAGGTGCGCGAGGTTTGAACTTTTTTTTTAAAGTAATTGAATGATGTGAAGAGCTAGACGTTCACCTGATGTTAAGCGCCACGGCCGCCCATAATAATATATATAATTAAGATATATATATCCACCTATACCTATAATTAAGTAAGAAGTTATAAAATTGTAATAAAAATGTAAATATTAACTAAATTAAACATTAAATTTAAATATGTGTACTTACCTAACCTATTTATATACTTTATAAACCAAAAATAAATTGTACTATTTAGTTAGTTAAAAGATTGAAGGCATTTTGCTCCTTAAAACATTAAAAAAGTTGTTGGTATATTATTTTATAACCATCTACAGTATTAACTGTTTCAAAGCTCGCAGTTCACCATCATTTACTTAGTGGATGCTTTCAAGTGGACTTAACAAAATAGAGGGAAATTCACAGTCACCAGTGGGACAACCTACCTACATAAAATATGCGGAATTAGTCGTATGAGCTATGCGGTAATTTTTCAAACCTTCTATTCTCAGGGTTGATTATGGACTAACGCACTGGCAGAAATACGAGAATAGCTTGAGATATAGATAGTGAAGTTACCTTTTAACTAAATAAAGAGACAAATAAACAATGCAGTAGTTGTATAGGCAAAGAAACTAGCTCATCAAGTTGTAATCACTGACTGCCTCATCCATCTTGACTCGGCACCGCCGCATGGCATCAATTTTAACATGATTAACGGGTAGCGTCATAAAACCCGCGCGACCGATGTCCATATACCTAATGACCTACAGATTACCCTGTTTAGCCACGTCGCGTCAGAATCCCCGTTTGTTGATTACATATTATTAGATAATATGTTACAGAAATGTACACGTGTGAGATACGTACGATGTAGGAGTGTTAAATTAGTTCTATAGTGGTTTTGAATCCATAAGTTGGCGTATGGTTACAGCATACGGAAATTGACCACCCATTTTCGACATGGTCATCTATAAGTTACACAATAGAATTTTGATGAAGATCATGTATATATCTATACATATAAAATTCAAAGTCCTGACTGACTAACTTATATATCAATGCACGGCCTAAACCGCTGGCCCTAGAGACTTGAAATTTGGAGGATGTGTTTTTTGTAAAGTGTAGGTAACAACAAAGAAAAAAAATTTCGAAATTCCACCCCTAAGAGGGTGAAATGGATGGTTGAATTATCTATTTTTTTTTTATCTTCTTCTCGTCCTATAGGGCACGCGGGCGAAACCGCGGGCAGAAGCTAGTAATATATAGGTACAATTAATTACTCGTTCCCGTAGTAACGGTGAAGTAAAAATTAAAAAATTATCAGCTACAAACGCTGAAACAGCAAGAGTCGACGTCGCGACAAGCACCCGTTAATTTTTACTCTCGACGAGCTTCTAAACTGTTAAAAGAGTGAGGTAATTAAGTATGATGGATATTCGGAGTTTATCGCGGGTGGCAGCGACGCGGGCTACTCACAACTTTCTTATCTCTTGGGCGACTCAGTCTTTATGAAGGTGCCCTGCGGCTAAATATTTCCCTTTGGACCAATATCGGCGTGTCACTCAGAAAATATTCAGTTATTTTTCATCCGTGCACGAGGGCGTCAGGTCACTTAGTTAATGGAATCCGGGACGCAACTCATTTGGCATGCACTTCACATAGACGATTTGCGTTTTGGCGCGCAATATAGTGTTTCGACCACGTACTGTAATATGTAAAACTAAGGAAGTTTGACTTGCTTCTCGTTTTGCATACATAATATGATACACCCACTGCACGCTGATGCGCACATACCTAAGTAGGTAAGTACGGCTTTATGCACTTTAGTGTATGTATTTATATAATATAAATAACAATAATATTAATATTTATATAATATATTTCCCAGTAATTACCAGCTTTCCCGCGGAAATTCTTAATTTTCTATGATAGGTACAAAATCCTATGATTGATCGCAAAATTTCATCGCAGTTGTTTCGGCGTGAAAGCTAAATAAACTAACTTATAAACAAACAAATAGACGATATTCCACTTTTCAATATTGTAATTACTTAATGTGTTTTATAATTTTAGGTTTCATATTATGTCACTGTAATAAAATATTCCTTAATGCCTCAAACTACTACAGTAAGCATGTATTTTTCATGACATCAGTAGAAAGGGTAAATGTTTTGAATACAATATACTATTTATGGAAATTTCTAGTAGGTGGGTACTATTGCTTGAGGGCAACCCTTATCATGGGAGATTTGTAAACGAAAAAGCCTCTAATTTGGGTTTGTGTTTTGACAAGTCATCTAGAGCTACCCTGACTTTTAACGGAATAAGGACCCTTTTGGATTTAGATAACGTAAGATCTTTTGTTAATGTTTCTGTAACAACAAACTCTATTATTATTATTCTTACGAAAATCACTGGTTTGAACAATTGGGTCACCTACATTTTCAATAAAAACGTACTGATACGTGATAATAAATGCCACTAGTGCTATCCTAAATTTTTTATATTATATAGCTCATTGCCAATGTTGGCAGCGACACCCCGGCGTACAGTATAGCCTTTGCCATTGCCCTATTGGACTCCATTGCAATATTTTTTGATTTTAGGTTAAGGAATGTCATGACGAGCTAACCATTCGCCTGCTGCCCATAACAGTAGCAGTGTCACTCGGAACTCTAAAGTATAGGGTTTCGCGTGACACTGCACTGCGCACGTCATCCGAGACATCAGCACAGCCTAGAAATAAGATTACTAGACTGTGAGATTAGTTCATAAACTCTCATTTGCCCAGTAATTTCACTTTAATTTTAATTGGTTGGTATATTCCAGCCTCATCATCTATACAAATAACATTCAAAGTCCTGACTGACTGACTGACTGACTTATACTTCAACGCACAGCCTAAACCACTGTTCTTAGAGACTTGAAATTTCGAGGGTGTATTCTTTGTAAAATGTAGGTAGCCACTGAGAAAGGGTTTTTTCGAAATTTCAGCCCTAAGAGGGTGAAATGGGTGGTTGAATTATCTATGAAACTTTGTCTTCTCTAGATCAATTGACCCGAAAATGTATACACGACGCGTTTTTCAAATAAAATTAAATGTTTGATTGAAATGTTTGGAGGCGTAGTTTGATGGTTTTATAGGTTTCTTCTGAACAAACACACTCTCCACGGAAACCACCGGTCAGTAGAGAGACCACGATAACAATGTTTTTACTCGCAACTTTTAATTTAAATAATTTTGGTGGGTATGAATTACACAGCAATCGAAATAACCGTAGATCTCTCTCAATTTTAATATATATGTTGAAGGACTGGGTCTTTAATGTGTTTAGAAATACAATCAGATGCATGTCTGCACTTATGTTTGACAGCTTTGCACGCAAGTTTGCACTTATCCCTCTATAACGTTCTTACTTCATTTGACTATTATTATCATTACTTTTTCAGTTTTACAAAGTAAAACCGTTCGACCATATTGCTTTGTTTGAGAATACTGCATCCACTTTCTGGTTGGCTCCTAATTATATCTTTTAATATATCTTTGAGTACTGTTAAAACCATACTACTTTCATCCTAGAGTTTCATATTATTGCACTGTTTTGGATATTGTCAGTTTGTCTATATATATAAAATTTAAAGTCTTGATTAATTAATTGATTGACTGACTTATATATCAACGCACAACCTAAACCGCTGGTCCTATAGACTTGAAATTTGGAGGGTGTGTTCTTTGTAAAATTTAAGTATCAACTAAGAAAGGGTTTTTCAAAATTCCACCCCTAAGAGGGTCAAATCGGTGGTTGAATTATTTTCCTATAGGCCACGCGGTAGAAGCTTATATAATATATCGAGAGAGAGTGAGGGCGTATATAATAATAATAATAATAATATGTGAGGACATTTCACACAGCGCCATCTAGCCCCAAACTAAGCAAAGCGTGTACTATGGGGAACTAGATAACTGATACAATACTTTAGATACTTTTTTTTTAAATACATACATAGAATAGAATATAACACCCAGACACAGAACAAATACCTATGTTCATCACACAAATGTTTGTCCTAGGTAGGAATCGAACCCACAACCCATAGGTCAGAAGGCAGGGTTGCTACCAACTGAGCTATCGGGCCAGTCAATTATTATTGATATACGGGTATATAATATTGGTTTCGGCAGAAAAATATGCCATTTGTTTCCTATAGGCCACGCGGGTAGAGCCGCGAGCAGAATCTAGTATAGGTATTTAGGTATTGATACATAATAGGTTTAGAGAGTCGAGTAGAGAGAGAGAGAGGGAGTAGAGTCAATGATCAATCGACCACGTGAAAGTAGTAAGTATAAAATAAATATTTCCACGATTGTGCGGCAAGGAATTTGTAAAAAGTCCACAGTCACAGCTTTCAGTGTCTTATCTTGATCAAGGACCACAAAGCGTAAAAAGCAAATTGTACATATTTTTTTAGTTAGCAAATCCGTCTTGACGAGGGTTTTCGGTTTTTTCCGCCAAAAGTAGAATGAAACGTATAACGGACAAATCCTGGTAGATAACATCGAAGACCTCGATCCTTTTTTTTTTCAATTAATTTAGAAACAAACGAAAATGAGACCCTGTCGATACAAAAGGGACAATGGTTCGAAGGACACAGATAAGAGATAAGAAGCTGTAAAATTTGTGTTGCAGATAGCAAAATTATTATTGCTTCTACAAACAGCTATCTAAACAAAAATCAGATTGTCTGCTCTTGGAATAATATTTAAATGTAGTAATAACTTTGCTAATGACAGTGTTAATTCCGAAGGTGAGACCACAATAGCGGCTTACCAAACAATGACGAAAGCTTGATTGAAACACGCTATAGGTCGTTGACTTTAGTTCATTCTTGTAGACATTATTAAGCTATGACCTTGATGAAAAGTAAAGAATTGATAACTCACCAAACGTTCGTATAGACAAATCCTAATGAAGGGAAACAGAGGCCGAACTACCCAACGCATACCCAACGTCATAAATATATTTTAATTTGCATAAGTAGGTTTTCAATCGTGGATGATAATAGGGCGTAACATGGGGTACCAATATGAGGCATCAACATGGGGGCACTTCAAACGACGGGTAAATAGTCTTAAAAGGTTGGCAACGCATCGGCAGCGCCCCAGGTGTTGCAGGTGTCTAGACGACGGCAACTGTTTACCGTCAGGCGGGCCATCAGCTTAACACTTTTTAAGCTTTCGCGACTTGAACTCATATTACAAAGATAAAACGGGTCGATTCGTGCACAAAAATTATCAAAACACTGCCTTGGCTGTGGTCACGAAGGTTACGTGGTCTCGTGACCACGGCCAATGTAACTTGATCGAAATTAGTATTATTAGTAGTATTTGGTTCTTTTTTTGTATACATAATCTACGTAAATTGAAAAACATGCTAATTCACGTTCGGTCTTGAATGAGATGCGCATGCACCGCGCTCTGTAAAACGAGTCGGTCGTTGTACTTCACCGCGCTCGCACCGCATCTAAGTTTCCCTCAAAAGTTACGCTGGAAACCTTTGAATTTAAGGGTTGATATAGCCCTTCCCCCGCACCGCGACACCCGCTTTCTTTTAAGACATTACTCAAAACAATCCGCTGTGAAATATAAGTGCAGTGAAAGTGTAAAGACTGTGCGCCCCCGCCGCAACCGCGGCGTATATATTTGTTAAGGACTGTACCTAGGCACTCTGGGATCTCTGCAGGACGACGCTGTGTTGGTATGTACAATTTGCCTAGATTTTTGTGTCCAAATTGAGAACCAATCCTTCGTCAGGTCTTCCAGGAATTTCTTACGCTTACCTCTGTCATCCGCACACCATAAAAAGAATTTGGATTCAAACCAGCCCCCCGCATCCCGCGCGGTAGGAAATATCTTTTTTCCCCCATTTCTGGTCCTTCAAAGCCCGGATTTGTGTCCAAATTCGGTGTTTTAATGTTCAAGCACGTGCGTTGTCGCAGTGCATTGAGCCGCCATCTTAGTGCCTACCATTGCAGTTGTTGACAATATATTCGCATATTTTTATAATCCTTTCGTTATATAACCGCTACGATATACGTATTATCCATATTTGTCGTAATCCCGCATTTCTATTTTTAAAACCGCATTCCATCGCATTCCTTATCTCTTAACTATAACTCATAATAGGTTACCTAAACGCATCGTGCCACAATGGCTCCTTCCGCAAACGAACAAAAATTAACAGTTTTAGAAAGTCATCGCGAGATACTTTATGAACGGTTGCAATCAATTTACGATAATTCGCGCCGCGATCTCAGTGATCCCGACATATTAGAGGATTTTCTCTGTTCTGTTATAACTTTAGACGAAATTAGAGAAAACTTTCAACAATGTATCAAAGAAATTAATACTATTTCCATTAAATTGAATGAGGAAGCGAAACCTGATTTTAAAGCATGGCTAGCTTTCGAAGATCTTTATTGTCGCATTAAACGTAAACACTCTTTGTTTTCTGATAAACCGCGTAGTGATAATAAGTCACTACCCTCCTCTTTTAGTTCAAAACACGGTGTCAAGCTAGCACCCATTGAGATTCCCGAGTTTAACGGTAATCCAAAAGATTGGCCACTATTTTACGCAACATTTCACAATGCAGTTCATTTAAATACATCGCTATCTGATACAGAAAGAATATACTATCTGTTAGGTAAATTAACCGGAAAGGCAAGGTCGATTTGCACCGGTATTGTGCCCTGTGGTGAAAACTATAATGCTATTTACGAGGCGCTAATTGCAAAGTATGATGATAAGCGCAGCATAGCCGTTTCGTACCTAGATCAGATGTTTTCGCTAAAGCCTATTGTTTCCGCTACCGCTAATAACCTTGAGTCTTTTATAGATCAGTTCGCAAACGCACATTTAGCGTTAAAAAACCTAAAGTTACCTGATTTATGTGACTTTATTCTATCTTACATCGCGCTGCAACGTTTAGATAAAGATACCGCTCGATTATTCGAAATGGAAAATAGATCCGCCGAAATACCTACTTTGGATAGTTTGATTTGTTTTGTACGCGACCGCATTAAAGTTCTCACCCGCACCGGGGATACCTCCCCAGGTTATAATGCTTTAAATACTAAACCTAAAACGTCAAATAACACCGCTACAAAAAATAATGTACGTTCATTTGTTGTAAACAACAACAACCGCTCTAATTGTTTACTGTGTGATAAGTCAGATCACGATCACTTGTATTTGTGTTCCCGTTTTCAATCGATGTCACCTCGCGAACGTTATAAGTCAATTAAAGATTTAAACGGTTGCATAAACTGTCTTAGCACGAAGCACGCCGCACACTTATGCAAATCACCAACTACATGTAAACAATGTCACAACAAACATCATAGTATGTTGCATTTCTCGTCACCCCGCGATACGAAGAAAGAATCTTCTTATCAAGCCGCCGCGAATGCGAGTAGGCCTACATTACGTAATAATGACGACCACCGCATAAATAGTCAGGGAGCCTCTGGTAATAATATTTCCGTGACTTCCGACTCGGCTTCGTATAAGCCCCGAGATAATGTAGTCTCACTTTGTAGTATGTCCGCGAACTCTGACCGCCCGCGAAAAACCCAAAAGGTTTTATTAGGTACAGCCCTAGCTGATGTTAAAAGCAAGGACGGATCTGTCGCTCAAGTTAGGATCTTAATTGATAACGGATCTCAAAACCATTTTATAACTCGACAGACTTGCAAACGCTTAGGTATTCGTATGTTTAATGATTGTTCAGAAAGATCCGTAATGGGAATTGGCAACAGCTCCCAAACTATTTGTGGTATAGCAGACTTAACTTTATTTTCGAGATATGATTCTAACTTCTGTTTGCATATACAACCGCTTGTTCTTAAATCAATTTCTAGTGACCTGCCCAGCTGTGCAGTTGATACCGCGTCAGTGACCTACTTATGTGACGTCCCGCTCGCTGACCCGCATTTCAATACTCCTGGACCGATTGACATTTTGTTAGGCTCCGACGTGTTTATTGAAATATTGCGACCTGGTAAATTACTAGGACCTCCGGGACAACCCGATGTTTTAGAAACCGCTTTCGGACATGTAATCATGGGGTCAATAACCTCACTACCGTGCCATACTGATAGCTCGCAGAATAATAATGGCAACCGCGTCTTTTTCTCATCAGGTGATGAGTCAATAGAAACTTTAGTCTCTAAGTTCTGGCAGCTTGAGTCCGTACCTACTCAAAAGCACTTGTCTAATGCTGACCAGGAATGTGAGCGAATTTTTGTGTCTAGCACGCACCGCGATAATGATTCTGGACGTTATGTCACCGCATTACCTTTTTCAAAACCTACGTCTATGTTAGGAAATTCTTTTACTACCGCTTCGCGCTGCTTTGCTTGTCTTGAGCGTAGATTCCAGACAAATAATATATTAAAAACCGAATACGATAACGTAATGAGAGATTACCTTAAAAATAATATTATTTCACCCGCGCCCGCTTTAACTGCTGATCATGATTATTATGTAATCCCGCACCATGGTGTCTGCCGCCCCGACAAACCGGTCCGCATTGTTTTGAACGCCAGTGAGAAGTCGAGCGATACAAACATTTCCTTGAATGATTGTTTACATTCTGGGCCGAACTTACAGGCCGATTTAACCGCGATAATTTTAAAATTTCGACTTATTCCTATAGCTTTAACCGCTGACATTAAACAAATGTTTTTACATATTGGAATACGAGAAGAAGACCGTCGCTTTTTAAATATTTTATATAAATTTGACGATGACGATTCTGTTAAGATGTACCGCTTTAACCGCGTCTGCTTTGGACTTCGTTGTTCGCCGCATCTTGCTATGCGAACGGTGAAACAACTCGCACAAGATGAAACTGACCTTCCCCTCGCGTCCAAGGTCGCGTCTGAGGATTTATACATGGACGATCTAGGATCATCAGTACGCACGACCGAGGAAGGAGTTCAGCTCGCCCGCGATTTAATTGATTTATTCAAACGAGGAAGTTTTGACTTAGTTAAATTCATGAGTAATTCTTCTGAAGTATTGAAGTCCATTCCGCCGGACAACCGCTTGTCTTCAAATGTAGAATTTGATAAAGAGGATCATTTAAAGCTCTTAGGCTTAATCTGGTCACCAGCTGAAGATGAATTTTCTATCGCAATTAAATTCAACCCGCAAACTAAATGCACTAAACGCCTAATGCTTTCGACTATTGCAAAGTTATGGGATATTAACGGGTTCTGTGCGCCTGTTATATTACATGCAAAACTTTTGATAAAAGCGTTATGGATAGCTAAGATTGATTGGGACGATCAGCCGCCCCATGATATTTGTGTTGCTTGGAACCGCTTTCTAAGCGAACTGCCCGCATTACAAAGCTTTAAAATACCGCGTTTTTTAGGGATTGTTCCCGACTCCCGCGTCATTTTATTAGGATTCGCCGATGTCAGTGAAAAGGCAATGGGCGCCGTGATATACATATGTATACAAACCGCTTCTCAACCTAATCAGATCAATTTAATCGTAGCCAAAAGTAAGGTAGCCCCACTTAAGGTTGTATCCTTAGCCCGCTTGGAGCTCTGCGCGCTCTTGTTGTTGACGAAGCTCTTTCGATTTGTGATCGAAACTGTTTCCGCCCGCTGTCACATAGATGACATTTTCGCGTTTACCGATTCGACAGTGGCCCTCCATTGGGTTCATTCGTCCCCGCATCGCTTCGACACGTTCGTAGCAAACCGCATCTCTCAAATACAGGACAATCTCGATCCTAAACATTTCTTTCATGTAGAAACCGCGCTAAATCCTAGTGATTGCTTGAGCAGAGGGCTTAGCCCCGCTCAGTTATTAAACCACCCGCTTTGGCTCAACGGTCCGCCGTGGGCTCGTGACGAATTACACACTTGGCCAATTAATAGATTCACTTTTGACTCAAAACAAGATGAAAAATTATTAGAGCTTAAAACCAAAACACAAGTCTTCATCAGTACTGATGAACCACCGCAACCTTTTCTTTGCACGCTAGCAGAAAAAGTGTCTTCTTGGTCCAAGCTACTTCGCATCGTAGTTTATTTATACCGCTTTTTAGGAAAAATTCCGCGTTCTGATAAAATTGAACTTTCGCATCTGCAGTTTGCCGAAACTTCTATAGTAAAAGCTTTGCAGCAGCATTACTTCCGGGAAGATATAAATGCCTTATCAAAAAACCGCAAAGTTTCTAAACCGCTCATACCGCTATCTCCGTTTTTGAAAAATGATCTACTCCGCGTCGGTGGCAGATTAGAAAAATCGTCACTAGACTTTGATAGTAAGCATCCAATACTGCTCCCCAAAAAAGATCACATTGTCAATCTCATCATCGATTATTATCACCGCAAATATTTACATTGTGGTCCGCAATTATTGTTGTCTTTACTAAGACAAAAGTTTTGGATAATTTCCGGACGTAGTACTGTGAAGCGACGCTTTCATCTTTGTAATAGCTGCTTTAAAGCACATCCGCGAACTAAAGCGCCCTTCATGGCTGCTTTCCCCGCTCCCCGCGTTAATGAAGCCAAACCCTTTCTTTTCTCGGGTGTGGACTATGCCGGTCCCATACACATATTAATAAGTAGGTACCGCGGTGGCCGAAAAGAAAAAGCATACATATGTCTTTTCACATGTTTTGTGACCCGCGCCGTTCACTTAGAGTTGGCCGTCGACCTAAGTACGGATTCGTTTCTCCGCGCGTTTCGACGCTTCATATCCCGAAGAGGAAATTGTAGTTCGTTATTTTCAGATATCGGGACAAATTTTATAGGAGCGAAAGCTCAACTCGATGAGTTGAATGGATTTCTAAAATCCAAGTCCTTTTGCGATTCCTTTGCTGAGGAATCTCTAGCTCAAGGTATATCCTGGCACTTAAACCCGCCTAGCGCTCCGCACTTCGGAGGAATTTGGGAGACGAAAGTTAATCTCGTGAAAAATCACCTTCGCCGCGTCATAGGTGAAACTTTACTCACTTATGAAGAACTACTTACCGTTCTCACTCAGGTTGAGGCAGTACTCAACTCTCGACCGTTAACTGTGTTGAGTTCCGACCCCGCAGAGCCCGTAGCTCTAACGCCCGCGCATTTCTTGACCTTAGGCCCGGTAAACTCCTTTCATTCGGATTCGCACGTTAGACCAATGTCTGTAGATTTAATCCGCAATAAACATATGATTGATCAAATAGTTCAGAGATATTGGAACCGCTGGAGACGTGAGTATCTTAATACATTGCAAACCCGCGCGAAATGGAATACTCAATCGAATCCTGTAACGAAAGGAACTGTAGTTCTTATTAAAACGGAAAACTCGCCGCCGTTACAATGGCCTCTAGGCATTATTGAGAATATACACCCTTCATCAGATGGTATAGTTCGAGTTGTAACGGTACGCACTAAAACTGGCCTCTATGTCAGACCTGTGGTAAAAATGTGTGTTTTACCTTCCCAATAAAGTTACTTATTTTTATAGTTTCGCACACCTTTTTATCGAGGGTGTTTTCCTAGTTTAAGTATTAGTTTAATATTTCTTATTTTGTAATCTCTTGAGACGTCTGTCTTACACATGATGCTCTCTCACCGCACCGCACCGCGCCGCATACCAATTAGGCACTATTTAGTTCTCCCTTGTCTCTTGTTGGTTCAGGAGACATCTTTATCTCCTGAAGGCCGGGGGGATGGTTCTTTTTTTGTATACATAATCTACGTAAATTGAAAAACATGCTAATTCACGTTCGGTCTTGAATGAGATGCGCATGCACCGCGCTCTGTAAAACGAGTCGGTCGTTGTACTTCACCGCGCTCGCACCGCATCTAAGTTTCCCTCAAAAGTTACGCTGGAAACCTTTGAATTTAAGGGTTGATATAGCCCTTCCCCCGCACCGCGACACCCGCTTTCTTTTAAGACATTACTCAAAACAATCCGCTGTGAAATATAAGTGCAGTGAAAGTGTAAAGACTGTGCGCCCCCGCCGCAACCGCGGCGTATATATTTGTTAAGGACTGTACCTAGGCACTCTGGGATCTCTGCAGGACGACGCTGTGTTGGTATGTACAATTTGCCTAGATTTTTGTGTCCAAATTGAGAACCAATCCTTCGTCAGGTCTTCCAGGAATTTCTTACGCTTACCTCTGTCATCCGCACACCATAAAAAGAATTTGGATTCAAACCAGCCCCCCGCATCCCGCGCGGTAGGAAATATCTTTTTTCCCCCAGTATTAGATTAGAATAAGTCAAAATTATGTTTTGATATTTTTTGTGCGCGAATAGACTATGTGGTTTTATCTTTATAATATGGGCCGTCAGCTTATTTGTCTGTCTATGTTATAAAAAAAAATTGTCCAGCCATTACAACAATTTGTGATTTTCTCATTCTTAAGATTCTTTGTGACAAATTACCGAGAGCAGTTGGAAAGAAACATGGCGAAATTAAAGCACCGGGTCATTTCTGTTGGAGGGAAGTTCAACAATCCATCACTCGTAATTGCTACCCTTCTGAGCGTTCATCTCTTTGATTATTACTTGCTCATTATTATCTTTGTTGTCCGACTCTCCCTAATCGAGCTTTTCGGTAAATAATTGCGCGAGTAAGTTGAGAATGAGCTAATTAAAGGCGCCGTGAAGTTACATAATTGTAGGTTTTGGTCCCAGGAGGTTGTTGTTTACAAACGTGGCCGTATTCAAAGTAAAATGACCGATTTGAAATGTGAAGACTAAAGTAATTAATATTTCAATTACAAGACACAACTGAATTTGATACTAAAAAAAGAAGGGCTGTAATTTCAACTAGTTGTATTTACTACATTAACAATTAAGTACTTATAAATATAAACGGGAAATATTTCTCATTCTTTAAATAACCCCTAGATCTATGTTTAACAAAAACATACAAAAATATAAGCCAAGTGAGTGCAATGATATGAGCTCGTTGACTATTTTGAGCCATTTGGATACAAATAATTATAGATAGACATTACATTTTATTAAACTCTCCCATAATTTCCAAGTACCTATTATTTATTAAAACCACCACATAACACCATTACAATATCCCAATGCAATGCTATAACATGAGATTATCAATTACATTCAATAATTTCTTAGTAATTATACTTCAGTTCAAAGGTTATTTAGTAAGATGAGATGACTCATAAATTATACAATCAGTGAGAATTGCACGCTCTCCAAAGAACGTGAATTCCGTACCAAACTAGGATGTCGATCGTTCGTCAAGCGCGAAGCGAAAACACAAACTTTGAGCGGCGACTCTAACTGGATTCACTAACGAGTGAGCACGGGTGCGCGCCTCCTGACTCTCGCCACGGTCACAATTTAAACTTCCAACTGACGAACATACATAAAGAAAAAATATAGAGAAAGCTAACAATCATAATAACGCCCAACGATCACATACATTGATCCTGGACCCTAACTAGGATTACCTATGTCTAGGGACCCAGGAACTATGAAGACCGTGGCCCAAAACAGACTCAGAACAAGTACTTGCGCTTTTTTTTCTGTGTACAAATACTTGTCCTGCCACTGGAATCAAACCCGCCACCTATGTACCATAGGTACCTAACAGTCTTATTTGCGATAATCATTTTGACCACAAACATGTATGTACGATTATATGACCAAGTCTTTACATATGCTCAAACATCATTAAACGGCACTGAATTCATTTGCCCATAACTGTCCCATAACAGATAGCAGATAGCTATTACATGCTTTCTTATCGCTAAATTTAGAGCAAAGATCTTTCATACTGTTTTCAAGTGTAATATAGTACCTATTTAAACATTTTCTGTAAATTACACTCCAGGTACAATTGCACAGGTAGCAAAGTACTACTACAATATGAGCCTGACGTTATTCAATTGTCAAAAAAAATAGACAAATGAAAATCATACATCACGAATACACGTGTGGGAGTAATTTCTCACACACATTAAATGAAAAATCGTATAATATGCACTACTCGTTAAAAATCCACGCTTCATCTAGCTATCACGCCTGCACTTCTGCGCACAAAGCACGAGTGCGGACACAATAACCTTTAACCCTTGCATGTTTTGTCGGATTCCATTGAAACGTTATCGTCCGCACGCAGCGGTCGCAGTTTAGGACTTAACGAATTATCTGGCCAGCTGTCAGTGTCGGTACGAAAGCCAATTGTGAATAATGGTCCGTTGAATTTATAATCATGTGCCAGCCCAGTGCCGGCTCCATCGGCCCTTGCCGCCCCCGGCCGCGGCTGGCGCGTGAGCGTTATACAATAGATTAGACCATTGTTTGAAAGTGGGTTTTGCAATACAGCCTCCTTTAATGGCCGTCTTGTGGAGCTTTTGCCGGCGCTACTGGGCTTTAATGCAACCCTGGGGCTAATTTATAAAAAGGAAAAATATTTTCGAAGAATTTACTCTGTTAGCAACTCTTCTAACACTAGTAGATACTATGAGCTACGACCATGAAATATTTTAATGCAGCCTTGCTGAATATATGTATAATAGCATTTTATAGCTTGCACTGCTACATACAATCTATTTGCATATTACTGAAAGTTGTCGCATAATAGCACACAATTGTATTTTAAAATACCTGCCTATATGGTAGATGCTGGCATAAGTATGTGCGGAGAACCGTTCCCACCACGCCGCTTCGAAACCCCGAAATTTAATTTTACGATCACCAACAAACTAAAGAAGAACTAAGCATCTGCTAAATTCTCTATACGTCACCAAATTAATATACCTTTTAAAAATTTCAGTGTCTGATCTTACTACGGAATATGAAAAATTTGCTTTTATAGCAGCCAAGCAATAATATTGTTACATTTAAGTACCTTAACCTCACAATACCAATCTAATTGATCTTTGCAGCTTAGAGGGCAATGAGGGACATAATCCGCACTTTATCATCCAATATCTCGCGACTCTATCGCTTCTGGAGTTATGAGCCGAATCCGACGATATCGCCACATTCGAGACCGGCGTTTGAGAACTCAGTCTACTACATAAACAAATTGACAACGGTTATATTGGACTTGGTATAAATGCAAATAAAAAAGGGAAGATAAGGCACTAGCTTCTCGAAAGTAGTCCGCTTAGATTAGGAGTAACGCACTCTTTTGATTACCTACATTTATGCTTGGAACGCAGTTAAGCACACATCGTTCTACTGCGTACATATTTATTTCTAGGTTATGTATATAAATACATAACAGTAAAATTTGTGAATATAAGTGTACATAATTATTAAAAAAATGCAACTTTATTCCTTTGTACTATAATATATGAATAATAATAATAACGCCCAACGATCACATACATAGATCCTGGACCCTAACTAGGATTCCCTGTGTCTAGGGACGCAGGAACTACGAGGACCGTAGCCCCAAAACACCCACACTGAGAACAAGTACTTGCACTTTTTTCTGTGCACAAATACTTGTCCTGCCACTGGAATCGAACCCGCCGCCTACGGGTTCTGAGCCAACCTGCTCAACCACTACACCACAGAGGCAGTCAAAAATATAACAATGCAAATATATAACATAAATATTTTGAAAATGTTATTAATTTTACATGTACGTATAATAGGTACCTAATAGTCTTATTTGCGATAATCCTTTTTACCACAAACATATATGTACGATTATATGACCAAGTCTTTACATCTGCTCAAATATCATACAATGACACTGGATTAATTTGCCCATAACTGTCCCATAACAGATAGCAGATAGCTAAAGATCTTTCGTAATGTTTTCAAATGTAATTCTAGTACCTATTTAAACATTTTCTGTAAATTACACTCCACAATTGCACCGGTAGCAAAGTACTACTACAATAGTAGCCTGACGTTAGGCCTAAGGACCTAGGAACTACGAGGCCCATGGTCCCACAACATCCAGACTCAGAACCAGTATTTGTGCTTTTTTTCTGTGCACAAATACCTGCCTGTCCTGCCGCGGGAATCGAAGCCGCAGCCTCCGGGTTATGAGCCGACCTGCTCAACCACCGCACCACAGAGGCTGTCAATATCTTACTTATGTAAATGAATGTTGTGATGAACTAGTCCATTGCCTCATGTTACGTATCACAGCCGCTCAGCCGCCCATAACAGCTGAGAAATTATAAAAAAATGTCATGACGTCAGCGGCATTGCGCACGTTTCTGGTGATTTATATAAAAATCTAGACTGTGACTATGCATAGTCTCATTTCCCTAATAATTTCACTAGCCAAAGTGCTTTTACTGCTCTTCATACCAAAATACAATAGTGCTTCCACACTACTGCTTGGCGACAGAGTAACTGGCAAAGTGGTGGTATCTACATAGAAGAACTGTGCTGAAAAGCCCATTTACTGACCTTAGTGTACACTCACATCTTACTGAAAAAACATTATAACTAATAAATTTTTTAAATGAAAGCATGTATGTAATAAAGTTTCTTGTTGCTTCTTCTTTACAGAAACTATGGATTGGAGTTTGCTATTCTGTGTTGTGCCGGATTGCTTGCAAAGCCATCCATAGTTATACTTATGCTTATTATGTTAAGTGAGAAAAACTACTTTTTTTTTCTTCAAATCGTTTATGGTAATAGGCTTGCTATATTGGACATAAAGCATTTTGTAATTTTATGTGCTTATAAAGTGCCTACTCTCTTTTTCACTTACATTTACACACTTACATTTTAACACTTACAGTGTTAAAATTAGCCTATTTGCAATGAATTATTTGAATTTTCAATACAATCCTTTAGCTCTTAGATTACCCCTCGGGTAGTTACTTGCAAAACAACTCATATAACCCAGATAGCTTCTAAAAGTTCAAGTACAGTGAAACACGTTGCCTGCAAATTCATAAAGCGCTGAAAATGGTTGCAAATCGTGCTCAACGTACTAAAAGTTAACTGGGCATAGCTATAAATGGCTTTTATTTCGAGTTTAGTTTTAACGGAAGTGAATCTTTAAAAAAATTTCGTGTTTTCACATATTATTGATATAATGAAATAATTAAAATGTAGCAACGTAGACTCTCGTAGAAGCTCGTAGCAGCTCGTAGCTACCTACGCTATTTCTATAAACTATGGTGTGCTACGCTAAACAAAAGAGGGTTCAGCATTATGCCTTATTTATATACGTTTTATTTTATTATTTAACTAATACGTTTGTTGAATTTAATCAATGCTGGGTCTTACTATAGTAAGACCCTTCATCGTTGAGACGAACAGGCCATTGGCATAATGGTAAACTTTTTATTGCCTATGGTTATATTTAATACTAGCTGTGCCCCGTGGTTTCACCAGCGTGGTGTAAATTTTCCATACTTTATTAACTTCTTCTTTCATAAGAACCTTTTCCTGAAAATAATAAACAGAATAAAAAGAATTAGCGAAAATGTTCTATACTATATGCCCGCGATGGCCAAGGGAAATAGAGATTCATTTTTGTATATTAAAATTAAACATAACTAACGTTACGTTACTTTTTGTTTGTAAGTACCTAAATAAAAACTTACGCCTTCCACGCCAATATACCATCACCTTTACCTACATAGTGTTTACACGAGTATTCTCAGATAACGATTACCACGGCAGACAGAAGTAATAAATAACAAATATACAAAAGTGCTTCCAAACGAAAGGAGCCCTGAGGGACCGAGGGTATCGCGTCGTGATACACAATTTGCAAAATTACATTCCTTTTCAAGTTTTCCGACTCTACGTGAAGCGAAATAAGTGTGTTGTTACAGCACAACTCGTGCTAACAAGATGGATGGATTTGCTTGGTCCTTGGTAAGCTTTTTTTATGGCGAAATTAAATCATCCAATTTTAAGAAGACCATTCCTATTCGACACGCTTCTCTCACATTTCTTCAAAAAATTTACTAAAAAAATATAAAAACGAGATCTCTTTAATGTAGGTTCCATTTGTAAATCGAATCATTCTATGATAAGCTTCTGACATTTGTATTTTGATAATGCCTTATTTAATGTAAAGGTACCTTATATAATATTTACTCACCAATATTTTACAGGCACGGGCTTCCTAGCATCAGGTAAAGCTGACTACGTCAAATATAAAATCATTGATCCCGGTAAATACTAGCCTACATTCTCCTGCGGATCTTCTCATTTCACTCCTCTTGGAAACTCCAAGCATAGCTCTTTCCATAACTCGTTAAGCGACTTTGAGCTTACTAATAAGGCCAACAGTAAGATACTACGTATCAGTGTCGTAAGTCATCACTGGCAACACACACTGGTTAAAAACCTTTATTTCAGACTCTGCGGTGTTTTAGACAATAAGATAGATCGAAGCTTCCCGAACGTTGCTCATCAGCCGAGTTGGATTCTTTGTGCAGACCTCTTTGTCGAACTAGGTAGACATATTCGGAGTAAAGAAAGAAAGAAGGAAAGACATTTATTTAACTACCAATATAACTATAGCGGCTCAAGGAACAAGGACTTCGAGCGACTCCGCCATTACGACATCGACAAAACGAAGGTTAGGATATACTCGCTATTTATGTTGTCATCTATTAGATTACGATGATGATGACACAATAGCAAATCTACGTATTTATCGGGGAATCAAATCTACAAAAATACAGAGAAGTCAGAATTGCTTGCTTTACCTTGAATGGAGGCAGGTCTGTCAGGCGTCCGTGTCGGTCTGAAGGTCGGAAACACACGCAGCGTCGTGGACCGGATATTGCCAGGCCTGGTGCGATTGACGGCTTCTTTCCTTGACCACACACCGTTTTTCGAATATGTATAATCACTATACTATGTGCGTGCAGGGTACTAATCACCTATTTCGAAAGCAATGTATATTATAGAGGTACATTTAGCACAATATATATGTATTTAAATATTTTCCTTGCTCTACAAAATAGACGACCTTAATAAAATTAAAAGTCACACTGCTATCCGTATTGATAGAGCTCGTAGGCAAGCACTCGTAGGTACTTAACAAGGTTGCTAAGCTAAAGTAGAAAGTTAGGACTAACTGAACTTCTGAAAGCAAGCCTCCAGTACAGTTCGCCAATCTAATTACTGTCTTTCAAGTCAATTTGTCCAAAAACTTAATTTCCTCAATGCCTATGTGGAAATTATGTAGGTCGCACATTATACCTGAATGTCAGAGCCGTAGTTCACAAATCGGATTTGCGTACACGCGGGCTGCGTTTTAATGTCAAGGGTCTTCCATATTTTTCGATTCCCGTAAAGATGTCATAAAGTTTCCCTTCGAGGCAGATAAGAAAGTTGTATGGATGGCGCGTCCCTGAGGCCACACCCAACTCTCACTATCCATCACAGGTAATTGCAGCACTTCCTTCAGTGTTCACAAGAAGCGTAAATGGGAAGGCCTGCACGTGACCACCCCTATCTGGCCATTTATTATAATAACCAACGCGCTTTACGTTAAGGGTCTAGCAAGATTTTGTGCGTGGGGTGTCGTAGAGTGGACCTATTTTATTAACTGGGGCTCTTTTTATTTTATGATGCTGTAAGTAATAAGTAGATTAATTTAAGGCGTTATTTTACGTACCTACGTTTTTGTTCTACGAATCCAATTTCTGCAAGCAAAAAATTTGCATTGCTAAAAAGCTAGCTAGACATAATAACTGTAGGTACCTACCCATAGGCCTAGGAGCGAAAATATCCAAGTATGGTACACACTATGTACATGCTAGGTAAATAATATGTTCAATGATGAAGGTTTTTTTCGGTCATCGTCGCGTTTGGAGTGGACTGCCGTTTATCGCTTTTTACAACGCGCGAATCTCGATTTATTACCTGTTAAATAATGTTTTTATTACTTTTTTTGCAAACCAATTTAGCGGCACTTGAACCCTACTTGCATTATCGTGGCAGTAAATGCCTAGTCCCTACCCATTGCGTCCCAACTCGACATGGAATAAAGACTTAACAAAAATTACTCATTGCAATACTGATTCATAGATATATATTTTTTGAACAAATTTTTGCTCACTTTCCTTACCACTTTCAACAAGATGACAAATAGCTAGGAAACTTGCTCTCCTATATCTCTTATACTTGTACTCTTGAATCCTACTTGTATATATATAGCATTGCTAAAGAAATATCTCTAAGAGTAAAGGCACTTTTCCAGTTGAAAAAAATATGAGTGAAGTAATTACTCAACAAACTTATCTTTGCAAGTTTTTCCACACAAGTTTTGTGTACTGTGTGATAAACCGACTATTCTGCCTAGAATTGAAAAAACATTGTTTATGAATTTTCCGATTTAGTTTAGCTATAAAACCTTTGTTTATCTGCATCTAATAATAGGGTTCTAGATCAACAGGAAGTGATCATGGGATTTTGATAACTCGTAAAAACAAACAAATTGGTTCAAACATCAAGAATTTTAGTCATACTTTTTTTACTGCATTGAGTTATGCAAAGCGAAGCTATGGACCTTAGTATTTCATATTAATTTCAACCTTCAGCCATCCCTGAGAAAAACAGTCTTGACAGACCAACTTCTTAATCCTCTTTTTTTCTTAAATGGTGCAGAACTCTAAAATCTAGAAGGATTTTATTAAAATTTAAAAGAGCAGTTTTTTCCATCCTTTGCATTAGCTACTACTAAGAGATTCCACGACTGATGATTGATATGCATGATAAATTAAATAACTAGGTACCTACTTGGCCTGTTTTCTATATTATATGTATAGCCATTGCATTTACATTACATAGACCTTTACATAGCAAGTACATGGATGTAATCTTGATATTTTTGGCTGTCTACGCGAGGAGACACTGCGAGTTCTATTCCTTGGTGATATAAAGCCCAAAATATAGATTGTTTTGCTATTTACTTAAGTTTTTCAATATTAAATGTGGGGTACAAAGATTTCATGTTGAATTTGGAAAATGTAGTTGAATGTATGTGAAGTTAAGGTAGGAAAGTAAAAGTTATGGGCGTGGTTATGAAAAATAAATAGAATGCTCTTGAGTTCTGGTAGGTATTAGCAGTAACTTGAATAAAAATATCTAAGTTGTTGAAGCTGTCAAATGCTGAGCCACGAGAGTGGCACTTACTATTGTAGGGCTACCAAGGATTTCCTAAATTGATTCTGTAAGTAAATTAATGAAGTATATAATATAACATAAGTAATATAATTATATAAGTACATAACATCAGATGAACAACTAGCCCGTCACATCATTCACTAACATAAAAAATATATATATATATATATATAATAAAGAAATATGGGTTAAACCGCAAGGCACCTTTAGTATTGAATCAATGAAAAGTAATAGATAATAATTACATTTTATATTGATTTAATGGCATTAAAATAAAACTATGTCTAGCACATTTACAAACATCTTTACAACTTCCATATGTTATGTAGTTAAGTAACAACAAGACTAACAACAGTTCAATCTTTCAATAATATTTTATCCGCGGAACCTTCAGCTAGGAGTTCTTTTTCAGCTGCTTCTTTGGCGGCTTGTATTTGGGGTTTCACATATCTGTAGTACTTGTAGAAATGATCCCCAAGTAATACTGAACCATATAATGTAAGCCCGATACAAACTAAAACAGTGCCCCTGTGTAGTTTGTCGTATAGGGCATTACGCGCGTACTTTTTCATTTTTTCTGAAAATTCAATCAGTTCTTTTTTCAGCATGAAATATCAGTAATAAACGCATAATAATAAAAATAGCCTCTGACAAGTATCTACGCAAATGTTTACCTGTCGCTAACGTTCACTAGAGTACTCAAATCACTAATATTTATTAATGGGATCAACAGCAACTATGCAATTATTAATTTTATTTTTCGTTTTATCTGAGGTTATGTTTTTACAGCTGGTTCGTTTGACATAAGACATAAATGATAAATGACTTTTGACATTGATCATTCAATTTATACTTGACATTACGCACACATTTTTAAATTTTTTAGCTCCACACTTTTGTGTATTTAGCCAGTATCAAGTAATTGATAATTTATCAAGCTAATGATATTTACGCAAATATGTGTCATGTGACAGTCGAAGTCATCAAGTCAAGTCATAGTCTAGTCAAAGTCATACTCCTAGTAAAGTGGTAGCAACTTTACTTGAAGCTTCTAGGGAGTTTTGGAAACAACACGAAAAGAAATGTTTCACCATCATTATACCATCTTCCCACACTCACGCCTGTAATCGAGCACTTAGTGAATAGAATGCCACCAATTTTATGCACTAACACTGAAAATAACACAAGTTTTGGAAAATAATACAATGCAGTGACGCAATCTTTTTCGATTTCCCGCCAAAACTCCTCACGCACTCTTAAGCACAAGATATATTTTTATGTAAAGCAAGAATCTTAGATCAGTATTACAGAACGACGCTCCATCATGCTGTACGCATAGACTTTAGGGCAAATTCTGTGGCTGTACGTTTCACCTAGGTAATAAAGCAAGAGCCCTTGAACCCTGTTGAAATAACGAACGTCTGTCGTTATTTTGTTAAAGCTAAAAGTTTGTCAGCGCATACTCCCAACACAGGTTAGAACGCTGGACCATTATGAAGTTTGGGTTAGGGTGGCTTTAGCAGGTAAACGGCACTAAAGATGCGTAAAATACCGATCTAAATTCGTCAAATGTTAAAGTGCGATTTTTTGGTATTACCTTCAGAATATTATTAAAAATCACGTTATTCATTGCCAGACACTTCACATGATGGCAACCCCTTGCCAGACATCCTTAATGTTCGTGAAGGTAATTTTACTTACGTTATAGTATAAAAGCTGATTTTTACATACATAACTTGGGTAATAAGTAAATGATGTTTGCTCGTTAGCCAGAAATTTTTGATAGTTCCAACCCCTTGCCAAAATCATTTAAATCTTAAATTGAATCACACTCTACGCATGCTTGTGCTTAGCAGACCACGTTTGGTCGGTACATTTGCGTGTTTACCAACTTGTCTTCTTTGATGTGCCTTGACTTGAAAAACTGACAGACGTGCGGTGAAGGGTGTCAGCCAAATAAGCAAATATGGCAAATAGTTTGGCAAATACATCAAACGAAAATAGCCATGTGTGGTACCACCATAAAGTATCTCTTCCATAGAGTAAATTATGTCTCGGTTTTTTGGCGGAAAAGCGAAAATGATTGCGTCACCGCATTGTATTATTTTCCAAAACTTGTGTTATTTTCAGTGTTAGTGCATAAAATTGGTGTCATTCTATTCGTTAAGTGCTGGATTACAGGCGTGAGTGTGGGAAAATGGTATAATGATGGTGAAACGTTTCTTTTCGTGTTGTTTCCAAAACTCCATAGAAGCTTCAAGTAAAGTGGACCACTTTACTAGGAGTATGACTTTGACTAGACTATGACTTGACACATATTTGCGTGAAATATCATTAACTTGATAAATTATTAATTACTTGACACTGGCTAAATACACAAAAGTGTGAAGCCAAAACATAATAAAAAGTAACTTTTTAGAAAATACATTCTGCAGCTGAGTTTTGTATTTAAAATATAATTATGAAATATAGTTACGCAATTGGAACTTTAAGCAAGATTAAAAATACCTACATTACTTCTAGAACTCTGTGCTCAAAGGTACCATTGCAACCAGCCAATTCATTAGAAAAAAACAAAGAGGTGAAGAAAGTTAATGTGGACCAAAACACCATATCATTGTTGGAAAGGCTATCTTTAGTTAAAACAGACCCAGAAGAGGGTTTGAGGGTGTTAGAGGATTCTATTTCATTCGCAAACCAGATCCTTCATATAAACACTGATCATGTAAAACCTCTATACTCGGTATTAGAAGAAAGGTGAGTTCAAATTTATGTGGAACTGTTGTAATTCTGGATCCCTCTTAATGTATTGCATTTCCTCATGTGCTTGTACACTAATTTATGTAGCAGAGTGTACCATAATCAAACGCAGTTTTCGCAAGGAAACACATATATATAATAAACTAATAACCAAAGAGCTTTCTTCTAAAACATTACAAAATACACTGGAACTGATAACATTAAACTTTAAACACAAAACAACTTAAGAAAAAATATTTATCTCCTACATTTTTTCTTAGCTTGACATCAATCACATAGACAGTCATGTCAGCAGTTCATTCTCATAAATTCAAACCCACCTGACATACAATCACCATGTAATGAGATTAATCTACCTAAAGCTAAACCTCTTTGCTTCAATAGGAACATTTCATACAAAAATATCACTAAATTAAACACTGTAGATAGTAGGCTGTAGAGATCTTGGTAGAGAGTATATCTTCCTTTGCTTTAGAGGAATGGTTATTTATGTTAAATCTTCCCAACCCATCAACACCAATCATAATACTACTTATCAATACCCATACTAAAATAAACAATTAAGTTTGAACATACATGTACTCTAATTAATGTATTTATCATTCCAGGAATCTAAACCTTCGACCAGACAATATTACACAAGGAAAATGCCAAAAAGACATACTGAAAAATGCTTTTGTGAAGGAAGATGATTATTTTGTAGCACCACTTGGAAATATCCCACTACATGAAGTAGAATTTGAGGAAAATCAGCCTAAAGCCAAACAAAATGAAATCTAAAATACAAACAATACTAAATAAAACACAGTTTTTCAACATAATCAATTCTACCAAGAATAGCATACAATACACACTTGAAAACCCATCACAGATATTGATAAAAAATATTTATGTCAATTGGTTGCGATACTTACATTTAAAAACACATAAATTGATGCCTACATACATAAATAAAGTTCCAAAGAATGCAAAAGTGAAATCTCTACCTTTTGGTATAATATGCCACAATAAGTTCGATTTTAGGAATAAAACCATGGAATATGAGCTTAAAAATTATTCTAGAAAGAGTGACCTAGAACTAAAATTAATAATACCACAAGAAGATGCAATGAAGTACTTTATTCAATGGCAGAGATATAGAAAGTATTGGTGGAGTTCTGTAAGTCTTTTATAAGGTATAAAAAATCTTAAACTTCACTTTGCTAAAGACCTGTCTGATGAAATAAAATATAATGCTCATAGCAATACCATAATGGTTAAGCACCTTTTTCCTTTCAAAGTTAAAATGAGATTAGGTACATAAAATTAAGTTATTGCACTAAGCATGTAAAATTACAAAGTGCTTAATGTCAAATATTATATAGCTAGCCCATTAGGTACAATATGCAAGTTTGAAAAAAGTTCTCTATCCCACTACTGGTGCAGCTGGTACTTCCCACAGTTTGACTTCTACTGTATGATATTCTATTTTATGGTACTCTATTTATGTTGAATCCAAAACTATAAACCCAATATATCCACAATCAAAGACCATTAACGGTCTCTGCTACAATATTACTTTGGAACTCCCATGGAATGGTACTCACATGGAAGTTAAATCTTCTGCCTTGTTGTCACCATTTTATAATTTTTAATATTGGTTTCAACTTTCAGATTACCACAACACCAAGCCTGTTTGCTATTGGTGACATCAAACAAATAAATATAGAGTCTAGTGCTGAGATCATAGCTAAACTACCTTGTGGTACTCAGACTGTAGAATGTATTACAATTAAAAACTATGAAAATGTAAGTTTTAAAATCGAGAAATGTTAAATCAATTTTGATTGAAAGGGGAAAATCACTTATTTATTTTAATCAGAATTGCAATGCATTAGGAATAATACATGGTATCTAGGGAAATGTTAAAAATCCTCCATCCTTAAGTTTCTCTGTACTACTACAAAATGCAATAGACACATTTGACTGCCCGTGGTGTGGTGATTGATAAGGTTGGCTCATAACCTGGAGGTGGCAGGATCGATTCCCGCGGCAGGACAAGTATTTGTGCACCGAAAAAAAGTGCAAATACTTGTTCTGTGTCTGGGGTTTGTGGAACCATGGTCCTCGTAGTTCCTGGGTCCCTAGATACAGGGAATCTTTGTTAGGTTTGGGGATCCAGAGTCTATGTACATAATCATTGACCATTATTAATATCACTATTTATTCATAATGAATCAATTTTCAGAAAAGAACAGAAAAAAACGTGATCAAGTTCACAATTTAAAAAACGCGTTGCAAACATTCATAGATGACAATTACAATACCTACTAATTTTTTTTAAACTGGTATAGTTGATTAAATTGTGTCTTATTGTATTTTTAGGAGTTCCAAGAAAGTGCCTGCCTCACATGTGCCATGTCATTAGAACAAGCACTCTTCCTATTACTACTGGATGGAAGCAATGATCCAAAAGATCAATACTTGAGACTACATAGAAAAATAGCACCATATAAAATCTCTTTCGCCTTGAATTTTGAAGGTAGTCATGTACTATACCTATTGTTTTTATTCACAGCTGCTCAAATATTGCAGTATTATTCATTGGTTCTCCAATAAGCACATTACACTAAATTAATCTTATCTATTCATTTAGTTATTAAAATTTTATTTAAATTTGACATAAATTAAAAATTTTTATTTAAATAAACCCACCCCTTAGTGTCTATGGGGTTAGAGTAATTTTTTTTTTTGTTTCTTTTTTTTTTTAATTGTAATTATTAACTACAGAAATGCTTAATATCTAGTAGCATAGAACACTTAATAGGACCATCTTGGTATTTGAAAATGTTATTGCTCTCCCTCTACTATCAGCACATATTATGATGTATCATATTCAATGTACAAATTGGTTTTTTGGCGGGAAAGCGAAAGAGATTGCGTCATCGCATCGTATTATTTTCCAAAACTTGTGTTATTTTCAGTATTAGTGCATAAAATTGGTGGCATTTTATTCGTTAAGTGCTGGATTACAGGCATAAGTGTGGGAAAGTGATATAATGATGGTGAAACGTTTATTTTCGTGTTGTTTCCAAAACTCCTTAGAAGCTTCTGGTAAAGTTGCCACCGCTTTACTGGGAGTATGAATTGACTAGACCTGATGAAAATTTTAACAAGAAATTACATTACGAGTGCTGGCACTTTTTCATGAAAAAAGTATATTATAATTACAATCATTTTTCTTCGTTTACATTTTGACGCAAAATAACTCGTCGCTTAAGTTGGCTATAACAATGAAGATATTGCAAAACTTTAAAAAGGAAGAGAATAGTTTTTCACTGTGTAGACAACATATAAAGAAATCATCGAAATGAGAAAATATAACAAATAATCGAAATAATATTTAGGGGTAGAAAAACGTATAATTTGTGGGAAAACGTTGGCGCTTTTGTATGGACAAGGGGAGGGTATACTCTTAATAGTAACTGATACTATTACTATGCAACTATCCATATGTAGTCTTATTAATTATTCTGTGGTACTTATAATTAGGTACAAATGGAGTTGCAGACATAAAATAAAATTATTTTTTGTTTACAGACTTAAAGCATAAAGAATCCTTAAAGGATCTTGCTGCACTGCTGTTACATCGTTTAAACTTGGAAAATGTATCAGCTACTCTTCCTGATTTTTCCGTTAGTTTAAAAGATCAGGTAATATTTTTTTGTACAGAAAAACAATGAAAAGAGAACATGTACTAACCTTTTTTACTTTTAAAAACAAGCCAAAATATTATGTAAGATGAGAGGATATTGTAACTGACTCATTGTGTAAGGATAGAAAAACCTATAATAGCTTCATTACTGTATTACTGTTATTTCAAGTCACTCAAGGACATCTGTCTGTCTGACTGTCCTCGGTTATAATAAGATTATGACCAATGAATGCTTATACTCACCCAGACTGGCTTCTAATTAACTGCCTTTGTAAGTTAACACTGCTGTATCTTGATACTCATAATGAATGAATGGGCAAGAATCTTGTAATGATATAGTAATAAATTATAAATTTTACATGGTTACTTTTCAGATAAATGAAAATCTACGAATGGGGATTCCATACACAGCTATTCTTGATGATACCACTCTTGAAAATGGCATACTTCATCTAATGAACAGCAGTACCATGATAAAGGTAAAAATAAAATAATAACATTGATATCATCGTCAGCCTGAAGACATTGGTCTCCCCCATAGAGCGCCATTTTGAGCGGTTGCCTGCCTACTTGCATCAACGGCTCCTCGCTGTTCTGACCAGCACCCCTACCACGTAACTGCTCTGGAAATCGGCTTTGCCTGCCATCCTGCCCGCGCCAATTGACTAGTCCACGAATGCGAGCAAGAGAGAATACGATTACCATCTCCACCAGACTTACGCGGTAAGGTCCCAGGTCGTCGGTCCATCTAGTGGGGTATATAGGGGTATAAATTTGGTTCTGCGGATTGCCTTTCGGATCTTATCTCTCAATAAAACTCCGAGCATAGCTCTCTCCATAGGTCGTTGCGCGTCTTTAAGCTTTGATTTTAAAATCTATGGTTAATGCTCTATTTTACTAATTCAAGGATGGCAAAAATAGGTGTAATAAATATTTCATCCCCTAGTTTCAGTTTAATATTGTTGTATCTAACCTGTATACTTATTTACATGTATTTTAAACATTGGTGTGTAGCATTCACCCCAAAAACTGCAAAACCGATTAAAATAAATTTTGTAAATAGATAGCTTAAAAACAGCTTAAAAAACGAAAACAATATATTTCGGCTTAAAAATCTTTGGCCTAAGTATTCAAATATTTTTCAGGAGCAGGTGCATGTAGCCGATTTCCACACCTATGCAGCACTAATTTGTAGTGATAAGTGAATAATACCTTGTTATACCAAGCTTTTATGTTTTAGTGTCTAGGAAGGCAAGGTACTTAATAAAAACAATAATAATTTACCTTTTATTTTATTCATAAACCTAATTGTATGACCTCAATGGCGAGAATTTTCGTTTGTATGAATCCAATGTCATCCGTTGAGACATTTTTAAGGAACTTTTCAAAAAATATTATACTTACACACAAAAGTTTATCGCGCATTGATGAAAAAGAGGGTGACTTCAAGTTTGTAATTATTGTAAGTTGTTTATTTGTGTGTAAAATAAAGATTATAAATTATATTGTTGCCTTTTTCGTTAACTTATTAGCAGAAGATGCCTTCGGCATCGCGATCGAATTACTTGAAACATGTTTAAAATAATAATAGTCAAATCTGTCTAGCCGTGATGTGTTTACCATATCAACGAACAGAATTACATAGTTTTTATATAGGTACCACTAGATTAAATTAGGCACTATATAACCTTAGATCATCCACGATCGGACATAATGGAATTGTTTCAATGCACACACTAAATAACGTGACCCAATTATTTTGGACTAAGAATCTGCTGCAACTGTGGCATGATGTCACTGACTAAATTGTCTTTCTATTATAAAGATTGTACTGATTACTATTATGGTAATATAGATAGCATCTATATATGTAGTATCTTCATTTAGTTAAACGTTTC
Source organism: Ennomos fuscantarius (assembly GCA_905220475.3). Classification (NCBI taxonomy): domain Eukaryota; kingdom Metazoa; phylum Arthropoda; class Insecta; order Lepidoptera; family Geometridae; genus Ennomos; species Ennomos fuscantarius. Next base: position 6,903,396 of record HG992033.1, read on the forward strand.
TAATAAGACAGGTTCTGAAATAAAATATGTAATACACACTTTCACAATAGAATTTTATTTATTCAGAACTCTTACAAGACATTATTATACATTAAATTCTTAAACTAAACTGTAAAAAAGATTGATCTAATCATAATTGGTTTTCCATTAAATAAATCAATTTTTAAAGATTTTTTTTTAAGAAACCATAAATTTGAATTCTTTATTTATTTACTACATTACAGAGTAAGAATTCTCTACACTGTTTTGTATCTAATATTTAATGTTTGGAAGGAAAATATAACCACTACAAATTACATACAAAGGAATGAAATAATTAGGTTGGTTCTCATCTAACCCAAAAGAAAACAAGGTAAGATATTATGTTTACATATATAATGATCTTTTAGTTGTATGTAATTGACTAAATAAATGTTAGGAAATATAATATATTGTTTGTATGTCAATGTATGGAAGGAGTCTTGTCACTTACATCCCATACATTGAAATAAAAGCGTACCCAAAGGCACACTCATGCCAACTTCACACAAATCCGTTGTTATAAGTAATACTACTTTTGGTGTACTTCACTAATAATAGAATTGGAATTAATTGTTCATTCAAACCAAATTTATGTAAAGTATAAATCAAATAGGAAACACTAGGTTAAATTATTATTAGACTATGTACTCTTTATTTTAGAATTGTTAAAACATCTTATTAGATAGTTGATTAGTCAATTAGACAAGTCCCACAGATAAGTATCATGTAGTCAAGAGTCCACCCCTGTGTAAGAACAGTCATTTGCAACAAAGCTGGTTACTAAATAAAACCAAAGAAAACCTCTTATTGGTTCATTATTACTATGGTATACCATTTCTACTTTAGATTAACTATTGTCGTTATTAATACAAGCCTCAATTAAGTTGTAGTAGTAACTTAAAAATGAGATAGGAATAACTGAAACTTCTAACCACAGGGATTAGAACCTATTCCACTATATCCATTTCAAATAAGCAGTTCCTTACTACTGGTATTTTTAGGTAAATATTGTAATTATTGAACATTGGTATACACATCACTAAAATTGTTTTGTAATATTTCTCAGCTAACACTTCATAAGCTCTACAGGCAACTTCCTATTTGAAAAGGATTATACAAACATTTGCAGCCTTATTAATAAACGGGTATTAGTCTCGGATTAGTTACTTCAGCTTTTGTCCTTTTTTGCTACTGGAATATTTAGCTGGATCGAAAGAGACAAAAGATGGTGTAACTAGTCTAAAGCTAGTTCGTGTTTATTAATAAGGCTGTTTGTGTTTATGACTGCACAAACACCATTTTGCCCAATCAAGGCCCATACTTTGAAACCAACTCTGAAATTGATTTTATGCATCATAAGCTGTGGTTTCAGATAATGATATTAGGTTTACCAATATAAGTAAAGGCTTTGAGATACTGTATGTATTACTATAAATCTCAATAGCTAATTTAAGTTTGGTTCATATATAAAGATGTTTGGGCCATAGTGAATTATTTTTACAATGGAGTACAGAAAGTTTTGTACAACTAGATCTTAGGTAATATTGGCTCATACCAACCCTTCACAGGCATTCATCCAGTTACACTTCATCATACTTAGTTTATATTGCAATATGGTGGATAGTCACTGCTTAAGCTGGCAACTGTAGCTTCTTTCCTTTCAAAACTGAAACATGAAAATATTTTTAAATTAAAATTGTAATGCCATTTTATTTGTTTGTTTTGTTAATTCATAATTTAACTATAAATTTAGACCTGCTAGACATTACTTGATTGCAATCAATAGAAACACTAACCTCCTAACATATTTTTCTCTGTATCAAGTTTGAAATAGGCAATGATAAAACAGATTAGTTACTTCACTGCTGAGTGGGTGTTGGGCATAATCCTCTATTAGTAGGGGGATATATTCTAGATTTGTATGAATTTTACTAATCTCCCCACAAGGGACCACATAGCTTTGATATAAATGTAAAAGGTGAAATCTAATTCATAATTAAAAATATTATTCTGCAATTATACACATATACTGCATATTTGAAACTGTCAAACCCATGAATACAAATATATTTAATCGGTTGAAAACTACTTAAAATAATCAAGTGATCACCTAGCTATATATATTTACCAGTATATATATTTTGTATAGGTATTATATTTCATTACAGCAGCATTCCGAAAATAATGTTCGACAATGTGCACTTGTAATTAAAATCATTATTTACAAACAAACAACATTCCATACAATTTTGTTATGTTGATGTGGAAACAATACGAATTCTTGTATCTTACTTATTGAAAGCAAGCATATCAAGCTATAACATTACACTATAAAATGCATTGTGTTGTATTAGATATTTATTATTTTTTAGAGTATTGTATGACATGTAATTGATTGAATTGGACTGAAGTACTGTAAATTTAACAATTTTATCACAAGCTTCTCAGTCATAAATACCAAGTTTAATAGATGAGAATTACTCATCACTCTTAAAGAGCTTATCAATAAAAGAGAAGAGATTAAATGTTGTCAAATATCTTGCTTACCTTTAGTGATGTACAGGTAGAAGAAATCACAATACAGCACAGTTTGTATGACTCCAGCAACAATTGCAATCATTTCATAGTGATCCTCAACCATGTAGCGGTAAATCTAGAAATAACATTTTAAAGATAAAAACTTTTTAAATTCTTATAACTTTATTTATCTTAACTTATAACATTTGAATAATATGGTTTACTCAACTGTACAAAGATGACTAATAAAGGAGTAATTAAAAAAATAATTAAATTTAAATATAGTTTTTGTAAAAGTACTTACCCAGTTTAAGAGATACAATGCTCTGTATGATCCAAGGGCAAATAAGTAGTGGGATGTAATACTCTCTGCTTCCCCAGTTTTAGATACAAGAAACAGTTGAGGCAAGATGGCAACAGACTCCAGGTATATTGAGAAGGTCCACAGCACCTACATTCAACAATAAATAAGGTCACTTAAAAATATGTACACAATTTTTCGTAGGTCAGTGAACTGTGATAAGGATAAAAAACTATAGATTTCATATACAACATAGGCTTAAATATTATAGTAATTCAACATACAGCTAATAAGCAAGGCAAGGACGATACAAACCTCCATCACAGTGAACTCATGGTTGATAAGTAGAGCCAACACTAAGCATGGCACCAGCAAGAACTCAATCCGGAATGTATCGTGATTGTGGTCGTAAGTCGCTTTGAACTTCACATACATCAAATAAACGGTCGCGTACGATGCTAGTATGAACACCATTTTCATAACAGTGTTGTAGGCAGATATGTGAGTCGTCAGTAGGTCCAAATAACGCGCCGTGTACACCACAGAAAACAGTATCTGGGACTTGCCCGAGATGCCTGAAATTGTATAAAATTAATGTAACAAAGTCGAGTAATTTAAATGGGCATGCCGCAGCCCTACTCACATACCTGCACAAGATCTCGTCTTCCATATCTTTAGTAGTAGTATAATAATAGCTAAAAGGTGGGACAAATCACCGAGTAAACGGAATATGTTCATTTTTCAATATATTTTAAAAATCGTCTCGACTCAATACCGCGTACAACCAAAAATGACGTGGCTCATTGACATGACAATAATTGACAACAATAATCAGCAGCAGTGTTGTCAAAATCAAATTGATATCCACAGACTAAGTAAAGATTAATACCTAGAATTCTATTCACAGAAAAATCAACGAAATTAACAAAATCTGGAAGACACCTACCTCTAAAAAGCAAAAGCTTCAATTTTAATCATGGCATTCTGCAAGTATGTTGTATGATTTCATACAGAAATAGGCAAGGCTTAACTTAAATAAATAAAAATAGCATAATGCAAATAATTCTCTTTTGAAATTTTAACAGTAACCACCATTAATCCACGCTATTTTAAATTTCGTCTCGATTTAAATGCAGTAGTAAAACAAGTTTACCTATTTTATAACATGACGTCACGACACAACACGTCAAACAAATGTGAACGCAGATTTACTGCCTAGAGATTTATCTCAACGTCACAAGCCACAAAAATGTTGTGTTAATGCTGCTGTCACTGTCAAGTGTGAAGTGTCACACAACAACACTATCAACCACCAACCACGTTTCCTAGAAGTAATAGTGTTCTGTGCACGTTTCTCTCTAATTTTTGTGTAGATTTTAACCTGCGTCTGGTAATAATAATTTGTCATCAGTGGCTTTTAACAGGGTTCACATAAAAGTACGAAAATGGTGCGACACAACAACCAGTTACCAAATAACCTAACTCAACTTCAAAATTTGATAAAGAGGGATCCAGACTCATACAAAGAAGAATTCCACCAACAGCTTGCGCACTTTGATACTACTTTGGAGATTTTCAATTTAAATCCCACGCAATACAGCAAAAAGCTTGATGAACAGGCCATGTTCTTAGCTCAAGTAGCCCAGTGTTACTTGCAGGATATGAAATTTTTTCCACAAAAAATTGTGGATTTATTAAAAACCCACAATACAGTGTTACATAATGATATGCGGCTCTCTCTCTGTAAGTGTTTGATTCTAATGAGGAATAAAAATTTCATTACACCATTTGATTTGCTCGGACTATTTTTCTCATTGCTGAAGTGTCAAGACAAATACTTGAGAGAATTCCTCAAAAATCACATAATTACCGATATAAAGAACATGAACATTAAACATAAAGATATGAAGTTCAATTCAACCCTTCAAAACTTTATATTTTCAATGTTAAGAGACTCTGATGCCAAAGCTGCAAAGCTTTCAGTTGATATTTTAATAGAGTTATACCACAAAAATATTTGGAATGATCATAAAACTGTAAACATCATTGCCGATATTGGATGTTTCTCTAAAGTGACAAAAGTTATGGTAGCATCTCTAAAGTTCTTTCTAGGTAGAGATGAAGAAGAGAAAGAAGAAAACTCTGACAGTGAAGATGAAATAGATCCTAAAGATACCATGGTAGCCAATAAATACAACAAAAAGACTAGGAAGAGAGAGAAAATGGTGGATAAAGCTAAAAAAATTGCCAAAAAGATGAAGAAAAAAAAATCCAAAGCTCCAACATTTAATTTCTCCGCTTTACACCTAATTAACAACCCGCAAGGATTTTCTGAGAAGTTATTCAAACAATTAGAATCATCCAATGAGAGGTTTGAAGTGAAACTTATGTCTCTTGATGTAATTTCAAGGCTGATTGGCTTACATAACTTGTTTTTATTTAACTACTATCCTTTCATTGCACGGCTACTCATGCCGCACCAGAGAGAAGTTACAAGAATTCTACAGTTTGCAGCACAGTCATCTCATGAACTAATCCCCCCTGAAGTTCTAGAGCCAGTTATGCGGGCAATTGCAAATAATTTTATTACTGAAAGGAATTCAACTGATGTGATGGCTGTTGGATTGAATGCTGTGCGAGAAATTTGTGCTCGCAGTCCTTTAGCCATAGGAGAAGATTTACTTAGAGACTTGGTACAGTACAAAACATACAAAGAGAAATCAGTCATGATGGCAGCCCGCTCATTAATTCAACTTTACAGACATACAGCGCCAGAACTATTGCACAAAAAAGATAGAGGTAGACCTACAGAGGCACAAGTTGAAATAAAATCAAAAAAATATGGTGAAATAGATATCAAAAATTACATTCCTGGTTCTGAAATACTGTTAGAGAAAGAAGAAATAAAACCAGCCAGTATAAAATCCAAAAAGAATAAGAAGACCGATGATTCTGATAGTGAAGAATGGGTGGATGTTGCATCTTCTGACTCAGAGCTGAATATATCAGAAAGTGATGAAAGTGAAGAAGAAGAGGAAGAACAAGATGAAGAAAATGCAGAAGACAAAACAAACACTGATGAAGTAGTATTAAACAAAACTGATGACTCACAAAGAAAGATTCTTAAAGGCAAAAGAAAATTTGACCCTAAAGAAAGACAGGAAAAAGCTGAGAATGCTCGCGAGATTGCAATGGAAAAAATATTCACTGATGATGACTTCAAACGAATAGAAGCAGCTCAAGTTAAGAAAAACTTGACTGGAACTAAAAGAAAACACAATGTAGTTGAGGATGAAGCTGAGGAGTCTGGGGAATTGGTGAAGCTTGCTAATATTGAAAATATTTATAAAAAGAAAAAACATGATAAAAATGCCCGCATGGAAACAGTACTCAAGGGGCGTGAGGAAAGGGAAAAGTTTGGGTATAAGGACAGAAGGAAGAACATACATTGCTCTAAGACTAACAGGGAGAAAAGGAAAACTAAGAACTACCAAATGGTCAAACACAAAGCAAAGGGGAAAGTCAAACGATCCTTCAAAGAAAAGCAAATTGCTTTTAGAAATTATTTGGTAAAACAAAAAAAGATGAAATAAATTTTAAAAAATTTATTGTTATTATTCTTTAATTGATTCATTTCATTTTACAAGGTAAAATAAATAATTAGAACCATTCTTAGAATATTATCTGTAGATGTATGTTGTGTATGTTTACAAATAAATTGTGCCTATTGTGCTAAAATACAGATTTTTGAAAACCATGGCAGCAAATATTTAATAAAAATCCTGAAAATTGGCATGATTCCTAAAAGACTGACATCATGTACACTCTAGCACAGACCAAGTAGAGGATACTATGTATGCACTCCAGAATCGTCAATTATTTTTTCTTTTCCTCATACGAAGAATGGCGCCGCACGTTTTGTGCATTTGCCAGCTCATGTCAATTAGTCGTGTCCTTTTATCTATAGTAGGGATGTTCAACTAGATTAAATCGATATTTTGCGATAGATCGTTATTTTTGAAATATCGATTACTATCTGCGTCCCGCGGTCACCCTCGCGATCCCGTTGGACTTCCGCTACTTTTTAGGTGTTAATCCATTTTATAAGCTAACGTCATACCAAATTCATTAAAACCCGTTGAACTTTCGCATTGTATGTATATGTATAACTATTCGTTTATTTTATTTACATGTTCTGCATTACACTGAAGGAAATAACTGCTAAAGGCTAAATATGTAAAACTATCGGTATTCAACTAGTCAATCTTATTTTTATCATTAAATAATGCAAAAAGTTATTAAAGAGTTAATAAGGTCAGCGCTTAATTTTAACCTATTTTTAGATGGATTAGTCTTGAAAAGCATATATTTTTTGTTTTATATTATTTTCTATTAGTTCACACTTTTAAGAGAATTATGGCGTCGCACGTTTCATGCGTTTGCCAGTTCATTGTTTCTCATTTTCTCATAGGAGGATTATGGCGTCGCACATTTTGTACCATTGCCAAATATATCGGTAAAAACCGATACACATGTACAGGTTGTCCGAGAAGTAGACGTATACAGAATCTTGTCCGAGAATTGGAAGTCAAGCCGGAAAACAGTAGATAGATCAAGTCATAATATTAATCAAAAAAATATAAAATATTAGGTTATGTATTTTTAAAATTATAAGCATTTAAGAACTCCAGAAGATGTACAACCTGTAATTGTCTTTAAAGTACCGTAACTACAAATCTTTATTTATATTTAATTTATCATGTAAACCTGAATAATGTTTCTGTAAATTATTGCCTTACATGTAAACCAAACTACTTCAATTTGGTTGAAAATATTACTTTTTGCCAAAGTGTTCAAAAATTAATATTATATATTACCCTGGCTGTACTGGCTGTAATTAAAAAAATGTACTACGCTAGTTGGGCAAGTACTTAAAAAGGTGACACATTTAATAAGGATTCCAAAATCAAGGCCCAAACCCAAAATAATACAAAAACACCTGAGAGATCCACGATTCTTAGAGAAAACTTTATGGTCTGATGAGTCGACATTTAAAAAGATGGTTACTTGAATCTACATAACTTAAGTGAGTGGCATGTAGAAAATCCACGTTTGATGAGACAAGATAGAACACAATATCGTTTCAAAAAAAAATTTGGACCAGAATTTCAATGGATATCATTAGACCATTTGAGCTACCAGAAGTCATAACTGGTTTTTTTTATGTTAGTGAATGATGTTACGAGCTAGTCGTTCACCTGATGTTAAGTGACACGGCTGCCCATAACAGAACAGTGTCACTTGGAACTCCAAAATATAAAATTTCACGTGACACTGCACTGCACACATCATCCTGAGACATAAACACAGTCTGGTAATAAGATTACTCGACTGTGAAAAAATCCTTGGATACCTACACGAGAATGATTAAAAATGAAAATGATTATTGTGGATAAAAAAAAGGTTTTAAACTAGGAATTCTTTACAATAAAAATTGTCTAAGTCTGATTGTCCAACTGTCTAGAAAGTGTCATACTATTTTATAATCCTTATTTAATGCGCCAACTGTTAAAGCTACTTGCCCAACTAGCGTAGTACATTTTTTTTCAGTACAGCCAGCTTAAATTGGGCTAAATATTAATTTTTGAACACTTAGTTAGGCAAAAAGTGATATTTTCTTTGAAACTGGAGCACTTTGCTGTGCATTTTAGGTAATAAGTTACAGAAACATTATTCAGGTTTACATATCAAAAATAAAATTGAAAATAAATAAATATTTGTAGTAACAGACTTAGGTCCGTATTATAGAACGATGCTCAGTCATTGATCGGTGCTCAAGCAGAGATTTCATTCATAAAGTGATCAATTAGTGAATGAAATCTCTGCTTGAGCACCGATCGATGACTGAGCATCGTTCTACAATACGGACCTTAAAAGGCCATCACAGGCTATACATTTTCTGAAGTTCTTTGAATGCCTATAATTTTACAAATACATAACTTAGTTTTATTTTTTGATAACTATCATGACTTGGTCTATCACATGTTTCCGGCTTGACGTCGACTTCTCGGACAGCCTGTATACCGATATCATATGATACGATAATATCGGTTAGATTCGATATATCGAAGGCTTATATTATAGATTGTTTTATCAAACACCATTAATCATAGAGTATATAATAACTACGTCCATTAACACAAAGAGTATATAATCACTACTTTCTACATTAAGCAAGAGTATTCAATCAAAAACAAAGCTTTTTGTTCCAGTTTTTCAAAATGCTAAAACCTAAAGCACTAACTCAAGTTCTCAGTCAAGCTAACACAGGCGGAGTAGAGAATACATTGTAAGAACCTATTTAAAACAAGTTTTATTAATTTCTCGGCTGTTTTCTAATTGTTTGTAAAAAGTACCATTATATTACATTTTTATTATCCATTGCTCCAGGTTACTTAATCATCAAGGAGCCCTTCTTGCGTATTCTGGTTACAATGACAAAGACGCAAGAGTCACGGCAGCTATTGCTAGCAATGTATGGTCCGCATACGAAAAACAAGGAAAAAATGTGTTCAAAGAAGACAAACTACATTTGATATTAGTGGATTGCCTCAATGGGAAGATTGCAATAACGCAGGTGGCTAATTTATTGCTATGTCTGTATGCCAAAGAAACTGTCGGATTTGGAATTCTGAAGGAAAAAATTAATGCCATAGCTCAGTATCTAGAAGGACCATTAAAACAAGTGGCTACATCATAACATTTTTATATTTTAATTGCAAGAAACAGACACTGAAATTTATATTAAATTATAAAATATAATATTGTTTATTGTATGTAACCAGTTAATATTTACAAATACTTAATAACATAAATAAAATTTGTGTCAACTTGGTATACCAAATACTGAACACTCATTGGTTGCCTGTTGATGATTGTCTTCAACCAATGAGCTCAATATGTAGTGACACAAGTTCAACAAATGTATGAGAAACCAGGGGCTAGAGAGATGTGTAAACTTTGGATTTGACTGGCCCAATAGCTCAGTCGGTAGTAATACTGCCTTCTCGAACTGAAGGTTGTGGGTTCGATCCTCACCCAGGACAAACATTTGTGTGATGAACATCGATGTTTGTTCTGTGTCGGGGTATTCTATGGATGAATTTATAAACAAAAAGTATCTTAGTCTGGTATCAGTTATCTGGTTCCTATAATAATAATAAATAAAATAATAATAGTACAAGCATAGCACTATAGTACAAGCTATCCTTAGTTAGGGGCTAGATGGTGCTGTGTGTAATGTCCATAAATATTTATTATTATTATAATTTATTAGGATCTGTTAGAGTCTAGTGCAAACTAGGTCATAAGTAAGTCAAGTGTAATAGATGCCACATAAAACCAAAGAAAATTAAATATACAGCATGAAATGTCATTGATGGAATGACATATATGAATTTATACAGAACAATTGGTTCATGGATATCCTTTATAAAAGTACCTCAGAGGATCTGTGTGGAGATAAAATCCAATCTGAATGGGATCTCCTGGAGGATTGGATTGGAGGGAAGTGAACAGAGACAGAGAAACTAAACAAATAAAATAAAATTAGCACAAATAAAATGCCATCCAACTCAACCCCATGCTTAGGGCTTCCAGAGTATAAGCAGCAACAGAGAACCTTGCGGTTCTCTATTATTATATTATTAATCTATTCAAACCAACAAAGATTTTATAATTACGTGGTTATAAATATTAAATGAATATGCAATTTATTATATTTTTAATAAAGGCTGCTATGATAAACATATTGGTATATTTTAGTTTTTCAGAACTTCGAAATCCCTGTGTGGTGATTAATATTATATTTTTAAATTTACATACAAATTACAACTACCCACCTTGTCTCCTTAGGGCATGAATTTTTTTTATGCTACTGAGTGATGTGACGAGCTAGTCGTTCACCTGATGTTAAGCGCCACCGCCGCCCATAACAGAACAGTCATTCGGAACCCCAAAACAGTTACGAGTGACACTGCACTGCGCACATCATCCTGAGACATCAGCACAGCCTGGTAATAAGATTACTAGACTGAGATCAGGTCATAAAGTCTCAATTGCCCAGTAATTTCACTAGCTACAGTGCCCTTCAAACCGGAACACAGTAGTGCTTGCACACTACTGCTTGGCGGCAGAATAACTGGCAAAGCGGACTACCTAGACGAACTGCAACAAACTACCACCTAGTAAAAACTTGTTTGTAGTTGCGATGTTTTAAAACGATACGTCACGAAATGTAGGTATTTCATACAAACGTTTTAACTCTTTTCGCCCCCTAAGGGTTGTTTCATAAATTCGGGCTTAGAGCACACTTACGCCATGAAATAAATGTATCTTGGAAATTTCAAGCTTTTCGCCTAGCGGTTTTGGCTGTGCGAGTGTCCTACGATAGGACCTTGTTCTGTATTTTTCACTCTTTAGGGGATGAAATGCAAAATTTGTGGAAACCCCTGAAGTTTCATTTCTATATTCATTATACATGTAAATTTTCAATACGATACGATCAGGTTTTTTGAAATTGCTATACAGTTTGTATTTACGCATTTAACCCACACACAGGGAATAATAATTGAAATGGCGATGAAACTTCGTACGGTATAAATTCTTTGTTTTTGAAGAAAGAGTCGTGTAAATTGGTACTTGTGCCTACTTTTAAAATAAAAACCTGCTATAGCAATATTTTTTTGCCAGAGTTGATTTGAAAGGGTGCAAATGGGGAAAAAGTTTTGTTTGAAATCTATTTTTTAAGCCACGTTCGTAAAACGGATTTAATGATAATCGGAAGGTACCTGCTTATGTTTTGCAATTATTAAAGGGTTGAAAAGTAACGAAATGGTTTATTTTGAAACTCCGCAAGTAAAAGTAAGCAAGTAAATTATTAATAATAAGCATAAAACCACCTCGAGCGTAATCATATGATCAACATAGCACCCTTGTATCATAATGAACTATACCTAATTATTTGTAAATGTAAAACTACACTACTCTGATATCCAAAACTAGCAACGTTCACAAAAAGTGGTATTCAAATAAAAACTTACACAAAAGACATGAATTTAGGCTGAAACTTTTTTCATAGCAACACAGTATTTATTTACACTTGGGAATTATATTTTTGTTCAATTGTTTAATAGCGAAATTGTCCTATTTTTGTCTACAAATCGGGAAAACCAGAAGTACCACACGGGCACATGGTCAGTCACCCCAAACAAGTGTATCATCTAACTCTGGCATTCCCACCACCGCGATGTAGGACCAGTCTGGTAAAAAGTTTACGAATTCCAGGATTCTACGACATTTATATAACCTACTAACATATATAAGTTACATTTCTAATTTATTACACCTCCTTAATCATTCCCAACTACAACACGCTGCACTTCTTCAAACAATTTGTGTTTCTCTCTCTTGTGTACACGCAACTCGTGACTTAGCAACTTCTTTCTGTAACATAAACATACATTTTTCAGGTAACATGTGCATACGCATAAATAACTCGTCAAGTAAATAATTTCAGCAGATATCACAAATTAAAATGAAACCAAGTGTGAGTCAAACCATGGATAAGGTTAGAAAGATTCGTGACTTTTAAGCTTTTAACTATACATACAACTAGTGTACATAGTACATTTGCCTGTACGGAGAACAATATCTAAGTATTTTAATGAAGTTTTGATAATTTTATGTCGTAATGTAGGTAAGTAAATAATTTTTCCACCACATTTAACTATTATATATATATAATAATCTTTTCAAGTTTTGTTTTTTATTATAAAGATTATTCATTTATTTTGAGATCCCTCATTAAAAATTACTTAAATTCCGCTACGTGATAGCTGAATACATAGAATATCGACACATTCACGTTGGCCACTAATTTCGTCACACCCTGTATACTATAAACCCCAAGTGCATGGGTGTCACAGGGGTGGTCTACTGTATTTATTTCTATTTTCTACTATTTCGTACAAATTTTAGTTACAGAGCTAATTAAAAATATATGGCAGAGCTGTTCTACCTGCTACTAAGGTCTCTGCTGCATATGGAGCACCGGTATCTTATATTAAGATGAGCTGCATCATAATGTTCCTTTAAGTTCCTTTCTTGGCGGAATAGCCTCTTGCATTTACTGCACTAAAAAAAAAGCAACAAAACATTATATTTAATGTTAACAAACAAAGAAAACTTGTTTTATGTTACATAAAATACAAGAATACTAGGTGGTAGAACTTTTCTGCAAAGTTCGTCTAGGTATGTAGGTACCACCGCTTTGCCAGTTATTCTGCCGCCAAGCAGTAGTGTGCAAGCACTACTGTGTTCCGGTTTGAAGGCACTGTAGCTAGTGCAATTACTGGGCAAATGAGACTTTATGAACTATGATCATAAAGTCTAGTATACTAGACTGTGAGATTAGGTGATAAAGTCTCATTTGCCCATTCGCGTGACACTGGACTGCGCACGTCTGTACTCAGTGTCAGTCTGTGACTGCAGCGTCACGCTCACGATATATACTATACTTTTGAGTTTCATGTGTCACTGCAACTGATATGGGCAGTCGTGTAGCTTAACATCAGGCGAGCGACTAGCTCGTCATGTCATTTCGTAACATAAAAAAATAAAATAAATAAATAATAAATAACGCCCAATGATCAAATACATAGAACCTGAACCCTAACTAAGATTTCCTGTGTCTAGGGAGTCAGAAACTACGAGGACTCCCCACAACACCCAGACACACAAGTATTTGAGCTTTTTTTTCAGTGCATAAATACTTGTCCTGCCGCGGGAATAGAAACCCACCGCCTCCGGGCTATGAGCCGACCTGCTCCACCACCACACCACAGAGGCTATCAAGAATCGCCACGCGGTTTTACCCGCACTTTATGTTTTTCCGGGGTATCCTATGTTGATCTTGGTATTGGTAATTAATCTCGTTCCGAAAATCCATCTAAATCGATTTAGCCATTGCAGCGTGAACCCCACACAAACAAACAGACGATGTTGTATATACATCTTAAGTAGAGAAGGGATTTTGACGAACTTCTCATCGGAGCGCAGTAGACGATCCATCTCGAAGCATTTGTGTTTATAGCAGTAAGATACATTTTACACTTGCTTGCAGTAGCATTTGTGTTTATAGCAGTAAGATACATTTTACACTTGTTTGCAGTAAGTCATAGTTACCTCAAACTTTTTGTTAAAATGTACAAGTTGATGCTTGGTTAGGTTACTAGGATTGGTAAACTTGAGGGGGCACATGGAACAGAGGTAACGGTGCTCACCAGTATGCACGCGCATATGACAAACCAAATATGATTTACGCTTTCCTCTGTAAGGACAGTGCTCACAAAAATACTCCTTTGTTTCTTTATGCTTATGCCTGGAAAATATAGCAAAACAAAACGCCGTTATGTCATTAGTGTCATTGATTTGTACCATTGATGGTACAAGTGACACAACTTTGTATCATTAGTACCATTAAAGAAAAGTAAAGATATTCCCCATAATTATCATGGAACTAGTGCTACAAGTTTGTATCTATAGTACCATTAATAATAATATATATTATTAATTTAATGATAATAATTGTCACACCTATAACCATGCAACAGCATTGTTGGGTACTAGATCAAAATCAAAACAAATGAAATGCACCATAATATTTCCATAGAGCTACAAAACATATTTTTTAATTAAGTTACAAAAAGTAAGGAATAAGAGTGGAATACTAGCTACAGTATACTTTCTTTAATGATGATAAAATTTGATATTAGTTTCTTACATGTGGTTAGTCAATGCCCCAGATGAGTAATATATTTTTCCACATTGGTGACATGTATATTTATTTTTCCGGGAATGTACTATACTTTCATGGTTGGCCAGATTTAATACAAGTTTGCCACACAAAGGACAAGCATGGTACATACAGTTATTTTCTTTTTGGTGCTTTTTGTATTCTTCCTGTAACAAAACCACAACTATAAAACAATATCCAGTAATATGTGTTAATTAGACACACCTTTTGTTTTACCTGCAAATTACCAGTTTTACTGACAAACTCTTAATTTACCAGTATAAAAAGCAACCAGTGTAGATCTGGATGTTCCTACATAACTAATTATACCTTAGTATCAAACTTCAAATCACAACGCCTACATTTGTGTAACCGTGGCAGGTTCTTCTCTTTTGTCACTACTGTATGTTCAGATCTTTTTTTGTTGTCAATAGTTGCTTTGCTTTTTGAGTCATTGTTAATTAGATCTGAACTGTTTTTCAATAAATTGACAATGCGGTTGTGAGTGGTAATGCCTGTTACTGATACAGTCCTTTTATTTGTTTTGTTTGGTTCTGATAGATTAATATCTGGCATCATTAAAATTGTTTCTTGAATAGATTCAGTTTGTGAATGGTGTTGCATATCATTAGTTTCATCAACCTTTACCGACACACTGTTTTGTTTCATTTGATGTAGAATGAGAGAAAAATCATGCATTACCATAGGTTGAGGGCTATTAGCTGAAAAAGACAAATATTATAAGGAATATTAACACAATTCCACATTATATAAAAATAATATATTTATAAGCATTAAAATCACCTAATACTGTTTGTGAAGAAATTGCTTTACGAAATAAAAAATCAGAAGCTTCACATTTCTTTTTAAAATGAAATGCTATTTTTAATTCTCCTAGACACATTTTGCACACATACTTTGGATAGTAATCAGCTTCAGTTATCTGAAACAACAAAAACTTTTATAGGGAATAAGGGAACATCTAACCTAATATTCTGGAAATGAGGGGTATAGAATCAAAAGCGGCTAGTTGCATTTTTTTTAAATCTGATCTATGAATGCAAAAATATAGGTCTGTCAATTGTGTATGATCCCAACTTATAATTTTGCATCGAAACCAGCTTAAAATAATACAAAAACCAGATTAAAAATCTGCATTGGGGTCAAAGTCAGCTTAAAAACGGCATGCAAACATCAAAGACAGCTTAAATTTTAAATTGAAGGTTGTGCTCGTAGCTGCATTTGATTCTATACCCCTCAAATGTATAGGTATACTTAGGTATACTCAAATATCAGTCCACAACATACTTACAGGAATACTGGCAACTGTTCTGATTGCACTTATAATGAGTGTATTTTCGATTTTATCTGTTATTGGTATTTCAGCAGAATTTGTGCAAACTCTACATATCATATCATTGTCATTAAACATTTCTTGCCTAAAATTAGGAAATACAGCAATTATTATTAGAATTACTTATTAGGAAGGCACTTAAGAATTATAGGACCTACATTCTGGTCTACAAGTTTATGATACCGTTGATATTAACTTACTTGTTATTAAATTCTTGTTTTATAGTTACATGTTCTGATAAACTTGGTTCTGTTTTTTGTCCTATTGATTTCCACAATAAATATTCAGTCAGTTGTGTTAGTGACATTGTAAATCGATTCACGACCGACCGGCAGTAAAAAGGAGCCAGTCCTATTATATTCACCCGATTTAGATAAATCGGGTGAATTCTGTGAAAGCAGCTTAAATTATTGAATTCACTTTATGTTCGTGATTAACCCAATATAATAAATAAATAAATAAAAATCTCCAAAATAGCACTTGACACGATAACCACCACAGACCAAGTAGAGGATACCACAGACTAAGTAGAGGATACCACAGACCAAGTAGAGGATACTATGAGGATACTATGTATATGATAACCACAGAAGAATTATACTCAAAGAGCATATAACCACTATTATACTATTAGCTACTAACCACAGAATACTATTATGCTCTAGGACGATGAATCGAATGGACAGAGCGTATTCAAAAAATGCGTGTCCATTTTCTGTTGGTGTGGGTATTTAAAACTGCATTAGTTTGCGTGAGTAGGGAAGTGACCCCTATTACACAATGTATCGATATATACTAAACCTAACCAAACAGTCTTGCAGAAAATAATAGGACGAAAGGATTTTCTAAGTAAGTACTTCATTACACATGCAAAATCTTCATTATTTAACCATGAGCAGTAATGATTATAATAACTTAGGCCGCCGCAAATATTCACCTGTTTAGTAATTACCATTTCTAATTTATGATATCAATAAGGAAGTTTCCATTTTTTCAGTTTTATTTTTAAAAAATCACGTTAAGCCTACAATAAATCCTAGTTTTTTCTTTTTTAAATTATCTTCACAAATGACGAAGTTCTGGAGCTTAACCGTCCCGTTTTGTAATTGAGAGACGCGCGGCCGGCCGGGCAACGCGTGACGTCACATGTCTCGCTCGGTTCGAGAAAGACGCGCTATGCGGCGATTGACTGTTCGCCGTTCGGGCAGTTAGTACTTGCTTGCTACTCAAGACGACAACAGGTGTTATCATGGAAACTAAAACACATTACAAATATTGTATCGTGCCTAAGTGTACAAACACAACAGTAACCACCCCCGATAAGCATTTTTTTACGGTGCCAAAACAGAAAAAAGTAAGAGATAAGTGGTGCAAAATAATGAAAAGAAAGGAATATTTATCAGAAAAATCCGTACGGTATTGCTGCGAAGACCATTTCGATGTAAGTATCTATATCTATATAATTTATTAATTTAATAACATATAATTAATTAACATTACTAATTTCTATATCTAGCTACTTATGTTTGTTTGACATGACGATAGGGTTACCAAGCCACATGTCGACATTTAGTCACAAAACAATATAATGAATAGTTGAATACGAATTCTTCCAAGAATTTCATAGCTCCATCACACTGCGTTAGAGAACTTAGAGATGAGAGAGCGTTAGACGCATGTTATCGACATTTTTGATTTTAATGTAAATAAATCATTCGTTATAGCTAAAGATATATAACACTGGTGCTTACCTCACATGCATGACACAACACAAAGCCATTAACGTAATAATATTCGTCAGTCAAAAAAATTTAGACGTTTCAAACAAGTTAGCCTGATTGATTATTATTGTCTATACATTTTATTCGGTTGTTTAATAATGAATACTTTTTTAAATGTTTAAAATGTTTACTCGAATGGTAACTGATACTTCGTTTTTTTGCTCACTTGCAAGAAGCTTATGTTGTATAAATTTGGTATGTTATTATTTTTTCAGGTCGAGAACGACACTCAAAATTTTATGAGACATCGATTTGTTGGTGGCAGACTGCTTCTGAAAAAACATGTTTTACCTCATAAGTTTTCTTGTCAAAGTACAAAAGTACATACAAAAGAACGGTCTGCTGTTGCGAAGCGTCGCCGAGCAGAATATTACGAAAAAGTACTTTCAATGGAAATTCCTGCGTCTGTTGCCCAACAACCCACAGAATTTATAGAATGTGTTCAAAGTGATGAAGAAATTGAAGAGCCTGGAAATCCTATTTCTGTACCAATGGACTGTTCCGATGAGGATATGGAAGTCAGTGTGAAAATAAAAACTAAAGATAAGGGCACACAAGTACATATAATAAGCAAAAAAAAAGATAAAGGATGTCAAACTAAATTCAGGCAGAAGAATATGAAATGTCCAGACACTGAAATACTCCATGATAACGACATTAGTGACAATATTACAGAAACTTCAGACAGTGTTAATCTGTCAGCTTCTTTCAATGGAAGCTTATATGAATATAACAAACTCACGGAGAATAATATTAATAATATGCTCAGCAAAATTAAAAATCATACACAGCTCTATTTAGGGCTTTCCAAAAACACTTATTTCTTGGTAGAGATTTTAGTTAATAATGTTCAAAGACCTCAGGTAGATATCTTAATAACTTTAAAAAAAATAAGATTGAATGATTCGTATTCCCGTTTAGCTATAGATTTTGGATATCAAAAGGGTTCCATTGCAAAAATTATTAGGAAAACTTTATCGCCATTAGCACATGTTATGAGAGAATTAATATATTTTCCAAAAAAAGAAGATATTGAAGATAATATGCCTATGGCATTTCGAACTCGTTTCTTTAAAACCCAAAGCATTATTGACTGCTTTGAAATCAGAATTCAACAGCCTAGTAACGCAATTCATCAGTCATTAACTTGGTCTAATTACAAGGGATGTAACACTTTGAAATTCCTTATCTCAATAACACCAAACGGATTTATAAACTTTATATCTGGTGGTTATGGCGGAAGAGTGGACGACGCTACTTTGTTTGAAGATTGTAACGTAATCGATAAGATACCTACAGGTTCAACCATTTTAGCAGACAGGGGATTTAAACACATCGCCTCCATAGTGGAAAGCAAGGGGTGTAAGCTTGTTAGACCACCAAGCGTAAAATCTGGTACTTTATGTGACAAAACAGAAGTTATTGATACCAAAAGGATTGCTGCTGTTCGAATCCATGTAGAAAGATCGATAGGAAGATTGCGAGATTATAAAATGCTTGCACCACATGCATGTGTTAATGTGAAAATGCTGCCATTCTTTGATAATATTGTATTAATAGCATGTGGATTAGTCAACTTGCAGGGCCTTTTAATAAAACAATAAATTATACTCAATATTGGATTGTTTCTTTTACGCCATCAAAATTTTTTTAAATACATTTTTTTTCCAAAATAAAAGACTCCTCTCCATTAATTCAAAGCAATATCGATCATTAAAAGCCACTGTGTAGATGTCTACATTGCTGGAAATTTCAAAGTCCTCATGAGCAATGCAAAACAACCCTTTTGTTTTCTCTGCAAATAACATTTGAAGTTGAATTTGTGCCATATATTTTTTCATAACTTCTCCATTCTGTATGTAGTTTTTCATGTTTTTTTTGCTGGATGGACATTTTATTTCTACCACAAATTCTTCTGAAATACCATCCGGTGATGCACCGAATAGGGGAAAACTCTTGTTTAGGATTAATCCACTTTCTTTGATTGTAATATTTTGTTTTGCTGCCACTATTTGTCTAACTTTTGTCTCCAAAGTCTTTCCTGAAATGATTAATAAAATATACAAATAATTAAAAACGTAATGTCAAAACGGCTTAGCACGAAATCAGTCGATGAATGAGGTTAAAATAACAATAGAGAACTAGATACTTACCTCTGCTAATCGCTTTCGTGTCTTTAAAGGTGTATGCTCCTAAAATATTTTCTACCAACACCCCATCATCTTTACCACAGTGTGCAATTTCATGTAGCTTTGACGCAGTGATGCGGCCATACCGCAGTTCAAACCACATACTCGATTTAGCTTGATCTATTGTATCATGAGATACAATTTTTAAATCAACATTTTCCATGTGGTCTTTGCAGTATTGCATAAAACTTTCTGCATTGGGTTGCTGGACTTGGCGTTTATAATGACATGCCATAGAATGAATGGAAAGCGTGGGACCTTTCTCAGATTTATTATAGAGCATTAGCATTGAGTTTAGATTTAATATCTTCGACTTTTCAACTACTTCTTTCAAAAAGGATCCATTGCTAGGAGGCAGAGAAACCTTCAGAGCCTTAGTTTTTTTAACTAAATCAGCAGTTTTAATAAATTTTAAATCACTTCCAACAGTTGAAAGCTTTGCTTTTGTCCAATAACATTTCACAGAAGTGCAAGAAGGTTCTTCAGATCGCCTGTTTAGCCACATGACTAGAGCTATAGCGTGCTTACAACCTCCCTGGCTGGCAGCACAATCTTCACAACACACGCTTAAAATGTGTTCAGTCACTTCATTGCATATAAATGTACAGCGATATGGCTTGCTTTTCACTTTATGCTCTGGGGTTATTCTAGATTTAACTGTGCATAGATGGCCTTCTCTTTGCACCTGCACATATCCAATGGCGTCATCACCGTAGCTTTCGCGAGCAGATCTGCAAATAATTTGACTATTTTATTAGATCGTCTTTACTTTGGTCGGTTAGTTACCAACCTTAACTACTATCTAGTGTACCTAAACCTAGTGTACTATCTAGTGTACCTAAACCAATATCGATGTCGATTTTATTGTTTATTCAATCTCTACGATGGTTCACCGAGTTGGGAGAGATTTTGTGCCGATTCGATATTGTTGAATGGAGTCTTAATAACAAGAAGAAAGGTTTAAGGTGGTCAATAAAAGTATAGGTAGGTATTTATACAAAATATTATATTTGGATTAGGTATACTGACTCATTTAGTACTAAGTACCGAAATACAAGTAGAAACGATCATAAATGAGATTATGTTTATTACGGTGGAGAAAAATATTACGTAAGAAAGTATGTAATTACTTACGTGGAAAGCTTGACGCCTCTTATCTCTGCACTTGTATAAAGCGGATTATTAGTCAAAAAGTCTAAAACCATTGCCATGTCGACTTTTGGCAAATTATTAGACTGTCCGCGCACGAATCCACTCTCCATCGTCAACACTTCACGTCAATTATATGTTATTATTTTTTAAATCCGAAAATATACAATATAATAATAAAATTATGATAAGAATCGCAATACTACGTTCCCACGCCACGTCCAAGATAGTACTGCGGTCATGCGGTGCGAGCACGAACCATAAACATGCATCACTCTACCTAGATAGCCGGTTTTAGTGCGCCTCGTCTAACCCACAACGCGACCTGCGAGACTTGTGACGTATGACCGTGAATGCTCCGCGCGACTTTTTATTTTCGTGTGGACGATATTGAAAAATTCATATCTTCGTCATTTTTTAAGATATTGAAGTAATTTTTTGACTATGCTTATTATATTGTTACTATCTTTCAATTTACATAATATTGTTTTGTTTTTATGCGAATGGAAACTTCCTTATTCTATATAGAGGCCACTATTTTTTGTACGGGAGCATCAGTTTTTTTATTTCTCTGAAAATTTCTCAAGGTTTAATTCAACTTTGGTTTAAACAGTAGTCTCATATCACTTGCCACTTTTAGGAAAGGGATCTTCTACTTTTTACTCTCACCAAAATGAAAATAATTTTGTGTAAGTGTATGAGATATACAAATATCGACATAGTGTAATGGGCCGTGTGGGTACATCACTATTCGAGAGGCGTTAAATAACCCATCTCAATAATATCAATTAAAGCTTTAAATCTCCAAGTAATTATCACAACATGGTAATAATATGATGCCAAAAATGTACATACTTAATGTGAAATGCATATTTACTTTGAAACTTCGATATTTAACATAATATTAGCCAGTAAACACTTACAAGTGAAATGATGATACTGAATTCCTTATTTATCCTTTTGTTGTTTTTGATTAACAAAACACAGTGTAACACGCCATAGTTTCACTAAAGGACACAATATTTATCCTGATAACAATATATCACTATATTATTTATTATATGCTCTCGCGATTCAATGTTGTCACCGGCTATTCTATCACAACATTCCACGCGGTACGAGCTTGACGTTTCTACAATCGCTTTCTCGCATACTCTATGCGACGATTCGTGTATTAGACAGAGATACGAGACAATATGTATTACGACGGATGCGGAGTGGTTGCAACGCCGCATGGTTCCGTCCATTATGATCCTACTACCATGATTATGCTACTCATAAGCTCACAGACTAACCTAGGTAAAGATACGTATATGATTTATGGCTCCACAAATTATAAACTTTGGTAATAGGATATAAATTATAGTGCGTATTTTTTTTTCTTATGGCTCCACACTTTCTTGTATTTAGCCAGCTTCAAGTAATTGATAATTTCTCAAGTTAATTACTATTATATAATGAATGTGTCAAGTCACAGTCCAAGTCATCAATTTGCGTCATAGTCTAGTCTAGTCAAGTCATACTCCTAATAAAGTGGTGGCAACTTTACCAGAAGCTTCTATGAAGTTTTGGAAACATCACAAAAAGAAACGTTTCACCATCATTGCACCACTTTCCCACACTCATGCCTATAATTCAGCACTTAACGAATAAAGTGCCACCAATTTTATGCACTAAGGTCCGTATTACAGAACGATGCTCAGTCATCGATCTGTGCTCAAGCAAAGATTTCATTTGGAAAATAATACAATGCCGTGACGCGATCTTTTTCGTTTTAATTTTTTTTTGTTTGGTTTTGGCTTCACACTTTTGTGTATTTAGCCAGTGTCAAGTAATTGATATATCTCAAGTTAATTCATATCATATAGTGTGTCAAGTCAAGTCACAGTCCAAGTCATCAAGTTAAGTCATAGTCTAGTCTAGTCAAGTCATACTCCTAGTAAAGTGGTGACAACTTTACCAGAAGCTTCTATGGAGTTTTGGAAACAACACGAAAAGAAAAATGCCACCAATTTTATGCACTAACCCTGAAAATAACACAAGTTTTGGAAAATAATACAATGCAGCGACGCGATCTTTTTCGTTTTCCCGCCTAAGACCACCATCTTTTTCGTTTTCCCGCCAAAACTCCATATGTAATCTCGATATGTAGTCAAAGAGAATACAAAATACAAATGGTCCGCGTAACACCATTTGTTGGGTTCCAAAGAGTATAATAAACATTACGTTTTTCTTATAGGTATTATAAATACCAGGATCTATTATACTTTCATGTACATACTAGTATAGGTTATGGTATTATTTTATTTACTCTTCGGTGATGTGTGCAAGCCGCAAACGAGAGAAGTGAAATTTTTGTTGTTTTTCTTTTTGTACAAATTAAACTGCGATAAAAATCCGTAATGAATTTATCAGATGAAAATACATTCGGCAATGGACTCCTGTACGTAGGGTTTAATCAGGACCAAGGTATAAACTATAAAAACTGCATAAGAAACGCTGAATTTTTTGTAGGTATAAATTAATGAGACGATGTTTTGTTTTGTAATTGTGCAGGTTGTTTCGCATGCGGGACAGAGAATGGATTTCGTGTTTTCAACAGCGACCCACTTAAAGAAAAAGAGCGTCAAAACTTCGCAGAAGGAGGTCTTTCATATGTAGAGATGCTATTTAGATGTAATTATATGGCGTTGGTTGGCGGTGGCAAGACGCCAGTATATCCTCCAAACAGAGTTATAATATGGGATGATCTGAAAAAAGATTCAGCAATATCTTTGGACTTCAACAGCCCTGTAAAGGCTGTTAAACTGAGAAGAGACCGTATTGTTGTTATTCTGGGTAAATCATTTTCCCATAAGTAATTATTATATTATATCAAGGTAGCCCACCTTGATGTTATTACCTATTAATTGTTATCATTGCAGAGAACTTGATAAAGGTGTACACATTCACTGCACAACCTCAGCTGTTGCATGTGTTTGAGACTTGTCAAAACTCCCGTGGCCTTTGTGTGGTGTGTCCAAATAGCAACAATGCCTTACTTGCATATCCCAGCCGTAAAATAGGGCATGTACAAGTAAGTCAATTAATTGATTATTTGCAATACACTAGCAGCTGTTTAGCTGATGTATGTATGTAATATTGCACTTATTATTCATAATAATTATAATTTAAAAAAGAAATATTCAGGCTGTTATCATGTGCACATTTTAACATTTAAAAAATTTACCAAGAGCTACGGATTGATGAAACAAACCCTCGACATTGGAGAAGTTGTGGTAACCTACAGAAGCCTTAAAATAAAAAGTTGAATCTGTCTGGGAATGTTTTCCATGCACCTCAGAAATCAAAAACCCTGTTTGCGTACACAAATGTGTATGGCTGCACCTCTTTGTTTTGTTATTTTTGTAATGCTTTGTAAAAACATGAGGAGATTTGGCCTTAGAAACAGTAAAATTTACAACAAATTATTATAAATTTTAGTTGGTGGAATTAAGCAGTCATGCTGGTCCAAGTACAGCACCAGAAGGTCACCTGATTGCAGCACATGAGGCTCCACTCAGCTGCCTTGCATTAAATGTGGGAGGGACAAGACTGGCTACAGCTTCCACAAAAGGAACACTTATCAGAGTGTTTGATACAGCTACAGGCCAGAAGCTGGCTGAATTAAGACGAGGTGCTCATCAGGTATGTTATCAATACATATTATAATGTAGTTACTCTTTGTACTACGGTATGCACACTTCATTATTGTATAGATTTAATTTTTCTGTGTTACGAAGTTATTTACGGAAAATATTCTTTAAAAGATGCTGGTTAGGCAATGGTTGGTACATGAAAGGGTTCCAGCATTTTTCTATGAAAGCTGGCATATCCGCATGCCGCCATCTTTATTTTTAAGTTTCCGCGCATTATTACTGTAATGTAGTTTATGGGTGCACCTATACAAACAAAAAAATTAAAGTAATATGGTACCCTAAAGTGGCACATTCCCGATATTTTTGGAGGTAAAAGATTGTCATATGAGAGCAATAAGAATCATTAAAAGTGCAGTAATTACGTGTGTATACGCATTCCATAGTATTCAAATAATAGTTTCAAGGTTTAACGGATTTAACATTTCGTGTCGTTTATCGTTAAACCGTACACAGCCGAGTCGCTACGCGTTGAATGAACGAAGAAAAAAATTGTCAAAAGCATGTCGCGATGTCGGGCCATTCTTAGGTCCGTATTACAGAACGATGCTCAGTCATCGATTGGTGCTCAAGCAGAGATTTCATTCCGCTTGAGAACCGATCGATGACTGAGCATCGTTCTGTAATACGGACCTTAGTCCTTGCATATGCGAATATTCGTTATACCTACTTAGGGGGCGTTCATTAATAGACCGCTTTTAATTTTTTAGGGAGTATTCAAATCTATACTTTCGAGATTATCCTCTAAAGAACTCATATAAAGAATATAAGAATGTTATTACTCTATGTGATTATATTATAATTTTTTTTATCTATCTTCAGTTATATTCTCATGGCAGTTGCATAAACGATAAACAAACTCAGTGTCAGAATCTCAAGCATTTTAATAGAAAGTAGCGAAAATAGCTCTACCTACTCCAATCATTGTTTATGAGTTATATGTATTAACGAGCTTCTGCCCGCAGCTTCGCCCGCGGCGTGGCCTATGGGAAAATAATTCAACCACCCATTTCACCCTCTTAAGGGTGGTATTTCGAAAATCCTTTCTTAGCGGATGCCTACGTCATAACATCTACCTGCATGCCAAATTTCAGCCCGATCCGTCCAGTGGTTTGGGCTGTGTATTGATAGATCACTATGTCAGTCAGTCACCTTTGAGTTATATATATTTAGATATGCATCCTGTATGCTATAGACTTCATTTTAATATACTTATTCACATTTCAGGCAACAATCTACTGTATAAACTTTAACCACACAAGCACTAATCTTTGTGTCACCTCTGACCATGGAACCGTACATGTATTTAGCCTTGAAGATGAGAAACTGAACAAACAGTCGAGCTTAGCTACTGTAAATTTCTTACCCAAGTATTTCTCCAGTAACTGGAGTTTCTGCAAGTTCACAATACCAAATGGACCACCATGTATTTGCGCTTTTGGTGTTGATAAAAGCTCTATTATTGGTAAGTAATAACCCAGTATACACAATGTTATACCTTAAGCCACTCTAAAAGAATAGCTCAAGGGCCAGTTTATTTTAATTTGAAGAGTTGAGAATACCTCAAATTACTTATTGTTTAATATATAGATAGCAAAACAAAAAAAAACTATATGCACTTCGAGTTCTTAATTCAACCAGTTCTAATATAGAAAGAGCTGAATCTGCGTGCATGAATGGTGTTGGTGTCCTTTTAAATGTTTGTGTGTGTATGACTGGATTATAAAAACCACTGAGACTGAACAAGCAATTGATTAAAAGTATATTATTACAAAAGATATATCCTTCACATTTTTACAACCATTGAAGGATGGGGATATAACATTTGTGGTTTAACGATACGCCGCTATATTGTTTAATTTTTTTCCGTGCACTGTAAAATTTGTGTATATACTTAGATGACACGACTTATACAAACTAAAAATGCTAAGCTTGCATACCGTAGGTACTCAAGGTGTCGCTTTCCTAATATATTTGGAGGTAAATATAGTCATATTATGAAATAATAAAATTCATTATATTATATATTCAAATGTTATAATTACTTATATATAAGTAATCCGTTGTATTCAAATAATAGTTCTCAGATAATTTATAATTAAAATTAAACTATTTATTATAAGCCAGTATATTTACAAACATTTGCAATAAGTCGTTTCGCAAGGGTACGGTCGAAAAAAAAACTTTTAGTCACTGTGTCATATTTGTCATTTTTTTTTGTGTTTTGGCTCCACACTTTTGTGTATTTAGCCAGTGTCAAGTAATTGATAATTTATCAAGTTAATGATATTTCACGCAAATTAGTGTCAAGTCACAGTCGAAGTCATCAAGTCAAGTCAGTCAAGTCATAGTCTTGTCAAAGTCATACTCCTAGTAAAGTGGTGGCAACTTTACTTGAAGCTTCTATGGAGTTTTGGAAACAACACGAAAAGAAACGTTTCACCATCATTATACCATTTTCCCACACTCACGCCTGTAATCCAGCACTTAAGGAATAGAATGCCACCAATTTTATACACTAACACTGAAAATAACACAAGTTTAGGAAATTAATACAATGCGGTAACGCAATCTTTTTCGCATTCCCGCCAAAACCATATTTGTCATTAAATAAGCTATATTTTGCGGTTCTATAGAGTACCTAATCTAATTGGAGTTGCCAGATTTTTTGTACAGTAACATGTATCATGTACAGTAAGTAACATTATTTTTTTTTTTTTTTTTTTTTTTATTGTTTGATAGGCTTGCGTTTGACCACTATCGCCCCTGATGGTAAGTAACGATGCGGTCTAGGATGTAACACGCTTGCCTAGAAGATACCTGTTCACTCTCATGGTATGTACTTTTGTTCCAGTGATCTGCGCTGATGGTTCATACTACAAATATAAGTTTAACGAGAAAGGCGAATGCACCAGGGATGTTTATACACAGTTTTTAGAAACATCTGAGGATAGGTAAACAAATTGGCATCCTTTCAACAGGATCGAAAGGCATACATTTTGTTAACAGAATGTAAAAGAAAAATTGCTTATGAGGTTGTCCCCTTCAGTGTCTCCTTGAGATTGTCTACTTTAGAAAATAAATCAACTGCTTGTTGATAAAAAATATAATATAATTATACATAAATAATATATATGATATAAATACCAGAACCTAATCAAGCTTTACCACACAAACAGAATTTGGCGTAAAACACATGTAGCCTTCTGTATCTTCAGCCAAACCAACCAGAAAAGTGGCATAAATTATCTCATTAGTTAAAAAAAAAACAGACGAACTTTGCTTTTAAATTATATTTGGTAGAAAAAAAATTTAAAGAGGCAACCCCATATTTATGTTCGATTACTTTTGACGATGCCTAATTGTATATAAACTAAGCTTATATTATATTTGTTGTCTCCGATACATTTACTTACGAAGGTTCGCTGTTGACTGAATATCATTGATGTGCTCAAAACAAAGACTCTGAAGATTCAAATTAAATTAAGAAGTATTAACAATTTGATTTTCACAGAATATATTAAAGTGCTACAGTGCTACTGCAAAAATCCTAATATTAGAAATGAAAAGTCTCTGTACATTTAAGTATTATCAAAGACGATAAAATAATACTTATTCTATCGTCTTTGGTATTGTGTACATATGTTACCAGTCAGCGCTGAAATGGTTAAATGGCCTTTGATGGAATTTGGTATGTAGATACTTTTAGGTCCTGGAATAAAACGTTGGGTACGATTTATTTTTCGAAGTAATTGGAGAGATTGTGAACTGGACGGATTATGAATTAGACACCATTAGTTCAATCAATCAATATTATTAAAAAAGTAATATTATGAAATTTAAATTATAATATTATGTAGAGCAAATTTATAAAGAGTATTTGTAATAACGCAATTTATTTTTGAATAGGCTGTTTGACTCGTATAAAAAAAAGGTTATAAATTATTGTTTATTGAGATAACAATGATTGTTGCATACTTAATTCACACGTTATTTAAGTATAGATTTTAATTTTAAATATGAATAATTTATAACTTAGTGTTAATGTTTCAATATTAAAAAACTGACAGTTATTTTTATCAAATGAACTATTCATAGTCTATGGCAATTCAAAATAAAGCAACTTTGATTGCAATGAACCGAGAATTTTTATTCTTAATTAGAATATGTTCATAGTACCTAACTATGCACATAAGATTCGTATTGAAACTATGTAAATATATGCATACAAATTGATTTTCTCGGTTACAATCAAGTTACGTGATGCCTTTAACAATTTGAAAACTGACGAGCCTTCTCATTCCGGTACTGTACTGTTAAAATAGAGACGTTTCGCGTGCACATCGATAAATTAGAACCTAAAGTAATCTGGACTAGATTGGACTCTAATTTTTATGCTTCCCTAAATGGATTTAAAAATAATCATTAAGACTCTCTGTCCACTTGAGAATCCGTCCAGTTGCAAATCTGTCCAATTTCTCTGGAAAATTGTCTCCACACAGATAAAACGGCGAGAAATAGCTAGTAATGTTATACTTACGCAATTTTCGTGCACATAGAAAAAACAAATTTATACTGAAAAGTGTTGTTTTGGATAAACTAAATAGGTTCATATTAATTTAGTTATGTATGTAATTATTATTATCCTTGGTAAAAACATTGCCTTGTCTTCTGAGTAACAAAAAAACTTTACATGTCGTCACATACATAGAATTTAAACGAGAGTATATATTTGATATTTTTGTAAAAGTAGGTTAAATTAGAGTTAGTTAAATTGTTCTTTTTAAAAGTCTGACATACTAAATCTATGTATATTAATTTGTTTAAATTATATTGAATATTAATACTTACGTTAATCCTCATGTTATGAATTGAGAAATATATTGTTGTATTGTATGAGTTTTGTATAGATTAGATTATAAAAGTGTTGTAGGAGATTTTATAGAAATTAAGGTAGGTAAATGACTTCATTATAAACCCTCCAATAAACAGTGAGTCTACATAAACGCAAACTGAGATCATCTATTTAAGCAGAGTTTTCTATAGCACATTAAGGTCCATATTACAGAACAATGCTCAGTCATCAATCGGTGCTCAAGCAGAGATTTCATTCACTAATTGATCACTTTATGAATGAAATCTAGCTCTGCTTGAGCACTGATCGATGACTGAGTATCGTTTTGTAATACGGACCTAAATCTTGTAAGTCTTACAACATTTATAATAAGACAATGGAATTGATTAATATTTAAAATCAGAAGATCAAACTATTACTTGAGATATTTAAATAGGCAGTGATGTTTTGGTAATTTGTGTATTTTACTACCTTTATTTGCTATACACCAAAATAATAGATAAAATTATATCTAAAGTGATCTCAATTAACCTTCATGAATATATTTTCTTTCATTGGGTTTTAGATTACAACAGTAAGAGATAAGCTGTATTTTACTCATAATAACGAATGACGTCGTTATTGTATTGAATTTAATAACAAGTGAACAAATAAAGTTACAAAAAACTAGATGGCGCTAGCGTCGTGTACACACCACAGAACAATGTTACTCACGGGTTAACACTATCTCCCGAGTACGAGTAATATTACTCTGCGCACAACTCGAGCATTATTTTCCTTTCTTCCTTCTATTGCATTGACTACTTTATTTATTAGCGTTTACAGCTGGCGCAATAATATAGTATGTCTAGTTGAAATTAAACTTCTAAGACCTTTCTGAGACGTCTAAGCTTTGATTTTTTTGCATTAATTGCATTGATAAGTAACTAAAATGAACATGTACTGGAAACTAATGTCTAACAGCGTTTTAAAATTTCCATTCAATCATGATTATGGTGTCAAATAATCAAGTTTCTATGGGTTACTTAGTAGAAATGTTTGGAAATAGCACAGTCTGTCGCTTTCACGACGATAAAGAAGGAGCTATGTCATCAAATAGGTATAAATACTAATTGTGGCCCGCTGAACGGTTTCCCTTCGAAGTAATATCATTTTTTCTAGCGGGCCCCCGCCTAAGCAATGAAGGGTTATCCCGTTTCTCGTTTATCACATTTCTTCAATCCAACTTTTAGCAGAGGCTATCTACCCAACTCAATCTGCGATTATTACTAGTTGAAAACATTACCAGTAATACCCTGTCAAGGTCAGTCAAGTAAACAATTCCCCTGCCCCAGTTTGTTGATTTTAGGCTATAATTCTCTTGCTTGGAAATATTGACCTTTCATTTCATTGACACAACAGAGACTTTGTTTTGGCCTTTGACAAAGATAAATATTGATAATTGGTTTGGCGTTTAGTTAATTTAATGAGATTGTAACCAATTTACGATTGGATTTGTTATACTATACTTACTAAAAGTTATACATAAACTTAAAAGTGTAATATTTCTTATTTACTACTGATTTTGTGATATTTGTTAATCATGCGATGTCCCTAATTACATATATTCAATATTTTATAAAGTAAATTAGATATATTTTTATTCTGTGTTTTATTTAATTATTGTACCTACAGATTATACTGATTATTGATTTATAATCGAATCCAAAATTTATGTTAATAAATTATAAGTATAAATGAGGGAAGTCTTTCTTCTAGATCATGTATTGTATTAATATTTTCTTTGTTAGCAGCAGAGCACTTATTATTTACTTTAAAAAATCCTTAATCATTCGATGTAATATTTATTGATCTATTTTTTTAAAACATCTATAAATGTATTTCTAGGTATTTTTATATTAGCGACGCTACGCATTTTCTTTTTTCCTTCACTCTGTTGTTTAAGCAGTTTTTTTCTTCGCGTCACGTCTCCGCCATACTGAAACAAAAACATGTAACACATAAAACTTGCATTGTACATGGGCTTATATTTTAGAGGTATTTAAAACTTGTGCAATATTTAGTGCGAATTAATGGAACAATTTGCCGGCTTGTTGCTTGTTTCCAGTTAATTATAATTTGAGAGTTGTAAAGTCAAAGGTGAACAAGTATTTTTTTTTTATATATATTACACTTATATTATACTTATAGGCATGCTCCATCATGTCTCCATTTTAGACCACGTCATTGCTTAACATCGGGCGAACACTCGAACAGTGGATGTCTGCAATCCAACACATTGCCTATAATCAATCTAAAAAAATCTTGTAAGTAATAATCAATATTATACAAGTGCCTAATTTCAAATATTGCATTCCCATAATGTTACAATAGATGTAGATAGATATATAATAGTTATGTTATTGTGTTATGTTTGGTAGGTACTTGGGCGATGGTGATGGCACATAAAATGACTTACCAGTTTTGCTGTGACATCTTTTCTGTATGCTTTTATCGTTTCCCTGGCGTAAACCTTACCCGAAACGACAGCTTGAATTGAAATCTGAAGAGGGAAATGCAGGTTATTTAGGGCTTGGTTACAATTATTAACACCACCAGACACATATAGCTGTTGAATACTATAGCAGATAGTAAAATTAATACGGGCGGAGCCGCGGAGTGTATCTAGTTATATTTTACCTGCACCATTTGGCGTGGTATCATCTCCTTCAATCTCTCGGCCAATCTCCTGGCGTTGTACTCCAAGCGACTAGTGTGCACTATTGTGGTCAACTCGTCAATCATCATGCCGTTGAGTAGGATATCCATCTGCAATGATAAACACACAATGACATCCTGTGGTGTGGTGGTTGAGCAGGTCGGCTCATAACCCGGAAGATACGGGTTCGATTCCCGCGGCAGGACAAGTATTTGTGCACAGAAAAAAGCGCAAATACTTGTTCTGAGTCTGGTTGTTGTGGGACCATGGTCCTCGTAGTTCCTGGGTCCCTAGACACAGGGAATCTTAGGGTCCAGGATCTATGTATGTGATGGTTGGGCGTTATTATTATTATTATTTTATTATCACACTATCACACTAATATTATAAAGGCGATAGTTTGTATGTGTGTTTGTGTGTATGTTTGTTACCTACTCCTTCACGCTCAAACGGCTGAATGGATTTGGAAGAAATTTGGTACCAAGATAGCTTATACACTGAATTAACATATAGGCTACATTTTATCCCGGAAAAGTGAAATGCTCCCGAGGGATGAGCAAATAATCAAAATACTTTTTATTCGCGGGTGAAACCGCGAGGCGCAACTAGTAAATAATAAGTGGCGTAGCTAAGTAATAAACTAGGGCCCCAACCAAACTATTTAAAATCGTTTCTTCTGTATTCATCGTGTTCTGAATTTGACGTACTCTAGATTTGTCGTAATCCAGATTCGTCGTAATACAGTCTACTCCATAATAAAATTAAAAACCAAATACAAATTGTAACTTATTTCAATGCACAAACTCGCACTCCGACCTTTACCGGGACTTTTCAAACTCGATAAAACAATCGCGTAAATCACAAAATAGAGAATTTCATACGTTCCATGCTAGGGTTATCGGTAAAATTCACTAGTTCAATTTTTAGTTTGTAAGTCAGAGGTCGAGCGGCCCCTGAGCTTGGGGGCCCCGGAGCACTGCCCCGTCTAGCCCTCCGGTAGCTACGCCACTGTAAACAATCTAACAAATTGTATCTTTATACAAATATTTTAAGATATCTGATAGCGAGTACAGTTTATTCTTAATGTAAATGAAACACGTAACGAGTTCGCCTGCATGACAACACAGCCGCCTATAACAGTTGCAGTGTTCATCAGAACACTATAAAAAAAAAATCGCGTGACACTGAACTGCGCATGTTATCCTGAGACATCAACACTGTCTAGCAATAAGATTACTGTGAGAACGGGTCATAAAGTCTCATTTGACCATTTATTTCACTAGCTACAGTGCCCTTCAAAATGGAACACAGTAGTGCTTGCGCACTACTGCTTGAAGGTTTAATAACTGGCAAAGCTGTGGTATCTAACTAGGTGAACTATGCAGAATCGTCCTACCACCTAGTACAGTAATGTACATATTAACAAAGTTGTACTGGGGTCTGGGGGTACCTGAGAAGCTATGTCGTTTTACAATACACTTACCCTGACCAATGGGCTCGGATGGAATCCGTAGTCTTGATAGTCGAAACTGGCGAATCCTGACGTTATGCTCTTGAGTGTGTCGTGGAAGTCAACAACAACCTCGGAGAGTGGTAATATGAATTGCATCAAAGTCATCTTGTCGTCAACCGCGCTAGACGGGAGTGGCGACCCGCGGCGGTCAATGCATAGGGTGGTCACGGCGCCGATGTACTCAACTGGCGTTATAATTGTGCCTGAAATTAAAAAAATAATCATTAAAAAACCTTTTTACGTCTGAATACGCCCGCATTCAACCGCGGTCGCGACGCTGTCTACGATGGTGCATGCTTGCCTAGAAGATTCACTCACTCGCAATTTGAAGAGTTTTATTTTCCTTGCAACTTGCTTGAAAGGTTCTCGATTGGTGACCAAGAACCGGAAGACGTAGCGTAGGCCGACCCATCGCTAGGTGGACCGACGATTTGGTCAAAACCGCGAGTTGTTGGATGTAAGAGGCAAATAGCCGGTCAAAGGTGCTCTAACCTAACATACCCAATACCAAAAATATCCTATGTTATACATATTCGAAAAGTATTCATTATGGCCTTTTTCTGGAACCTAATTATAAACATTAAACATACCAAATTTTAACCCTCTTTTTTGCATCAATCTGTTAAAAAGACATACTACTACTATAGCTTTATGGTATAACTCATCAAGCAAGAATAGGTCATAGTTACCCCTAAATTTTTTTATGTTATAGAATGACATGATGGCTGCCCATATCGGTTGCAGTGTCACTCAGAATTCTATAGTTTCGTTTCTTATATTCATACATCATATTCATTTTCTTTTTATCACTAATGATATTAGTTGGGTCAAAAGTCTCACCAATAACAAAAGGTTCATAATACTCCTCTATATTTTGTGGGTCTGGTAGCTGCAGTGGATTTGTAACTACTACTTCTTCACCTTGATATTTTTTTATTGCTTTTGCCCCTTTGATCCTGAAATTAAAATAAAACCAATAAGAGAAGAAATCAATGTTAGCAAGACAACTAGCTTGATGAACCATTTAGAAATATATAATATATATCCCCATGGATTATGTATGTATATATATATAACATGGATAATATATATATGTATATATATATATATATATATATAATCTATGTCATTGATGTATAGAATAATATATGTATCATACATACTATTTTATACAAGTTGTAATATACACCTTACAAAATGAATACTCACCTAACTTTATACGGTACTGAAGGTGCTGTCAAAATTGCCTCTGCTTTGTACTCCTGCAGTAGCCTTTGTGTGAACACATCCAAATGCAACAGACCTAGGAAACCAATGCGCCATCCTTGCCCCAAAGCTGGGCTGAAATAATTCACAGTGATAATTAATATCAATATCTTGTTCTTCAAAATATGCTCTAGAAAAACATCTAATATTTCAAAATATCAATCCATCCCCAAATATTGGACTATTTGAAATACTTATTTTAATTTGAACATAAACTATTTTACTCCTACTTCATTGATATAGCCATTTATTATTGTTTAATTTACCTAGAATCTGCAGTCACAGCAACCGCAGAGTCATTCAATGCCAGTTTCTTGATTGCATCACTTAACATGATGTGTTGGGATTGGTCAGCAGGAAAGATACCAGCATAAACCATATGCTTTACTGGTGGAACGGTTGATAGCTCTTTTGTGTCTACCAGATCTTTAGCAAGAAGCTGGTCACCGACCGCCCCACCTCCTCGCGGTCCACAACCTGAAATGTTTACATATAATTAGCATTGTAAGTTTTTTAAATGGATAATTAAAAATCTTACCATGTTCCAACATAGTCTATTGATTTGAAAACTTCTATGATCAAAAGAAATGATCTTCCTAACATAACACAACACTTAAAAAAAATCTTTCTTTCTTTTGTACTAAAAATTATTAGTGAAGATTATTGTTTGTTTCTTGCTAGCCTGAATTATAAATCCCTAAATGATAAATAATTTAGGTTTTACAAGAACAATTGAATGCTGCTATATGTTACACTTACCTACCATGATAACTTGACCTGCCACAGCTTCCTCAATGGGCTCCTCACTTGGCCTCAATAATGCCAAATACTTTACTACATTCTGCTTTAAATCAGACCTCCATTTCACTGCCTGTCCAATGCGAACCTTCCCTGAATGTATGTAAGCTAGGCATAAAACTCCTCTGTATTTATCATGCCATGTGTCTATTATATGAGCTTTAAAGTGGCCATCAACTTCAACTGTAGGTGGGGGTATCCGATTTATTACTTCTGCTAACAATTCTTTTACTCCCCATCCTTTCTTCGCAGATATGCTCATTACTGTATCAGGTTCAATTTTAAACAAAGACTGAAGTTGCGATTTGACTTTTTCAGGATTCGCTCGTGGTAGATCCACTTTATTGAGTGTAGGTATTATTAACAAGTTGTTTTTCTTTGCTAGTGAGTGAACAGCTACAGTTTGAGCTTGGACTCCTTCATTTGCATCAACTAGCATTATCACACCTTGACATGCTGTCACACTTCGGACAACCTGCAATTTCATAAGAATTAAATAGTGAGCACTACCAAACTATTTTAGACAACATGGCGATCAAGCTTCAACTACATATACCTCATTAGAGAAATCCACATGTCCAGGAGTATCAATAAGGTTGAGTAGATAAGTTTCCCCATTGTGTGTGTAGTTCAATGATGCTGTTACAGCCTTTACTGTTATACCTCTTTCTCTCTCTACCTGCATTAGATAAATAGTTGGTTTATGGACTAGATAAACTGCTACTTACATAAGGATGTATTTTTTTGAGTTTTTGTAAGTATAGTATAAAAAAAAATAACAAGTACCTTGTTATAGCTTTTATTTTTAAGTTTTAAAATGTATGAAACTGGTTGTTGGTATCACTTACATACCTGTAACTGGTCTAAGACCTGCGCATGTTCAGCTCCCGGCTTTATCACTCCAGTGATCTCTAGTAATCTGTCAGCAAGGGTACTCTTGCCATGGTCTACATGAGCCACTATACTAAAATTCCTTATTCTTTTTATATCAACTTTCTTGTTTGGTGCATCTGTGCTGCTCATCCGCTGTAATAAAAGCCTAAAAATACACAGTCTTCATTAATGAACTGTGCTAATTGTGAAGTTTTTTGGTTATGTATTTGGCTTTTAAGTCCTACCTACCTTTGATAAAACCTCTTAGGGTAATGAAAGCACAGATACTTGAAGTTGCCTATCAATTGAACCATAGTAACAATAATAATTTGAGATTATAATTCATAAATTAAGTTCATTTCGTTTTGTACACATCAAAGATCCCAGACGTTTATTTCCCAAACCAAGGAGAGAGATATATATATATATATATACATACTTCCGTCATAGTTTATTTAATGACAGTCAGCTGATATGATTGACAATAACATACATCTGTCAATTTCATTTACTTTTTATACTGACCACAGAGGTGACACAATTATTTTTCATCTAATCTGTGTTACTAGCCTTTCCTAAATCACAAATAATACATTATAAAAGGTTCACTCCGCTACATAAAATCACTAGCGACCTTTGCTCCAACATAATAAAGTTCAATTCAGGTAGCATAGCGCTATTTTTTTTTGTTTTGTATGGCTCCACACTTTTGTGTATTTAGCCAGTGTCAAGTAATTGATAATTTATCGAGTTAAGTAATATATATGTATGTCAAGTCACAGTCCAAGTCATCAAGTCAAGTCATAGTCTAGTCTAGTCAAATCATACTCCTAGTAAAGTGGTGGCCACTTTACCAGAAGCTTCTATGGAGTTTTGGAAACAACACGAAAATATACGTTTCACCATCACTATACCACTTTCCCACACTCATGCCTGTAATCCAGCACTTAACGAATAAAATGCCACCAATTTTATGCACTAACACTGAAAATAACACAAGTTTTGGAAAATAATACAATGCGGTGACACGATCTTTTTCGTTTTCCCGCCAAAACTCCCATAGCGCTATTGAAATACCTTTATATTCAACTATAAGTTGCTCTCTCTTCTCTTTCTATCGCGTAACCCGTATCTCTTCTAACGACGTCTTCCCTATTGCTGAATCTTTTGGGATTTTTTTACTTGGCTTTACAAACTAGCGGTTTTTTGGTTTATAAGTAACTAGCTGCGTCCCGCGGTTTCACCGGCAGATGATAAAGTAGCCTATGCGTTAATCGACTGTATAAGCTATATATATTCCAAATCACATCCAAATCCGTCTATCCGTTTGAACGTGAAAGAGTAACAAACATACATAAAAATTTTCGCGTTTATTATATTAGTAGGATTGGTCTGTGCAAATGTATTTTAGCGTTACCATTGTCAGATGAAGCCCAAAACATTAACATATTATATCACTTCGCAGACCAATGTTGGTCTAGAACGTAACTTAAACTTTTTTTGTGTATTACAATGCCCTTTTTGATTTTAGGGACAATAAAAAATTTAATAGGTTACAATAGTTACAAACATCAACACCTACACCTTAGGTACTTATTAAGCTAATGGCAAGTTATTAGGCTAAGTACCTATTTGTTTTAAACGGGATCTAAACCGTTTACTTATAGGTAAGCAAAACGACATTCAACAAAAAAGAAATATAATAAATGCTGGGGATATATTAATTTAAAATGAATCACACTCATGAGAATTTTAATACTAAAATAATAAATGCTGTTCTAAAGCATTATTAGTTTTCTAGTTCTATACCCAGTTAGTACTATGTTACATTTATTCAAGACATAACACAACATTACATTTTTCAGTTAGGCACTCGTACAAGACAAAACACACAACAAAAAGGAGAAAACTAATAATATAATAGTGCGTCACGTCATGATAATTATAGGTCCCACTCTGCATGCAATTAAGGTCGTAAGACCTACCTGATTTTCAGTCGAAACTCAAATTCATACTTAGTAGTAGTACATGTCTACATAATACATAAATCTTTTGAATGTCCTTAACGTTTATTTACTTCAACCTTATTTTAGAACACAATTAAAATTATTAAAACATAATTAAAACTTAATTTGGACGGATTTTTACAAACTGGACGGAATGTAACATCTCTGTAAGATTTCTCAGGAAGTATTCAAATCACTTCTTCCACACTTTGTTCTGGAGAGTCAGACGATCTGTAATCGTCTGAAGGTTGTACTTCCAACATCCTCAACTGCTGTTCGAATCCTGAAAACCATGTTATTGTTTTTACTATCCTGCAATACAAATTGAATGGTAGAATTTTGAGGTAACATACTAGTAGCATCAGCATGGTTCGGTGCGTGGTGTAGTAGCAATCGCAACACCTTTTCTTCAGTCACAAGCCCTGATCGAGCATTAATCGCGCGCAGTAATTGCTGACCGCCAGTCACTCCTATACGTTAGTAAAAAGTGTTGATTAAAACTCAATATTCACTATCAATACCACTCAATAAGAACCATATATGTTGCGACCTTACCAGTATTAATTTCACCAGCTTCCAATGTCTTTTTTACATCAAAAAAGCGTTTGACTAGAGTGCTTTGTTCCTGCAACGCCATTGTTTGAGCACCTTAAAAAATTGCATTAATTAAAACAGGCAATTTTAGACAAAATATATTTTTAAAACGTAACATCCCAGAATTCGATCTTTATTAGCGACACTATCGATTATGATATTCTATATAATATGATGTTCGACACAGGTTTTTATTTCAAAATC
Organism: Ennomos fuscantarius; assembly: GCA_905220475.3. Taxonomy (NCBI): domain Eukaryota; kingdom Metazoa; phylum Arthropoda; class Insecta; order Lepidoptera; family Geometridae; genus Ennomos; species Ennomos fuscantarius. The sequence goes on from HG992033.1 coordinate 6,943,064, forward strand.
AACGTTTTCGATTCTTGGATAGGAATATTAATTTTTCGAAAATCCAAAGATGCAGTTATAGTATTTATCGAAATCAGGCCCAAGACTTCTTTGAGTACTTTTCGCTATCTTCATAGTTTCGGATTTTGTACACCATGCCCACTTGAAAAATTCACCATGTATAATAATAATAACGCCCAACGATCACATACATAGATCCTGAACCCTATTCCGTGTCTATGAACTCTGGGAACTACAAAGACCATGGTCAACACCCAGACACAGAAAAGATGTTTGCACTTTTTTTTATAACTGCACAAACACTTGTACTTAAAAAATTGCATTAATTAAAACTGGCAGGAATCGAACCCACCACCTCCGGGTTATGAGTCGACCTACCACACACCACAGAAGCTGTTAATATAATATTATGTAATATATTTACTTGTATCATTATCTGAAGACTTTGCCAGACACCGTATTGCTTCTTTCAGGGCATCGAGAGCTTTTTCATAGTTCTGTAAAAAAAATTCAATAGGCGAGTAATATTACAAAATATTATGCCCGCCTGTACTAAAGTCTATGAAGCTACAACTTAGCTAAGCATCACTTTCTCGCGGGTTCTTGTTTAAGGTCCGTACTACAGAACGATACTCAGTCATCGATCGCTGTTCAAGCAGAGATTTCATACGCTGATTGATCACTTTATGAATGAAATCTCTGCTTGAGCACCGATTGATGACTGAGCATCGTTCTGTAATACGGACCTAAGTTTGGTAAATTCGTGTCAACCTGGCATACCAAATACTGAACGCTTATTGGTTACCTGTTGATCATCAATTGTCTCACCAATGAGGGTACAGTATTTCGCAAGTTGACTTGACAAGAGATTGACAAACTTAAGAGAAACTGGGGGCAAGGGAGATAATTGCCAACTTAATATCTGTCAAACTTTAGTAAAATAGAGACGGGCATTATGAATCAGATACGGGCTAGACCAGTCACTGACTTAGTACCTAATTAACGCTATCACACTATCATGTGGAAATAGGCCTTAAGTGTTCCATTACACTCATTTCAATAACAAAGCATAGTATAATATTATTAATGTGAAAAGTTTGCGTGTATGAGTGTGTTTGTTTGTTCCCCCTTCACGCCCCTTCAACAGCTGAGCGAATTTGGAATTTGGAATGGAAATAGCTAATACGCTAGTTCAACACATACTTTTTATGCGCGGGTAAAACCGAGGATAGTATCTACCTCATAATCATCCACTTCCATTTTGGCACACTCCGCGTAAAACGAGGCGAGCTTCCCGTAGGCCTTCGCCCTCGTGTAGAAGTGTAAGATGTGGCGCGTGAGGTCTGGCCGGGCGCGCCAGTCAGCGTGCCGGCGCAGGTAGTCTGCCGCCATGAGCTGAGCGCCGCGGTCGCGGGTCGCCCCCGCGAACGTCGCTATACGATCACCGTCCCCCGACCGCATCAGCCATCGCATCGCACCCGCCTGTGGATCACTTATACTTCAAAAATACCAAAAACTAAAATAAACTATTATAATTAAATTGTTTGTTTATAGTTTGAGGTAAATAGTACATTATTACACAAATACAAATAGTACAGGCAATTGCCATTTCGGCCGAGGCATATATAGTGCTTTACTTAAAAAAATCCAAAAATGGGCCTTTTAGATAATAAATTTAATTAATATTAAAAGTGATATTGCTCATGTTAGGACAATTATTTAACGAAATTTATTTTTATTAACCAAATAACAACGAGCTCCGCTTTAACGCCAATTTTTTTATTATTTTACAGTTTGTGCCGAAAGGTAAACGCATCTGTAGCTATACAGCCACGAGACGAGAACGCAATGTGTACGATAGATGAGAGTTCTAAATTCAAACAGCACACCGTTTCATACAACATTGCCGGTGCGCTCTTCGTTCCAAATTCAAAGTATGCGCCGGGAAGTGATTTTGGTTTTTCAGTCTACGTAAATATGATACTTCGCGTGTTCTTTATTCAAAAGTAATGAAAATACTTCCACGCATGTTTAAGAAAAAAATATTAGATTCATGCTCATGTTCTGTTACAGAAATGATTATGTCTACGAATAGCTATTGAACGTACCGTGTGATATGTTGATTGATTTAGGAGCCCGTTGTTCGAGGGAAAATCAATAATGATACATTTTTTACTTCCGCCCTACCTGTAACCAATGTGCCCTACCCCAAATTCGACTCTAGCTACAGCCCTGCTGTGTGGATTGACAAACAAATACACCTACGTCACTATCACGCGAAACTTTAAAGTTCCGAGTGCCACTGCAACTGTTATTGGCAGAGGCGAACGACGGGCTCAATCATCAACATTTAAAAATAAAAGGTGTGCTTTTTTTTGTTCGGTGACGGTGACGCGTGTTCCATGATTTTTGTTCACACATAAAAGTGTTCACCGGAGTTTTGGCGGGAAAACGAAAAAGATCGTGTCACTGCATTGTATTATTTTCCAAAACTTGTGTTATTTTCAGTGTTAGTGCATAAAATTGGTGGCATTTTATTCGTTAAGTGCTGTATTGATGCAGGCATGAGTGTGGGAAAGTGGTATAGTGATCGTGAAACGTTTCTTTTAGTGTTGTTTCCAAAACTCCATAGAAGCTTCTGGTAAAGTGGCCACCACTTTACTAGGAGTATGACTTGACTAGACTAGACTATGACTTGACTTGATGACTTAGACTGTGACTTGACTTGACATACATATATATTACTTAACTCGATAAATTATCAATTACTTGACACTGGCTAAATACACAAAAGTGTGGAGCCATATAAAAAAAAAGTATTCAACGCGCCTAAAAAGTTCTCACTTCAAAAGATTTCGTGCTATATTTTCGTATACTTATCCATTCATTTCCACTGTTATTTAGGTGTCGATATTATTAGTAGTATCCCACCTTGTCTCCCGCGTTAGCAAGTCTCTTAGCCGCCTGGTGGTAAAGTCCGCGTGCTCCGAGAACGTCCGCGAGCCGCCGCAGCAGCGCCTCGCGGCCGCTCGTGCCCGCCGGGGCCGCTAGCCTCTCGCTGAGGGCTTCGGAGAGAGGAGCGGACGACTGCTCTACTATGTCTAGCGCTTCTTCGAACTGTGGATGAATTTTTGTCACTCGTTATCGTAGAACCAAAAGTATACTACAAAACATGCTCTTTTGGTTCTAGTGGCATCGCCAACGTGAGGCTCGCGAGCCACATCCGCCTCTTTAGATGTGAAGCTGGGCTCTTTAGGTCCATACGCAAATATTATTTATTTAATTAAAATAATAGTAAAATATTATAAAGTAAAAAATATAAAGTAAAATATATAAATAGTATATTATATTATATTATATATTATACTATATATTTATGTATTATATATCTACATTACATTTTAAAAAATATGTACACTAATATTAGATACACTTATGCTTTGGGTTATTTTATTGTACTATAATTGTTAATTCTTCTTAAGTCAAAAACAATGCATGCCGATCATAGTCCTTACAATCATTTAAGTATTCGGTTCCTTTAATTAATTTTATATGGTTCTTTACAATCATTCATACACCACTTACATTCATTTATACCTAGTCCTTACAATCACTAATACAGCTCTTACAATCATTCACACTTACAGCTTTTACAATCACTCATACTCTAATCCTTATAATCATTCATACTTACAGCTTTTACAATCACTCATACAGTCCTTACAATAATTCATACTTACAGCTTTTACAATCACTCATACAGTCCTTATAATCATTCATACTTACAGCTTTTACAATCACTCATATAGTCCTTACAATCATTCGTACTTACAGCTCTTACAATCACTCATACTGCTCTTACAATAATACATACCTTAAGTTCTTAGAATCACTCATATATACTTTACAATTCAATCCATAGACAGCCTCGGATCAATTATACAATTTCTATAACCATTCTTAAAATTCTAATAACTTCTCATTTCTGTTTCATTCACTATTATTTTTTATGTTTTTTCTGTAATCTAAACATTAAATCCTTTTTAACTGTTCAAATCCAACGAACACTTTTGTAACGTCTCAAAAAAATTAGAAAAACAAATGTTTGTATAACTGGCCTCCACAACATAGGGAATCCTAGTGTGGAGCCCAGGGCTCGAATAATAATATCTACTGTCAACTAAAATCATGACCTTGTATTTGATTAATTCACATACCTACTTAAGTAAGGATGATATTGTTATTGTTGCTATTGTTTGCTGAAATAAATCTTATTCTTATTCTTAAAAAAATATATAAAATCGGTTAACGAGGATTAGGAATTTCTAATTTATTTTTACTTAAATAAATATGTGTTTCCGTGATTATCTAATAATACCATGCATATATATTACCTATCTAATTGGTTGTGAAAAAACAGTACTTATACATGACGATTATGGCTCTTTAAAAACTTTCAAATTATTTAAATTGAAGTTTTTAACTGTTCCGACTCAAAAGGTTGTACGGATTTTGAAGAAAAAATAACGTACTGAACTTTTTATGTGGATAGCACGCGTTGGTATATTTTGCTCCGGTCGGAATGCATGGTTTGACTTACAATATTATGTCGTCATCGTCATGACAATTTGAACCCAGGAGAAGGTCATAGAAAGATATATTTTATCATGATGAAGTGTAGTCCACGCGTGCGACACCGCGGGCAGTTGCTAGTACAGGGTAAACGCCTATGTATTAACTATGTAACAGAGTTATGTCACCTTGCCCGCTGACGCCAGTAGCGCAGCGGCGTGCGAGTGGTACTCTGCCTTGCGAAGGTGGGCCGCGAGCGCATGCGCCACCTCAGGGTCCAACTTGTCTCCTAGCGATTCTACTAGCGGGATGATCGCGTTAGTGTCCCCAGAACTAAGCGCTAGCTTCAGCGCCATGTGGAGTTTTCCTACAAAAATTCATACTTTTCATACGAATATCTACTTATAACGTGCTAGGAAGAAAGTAGAAATTTGCTCTGTCTATTTGTTACCTTTTTACCTCGTCATTTATCTCGATGCATTTTTAGAAAGAGACGGTTTGAATTCTGGAGAAGGATACAGAATAGGTATAGGTATACGTACTTTTTATTGCGATAAATTGTAGTCGCCGCGGGCTACTGCAGCCATTGAACAAGAAGTGAACCTCACACAATCATTAATATTTACCTGCTTTTTGGTAGAGAGCAATGGCCTGTTCGTTTTGACCAGCATTCTCTAGGATTGATGCTGCGTGTAAAGCGTGTGTAGGTGATGAAGACCCGGCTCGCCAAACTAGATTCCACGCACTTGCTTCTGCTGCTACTCTTATTGCTGAGGCTATGGCACCAGCCTTTATGTACATCTAGGGACAAAATGGGTACACCCAAAAACGCAAGTAGGAGTAAGCGTTACATTCGGTTATTGTATAGGTAACGTATGTTATTTAAAAATATGATTACCTTTACAGCACCCTCAGTTTTATCAGGCTGCATTTCCAAGTGTCGAGCCATTTGATACAAAGAAGCACGATTCTTTTGACATAACTTCTCCGCTTCGTCGATTCTGTCCATGTGACACAGCAACCGCGTCTGTTCACCGAAATCATTAGCACGTGCATATGCGTCCAAAGCTCCATCTAAATCACCAATACTCTCCAAGTAATGCCCCCACCAAGTTACAAGGTTCACATCCTTAGTGTTAGCGACATATTGCGCCAAGATAGATGCTTGTCCTTGAGCAATTAACATTCTAGGAACATGTGGCACTAATGTACCGGCGCTTTCAAACAGCTTCAACGCGGCAGCAGTCTCGCCATTCGACCACAGCACCTTCGCAAGTTTATGTTGTGCGCTTTTTATGAGAAGAGTATTTTCACCGTCGTTTGATCCACTTGTAATTTCGTTTAAGCCACCCTCTTTAGCGGATATAAGACGCGTAACTAAGTCTGGTCGCTGAGCGTCTCTAAACAGTTTTTCAGCTTCGTCCGTCATACCAAGATTGACGGCAAGCACAGCCACTTTACATGTTTCATCGAAATCGTTATCGTTCATTACTTTGCGCATCATTAACGCTCCTTTGATATTGCCCATCTTCCCTAAGCACACAGCGCCAACATCAGGCCTCTTTAGAGAAACACACACTTTTGCTAAACTATCCCAAATTACGGTGTTCTTGGGTCCTGAAATGCTGGTTCCTACTACGACAGCTTTCTCCAAGTATCCAGTGTTCATATAGTAGAGAAAATCTAATATTTGCTTTATAGTCGCCGTGTCATGTTCATCACAGTCAGAAAACTCATGCATTAAAATCTTTTTAGTCATTTGTTGGGACAATATTATAACATAAGGCGTGTATAACATACATAGCATAAAATCAGTCTGGATATAGTTCTCTGGCGATGAACACCAGTTCTTGTATTCAAATAGTTTTCCTTCAAGGCAGAAGAACAAATGGATATGGTCTAAATCTGCTGATCTCATGTGAACTGCTACAATTCTTGGGTCATTGGAATCCCACACAATTGCAATTGGGACACTCTGATATGGGGGTGCAGAGTTTTCAGCTAGAAGTCTATTAGTTATTGTATCATTGGCAACATCCCAGAGATAAAGTCTTGGATCTGGTGCTAGACCAGAATTCGCAATACTCAAGCATATATAGCGACCTATGCAGTTTACCGATGCTCTCATAACTTCACCAAAATCTTCAATCATCTGGTAGCAGTTCTTTGCTGGGTAAGGCATTCTTAAACCTTTTTTTGTAATCTCTGCTAATTTGAGAGTACCATCCATAGTAGTAATAACAATGAATTTACCTGTATTGGTGACACCAATAGGCTCACCTTCACCTTCTGTACTTGGTAGTATACCTAGGCTGTTGCCAGTTATAGCATAGCACTCAATGTGTGGACTCACCACTCCCACCAAGATGTCATTGTATATAATAAGCACATCAGTTTTCCATGAAAATGTTCGAATCAGTGAAAACTTAGCTTCATTCTCTTTACCAGCCATCCAAATCTGGAAAAGAAAATCGGTAAAGAATGGAATTCAAAATAACATCCAATTAATAGCAATAAAAAGAGAATTACCTGAACTTCTTTTCCATCCCCTATTGCAATGTAGTGGTCTTTGAATGCTAAAGCTCTAATTGTGATTGAAGCAGTTATATTATGTGATGAAGGCTCGTTTTTATGTGTGACTGCTATTTCATGAGCAGATTTTTGGACCAAGAACACATTTGGTGAGTAACCCCAGCATACAGCCTGTTCCCTCAACACAAATGCACTGGTAATACAGTTCACATGTAGCAATGGATTCATAAGACCTTCCGAGCCCCAGCTCACTTCTTTCACAGTTCCTTTAATAGATGTGCTACTTATTAGTTTCCAATTATTTCTGTGATCTCTCCTCCACAGATACAGATTGCCTTGAGAAGTACCACAGCAAAGGGTGTCACTTAAATTGCAGTAACTAATACTGGTAAAAATATCTCCAGCAGCAATCTCTTCTCTATCATTTGGCAGAACATCATTATCTCCTGTATCACTATCCCAAACTCTGATTACATTATCTCCTGTAATTACAGCCACATAGAAATTCCCAGCTAGTACAATACACTGACCATTCCTTGCAGCCATTCTAACATGAGTGTCAGTTATCAACGAACCATCATCGGATGTTACAAACCGTGTCAAACTTAATGCTCCACCAGATTCCCATGCAACCAATAAATATATATTGCTTATCATGCCCATGAACATTATACTGCCAGGGGCATTCAACACTTCAGAGCATGCACCTGCATGGTCAATGTACAAAATAACTCCATTGTCTTGTGCCGCATAGCAGGAATGGTTATCAGGTTGAGCACCCTCTCTCATTCTAGCAGTAGTCCTAGGCCTCCAAGCTGCGAGGGCATCCAAAGCATTTTCATCACCAGCAACAGCAGCTCGAGCAAGGCCCCTAATTGATGACTCTGAGCTGGGATGTGGAGTGCAGAATGTAACATATGTTATGACATCACCAAGCTGATGATGAAAAGATGTTAAAGGGGCTCCTGACCCAGATTTCCACCCTGACAGTGAACCAGCAGCATCAGCTGCAAGTAGTCTGCCTCCTCCAAGACTGAATGCAATTGAAGTGAGAGCAGCATTATGTGGTGCTTCCAGACGCGCCCATGAGTATTCCAGCCAAATATACAGTTCCCCTCCATCCCAACCAACTACTAATAGTTTTCTTGTTGGATGCCAAGCTAAGGCAGTTACTTGGTTAGATACCAGTATTGGCCATTCACACCCTTCCAAAGGTAAACCCTGATTTAAAAAAAAACATAAATTAGTTACTTAATTACCTACTAATAGGTAGAATATAATAAAAAGACATTTATTCAATACTTGCCTCAAAATTAAAATATTATCATATTAATACACATAATTTATACGAATCACAAATAAAGACCAACCAAAAAATAACTATTGAATGGGCGTTGGCTCAGCATTGCTCGTTGTCGACAACATCCAGAGCTGGTTAGGTACATGTTAATATAATTATTACATTACAATCGCAAGTTCAACAAATTTGTTCATGACTACTTACAGTCTCCTGGAATATGGTAACGAATCCACCTTTCTCCTGATTAAATGATCCTATGGCAAGAAGAGGTAAGGACGGGTGCCATGAGCCAACTGTTGATACAACATTTCCATCAAAATTAAGTTTTGTGTCAATGTATAAAGTCATAATACCCTAGGCCTACTTGTCTAAGAAATTTAACAAACAAGACTTTAAACTAATATGTAGCATTGAACTATTTTTATAGCAAAGCAGCAAAATCAGATTCTATATGTAAGTATGTAATTTATTTTGTTTATGTTCATTATTTTGGTAGGTACGATGATACGTTGCTATGGCAATAATCGGCACTCTCGTGACAGTCGCAGGTCGCAGACAGTATTGATATGTCATTGTCATTAGTCAACCTACCACCACCTAGTTTCGTGTTGTTTCCAAAACTCCATAGAAGCTTCTGGTAAAGATGCCACCGCTTTACTAGGAGTATGACTTGACTAGACTAGACTATGACTTGAATTGATGACTTGGACTGTGACTTGACTTGACTTGACACATATATATATTACTTAACTCGAGAAATTATCAATTACTTGACACTGGCTAAATACATGAAAGTGTGGAGCCATACAAAAAAAAGAAGATTAGAGTTTGGGAGTTTTGGCGGGAAAGCGAAAAAGATTTTATCAATTACTTGACACTGGCTAAATACACAAAAGTGTAGAGCCAAAACAAAAACAAAAAAAAGACGTAGAGTTTTGGCGGGAAAACGAAAAAGATCGCGTCACCGCATTGTATTATTTTCGAAAACTTGTGTTATTTTCAGTGTTAGTGCATAAAATTGGTGGCATTCTATTCGTTAAGTGCTGAATTACGGGCGTGGGTGTGGGAAAATGGTATAACGATGGTGAAACATTTCTTTTCGTGTTGTTTCCAAAACTCTTTAGAAGCTTCAAGTAAAGTTACCACCAGTTGTAGGAGTATGACTTTGACTAGACTATGACGACTTGAAAACATTAAAAAAAATATTGGAGTTTAGTGATTTGTATAGTTTGTGTATTAACGTCCGTATTACAGAAAGATGATCAGTCATCTATCAGTGCTCAAGCAGAGATTTCATACATAAATTGATCAATTAGCGAATGAAATCTCTGCTTGAGCACCGATCGATGACTGAGCATCGTTTTGTAATACGGAACTAAGGTCCGTATTACAGAACGATGCTCAGTCATCGATCAGTGCTCAAGCAGAGATTTAATTCATAAAGTGATCAATTAGTGAATGAAATCTCTGCTTGAGCAGCGATCCATGACTGAGCATCGTTCTATTATAAGGACCTAAGATTTGTATAGTCAAGTAACTTCATACTAAATTCTTCACAGAGAGTTTTGGCGGAAAAACGAAAAAGATCGCGTCACCGCATTGTATTATTTTCCAAATATTATGTTATTTTCAGTGCTAGTGCATAAAATTGGTTGCATTTTATTCGTTATGTGCTGAATCACAGGCATGAGTGTGGGAAAGTGGTATAATGATGGTAAAAAAACGTTTCTGTGCACAGAAAAAAGCGCAAATACTGGTTCTGTCTTTGGGTGTTGTCTAACCATGGACCTCGTAGTTCCTGAGTCCCTAAACACAGGGAATCCTAGTTAGGGTCCAGGATCTATGTGTGTGATCATTGGGCGTTATTATTTATATAATTGCTCCAGATGTGTCTACGTAAGGGGATTCATTAATAGGTACCGTGTGAATTAATTTTAGTGAAATGGACTTTGCAATACCATTATATTTTTATTAATTATATATTTTAAGGCTACTCCCAAATAACTTTTATAAGCTTTAATAATGCGAAGATACAAGCCATATATATGGAGTATGAGTATATGCTCAGCTGAGCATATACTTGTACTCATTATGCTAAACTCGACTGTAAATGTCGATACGATTGGAGTTTGAGTCTAGACTTGAATTCTGACATAACGAAGTTCGAGATCGATCTCAAACTCGTTTGTGAATGTCAGCCTACACTCTACTTAGTCTGTGGTCTGTGTATAAGCTAAGCGTCACTCAAAGAGTATGTAACGCTGGCGTCACTTATGTCAAATAAAAATCCAAAAAAAATATTTGCGCGTGGTTAATTGAGTTTTTTGTTTCGATAACACGATATAACGTTAACTTTAAAGAGTGGGCGCATCGCGCCTCTTCTCTCGCAGTGTCGTACGGATATATTGTCTTCATAATACCTCGCCACCCATTTTCCTATTTCCCTCCATTTTATTATTCCTGCTGTGCATTCACCGGCTGCGTCTCTACGTTTGTAAAACTAGAAGTTTACATATCAAGATGTGGTACTTGACGACGGAGAGTGAAGATAAAGTTATTTACGTGGTGGCCCAGAAAAAAGAAATTACAATTGGGCGAAGCCCCGACCCCGCAATATGTGACTATGCTATTCAGGATGATCCCTCGATCAGCAGGAAACATGCAGTTTTGATAAATCTTGAAAACAATCTCTATGTAAAGGATTTGGGTTCTAGGTACGGCACTTTTGTAAACAATATAAAAGTGGAAAATACAAATGTGAAGCTCAACAACACTGATGTAGTAAAGTTCGGTAAAATGTCAAGTGTTTGGAATGTTCATGAAGCTAACTTTGTTACATGTACTTCAACATTGAAAGGAGAAAATCTTACTAATTTAAGGATGGTTCTTTCTAAGATTGGTGGCTTGTTGAAAAATGACTGGGATGATACATGCAAATATTTAACAATGCCTGCTATTACATTGACAATTAAAGTTGTGCTTGCATTAGTGCAAGGCTCACACATAGTGACAACTCAATTTTGGAACAAATGCCTCAATGCCATTACTAGTAATGAAGCTTTGCCAGACCCTAACAACTATACCCCTGAAATTGTGGAGTCTACTCTCAACAAAGATTCCGTTTCATTTTTGCCTGAAAACCGTAGAGGAGTTTTATTTTCTGGCAAGAAATTCATATTTTTCTCAAGGCGCCAATATGACATGTACAAACCAGTATTGCTTAAAGGTTCTGCTAGTCCACTGCTGCTAAGTGAATCTAAATTCTCCAAATCAATGCTTTGCGAGGAAGATATGGTAGTAATCCAGTACAACATCACATCTACCAGCCAAGAGACTGAAACACAAAGGAATCAAATCACTGAAATTGTCAACTATTTGAAAAGCAAGGGAAAAAGAGTCATAGCTGATGCTGAGATTGGATTGGCAATTTTGTATGTCTCAACTGAAAAGTATTGCAATCCAGGATTTAACTTTACATCGGAAGTTGTAAGACAAGCCCCAACATATCAAAGCAACAAGGTATTGGCTCAAGAAACACAAGATCAGGCACAAATTCCTAACAGAAAAGACAATGTAATCATCAATGAGAGTTTGGTTTCAAATGATGGAAACTCTTCCAAAAGAAAGATGAGTGATGATGACATGGAAACTAATGCCACAAAAAAATTGGCCACAGGTATCAGCTCAACCTCCAATGAAAGCTCTAAAAGAAAGCATGATGATGAAGGGGCAAATAATGCAACTAAAAAAATGGCAAGAAACAATGACTCTGGAGATAATGACCTGTTTAACTTCATCACACCTGGTTCTGATGATATATCTAACAAAACCAAATCTGCAGAAAAGCTCAATCTTACAAAACAACTGAAAAGAAAAGTGGGCCTTGATTCTAATGAAGATGATTTGTTCAACTTTGTTCAGAATGAAGATGTAAATAATACTCCTCAAGGCGGAATGTTTGATGTAGGACAAGGAATGGCCAAGAAAAATAAAACTGAATCTGTTGTTGAAGACATATCAGCTATGAGAGGATCAAAGCTTGATGAGTTAAACAAAATGAATCAGAACTTCAAGTCAAATGCAATCAAGCCCCAAAATATTAAGAAGGAAGTGGATAATGATCTTGATGAGAAGATGAATTTGCTTGAAATAGGCTCCGTGGTTGTTACAATCAAAGAGCATTTAATTATTAAAAAGGAACCTCTCGAGATAGAAGCTCAAGATAACAGTTTGAAAAATTTCAAGAAATTTAAAAAAGTGTGGCCTGTTAAGATGCAGGTGACTGTAATTCCCAAATCATCCATGAATATAGTGAGGTCAAATGATGATTCTCTAAAATCTATGAGTGGGGTGACACCAAATGTTCCTCAGGAATCACCTATGGTTGCAGTAATACCAAATGATTTTTCTCAGGAATCATCATCTACATTTACACAATAATTTTATTTCTTTAATGTTATGGAGATATGAAAATGACATTGTTTTTCTATGTGAAGTTGAAAGAATGTTGATTTTTGATATAGGATTATAAATAAAATAAAACATAATTATGTAAATTAGTTTTATTTTCTTGTTAGATATTAACAGTTTTATTCATCAGCTTCACTTGCAGACTCTTCCTTGTCTATACTAGTCTCTTCAATGTTATTTTCTTCATTATCACTGTAATAAAATAGATAGTTAAACAGGATATCTATTAGAAGATTTGAAATTGACAACATTTTTTTTCCAACATGACATTTTATGAAGTACTTGAGTATCATTGTATTGAGGTAGCAAACACTTATGAATGAAAAATAGAAAAACTAATAAAGTAGACAATTATTAGGTAAAATAGGTACATAGGCTTTTCTAACTACAACTATTACATGGCTAACACTCACCAGATACAGTCAAATAACTCGACCGGTGTTCGGGCAATATAGATGACCATCCTCAAAGAGTACATTGATGGGCATCTATATTGCTCGAACACCGGTCGAGTTATTCAACTATCTTGCCAGTGTTAGCCGTGTAATAGTTGTAGTTATGAGTACTACTCACGTCAGTTTTTATAGTATAATAGGTCTTTCTGTTAAATAAAGCATACAATTTTCACCATGATGAAACCGCTGGGCGCAGCTAGTATTATATAAGTTTGAAGAAGTTGTGATACACTTATCATTATATTGTATAGAATAATACCTTATATCCATTCCCTTCGTTTTGAATAAATGCACAGTGCCATCAGGAGCTACCCTGACTTTGCTGTTAGGGATGGTAGATAGCTCATCTTCCAACACATTGTAGTGCTTAGGTTTCTTCTGAGTAAGTTTTGGAGGAGCAATTGTACTGGATGGCCCTGAAAGGAAAATGTACATGATGCTAGTGCTATTAGTAACTTTGTTTAAATTTATGGCTTATTAAAATAATTTTGTAAATTACAGTTTTCTATTTCTTCCTGAAAATAATACTTACTCATTGTAGCATACAATGGCAGTGATAGAGATAGTGGTAATTTCAATGAAATGGACCTAATATTAGCTTCTCCACCAGGATACTTTGTTTTTATTTGCTCAATTAATGACAACACATTTTCTTGGAGTTCATCTTGAGCCATTCCTGTATGGCCAATAAGAATAGTAGAAGTGTTCCCTTCATTTAGTCTTAGCATTGCAGTTCGCATTCCTATACCAATATCTTTCTTGATATCTGCGTTTTCATTAATTCTGACTGGAATAAGCATGTTATGTTTTTTAAAGAATTTTTTCCCTAACAGATGAGAGACATGATTCAAGACTCTAGTATCAACCATGATGAAATCATGTTGTGTTAATAGTCTGCGCTTTAATTCATACTGGTCATACTCCACCTTCAGTTGCCTTACAGGCAACACTGTTTTGACCTGCAATTAAAAACAGTATTAGGTTTGTTAAGATGTATCATCCTTGGGGCACAAATCCTGACTTTTCTTACCATTACCCTTCTTGCCACGAAGTGTGTCCTATAATCATGATCAACAATATTATAAAATAAAATAAAATAATAAGATCAACAATATTACTATAAAACTAATTGTCAGTGTGACTTGAGTAGCCAAGGAAAATTATGATGAAATTTATTCTTTATTTTTTTTTCAGAATAAGGTTTAAAACTATTGATGAATGATATTGATATATGTACCTACCAAAGGGAAAAAAGCATATGATACACTTATGAAAGTTGAGTTTTGCAAAGCTCCAGCTCATACATAATTTATCATCGCGGGTCATATGATTTTGCATTGTGCAATTTGTTCGATATTATTTTAAAATCAATAATATACAAAATTTAAAATTTAATAAAATGTTCTTAAGGTGTGTCAGTATCAAGTAGAACCCACATACTTTTTATGTTCCACTTGTTTTCCAGCATATTTACTAATTTTCTTTTATACCCCTTGATTTGCTCCTAAACTTAATCACTGTAGCCAATATAATGGCAAGACAGTCATGATTTTTTAGAGTATGAACCTGTGATAAGATAGCTCAAAAATACACAATGTTTTATTAAATTGAAAATACTAATTTATTGAGTGTGTCAAGCACTAGTGAAAATCGTTAAAGAGTGACAGATGTATAGGTGGAAGAAGGTAAATCATTTCCCTTTCACCCTACAAAAGTTGTTGATTGTGATTTCATAAATTTTTCACACAATGTACAATACTTAAATTAAATAAATTAGAATCATCCAATCTTACTTCAGTTATACCAGCTTTTTTCATAATCTCCTCCCAGCGGTCTAAAGTTGGTTCATGATCAACTTTCCTGCCCTTTTTTATATCTGGGGTGATAAGACATATTTCTTGTGTAGAAGCAAAAGTGCTGTTTGGTAGTACACTGTAATTAAAGTTATTAACAATATAAGTAAATGTAAAACTTGGTAGAGTTGAACTGAAACATTTGTTTGATAAACCTGATGTAACATACAATTTTATATTTCCTCTTGTGTTTTGTATTTTAATACAGTTTAATTCTGCAAATATAGGTGTTTCATTTTCAAAAAGTGCCTTCTTATTTTTATAATGAGTGGATAATTGTTGCAAAGCATCAAGGCACATGCTTACAATGTTTTTTTTAATATATTTTGAGGGCATAATATATTTTATTCTTTTCTTCTTTTCAGGCTGAACTTGAATCTTCTGTAAGGTTTCTATCATTTTAACTTTCTTTTCATCTTTTGTTTTAGTAAACTCTGGTCGAGGTTTATTTACTTTGTCGGTTTTTTTCTTAGGTTTTAGTAGAACTTTCGCAGGTATTGGTTTTTTCACAGAAACCATTTTTACAGCACAAAGTATTCACTTAGCCAATTAAGAATTGATACGCGTTTCTAGTTTAGATTAATATAAAACTCTTTTATAGAACACAAAGGAACAGATACGTACACATGTACACGGTACAATATTATAACCTAAATTCTTTGAAATCGAAAAAATCAGTGAGTTTTTTTTTTGTTTGGTTTTTGCTCCACACTTTTGTGTATTTAGCCAGTGTCAAGTAATTGATAATTTATCAAGTTAATGATATTTCACGCAGATAGTCAAGATAGTCGTGTTAAGTCACAGTCGAAGTCATTAAATCAAGTCATAGTCTAGTCTAAGTCATACTCCTAGTAAAGTGGCGGCAACTTTACCAGAACACGTTTCTTTTTGTGTTGTTTCCAAAACTCCTAGAAGCTTCTGGTAAAGTTGCCACCACTTTACTACGAGTATGACTTGACTTGACTTGATGACTTGGACTGTGACTGGACTTGACACATATAAATACATTAATTAACTTGAGAAATTATCAATTATTTGACACTGGCTAAATACACAAAAGTGTAGAGCCAAAACAAAACAAAAGATCGCGTTTCCGCATTGTATTATTTTCCAAAACTGGTGTTGTTTTCAGTGTTTGTGCATAAAACTGGTGGCATTTTATTTGTTAAGTGCTGAATTACAGGCACGAGTGTGGAAAAGTGGTATAATGATGGTGACACGTTTCTTTTTGTGTTGTTTCCAAACTCCATAGAAGCTTCTGGTAAAGTTGCCACCACTTTACTAGGAGTAGGTATCACTTGGCTAGACTAGACTATGACGCAACTTGATGACTTGGACTGTGACTTGACTTGACTTGACACATTATATATTATTAATTAACTTAAGAAATTATCAATTACTTGATACTGGCTAAATACACGTAAGTGTGGAACCAAAACAAAACAAAAAAAAAGTAATACGTACTTTTTTTTTAATTTTTGGCTCCACACCTCCCTGTATTTAGCCAGTGTCCAGTAATTGATAATTTATCAAGTTAATGATATTTCACGCAAATATGTGTCAAGTCATAGTCGAAGTCATCAAGTCAAGTCATAGTCTAGTCAAAGTCATACTCCTAGTAAAGTGGTGGCAACTTTACTTGAAGCTTCTATGGAGTTTTGGAAACAACACGAAAAGAAACGTTTCACCATCATTATACCATTTTCCCACACTCACGCCTGTAAACCAGCACTTAACGAATAGAATGCCACCAATTTTATGCACTAACACTGAAAATAACACAAGTTTTGGAAAATAATACAATGCGGTGACGCAATCTTTTTCGCGTTCCCGCCAAAACTCCTAAGACGTACTTTTGTTTATGTACCTATATCAATAGATATCTAAAGATATAGATTGTCTTGAACGAGCTATTTGAGGTGCTTCCACCATCGCCATTTTCAGCTGTCAACTGTTAGCCATGTGGTCCCGCGACTATGAGAATAGCACCACCCCATCTCTTCCCGTGGGTGCTGTAAGAGCCGGCTAAGGGAATAATCGGAGAATGGGCAGCAGCATTCTCCTCGGTACATTAACATTTTCTGCGATTACCAAGCTGCCTGCCGAGCGTGATGGTTATGGTAAATTCCTCCTATGATAAGCGTTCAAAGTGGCGTTTTATGGGAGATGCCTCTCTTCAACAGGCGACATTGTGAACTATTGCAGATATAAGGACCATCCTATTTATGAAGTGCTTATCTAGGCGGATTTACCTATCAGATTTTCATATTCACTAATTTATAATAATAATAATAATAATAATAATAATAATAATAATAATAATAATAAATAAAATGTCTTTATTTCAGGTGAAAAAACCCATATAGTGCTTAAAAATACAAAAATACAAAATAAAATGCTAAAAATACAATACCGAAAATTTATGGTGTAAAACTTGTGTTTTAATGATTCACCGTTTGTATTTACAATTTTTAACAAGATAGGTACCAATGTCAATTAGAGAACTGCCATCTAAGTATTTTAAAGTTAGTTTATTTAAATGGTTGTGTGAAAACTGTTTCTATAATATAAAATAATTTTTTGAATGTAAAATATTACAATTGTTGTTGTTATTTTTTAGGCTAGAATTTCAAACACCGTTTTATTATCCATATAATTAATTGACTATTATTCATATTTACTTTTTAGACATGCTTTATCTTAATTATTATTTAAATTTGAATGTAATTGACATGAGTCGGTATTATTGTTGTTGTACTAATTTTTATTGTGTTATGTATTAATGATTGACACTCATTGTGCATGATTTTTTACTTTTTAAGTTATGGATAGCATTAAATTATTTTGTATTTAAAATAGCATGTAAGTAACAATTTTTGTATGCCAGCTCTGGTGAACTATGATGAACATTTTATGTTACACGGACCACCTACTTATACCATAATTCGTGCAAATAAATTCATTTCATTTTTACAACCAAATAAATCTTATAATAATAATAATAACTAAATATACGAATTCAAGTTTTCGAATAAATGTACATAAGTATCAATTAACGGTCGTACGTAGGTCTCATCCGCAAGATAATAAGAGGCATTCACTTTGGCGGAGCTCCAAAAAGAACATACCTGTGAGTCTGTAAGGTAGAGTAACACATTTTGCGGCTACTTGTCGGTCTCACCGCGCTTTTGATAACGGTGTGTAACGGCTTTGCTACGTGTGGTTTATGTAACGTTACGTGTACCCTACCTTTACCTAAGACAAATTGGACGCTTGGGTCTGTGCTTACGTAAGAAATGAACCATCCCGCTGTATTTGCTTGCTTACCTATATATTACCTACTTGTATTTTATATACTCGAGTGTAGGCACGTATGTATGGTTTTTTTCTGGATATAATAATAATAAGTAACGCCCAACGATTACAGACATAGATTCTGAACCCTAAATAGCATTCCCTGTATCTAGGGACCCAGGAACGTCCAGGACCATTGTCCCACAATACCCAGACACAATCAAGTGTTTGAGTCTTTTTTTGTGTACAGATGCTTGTCCTGCCACGGGAATCGAACCCGCTGCCTCCGGGCTATGAGCCGATGCCACGGTAGCGCACAGTTGTAAATAACACCGAGTAATGGACTCCCATTCACCGATCGGATCGGATAGTTAAGCTTCGCAAAACATTGCTACATGTTCGTGTTGTGTGTAGTGTCTACTGTCTACGCAAGGAACAATTTAAGTGTCTACGCCGTAGACACACTTCAACGTTAACCAGCATGTGCATAGAAAACGTGCGGATTGAACTGTCTGGGATATTATATCCTATAATACTTGACACCAGAAACATTAATTGAAAGGAATGCTGATCAAGCAGTAAACCTTGTACTACGTGGAGGTACAGTTACGAGCGTGTCTGTAGGCACGAAGGTCAACCTTCGATCGCACTCCAAAGCACGTGACGTGGATATTGACAACTCCATTAACTGTAATACGTACCGAAGCATAATTTAATTTAATAATACACAAATGCTATATATAATATTACCTTCCCAAACTCTATTTTATCCACGACTATATACACTGACAAAATCTTTACTCGAGTCACGTTGTAACATTCGTCCTACTAAAATTTTCAAGAGGGACGCTAAATATACTTTCTCAGCTTGCCCAAGAAACTTGGGCAATTAAAACTATTAGATGATGCAGCAGATCCCAGGAACAAGACGCAAACGGTCTCAGGTACCTTGCCGACCTACGTATGGGTATCGATATAGAATTCCTAGGTGGTTGGAGGCAAAACTTGGCTAATTTACGGCCTAACAAACTATATATCTGCGCTAAATGTAACTGAGATAAGTCTTTATTTGCTGTTCATCTTGTCTCCTACAAACAGCATATCTACTTAGTTTAAGTTTGCCAAGTTTGTCGTCGTGCTTGCTGATAACTTTAAGCTATAGCAGCTGTTTGATCAAAGGTTCTATCTCTTATATTGCTGGTTGCTGCTTTCTTTATAATTTTGTTTTGTTTAGATAAAACAATATATACCTTATAGGCTACTCTTTTAATAAAACAGTGCTATTTTTACTACTTTAAAATTGTACGTACAACGAAACAAATTAAATTATTATTTACCATGGTTCTCCTATTGGGTGAACGGGCACTATATTTTTCATACTTATCCATGGTTCGCCTATTGATTATATACGATATAATACAATAAAGAATATAGATTATGAGTCCTAAAAGGTACCCGTGTAACACCTAGGTGAACCACGTAGATGTTCGGGTAAGTAAAATACTTATGTAGGTACTTTTAAAATACTATTTTAGGTAGGTAATTTTGCTTCGTAGTTTTACAAGTTTAATAGCAAGGAGCAGCTTTTATCAAAATGTGAGTAAAAGTATTAAGTACATAATATTTGAAGGCGTCTACCTTTCCACTTATCTCGAGAAGGATGTTTATGTCATGTACCATCTTCGAAGAGACGTCGGATAAGCAGCCACAGAATCGATGGCCCGGGCCGAAATATCACCTCCGTCGTCTTTACGACCATGCCCGGGGGTAACACGCCGCTGTAAATAAATGTGCTCTATTAGTACGGGTAGGGAACTGTCGAACGCGTACTTTACTCGGGTTACCAACGCCAGTAGCGAATTTGAATTTAAAACTTGGTATCAACTAAAACAGAAGGGAAACCCGGTCCCAAATAAATAACTTATGGGTATTTACGAGCGCGCAGATCTTTGGTAGGTAGGTGCGTACGTGGGTTGATTAATATGGATAACACTCTAGAGACTTTCATATAGGTACGGCGCATTCTATGATCTCATTTTTGCTGAGTATTTATTTGAAAGCTATTAAGATTTCGAACCTTCGCTAACTTTTTAATTATATTTAATACTGAAATATTGTTTTGAAGGACTATTTTGCTAATATTTTAACTAAAATATAATAGTCAAATACTACCAACATACGATAACCGTTTCGTAAATAATACGATCGAATAATTGAATCGAATAATAAGGTACGATCTTCACTATTAACAATCAAATCGAATCGGGCATTTAAATTTGAAAAAAAACAAAACTTTACCTACATTAAAAATCTAGCGCTTTAAAGAACGGCGTTGTACTCGTTAAAGCGTAATTTAAACAGGTGCCAATGTTCCCAGAGACAATCAGACACACGGAGAGTGCCCGCAGCCCCGGCTGTGGTCGAGAGCACACACAAACTTGCAGCCAGGCTCGCCTCGGGGACTCGATCCGTACTGTCGACGAACTATCGACCATTACTGCCAATTTTATGTTTATTTATGATTTCTAACTTTCAATGTATGTTTTGCTAGTTCTTGAAATCACAAGAACTAAGGTCTTGAGAATTGATCCATTGATATTGGGATCTAACTGCTCGAGTTCTCTTAAGTCACGATGCTATAGTTTCAACGAGTATCGTATTGGCTTTTGTATTTATGTTTGTTTACATTTTTATTAAGTTTTATTTTACTTCAATGTCATCGTGAACCGTGAAATTGCAGGATCTTTTATATGCCTACATATAATCTAATATAATATTAGTAAGTACTCATAATATATTTATATGTATATTCATAATATACTTGATATTACTACATTTCTCATTTAGATTAACCACTCCCTGCGAAATAAACATTTCCTTTATAATTTCCCACGCCATCCAAAGGTCGGCTTTTTCAAGCATGTTTGATCCTACGAAACTAGGTAGGCGAAAGTCGTTGTTGATGTTACACCTACTTGCGAAGAATACAAAGCAACTCATTATTCTTGGGAAATCTGTAGGAACTTTTGGGAGGGTTTGTTTTAAGAAATTGATGTTCATTATTAACAAAATTGATTTCCAATTTATGTAGAGTATCGGCATAGTAGTCCTATTTCTACTTTACATTCGCGATGGATAAGAAAGCATTTCCTATATTGTGGGTTTTGGAAAAGTATTATAAAAATAGTAACCGACTACATTTTCTCACAGCTACCTTTCATTATAGCGTTGAAATATTAAAAAAATCTATCTTGACACACTATTCAAAATCCTGTCACGTCAAAATCCCAATGGATAGTAGATAGATATACGTACGATATCCTAATACTTACTTTACTACATCCGCTGCCAAATACATTCTCATGCCTTATCTCAGGAGTCGAGGGAATAAGTCGGGATTATGTCGTATATATTGCGTTGTGCTCTGATAAATGTAAAAACAACGTGACAAATGGCCAAGCAGTAGAGACGGTAACAATATTTTACGTACCCACTTATACAGAAGCCTTGGAAAGTACTTGACATCTCTACCAAGAGAGCTATGCAAATTTATACGAACTGTGCATGACATGTACAAAGTTACGAATCCATGCTTTTATTATTCAGAGATTTGCCTACACTTCCCTTCGTTATGCTTGTTAACTCTACTCATGTTGGAGCGGAGATGCTTGTTTACTAAAGTAAGTAACATCCATTTTTGTTAGATTTATGAACGGGTCTCAAGCGTTGTTTAATTTGTTTATATAGTCTATCAAAAATAAAAATAAAACAATCCCATATTGAAATGGAGGTGGCTCAGTTTTAACTTTCGAATTGAAGATCTTAAAGTCCAAATACTGAAATGAGCTTTTGGGGTGAATGGAAGCAACGTGATTAAATTTTGTTGTTCACCTGGCTAGCACGTTGAAAAAATCTATCGCCTAGCTCTTTACAGGTGTTCCGGTAAATACTCGTAACTATGAGATCCTGTACCTAATCTAGGCGTAGCGTACACTTCAGGTATCCATATGTGACCATAAGTTGTCTTGCCCTTTAAAAATAAAAAGTACTTACTTATTGTGAAGTTTGGCTATTACGAATAAAGTTGGGAAACACCGGTATCACCTTAGGGCTCGAAATAGGAAAAGATAGTTGCACTTTATATTTGTAGGTATAGCGTTTATTCATAGTTCTATGACAAAAAAATATCGTTATAGAGCTATGAACAGGATTTTGTTTGTTTACTATACATTACCTATGTAGGAATTTCATCATCACCATTGGCAGCCATGAACGTATCAGGGAGATATTTCTTCAGCTAAATCTTCAGCTATAGGTCTTCTATGCTTCGATGTCTTTACCCATCCTGCAATAGGTCTTTCATATCCCATCTCTTGGTCCCCTTTCACTTATACTTAGTCATATTCAACTTGCCATCTCCATGTCGAGACAATTATCCTGACCATTTCCAATTGAGTTTCATGATACGGAGTCTGAAAAAGAGGTACTTACATTTCTTTTTTTTTTATTACAAATCTTTACATAGAACGCTATATTGCTTGTGGTGTGGCTTTTGTAAGCGTCCATGTTTCAGTAATCATCATGGGCTGCATAAACCGAAATCTAGAAATGTATAGTAATGGGACCGGTGTGTAAAACTACAATCGGTACAACCGTTGCGGCGTAAAGTACATACATACAAACAAAAAATTTACGTTTTACGTATATGTATGAGGTAAGAGAGTATCTATTGTATTATTGCCTATCTCAGTTTACTAATAAAGTGCCTCTGGTTTTGTATTACATACTTTGATGGAAAAGTAGCCGGCATGCAATTGTGTTTAAATTTTAAAGAGCGCACACATAAAACATCTACAGATATTTGTTGCCGGTTCTAGAAAGATAATGTTTTATTCAGGAGATAAGACTGGCCTTTGTGTTACTTGATAGAAGCTCAAATAAATTATTAAGGACAAGGTAATCACTCCGTTTGCCAAGAAAATACAACGTACAATGAAAAAATGTCTTCAGCGGCGACAGTAGGTATGTGTTGTGCATTATTTATGAGTGTACCGTGCACACTAAAATGTACCCGCTTTTGGAATGCGGGTAAATTGTTACGGAGTCACAATACATACGGGCGATTGTTGCAAGAGCGGTTCTCGACGCCACCGCCGCTCTTAAGAGCTAAGTACCTACCTATTACAATTTTAACACTTTCCAACGGGCTTTTAGCTTTGGTATGTAGGAACAAGAGCCTAATGTTGTGGCTGAGCGGAACGGGCGGGTGTCATATTTTTTAATCATAATATTTGTAGTACAGTTTGTAATTTCCTACACTGCGTGTGAAATTTTTAAAATACAGACATTACAAAATTATGCATACTGATTATGGTAAGATCTATTTTGTTTCTCTTCAAGTTCGTTTACACATATAATATTAATGTGTATCTACTTAGCATGAAACAGTTTATTCGATTTGGCCAGTTGAGTTGAGTTGACTTGTTACAAAAGAAACAAAAGGTTTACGCTTACGCCCACTACCTAAGTGCACGGAGAGAGCACTTTACCGCTGCCCTCCTCCTCTCTACGCTACTCTTTGTGGCCCCACTTCACATCAATGTATCAAGAGTCACACAATGCTTAGCCTCTTTCAAACCTTACAACCTGATACTATAATCCCAAAAAAGCAATAAGATTCTTGCTACTTTACTTCAAGTTCGATCTCGAGGCTTTGAGAACTATTTTATCCTACTAATCCAGTCCTTCTAATAATATAAACGCGCAAGTTTGTGTCTGCCTGTGTGTGTGTGTGTGTGTGTGTGTGTGTGTGTGTGAATGTTTTTTAGCATTAATCTTCGTAATAACAGAACCGTTAAAATTTGGAATGCAGATAGCTTATTCGCTGGATTAGCACATAGGTAGGATACTTTAAATCCGCGAGAGAAACTGCGGGCAACTAGTCTATTAGATATTATATGGCGCTCATACATATAGGAGTCTACATTTCAAAATCGATTAACTCCTTTAAGCTATTTAGATAGGTGAGTTGCACTCGAAAAAATATTATCCTGCTTATATTATACTTATAGTTTAAATTATTGTGAGCATTCGTAAAATTATATATGTTGGTAAAACGTCACTATGTTTATTGTTTTAAAGACAATTCATGTTTTCTTTACTATTTTAATAATCAATAATTTAATGCAGTGTTGTAAGACCATGGCTTGATAAGTACGTGTAAACAATGATACAAAATTCTTTCACAGTTTGCCGAAATTGTAAGTGTCCTAAGGAGTTTCTCAGGCAGGGAGACATCGGTTCGTGAAGTTTATTTAATTTCCTGATTTCGCAAACGAAAACTATTGTGAAACGAATTCCACACCCTGCCTACTTAATGTAGTTTGAACTTGCCGTGGCCGCTGACGTCCTACTGCAATCTGTTATTACGCCATCTTTATTTCACTTTTGATTTAAACAGACATTTCACGCGGTATTCTTATATTTCACAGTGCTATAAATGCGAAGCATTTCAGATTTGGTTGTTTTTCAAGTGTGTCAAATGGGGGTGTAAAGGATATTTTAAATACGAGTGTTGTTTCACTGAATACCTAATTAATAAATCTAGCCAGAGCCGCCAAAAGATAATGAATGAGTATAAAATTATGTTTTCATGTTTAAAGGGGTACCGTGCACATTTTGAAAATATTGCAGAACTGTTATTCTGATAGGATCACTTTGCCATTCATCTGTCTGTCAAGAACCTATTTACTAACATACTATGTATATTTATATCAAATACTATGTATAAGTATTTCATATAAATATATGTATTACATACCTATGGTCTCATAATCCTGTGAATATGTATATATGTGTGAACTAAAATGAAGATTTTGAATATAGATAATATACTAATTAGTTGAAACTTATAGATTTTGACGACGCGGAAAATTCAGCCATATTCAGCGCTTCCTTTATTAAGTTGGCGAGTTCGTAAGTTGTAAGTTTCGGATTAATTGGTCAACTATAGGTAGAGTACATTTCGAGCAATAACAAGCATGCTCGAAGAGAGTACACATAAGATCATAGAGAAATTTTTGCAACTGTGAATTACAGTCTGTGTTGTTGCAAATATTTCTCCACTCGACGATATACGACTCCAGCAAAGCCACGGCTTGACAAAAATTATTTGTCAACTTTATAATTATAGTTGACAGTGCAAACTGCGAGACCATTTATCGATAACGCAATTTGAACACTCGAATAAGCTGAAATGTAACTTGGCGACGGCTGTTTCCGATCCAATTTATGTAGACGCTGACTCAGATTAATTTTGTTACTCTTGCACCAGTTGTAAATGGACTCCTTTGATTGTTGACCACTTCAAACTTCCACTTTGTACGTTTTGTACTTTTACGCAACTGCGCTCAATTCACGGTTTGAATTAATGGTTTGATATTAGATGGCAGCTTTTATTATATGTAGGCAAGGAAAAAATATATGATTATGAATGAATTAAAATCAAATTATGATTTAGTCTTTAAACTATTACAATAATACAAACTTCTACTAAATGCTACAAACTACACTACAATATATCTAAAGCTAAACACATATCAATAATAATTAGTTTAAAAAAATAGATTTAGGTAGATGATAAATAGATAGATTCTCTTTTGTGTATTTAAATATTCAATATGTAATGAACAACTAATACATTAGGTAGGTTCTTACGCTAGATAGCCCTAAAAAGGGTAATACCATAGATCATACGTTCTTTTAGGATTTTTTCAGCATAATTGTTAATTAATGTAACAATTTATTTTCTGCCAAAAATGTTTTTCTAAAAATTTGCAGTTCTATTCTAACGTAACATAACGAAAACATAACAAACATTATTTATTATCTGTCTACTATGTAGTATACTTGTACCGCGATACAGCAATAAAGCCATTTGCCTACGCAATACAAGACCCTTCTGTACCTTAAACCGATTGATGTGATCATCTATCGAAACAAATAGTAAATAAATTTACAACCAAGCCTAAAATAATAATTTGATGAACATACATACATGATGAACGAACAGTATGATATCACACTAATATTATAAAGCCGAAAGTTTGTACGTATGTTTGTTATTTCTTCACGCTCAAACGGCTGAATGGATTTGGATGAAATTCGGTATCAAGATAGCTTATACACTGGACTACAAACTGGTTAGTTTGTAATATTAGTAAAGTGTGTGGGGGTTTATGAAATACTTAGGTAAATTTCGGTATACATAAGATATTTATCTCGTAAAAGTTTGTGAAACCGAGGATTATAACTTTAGCTATATATAACGTACCTTTAATGTTTAACTCAGAGCATCATGATTGTTTTTTTAGTTCGTTGCACTGAAATTCTGCGGCGAGGTGAACCTCCTCGCTGCAGTAGCAACCTCCGCGCTATTGGCCGCTGAGAAAAGTGTTTTTCTGACAGTGTCTCGCGGTGACAGTTAATAACAATTAGTGAAAATTTTATCACGGAAACTTATATTTTTGTTAATTCTTTTAAATTGTATATATATCCATTTCGCAGTAAAACCAATAGTATTTTCTCTTTACACTATATATATCAGATAGCCCCCACATATATTTGGTGACCTTCGTTCTGTACATTTTCTTCTGAGTAAATTCAAATTTTCCGTCGTTTGACGGGGGCTACTCTGAAACTTTTTTTGTGAAGAAGTCCTACTGTAAATTTTTTTTTTCAAGTGACAACTAGAGGTCTACTGTGAAACCGTAATTATGGAATTTGCCGATGCGCGCGCTGATGATCCGGCACCACCTGGATTGTTTCGCGTCGGAGTTCGTATGCCACCGTTTTGGACGGACAAACCCGCAATTTGGTTTGCCCAAGTGGAAGGAAGCTTCGCGATTTCGAACATCACTACTGACGAGACCAAATTTTACTACGTCATCGCGCAACTGGACGCTTCGGTAGCTGCGGAAGTAGAAGATATCATCGTTACGCCTCCGACTACTGGGAAGTATGAAAAATTGAAGCTGGAACTGATTAAGAGGCTGACGGCTAGCAAAGAGAAGAAGGCTAAGCAACTTTTAGTTCACGAAGAGCTCGGCGATAGAAAACCTTCGCAATTTCTTCGGCATTTGCGACATCTTGCGGGAAGTGAGGTACCTGAAGATTTTCTTAAGACTATTTGGTCGAGCCGTCTCCCTAGTAGTATTCAGACTATCGTAGCTTCACAGCCGACTTCCCCGTTGGATGTTCTGGCGGAATTGGCTGACAGGGTGAATGATATAGTACCTCAACACCATGTATCATCTACTTCAGTTAACCCATGTTCAAGTTCCTGCGCACAACAGATTGCGGCGTTGACCAAACTTGTAGATAAGCTGGCGTCACAGGTAGATCGCTCGAGGCCACGATCGAAAGATCAACAGCGAAATCGCGGTCGTTCATCTTCAAGCCGGCGCTCTCAGTCCAACTACCGGAAATTTCCAACATGCTGGTATCACTCAAAGTATGGCCCAAAGGCGAATAGATGCACCAAGCCTTGTGATTATGTTCCGGAAAACTGGAAGGGCAGTCAGTAACGGCGGTAGATGACTGCAATACCTGCAAAGGCCGCCTATTCATGACAGATAAAACATCTAAGCTTCAGTTTTTAATTGATACGGGTTCTGACATTTGCGCATATCCTCGAACGCTTCTTCGGGACAAACGCTGCAAGTCCAAGTACGAGCTGTTTGCAGCTAACGGCACACAAATTGCTACGTATGGATGCATAGACCTGAATCTGAATCTGGGACTTCGTCGAGATTTTAAGTGGAAGTTCGTGGTAGCCGACGTTTCAAAGCCTATAATCGGAGTGGATTTTCTAAGCTTCTACGGTTTGCTCGTCGACTGCCGTCACCACCGCTTAATGGACAGCCTTACAACACTTTCTGTTGCAGCTCCACAGTCTCATCAACTCGACAAAGAACTTCTGTCTGTCAAGTGTGTTACTGGAAATTCACCTTACCACGAACTCTTGCGTCGCTTTAGCGAGATTACAAGGCCTGCAGGATCTCAAGCAGAAGTGGTTCATAATACTAAGCACCATATAAGAACAACACCTGGACCACCTGTAACTTCTCGACCTCGTCGTTTGGCACCGGACCGTCTCCAAATTGCCAAGAAGGAATACGAGGACATGTTGCGTAATGGTACTGCTCATCGATCAGAAAGTTCATGGTCATCACTTACGCCTGGTCCGCAAGAAGGATGACTCCTGGCGACCATGTGGAGATTACCGGGCGTTGAATGCTCGGACGATACCAGACCGGTACCCGATCCGACATCTTCATGACTTTGCATATCAACTGTCAGGATCACAGGTCTACACGAAAATTGATTTAGTTAAGGCCTATAATCAAATTCCTGTCGAAGAGCTGGACGTTCCGAAGACGGCAATTACCACCCCTTTTGGACTCTTTGAATTTCCGTTCATGACATTTGGACTGCGCAATGCTGCGCAAACTTTCCAGAGGTTTGTGGACGAAGTGCTGCTAGGGCTGGATTTCACGTTCGGATATTTGGATGACATATTAGTGTTCTCGAAAAACCAAGCTCAACATCTGGAACACCTGGAAATTTTGTTTGGACGGCTGAAGAAGTACGGCGTTTCGATCAACACTGCCAAGAGTGTTCTGGGCGTTAGCGAGCTTACTTTTCTGGGATATCATGTTTTTCCAGACGGAATTCGTCCCATGGATGAGAAAGTCAAAGCCATTCTAGACTTCCCAACACCAAAAAACGCAAAAGAGCTCAGAAGGTTCCTTGGAATGCTCAACTTTTACCGGAAGTTTTTGCCTGGAGCAGCAGCTATTCAAGGCCCGCTCAACGCAGCTCTTTCTGGACCTGACATCAAAGGCAATACACCTATCGATATGACGCCAGAACTACAGCACGTTTTTGATGAGTGTAAGTCCAGCTTATCCAAGGCGACATTACTTTCGCATCCAGATATGCAAGCTGAGCTAGCTTTATTCACAGACGCGTCAGATGTTGCCATGGGTGCAGTTCTCCAGCAGAGGAGAAACGGAGAATGGGAGCCGCTTGGATTTTTCTCGCGGAAATTGACACCTGCGCAGAGGAAGTATAGTCCATATGACAGGGAGTTATTGGCAATTTACGAAGGAATTCGGTATTTTCGCTACATGGTCGAGGCGAGGACTTTCATCGTTTTCACCGACCATAAGCCTATCACTTTCGCCTTCACTACCAGAAGAGACAACTGCTCACCACGTCAATATCGTTATCTCGACTACATTTCACAATTCTGTACGGACATTCGCCATATTTCTGGAAAGTCAAATGTCGTAGCAGACGCATTTTCACGTGTCGAGAGCATCAACATTATTGATTATGAAGCTATGGGACGAGAGCAAGAGGAAGATGTTGAACTTCAGGACTTGTTGGAGAAGGGTTCTTCGATGAAGCTTGAGAAGATCACAACTCCTGAAGCTACATTATATTGCGATCTATCTATGCCTAGTCCACGTCCATATGTACCACCTGGCTTTCGCAAAATGGTTTTTGACAGCCTTCATAATTTGAGTCATCCGGGTCCAGCAGCCTCCAGCAAACTTATATCAGAGCGTTTTGTATGGCCTGGAGTTCGTCGCGACTGCAGAAAATGGGCACAACTATGCACTGATTGCCAACGCAACAAAATCACTCGTCATATTTCCACTCCTCTCACCTCATTTTCACCTCCATCTGATCGTTTTTCACACATTCACATGGATATCGTGGGGCCATTACCATATTCATCTGGTCACAAATACTGCCTCACCATTGTTGACAGATTTACCCGTTGGCCTGAGGCGTACCCTCTGGCCGATATCACAGCTGAGACCTGCGCTTCAGCATTCATCTCCGGCTGGCTTGCTCGCTTCGGTTGTCCGCAACGCATAACAACCGACCGAGGAGCCCAGTTCCTGTCGCAGCTTTTCAAGTCAGTCTGCAATCTCCTCGGGGCAAAGCATTGTCCGACAACGGCATATCACCCAGCCAGCAATGGGATGGTGGAGCGTCTTCACCGTCAGCTGAAGGCATCCATCATGTGCCACAATAATGCACAGTGGACAGAGGTGCTGCCGCTGGTCCTGTTGGGTATTAGAAGCGCATGGAAGGAGGACATTAAATCTTCTGCAGCAGAACTGGTCTACGGAGAGCCTTTGCGCTTACCAGGTGAATTCTTCGTGCCTTCTAACGACCATTCATCGGACGTCACTAGTTTTATCGTGCGACTTCGTGAACATGTGAGGAAGCTGTCACCAACAGCTCCAGTATGGCATGGCAAGAAGCCGTTCTACGTGCCCACAGATATTTTGACGTCAGACTACGTGTTTCTTAGACAAGGTCCAGCAAAGAAGTCAATGGAATCTCCTTACACCGGACCGCATAAAGTGCTAGAGAGAGGCCCGAAGACCTACAAAATTTGTGTAAAGGGCAAAGAAGTAACGGTGACCTTAGACCGATTAAAACCAGCGTTCCTAGTCACCGAGAATGACACTCTATCTCCTACAGCCAGTGCAAGTTCGTCGGATCCAGCAGATGTGGAGACAGAACCGGAACAGAGAACCAGGAGTGGTCGTAGAGTCCGGTTCCCTAACTACTTTCGCCCGTGATCCGGTCTCGGCGGGGGAGTGATGCGGCGAGGTGAACCTCCTCGCTGCAGTAGCAACCTCCGCGCTATTGGCCGCTGAGAAAAGTGTTTTTCTGACAGTGTCTCGCGGTGACAGTTAATAACAATTAGTGAAAATTTTATCACGGAAACTTATATTTTTGTTAATTCTTTTAAATTGTATATATATCCATTTCGCAGTAAAACCAATAGTATTTTCTCTTTACACTATATATATCAGATAGCCCCCACAATTCTAACTTGCTAATAAAACGTAGGTAGCAAGAAAGGTTTTAATAGATAACATTAATAATAACTTTTTACCCTCTTAGAACATTATTCTAGTAAAGTTTAGCTTGCATTTTTTTTAAGACAGAGCATATAGCAAACAAGGCGATTTTGGGCAGGCTTTTTGGCCAAAATAGGGCATTTACCTGACGACAAGATACACAAATTTAGCTCGGTGGAAAAAAAACGCATATGTTCCTAAAAAAATAATAAACTTATTTAAACCAGTAGTTATCGAAAATATTTCTACAAAAGTGTGTAATCCTAAAAAACATTCAGATATTCTAGAGTTGTCATTGTTTAGAAAAATACAATATTTATTTAAATACTGATTAATAAAAACCATCAAAATCGACCATTGCACGCGTTATCTTTCTCATAATCACCGCACTAAAGTTCAGACTAAATTGATATTTAAGACCGACGTTTTGGAACGGATTTTGGCTAGCTTATTTTGCTATACCTTAATAGGAACAAGGTCAAACCATAACATACTATCACTAGCCATTGGAAAATGGTTTTTACGGAAACTGTATATATTAGTAAAACGGAAGAGATAGGGTGGTCCTATAGGTACACTGCCATGACCACACAGCCCACTAGCCAACTGGCTATAATAATGTATTGTTACTAATCGGAGATAGCCGCGTCTGAGTCTGCAAACATTCCAAGAGTACTCGCACGTATATCTGAATGCAAACTCATTTCACCTCAGTTTCTATCCTGTGTTTATTTTTTATTTAACCCATGTTTATCCGACGTGTCTGGATGAGAGTTTGCGCAGCGAGTTGCGGCATTATGATTGTACTTTTTTAATATTGTCTATCTGTGAGGGCATTTAATTAGCTTATTTGATTGTAACAGAATATCTATAATAATATAACAACTGTTGGTCTCCCATAAAAAAAGACAATTTGATGACTATCATAATTACCGGCATTATCAAATTTAAAATAGCGTAACTTCACGCAAATATACAGTAACACACAAATATAAAAAAAAGTATTGTGCAAATATACAAAAGCTCGTATCATGCTCGCCTAAACGCAAGCTACTTAATTATGAAAAAAATGAGATGAAATATTCTATTTCAATATCCAGCGCGTTAATTAATATTCGGCCCAAGCTTAGAGGACTAATTATTCCGTGTGAAAGCTCTCGCTTTCAGTCAATTAACAGATACGTCACTGTAATTAGAGAGCACCATTCCCTCTTGTTCAGCCTATGAGATCAAACCTACTATGTGTGATAGTTCAGTGAACATACCTATATGTATGCATGTCATCAAAATCCTTTCAAACACTTCAGGGAATACAAGTATACCTACATTGAATATACATAATTACATAACTTACTAGTAAGTAGGTAGGTACTGTTAGTAGGTTACTGTAGTTAAATTAGTATCTCTGAATGTGAGACAGAGCAATAAGACCATTCTTTAGTGTTGGTTGTCTGGCATGGCCGACGACATTGGGTACCTGCCTACTAGCCTTTATGTTGGCAATATGTTCGCGTATCCCCGTCCTGCGCATAGGCAGGGTTGCCAATTCAACTTAAACAGTCTTTCTCAATCTGTTGTTGGTACATTAACTACTTACATTCCAAGACTTAAATTATTTTAAGATTATTGTTTGTTGTGTACTGTTCGTTGATAAATAAATAAATAAAAACTCGGTTTTGCAGCTGTCCACTTGATTAAACCACCGGGTTTAGCTAGTATTATATAACTATTAAAAAAAATTAACTTAAGAATTAGCAACAAATACTGTATCTGTTAGTCCTGCTACTCTACACCATAGGAAAGTATAGTAACCCAATCAAAATGCAGTATAACCAGGGATACCCATAGCTTAACTTTGTTTCAATCTTACCCGATTTCAAGTAAAACCATCTAAAATTTACAAAGGTATCTTCTGATACAACGGCACAGAATCAAAAGTTTCAATTTCAATCGCATTAATGGATCCTTTCAAAATCGGGTCAATTGGCACAAGTTAAATAAGGAGA
Source organism: Ennomos fuscantarius (assembly GCA_905220475.3). Classification (NCBI taxonomy): domain Eukaryota; kingdom Metazoa; phylum Arthropoda; class Insecta; order Lepidoptera; family Geometridae; genus Ennomos; species Ennomos fuscantarius. The sequence goes on from HG992033.1 coordinate 6,976,496, forward strand.
TTGGATTTCAACAGACACTAATTAAAAAATCACTGCATAATAGCTGATGTTATAATTACTTACTACTATCCACTACATAATAGCATCAAGTGAGTTTCAGTAGTACGTTGCACTATTTGTATATTTAATAAAATTTTGCTTATCAAACAATTTCAAATGCAATGTGGGTTAGAATGTTTATTTGGCTGAGTGTAGTAATTATGAAGCACTGCTTAAAAAATGTGCTTACATATACAGCGTTGTTACATTTTTGAAATGACTGCGGGCATAAAATTATAGTCATGAAATAAAAGCCCAGAGGCGACACTTTTCTGAGAGGAAAATTCCTGACGTGTTGGTGACGCCAAGCACTATACAGTGTGCTCCAACAATCCCACTTATAAGCTATATATTAGTTCGCAATGTATGATTTCCTACAATTTTAATTTCAATTTGACAGCTCAGCAGAGTTTTGCTCGACTTTAAACTGCTTTTGGCAATGAAGCACCATAGAAAACGACTATTTATTGCAGGATTGCAGAATTCAATCGCAGTCGTGGCAATTTTAGTGACGTATTACGTTCACCTATGCCTAAATATGCCAAAATCTCGCGGTAGATCAAATATACACATACATTTGTTGTTCACAGCGATGGACGGGCGACTATCATAGTTGCCCGTCCATCGCTGTGAACAACAAAAACATCGATGATGTGCGCCTGATGCTCGAAACAGGCAGGCGTATTTGTATATGTGATCTACCGCGAGATTTTGGCATATTTAGGCATAGGCAGGAATGAAATACAACAAATCCTACACAAACATTTGGGTGTAAAAAGCTGTGCTCTCGGTGGATCTTACACAATTTGACTGATTCATTGAAGAGGCGTTAAATTTGGTGTGGCAGCTTTAGCAGCCACCTGGCACGTTGTGATGTTTTTGTTCCCAAACATTAAGACACAGTTACGCGGCCAACGATTTTCATCACCAGAAGAGCCTGTCGAGAGTACGAAAAACATGTTTCCAAGGTCACTACTAATTCGTATGAAAAAGTGCATTTACGCTAATAGATAATATTTTGGGAAACAATATATTTTTTCTTATTCATTCCGGAAACTTTTAGTGCGCCCCACGTATTATGTTAGACTCTGTCGGTCGGAGAGCATTCTGTGTGTAAAACGTCGCATCGGGGAAAAATGACATCCATGTTGGTTCAGACATTCTGATGTGAATCTCATTCAAACAAACATACGATATTCTATTTTATATTTAGCGGAGAGATAGAGATTATGTGCTGCCAAAAATTATCTTTACTGGAGATTTTTTTACAGTAAGAATTTATACTCTATCATAAATTTATGTGGAACGAAATGGAAAAACTAAAGTAGTCACTAAGTTAACAAAGCATTACAAATAAACAACATTTTGGCATGTCTAACGAGACAAGCGAGCTCGGTAGCTGGCGGACATGGCAATTGACAGCGAGTGGAAGCGCCAAACAGAATAATTAATCTGTCATGAGGTGTCCACGCTCGTCCACAGCTTGTCCGGCAAACACTCAGTACTACACGCTGAACGGAAAATAAAAACAGTGAACTTGTAAACCCCCCAGAGAGACGAGAAAAATTCAAATTTAATCCCCAGGAGAATTTAGTTAGGAAAGCCAAGTGAACGGAGACTAAATAAACACGTTATCTCCGACACAAATGCATGAAAACTGCAGTTGTTTTGCTTTTTAGTTTCCATTAAAAGCTTAATCCCGAAGCAGACTACGAAACTTGACACCACTGGTCAACAGCGTTTGATGTAGACATTATTGCTCTCGCAGGAAAATTCAGCTTAAGTACAAACAGAGTTGCTAGTGTGAAGTGTAGTAGTACCTGTCTGCTAGGATTAGGGTGCTAGGGCGCTTGCATACAAAGACATGGCAATTGACAGAGTGTTCCCTGGGACTCCAGCTCATACAAACAGAATAATTAATCTGCCATGACGATTGAGCAGTTTGTAGATCTGAAAATACTGCAGCTGGTGCAAGTATGAAACACCATTACAATGTAGATCTAAAAAAGAAAAAGTGATCCTGAAATTTTCGGAGATAGAATAACTTACCTAATTGATTGTCCACAAACGAGGCTACGTAGTCTACCTTGATAGTCTCGCAGTAAGAGCGAAAAGAATTTGTGAAAGATAGATGTGATAGATTTTTGTTAATGGCCACTAGTGCAGTACTGCGCAGCTCACAAACAATAATATTTGACTTTATGGGTGCTTTCAAGGGCGTGGCGACGGAAAAATGTTTTTTTTAAAATTTATTTATCAACGAACAGTACACAACAAACAATAATCTTAAAATAAACGAGTTTTATGTGAATTCTTTCAGCCATGTTACCGCCGCTAGTGATACTGGTAGCTGACGTACAGTTGTAAAGGTACTTACCTCCGTACATACACGATACATGGACACAAACTTTCACGTTCTAAATATTATAATAATAGGTTTATGGATATGAATTAAGGGAAATTATAAAAAACGCGTTAAAATAATATTAAAACGCTTTTTAGAAACTGAATTTAGTCAATATAAATTTCATGGTAGATCTTCTAGAAGTCATGAGAAAATTTGCACGTCACATGTAACGTACACATACATAATACAAATTTAAAAGAAAACGATTGTGCTTTAGACCACATGACTGAAGTAAAACTTCTTTAGTTTAGCTCCATCTATCCGCCGGTATAACTATATATTTATACCGGTATACTATAATTGATTTGTTCAATGTCACCATCTTGACAATTGTAAATTGTCATTTTACCGGACATACCAACATTATATTTTTTTTACTTTGTTTTGTTGACAATGGAGATCTGCGTGAATTAAGTTCAACTTCGGTTCACCTGGCATTCACCACCTTACTAAAGCCAAGTCAAGGTTGCGTAAAGAAGTTTTACTTCAAAAAAGAAGTTTTGTTTCAAATGCTTAGGCATAATAAAAACTAATTTTATCTCTTCGAAAGTCGTCGAAGTATGTCTGTGCTCACATTTGACGTAGTGTCGGTGCGCAACTAGCGCAGCCTTATTATATAGTGAGCCAAACAATGGTTCTCATGCAAAATGCAAACGTGGGCCACAACGCGCCGCGCCCGCTCGCACCCGCCCCGAGCGAATCGCCGGCGAACGGAACTGTGGTTACCTTACCTGATTCAACTAAACCAATGCACGCACCCACACACTTTATTTCACTTACATTTAAATTTTTAACACCCAGAAGATTCTTTCCTTCACTACCTACATAAAATATTAGCCCTGGCAAACCGAGGTGCGGTAAAATTTTATCTTCCATACGGACATAGGGAAACGGCCATCAAAAGGTTTACGAGCAAAAAATGAGAGTAACTAATGAGAAACGCGATGTCCTATTATACTTTTGGCGTGAGCACAAAAAGGGAAATGTCAATATTGCGTGCGAGCGGAGATAATACAAGTCTGTGTAATGATAAAAGCTCTGGACGCAGTGGCCGCCACCGGCTCGGCGGGCGGTGCGTGTCGGTGCCATCTTACAAAGATTTGTTTAGCAAATTGGTCGCGTGGGTGTAATCCATTTTCTAATATTTCAGGCCCCTTGTCATTTTCTAAAATAGCTAACTATTTTCTAAAAGATCAGCTTAGGCTTTTAACGCCAAGTATGATACAATACTGTGCCAAGTTAGAGCTATGATGTATTCTGCGACTGCCAAAAAAGTGGTAATGCTGATGTAGCTGTCATAAAACTTGCGATGCTGTTCGTGCTGTGCTGTAAACGTTGGTGAACCTAAACTGTCCTCTCATACATTATGCATACAAACAAGTGCTGCATGTGAGTTTTATTTCATAAAAAATACGTATATTAAATATCGTCATAACTCGCTGCAACTTTACCCTTTTATTAAAGCTTGTCGGTGTTGTTGGCCTTTAATAAAATACTTTGATGATAATTCTTAGGGACACCCACGTAGTTGCGTAATAAACGTGGTCAAAGTTTGTGTAGGTACAATACATTTTGTCATTGCGGGACCCGACGTGAACTTACTCAACAACTGGGAACGTGACTACTATCTGTACTTAGAAAAGGCGAGATAAGAGAAAAACCAATCGACTTTTATTGCTTCTGACGATCCGCACGATAAACTAAATCACAGAATTTTTATGTGGTTCTTTAGGACTGAAACAAATTGAGAGGTTATGGTAGCGGATTTATTTCCTTTTTCTTGCAACTATACAAATATCCAATCTCGTACCTCAAGAATATGAACAATTGAACTGTATAAATTCCGTACTATTTGATCATATACTACAAATAGCCGGTTGCCCACACTATTTAGCCAACGTAAGCAACCGTCTCGTTATTTATATTCATAAAGTCAAAAATTTAATTCATATAATATTTATTTTTATTTTGAAAGACCTTTCTAAACGTCCGGTTGATGCAACACATGACCAAAATATTGGCCTCTGTTTTTTTTACTTAATATAATACCCTAGACAGACACATTTGACACATTTGCGCCTTTCGGTGTCGAGGCGTTGGGGCCGTGGGGACCGAGTGCACACAAAATTTACAAGGATCTTTCGAGACAACTAATCTAGGTAACACGTGACCAAAATGCTGGTGTCTATTTAGCCCAAAGACTAAGCATTGCCATTCAACGAGGCAATGCCGCCAGCATTTTGGGCACGTTGCCTACTGGTTCGATTATGTTTTGCTAATGCATAGTTTTAAATTTTATTTTATTTTAATTGTTTAAAAACTTATAATTTGTTCTTGAATAAAAATTATTATTATTTAAAATTAAAAAATAACGCCCAACGAATACATAGATCCTAGACCCTTAGTAGGATATCCTGGGCTCGGGAACTACGAGGACCATTGGTGCAACACCCAGCCTCAGATCAAATATTGCGCTTTTTTTCTGCGCACAAATACTAGTCTTGTCATGGGATTCGACCCGCCGCCTCCGGGTTATGAGCCGACCGGTTCTACCACCACACCACAAAGGCTGTCAAACTTTATTAGTAGCTATTTAGAAGATGGCCTATTGTAACTACGAGGAGGGTTTTTTTTTAGATAATTATTAACGTTTCCATGTAAAATGTAAAACTTGAGACAAACAGCAAATTTTATTATACCTTTATACGACATTTTTATTTGCATTTTGACTTTTAGTTTTAACAAAATCATGATAAACCTGGTGCGTCCCAATCTAACAAATTGCAAAACTCCCGCAATCTCGTGCCGAAAGACCTCGTAGCTCGTATGACTCGTGTGATGTTTGCATAACATACGTCAATGGTTTATGTTAGCGACGTGAATTCAGGCGCTTCGTGCTGTTTACATTCACGCTGGAACCGAAAAACCTCCCATGAGTTCACACAAGCAGTTAGATAATTAAAATTTAAAGGGAACAATATATCTTTTCGTAGAATTACAAAGCCACAAGAGCTAAAATTGAATTATCTATAACAATGCACCCCAATCAACACAAAGCTGAAGTACCAATTAACGTCATAGTGATGTGCACAAAGGAATTAATTAGATATCCATGCAAAACTTTTTCCATTAAAGGGGACCCCGAGCAAGACAAAGTAGTCTTTCAAAACTTTACTGCCATTTCAAGCTCAGAAGTCTTCAAAAACTTATTGTTATTTGATATTTTAAGATAAATTCCTAATTAGATAATGTAAATATGGATTCTGACGGTGACAAGACAGACTAATTTAAAACGGCTTTAACTGAGCTCACTACACGCGTACTCCTTGAAGATGGGCATCTATATTGCCCGAACACCGCTCGAGTTATTTGACTGTATCTCGTGAGTGTTAGCCGTGTAATAGTTGTAGTTATGAGTACTACTCACGTCAGTTTCTATAATATTATGGCTTTAACTGATATTATTTTATATGCTAGGCATGTTCATTTTACACATTAAAGTTTGACCATTTGAGGTATGTGGGACTCAAACCCACTAAAACCCCCTGTGAGCCCTCGTTCGCCGTTCCGGGGCGAGAAGGGGTCGCGACTGCAGACCAGCCAACTCGCCTCTGGATTAAAGTTTGACCAGACTTAACCCTTTTACAGTTTAAAAAAAGTACCATTAATTACATCTGCTTCTTTAAATATAATTATTCGTAAATATATAGGGCGTGTAAGAATATGATGAGAGAGCGGTGTGAGAATATGACTACCCCATCTCTTCCCGTGGGTGCAGTAACGTAAGAGCTGGCTAAGGGAATATCAAGAGAATGCGCAGCAGCATTCTCCTTAGTACATAAAACACAAAAGAAAATATTTTTTCTCTACTCAAAGTATCATTGTGCAAAATTTCATGAACGTACGTTTATAACTTCAGAAGTTATCCTTATCCATATCCTTACTAATATTATAAACACGAAAGTTTGTATGTGTGGACGTATGGATGATTGTTACACAAGAATTATTGGATTTTAATGAAATTTGAAATGCAGATAGCTTATACGCGGGATTGACACATAGAACATTTTATCCACGCGTGAAACCGCGGGACGCAACTAGTAAGACTAAAGGATTCAGATGGAGAGACGGACATGATTTCAGATTGACATGACCAACGTATAAGTAGATACTTATTTTTACGGATCCCTAAAAACGATTATATAAAAAAATCTATAGTTTAGATTCATTTACAGCTTGGGACAAATGCTTCAATTTCTGCAGTTGGCACACAGTTCCTTGAATTATTAGTGTGAGCTGCGGTTATACTTATCATTTCACGGGACGTGTCTAAAATATTGGAGTTCTCGCTTTACTTTCAAGTTCTTCTTGCTTGTAACCGGAAACTTTTTATGTCTTCCACGATATGGACACCAGTATACGCTTGAAATGGATAGCAGATATGGAGCGAGAACGCATTTATTAACGTTGATATTCGTTATTCACTCAGTGTTTGATAATAGCTTATCTTTACGCTTAGTGGGTGTTCGACAATCAGGTAAGGTATTAATTCAATTCAGCTATGTAAATCCATACCTTAGTGCATTTGAACGCTAAAAATATTCTTGCAGTGCTGCTATTATTTAGTATTGGTGTGCAAAGAGGAGTTTTTTTTTCTATGATTTTTATCTAATTCTTTTTACTGTAGCTACTGAAAAATACTACTGACAAAAGCCAATACACAATATGAATAAGTATAAATATGATTCATGTGTATTTACGGATTAAATATAATTTACTAAGTAACTGTAATATCTATTGACTGCTTCTGCTAGTCTTTAAACAGCTCATATACTCCAGCCTACATTTTAAAGCGTACTCAGTATGAATATGACAGGCGCTGCTCTATTGAATTACCCTATAAATTCATTTTACTCATAGATTAACATATATTTTTTACTATTATATTTTTCTGACATACAAATCAATCAATCTTTATTGAATTAAAAAGTAATAAGTACTCAAGATCACTCAATAAGAGATTGATGAGAACTCGTGAAATTATGTGTAGGAATTGGGAAAAGTAGTGATTCATGCCATGATTGATTATTTGTAATGAATGCCGACTCAGACTCGTATTACAGAACTGTGCTCAGTCTAGAACTGGTACTCAAGTCAAGATTTCATTCTTAAACTGATCATTTTGTGAATGAAATCTTGAATCAAGCATAGATGTACGATTGAGCGTTGTGTGATACAGGCTTCAATCACTGAAGAATATTTATGGACCAATATAATACGAATTAAATAAACAACAAATTACATAAAATAAACAATAAAACCAATTATTAAAGTCTAATGATTGTATAAATAAGCGACAACTATGTAATAAGTTGGTCTCTTGTAAAAGTTTAATTACACTGTGTATTTATAGTTGCAGTAGCATTTCCCGCATGAAATGTACATTTTAGCAAATACAAGCTTTGGAAACCCATTTTACATTCAAAAAGCATTCAGCATTACTTACAAATACCACATAAAATTAAATGACATGAGGGTGAAAATTACGCACTAAATTTCTTTGTTGCGCATAACTTTGACATTAGCTAATTTAAGCAAGGTGATATTTTATTCGCTATGGGATTTTGATAGGAGTCTGATAAAAAGTTTGATTTTAGGTTTAGCATTGAACCTCCGCGCAGTTACAGGTAGTAGATTAACTGAATGTATCGTGTTACATTCAACCGTCGGTATATTTACCTAGTTTATTCTGACATCACAAACCCTAAAAACAAACTTCACAAACTGAATCCCAATAGCATGTCAGCAGCGTATTTTATCTAGCGAAATAGTAAAATGAAAATTCTCTACCATAGAATGTAGCGGCGTGAGGGGAAATTTTATGCCACGCAACGGATTAAAATTAGAAAGGATGGACGGACCGAAGGGCCGAATTGTTAATGAGCATATCGTAAATATTGTAAACACATAACTCTACATAGAGTAAGAATAGAAACTTAACGGTTGGGTGGTTGGAATAAAATAAAAATTGAATGTTGCATAAAACTATATCGGAATAGGTCAGGGCAGTTATATTTACACCTGACCAAGAAGTTCAAAAATACCTTTTCGCAAAAAACATTTTTGGAACAAAGTAAGAATTATTCTTTCTAGTAACGGCTTTATGATACTTAATAAGATTTCGTATAGTACATTATGAAAATCGGGCAATGTTATGTAATACATACATATTACCTACGTTTCATATAACTATGCTGCTGATAGAGTAAAATACTTTTCAAATCATTATACCTCCGATTGTGCCGAAAAATCTTTACAACCATTTTCTTCTCGTGCTCAGTATTTATTTTGAGATATAATTAATGTGATAATTATAAACGTGTATTATTATTATTAATAAGAAATTTTTACTTACATGATTCAATCACAAAAAGTCATTAAAATTTATATTAGAGCTAAGAACAGCAGATATACGGAAACAAGTAATTAAAACAAATGACGCCAGTGACTATTCAAATAACTAATTCAATCGATCGAGCTATAGTTGGCAAGTATTTGTAAGCCAGTCACGTAGAACGGAGTCTCTTGCCTCTACTTGCATCTCAAGCAGCGGCGCATCGCAAACAAATTGATTTGTTTCAAATAAAGTTCGTAGCACGATGGAAGCAAGTAGCGTGGTTTTAGCGCTCAGTTTAAAGGTAAGGAAGAGCACTCTGACGTTATAAAGCTATAAGTTATTCAGAGAGAGAGTACCTAAGCACGAGTTCCTTCCATCGCTATGCTTCGAGACGGATATAGCACCGATATGGGCCATCGCGCTTATAGCCGCCGCGTACGTAGGTACAGATTATGCCGACCTTTTACTTTTCAAGCATTCACTCACAAAGAAGTGTGAAATTGAGTCGAGTTCGCTTGTTAATATGTTAATGTGGGGTCGTAGAATGGGCTTTTTAATAGCCATGAAACAACTTTTATTAGGTATTTTTTTAGCACCTGTAATGGAACTTAAAACGGAATTGAAGTTACGTTTTTATTCTAAAGTAAATTTACTCGGAATTGTTGATTAATTAGTTAAAGACCTAATTTATTTAATAACCGTTTTCTAAAGAAACATAACGTTTTGTTTGGGAAATAATGCAATCGTTTTATTTTTTATTGGGTTGTGCCTTTATTCTTTACTACCATCACCCTCCTGAAAATCACTGTCCTTATTTTTGTTGCGAAAGAAAAGTGATGAATAAAATGCGATGATTTCCCGTTGTTTGTTTTCTAACATAATATCAAATAAAAATCATGGGATTAAATATAATCTTATAATCATTATAATCTATGTCTTCTTGTCACATGATTATTATATGAAACTGCCTAAATGAAGAACCACGTGTATATAAAACACATGCTTACTGGTGCTACGGAATCGTAGCTGATACGCTACGACAGCGTAGTAGCAGTGTAGCATAGCTACGGGTGCTACAGCGCTAGAAGCTTCTTTGTGATACAGTTTCGTTATGGCGTTATTTAACTTAAATACAATTCTGGTGTTATCCCAACATAATCGTGGGAGTGAAAATTTACGAAAAATACAACATACATGTATTACAAAAAATATATGTTTATTACGGGCAAAGTTTCTTTATTCTTTTAACTTACTACAAAATGTTTTATCTACAAATACATACACAATTATTCTAGGTATTATAAATACAGAAATTTGTGTATGTGTAACATATCTATGTGTGTGTATTAGCATACACTGAATAGTCACCAAGCCAAGTTAGAAGCATTTGAGTGGCCTAAAAATTCTGACACCAGGGCTTGCCTACAACAGAAGAAGAAAAATCACTGTAATGTATAAAAGGATTTTGATAAAATTTGTGTAGATATATAGACATTTTAGGTTCTGGAGAAGAGTATTAAATATTTCTTATCCAAAAAAATGTGTAGTACCTGTAGAATAAGTGATCATTTTCAACGCGAATGATAAAGTGGAACGCAGTTATAAGTGATAAATGAATCTGGAAATAGAAACTCAAATTATTTCATGTATTACTGAAGCTCAGTCCTGTGTGAAAGCTCAGTATTACGTAGGTATAGTATATTAAGCTTTTATTACAGTTAGCAGCAGCTGTCGTACATTAGTTTTCAGACAGAGTGCAGCGAAGTTTGAATGAGGACAAAGGACAAGTTTTTGTACACTTGAGCTTGCGGTCAGTGCCAGCTGTGTTCCGTGCAAATGGTTGGAAGGCTCGTTGGCTTAGATAACTGATAAAAACCCTTCATTTAGAAGACAGCCACTTGCAGTGTCTACGCCAAGAACCCTCCCTCGCTTAGAGCAATCGACATGAGACTCTTCACATGAAACAGAGAGCTCAATATAAACTTGTCCATCTCTAGCTCCGTCGCTAACTTTTACGATTTAGTTTTGTTACTTACAATATAAATCACTGCGGCGCGGTTCAATAAACGTGATTGCTAAACTTCTATTTTATTTTCGTAGATGGAATCAATTAGTAGACGTCAGAAATTCTCGGCTTATTACTGTCTCTCCTCTAACAAAGCAACTTAATAAAGCGTTGCTTTTAATCCCAAAAGAAGTGAAATATAATAAAAACCATTATAAAGACTGGTTTTGACAAACGGACGACCGTCAACATGACCTCGAGAGCTCGTTTTCTTAGTTGAATGTACTGACGACCCACACGACTTCTTTTAATAACCCAGATGAGTGTGAAGTATAGATGCGCATCTAGAAATTCTATAGAAGCACCCAACGAGAAAGCTTTTCTGTGTCATCCCTCACAGCGCGGGTAGCATCATGCCCTATATTCCCTATGAAAACCGTTTACTTCTAAAAGCTGCTTTTTAAGGCCTTCATTATATATTTTTTGACTTTGCAAAGGTGCATAAAATGAAAGATGATGTTAAGTTAATACATTTAATTATTCGTGACAAATGATGACAATATTAAACTACATTACAATGTAAATGCTAAGTATTAGTTTGAGCTTATGAGTTCTCTCAATTCCTAGACCAGCCAAGCGATCCATGCGTCCAACGTGAAACAACCAGAAACATTCCTCAAAATATTTACATTTATAATTACACATTTAAATGTTTATTATATCTCGTGTATTGTTTTTAAATTATCACACATAAATAGTTTATAAAAAGGTATTTTTAAAGGTATTTGTTAATTAATACGCGGTCATACACATGGTAAAATTAACGTTACATAATTGTAATAATTATGTAATAATTGTAAAATAATTATGTAGGTTTAGTTAGCTTTATATATATAGATATATATATAGTTATGGGCCTACTACCCACTGCAGAATCACTCTCAATAAGTATATAAATATTGGTTTTGCTTTCACATACAATTATTAAGAATAACAATATTGTGTTAATATTAATCCGTAAAAATAATTCACAAGTTTGTGTGTTTATTCACAACTTAAAACTTAGAGGTAGGACAGCTGCTTGTAATTGAACTGAGAACATTTATGATAAAAATAAAAATATTTTTTATAATACAGGCATGTGTATGTACACAGATAATGTTATATAAGCATGTAAGTAAAAACACTTTAATATATTAACCGTATAATTGGGACAATAAGCTTAAAGCTATCTAAAGTTCTTTGTGTAAAGTTGATCAATATGGGGTATATGTTTTTCAATACTTGCACTATCTGGAAATATTAGTTCTGCGATGGCCAAACATTGTTATAATTTTCATAAATTATTTGTATATAGATAGATGTTCCGTAAAATTAATTAATTTAATTTAGCAACATGTTTAGAGCAGTGCAAATTATGAACTTACCAACTGAACATATGAACTTAAATAAAAAATTACCCATCATTGTACAATAATCAGTTTTATGTATCAAATTATTCTATGATTCTTTAAAATATTAATGATACATGTTTAATTCAAGTTAGAACCACCAGCTTACAGCAATATGTTTAATGATATTTTTCAAGAAATGTTCAATAGTTTCAGAACCTTTATAATTTTAACAGGGGGGCCATCGCGTCAGTATGTTTCAACCTTTACCCAATGAATTTTATATCATTGTTATTTATTAAATTTACTTGTAAATACACAAATGCAAGTTTGTGTTGCAGTTAAAATAATGATTGATTATTTCGTTCTAAATAAGCGTTGGTTGTACTGAGATTGTAATATATTTATGTGGACATCCGTTTAGAGCTATTTAATATTTAACTCATATTAACTCGTATGATAGCTTCATGACTTTAGTGATGAAGAAACTTTTGGTGTAATCGTTTTGAATCTATTCATAGTGTTCATTAAATAAATTACATTGATTTTTATATTATATAAAATTAAGATTGGGTATAAAATTTTCTTAGGTATGTAATTATTAGTTTTCAAATACCATATTCACACCTACTAAATACGGTTCGATTAAAATGTTACCTACAACCAACTACCGCCTATCTACCGTTTATAATTTACAATGCTTAAAAAATTTGACTATTCAGTCGGGTTCCTTAACTCTATGTCGAATACTCTATTTTATGGTTACAGATTTAGCAAATTACAGAACGCGATGGTTTATGATATACATTACGTTTAGAATTTAGTAAACTTTTAATCGTTTCCAAATAACTACGTAAGTACCTAATTAGGTACCTATTTTTATTTGCACTTGCTTGTCCTAAGGTCTGATTTGGTAATTAGTAAAAATCGTCTCGTTTTTTTAACAAAAATAGTTTGGTTTATTGAATTTCGAAAAAAGTTAATGTAATTTGATGAGTGTCAAATCGCAAACAACTTTTAAGTGACCCTAAAAAATAAAGGTCTACTTTTTGACTGGAGCGGATCTGTATTCTATTTTGCGTGGTTATACAAATAGGTATACAAAAAACTTATCAAATGGCAAAAGGTCAAAGATAGGATTGTTCGCAAAACCCTCTCTGACCCAGATCAAATCATATCTATTCTGGTAGTTATGGCCGTCTCAAATTTACATTCATATCAAAAGTGCAATCTTAAAATTTGCTCGGAGTGGCGCAGGTTTTTAAATTACAATTTTATTATTAGCTGGGTGTTTTGGCACAATATTTGTTATGCTAGTACATTGTATAACTACCGTAATTATTCAATATTGTTGGCACTTTATTGTTGTCATCACGCCCATAGAGGGGTTTATGCCAAAGCTTCCAACAATTAATCATGCGCTTCGGACTTTTTATTTCTAATTTCTTTGTCATATTTGTGCCAAGAATTGTCTCTTACAGTAATCTGATAATAATAATTATGTCATAATCAGATAGAGACAAGTCGAACTAAAAATAATAGGAGTATTGTATAGGTGACTACAGTTAAAGATTGAACTACAACCACAGACATAGATAAAGATCTAGTGACAGGTAGAAAAATCGTTTTTGTAAAATTGAAACCAAATAATAATTACGAATTGATTTCTACTCGTTATATTAATAACGATATATAACTAGAAAACGTTTGCATTACAAATAAAATGTATCCTTAAATATTTTTGGATTTGCGATAAAATAACACGAAAATGTTCTATATTATCATTCAATAGATTACATGTATTGTATCTTTAAAAAAACAAATGTCATCTTAACATGTTATGTTTTAATGATATCAATAATAGTAATCATTGTTGGTATAAAACTGGCCATACGATTAAAATTCTACGTTTTAGAACATAATTTTCTTCACATCGTTGTCTTGTTAAATTTTGCTCTTATCCTATTGCACTGGCATTATCGTATTAGTAATAATTAATAATTAGCCAATTGACGCCACTTAGTTAGAATGGTAATCCTAACTAACTTTCTTCTATTTATATTATAATTGTGTCTAATTTATAACATAATAAAAAAGCTGGATACTATACAAAAATACAAAAGTAATTGTTGGTAGGTGACCCTCCATCGAGGAAGCGTATTTAAAACCTATTGTTAATTACGTCCCTCTCAAAGTCTATAGAACGGTAAAGGCACGGTCATGATGTGTATTGCACTTATGGGATTACTTGTCCGTACAGACAGAGAGAAGAAATTCTTCTAAATGGTTCAAAACACGCTCTAAACTACGAGTCAAGTCGAGGAAAGCATTTCCAAGGCACATACTTTTAGAAAAACCAGTAGAGTGGCACTACAGAGTACAGAGAAAATCGTACGAGTAGCTGCACCACGTCAGGTAAGGTTACGTCAGATGCGATCAACTTACGAGTACGAGCGACCGCTAGAAGCGTCTACGACAGGAGATCCACAACATACACAAACCAACTACCTAGTTGTTGCCGCGCGCTACCGACGCGACTGTCTACCTACATCACATCGCATGTGGGTATCAAAGTTACGAATAATACACCTACCTATCTATTCATATGTACATAATACATACATATAGTGATCGTGATAGTAACGTTAAGTAAAAATCTAAATCGAAGCTCTTATAGTTTATTAAAACGTTAACCTGCACTTTATCACCGTTTTCACAGATAGTCACAGAACACGTTCCACATACACAACCACAATTATTTACCCAAAGACGATTAATCAAAAACGGTCAACGGTTTTTAATATTCATGCACTCCACCGTTAGCTATAGTAGGTATATGGTTCCCATTTGTCTTTTCATGCACGCGGCAGGACCGCGGAGTGTCCGGTCAAAAAACCGGAAGCCTTGGAGGCGGTGGTGGCGGTGGCGGCGGCGGCGGCGCGCACGGCAACGCAAGGCAGCGGCCGGCGCCACGGGCGAAGTGGCGCGCGGCGTGCAGGAAGGCGGGCGCGCGCGCGGGCTGCGGCGGCAGCACCGGCGACAGCGAGTCCGCGGTGTCGCGCTCCGGCGCTGCCGCGGACGGCGGGCGCTACACGTGCGTGCACGCGCCCGCCGTCACGGGTCAGCCGCCCCCCAGCAGCTCCTCCGGCTCCGGCGACCAGCAGTTGTCCGAGAGCCAGCACCCGAACACCACGGTCAGGAAACCGATCAATAGTGCTAGCACTATGTACACCTCCGCGTTCCCTGTTGTACGTAAACAAATAATTTTATTTATTAATATTACCTATATACTACTTGTGAATAAAAACGTGAAAAGGGGCATTATTTTATACTGTTCACATATGCATATTTTTTATGTCAAATAAACAACCAATAATTTTATAAATATTTCGATAGGATCTAACCTAGTTGTTTTCGAATACCAAGAGGCTGCCGGCTGCGCCAGAGTGAGTTGATGAGCGTGGGGTCGCCCCGCGTGCGCCAGTCACGATAGCCTCGCCCTCTGGAATATTGACTGAATCTGCGTACAAACAATCAATGTTAATTGCTTTTCAACTGCAAACATTTCTACTTTACCGCCAAAGTTAGAAGTATGATTCGACCCAAAAGTTTGCCTATTGACAACTCCTACGTCGGAGTGCAAGATAAAATTACCTCGGAACTAACACTCAAAAATGCAAGGCGAATTCAGGTATGAATCAACTCAGGCTTTGCCGGCAACGTAGGTACATAACACACTACCTACTCTGTATTATGCTGCTGCAGTTACCACACAATAAATGATCTACCTACCATAAGAAAAGAATATCGCACCATTGCGGCATCGCCTTTATTGAAAGAGCGAAACTGCCGAAGATGCTTTGATCACAAAAACTGGCGTGAAGCCAAGCCTTCAATGCTGAAGCTCGTTGCCCATACAACTGGGTCTTTGATACTGTAGCAAAAAAGCGAAATTGAATTGTTGCCATTTCCGTCTTTAGGATATTTCCATTGCGGTTCGTGCAAATGTCTAAAAAGTAAGTGGTTCATGCGAATGCAATTGTTCTACCGTGATGAGCTGATATTATGAGACAATGAATAAATACTAAAGCAATCTATTTGCATTACGACTTCCAAAATATTAGGACTAAATAGGTAAAAACTTTAATGTGACAGGCATCGGAAGTGCTAAGGTCATTTATGTTGCAATTCTGTTTTCATGAACAGTGTTTTGTGCGACATAGGTATGTTCCACAAAAACAATTCAATTTCGCAACATTAAAATGAAACAAAAATAATATTATAAAACCTAATATTTTGTATAATACAGATGTTGATTTGAATTGATGCATAATTTCATTAGGTTTATAATGTATATATACTTAATAAAGAGTTGCATTGTTGTGTTTAGTTTGACTCCAATAATATATGTGATTTATAGTTTACAGGTATAGAAAATGGGACTTATTCAAAATCTTAAAATGTCTAATCTCATCTTAAAAGTTCTTGGGCTCACGTACAAACTACTTATATGTTTCAAACGTGCAAAATCATCATTAAATGTAAAATGTCGTCATGCAGCGGAAATATTCACCCATCAGACAGTAGATGGCTTACAAAAAGTATTTCTGGATTATAGCGCCTAACCGAAAATTCATCATTCAAAGTTTTCCAATAAATTACTTACATTATCTCGTCGCACCGGTTTTGTTGCAGATAATAAAATAGATTTACTTGACTTTTGTTCATAAACTAAGTTTAATATAAGTAGTTATATATTATATTAAAGAGAAGTTTAAATATACAGTAGAAAACAAGTTACAAGGAATATGTAAATGTAATATAATAGATACAATAAATAATATGACTTTTCCAAAGTTCGCACGATAGGTTATTTAAAAGAAGGGTTATTTAAAACACATGTTTTTGTCTTTTTAGTACATAATATTGCTAGGCATATAAATTCCAATGTTTTTTCTCAGGGTATCTAGGGTATCGGACTACATAAATAAGAAACAAAGGGAAACTCCAAAGATTTCGTGAGAAAAACAACTTGAAAAAAGGTCTTTTATTTAGTGAAATGTTCGGAGAGTGTTGTTCGGAAAATTGCTGCATTGGTAACTAGATACCGGCACACCTGGGGTACACATTAAATCTTCAACCAACGCCGACTCGCTCGTGAAACTTATACCTACACAAGATACTGACTAGTGAAAATGCAAAGAGATTTAATAACACTAACTTTGTTAAGAAACTGAAGGGTTGCTTTTGAAGACTCAAGTTTCTTAGACAATAGGGACGTTGAAAAAGAAATAATAGAATAAGTATAAGAAATGATTGATTGTCTTCATTCAAAATTTCAAAGTAAGAACTTGTTTAAAAACCTTCAGTTTTTAATATTAGAGGGACGCCGTCTAATACTCGAAAGTATGACAAATTCATCCGTACATTTATAAAACGTTAATGGGCGACATTGCCTTTTGTTTGACATAATTTTTATCCTTTCGCTAGCTAGGCTACCATTATTAATGTAAAGAACAATAATACTGAACGCAATAGTTCATCAGTACAAATGAGAGCCACGGCGCTGCTTGTGCAATCTTTCTTCGCGAAATGGATTCCCAGAAGTAGTTAACATTAAACTTTCTCTCTAAATTACTCGTTGGCTTTTATCGCATTTGTTGGGTACATTTGCTTAGAAGCTTTAAGCTTTAATATTAAGCGCATGTTCGTCATGTGCTTTACAAGAATATATTATAATCTGGATTCGTGCCGGAAAATGTCGGAACTTCTGAAAGTAAAGCCTTATAATATTTGCCAACGTTATTATACACAAAAGTTAAATTTTTAGCAGATTCTATTGCGTTGGTCGCCGGATTATTAAAAGTAATTTCAGACAGCTGCGACAAGAATGGAAAATTTAGGATTGTATTATTTCTCTCGTTACAAGTTTAAGAGTTAAGTGAATGTAATTTTAGTCGAGCTGTTAGACAATAGTATGTCATCGAGGAAGATTTCAGTTCAGATAGGTTTGTGTGGTAGAGGATAAGTGCGGTATAGTGTGTTAGATCGGTACCTTCTGACGCCACCGACGCCGGCAGGGGGCGCGGTGGAGTGCGGCACTCCCGGCGGCACCTGTGCACCGCCCTGCACGCCGCCCTGCACACTGCCTTGCGGCGCGCACACACAACACCCTGTGCATAACCAACAATTAAACCTGTTTACTCTTATTGACATGTGCTTCTAAAGAGCATCTATTTGAGTGATTCGAGCTTAAACATAAACATATGATTATTATTAAGTTTAATTTCTAGACGACCTAGTGCTAAGACAAACCTCTGTTCGGTTTATTAGTTCTAGATATTATGAAATTCTCGTAAAACTTGTTACGGAATTATATCACTCAGCTTCTTAGTCAGTAACACAATCTAATCACCTGCTGTAAAATTCAATATGATATACCTAAATTAACACAATTATTGTTCCTTTATTATACTATAGAAAGTTATATGGTCGTCAATTAAACAAAAGACCACCTGCCTATCTTCTTGTCTACCAAGGAGCTTTGTTTACTCGGCTGTATAAAAAGACCGAGTACCAGTTAACTTTTGCGTCGTGCGTGCGTGACATGCTCGGGACGTCTCTCGTAAACGCTGACAAATCAGTGACGTGGCCGCTGGCAGAGCGTAGATGGCATAACTGATTGAACCTTGATTGACTAACCGAGTGTATATAGAATATAAAATGAATGTTTACTTTTCGACTAATCGAAAATTCATCATTGAAAGTTTTCCAATAAATTACTTACATTATCTCGTTGCATCGGTTTTGTAGCAGATTCACAATTTGAACGTGTTCACTAAATAATATTTGCATATGTAGAGATAGTGCCCTGTTATTTATATTATGATAACATACTTTACTCCTTAATTATATACAAAATATCTTAAAAATAAAGAAAACATAAAAAATAGTACAGCCACGATCTTCGAACTCATTGCCTAAATGTCTATCTTTGCTTGGTAAATAAGTAAGACAAATCTCATATTTATATTCCTTTCTATAACGTGGGGAAAAGTACAAGTTTATAATAATATATTTTTTGTTGCTACACTGGTACCATTTAGATTTTAGATGATAAACAAACAACTAGTATTCTGTCGAATCTCACGATGGACATTTGGCTTCAAACTCACGTATCTTAGTAGCAAAAAGGCAGTTAATGCAGCCTTTATTTTTAACCCAGTCAATTCGGATTCCCTGGGGCTACTGTCGGTCAGTTTCAGGACATAACAGACTTGGGCAAACTCTATAAAATTTTATAGCACGCAATAAAAATCTTTATGTTATTTTTTACTAGCATGAAATATATGTATGGTAGGTACCTGCTACTGAAATACAGCCAATAAAAACCTTGAATGAATTGTGCCGTATACGTACTCTATTTCGTAATTTACTAGTTGGATCGTCTAGGCCTTTTTTTTGGTTATAGGCATAGCCTTGTCTCCTTATGTTAAGCAACGGCCTAGTCTAAGATAGATAGTATGCTTGCCTAGAAGATACTGGAAACAACTTCGCATGGACTTATTAAATTTACGCCCAAAGCCATTCCTTTAATTATATTAAACCATGTTAGCACAATTTTAATCTATTATCTTTTGGAACGACTGATCGAGGCAACACGTGACCAAAATGCTGGTTTCTATTTAGCTCAAAGACTAAGCATTGTCATCCAACGGGGCAATGCCGCTAGCATTTTGTGCACGTTGCCTACTGGTAGCGGCTTCTTAGATTGAGTTTTGCTAATGCATAATGCATGTTTTTAAAAGGTTTAAAAACTTATAACGTATTCTTGAATGAACCTGGGACCCATTATATATATACATATATAAAACAAAGTCGTGTTAGTTACACCGCTTAGCAACTCAAAAAAGGCTGGACCATTCTTTATGATTTTTTTTTTATTTTCATCCGGAATAAAATTGATGTAATTCAGTAATTAAATAAAGGAAAATCCTAAACATGCACATTCATTGAATGTTAGATGGAACTAAGTTCACCGGGGTAGCTAGTAATATATATTTTTATATGCTAGTAATATACATTTTTACATATTTTCGTGTAAATGATTCTGTTGCCACACTTGCCGATCGCTGCGATATAATGGACTAATAACGGTATACTAATTCTAAATTCTTTTTTATCTACAGACATTACCTTTGTTACAGTTTTATGAATGTAGTATCTTGCGGTAATATCAAATAGGCCTATGTGTGTTTAATAAAATAGATACCTACTTTTATTTTATTGAGATGAAGATCAAGGGCTGATCTTCCAGTCGCAAGACCAATATAACCGGTTTGTAATTTACTTTAAAATTGTATTGTGAGATACCTTTATACTTTAATGTGTATATAAGTATGCCGATGTACTGTAGATCAATAGCATATATGTAGTATTTAATATCAGTGTGTCTGATTGCGCTTATTGAGGTATAGGTACAATTATGTCTATGATTGTTATAGAAATTTGGTGCTTAAATAAGATTTTAGAGGCGTTGTAAGGATCTAAATGTGAGAAGTTATTATTAGTTTTGGATATCTATGAATGGCGAAATAATTAACACAATTTTTTTGCTTGAAGTTTCATTAGTGGTTTAGTTTGCCTTGTTTTATACTTATTCATATTATGCAATAAAGTCATATCTAGAAGTGTACTTTTATATTCCAAACTCATAAAGTGATGAGTAATAAAATTGATGCCATTCAATAATTAAATAAAGAAAAATCCTAAACGTGTACATTCATTGAATGTTAGATGGAACGAAGTTCACCGGGGTAGCTAGTAATATATATTTTTACATATTTTTGTGAATGAAAGTTCAGCTTGTGGCCTGATTGATGATTATGTGTCATTCTGTAATACAGGCATTAATATTCCTAAGTAACAATGACTACAATCAAGTCAACAAAACTAAATCTAAATATATTTAACTCAAAAGGTGACTGACTGATTGACTGACTGACATAGTGATCTATCAACGCACAGCCCAAACCACTGGACGGATCGGGCTGAAATTTGACATGCAGGTAGATGTTATGACGTAGGCATATTTTAAGAAAGGATTTTTCGAAATTCCACCCTTTAGAGGGTGAAATGGGTGGTTGAATTATTTTCCCATAGGGCACGCCGCGGGCGAAGCTGCGGGCAGAAGCTCGTTGATGATAACTTTATGAATTTAACGCTTCTTTTTTTGCAATAAATGCTTAGTAGCTTGGTTGAAAATGATACAAATACATATAAATATAGTTTCAATACATAGTACATAGTAACTGTGAAAATTTTAAAATTAGCAATATAAGTTTTCTTCTTGTATAGTAACCAAGGTTCCGTGATCACCACTGGATCGATATAATAAGCGTTGACAGTAAGAATGAATACAAGGGAAATGAAAGACACAATGACAGATCTATTCATGGCGCGCCATGCCAGAACGGAACGTTTGCTCCGTTTGTTAAATTATTATGTAAAAGGCCCTTTTTTATTTCCTTGCATTTTTTTAAGAAAAGCACTATATATGCTTCGGCCGAAATGGCAATTGCCTGTTTCTCAAACTCATACTCGACCTGCAATTGCCTATTTCGCTGCCTTTGCAATAATGTACTATTAATAGAATGCTTTAATACCGGTGTTATATACACGATGGAATTTAATTCGGTTCCTTAAAGGTATGTACTCAGAACCGTAGCCGGAATATCATTGATTGATTCACTCGTCAGCGGACCGCGGTACGCGCGTTGTATTGTTAGTTACATCAACTTATTTGATATCTGATATATTTAAATTGTCTATACTGTAGTATACGTATAATTCGTATATACTAAATTAATATTTACATGAATATTAATAGGGAGACGTATGACGCACGAGAAATGTGATATAATTTAAGGGGAGAGAACAAAAACGGTTTATCTGATTTCTTTCACAAAATGACTTATTGGTATCGTTGGATTCAGCGTGAAATTATCTACAATAATACATTCTCAAAATACCGAAATGAGGCTTAAATTTCGAGATTTTGAGTCTAAAAACGGTTTATCTGTCACAGGAATACAGCTCGCTTAGCTTAAAAACATTACTATATTTATTATATTATATTATATTTTTACATTGATTGTATGAATTAGTACTATATTTAGTAATTTTAAATAGAATTAAAACATTTTTAAGCAACTGAAACTTACATAAACCTTTTCTATTACCTTATAAGCACTCTACATTAAAACGAAGCCGTTGAAGTTTAAAGTCAATTTTCTCGAAACTATCAATATGACAGTTAAACCCTTTTTATTCTCAACCCTTCAATATGATCAATACACCCATAATTTCTAATATTAAAAATATATTTTTAGATAAACAGTGAAAGTTGTGACGCAAAGCCGGTGAAAGGTCGATAGGTGCATCGAATCGTATAGATTTAAAGTGGATAAAAATAGTAGACCAGAAAAATATGAGGGTGTCGTTGATGACGTATTCTTGGTGTTTATAATTTTATCATGGCTTAGTTACCATTTTATACATCATTCTCATTTGTCACATTATGTTTATGTCTCATTTCAACCATGTTTTTGGTCCAAATCTCATTTCGTCAAAGTCTTCCTGTCACGTTGGTTTACGTAGGTAAGTAATGCGGTATTATGCCAACAATAGGCTCTTTCGTGCCAAATGTTATTGCATTAGTTATGTGGTAAAATGAAATAGAATATTAACCGAACCGATAGAGAATGGTTTATGAAGATAGTGATAGTGAATAGTCCGTGTAATAGGCTCAAGGGTGTTGCCGTTGGTGCAAATGGATTCACTATAGATAGAGCACGCCAATGGCTGCCAATAGGACGAGGGTTTAATTCCGAAAGTGGTTTACAGCTCCTGAACTGGTTTAAGCTGCTTTCAAAACAGTATAGCAATTTAAACAGCTTCTGCGGAGTGGCAGTTGAGCAGGTCGGTCATAAACTGGAGGGGTCGCGTTCGATTCCCACAAAAAAAAAAAACGCAAACACTTGTTCTGTGCCTGGGTGTTGTGGGATCATGGTCCTCGTAGTTCTTGGGTACACGCGATCCTAATTAGGGTTCAGGATCTATGTAAGCGATCGTTAGCCGTTATTTTTATTTAAACATGACTTACAAAAGATTCTTTAACTAATCATATACCCACTTGAGCTATATAGAATTAATATATTCAAATTGCAGCAAAAGTGTTTTCTCTCGTTCTTATTTATTAGCTTAAGATCATAAGTGAAACAACGCTTTAATCTTTTTATAAGAAGATTTATAAGCGTTATAACTACAAATATCCAGAGGTCATTCATCATTTTCATAGTAAGGTTAATCTAGTAGCCTATGGCCTGTATTGTGATACAGGCCATAGGCTACTAGCGTGAGCGTTCTGTGGAACGCTCAGTCAGAATTGTACTCAAGTCGCAATTTCATTGATAATCTGAACATTTCATGTTCATGACAGTCTCTTTATGTGATACTAGTTGCGCCCCGCGGGTTTCACCCGCGGATAAAAAGGATTTTAGTTATTTGCTCATCCCACGAGATAATTTCACTTTTCCGGGAAAAATTGTTGCCTATATGTTAATCCAGTGTATAAGCTACCTTGGTACCGAATTTAATCGAAATATATTCAGCCGTTTGAGCGTGAAGGAGTAACAAACATACACACATACACACAAACACACATACAAACTTTCGCCTTTATAATATTAGTGTGATTAGTGTGATTTTAGGCCCCTAAATGAACTATGTGGTATAATGATAAAAAAATAGATGAAGCGTACATAATTACAAGACTTGGTATCGGCAGACGAAGATGAACTGTGGATCTAAATGCTATTGTGTTCTTATGCTATAAGAACACAATTCCGGAGAATTTCTGAGATTCTGGTTCCGGAGAAAAAGTATAGATTAATATTGAGATTTAAATAAAATCATGTCATGCTTTCTTACCAGCTAATGCTGCGATAGCTGCCAGCGTTAGGAGTGCGGAGCGGCTGCGTGCCATGTCAGCAGGGCATGCCGCGCGATGCGGGCCGCGTCATCGCCGCGACATGCCGCGCGTTTTGCCAGAACCGCTCACTCGTTCCTCGATGTTACCTGAACCTTTGAGAATACATAAACATTAATGTACCCATATCATCCGAGTAGGTACATAAAATGTACACTTTATTCGTTCATATATGAAAGCGCGCATAAATACCCGCTTTATCTTGAAAACGACACCTTGAATGTTATAAACCACATTTCCATAACGCGTTCACATAGCGTTGTTCTCGATACGTAAATAATTTGACTAAAGCAAATGGTTCTTATTAACAAAACTTAAACTGACATCTTTACGGATTTCAAAATCATTGCAAAGAGCGTTTTAACGGCGGTGCTGTACGGATGGAAACAATTATTTTACGCGATTTATTATTCAAACGGAACGAGCACAAATTAGATTTCGTATTATTCCATTGTATTACGATATCAAGGAAAGTCGACGTAGCCGCCAAGGAAATAGTGGAAGTACAACAGGTGGTCTATATTTATTGGTAACTGCTTGACTACAATTAATTTGTCTGCGTCTGACCGAGATGTGGTGAGCTGTTAAAATAGTGAGGAGACGCGGCAGCCGCTCGGCCTTCGGTGGCGGGCAGGATCCCGGCGGCGACGACGCGACGGCGGCAGCAGTGCCCGGGCTGGGGACGGCGCGCTGGCATCGGGCGCCAGTCTCTGACAAGGGTCACTCTCACCAAAACTCCCGTTCAAATGATGTACAGAGAATTTTACTATTCAAGATTTATTTACACAACAAACAGGCTACGAGTATAATAACTCATTTGAAAAAATAAAGATATGACCAAGTTGTTTTTAGCCAGAAACCCTTTTACTTTTTATGTGTACTTATTTTCTAACTGTATTTATATTTATAATACTACCTGGTTGGGACAAAATTTTTGTAAATAATGTAATGGAACTGTTGGAAATGTATGCTTATTATTAACCTTGCTAAATTTCAAATACATTGTGGCATAGGCTCTGATAGACAAAACCAATACAATATATAATTGTTAACACATTTTCATTGTCTACGTTACCGTGTTGTTTACATTTATTCATTAAATGTAGAAATATATAAAAAACTAAAAAGTACTAATTACGTGATAAACACAGAATTGCAGAGTTTCGTGCCAAACACTGATGTATAAATAAGATAAATCACTTTTTAGGAATGCGACAACATGATGAATGCGCGGGGAGGCTCGTGAACAACAATAGATGTCACGTACTTGCGAACTCATAACCATTGATACCAATTTATGGGGAGCATTTTGTTCCCTCTAGCGGGAGGAAACACAGTTTCATGAGGTTATCAATACGCGTCAATGTCACTTGCTCATGTAGGGATTTACTTTGATTCTACGGCCTATATTAAATTTGTACTTACTTGCATAACATTATTACATATGATTTCTATGGATTCTACGCATCTGAAACTTCGTAATTGTGGTGACAATGTTCACTTTATAAAGATCTGTCCCCTCTCCCCTCCTCCAAGGAAACACGAATCTTTGTAATTACCAAAAGTAAGGGTACTGTAAAAGGAAGCTAAAAAGGAAGGCGCGGCCTAAGCACAAAATCATCAAAAAGCACTTTTTAGAAATCCAGCGTGACGTGACGTGTAAAATAATCTTATGAAAAAATTGTGTATAAAATATATAAAATTCAAAGTCCTGACTGACTGAATGACTGACTTATATTTCAACGCACAGCCAAAACCGCTGATCCTAGAGACATGAAATTTGGAGGGTGTGTTCTTTGTAAAGTGTAGGTATCCACTAAGAAAGAAATTTTCGAAATTCTATCCCTAAGAGGGTAAAATGGGTGGTTGAACTATTTTCCTATAACCCACGCGGGAGAAGCCTGAAGCCAATAAAATGAAAAACCTGGACCATGGAATTAAAAATGAACTAAGCATTTTAGTTTGTATAAAATAATATCATTCTAGCGACCCCAAAAAAACTTTATGAACGTATTTTTTCCGAGTTTTCAGCGATGACAGCACTGTTTTTTAAATAAATCAACCTTATTATTATTCTAAAACCAATACCCAATCGAATAGCCAGATAAAATATTTATTTGATATTTCACGTAATATCTATCTATATGGATGTGGATGGCTAGATCATAATATTAGTAGAGTACTTACATAGGCATTATAAGAAAAGGAAAAACATTTCACTGTATAAAAAAAAACCCGCAAAATTAACACATTTTCAAACGCAGACCCAGTTTACATCAAAATATGATTTGCGATTTTCGACTTTAAACTAACCACTATAAATACCCCGTCAAAAAACCGAGCTATCATACTGCCTGAAACGAGATTGATCTGCAGAGTGAGATGGTCGGTATTTACGAGGATTAATGATCTCAATATGCAAAAGCACGACAGCAAGAATCATGATAGCACATCGATTATCGGGATGAGTAAATGTTGTTTCCTTCCAAAACAAATTGCATGAGACAGCTTTTACAGATAACGGTTAGCTACTTAACTATGTATGTAACAATAACTGAGCACTGCTTTCTGAGAAATGAGTATCTATCCTATTGTTACGGAAATCAGAGATTTGCATCACATGATTGGATTGCCACGAGACAAGTAACCTTTTCCAGCTGCATTACTTTTTTATAGACAAGCAAGACCCTCGTCAAAAGATCAATAGAGAGACGGCATACTTAACGGAGTTTAGATAAGGGAGGATCTTAGAGGCAAAGAAATATTTTAAGAACTTCCTTGGGAGCTAAAAGCTCTACTGTTACGCTTGTTTGTATTTTGGAATATTATAGCCACCTAGGCATTATCATTATTATCGCGCTCAGTGCGTAATTTAAAGATCATTTGCGAGGAAAATACAGCCTATAACGTTAGAAGGTTATTGTTATATTAATTTGAAAACAGGAATTGACTGTCATTATCGTAATTATTCATGACGACATCGGTGAACAATCACTAAAGATATTATAGTTCTTAACATTTTTAGACACCAGCGGGATTGGAACTTGCGCCTTGCAACTCACCATCTACTTACATGAAACATTAAAATACCACTAAAAATGACTAATAATTTAGTCATATTTTATGTACTTAATTACAACGGTTAGGCGATTATAATATTAGCCTACGGACTAACCACAGAATTTGCCCTATTACATAGGTCAAGTCTATGGGGCTAACGATATTTTGCCAATACCAAAGACAATTATAATACTTTACCCTATACTAGTATACCCTCTACTTTACCCTACCTAGGATAAATAAGGAACACTAGCTACAGTGTTATAACAATTGATATAATATTGATTGAGTATTCTTATAATATAGTTTTTATTCAGTATGGTTATTTTTTTGGATATGTAGAAGTTTTGTAGTGTATTTTATTAGTTGGTAAATGTACGCGACGTCCCTTCTCAAAGTCATTGTATACTGGCTATTTGTATATCACTTTCTCCAATATAATGTAAATTAGAAAGAAGAAAAGATGTGAAGTTAGAAAAGAAGTATAAACAGTAGTGGTAGTCGGCACACATGCATAGCCATGAAACACACATGAACACACATGCACCATGAAATGGTAATGTGGTGGTAATGGTACTATATAGAAAGGTAATGATATTGACAGCAGATGTTATTTTCTAATAAAAACGTAGTTAAAATAATCAATTAATAGGATTGTAAAACAGCATTGTTAGTGCCGCGTTATTTCTATTTATTTATATATTTCAGCACATTATGAGTTCATTATTAATTTATGACATTTTTGAAGGTAAAAACGAACAAAGCAAGCTAAATAAAACCGTTTAAAAGTTCTTCTTTGCGTCATTAATATAGGGTCATTACCTATGGAATTGCCGTTTTTTAATAAGTTACCGTATTTTTTCAATTTTTATGTATTTCTATGTATTATAATATAAATAATATATATAATAAATACATTATCCAACCAAACCCACGTACCTGCATAAATAACACATGATGTCAGTAGATTTATGTGGGATATATATTTCGTCTGAAAACTCAATTTTGTAGTCAAGAATATTCATGAAATGCGAACTGTTCATTGTACTGCACTGTACATCGTTATAATCATTGTCCCAAAACGGACAGGTGTCTGGCCCAATTGCAAAATGGACTACATAAGATTATTGCAATGAATTTAATATGAAATATAAAACATACTCGTATTTATAACAGGTAAAAATTAGCAAGTTGTGAATTAAAAATTGTCATGAATGATATATGTACTTCATTATGCAATGTTTATTGTGTAATTTTATTATTATTGCACGTCCAGCGAACACATCATGTATTTGAATGTTTGTTGACTTGTAACAAATTGTGTCCATTGGAATAAGAGAGAGAGAGAGAAAACTTTTTAGATTTCTAAAATTATGTCGCAAATGTTTATTTTGGTCCCAAAATATTAAGGACTATCTATCTAGGTAACCATTTTTTATTTTTTGGTTCTGTACTTAGACAAGCTTTAAAACGGAACCCCTTATAATTATTCTTATTTTCTGTTTGTTCGTCTGTGTGTATGTCTGTCAAAGTTCAATAATGGTTGATTAGTTATACTTTTACTTAGCAAAGTATTCAATCGAAATGGATATAAATTTTACCATTGTTCTCTGGGTAAACGTTCAAGATTTAACTCAATGCAAGAAAAAAATCACGTCAGTACTAAAATGAGCCCGACAAAAGTAAAGGCTTTACAATGGTATAAATGAAAATCTCTGAGTTTACGAGTTAATCTACTCGCATTTTTGTCCTCTAAATTACAGTAGCCTATAAATTAATTAAATGGCTTTGTCAGAACTGAAAATTGCGCTTAGAAGATACAAGTATCATACATGCAACGTAGTATTAGGACGTTAGATGGCATTTTAATGTAACAACCTCTAGATGTATATCGCGGTAGCTTGATTACCCCTGCACGTTAATAATTCATAGAGTCTGAAATTGTCTAAACTTAGTGCATGTAATAACCTATGAATTGAATTGAGAACGACTTTATGACCCGATCTCACAATCTAGTAATCTTACTAGATTGTGCTGATGTCTCAGGATGACATGCGCAGTGCAGTGTCACGCGAAACTCTATACTTTAGATTTCCGAGTGACACTGCAACTGATATGGGCAGCCATGTCGCTTAACATCAGGCGAACAGTTAGCTCATGACGTCATTCCGTTACATAAAAAAAATATATATTTCAGAAAACACATTACAGAGTAAAAGAGTATATACTATAAGAATCAATGCACAACCGAACCGTAAACTAGAGAATACTATAATAATATACCTGCGTAAGATTTGCTATAATTATTAACAGTGCCTTGTAGTTGTAACTATAATATTGTTAATCTTGTTGAGCTAACTTTAAACATTTTCAGTAAATACCAAGCTCTCATTTAAAACGAATAAATGCTCAATAGCTTTTGAATTTATAATATCATGGATTGGTAGAGACTAGCACGCGCTTCATCTCTACTAGCAGCTTACAGTCTTTTCTTAGATTTTCTGATTTTGTCTAAAGTGTTAAACTAGCGTATGCAGTATGCACCATTTATTTCAAATTAAATTAATAAATCCTTTTCAATTTGCAATGTGGTTAAGTATTAACTGATATTTTTTGCATGCTGTGTTTCCTTTAAATAGACAGTGCATTAAGCAAAATTGTATGTTTAGTAAGTAATATTATTTAAAATGGTGTAATTGTCGATAGGAAGCCGAAATAAATAAATGAATATCAAATTCATTAAGCCGTTACAAGGCGATTAAGTCACAAACAAACAAATAAACATCTAAGTTTACGCATTACGGTAATAAATCGCTAAAAAAATAATAGTACAAACAAATACTTATCAAAGCAACTATCTAAGGAATCACCACGCTTGGCAGGCAGCATGGCGGTCGCAGAACATTTTAATATGCTGAAAATGCTGCTGCCCATTCTCTGGGTATTCCCTTAGCCTATGTGGGTGTCGTAACTCTTACGACACCCACAGAAAGAGATAGAGAGGTCTTATTCTCACCCACACGGCCAATTTTATTCCTATTTTCATTCTTCATTTGTTAGAATTTTAGAAAGGAAACACTAGGTATAAATTAAAAACGTACAAAAAGCCGAGTTGATTGATTTAACATTAATATACCGGTGAAATATAATAGTAAGTGACGTGATCTCAAATACATACAACGCTATACGTTACATACACGCGAACGAATAAAAATTACTGTATTTAGATACTTAATGCTTACGTATTCTCATTTTATTATAAATTTTCAGCAGCAGAGCAATATTAAGTACTACTGTTGAAGGAATAAATTGATAAACTCGCATGAAAACGTCTCTTGCTGGTCATAAAGTGATGCCCTTTGGAGTATTACGGAGATGCAATATCCATAGATAAAGTTTAGGGTTATCCAAAGAATTTATATTTGTGTTACTTTATCACATTTCTACTTTCGGTTGTAAGTATGTACAAAGTTTTTTGGTATAATCGTACCAACCACGTGACAACGTCATTAGTATTTCACATAATTACAGGCCAATTAATATTAATCAATTCAATCACAACTCTTCATTAATAATCATCAATTCAAAATCTTCATGGAGATCAGCACTCACCTAGGTATGCCTTATATTCTACTGAGATCACCTACGTTAAGTATTTGTTTGTACTATTGATTTTTACCGTTTTAATACCCTTAATATGTTTGAGCCACGTTCTACAGAACACTTGCACTAGAACAAATAAATGAGGTTTATTCCTCGAACTCCACAAATTGTACGATTTAGTGTAAAGTATAAAAAGCTCAAGATTCACATAATGGTCGTGCAAATTGTTCGTTCCTCTCTTCACCTAATTAATTATTACCTACAAGCATTTTCCTTCGGCTGCGCCGCGCTATGTGTGTCTGAATAAGAAATAGCAATCTTGTAACTAAGTACTAAACTTTACGTAAAATAGGGACGCTGAATCATACTGAAATTTTCATTTTAGTAAGCTTGTGAATTAATGCTTTACTTAATTTAAAACGTTTAGCTTAGAATTGTATCAATAGAAAAAAGATGATTTATTTGATGTCTAATACCCACGCAACAAGTAAAAATATATTGGTATATATGGTTACCACAATCTTAATTATTTAATTTACCAAGACTTAATTGGTTAGGCATAAATAAACACACCCGACAAAGCACTCGATGCCAATACTCACAGTCCTTCGTTAACGAACGGTATATTCAAAAGTCGTAGCAGGTCCGTAGCATTTTCATTTACAATCATCAGCACGTTAACAAACAAACGATACTCATTTTCGCCCAGGAAACAGATTAGCACTGCACAGTGATTTACTGGAGAAACGTAATATTAAAGTTTCACATTAAAGCCGACCGTATAAAATTTATCGTGTGGATCTGGCGGCCGCGGCGGCTGTGCGGGTGAGGCGAGCGGCGCGGGCGAGAGCGGATCGCGCAGGCGGCGGGCGTCGACGCCACCTGTCGCTGGATGCGCGGCCGGACGGCGCGTCGGCGGCGGCGGCTCGCGAGCGACTGAGCCCAGCCGGGCCCAGGCACGTGGCCCACCCACCGGGGCCCAGCCGGGCGCCCGGCGCGCGGCGCTGGCAGCCGCCGCCCAGGTGCACCTGCAAGCCGCGCGCCGCCCGTATCACCCGCGCCCCACGCTGCACTTGCTCTGCACGCGCACTTACCTCCACGAATAATTCAACTGAACCATTATCCTGCTAGCCATACGTTAGCACATCTGGGAAGTAATTACAGAGACCGTAAATATATAGATTTCTGCGAATGAGTATTTGGTATCAAATTATCTAATAGAAACGCCAAGGGTTAGCATACATTGCAATTCTCTCTTGTTTTTATAACCTTATACATAGATTAGGATTTTTACCTAGCAACTTAGAATTACTATTATATAAAAAATACTTTGCACGATCAACACTTTAGGTGCATTAACATGACACTGATCATAAATACGTGTACGTATCCAGTATTTATAATGGCAACAAAATATAAGCTAGAGAATATTATATCATGAATATAACTCCTAGAGAGCAAAAAAGAGGGCAATATAGCTCGGAAAATGGCGATACGATAGGATTTTTTACCTGTTGTTTTGCTACGTTGATGGAATATTTTAGTATAGGCTGGGACACTTCATCAAACCCTCGGCTTAAGATGCTTTTCGTACAGCATTCTATTATCTCTTGGGAAATAGAAAAGGACACATTTTGTAATCATATTCAGTGGCTTATTATGAAACCAGAGGGGGTGAAGACGGAAAGTTGATTGCAATGCAATAGGAGAAACTTATAACCATCTGCACGAACTACTTATTGAAACTCATATCCATACAAATTAGTATTTTTATTGGTTGCAATCAAGTTACGTTATCACCTAGCTGATTAGCTTTCTAAAATATTTCATATAAAGTCTAATGTTTATTACTAAAAGTGATAATAATCACCGAAAATAAATAATAGATAAGTGACAATATTTTTCTTCCTTGGGGCTACTCCAACACCATAGTTTAACCTATTATACTACCGATACGTCCTAACGTAGGACCATAGTTTAATAAATATACACATAAACCCTAAAAGAAGATTTATTAATAGACAAAGCAATAGTACTGAAGCTTAGCAAATAGGGTGGGTTTACCCTTGTTGAAAAGCCTTTTGTGCCCTTGATGAAGACTCATTTGAGTCCTTTATTCACATAGTGTTATTGTAAAAAACCCGAAACGGTTTCATAGTTTTGACTAATCCCTTTCAAAGGTTCGGGTGAAGACCTAAGAATAACTTTAGATTAAACATCTAAGGAAGTGTTTATTCTACATGCATATAACAAGCATATTATGTACTCTGACTCATATATTAGTCCTGAAGTGTTTTCTTTATGTCTATATAATGTAAATTAAATCGTGTAAATGCTAGCTTTGAAACAAATTCTCGCTCTTACAAAAAGCTTTTACGAAAGGAAATATTCGTACGTTTGAATAGATACAAGTATGGTACCTGTCTGAGGGTCCCGAGATACGAGTATACATATCTCCATTCAGATACGTCAAGTCACGGAACGTGAGTAGGGATGCAATTTGATGATAAATCAAAAAGCAAATATCGATACGGTCTCGTTTTACATTAAATGGGGAAAAGTTTTTGTTACTCTAGGAACGGTTTAATTATTCCTGTAATGCCCGTTTGTAGCAAAATTTGCCAGATCCTAACTTCGCACTTATATCCTTAGCTCCCGGCTTCTAGTATGTTTGTGAAATTCGTGTCAAGTCAAATACTGTACGCTCATTGGTTGAGATAACCGATAGTCAACAGCCAACCAATGAGCGTTCTCTATTTAGTCCGCCTAGCTGACACGAATTTAACAAATGTATGCGAGAACACGGAGGAAAGTGTTGCTTAACTTAAATAGGTTTCTATACAGATGAGCGTAAACTGAAAATTAGTATTTTTTTTCTATATAGAGTTGTTAAACTTGTGTGGTATGATGTACCTCATAACATAAGTAATGCAATAAATCAAGAAAATTGGGAAAACCGTCACTAGTTCACACTATTACTTGGCTTATAAATAATGATCACGGTTTCACAATTCAGTTCACATACACACTTAATCATATTTTTAGAGACAAGCAGTAATCGATAGAATTTTATCATCGAAATCATCGATACCATACATCATGTTTGATCGCTGCGACATGCGTGACGGCACGCAAAGAGCTTGTAAGGTGCCAGATAACCGATAGTCGGATTCCACTTATGTTACACGGCGAGGGATTGCTCGAATGATTTCACGGGCTCTACCGAACAGACACATATTTCTTCTTTTATTCGCCACCTGAACATTAACGATACGTAAATCGCTATCCGAATTTAGCATTGTGAATTTGCGAACCTAAAGACATTTACTGTTTCGTCACAGAATAAGTAACAGTATCTACTAGGTTTTGTTGAATCTCCTCATAATATACCGTGTTTGTCACACACCTACTAAAATGTTGTTTATTGCGCAAACAGAGCACTAATAGAAAGGTTACTCTATCTACGCTATTCGCACATGGCACAACACTAGAAATCACCACAGATTAAAAAGTTTACTACACCAACAAGACTTTGTCAGTTCTAGAATTTGTCTAAGTAACTGATATTAGATGATAAACTCAGATACTAGCCCAACCAGCCCAATCTAGGCATAGAAAAAAAAATGGGCAAATTAGCAGATGTAATTATTATTATTAATTTAAAACACTTGAGTATGTACATCATTTTTGATTTATTAACCGGAATATTGTAGAATGTTGTTTTATGGCTGTAATATGTTTCAATTCATTCACCATATTCGCAAAAACAGATATTACGAGAATCGTAGCAATTGCGTAGCAACTACGCCCCGAAGCACTCTACATCCATGCCCGTAGCAGCGTAATAAAGCGCTACGCTATTATGACTTGTGTTTTTACTTAATGTAAGGCAAACTCAACAAGAAATATATAAAACTACTACGAATACATAACATAATTAAGAACATAGCATTTTAAAATAACATTATTTGATCCTCTAAAATCTAATTGATCTATTATTGTAAGTGAGCGCTTTTAAAAATAAATTATGCACTTTTTGACGTTTAATCTCTAAAATAATATTTGATCCTCTTTTTAAAAATATTCAGTGACGGAAAATTTTATTGGGTCACCAGTAGGTTCTAAACATATAAAAACAATAAGGTTCTAAACATATAAAAATATCGATTGATTTAATTAATATATTTTGTTTCAAAGAAAGAGGGTCAATCATTGAAAAAAAATTACTTAGATTTTATTTGATTGCCGTTTTTTCAAAATTAAAACGATCATTTTAATTATGCCCATTTGAAATAGAACTTTTCTTCACTATCAACGTAAATATTAAATACTAGTTGCGCCCCCGCGGTTTCACCTGCGGATAAAAAGTATTTTAATTATTTGCTCATCCCAGGGGAACATTTCACTTTTCTGGGATAAAATGTAGCCTATATGTTAATCCAGTGTATAAGCTATCTTGGTACCGAATTTCATCTAAATCCATTAAGCCGTTTGAGCGTGTAGGAGTAACAAACATACACACATACAAACTTTCGCCTTTATAATATTAGTGTGATTATCACATTTAAGAAAGTGGTGAACAATAATGCCATATCCATAGTTTTCCAGCAGTGACTGCATCGATATAGAAAATCCCCGAACAACATTTCCACTGATACGTAAAACACCGCTCGGCTTGGCTTTTTTAAAACCTTTGAATACGTTTTGAATACAAATAGCATTTTCCATTTTTTTATTATATTGGTTTTGTATTTATACATATGTGCGTCGTTTGTCAATATTAGAAAGTCCAAGGACTTTGGTACCCACGTACTTCCGTATGAGTTTAATTTATATTTGCGTGGTAAGTGGTTTTGGTGTTTAGATAAGTATACTATACAATACACTTAAAACGATGTACTGCACATCTGACGTACATTTTTCTTAATTCTGTAGAGAAGCATCGTTATGAAACCATACCTCTAGTATTATTTTGTATTAAATTGTTACTAGTATGTTGTTGGTATTTTCTAGTACCTGTCTCGGTATCAGCTACCATCCGCAAGTTCAATCGTTTCAGCATGTTCCGGGAGTCTCATTTGAGAGGCAGTTTCTAATACAAGCGTAGCCCAACCATCGGCCATATTATCACTTAGCATCAGGTGTGAACGAAAATCAACATAAAATTCAGACCATCGCAATGAACGTACCAAACGTAGACGTTTCTTTGCAATTGTATTTTTATATAAGAAAATTTTACATACAAAGAATGAGTGTTTAATTTGAATTAAAAGGATCAACCTACCGTGAATGTGCATGAATTATTCTACATACACTTTGCATTCTCAGTTCACTCTCTGTTATTACAAAATGCTAGCAGAAGTTGTATAGGCACTTTATGGTATTTTACTTACAACATGTGGAATGGCGCAAACTATGTAAGTACGTAGTAACCACTACAGTATTCTAGTGGGTGGTTTCTATTGTTGCTGTCTCTTCCATGCACGTATATTGAGCTTACGAACACAGCTTTGTAGTTTATATGACGATTCGTTTTTATTGGGAGCACACAGATGAGTGTTGAGTTATGACGGGTCCGGAGCGAGGAAGAAATTGAATAGTCCAGCCACGCGTATCGCGTTTTTATATTGCAAGTGGTTGAAAAGCTTGGCGGCTTTCCAGTCAGTTCAAAGCTTGGGGCCTACTAGAGGTTTCAAAATTATTCCAAAAATTTCTTTCATAATCCTCATCATCATCATCAGCGGCAAGACATGCATTGCTGAACATAGGCCTCCCCCATAGGGTGTCATTTTGTATGGCTTAAAGCTTCTTACACCATCCAAAGGCTTTACTTAGTCCTTCGGTATGGGCATGCATAGCACGGATGGTGGAGCAAATAATCTTTTCCCCTATTTTATTACATCTATAGCGAGTAAACAGGGCAATTACTTTTACTTAATTGCCAGTGCTAGGTGCAGCAGTCCGCCTATAGTTTGTACCACTTGAGAAGCATTATTCTATTCGCCATCGGTTTTTAATTCCGTGAGTGATATTGCCTTAACCTAATTATAACTCAATTAATTTCACTAGTCTGTAAAAGAAACGCAATTATAATTTCCGGCAAACAATATGATACAATATTAGGCTACGTTTTTTATAATAAAATGGTCTTTGTTATTGCGCAATGTTCGACATTTGGATGAACAGTGCATAGAGCTCGAAAGAAGTAATAGTATTCTGTGGCATAGAGTCACTGTGCCTGCTTCGAGCCGGCTGTGTCCCGTTTCTGCAAGCCATATTTTTATAACTTGTTCCACTGAACATCGACCGTCGGTCGTGCCGTGTCCAACCGTAAAACGAAGCTATAAAGTCAAGATTCAAGCATGTAAAATTTATTCCCAACTTTAATTAACTTTTTATCTCGACACGAGATGTCGGAGTGGTAATGCACTATTTTGTCGGAGTGTTTCGCTAATTGAGTTCTAATAAAATGGTACAATATGAAAACCCTGTAGAACTTTCTAACGATTTCATATTGTATGTTTTTGTTTCAGCATTTAAAAAAAATCCTTTTAAGTCTATTAAGTGGCAAGTTCTAATTCGTTATGACTGATATCGATGTTGCCCCGCTCAAATAATTAACTATAAGTGTACGTTTTGTAATATAATATAACTAACATAGTAGCATTATATTTAACGATTCATGTAAAATTAGAATTTATGTTTACCAATTTTACAGCTGAAATCACTAACTTTTGAGGGCAGGCAATATAATTCTGACCCTATTTTTATTGTGTTGTTTGTGTGTGTGTGTGTGTGTGTGTGTGTGTGTGTGTGTGTGTGTGTGTGTGTGCTTAACACGCTAGCAGCTCATACAACAACAAAACGCTTGACCAAATCAAAAATTAAACTTTAATACTTTTGACGTTTTTCTTATTAATTTTTACTAAACTTTGAAATAAACTTGCCGGAAATCTGTTTCATGGCTTATTTTTACTTTGCGCGTGCTCTGACGAACACTCAACGTAGCCTTTGAATATTTTCACTATTCGCCATGCTCCACTGAGACGACGAACGCTGTCCATTCCGTCGCTGTGTTCGATTTGCTGAAGCGGATCTTTGCTTTATAAGTTCTTTTGGTGTATGTGTTTAAGGAAGATTCTACATTAAATCTATTTATAATTCATATGTTTTTCGTTCTTCCGTCAATGGCCAGACTGGTTTTCTAAAGGAACGACCAGATAAAATATTCATTTGATATCTATATTTCACGTAATCTACAAAAATTCTCAAAATTCCTCAGTTTGACATCAAATGACGATCGACGATTTTCAACTTTAAACTTAGCGCAATAGAGACCGTTTGAAATTATTCATTAATTTTATTTTTTAACAGAACTTGTGCGTTTAATAGTGTTTTGCAGTTAATTTTCTTCAGCTGTTGGTGTTAATTATAATTAGTTTAACTTGCCTCAAGGAGATTTTCAGTAAACAAATTTCAATTAAAGATTCATAATATCAATGTCATTTTAGCTTTGTTATGTTAGTGAGTTATGATAATATATGTTTACAGCGACTTCAACGACCAAGAGCCTATATTTATTTCTTCTGTATTTTTTTTCTTATCCGCGCCAATTGATAACCAATTTTGTAAGTGATATTTTTAGTGTATCTTCAGAACGAAAGAGTACGAACTCCTCACCTTTATTGTGACCACCTTGTACTCCGCTAAAAGATGAAAAGCCCTTAGTGGATCACAGCAAACGCTTTGCAAATTAGTTTTTATGCTTTTATATTGAAAGTCTCAAGGGAATAGCTAGTTGCGACCAGTGCTCAACTAACCTGATCATGGACTTTGAATCGATTAAAATAACTTACAGAACACACAGATTAGAGAAAAAATCATCAAACCATTAAAAAATCATGACTTTTTAAAATTTTTGGTCATGACAGAGATATGAAATTAAGGCGATTGATAAACGCACTTTTTTAAAACTACTGGTTTAAATACGTTGTTTTTTACATTTATATATAATTGTTATAATTTTATTACACATTTAAAAATACCGACAATACAAAAGTAGACTAATCAGGTAAAAGTTTTTAATTATTCGCATTCTTATCATTTGTTATGTAAGCTATTTTTTACAATTTCATTAGTATTTCCTGTTTAAAAAGTTAAATAGTCATACATTTATTTTTTATACTGATGTAGATTTTCATATAGCCAATGTGCCAGGAGCGAGTTCGCTCTTCAATTATATAACCGCGGCGATTTGGCTACCAGTCAACTAGAGTATTTGAGTAAGTATAAAATTATACTAGTTGTAGACGTACTTAACTTGCTAATTGTTATTATTAGTTATAACAATCCAGTATACTATACACACATACGTCACGAGTCACAACGTACCTACACCATGCGCCCAAAAACTGCATGATCTCATTCTCCCATCACCATTCCACTACCGGACTACTAGACGCTCGGCTAAGCGCCATCCTTTTGTGGTCGAAATACCACCCATTCGTACCAAGCGATTTGACTCAACGTTCTTAATTAGAACGGCTAAGGAATGGAATGCCTTGCCAGCGTCTGTGTTTCAGTATGACCCGGGCGTGTTCAAGAGAAGAGTGAATAGGTATTTACTTGGCTAGCATGCTACACCTTCGATCGCATCGTCACTTCCCATCAGGTGAGAGCGCGGTCAAATGCTAGACAAGTTTGAAGTAAAAAAAAAAAACACCCCTAACGGCTTGACATAGCCGTTTGGGGTGTACGTTGTCTGTCAGTCAGCCAGTACACATAGCCTTTTATGTATAGAAGATAGGATGCCAGATTATAATAAACTGACGATTGTAATGCCTCTTCATCATTATTATTGAAAGGGATAATGTTATGCAGCGTAATTGGGGGATAAAGCGGTATAAAACGTTAGTCACTTGATTTACCTGCGCCATTCGTTAACATTAGTCTGCGTACACACCGCAAAGCTGACAGTGAAAACGAATTATTTATGTGGATTTGCCTAAGCTTTTCTTTTTCAGGTAGAAATTTGTGTTCTAGTAAGGATGAGAGGCGAATGAATGTTTAAATGTTTAATACATCTATATCATCACTATATCACTACCAATACTTTCGCATGGTTTGAGCAAGGTACTTCTAAACTAGACTCTCCGAAATAAAGGTATTCGATGTTGGTCTCAATACTGTTAGCATTATGAGTGCAAAATTACATCCAAATCACTTCAGCAGTTCTGGCGTGGCCATACAAACATTTACGTAGAAAAAATTATACTACGTTACATTTCACGTATATGTATATGTATATATGTGTATATATACATATATATAGGTATATTATAATATCAGTAGCAATATCTGATGTTGATTTTAGTAAGCATTTCTCAAACGGAGCTTTTTTTTTCATGCAAATTATTTTAATGAAATGTTTGTTACTGTTGAAAATTGAATCAAAAAAGTAGAGCTTAACCTTCTTCTGTAATGTATCGATCGGGTCAATCAGGATCCAAAAAGGTTTTATGTATTTTACTTGGAAGGAAGGAAGACCACGAAAAAAGGCATTATTGATAAAATATAGCCGAACCTACCACATGCATGTGCAATACTGAAGATAAAAACTCCATGTTAAACGCATCACGTTAGTTTAATAGTGGTGAAATTAAAGTAAGTGAAGGCTTTCAGAACGTAAGTAAGTATAGCTAGAATTGCGTCTTCCCTAGAACCTCGCGAAATCGATGGTTACGCCTACGTGGCCGGTTGCTAATGGAATATTCTTACTCACTTGTAAACACAGCCATAAAAGCTTTAACGATGTTATTTGCTTAAAAAATAAAGATTTAGTGGCCTAACAATGCTACCAAACTGAACATCTTGAGAACATAAAGTTACACATTGTGTCATAGAGAAGCATATAAACAATACTTAAAAACAATGTTGTAACTAAAATAAAAATACTATGTTTACTCAATCGAGACTGAGATAGTTTTACCACTTTTATGTGATATCATTTACATTACTTGATTCACACTTATAATATTATAAAAGCGAAAGTTTGTATGTGTGTATGTTTGTTACTCCTTCACGCTCAAACGACTGAATGGATTCGGATGAAATTCGGTATCAAGATGCTTATACACTGGATAAACATATAAGCTACGTTTTATTCCGGAAAAGTAAAATTTTCCCATGGGATGAGCAAATAATTAAAATACTTTTTATCTGCGGGAGAAACCGCGGGGCGCAATAATCTAATAATGCTAAAAAATAGCGGTAATAATCTGCTATATCACAAAAACGGCATCGTGGTACATAAAAAAAGAACACATGGAAAGAGAACTTTCGTTTATAACCTATCATCACGATTCAATTACAGTATCGCAAGACGCCGTACCGTGGTGAGTGGTTATTATAACGCCAAATGTCATCAACAGCCTGAAAACGTCCACCACTCAACGCCCCCACAGGGCGTCACTTTGAGCGGCTACTTGCCTCCTGCATTTTGACCAAATTGTCAACGCCTAATGTTCCTGTGTACAATTTATTCTCGCTCGGAATAATATCGATTCATTTAAAAAGGGGTTACTGCTAGAACGTTAAAACATTTGCGGCATATCATCAAGATTCAATTAGAAGAGATAATATTTATTCTGCAATACTCATTAATTATTAATAAGTATTTGGCTATTATTAGATATTGTTCAAATTATTCAAAAAAGATGAAGACCGAAAAACATATAATAAAGAAATTGGCAAATGCATAGAACGTGCAAAGCCAAATTTCGAAAGGGGAAAAAAATTACAGAGATTATTAATTATAATTTTATTTGGCTTAAATTGATAGTATATGGGAAAACAAATTAAGCAATAGGTGTGAATAAACAGGAATTCCAGGTGGAAGTAACTCGTCGTGAAGTGAACACGACGTGAAAGTGCCCGCGACGTCAGAGGACTCGACATTCTGGGAAGTCAACATCAACTAAACATATCCCATTTAGTAGCTCTTCGACTTTTGATTACCGTATTCACATTAAACGTCAGTTAAGAGAAAACTGATTTTTATAGAATTTCTGGAAGGTTCTTCTAGGAGGTTGTCTGGAAGAGATCACTATTATCGATAAGACTGTCCATTGTTGCACTAGTACGTAAGATTTATTCATTCCTGTATTATGTGAATTTCATTGGAGACAGTAAAGAGTTATCTATCTATCTATCTAAGTCTGTGCGATAGAATTACTTTATAGCATTCTGACTAGAGTTTCACTACGACCTTGCCTGATTGGAAGTGAAAGTAAAACATTCATTCACTATTCCTATTTTATAATATCTCCTAAATATATATTCCTACCTTGATTACCTTGTAGACACAATATTAAGCCACATCATAATAATTATCCATCATTTTCCTGCTATAATCAGAGATCCGCATCTCTAAGGACTAAGTCGTTGTGAGGTCGCAAGCTACTAATGTGTTCACTGAATATGTATTCAGACGGCGGTGATCACCATAACGATCCTTTACGAACGAAGCCAGCTACATTGTGTAAATATTCCCGTTTAAGATTTATATTAACTCAAGCTATTGTAAGACAACCCTATTTGTATTCCATTTTGAATTTATGTTTCGCAAATACTCACCGACTATAGTACATAGATTTATTACCGCCCCAAAAAATTCCAAGGACTTAACAGGAAAAAAATATGCATATTTATAACCTCACGACCTTATTTTTGTAATTTTGTAAGTTACAATACCGACCTCCTTTAATAATAATTAACTCTTAGTGTCCGTGAAAAAAAATCTCATTAAGCGGGTCATCTTCTGCTGTTTATATTTTGTAAAAAGTTATAGACACGATACCGAGTTAATAAACACAGAATTTAAGTAAGCCGTGAGTTAAAGGTGCCATCATTGTGCGGCTTTAAGGCCAGTGTTATGAACAATGTTTTTTCACTGAGTTGGCTCGTATTTGTTTAACAGCAACATCCTGATAGTAAACAATAAAACACAAACGATGTACCTATATCGAGTGACATTATTGTCGATATATATCGGGCTTAAAGGTCTACAACCTGTCCTCTTTAACCTTTGTGACTTATCTGTGTGATAGAAATAATCACAGCCTTCATAAATATACTATAGATTGGTCCATTTGACTATTCTATTCCATTCCATTCTACCGCAACCACACCATTGTCGTTTTCCAAAATCCACGTCCACGATTCCAATAAAACTGGTAGCTGTGTGTAGGCTCATAAGTGTTTCCCCTTTATTTGAAGTGGTTCATTATTAGCGCGGTTAACATAGGAGTGGTGAAAAGCACCCGAAGCATAGAGTTCGAACTAAAACAAACAAACGCTCTCGACGTCGGGTATTATTCATGTTTTCCTGTAGTCGTGGACCAACATCATCGAAGGGAATATATCGCAACAATATAAATCCCCGGGGAAATTTTTCAGCGTTAACAATAAGCCCATATTTTATTTTCAACGGAAAGATTCCGGCACTGCGATGTTGTTCATTGGAATGAGAAAATCCGGGTTAATAAAATGTCCTGTTTTGTAATTTTGGTTCTTTATTTTCGTATATTGTGGCGTGAATGTGATAAGCCTTTGCTCTTAAAGATTCCATCAATTTATTCTTCATTGGTATGGGCCCATAACAATGGATGATGTACCTGTTACAGTTAAAGTTGATACTTACTTTGTAAGTTATTTTAGTACATATAAATCTGTATTCGTATTAAAATTGGGAATTCATGAAATTTGAGATACCTACATATATATACCATACTGTGGTACGTACTGACCATAAAATTTAAATAAGCACTCAATGCAGTCCCAATATTACCCGGTCAGTACACATAATCACCTCATCAAAACGATTATGAAATTGTATCACTGCGGCACTGCAATATCTTTAATATCACAATAACGGTACGATGCATTTTTTATTAGACGGTTATTTGACATTATTGGTAGGTGATTGGTATAATCAAGGCCAAAAACTGTAAGACAAGTAATGAAACCTATTATCAAATTAATTACACCTGGTAAATTGGTGCAATATCTGTCACCGAACAACAATAATATCGTGTCGCCTAATCCACCCGAGACTGGATTCGCTTGGCGGGCGACCGCCGGAAATACGTTACAAAATAAACGGCAGTTCAGCGTTTACCTCACATCCGGACCGCGTCCGTCCTCACAGACTCGTATCACATTGTAGCACTTTGTTGTGTGCCATTTATTTCCCCAGCTTTTAATAGATCTTAGAACACTTCAGATTCAGTGAAATGTGTATATCTAACACTTTGAAGTTGTAATAGTTTAGGTTTAAATTGGGTCACTGAAACTTAGCGATGGTTTTTTTTTACAATTTACTTGATTTTTTATACTAAAAATAATGATTTTGTTAAAATTTATCTACCTTCATACCTACTGAAATACATGAAACAATAAATTAGGGGAAGTAACAGCTGAGCCTTGTCACAAGATTGTGAATGTTTGTATTGAGGCTTTGCATAGATTTATCCGAAGATTGATCGTAGCAATGATTAGATTATTATCGTGCAGAAATTTAAGGGTGGGTTGCACCATAGTAGCAGTTAAAGTAAAGGTTTATGACAAATTAGACAATAACAGTAACACTGACTTTAGCCGTTACTGTGAAATGCGTTGCACCAGCGTATTCATTAGTATAGCT
Source organism: Ennomos fuscantarius (assembly GCA_905220475.3). Taxonomy (NCBI): domain Eukaryota; kingdom Metazoa; phylum Arthropoda; class Insecta; order Lepidoptera; family Geometridae; genus Ennomos; species Ennomos fuscantarius. The sequence continues at coordinate 7,021,149 of HG992033.1, forward strand.
AAAGTTACCAGGGTTGCAAGTCAAATGAAATCTTATTTACCCCAGATGCTAAGCTGGAAACATATAAAAATATTTAACATAAACAATAACACTAACCAGCGAAGCGTGCGCGTTACGGTTAACCGGTAAAGTTATGGCGTCATTTAACAATTGTCAGATGGTGCAACCAATTTTTTTGTCTAACCGGTACTTTAACTGAAATTTCGATTATTGTTATTGCTAAAGTAACATGGTGCAACCCACCCTAGTGTTTTAAATTTCTGCACGGAGTCGGACGATGACAAGTGAATAATCACAATCTAAGAAAAGTGTATGTCAGGCACAGGCATCAATGTGAAGGCTTCTTATCGACCTTACTAGTAGCCGACCTTACTGGAGAAATCTCGCTGGAGAAATTATAAAATTATATGTAATAGATAAAAAATAAAAGGCAGAGGCAGCACCACACCATTTCACTATAAATACTATTTCATTTTATTTCATTTCTTTTTTAATTTCATTCATTAGACTGGAGCTAACACTACACAGCATTTAATATTTAGCCTATGAAATAAACTAGGTTTAAATGAGTCAACGTTTTCTTAAACGTCACGTATTACGGACTGTTATTATTCAAAGGTAACGTACGGACGCCAAGCTTTATTTAAAATAATATATATAAAATATTTAGATATAATAATAATATAATATATATAAATATGCTACCTACTATACTACTACTGCTACTTGTGGAAGCTGGTTTGCTCGGTGGTGTACGCACAATTAGAAAATGACGTGTGGCACTCGGAGACTGCCGCGGTAAAGCTATTGCATAGCATTTGTATACTCCTTGGGTTGTTGTACTCCGACCGGCACAGCGGTTCGCAGTGAGGGGTGTTAGGTTTTTTCGTTACGGAATTTCTGGATTCGGTCCCCACGCTCAAGGCCCGCGATAAAAGCTATGCAATAGCTTAATAAGTTCTTATGTTTATGTATGTTTTTGTTATTGGCTGCACTTTCCTCCCTGTATTATATATATGTTCATGTTAATAATAGGGTTAATTAATAAATATAAAAAATAATTCAACAAAAAGCACGGACCCAGGTGGAAATGCAGTATTAAAAAAAAATATGCTACCTACTGGTAGTGGGCTGGAGCATTTGGACTGCCTATAGGTCATCGCGGCTAATATATAGTCCAAATGTTTTTTTTAGTAGGTAGTGTTTAGTATTAGTTATTATATCATTGTAGTACCTATTTAGTTGAAAATAAAGGTAATTTGCTGGTAAAAAAATATGTAGGTTGCGACATTTGCATACGACGGAGATATGTCGTCAATATCACATTTCCAAAGTACTTATATGCTTTCAAAGTTACACTATATCAGATATTAATGGTAAAAATATTGTTTTACTGTCGTATATATTGTTGTTCGAGTCTTTATATACTGAATAAATTTATTTTCTTTCTTTTCTATCTATATTAGTAGTTAGTTACAAAATGTGATTGTAGCCTACTAATAGCACACATGATATGTCTCGTTTTTCTCAGTACAAATCCGAGGGTTTGTAGCTATTGCGCACAGAATTCGTCAATGGACAATCAGAAAGAACATATCTTTATTATTTTTTACACCCAAATCTCTTACATTATTTTACTATTGGAGTTTATTTGTTTATTTATCCACAAATAACAAATAGCAAACATTTATAATCAAGTGGTAACCCTTTCTCCCAACTGCACTATTATTACTTGCTGGATGACTATAGAACAGTATTATTATTCATACCTCCAATTTAGTTCTAAGTCAAGCAGTGTAACTTTGGAAGCGTATATGTTGGAAACGTGACGTTGTAAAAATTTTGTCCAATACAAACCTTGTTTGTATTAGTGTCAGCTGTCCATTCATATAGGTATTATGAGTGATCGCTATTTGAAGAAAAAGCAATATGACGGACCGTAGACATACTTGGCTTTTTATTAAAATATTCAAGCTGATATTATCAGATTTTTAGGGATATACCAATACAAATTTGTCAATCCCATTGTTTGATACTTTAACTGGAGATCCATAAAAAAATTTCAACTATTTCAATAGACTGTTACCCAAACATAAGTAAACCGGAATTCATGTCGTATGACACACATAAATATAAACATGCGATATTTTATCTACGAAAAGTGTTTCTTGCGGTGAATAATATGTTGATATACCTATTATGAGGCCCACCAATTGGGTGTCTTTACATGTTTTATTATCGACTTTACAAAGAAAGAAGATCGGACATTTACGAGGCAATTAAATTGCCTATGAACAAGTAGATACCTAAGTCCTGCTGACTGACAAGTGATGATTAAAACAAAGCCTAAACCCTGTGCCTAGAAATATGAAATTTGGAGAGACACCTTGAAATACAGTAATTTCAATATAAACGAAAACAAATATACTAAAAAGAAAGTGTTTTAGAATATTGTAAGGTGCAAATATTGTATTATAAACTAACGCGCATAACCGCGGGGCGCGTCAATCAACTTCACTATAGGGTAGATTCAAATCTCTCATATAATATAATGTTCATTGTTGGCTTCAGAGAAAGCAATTATTCAGAATAGTTACAGAATTGATCCACGCTTTCATCAAGCACGTCTATTTGTGACCATCAAGTAGAATCGCGTGCGTAGCTATAGAAGGTTTTCAATACCCCTGCGGGCGAGCTGCCAGGGAGAACCAATCTCGACTGTACAATTTCTTTTTGTTTCAACTATACTCTCTACTAGTACTCTATTAGAGGTAAAATATCAATTATGTATGAATAAACCAACATATACCAACCTACACGCGCTTAATGGTTTTGCGGCTGGCTTTTTTTTTTATTGTTTGATAGGCTTGCGTTTGACCACTATAGCTGAAGTTGGGTGCTACGTTTAGATCTCTTGTCGCATTATTTTCTTTGTATTTGCACTGCTCAACAGGCACACTAACGAAGGAATTTTGAACCGCATTGTTACGTGCGACGAAAAATGGATAAAGAAATTAAGAAAAAGAAAAATTAAGAGACCCCTCGTTAAAAATTAATTAAATTCCGCTATGTGATAGCTGAATACACAGAGTATCGACACCTTCACGATGGACCACTAATTTCGCCACACCCTGTATGCAAATAAATGTAAAAAATACAGTAAATTTCAGTAAGTAATCGTAATTTTAAATAATTTTAATAATTATCGGTTTCGGTTTCGGCCGAAACAGAGAGCAAGGCCGAAAGTACGGTTTCGGTTTTGGTTCCGGCTGTAAAACATATTTAAATGCTGGATTACAGGTGTGAGTGTGGGAAAATGGTATAATGATGGTGAAACTTTTCTTTTCGTGTTGTTTCCAAAACTCCATAGAAGCTTCAAGTAAAGTTGCCACCACTTTACTAGGAGTATGACTTTGACAAGACTATGACTTGACTGACTTGACTTGATGTCTTCGACTGTGACTTGACACTAATTTGCGTGAAATATCATTAACTTGATAAATTATCAATTACTTGACACTGGCTAAATACACAAAAGAGTGGAGCCGAAACATAAAAAAAAACACGAGTTTTCAAATTTTGCTATGGCAACACTAAAAGAATCGTGGAATTTCATGATTTACGTTTAGCATTAGCATGTTTGACATTTCACATTTGGCAATTTTGGTGTTTGATGGCGTAAATCGAGTGTAATGTGGAGAAATTAAATAAAATATATCTATATCCTATATTCTTTCTAGAAAGTAAATGATGGCTACTAGAGGGGAAAGAGGTGTGAGTAGAGTGCTAGAAAAACTAGAAGCCTCTGTTAGTTCAGGACAATATTATGAAGCTCATCAGATGTACAGGACTTTGTATTTCAGGTACTTAATTTTGTTCTATTTTCGAGTTTTACGTCTATTTGTCTGGCGTAATGTAACTAATTATGGTAATTTCAGGTATCTTACTCAGAAAAAGTATGCAGATTTATTGAATTTGTTAAATAAAGGCTCTACTGTGCTACTCCAACATGACCAACAAGGCAGTGGTGCAGACCTGGCCATTCTTCTCATTGATGTCTTGGTTAAGTCTGACATAAATCCTTGCGAAGAATGGATCGAAAAAGTAGCAAAATTATTTGAGCTGATGAATTCAAGTATACCAGAGCGAGAACAGTTTCTTACCAATTCAGTGAAGTGGTCAATGGACAACAGTAAAAAAGGGCACCCTCTTTTACACCAGGTCTGTGTTGATGTCCTAAATAATAATCTAAACTTCTAGGCAACATGCTAATACAACCTAATGATATTGATATCTGACAGGCTCCACACTACTTAAGCTTGTTCTATAGTATTTTTGCCCTATTACACCTTTTGAATCATCATTCAAACAATATATTTAGTGTGGAGTTTGTATGCATATGATTTTTTAAATAGAATTTTTATTATTATAGAGAATTGCTGAAGTATACCTGAGAGAAAAGAACTACACTGCGGCACACAGACATTTTCTTCACTCAAGTAATGGTGCAGCATATGCAAATATGCTCATTGAATTACACCTGACCCAAGGGCTAAAATCCGAGATAGACTTATTCATTGCACAAGCAGTCTTCCAGTTCTTGTGCCTTAGAAACATACAGATGGCTATCGAGACATTTGAAAAATACACTGCCACACACCCTACCATAAAAAATGACAAGGGCCCTCCATATTTATTACCATTGTTGAATTTTTTGTGGTTTTTGTTACGAGCTGTTGAACAGTAAGTATGTCAAAGTCCTATAAATAAAAGGTATTTATTACAAGTAAAAAGTTGCATTATATTAAGTTTTATACTTACTTAAATAAAAAAAAAAAAAAAAATGTATCATTTCTAATATTTTACATTTTTTTTCCAGGAAAAAACCAAACCAATTCAACATGTTGAGAACTTGGTATGCAATAAGTATAAAAAGAGACCCTAACTATTCTGTTTATTTAGATAATATTGGTCGCATATGGTTTGGCATTGAAGTGGCACAAGCCAATAGAAATCACAATTCAATGTTTGGAGGCCTTCTTAAATCCATCATAGGAGAAGTAGACAGTTCGGATGAAGATTGCGAATACAATGTTGCTACATTAGAATTAGATTAATAAAAAAGTCAACAATATTTTTATATTAGTGTCTATAGTTTCAATGTATGGAATTTAAGAATTAAAAGCTTTTTATTTATCCATGTATATAAAAAAATAATTCGTAAATGACTATTATTAAATTGATTTTTGCATCATTTTCATGGCTTTGTTATCACTGATAAGATAACTGTACTTGATGTACTACTATGTTATATTTATTAATGATTTGGTAGTCTGCAGTGGTTTACATACAATTAAACATCAAGGTAACCACTGATTATACAAGGTGGAATTTAATTCACTCTTTTCCTTAAATGTATGTACTCAGACCATGCTGTAAAATGTTCCTACAAGGGCCAATTTATAAAAGGTTTTGTTTACGTATTTAGTGCCTCCTAAAATAACTGCATGACATCCGAAATGTCTACTTAACGGTACACACACCGCGGGCACCAGCTGAGAGGCAATAAAACACCTGCTTTGTTCAATGTTGCAAGGCTGTTCTTTAGAATTTAAATTTGATAATACCTAGATTTAAGTTTTATTTCATAAGGACTTTTTTATTTAGTTATATGGGAGCATTCTATAGCATGGACTAAATACATACATAAAAGGAAAAGAACAAATTAAATTCCACCTTGTATTTTACTCTGGGACATGATCATATAGGTCACAGATTATCTTATCAGAAAACATTATTTATGCTGAGTGTTTTCATAAATTTAAATTGGGTTGTATGCTGATTTTGTCTATGTACCTAGTTTGTACTTTTGTAGAGGTAGCAAAACCAAATTATTTTATTGGTGTGCCTACTATTGTTGACTTTTACATACCTACCAAGTGTGCAGAGGTGATGGTGTATTTGTGTTTTGTCAAAATTTTAAAAGATTTCTTAATGTTTATTTAGAGTTTATATGTATGTAGAAATAATTATAACTTTCATAAAACCATAATTTATTAATAACAATTTTTTGATTACATAAAATTTTACAAATAAGTATGTAAACTACCCTTTCATTTAGATTTACAATTATTATTATTACTACACTAATACAGTATGTATACCCATGTTGTGTAGCTAAGCTACCATCATCATGTAATTTATTACTGTCTAAACCACATGAAGTCAAACACAATAGTTAACACTTATAACATTTTATGCTTTATACTATATATGCTTTTAACTAGATACCCAATCGTATTTTTTATCTTATATAAATATTAGATAATAATTTTATCTTAATACCAAATGATAACAATAAATTGTTTCATTGTACAATACCGCAAAAAATCACATGTTGTTGACCACAAGACATGTTACATCCTTTTTGATTTTTCCTAATTGTACGGTCTTGATTTGCAAATCAAGATTAGTTTTTTTATTTTTTAAATCCATAGCTTGCCTCACTATGAATCTATTAAATTCAATTACATGTGGATGGCTCAAAAATTCATCTATATCCATCCATTTACATGCAGAAATTTCTATGTCTGATTTGGTGATAGAATTTGATGTAGCTTTGAGCATGACCACAACATAAATATCTGAATTACCAAACATGGATTGATGACTATGTCTCAATGTGACCATGGATTGGAAGACTGTGTCAATACCAGTCTCTTCCTTAACTTCTCTGACAGCTGCATCCTTTATGTCCTCACCTGAAATTTAATTTAGAATGCAAATTTGACATGATTAATGTGGAATATTATTTATATGTTGGTCCATCAGGGACAACTGCTAATAGGTATATCAACATATATGATAATTATACCTCTTTCTACATATCCTCCTGGTAGTTTCCAGTGTTGAATCTCTGAATGTTGTTCAGTGACAACTAGCAGTTGATTTTGTTCATTCAGCACAATTCCTCCTACTCCTAAATTTGTATGACATGATGGAGGTAAATTTGATTTTGTTTCTGGTAACCATTTGTACATCATCACAAAGTCATCTCTGGAATGATGAAAGTTGAAGCCCTCCTGTGAGCAATCAAGGTTTTTTATTATTTGTAATTAAGTAGATATGCAGTAAATAAATTGGGTACCAAAATATCATGTTCCTAACATGATATTTAATTTCATAAATTAGGCATAAAACCGCTAAGAAAAAACCAATACTAATCACTGCCACTACCACCACCACCACTGGACTAATTTCCAAGAGAAAACCATTATTTTAATATTAGATTTATTTTCTTACATTTGCTAATATAGGAACCCATGCAGCTTCTTTAATGTTTACTTTGAACCATATGCATCTGTTATAATTTCGTTTCCATTTTTGCAATGATTCTGTAATACAAAACATTAAAATCAGGAATTAGCCAAATAGGCAATATTTAAATACTATACTAGTAAAAAAACATAATTCTAGCAGTATTAATCAGGAGCATACCATGAGTTTGTGGGGCTCTGGACTAATACTACTTAGGGGTCTACCTAATTATTAACTAATAAGCATTTCCTCAATTAAAATGTTTTCAATAATTTGCATTGGGTACAGGAAAAATCTTGCAGGCCACACTTATTAATAAGGGTCTGTCTATTTCTGGGATGTTATTATATTATTTCTATTTCATAGTTCAGAAATGGCAGAGACATTTTCCAAGCTACTTTGGTGGACCAAAGCCGGTGCAATAGCTTTATGTGCAATATGCATGCTAAATAAATATATTAATTACTGGTTATTGCTTTAGAACACCATTCAGTGTTATCATTGCTGAAAATTTAGGGCACTAAGTTGATAAATTATTTTAAGGGGTCATCAGTAAGATTTTATTTTAGAAAAACTAAACTTGATTTAGTTAAGATTTATTTGATTATTGCCTTTTTTTGTTTTATTTTCTATTTATATACTATTTTCTTTTCATTTAATTATTTTGACATGTCATGCTGCACTGGGCTTATAATCAATACAAACAAAGTAAAAACAGTTCAGGAGTACTCCATCCAACTCAGTGCTACCCCTAGAAACATATTGGCATCTCTCACTTGGCAGGTATATTATTTTCTCCACATACATAGGCTCATAGGCATACATGATGGGAAGTGACTTTTTAAAATTCAACATATTGTCCATAATTCAACTCAATCAAGAAAAACAACATTTAACATTTTTGGCCAGTTTTTGTTGCAGTATTTTTTATGGCAGGTTATGTTTGTATTACAAACATAAGTTACACACATCAATTATCATTTAATGTCACAATTCATTTTTTACACTTGATTGTATTGATAAATACCAAATGTAAAAATCTGATATTTTGTAAATGAGGTCTTTAGAGGATAATCTCAAAATGGTTTTCGAATTTCAAACTTTTATGTACTTTCTGCAGGTTAGTATCGCAATAATGTAATGAATAAATTTAGATAACAATTACCTCTAAGACGATTTATAAACTGTTCAGGGTCACAAGGTTCTCTTTTAGAATCAACAGTTACACCGTTGTATCGATCTGTATGTCCTTCAAAGGTTACATGTTCCATTGTGAGGAAGAAGACTGCTTTTCTAGGCAGTACAATAAACTTAATATCATAACCACATACACACTTACTCGCAACTTACTATACTTTATATTATAATTTGTGAATTATTGTGTTCTCGAACGTCAAAGTGCGAAATTGGCAGAATTGCCCTCTAAAATTATAAAAATTTATAACCAAATTTTATAATGGTATATTTGTACCAAAAATAGGTATAGAAAAAAAAGGAAAATATATGGAACACATAGTCGTATACTAAGACCATGATGGAACACAGGGTTGGGTTCAGAACCTCAAAAAAATATTGTACGTTGAAAATAAAATTATACTATTTATTTTATTTTTATTTTATTTTATTTATTAAACAAAAACCACAGCTCTTAAAATTTAACATTAACATATCTTAATTAGCAAAACTTACAGCCAAATACGGTTTTACATTTTTTAAATTAGGTACATGTGATTGTGTTGTTCAACTGTCATTGAAAGAGTGCAGCTACACAAGTCATGTCATGATATTATTTGTGTGAGAAAGAGGGTGCATATGTGATAAATGATAATACATATTTATGATAATATATAGATATATAATATAATATGATAGCAAAACCTATACCTATAAATATTCTCACAACATACATACTTATATACTTATATAAATATAATCCAATAAATAATAATATAAATAATTTGTCCAAAATTATACCACGTTTGAGGTTTCCTGTTTTTTTATATCGTATGTTTCGTTTTTTTTTAGTGTTCGCGTGTCCTTAGTGTTATTTCGTTTAATCACAAATATTCACAAAATCTTTAAAAAAATCAAGTAAGAAATTCCCGATATTGTAAGGTAAATATTAAAAAGTTAATGGGTTCACTGTTAATACAAGTCGGTCAACCTGAAGATAAAATTATGGTATTTTCGCGTAGTATAGTGGCATTACCATACAACATACTACACACTACAAAATAATGGTACAAATAGTATAATTATACTACGAAATCCAACCCTGATGGATCATTTTCCCTATACTTAAGCGTCCATCACATGCTTAATTGCATTATGAAGCTGAGGGTCATTTCCATCTTCTTTTTTAGGTTCTTTTTTATTTATGTTTTAAAATTAACTATTGTTGGAAATCCTAAGTGGTTTTAGTTTAAAAAAAATAACCTTACAATCAAGCTAAGAATATTTATTAAGATTTACTAAGAACTGACAATAATTAATAGCGTGATTTTATAAAACGTCCGTCGCCTCTGAGCGCTGCCCGAAAAGTGAGCCCGAGCCTTCTTCGTCGCTCGTATTTATACTACGCCGCTTGCATCAGCTCCCGAAGTGAAAGTATTTTGTAACACGGCCGTTCCTGCTTGCGTGTTGTCCTCAACAGCTGTTTCATCTTCAAGCGGCACATTTTCGTCGACCTCGACCGTTGTGTCTTCTATAACACAACAAAACATGATTTTAGGACCCGATGTACAGGCATAACGTTGGTAACTGAAACCATTTCAAAATTAAAATGAAGCTGTTGCTCAATTCAAAGAAATTTCAATTTAGAGAAATTCAACAGGTACTTGTAATAAACATTGAAAACGGAGACTGCAAAACAACTGTGTTAGAAGCACAAGCGTGCACTCAAGTACAACCAACGCAGTTCTTATAACAATTTTATGAAAAGATGTAAGAAGAAGTAATGGTTACAGGCGCATGTTAGCATTGTAAATAAAGAAAAATAAATGTATTGCGAATTTCAGAATTCCGGACTTCTAAACTTCGCCACACATTGTAATAGAAAACGGCAACTGTATGATATGACACTCATTAACACGTCATACATAGCAAAAACGACAACGGTATGACGTGACACTCACAAATCACTTCGTACATTGAAAAGAAACGGAAACTGTACGACATGACACTCACAAATCACGTCATACAACTGTATGACATGGCACTCACAAACCACGTCATACATTGCAAAAACGGCAACTGTATGACGCGACACTTACAAATCACGTCATACATTGCAAAAACGGTAACTGTATGACGTGACACTCACAAATCACGTCATACATTGCAAAAAACGGTAACTGTATGAAGTGACACTCACAAATCACGTCATACATTGCAAAAACGGCAACTGTACGACATGGCACTCACAAACCACGTCACACATTGCAAAAAACGGCAACTGTATGACGTGACACTCACAAATCACGTCATACATTGCAAAAACGGCAACTGTATGACGTGACACTTACAAATCACTTCGTACATTGAAAAAACGGCAACTGTATGACGTGACACTCACAAATCACGTCATACATCGCAAAAACGGCAACTGTATGACATGGCACTCAGAAACCACGTCACACGTTGCAAAAACGGCAACTGTACGACATGACACTCACAAATCACGTCATACATTGCAAAAACGGCAACTGTATGACATGGCACTCACAAACCACGTCATACATTGCAAAAACGGCAACTGTATGACATGGCACTCACAAACCACGCCATACATTGCAAAAACGGCAACTGTATAACATGACACTCACAAGCCACGTCATACATTGCAAAAAGAAAGAAGGCAACTATGCGAAATGATCACACATTGCAAACGACGCCACACGAAGTGCAGTCATCGCTGAGACAGATTTCCGCAGTGAAGAACGCAGAACAAGCGTCCAGCGTCCATTTGCCCCGCCAAAACACCATGTGATCGGCGGCCGCTTGCGTTGTCTTGCCATAAGACCCACCGAGAAGTTTCAAGCTACAGCGGTGGGTGGCAGCACATGCAGGACCTTGTAGGGCCCCAGCATGCCAGAGTCCAGCTTTCCCGTAGATTGTGACGACCTGTTCACAAACACAAAATCGCCAATTCTGTTTTGAATGAATAACCGGGGATGTACCGTCTAAAGTAACAAAAACTAACTTTTTTTTTTTTTTTTAATTTATTTTATGGGCTTTGTCGCTGTGCGACCACATCGCCCAGTAAGAAAATGCATACAAAAAAAATTACAATATTATTTGATTAAGCCCAAATCGGTTAATTTATATAATAAAAGGGCCTGATACGACATAGGACAACTCAGAGTACTATTACAAAATCCTACTTCTAACATATTACGTCTGCTAAGCCAAGCTCTCCTGTGGGTTTCATTCCGCACACACTCCATCAAAATATGTAGGACATCCTCGAGTACTCCGCACTCGGTGCAATTAGGAGATGGTGTTTTTTTCATTAAAAATGCAAACTTATTAGTGGGAATGTGTGCAGAGCGAAGCCTTAGTGCAGTCACTAACAATTTGCGGTTCATAGTACAGTTGTCAATCTATGGGTGTTTGGCGATCAGTGGCTGAATCGTTCTAAACCAAATGCCTTTTTCTCTCGATCTTTCGTCAAAGTACTCTTGCCAAAATATCCGACATTGTTCTTTTACAATTTTAACATGGTCGGTAAATAAAGGAATGACCTCAAATGGAACTCCGTCTACTGTAGCTTGTTTCGCTAAAAGATCTACAGCATCATTTTCTTTCAATTGGCAATGTGATGGGATCCACTGTAAGAATATGTCCTTACTTTTAGATTGTAAACTTAAGATTGATTCCAGAATACGGTAGGCGATCGGTGCACCTCGCGTCACCTGCGAGGTACAGCGAGCCAAATGTTGCAAAGAGCTTTTTGAATCAGTCAAAATAACAAATTTATTATAATTGATGGACTCGATGTAAGATAAAGCCTCTGAAATAGCAATTAATTCAATATGCATTATTGAGATGTCTGCATCAATCTTAAGTTTAATATAGTTGCCTTGTAGTGGGTCCAAAAATGCCGCGCCTCCATCTTTGCCGTCTTTGGATCCGTCCGTAAAAATTTTATAGCAACTTCCGTATTGTTGATGAATGTAATTTGAAGACAAAGCATTTAAATGTTGAAAACTATACAAACGTTTCGCGCGATCAATGGTTGGAATTGAGTCGAATACTACACGGGATAAATTTATATTGCTTACCCAAGTCTCCAACAAAAACATCTCCAACCGGTTACTACAATGAATAGGTATTGTTTTTAAGTCCGAATGAATTGAAACTAGCAAGGGAGGTTTTTTATTAAGCCAATAATTAGATCGCATATTACGGGAAAGCTCTTCAATCATGTCAATTGTTTTATTATTTGAAAATGATTTAGATTTCAACCAAAATTTTCCTGCTAAATATCTTCTTCGATAATTAAGGGGAAAAAAAAAAAAAAAAAAAAACTAACTTAGTAGCATTAAAAATGTCTAACCTCTTTAGACATTGCTTGGCACTTACGTGTTAACAGAAGCTTCTACCTTATGCTCGCTCGGTCTCACCTGACCATTAGTAATAATTTGACCTTAGTAATCTATTTCAGTTGTAAGAAATTCACATTTCTTAACGTTGATGGAAAATCCTGCCTCAGTCAGAGTCTTTAGAATCACTATACTCGCGTTTTCGCTTGTTTTATTGAACATAACCTTTGCGAAAAACACCACGAGCTCGAACGGGTGTAATCTGATGAGGTTTCACATAAATGGACAGAAAACTCGCTAAATTCATAGCAGCTGCGCGAATTTAAGGATCAGTAACACCAGCGTGTAACTATCGCTACAATGAACTCGTCACTCAAATTCTGCATACGTGGGGTAGTTATCAGTTTTCATAGCATCAAATAAAATGTTCGCGATATCTACTCGTATAGGGCACAATGCCTTAAATTCTCACTTGAAATTTGGCCAACTACGATCATTACTAACCCAATCGTATAACCACGACCACGCGTCACCTTTCAGACAATTACCTATACGTGATAAACACTCACTGTCGTCCCATCTATTTAGTTTGCGCACATGATCAATTTGCCCACACAACGAATCAAAATGATGCAAAGACAGATCGAAATTTGACATAAATACATGGTTTGATCTTACCGGCATGGCATCATAGCATTAACGAGCTTTTCGGCTACTTATAACCGCGGTGGGCGGAGGCGTGCTTGTACACGGCACGGGCAGGTCTAGACTGGCAGGGCAGTCTAGACGGCGCAGTCAGCGGGCAGACGGCTCGCACGACGCGGCTGGCGTATCCGGCCGGAGCATCCAGTGCGGGCGCCGACATGGCGCGCGATGTACTCGCAACAACACTTGCACTGCGTGTCCTGGAATCTTCCAAAACACCTAAGCGGCTTATGAAAGTTTGAAGCTGGGCTTCTAAACCAGGAATATACGTTCGATCTCGCTTACGACTTATACGTTTACTAATCTCAGACATGGCTACAAAAATGTTAAGCGGAAAATCTTTAAAACCACCACAGCAAAAACAAAGCAATATTTGAAATCAGAATAACCAAGTCAGAATTGAGTTAGATCCCACTTCTGATGTTGGAAATCCTAAGTGGTTTTAGTTTTAAAAAAATAACCTTACAATCAAGCTAAGAATATTTATTAAGATTTACTAAGAACTGACAATAATTAATAGCGTGATTTTATAAAACGTCCGTTTTATAAAATCACGCTCACTTTTCTCTCGGGCTCACTTTTCGGGCAGCGCTCAGAAGCGCTGCCCGAAAAGTGAGCCCGAGCCTTCTTCGTCGCTCGTATTTATACTACGCCGCTTGCATCAGCTCCCGAAGTGAAAGTATTTTGTAACACTATACATTGGTGTCGATTCCCTTGTTCATCTCACTAAACTAAGCCAAAAAATCAGTTTACTTTACGTTTTTAGTTAATAAAATGAAATAATTTAGTTTAGTATAGCGATGTCTGAATATAAACGGAGTTTGACAGGACTAAATCTAAATTTTAATTAGTTTAGTCTAGTTTGGAACAAAGGAATCTACGCCAAATACTAAAATGGTGTCGATTCCCTTGTCCATCTCACTAAACTAAGCTAAAAATTAGTTTAGTATAGCGATGTCTGAATAGAAACGGCGTTAGACAGGACTAAACATAAATTTTAGTTAGTTTAGTGTAGTTTGGAACAAAGGAATCTACGCCAAATACTAAAATGGTGTCGATTCTCTTGTTCATCTCACTAAACTTAACTAAGCTAAAAATTAGTTTACTTTAGAAAATCTAAAATCCTATTCTGTTGTTCATACAAACTAAATTTAGATTGGACTGATTTCGATTTTGACAACTTCTAAATTGAATTGATAGGGTTGTTCGTGAGTAAAGAACGAACGGAATCATTGGTGACTGACAACTGGATTAACATATAGGCTACATTTTATCCCGGAAAAATGTAATATTCCCGTGGGATGAGCAAATCGTTCCTCGTAGCAAATCGTAATATTATAAATGCAAAAGTTTGTGAGCGTGGATGCATGGATGAATGTTTGTTACTCTTTCACGCAAAAACTACTGAACGGATTTGGATGAAATTTGGAACACATATAGTTTATGACCTGAATTAAGACCCGATTTTGACTCCGATACCGATACTGATACCGATACCGGTACCGATGCCGATGCTGACGCCGACGTCGACTCTGACGACTTATAGTTAATGTGGTTTAGATTATTGTTTTAAAGTGTAGGGTTTATAGGTTGGTGTATAGGTTTAGAAAAGGTAAATTTTACCTTTCTGATGATTTCATAAGTGCTACAACCACATATTCATATATCCTGATAAGTTTTGGTACTGGTACAAACACTAAATGATTTTTATATTTAGTAAATAATTTTAATCTACACCAATTTAGAAGCTGACTAAAATGATCGAACTTTAGTTTGACGTTTCTAATATTAGTCGTAGTTTGACGAAAATTTGGCACAACGGAATAGCAAAATACCACTAAAGCTAAAAGTAACTAAAATTAATTTTAATGAACCAACTATAATTTAGTTTAGTATAGCGATGTCTGAATAGGAAACGGTATTTGACAGGACTAAACCTAAATTTTAGTTAGTTTAGTCTAGTTTGGAACAAGGGAATCAACACCATTTATATAATAACTAATACAAAACATAAAAGCTTCTGGTAAAGTAGCCACCACTTTAGTAGGAATATGACTAGACTAGACTATGACTTAACTTGATGACTTGGACTGTGACTTGACTTGACACATAATATATAATCTAATATTAATTACTTTAGAAATTATTAATTACTTGACACTGGCTAAGAATACAAAAGTGTGGAGCCAAAACAAAACAAAAAAATAATTGAGTATAGAGTTTTGGCGGGAAAACGAAAAAGATCGTCATCGCATTGTATTAATTTCCAAAACTTGTGTTATTTTCAGTGTTAGTGCATATAATTCATAGTATTCTGTGATAAAATTGCTGGCATTTTATTCATTAAGTGCTGGACTACTGCAGGCACGAGTGTGGGAAAGTAGTATGTATAATGATGGTAAAACGTTTCTTTTCGTGTTGTTTCCAAAACTCCGTAGAAGCTTCTGGTAAAGTTGCCACTACTTTACTAGGAGTATGACTTGACCAGACTAGACTATGACTTGGACTGTGACTTGACACGTATATGTCGGCAGAACGGGTTCTCCGTAGTTTGCAACCTATATAACTATAGGCCTTCAGCATGTCCACACCGCACCGTGTCTGGAACAAGAATGATTCGTAGTACACCGAACGGTCCCTTTTTATAGGCAGATGGTTGGGGGAGCAATGATAGTTGCCGATGTTGCCACTGTAATAAATTTAAATGCCACCATAGGGTAAATAACGGTACTGCCCGCTGCGCATAGAGTTTATAACTGGAGGTAGCCGCCGTCATATTATACATATAATTATATTAATTAACTCGATAAATTATCAATTACTTGACAATGGCTAAATACTTAAGTGTGGAGCTAAACCAAAAAAAAGGGTATGTAGGTATGTATCACAGACTAGGACGCATTGTATCATACATACCATAGTTCTGTGCACAGAGTACATTGAATAGTGATAGCATACACACAAACTAGATAGAGATACTACGTGGGTGAATTTCAACAAGTCGTTTTTTGCTGTCATTTCGGTGGATTTTCTTATTATTAAGTTTTTTCAAATTTAAACTATGGTTTATTGTACTTCTTGATACTGTTCATGCTCAGATTTATTGTCATCAAAATATATCTTAATAAACCTATAGTAAAATGTGTTTAAAGTTTTGATGCCACCGAAATGAAACAGTCGTTCACCAATATGAAATAACTAGCCACTGAAATGAAAGACTCTATCCATCAAAATTAAAATACCAAAAACATATACAGCCAGGTTTTAATATAAATAACCTTATCGTTTTATAAAACTTTTTATATTAAAATATTATTTACTACTTAGCAAAAGCTTATCTGAACCATACGCCTTACCTAAACTGTGATAGCAGCAGTTTAGGTTGCGTAGAACACGTTAGTATGCTATCAAGTTTGAGTCACAATTTTAACCCGTTTTTAATTCGTTGTTTCCTTCTCCATTCATATAATCGTTTTTTCTCTTTTCTCTCATCTTCGGACAACGCCGGCCTTGGCATTCTAAAAAAATTATATCAATGATAAAAGATAGATTACGTTTCAACTTTGAATTCACCTGGCACTTTAAATAAATAAAACAAATTATATTTAAACATATCTCGTTGTATTCTGTTACAATTAGAATATATTGCATAGAAGTACAGGCCTTGGGAACACATTAGAAAACGCATTCAAAGGTGTTTTTCACCGAAATGAAATAATAACAAACCAAAATGATAAAACAATCCACATAAATGAAACAATTATACACTGAAATGATAAAACCGCACCAAAATGAGAATTTTTATCATTTCGCTGAGTTTTTTATTATTTCGGTTGACAGTTTAGGCCACCGAATCAACCGAAATGAAAACACCGAAGTTAAAAACAAGGACAAATATGACCATTACAAGAAAACTATTTGGAATAGGATTTAATGAATACTACCCCCATAAACGTACTACAATTAGCGCACTCGTGTATACTTAATTAAATATACTAGTGTTACAAAATACTTCACTTCGGGGGCTGATGCAAGCGGCGTAGTATATATACGAGCGACGAAGAAGGCTCGGGCTCACTTTTTGGGCAGCGCTCAGAGGCGACGGACGTTTTATAATAGCACGTGGTTAATTATTGTCGGTTCTTAGTAAATCTTAATAAATATTTGTATGTTGATTGTAAGGTTACTTACTTTTTTTAAAACTAAAACCACTTAGGATTTCCAACATCAGAAGTGGGACCTAACTCAATTCTGACTTGGTTATTCTGATTTCAAATATTGTTTTGATTTTGCTGTTGTGATTTTAAAGATTTTCCGCTTAACATATTTGTAGCTATGTCTGAGACTAGTAAACGTAAAAGTCGTAAGCGAAATCGATCGTCTATTCCTGGTTTAGAAGCCCAGCTTCAAACTTTCATAAGCTGCTTAGGTGTTTTGGAAGATTCCAGGACACGCAGTGCATGTGTTGTTGCGAGTACATCGCGCGCCATGTCGGCGCCTGCACCGGATGCTCCGGCACGCCAGCCGCGTCGTGCGAGCCGTCTGCCCGCTGACTGCGCCGTCTGCACTGCCCTACCAGTCTAGACCTGCCCGTGCCGTGTACAAGCACGCCTCCGCCCACCGCGGATATGGTTATAAGTAGCCGAAAAGCTCGTTAATGCTATGATGCCATGCCGGTAAGATCGAACCATGTATTTATGTCAAATTTCGATCTGTCTTAGCATGATTTTGATTCGTTGTGTAGTCAAATTGATCATGTGCGCAATCTAAATAGACGGGACGACAGTGAGTGTTTAGCACGTATAGGTAATCGTAGGCTATACGATTGGGTTTGTAATGATCGTAGTTGGCCAAATTTCAAGTGTGAATTTAAGGCATTGTGCCCTATACGAGTAAATATCGCGAACATTTTATTTGATGTTATGAAAACTGATTCTGATAACTTCCCCACGTATGCAGAATACGCTGGACGTTTGTTGTTACGTTACGCATTGTTAACGATTTGAGTGATGAGTTCATTGTGGCGATAGTTACACGCTGGTGTTACTGATCCTCAAATTCGCGCAACTGCTATGAATTTAGCGAGTTTTCTGTCCATTTATGTGAAACCTCATCAGATTACACCCGTTCGAGCTCGTGGTGTTTTTCGCAAAAGTTGTGTTCAACAAAACAAGCGAAAACGCGAGTATATGATTCTAAAGACTGAGTGAGGCAGGATTTTCCATCAACGTTAAGAAATGTGAATTTCTTACAACTGAAATAGATTACTAGGGTCAAATGATTACTAATGGTCAGGTGAGACCGAGCGAGCATAAGGTACAAGCTTCTGTTAACACGTAAGTGCCAAATAATGTCTAAAGAGGTTAGACATTTTTAATGCTACTAAGTTAGTTTTTGTTACATTAGACGGTACATCCCCGGTTATTCATTCAAAACAGAACTCGCAATGGTGTACCGTTAAGATGCGGTGACGAATAATACTGCGTCCACACTACCTGACGCTGACCAGCAACTCCAAGACGCTTATGTCAACAAGGGTCGTCAGCAGTCACAAACCTTC
Source organism: Ennomos fuscantarius (assembly GCA_905220475.3). NCBI lineage: Eukaryota > Metazoa > Arthropoda > Insecta > Lepidoptera > Geometridae > Ennomos > Ennomos fuscantarius. Next base: position 7,040,274 of record HG992033.1, read on the forward strand.
ACCGTTGGCGATTTTGTGTTCGTGAACAGGTCGTCACAATCTACGGGAAAGCTGAACTCTGGCATGCGGGGGCCCTACAAGGTCCTGCATGTGCTGCCACCCACCGCTGTAGCTCGAAACTTCGCGGCGGGTCTTATGGCAAGACAACGCAAGCGGCCGCCGATCACATGGTGTTTTGGCGGGGCGAATGGACGCTGGAGGCTTGTTCTGCGTTCTCCACTGCGGATATCTGTCTCACCAATGTGACTCAGCGATGACTGCACTTTGTGAGGCGTCGTTTGCAATGTGTGATCATTTCGCACAGTTGCCTTCTCTCTATTTGCAATGTGTGAGGTGGCCTATGCCTCTTCATGCAGTTGCCTTTTGCAATATGTGATGAGATTTTTCTCTCCACATAGTTGCCGTTTTTGCAATGTATGACGTGGCTTGTGATTGCCATGTCATACAGTTGCCATTTTTGCAATGTATGACGTGGTTTGTGAGTGCCATGTCATACAGTTACCGTTTTTGCAATGTATGACGTGATTTGTGAGTGTCACGTCATACAGTTGCCGTTTTTGCAATGTATGACGTGGTTTGTGAGTGCCATGTCATACAGTTGTATGACGTGATTTGTGAGTGTCATGTCGTACAGTTTCCGTTTCTTTTCAATGTACGAAGTGATTTGTGAGTGTCACGTCATACCGTTGTCGTTTTTGCAAAGTATGACGTGGTTTATGAATGTTATCTCATACAGTTACCGTTTTTGCAATGTATGACGTGATTTGTGAGTGTCACGTCATACAGTTGGCATTTTTGAAATATATGACGTGTTAATGAGTGTCATATCATACAGTTCCCGTTTTCTATCACAATGTGTGGCGAAGTTTAGAAGTCCGGAATTCTGAAATTCGCAATACATTTATTTTTCTTTATTTACAATGCTAACATGCGCCTGTGTAACCATTACTTCTTCTTACATCTTTTCATAAAATTGTTATGAGAACTGCGTTGGTTGTACTTGAGTGCACGCTTGTGCTTCTAACACAGTTGTTTTGCAGTCTCCGTTTTCAATGTTTATTACAAGTACCTGTTGAATTTCTCTAAATTGAAATTTCTTTGAATTGAGCAACAACTTCATTTTAATTTTGAAATGGTTTCAGTTACCAACGTTATGCCTGTACATCAGGTCCTAAAATCATGTTTTGTTGTGTTATAGAAGAAGACACAACGGTCGAGGTCGACGAAAATGTGCCGCTTGAAGATGAAGCAGCTGTTGAGGACAACACGCAAGCAGGAACGGCCGTGTTACAAAATACTTCACTTCGGGAGCTGATGCAAGCGGCGTAGTATATATACGAGCGACGAAGAAGGCTCGGACTCACTTTTTGGGCAGCGCTCAGAGGCGACGGACGTTTTATAATAGCACGTGGTTAATTATTGTCGGTTCTTAGTAAATCTTAATAAATATTTGTATGTTGATTGTAAGGTTACTTACTTTTTTTAAAACTAAAACCACTTAGGATTTCCAACACTAGTTTATTGGAAAACAAGTAATATCTATACACAGAAATGAAAATTAATTTGTCCCATGACACCGATATGAAAAACTTACGTGTTTTTCGGGAACACGCAGGCAAGCTGCACACGTCCTCTCACTTTGGAACACTAGGCGGCACTGTTACGTAAGTTCTAAGCGCAAAAGGGGGGAGCAAGAGTTGCTCTATGGAAAAATATTCTTGATAAACATTAAGCCACCGAAATTAAACGAGTTTCTTGGACACATGCATTTTTACTTACCAGTTATTAAACTGGGTAGATATTATTATAAAATTACTTTGTGATCATACTATCACTATTCAGAATTTAAATAAAAGTAGCCATAAACCGAAATAACCAATAGTTTTTGTTGTACGAGGGAAATTATACATGAAAATGTAGTGCGGACAGCCACTGAAATGAAACATTTGGGGGTTTAACTAATTTTTTTTCTTCTTAATTGCAATCCTAATCAAGAAATATTTATTGTCTCGTATAGGTAACTACCTCTTCTATCTAGAAAAAAATATTAGAACTCCAAACTAACGCTCTGCACTACCGATTTCATCCATGCCGCGTAAATTTTGCTGTTGGGAAATCCACCCACGTATGACTATACTGCATACTACATACCGTAGAGTAAGTACTATAAGTATTGGGGCTACGTACTGACCATTGCATACAAAGAAAGAATATAGTTACTACATACACATAGTATCCTCTACTTGGTCTGTGTCACAGAATACTATTACTCCTAGCGGAGGTCTGTGTACATACATACGTAAGGCATGAAAGGAAAACGATTTTAATAATGTATTTTATAAAGTTACTACAATTTCGTAATTGTAATTATGGACGGTCGTGGTAAGATATTTACATAAATAGAATGATTAGCTTGTGTACTGCTGCTGTGTGCTATTTTTTTGGTAAATCCATACACGTCCGGTACCGAATATATGAGAAAAAGGAGAAGCCCTAATGTCAAACTAACCTGGAGGCTTCTGACTTTGCAAGTGTTGTGACTTGCGTTTGAGCCAACAGACAGACGGCTTTTGAATGACTTGTTTAAGTTTGCTCTGAGTGCTACAAAACTAAAGTTAAATTATCATTAATGTACAAATTAAATAATTTCAAATCAGATGTACTTATTGACTGATATATATATTTTAAAAATTTCAGGTTTTTGGGTTCCCCCATTTTCAAATATTCAAATTTATCATCTCAAGAAACATTCAGTGGGGAAAAGGATAGATATAATGGAATAACTGTTGATTCAAACAAGGAAAGATGCAGCCAACAGTACTTTGTCAACAAAATAGAAGGTATTTTAGTATGAATTACAATTAATCTAAAAATAGAAGGTATTAATATTCATTGCTGAATATGAAATTAATGTATCCTTGATTTGTTTGGATGCCACTAATTTGCATACTATAATAATAAATAATCTATATAAAAATGAATCTCTATTTCCCTTAGTCATCGCATCATGAGTGAACGTATACAACATTTTCACTAATTCTTTTTTTTTGTTGTGTTTATTATTATCAGAAGAAGGTTCTTATGAAAGAAAAAATGAATAAAGCTGAGCAGAAAATTGGAAAATTTTCACCACACGGGTAAATCCATGGGGCACAGCTAATTAATATAAATTATTTAAATTTAATTATAAATAATATACATAAATTAAATCAAATTTAAAAATAAAAGGTATTAATATCTACTACCGAATGTGAAATTAATGTATTTTTGATTTGTTTGATGCCACTAATATGCATAATATAATAATTAAAAGTGCACCTATGTGGTGCGAAGAACAGTTGAATACTTAAAACTTTTGGACTTGCAAAAACATTTTCCTAAAAACATCCTCACCTGATATAAACTTTTTGTAAATTTCAGATTCTTTACACAAATGGAAAAGTGAAGGAAATAGATGTATTTGGTTCAAAATAAACATTAAGGATTCTTTCATTGTTCCCATTCTAGCACAGGTGAGATCATTTTCAATATGATGTACTTATTATCAATGTCCAAATATACAGTAAGTTAATTAAGAATTGGTATCCTTAGAAAGGTTTTAATTTTCATCATGCCAGAGAGGATTTTGTGATGATGTACAAGTGGTTACCTGAGGACTCACCACCAAATCTTCCACCGGCTTGTCACACCAACTTGGGAGTGGGAGCCATGGTGTTTAATGCTAGGAAACAGATTCTGGCTGTAGCAGAGAAGCACTATGAGTATCCCCACTGGAAACTCCCAGGAGGATATGTTGAGAGGGGTAAGTTACCTAATAAGTTATATTTAGCTAATTAGCTGGTATGACTAATGATTGTTATTTCTTATTTCCCCAATATTATAATATGATAAGATTAAGACAAGTATACTTAATTTAAAGTTTACCATATGCAAAAATATAATAAAATATTTATTGAAGATAAAATTAATTATCCATGTCTATTTATTTCAAAAGATATTATATACATGCTACTAGAAGATTTAAAGTTGGCTGACAAAAACAATGATGTTTCTATTGTTCAGCATATTCTGCTAGTTTACATTTGTAAGTATGATATTCTCATCATAAATTGGTTTGTTTTATTTTTTCAGGGGAAGATATTGTTGATGCTGCCATCAGGGAAGTGAAAGAAGAAACAGGAATAGATGCAGCATTTCTGTCCCTGATTACATTCCGTCACTCACACAAAATGATGTTTGGCAACTCGGATATTTATGTTTTGCTTATGATGAAAGCCCTTTCAGAGAATATTACCTCATCAACCAGAGAACTAAAAGATTGTAAATGGATGGACACTGAAGAATACATGAATCATCCCCATGTACATGAGTTTAACAGGCTAATTATTAATAAAGCTCTTGAGTACCAAAATAGAAAAATTAAATTTGATCTTGAAAGAAAAACTGTTAAATGGCCTCTTTTTACTAGAGAAATGAATTTTTTGACTGTTACAAATGGTGACTACTAGACAAGCAAAATGTACAATATTATATGGCCAAAATAGTGCAATATATTTTTTATATACTTAGGTAATTATCATTTATTATTTCAATGATCCTAAAACAACCCAATTTTAAATTAATATTCATATCAGATACCTAGGCATAAGATATTTATGAGTCGAGAAGAAAAAATTACACATACGGCAAATAATGGTTGCTGGACACTCAGGTAGATTTTATTAGAAAAAATCATTGTATATAATAAGATTAAGGTTACAATCACAACCAAACCAAGTACCTATCTACCAGAATTTCGTGGGAAACAATGCTGCAGCTAAAAGTAAGTACTTAACATCATAAATATGAGTCACTAGATTTCAAAACCAGCCAAGTCCTCTTTTTACAGTAATAGACACTTTAGGGGAATAGCAAAAATGATCAAAGGAATCTTGGGCCAAATTTTATAAAAACTTAAACCAAGTATAACTTAAATTATAAAAACACGAAATGTTCTAATTTCTTTGCCCGGAATCGAAGACGTTGATATTGATAAAAAAAACCTTAAAATGAGACCATTCCATTCCGTCACAAGTTGCCATTTATCAATATCTTCCCCAATTTGATCGAGAACAGATTTTATTAAAATCTACGCCACATGTTTTTTTAAGATTTCTTTTGAGCATTTTTCGCTATTTCTCATGTACTAGTGTAGTAACTATATTATCTGAGCCCAACTTATACGATTTGGCCGTCCACGCCCAGTTTAAAGATTCTGTGATGATATTAAGTACCTACCTACTAAATGCTGGTAGGTTTTTTAAAGCTGACATCATGGTCCTAGGATCATTCATCGTCCTAGACTGACATTGTGCCAATTTTCAGTGGTTAAGTAGATAATAATATATGTGGACACCTCACACAGCGCCATCTAGCTCCAAACTAAGCAAAGCATGTATTATGAGAACCAGATAACTGATACAATACTTACTGATACGATACTTTTTATTTGTAAATACATACATAGAATACAGTATAACACACCCAGACACAGAACAAACATCGACGTTCATCACACAAATGTTTGTCCTGGGTGGGAATCGAACAACCCACAGTTCAGAAGGCAGGGTTACTACCAACTAAGCTATCGGGCCAGGTATCTAAATATATATAACTCAAAGGTGACTTGACTGATTGACTGACTAATATAGTCTATCAACGCACAGCCAAACCACTGGATGGATCGGGCTGAAATTTGGAATGCAGTTAAATGTTATGACGTAGGCATCCGCTAAGAAAGGATTTTTCGAAATTCCACCCTTAGGAGGGTGAAATGGGTGATTCAATTATTTTCGCATAGGCCACGCCGCAGGCGAAGCTGCGGGCAGAAGCTCGTGTATTTCAAACCTAATCGAGGATATTATTGATTAAAAATCCGTGATCGATGAGTGATGCTAGCACTAAAGGGAAGAAATCGGTAAGTATTATTTTACAGTCATTATTGAAACACTTGACAGCTTCTGTGGTGTGGTGGACTGGTGGATGAGGTTCAATTCCTACGACATGCCCAGTATTAGTGCACAGGAAATGTGTCTGGGTGTTTTGGGACCATGGTCCTCGTAGTTCCTGGGTCCCTAAGTACAGGAAATTCTAGTTATGGTCCAGGATCTATGTTTGTGATGGTTGGGCGTTATAATTACTATTATTATTTAAAAAAAAAAACATTTTCACAATTCAACCTCATTAGAGGCCTGTAGACGTCTACTGCGATAATGTTTATTGGTTATTTACTTATTAACATAATTCTTGTTGACGACTTCAGGACAATACAGCGACTTGGGGAGGAACATCCGCGGAATCTGTTTCCAGGATAAAAGCAGAGACTTCCCTTTTTCTTTGGATTGATTAGTGGTCTGAAACAAAAACAATAAGCCAGCTTTTATTAATGAAAATATGGTCTCACACGCTGTTATTAGTATTAGTAAAAACGGTAGGTTAATAAAGGTTTTCAGTTCTGTGCCTAGTCCAATTTCAATTCAAAGGGTGAGAACAAAAAGGGTTTAACTTTCAAATTGATAGTTTCGAGAAAATTTACTTTAAACTTTTCAACGGCTTCATTTTAATGTAGAGTGCTTATTAAGTAATAGAAAAGGTTTATGTAAGTTTCAGTTGCTTGAAAATGTATTAATTTTATTTTAAAATACAAAATATAGTACTAATTCGTACAATTACTGTAAAAATATAATATAATAAATATAATAATGTTTTTATTCTAAATGGACTGTATTCCTGTGTCAGATAAACCGTTTTTAGACTGAAAATCTCGAGATTTAAGCCTCATTTCGATATTTTGAGAATGTATTATTGTAGATAATTTCACGCTGAATCCAACGATACCTATAAGCCATTTTATGAAAAAAATCAGTTAAACTCTTTTTGATCTCATCCCTTCAATTGTTTGTTTGTATTTCACAATGTTGTTTACAGATAGATGTTTGGTAATTAATGGGATCTCCGCTGATATCTTGAACTCTCCTTATCTCTCCTATTGTGTTTGAAGAATGCAATACACCCCGCTGCAATTTTATTATTTTTTTATGTTAGTGCATGATGTGCGCCCATATAAGAACAGTGTCAAGGGAATTCCAAAATATAAAATTTCGCGTGACACTGCACTGCGCACTTTATTCTGAGACATCAGCACAGTCTGGTAATAAAATTACTCGACTGTGAGATCAGATCATAAAGTGTCAACTGCCCAGTAATTTCACTGGCTACAGTGCCCTTCGAACCGGAACACAGTGCTTGCACACTACCACCTAGTAAATTCTCTACAGTTCAAACGTAAAGATACTTTCAAAGACACGCACGACTGACACCTCCACGCCGTTGTCGCCCGAGAGCCCCGAGACGTCACCACCGGCACGGCACAGGTATAGGATACCAGCGCAATCACACACTGACCTTGCCTGCGAGGTCGACGTGCCCCCGTTAGGTTTGCTAGAATGGACGCGACTTTCCATATGGCCCACTCTCAGAAAAAGCAATTAAGTACTTAAATAAATTTCTTTGTTTAAAAATATAGCATTATTTTTATTCTGTGACTGAAGAAAGAATCTATTTGTTTGACATCGTGTCGCTTAGGGTTTCATAGAGATTCCCAGGATTAAATTTTCATCGAAAAAGCCTTGGGTGTAGACGGAATTACGACGGGGCTCTTGAAAGCTGGAGGTACTCCAGTACTTGCACACATTGCGGCAAATTGTATCCACAGAAGACCGAAGAATACAAACGACCCCTGCTGGGCGGGCCGTTGCACATACAGCAATGCCAAGTTTACTGGAGGCGATACATCGAAGTGCCGTAATGCTTGTATACCGCAACGTTGTCTGTCCAAATACAGAACTAGCCGACTGAATATATCGCAATTCGCAACTATACTTTGAGGAGTGAGACAAGGGGACGTTATATTATGCCCGAAATTGTTCACAAACGCTACTAGACAGGATGTGGCATCAAAATAAATGGCGAGCTCATATCTCAGGATTTGCAGACAGTATCGTCATAATGCTCGCTGTAGGAACTGCAAGGTGCTGGGTGGCCTAGGTGATTCTTGTTTACGCATCGGTCTACGAATTACATTGGATGAAACCAAGGTTATAGTCAGCGAACCCGTTGCTCCGGGACTATTGCCATAAATGGAATGGGTATCTCTTGAGATTGTTAAGAAATACGTTTACCTATAGGGCAGACCCTTACTAAGAAAAGACAATTTCTAGAGTGAAGCCAAAAATAATACAACTGGGTGTGCAGAGTTCGGGAAGCTTCAACGAGTCTTTATTGCCTATACTAAAAATATGAAAACAGAATTCTTTTACCAGTCATGACCCATGGCCACGGAGCCGTGACGTGGTCACGTCGACGGTAGGAATAAGTGTCCTAAGTGGCAATAGGTCATATCTGTATGATTACTGAAGTCGTTTATTGAAATATCTTGTAATTGACTGCCTAAATGCCTAGCCTACGAGTATGAAAGCTATTTGATATAGTCTCGAAAGTCTCGTTTTTCCTGGGAATTTCAGAGACCGGGCTGAGTCTTGATTTTAATTCCCGAGACTGAAAGCTTTAGTATAATAGGTACACCTACCTATAGAGTAGCGACAGCTGAAGTCTTGCATGACCCCTTTCTTGCTATGCATTCATTGATATCCCTTTTGATGTAATTTTCTTGAAGAAAATTGTATCAAAAAGTAGATTGAGACGGGAAGATAGGTATTATAACATATTTATTACTAGTTTTCTTTGTTTGCCATTGAGCAAACGGTGTACCTATTATGATGATGGTACTTACGGGTGATTACTGATTGGCATGGTTCAAGCTATTATATGTAGAATTAAGACCTTTCTAAACTAAGCAGTAGATTAAAGTAGTGGTGTGATTGTTAATCCGGTTATCAATGGGCAGAATATATAGGTATGTATCTATCTACAAAGAGTGTCTACATGTTCCAACTCTCACAATATTACACACCATGATTGTCATAGGTAGTGTCTAGTGTCAATTAAATTAATCAAGTTGCTATACCTGTATTATAAAATAGATAGCCAAAAACCTGATAAGTGTAATCTGTTAGATCATCATTACTGATAAATGTATCGATTAGCGATCTCAGCAGTAGCAGAACACAGACTAAACTAACATAACTTTTTGTATAAGCTATTATCAGGTAGCCTACGGCTGCGGTGACGCGTGAGCGTGGCAAACGCGACATCAAACCGTACCCAGTTTTTTTCTTTACAAACTTTTATTCCATTGAGAAACTTACCTTCTGATCAGGACTGTTGTATTTCAGCGTGAAGTACAACGAGAAACTCAAAAATATCAATTTTAACGTTATTGCAACGGAGACCACTATTAGAAATGCGTAGGTCATGGCGTTTTGTTGTAGGTACGTTTAATAAATATATTATAGTGCGCGGTTGTTATTGTAATGATCACCACACACCGTCGAAGTTGGGCCAAAACTGCACGAGCAACGTTCGCCTGCTTACAACATGCGGTAGTGTTGATTTTTTTATCGAAGTCAACTTCGCGCGCTGCCGCTACGCTTGTCTACTTATAAAATGATAGAAGCGACAAACTTTATTTATATTGCTTTGCGAACATATTTTGTAGTAGGTACCTAGCTACTTGCAGCTTGTTCTATAGCGTTTTATAATGTACATACAATCAAATCCAATATGACTAATGCTAGCTGTAAAATGACTACTAAACAACGCCATTTTCAACCGACTTCAAAAAGGAGGTAATTATCTATACGGTTGCATTTATTTTAATGGTTTGTTACAGAGAACTCCGTCATTTATTAACCGATTTAATATATTTTTTATTTGAATTAACAATATTCTTTAAGGTTGGGCTCATAGTAATTTTATGATAATCGTTGAGTGCCTATATTTGTTTTGTTTTTGAGTCAAACTAGATTTATAAGCCTAGGTATGAGGAACACCTCATATATACAAGCATTTCTTGGTGATTGAAGACAGTTTTACCACTTTTAAAAAGGATATTATTAAATCACCTAGTGACATTTTTTATTCTTTATAACTGTCATTCGTTGTTCACCATGTCTTGTCTACCACCCGCTTAGCTCTTTAATTCCTTTCGTTTGTGTCGGATTGCGTGGTTGTACTCCGAGCGAGGCCTCGTAATGACTTCGCTCATAGTGTGCAATTGCCGCGTTTGCTTAAAATATCTGAAGATCTTTTATCTCGGCGTCACTGATATGTTAGCTATAAAAACAGTCTGTAAGCACGTGTGATATTTATAATTAATAGTCACGTTATACTTTGTTATTTGTTTATTTGATTCCGTCGAAAAATTCGAACGTTATCAACACAAGCAACGTCAGCAGAGTGATTAGCCGCGATTGGGCGTTCGGAATACATCATTATCTACTCGTAAATATTCTTAGAACAATGTCAAATGAGGAATCTATTTCAGAATACCTACCTACTTCATTGCTTTGAGCTGCATATAAAAGAGTGCGTTGCCGGAATCGTAAACACAAAGTACGTGGTTTTTTGTTGTAGATTCATGTATGAGTCTATACTACAGAATAAATAACAGTATATCTAATCAATTACAAATACTAATCCAGTTACACCTGACACATATTCAAAAAGTTCTGTAAGGTAACATTACAGACAAAGTTTCAACCTTTTATTCGCTATACAATCAAGATCGCACATAAAATTTAAGTGTTTTTTTTTAAATGATCGTGTTCGATATTCTAGTCTAGTATTTTTAAACCATTAGTGCTACATAAGTTCTATAGAACATTATTTTTCTATCTTATATAGTTTCAGAGGTTCCCAGACCCAATCCTTGATGTTTATACCTACCCTGTATATCGACATAGTTCTACCACAACCTACCTGTGTAAGTAATGCATATACGTACACCTATAGGTGATTTTTATATAACGTAATTTTAGACATCTAAGTAGGTATTAAAAGCAAATTGCTGGTTTATTTGATTAATAATAATAATAACGCCCAACGATCACATTCATAGATCCTCTAGGATTCCCTGTGCCTAGGGACTCAGGAACTACGAGGACTCACAACATTCAGACTTATAAAAACAACAAGTATTTGCGCTTTTTTTTCTATGCACAAACACTCCTGCCGCGGGAATCGAACCCGCCGCCTCCGGGCCATGAGTCCACCTGCTTAACCAGCACACCACAAAGGCTGTCGATTGATACAATATCTTAGTAATTTCATCTTATCATAATTTTTGCGTTATCAAAATACTTGTGTTATCGTTAAATAGCTAAATATTTTTTTCTTGAATTTTCTTTGTTGAATTAACGTATAATATATAACTCAAAGGTGATTGACTGACTGACTGACTGACTGACATAGTGATCTATCAACGCACAGCCACTGGACAGATCAGTCTGAAATTTGGCATGCAGTTAGATGTTATGACGTAAGCTATCCGCATCCGCTAAGAAAGGATTTTTCGAAATTCCACCCTTAAGAGGGTGAAATGGGTGGTTGAACTATTTTCCCATAGGCCACGCCGTGGGCGAAGCTGCAGGCAGAAGCTCGTTAACTTATAAAATAAGGTATAAAATATGTAAGTAGGTAAACGCAGGTGTACGTACTATGAGTCGCGTTCTGTCTGCGGTCGAGAACGCTGCGTTTATGTTTGCTCCGCGCAAAAAATTCGCCGTGGTGGTAAAAGTTTGTTCCGGAGTACAAATTTTACACCGGAAGTGTCGTGGTGGTGTGATGCACCGTTTGGTGGCTGTGGTTTTCTCCTGCGGGAACTCTCCGCAGGGATAAGTGGGAGTGATTTTCGGGAAGGAAGAATATTCCTTCCAGAACACTCGAAAATTCGCTCGGCTACTTCGAGGAAGTGAGTAGTCCGCGGGCGGGCCGATATCCAGTCGGCCACGGCGCGGAGTGCGCCGCGCGGGGACGAGTCTACGCCTCTGGATAAGGACTATAAGGTGTATGAACTCTATATAGTTAGGTTAAGTAGTTTTTAAGCTAGCTTTAAGGTAGGTCTTAAGTTAGTTTTTAAGCTGCTAGGATTAAGGTTGTGTATATATGTAAATATTTAAATTTTTGTTTAATTGTTTACATGTATATAGTGTTAGGATATATATATTAATGCGTGTGTAGCGGGTGCTGTTGCGCAGAGCAGCCCACGTAGGAGCTTGGCTATGCCCAAGCCACTACGTAACGCCTCCGGGCGATTTTCGAAAGGCCCTTGTCAGGGCCAGGCCGGGGGTCCTCCTCTGGGCCCACCGGTTTCGGTGGACCCCGAGAAGGACTCATGCCCTTCTCAGGGCCAATTTAAAGCCCCTTCTCTGGGCACGTCCGAACGAGTTTCGGGGTCGGAGGCCAGCCGCGCGTCGTCCGCGGCTGGCTTCCTGCGGGCTTATTGCGGGGCAGATGTGCCGTCGGACTCCGACGAATCCGTGATTTTCACCTCGGACACGGACTCGATGGCGGTCGACGGCCGCACCGAGCCCCGCAAGCGAGCCTTTCTAAAGAAAGGCTCGGAAGGCTCCTCGGACAATACGGGGAAGCCGAAACGGAAAGCGGGGGCCAAGAAGGCTAAGCCGCTGGTGGCGGACAGCCATGACGTGGGTCTGGCAGACGCCCAGCGTCAGCTGGACCTGGCTCGGCGGAGCCAAGTCCCGAAAGAGTTGGAGGAGCTGGTCGCGGCCAAGGAGCAGCGGACGCGCGTCGCCCGGGCTAAGTCCGGGTACGGCGCGTCCCGCGTCTTATATACGGACCACTCCTTGGCCGAGCTCGAGAGGATGGCGCAGGAGGACGAGGAGGAGATTGTGGAGGTCGCCTCCAAGTCCTCCAACTTGAAAGGGACTTTTCAGAAGTGCCTAAAATGCAGGGCCGCCAGTATGCGCGGCATCGTGAGCGAGCTGGCGCAGCGTACGGCAACGGAAGAGACGAGGCAGCTGCAGGCGAAAGTGGATCGCCTGCAGGCGGAGATCAGCCAGCTTCATAAGAAGCTGGCCGAAGCCACGTCTCACCCGGCCGAACCGCTGCTGAGGCCCGCAGCTGGGGGCCCACCTCCCTCCAACCTTGAGGATATTGTCCGCAAGGTTGTGATGGAGGAGAGGGCCTTCACTAGGGCCTGCTTCGCGGGAATAGAGGACCGGCTCCTGCCGGTGCGATGCCTCCGCCCACCGCTTGCGGCGGACAAGAGGCGTAGTGAGCCGGGCCCGCCGGTGCTGTGTCCCCGCCCGCCGTCCGCGGCGGACTGGAGACGGGGCGAGTCGGGCCCGTCCACGCAGCGCCTCCAACCGCCGCCCGCGGTGGACAAGAGGAGTAGCGAGCCGGGGCCATCCCCGCTCACCCAGGAGGACGCCCTCCTCCCTTCTACCACCCCGTCCAACCAGCATGGCTGGACGAAAGTGGTTAGGGGAAAAGGGAGGGCGAAGAAGAAGGTGGCGGCCGCCTCCCCTACCGTCCCTGCCCCCGGCCCGTCGGCTCAGCCGACGGCCAAAGGAAAAGGGAAGGGCAAGGGGAAGAAGTCGGCCCCCAAGCCCTCCACCGCTGCTCCTGCAGCCAAAGGGGCCATAGCTGGCGCGAAGAAAGGACTTGCTCTTCCCAAGTCCGCGGCCGTCGTGGTGACGCTCACCACGGAAGCCGCTGAGCGGGGGGAGACATATGCGTCCCTTCTGTCGCGGGCCCGCACCAACGCCGATCCAGCACAGCTCGGGATCGGCACGGTTACGTGCCGCCGGACCCAAACGGGGGCTCGAATTTTCGAGTTCCCCGGAGATCAGGGTGGCGCGCACGCAGACCTGTTTGCAGCGAAGCTGCAAGAGGTCATCGCGGACGCGGCCAAGGTGGCCAGACCCACCAAAACCGCAGCCTTGGAGGTGACCGACCTAGATGACTCGGTCACCAAAGAGGAGGTGGTGGCGGTGGTCGCAGCGGTGGGGGGCTGTGGGGTCACAGCGGTGCAAGGGCGGGCCATCAGGCCTGGCCGCGGCGGTATGGGCACTATCCGCCTTGAGTGTCCAGTCACCGCGGCCAAAGCCGTCCTTGCAAAGGGACGGCTTTCTGTCGGTTTCGGCTTGTGTGTGGTCCGGGCACTTGCAGAGCAGCCCTTACGTTGCTTTAAGTGCTTCGGCATCGGCCACACACATGCCCTCTGCCCATCCAAGGCAGACAGGAGGGGCCTTTGCTACCGCTGTGGCAAGGAGGGGCATATGTCCGCCTCCTGCAAAGCCACCAGGCCGCACTGCGCGGTGTGTGCAGCTGGTGGCTGCCCGGCGGACCACGTTATGAAGGGGAGCAATTGTCATCCTCCCCCTAGGAAGGGCAAAGCGCAGGCGCCAATGCGGCTTGCCACTGCCACCACAGTCCCCGAAACAGGAACCTCGGCGGCTGCGGAGGGGGATGCGATGTCCGATTGATGGATAGAGTCGAACATCGCATCCTCCAAACGAACGCCAACCACTGCAGAGCAGCACAGGATCTGCTGATGCAGACCATGGCTGAGTGGTTGGTGGACGTAGCTGTGGTCGCCGAGCCGTACTCGGTCCCCGGTCGTTGGCTGGGCGACCAGGACGGCTTGGTAGCATTGGTGACGCGGCCTTCCGCAGACTCCCCTCCCCTCACGCTCTTAGAGAGGGGACCGGGATACGTGGCCGCCGCACTGGGGGACATAGCTCTGGTAGGGGTTTACTTCTCCCCAAACCGCCCTCTCTCGGATTTCGAGTATTTTCTCGAAATCCTCACCGCCGTGGTTGGGAGGGTGGCGCCGAGGCAGGTCGCCGTATTGGGCGATCTGAACGCCAAGTCGGTGGCATGGGGCAACTCAGCCACCACTTGCAATGTCCGGGGACGTGCCACGGAACTGTGGGCAACGTCGGCAGGTGTGTCCCTCCTAAACAGAGGGACAGCTCACACGTGTGTGCGGCAACAGGGAGGGTCAGTGGTAGACGTCTCGTTTGCCACCCCCCTGCTTGCCGCACGGGTCGCGAATTGGCGGGTAGAAGAGGTGGAGACCCTGTCGGACCACCGGTACATTCGGTTCGACATCTCCACCCAGGGCCCCCAGGGAAGCAGACGATCCGGTCCGTCTCCTTTGCCTCGATGGGCTCTTACCCGCCTCGACCGCGAGGCTGCCGAGGAGGCAGCCTTCCTGCAAGACTGGCTTGCTCCGCCGGTCCGAGTGCTGGACGTGGACGCCGCAGCGACCGATCTGAGAGCGTCCTTGACCGAGATATGCGATTACAGCATGCCTCGGGCCCGCCGTCCACCCCCCCGACGCGCCGTGTACTGGTGGTCGGAGGAGCTTTCAGAGCTCCGGGCTGCCTGCGTGGCGGCTCGCAGGGAGTATATGCGGAGTCGGCGGCGCAGCGCTAGAAGCCAGGCGAACGAGGACCGTCTTTACGCCCTATACGTAGAGGCGAAGACGGCCCTCAAGCTGGCAATTCGCGCCGCTGACGATTCGGCGAGGGCCGAAATGCTGGACAGTCTCGACAGAGACCCGTACGGGAGACCATATAGGGCGGCGCGGAATAAGCTTCGCCCTTGTGGTCCCCCATTGACGGAAACCCTCGAGCCGGAATTCCTGGATGGGGTGGTCCGGTCCTTGTTCCCGCCAAGGACCAACTTCATCCCCCCAGCAATGGACCCTCCGCAGGAGGCACCTTCCCCAGAAGAGGATGAAGAGGTCCCCGCAGTTACGGCGGCGGAACTCTACGCGGGCACTCTCCGCCTCCGGGCCAAGAGGACGACCCCGGGACCGGACGGCGTTCCCGCGCGGGTGGTGGCTATTGCCATCTCCCAAATGGAGGAAAGGTTTCGGGACCTCTTCAGCGCGTGCTTCACGGCTGGGAGGTTCCCCAAACCTTGGAAGGAGGGGCAGCTATGCCTCCTCCGGAAGGAGGGACGCCCAGCAGACTCCCCCTCGGCATACCGGCCAATCGTCCTGCTGGACGACGCTGGTAAGCTGTTTGAGGGGATAGTCGCAACCCGGCTAAAGAGGCACTTGCGGGACGTAGGGCCGGACTTGTCGGACGCCCAATTCGGCTTTCGAAGGGGGCGTTCGACAATAGACGCGCTGGCTCGGCTTCAGGGACAGGTGAAGGAGGCCGTGGAGGACGGGGACGGAGTCCTGGCTGTGTCATTTGACATAGCCAACGCATTTAACTCCGTCCCCCACTCAACGATCTTGGAGGCACTCCGGTACCACGGAGTGCCTCCATATTTGCGGAACCTGCTGGCCAGCTACTTGGAGAACCGCGAGGTCCTCCTTGTAGATAAATTGGCAAGACTCAGGCGTTACGGCGCGGAGTCCGGTGTTCCACAGGGGTCGGTTCTAGGACCACTCTTGTGGAACATCGGTTTTGACTGGCTCCTGCGAGGAACCCTCCTACGTGGCACGAGTGTCATCTGCTACGCGGATGACACTCTCCTCACTGCCCGTGGGAGGAACTGGCAGGAGTCGGCCAGTCTGGCCTCGGCTGGCGGATCCTTAGTTGCGGGGAGGATCCGCCGCCTAGGATTGAAGGTGGCACTGCAGAAGACCGAGGCCGTATTCTTCCATGGGCCTCGGCAGCGCGTGCCACTTGACGCCCACATCGTCGTCGAGGGCATTAGGATCGCGGCCAAGACCCAGATAAAATATCTGGGCCTTGTGCTCGACAGCAGGTGGCGCTTCGGCCCACACTTCAGCGGGCTGTCGACGCGCCTGTTGAAGGCTGCGGACGCCTTCTCGTGGCTTCTCCCAAACTTGGGAGGGCCTAAGGCGCGATGCCGGCGCTTATATGCTGGCATCTTGAAGAGCATGGCCCTTTACGGGGCCCCCATCTGGGCGGACTCCCTCCACAGGAGGGAGAACGCCACTGCCATCCGCAGGCCCCAAAGGGCCATTGCACAGCGGGTGGCAAGGGCCTACCGGTCGGTAGGATTTTCAGCGGCGTGCGCTCTGGCGGGCACCCCGCCTTGGGAGTTAGAGGCATGGGTGCTCGCCAAAGTGTACGAATGGTCGGCGCGGCGTAGGGCTCTCGGGGAGAGCCCCGCCCCGGAAGAGCGGGAGGCCGTACGGCGCGAGGCGAAGGAAGCCATCGTCCATCACTGGACGGAGGACCTCGCCTCCGCCACCTTCGGCCGCCGAACGCTGGACGCACTGGGGCCAGTCTTGCAAGACTGGCTCGAGCGGTCCCACGGATTTCTCTCGTTCCGTCTAGTGCAGGTGTTATCCGGACACGGCTGTTTTGGATCACACCTGCACCGGATCCAAAGAGAGGAGACCCCGGTGTGCCACCACTGCGGCGCGGTGGAGGACACGGCACAGCACACCCTCGAGGAGTGCCCAGCCTGGTCCGAGCCGCGCCGAAGTCTGATCGCGGTGGTCGGACCAGACCTCTCGCTTCCCAGCGTGATCATCTCGATGCTGGGAGGCGAGGAGTCTTGGGCCGCAGTTGCCTCCTTCTGCGAGGAAGTGATGTCGCAGAAGGAGGCAGCGGAGCGCGCACGGGAGGAGGATCCTCTCGCGGCGCCGCTCCGCAGGCGGAGGGGAGGCAGGAGAAGGCGACTGCACGATCGTCGCCTTCTTCTCCCCGGTGGTGATTAGCGGGAGCGCGGCGCGGGGGCGCCTCCTCCCGCATTGCACTAATCGCCACCACCGTCTGGCGGGAGCGACCTGGCTCCCAAGGTAGCTCCCGGGCCCCTCCCGGAAGGAGGGGCGCGTAGGCCCCACTGTCAAAGCGGGCAATCGTCGGGGGAGGACTGGACGTCAAGGCTCTGCCGGTTCCCCAGTCCTCCTCCACATAGACGAGGGAGGAATATCGTGGAGTTTTTTAGTCGGTAGGGGTGCCATTGCACACCGGCACAGAGTCCGACACTACCCGTGGCCGACCCAGCCGCGGGTGTGCGTAAACGCATTTTTCTTCACGAAAAACAAAAAAAAAAAAAAAAAAAAAAAAAGGTGTACGTACTATAAAATCTACCAAAATTGGAGCTATATCATCGATATCAACATAATTATTAATTCATAATAGTTATAGAATCCCATGGAATGGATTATTTATCTGAAATGGTCGTGGTTTTCATTTGATATTGTTGGAGGTAAAAATATTTAATAATAACGCCCAACGATCACATACATAGATCTCGGACCCTAACTAGGATTCCTTGTGTCTAGAGACCCAGGAACTACGAGGACCATGGTCCCACAACACCCAGACTCAGAACAAGTATTTGCTTGCGTTGCATAATTTTTTGTCCTGGCTTGGGAATCGAACCCGCTGCCTCCGGGTTATGAGCCGACCTGCTCAACCACCACACTACAGAGGCTGTCAATATTATTTTATATATTAATTTTACACTAGTAAATCTTTTGCCAGAGTCTCCTAATATTCTATGGCTCTCGATCACCTTGTTGCACGGACATGCGTTGGCCAGCTATCTGAGTGTCGTAAGCTGAACTGCCCGCGCTGACCCGGATTAACTCGAAGAGTGTGACTTGCGGCTGCAGGCTGAGCCTGGGGTTCATCTGTCGGTTTAGCATCATGGAGGCTGCTGACATCCTCGGTGGAATCATGTCGTGCTGCTGTCCGGACTGGAAACAAACACCGGTTTAAAAATTGGATGACAGACTATACACGGTGGAATTTAATTCACTCTTTTCCTTAAATGTATGTACTCAGACCATGCTATAGAATATTCGTACAAAATCCAATTATAAAAAAAAACTTTTGTTTTAGTATTTAGTGCCTCCAAAAATAACTGCATGACAGCCAAAATGTCTATTTAAAGGTACACACAGCGCGGGCATATCGGGCACCGGCTGAGTGCTTTGTAAATGTTTCATAGCCAATAAAACACCTGCTCAGTTCAATGTCGCAAGGCTTTTCTTTAGAATTTAAATTTGCAGTAATTTGGTAATACCTAGATTTAAGTTTTATTTCATAAGAACTTTTTTTTATTTAGTTAATTGGGAGCGTTCTATAGCATGGATTAAATACGTACATTAAAGGAAAAGAACGAATTAAATTCCACCTTGTATATCTAAAACCGATAACAATGATAACAGCCCAACGCCTAGGCAGTTACAACTAATAGGGTTCCGTCATTCCGTGTACGGGTAGAGTAGGAAAATAGAAAACCATTAATTCATCTAGCACCGAGAAAGTAATGAGTAGGTACCTATATTATGAATTAGTAAAATTTATGCGCAACAACTTGAATTTATTAAATAAAAAGTAAACGCCACGACCATAAACCTATATTTCCATTTCCAATTAATAGGATGGTTTTATTTAATGCTTGTGTATGTCCCAGATTAAGCAATCACAAATTCAATCAACACATATTTTTAAGTTTACCGCCAAGTGTTGTTTTTGTTGGATAAGGTTTATTACAGTATTAATGAGATTTTAGCGGATAAATTTAGACCTATGCCTATTTATTAATTGTTTTAGATTGTTATTTTAATTCACATTGTTATTCACAAATGATTGGAAATTAATGTTTTAGTAGTTATCATTTCGTTCTATTGACATCTATGTGTATTTGATATGATTGATTGATGACTATTTTGATGTTTTGACTTGTTTGTACTATTAGTATTGCCATCTATACAGGGAGTAACAAAAACCCTGTTAAATAAATGAAGTATGTGTACAGATCATTACAAGTAGTCATATAAAAATGTCTAACAATACCTAAGTTATACGTATCTGAAGTTACACGCAGTATCTAAACACAAAAAAATAATACCATTTCCCAAAAATGTTTATGACACAAGCCGTGCCTATTTTTAAATAGCTAAGTAACTAAGGGAAGAGCAAACGCGGAACCGACAAACGGGGGCCGCCTTTGTCGGCTCTTTTGTAGGATGCCGCTCCTGCACCTGTGTGCCTACGGGGAAATGGGGTGCGCGGGCGGCGCGGCATCACTCGGCAGGGGCGCGGCGCGGCCCGCGGCTTACACTCAGTCGCACGTGCTCTCTCATGCAATTTAGTCGTTTCCAGTTTGATCGTCGCGAATTTAGTGTCGAGTGTGATGTCGTATTCTAACGACGAATACTACAATATGTTAATGTGCCTTGGTAGAAGCATTTGTGTGATGTGTTTTTGAAAGCTCTTTTAAGAGCTAAAAATGATGTACCTATCTTGTTTCTTAACAATACAAAATCACACGTGAATTCGATTGTTTAGCCTTTGCTTGACGTAAAATGATTAGAATATGTCAGTGCGGCAGAACGGCACGCAGCACTTGTGTGCTTACCACTATTGGTCAAAGAGACCTTTTACGTCATTAAGTTACGGTCTCGCAATCCTACAACGTTGTGGTATGTGGTATAGGGCACATAAACGTATGGAAAACGCATAAGAAGTAATCTGTGGAATGGCCTCTAGTTCCGTCGCAGTAGGTATGCGCGGTGACTTAGCGTAGCATGGCGGGCGGTGCGGGGTGCGGGCAACAGGCAGCAGGCTGCGTCGGTGGTGCAAGTACCTATGTTGTCAATATCTGAGGTCGTAAACATTTTTAGTAACGGCATAAAAGGTATTAATAAAAAGCACACGTAAGTTTTGTATGTCTCGTATTTAAATAGAACTAGTATTACTACAACCTTGAGTTGACACTGGATACGCAGCTCGCGGATATAACAGGGTTTTTGTTACACCCTGTATATTGTAAATAAAGTAGTTACATTAATATTGCATGGCGAAAAACAGGATGTGGGGTTGAAAGTTAAATATTGTACCCATTTTCATGGGTAAAATATTTATACAGATGACAGCTTTTAATAATGGACGAAATGAGATATGAAATATTATGTGTCTTCCGTATCGTCGCCGAAATTTAACTTATAATTACAGACAGAGTTATCCTTAGTTTGATAGTTACTTATTTTTATGTGGCAAGTGCTTACACCGGATAACCCAAACACCTACTGCCACAATCTTTATTGTTTTAATATATTGTACATACACAATAAACTCCAGTCAGTAAACTAAAGCATTACAAAGAATTAGCTTACCTTACTCTTCTCGTAAATATATGTGTGCACGATTGACAATACGAGAAACAAAATATTAGTTAATATAAAAACAATAAATACAATTAGGAAGGGATCCATTTTTAACAAAATTATTTATATCTCAGTAAAAATACTGTATCCTGGCTAGCTTGTCTCCGAAATGATTGATATCAATATTCTAAAATACTTATAAAGTGAAATTATTTCAGCTGTGTACAAAATATAATATTTTATTCCGTTATCTGATAACTTGCTTAATATTGATTTTAATCATGTCGGCTACGATACCAGCAACACCCCGTAAGATAGGTAGGTATTAAAATATTTATATGAGGGAGTGTTAAAATATAACACAGGATTAGGTAATTTACATATAACTTTTTCATTAGCTGCTCAACGAAGCGTAATGGTATCTGATGATTAACTGGTGTTATTTTTGTGTTGTGACTTCCTATAATAGGCTTTACCAATTTTGAAATGCTTGCGAGTCTTAATTATGTGATGTGTAGGTAATGACTGGGCAAGCTTTTTCTTTATACTTTCTCGTAAGCTGGCTCTTACACCGCTCTTAAGCTGACAATCCAAGATATAACGTACGCGTGCTTTTTATTTTACCTTACCGCACAGCGCACTAGTGTTATGATAATATCGCGATTCGGTTAATATTGTTTTTTGTTTGTTTTTGGTTTGGATTCACACTTTTGTGTATTTAGCCAGTGTCAAGTAATTGATAATTTTTCAAGTTAATTAATATATAATATGTGTCAAGTCAAGTCATAATCTAGTCTAGTCAAATCATACTCCTAGTAAAGTGATGGCAACTTTACCAGAAGCTTCTATGTAGTTTTGGAAACAACACGAAAAGAAACGCTTCACCATCATTATACTACTTTCTCACACTCATGCCTGTAATCCAGCACTTAACTAATAAAATGCCACCAATTTTATGCACTAACACTGAAAATAATACAAGTATTGAAAAATAATACAATGCGGCGACGTGATCTTTTTCGTTTTCCCGCCAAAAAAAAACTATTTAATAGTTAAGTAGACATAACGGTTAATGTTGACAGCCTCTGTGGTGGATCGTTCGGCGTTATTATTATTATTATTCATTCATCTGATTACTAATGTCCACAGTCCATACCATAAAAATTAAAGATAGTAGTAGGTGTCATACTTTATGACTTACCTAGTTACAGACGTCCATAAATACATGGCAATAATCTGAAGCGAGTATGGGTTCAGGAAAACTCAGACCCACTAAAAGTCGATATTGTAACAATGACGCAAATAGATATTTGCGCACAGATGTGCGAAATGAAAACTTTATCGTATCGTGGCGTGGTGATACAATCGATGGTATTTTATTTTTCAGCCCAACGGTGTCGCTGCCGTGGGCGGGCAGACGTATAAGGGCGGACGCGTGGGTGCCACTTGTTGAACTGGAGAGACGATGCAACAAGTATTATAAATCTTTAGGTACGCGTACGATAAATATAACTTTATTGTCTCAATATTACGTCATATAGGTGTGATAATACATATAAAAAGCATGTTATTTCTTTAATTGTCTTTAATGGAGCTTATGAAGGAGTTTTACTTGTCTGGTCTGTTTCATTTTTTGATTGTTATTGCTGACTACCAAGACATTTTAACTGTGTTTGTTTGCTGCGTTATATGTATTTTATGTACGTATGTATTTATTTTATTGTTTAGAGTGTGTGTGTATATATACATATATATATACACACACACACTCTAAACAATAAAATAAATACATAGGTATATACATTTTAGGTTCTATATTTTAAGAAGTTAAAAAGTATTATTACTATTGTGCTCTTGATATGAACTAATTAGTTATGTGCAACCCAGCATACAGCAATGGTCCTACTAACATAACGGCTAATGTTCATACCAGCTCTGACAGGATTATTATAGCTTAGCATTAAGTTAATGTATTTGTAGTATATTTCGTTTTCAATGAGGAAATGCAAAGTTATCTTGAAATTAATAATGGTTAATTAATTTCATTTCATATGTTGACAGTGGGTCCTTAATCCTAATACCTACAAGCACCTAGTCGATTCCATACAATTAGTAATAAGTACATACAAAAATAATTAACTTAAACCAGTGCTATTTGGGACTAGCGGGGTTATTAGGGACATTACAAATTGTTATTTACACGCGGCAATAACTTGCTTTCTTCTAATAGTAGGAAAAATAATATAGCACCTGGCAATACTACATTTCACTCTCATTTTGACATGTTGATGTTAAATTTTTAATACATTTGTATAGTGTCCAACTTTTAACGTGAACGTAGGTTTTCAATACGCTGTTTTTTTTCTTCAAAAATTACCAATTTTATTCTGTTGGTTTTGGAATGCATCTTTATTAGTGCCCTAAATAGTTTCCATGTTGATTTATTTAGTTTCCTCGCATACCTGCCCAATAAATCAGCGATATTAGTTTCACGTCATAAATAACACACATTAGCGGGTTATTTGGGACGCCCCATTCTTTTCTTTTTTCTGGAAAATTACAACGTACTTAACGAAAACTGTGTAAGCGTTGCGAGCGCTAAGTGTTACCTACCTAAAAAACATTAACTATATATCTACGGAGACCTCTTCGGGGTACAATTAAGTTTTCTCTAAATTAATGTCCCAAATAACCCCGGATTACGGTACGAGAATTTTTGAGCATAATATGTAACATAGGTTTAGAGCCTTTAGTACTAGGTAGTTAGGTACTTATCGTATTCACAGGCAATCATTCTGTTTTTTGAAGTAAAACTTCTTTACGCACGCTAGTCTTGGGGAGTAAACTGGTGAATGCGTAAAGAAGCGAACGGAAGTCAAAATTTTATGATTCACGTAAATATTCATTGTCAACATAACAATGTTAAAAGTTACTTAAACTTGTATTTATATGTTGGCATGTCCAGTAAAATGACAATTACAAAAAACAAAGCAAAAACATAGTTATACCGGCCGATAGATGGAGCTAATGAAGCTTTAGTTCAGTCGTGTGGTCTAAAGCACACTTTTTTCTTACTATCAAGAGGGAACTGGCTGGTGTTTTTATAGTAATAACTAATTATATAGGTAACAAAAGCGCCATTCTTTTAATTGCAGGATAAAGGTTGGTATATACGAAGAAACGATATCAAAAATGCAAGGTATTCGGCGTGAAAACAATTGTATTGAAACCTGAGCAAGCGAAGAATTTTCACTTCGCTCGTGGTTCAAATATAGGTAGAATCTTGAGCGTAGCGAAGGTTTCAAAGGTATGAAATGACGTCCAGGATAAAATTGCTGCCGAGCGAAACACAACTTTTCATCTCCCTTCAACAACTAAAATGCTACGTGCAATGCTCTCGGTAGAAAGTAACTATAATTATTCTTTGGTGCAATGCAAGAAAATCAGCTTAAATAATATATTAAATTAAGTTTTTCATGCAGTTATCGTGCTGGCCAGTGCGATTATTCTAAAAATGAGGTTACTAAACTATAATAAAAATTGTACTTAACTTTATTTAAGTATTTCTACTGAAAGACTCCACTGTTATAGGTACAGTTTTTAATATTGAGGGGGTAAACTATTTTGTTGTCGTTTACTGCCTACACCAAAATTTTAGATATGACCAACGGTTTATATAATTTTATCGATTAGGTAAGTTGTAACGGCTTGTTTTTCATTCTT
Source organism: Ennomos fuscantarius (assembly GCA_905220475.3). NCBI lineage: Eukaryota > Metazoa > Arthropoda > Insecta > Lepidoptera > Geometridae > Ennomos > Ennomos fuscantarius. The sequence goes on from HG992033.1 coordinate 7,065,019, forward strand.
ATGATAATTTAATTGAGATTGGTTCGATTCATTTTTCTTAACCAGTGGCTGGCTAAATAATGCTCCGGCACAAGTCAGTCTCAAAAACTCAACAACAACCATAACTTTCCGACACGAAATGTCAATGTCACGTTTGGTTGTCACATCAACGACGTCAAAATTAAAGTTGACATATGACGCTATCGTTGGGTGACCCTAACCAAAGAGAAATGCAAATTTTGATAATAATTGTTTATTTTGTATCCTAATTTCAAGTTAAAACCATAACAAGCGAATCGTCTTCTTTAGGAAACGATAATAGAAAAGACTGGAATAAACAACCTTCGTAGTGAGAGCTCGTGTGGAAAAGTGCAGTCCCTGGTTCACTAGTTTGAGTCTCGCTTTTGGTGATACGCGAAGTAGCAACTTTTGTGGTCAGGGATGCAGGCAACCACTTTTCGAGAGAATTCTGCATTGGCTGGGAGGGGGATCTCGTGACGAAAATCCGCCCAGTCAGAACGACGGTTACGACTTTAAAAGTCGGAGGCCGCTCCCTTTGTTTGTTTGATTTCGGCGAGGGCGTAGCTGCTGACCGTTGGGCCTGTCCCCAAACGGCCAATTCTACCTCTTCTTTTGCTGCAGGTGAGTTTTCCATGAGATTTTATAATAATTGAGGGCCGGGTTCCATCCCCGTGCCGTGTTCAGAATCCGGTAACTTCACCCGGTTCCATCTTTCCGCAGACAGCTGCGCCCTGCGTCTGAGTTGTTGGGTCGTAGCAAGTCGCTGCCTCCATTTGGCCGCTGCTGCGTCACCCTCGTGGTAGGAGTGAGCTGACCTCCACCACGCTCAGCGTGAGCCTGTAGCTCACGCTCTCTATTGAAAGAAAAACCCCTCTACAGGGTAAGTTTCCCCATCTTTAAATATAAATGTGCATCAAGTCGTAGACTTCATGGTAAAAGTGCCAATAAAACTAATTCTTTCCTGTTCTTCAACAGGGTTTTTTTTTTTTTATATCTTAAAATCAAATTTAACGCTCCCCCTTCGGGAGGTCGCCAACGGTCTGCGCTGAGAGACTAGGCTCCAGGAGGCGACGGCCTAGCGCCACGGGTCTACCCCCAGCCGTCCGCCTTGTCCTGGGCCCAGATCAGCCCCCCTGTGCCGTTGGGTTGCTTCCGGAGGTCACCAGCGGTCTGCGCTGAGAGACCAGGCTCCAGGAAGCGCCAGCCTCATACCACGGGTCTACACCAACCGTCTGCACTGTCCTGGGCCCGGCTCAGCCCCCCTGTGCCGTTGGGTCCCTTCCGGTACCACGGTCAGCCAGCATTTTGCTAGCTGATCGTTTTTATTTAACTTTTGTATTGTCTACTACCAACTAACTTAGCTATCTGGTTGCAAAGCAGGTATGTGCTACTAGCTCGAGCCACATACCCTGTTAAGTCTCTTAATAGCCCGGCTAGCACTGCATTGTAATTCAACGGCGCCCAAAACCTACCTTGTAAATATACTACATATAGAATATACTATACTTACTACTTGTCATCATTTTAAATACTTACTACTTACCTAATACTTGACAAACTGTCTTAACAATAAAGACATTTAATGAACCAGGTGCAGTGTTTCCCTTACAGTTCCCAATAGGAACCCTAATAGGGAAACTAGTTCCCATCTTTTTTAAAAGCATTACAGTGGCGCCTCAACTGGTTAGTTCATCCTAGCTTTGCAACCTAAATCTTAGATAGGTAGGTTAGCTCTTTACACTAACCATAATAACAAGGAAAAACAAAAATTAAAAGAAATTTGTGTTGTGTTTTCTTCAACCCTTAGTCATAAGATTGTATTTAGTTTAGGAGTGGACCACAACAACAATTTTACAAGTTTTACTATAACCTTTTGACATTGTATTTTGAGTACATATGGAATTCTATTAAAATAATCATTGTCATACAAGTATAACAACAAAGTAACTAGGTATATTACCTTAACATTGATTTTTTCTCAAGCTAATTATTGGATTGCAATTACTAGACTGCATTGTTTTTATGTTGTAATACAGCCTAAGCTGTGATTAGTTTAATATTTGGTAAAAAACTATTGACATGGAAACAGAAATAATTACTTATAATTTTACAGTGACTGTGACATAATAGATACTTACAAATTATAAGAACCATTCAATTGTAAACTGCATTGCAACCATATAGAAATCAAAGATAAATTATACATAATATTTAAAGAGAAATCTACATAATTATTATGACATACAATTTTTAAGTAATTGACAATACTGAAAATCCAGTACCTATATAGTAAGTTTTATTTTTACTTTATTTTATTTATTAGTAAGCACCCAACTGGGTGGTATTTACTTGTAGTTCTACAAACTATAAATGGCATGATAGCACCCCCGGACGCGGCGTGGGCCGCCTTTGTGTAGTCCTGGGAGATGGATTCACTTTGGTTTGTTTTTTCGGTTGGATAAAGTAAATAGTTGGAATTTAGGAATGATAGCCAAACCCCCGGACGCGGCGTGGGCCGCCTTTGTGTAGTCCTGGGAGATGGATTTACTTTGGTTTGTTTTTTCGGTTGGATGAAGTAAATAGTTGGAATTTAGGAATGATAGCCAAACCCCCGGACACGGGTTTGGGCCGCCTTTGTGTAGTCCTGTAATGCTTTTAAAAAAGATGGGAACTAGTTTCCCTATTAGGGTTCCTATTGGGAACTGTAAGGGAAACACTGCACCTGGTTCATTAAATGTCTTTATTGTTAAGACAGTTTGTCAAGTATTAGGTAAGTAGTAAGTATTTAAAATGATGACAAGTAGTAAGTGTTATGTAATATTATAAATACGATTATAAGACGAAGGTAGCATAAAATTTGATTATTGCGAATTACCCTCCATGATTTAGTTACGATTGGAAAGTAAAGAATAAAGACTACTGTGCCTTGTAAAATGTGGTTTAATTAATATAAATAGCTAAAGGACATAAAAGTGGCGACGAGTAAACTAAGGATGGCAGCCGCAAACATAACAAGTTTGGTTTTACCTGGAAAATTCGACCCAAATCGAGATGTGTGGGAGAATTATCGAGAGCAACTTTATTTCGCGCTGGAGGCGGCTGGTCCCATGGAAAGTGTGCAAAAGCGAGCGTTATTCCTGTCACAGTGCGGGAAAGAAGCATACGGGCTAATAGTCGCGTTGTTAGCCCCCCAAAAACCAAGTGCAGTGTCCTTTGAGGAAATTATAAAAATACTTGACAGGTTTTTCATACCAACACCACACCCAATACTAGAAGTCGAGAAGTTCTACAAACGCAAACAAAAAGAGAACGAGTCTGTGACAAGCTTCATTGCAGCCCTACATGACATCAGTTCCCGTTGTGACTTTAAAGACATGCAGCGGCGGGTTGTGGAACAGGTTATATTAGGGGCGAGGGACATAAACCTTAAAAAAGAACTGCTTAAGATCAAATTAGAAAGCCTAACCTACGGAATAGTGGTGCAACAAGCCCTTAATTACGAAACAATTCAAGGCGGATTGAAGAGTAGTGTGGTAATACGAAACCATTGTGAAGTCACGCAAGAAAAAAGTGCCTCACCTATAGGTGACGCTAGTGAGCCGATGGAGGTAAACGCGATCGTCAACTCAAAACAACAACAACGACAACGTTGCATACATTGTGCAAAAATGCATGGGAATGCGCTCTGCAGGCTACGTAACGCGACGTGTTACAAATGTCATAAAAAAGGACATACGAAGGCAGCCTGTAAAAGTAAGGGAAATGACTCAAACGTAAACAAATGCAGTGAATGTTCTTTTGAAAGTGAAAACAACGCAAAAGAAGACAGTTACGGCGTACGTGATCAACGAATCAACGGAATTGGTGGTGACAATACTAGTGAAATATATCATGATCATAGTGTGCCGATCATGGTAGAAGTGAAAGTCAACGGCATTCCACTAGAAATGGAAGTTGACTCCGGATCCGCACGTTCAATTATTCCACATCGGTTTTATGAACAACATTCGCCAGTTTTTCTGCAAAAACTGGCACCATTAAAAAAAAAATTAGTGACCTGGACTAACGATGAGCTAAAAATAAAAGGTCAAACCGAGGTGGACGTTGAATTCGGCGATATAAAGGCGAAGCTCCCCCTAGTAGTGAGCTGCGGAAAGGGACCCCCATTGCTAGGGCGGTCATGGTTCGGACCACTAGGCATCTCAGTACAAGGTGTGCATGCCGTCGACGAAAAGGCTGAAAGATACTTCGCTGACAAGTTTCCGGAGTTATTTACGGACGACTTGGACAAATATAATGGACCACCAGTACATATTGAATGCAAGGAAGGAGTCGTACCAGTTTTCCTACGAGCGCGCACAGTCCCATTCCCATTAAGAGACCAAGTAAATAAAGAACTTAGCCGAATGATAGAGGCGGGTATCTTGACACCAGTTAAGCACTCTCGTTGGGCTACGCCCTTGACTATAGTGCCCAAACCAGACGGGTCACTTAGGCTATGTGGGGATTACCGGAACACCGTCAATGCTGCATGTTTGGCAGAAACATACCCATTGCCAACATCAAATGAAGCCTTCTTCCAGCTATCCGGTGGCAAGTGGTTCACAAAAATAGACCTCAAGCATGCATATAATCAGTTGAAAGTGGATGACGCTACCGCAGAGGTGCTAACATTAAATACACCCCTTGGCTTAATGAAAATGAACAGACTCGCATATGGTGTAAATGCAGCCACAGCAATATTTCAAAGGCTGATGACAACAGTACTAGCAGGAGTACCAGGTGTGGCATGTCTGTTGGACGATATAGCCATATGTGGAGATTCAATCGAGCAACACAACGAGAGAGTAGAAGAAGTTCTAAAAAGGCTGTGTGAAATAGGATTAAAAGTGAATAAAACAAAGTGTCAGTTCACCACAAACAAAGTAACATTTTTGGGATTTGAAATTGATGCTGATGGGGTACACCCCACTGAAGAAAAATTACAGGAAATTACAAACAAGCCATCTCCAAAAGACAAACGCTCATTAAAAGCGTTCCTAGGACTGTACAACTTCTATGAAAGATTCATAAAAGACAAAGCTGTGGTGCTGGAGCCGTTATATGCTTTATTGAGAGATGACACCCCATGGCACTGGGGAGAAAAACACCAAACAGCTTTTGAGAGAGCCAAGTGTCTCTTAACATCTGACATGACATTGATACATTATAGCCTAGAGAAAGAGGTGCACATGATATGTGATGCAAGTGAATATGGGGTCGGGGCAGTGTTAGTGCACAAAATAGAAGATGGCACTGAAAAACCCATAATAATGAGTTCAAGAACCTTGCAGCCACATGAGCGTCGGTATGCCCAGTTAGATAAAGAAGCCCTAGCCATAATGTTTGGGTTAAAAAAATTCAGACAATACCTACTGGGGCGTAAATTTGTTATATTTACTGACCACAAGCCCTTATTAGGAATATTTGGTCGTAGCAAACCAATTCCAGAACTGATATCAGCTAGATTGTTACGTTGGGCACTGACATTGAATACCTTTGATTATGTCCTGAAGTATCGACCTGGAAGTCAAATGGGAGATGCTGATAGCCTTAGCAGATGGCCAACACCATGTATGGAACAAGAGGATGATGAAGAAGATATAATGCTAATAGAGCAGATGGACATAGATATTGGACCTGGAATTATAGCAAAGGAAACAGAAAAAGACACAATACTTAAGAAGGTAAAATTTTTTTTGCTCAATGGCTGGCCTAACCAAGTTGATACTCTAGAGCTACAACCTTTCTATAGAAGAAGAGAGTTTTTAACCCTAAACAAAGATTGTATCATGTGGGCTAATAGAGTAGTGATCCCAACAAAACTACAAGAGTCAGTGTTAAAGGCTTTGCATCAAGGGCATAGTGGCATAGTTCAAACCAAGATGTTAGCTAGGGGTTACCTCTGGTACCCAGCATTAGATAGTGATATAGAACGGATGGTAGCAGACTGTGAAGCATGCCAAATGGGAAGAAACAACCCACCTATCACAGAGCATCAATGGAAGGCTGAAACAAGACCTTGGTCAAGAGTTCACATTGATTTTATGGGCCCATATATGGGTAAATCATTTCTAGTAATAGTAGACTCTTATAGTAAATGGCCAATAGTTGAAATGATACCATCTATGTCGAGTAAAGTAGTAATTGAGAGTTTAAGGAAAGCTATTGCAGATAACGGCCTGCCGGATGTCATTGTCTCTGATAATGGGTTAGCATTCACATCAAGTGAATGCCAAGAATTCTTTAGGAGGAACCATATCCAACATATCACAGGTGCTCCTTATCATCCTGCCACCAATGGGCAAGCAGAAAGGACAATACAGACAATTAAAGCGAAGCTGAAAAAGCTGTCCCCTTTGCCTTGGCCAGACCGAGTAGCAAAATTGCTATTTCATATGCGTACTGTACCAAGCACAGTCACTGGAAAAACACCGGCAGAACTGATGAACGGACGAAAATTTAAAACTTTAATTTCATCCATGCATCCTGACACGGCGAACATACCTAATGAAGAAGGAAGGGAAGAGGATACACGGAACAAAAACAAGAAAAGTTTTAACGTTGGGGATTACGTTTTAATGAGGCTGTATAATGTAGATAAAAAGTGGCAAAGAGGCAGAATTGTAAATAAACAGGCAGCAGTATATGAGGTGGAGGTTGAGGGTGGTGCCGTACATCGAAGGCATGTGGACCAACTCATAAGAACGAGAGCACCACACGCACCAGTAACACCTGAAAACAATTATGATGATGAGGAGTGTGATGATGAAGATGACAGGGTGATTATCCCCCCTCCTGAAGAGTGGAGTGAAATAGTGGGATGCTGCAGTAGGGGTAGTACTAGTTAAGAACAGTATTTAGTATTCAGTTGTGTTAATGAATTTTATTTTGGCTGTCATGGCAATTCAGATGATTAGAATATATAATTAGAGAGATTCAGAACAAAGAAATATAGATTAGCAATCAAGTACCTACAGAAGTATAATGTGTATTTTTGTTGTAATTTAGTTTGGATGAGTATTCTGATATTAGTTGTTAAAGTTCAAAATTTTCTAGTAAATAATATAAACATGTATCTAAAAGGGGAAGTGTTATGTAATATTATAAATACGATTATAAGACGAAGGTAGCATAAAATTTGATTATTGCGAATTACCCTCCATGATTTAGTTACGATTGGAAAGTAAAGAATAAAGACTACTGTGCCTTGTAAAATGTGGTTTAATTAATATAAATAGCTAAAGGACATAAAAGTAAGTATAGTATATTCTATATGTAGTATATTTACAAGGTAGGTTTTGGGCGCCGTTGAATTACAATGCAGTGCTAGCCGGGCTATTAAGAGACTTAACAGGGTATGTGGCTCGAGCTAGTAGCACATACCTGCTTTGCAACCAGATAGCTAAGTTAGTTGGTAGTAGACAATACAAAAGTTAAATAAAAACGATCAGCTAGCAAAATGCTGGCTGACCGTGGTACCGGAAGGGACCCAACGGCACAGGGGGGCTGAGCCGGGCCCAGGACAGTGCAGACGGTTGGTGTAGACCCGTGGTATGAGGCTGGCGCTTCCTGGAGCCTGGTCTCTCAGCGCAGACCGCTGGTGACCTCCGGAAGCAACCCAACGGCACAGGGGGGCTGATCTGGGCCCAGGACAAGGCGGACGGCTGGGGGTAGACCCGTGGCGCTAGGCCGTCGCCTCCTGGAGCCTAGTCTCTCAGCGCAGACCGTTGGCGACCTCCCGAAGGGGGAGCGTTAAATTTGATTTTAAGATATAAAAAAAAAAAAAACCCTGTTGAAGAACAGGAAAGAATTAGTTTTATTGGCACTTTTACCATGAAGTCTACGACTTGATGCACATTTATATTTAAAGATGGGGAAACTTACCCTGTAGAGGGGTTTTTCTTTCAATAGAGAGCGTGAGCTACAGGCTCACGCTGAGCGTGGTGGAGGTCAGCTCACTCCTACCACGAGGGTGACGCAGCAGCGGCCAAATGGAGGCAGCGACTTGCTACGACCCAACAACTCAGACGCAGGGCGCAGCTGTCTGCGGAAAGATGGAACCGGGTGAAGTTACCGGATTCTGAACACGGCACGGGGATGGAACCCGGCCCTCAATTATTATAAAATCTCATGGAAAACTCACCTGCAGCAAAAGAAGAGGTAGAATTGGCCGTTTGGGGACAGGCCCAACGGTCAGCAGCTACGCCCTCGCCGAAATCAAACAAACAAAGGGAGCGGCCTCCGACTTTTAAAGTCGTAACCGTCGTTCTGACTGGGCGGATTTTCGTCACGAGATCCCCCTCCCAGCCAATGCAGAATTCTCTCGAAAAGTGGTTGCCTGCATCCCTGACCACAAAAGTTGCTACTTCGCGTATCACCAAAAGCGAGACTCAAACTAGTGAACCAGGGACTGCACTTTTCCACACGAGCTCTCACTACGAAGATTGTTTATTCCAGTCTTTTCTATTATCGTTTCCTAAAGAAGACGATTCGCTTGTTATGGTTTTAACTTGAAATTAGGATACAAAATAAACAATTATTATCAAAATTTGCACATTTCTCTTTGGTTAGGGTCACCCAACGATAACGTCATATGTCAACTTTAATTTTGACGTCGTTGATGTGACAACCAAACGTGACATTGACATTTCGTGTCGGAAAGTTATGGTTGTTGTTGAGTTTTTGAGACTGACTTGTGCCGGAGCATTATTTAGCCAGCCACTGGTTAAGAAAAATGAATCGAACCAATCTCAATTAAATTATCATAAGAATGAAAAACAAGCCGTTACAAAGTGCTTAATCTTTATACTTACTAACTAATAGTTAAGGGCAGATTCATATAGTGTAGGTACGAGTACGTGCGTAGCGAGGAAAAGTGTTGGTTGCTGGTGACCAGACCTAAGGAAAAGAAGGCCTGTCCTAAGTTAATAACTGGTAAGATATAATTCTATTTAATAAATAATAATCGTATTGAGAATTGATTGTACGACAATAATAATGTTATGTTTTAGAGTCTTAGGCGTTGTCTCAGGTAGCCTAGGCAAAGTAAATAGCAATCAATCCCGCAGCAGCTAGTGGGTTGATGTTACTCTTTAATCAGTGATAGTTTATTAATACAGGTAGTGTTTTGAGAAGGGTGGTGATGGTCAAGTTCTACAACACGAGAGTTAAACGAAAATAGTGAAAGGAGTTATTCGTTCCATTTGTAAGAAAACAATAGCCGTATTTTTTAGATCTTTTTATTTAAACTCAAATTGATCCGTAGAATTTTTAACAAAATACCAATAAACAATTCTAAACTACAATAAAATCGGAATATCCATGGATTAAGGTGTTTCAAAGGGTGCTCTACCCTTTGATAAATCAAACAGGCTCAACCTCTGCACTTCAGTTTGGCTAAAACTAGTTTGTGGTCTTGTTATAGATAGTGCTATGTTCTGCAGAAGACTGTCAGCCTCCGCAGCCCCACGTGACACGAAGGTGTGTCTGCCGCCACCACCACTCAGCGCCGGACCGTCGACGCGAGTGCAAGCGCGGTTCACGCCCACGCCGCGCTCGTTCACACCAAACTCGTGAAGGCACGATACCGCGATCGCGAAAATTCACTTTCGTTTACAAATAACTGTATAGTGATTTCCATGGAGTGATACACCCCCTTCGAGGGGCTCTCTATCCGGAGGCGTAACAAGGTAAGCCTATTTAATTAATTCCACACTTTAGCCCGAAACAAAATCGAGTATACGTGTCAGTTCCGAATGCTGAGTGAAAGGCGAACTCTTTGTTAATTTACGTGCTTTGGTTGACAAATAATTTCGCATTGATAATGAAAAGATATCCTTGCAAAGTAATTGCTGATACAGCTTAATAATTTAGGCTAATTATGATTTGTAGATACCATTTCTAAGGTAAAGACTCCGAGATGACTACTTTCGTATTCGCTTGGATATTGATATATACGCGCGGATCTCAATACCTTATGTACCCCGTACACTTTATGAAAATATTTGATGTATTTATCAATTATTTATTTGCAAATAATATTTTCCATCAAGTTCGCCGATTCGATTGATTTTTATACTGACCTAAATGGATTCAACAGGTTTTCCTATCTGTCCTTGACATTTTCAATCTGAGATAAAATATTTCTTTTATTTAATCGAATTTCACATTGTAATAGTTATTTATTATTAAAATTAGTTGCAATTCAACGGATTATTTTTCAAAGATACCCTCTTCTACCACTAGGTATAGATATAGATTGGTGGTATAGTAATAGTATATAAAGTACAGTTACATTGTAATAACCAGCAAGCACGTTTTTTCCGGAAAAGTACTCTTATCTAGAGTGGTGCAATTTATAAACATGTATATAAAATTGTCGTCGCCGTAGTTATCAAAGCCTATAATTGTGTCTCCTCAACTCTCAACGTAAAATTATAAAACTGACCTTATAGAACACCTAATTTTCTGCTTCGGCATCTACATACATAGTAGATTTTTATAATATTTAGGTCATTTTCCGGGAATTATTCGCATCAGAGGGCTTGGTCTGATGGGTTTATGTCTGTGGGTGATATAAGCAGATATTCACGAGAATTATTAAATTTTTTACGTAACTGTTTAAGTAGTTCTATTTACATGATTTTCCAGAAAAAAATGTAGTAATTATAGTGAAATACGATCATAATTTAATCAATTAATAATAACGCATCATCGCAATTTATTTTATCACTTGCCTCCATAAATAATATCAGTCTCCAAATTTCTGGACTCGGAGAGAAGGGGACGCTACTTTTATACCTGCATAACATTATTCGATCTTTTCATGCATTTCCGTCGGTTACTCGTTAGCTCAGACACAAAAATTTATTGTTTTATTTTAAACATAATCAAGTGTTCGTAAACCTAACATAGGTAGCACGTGAAAGATTAAATTTTAAATATCAAGAACATGTGCCTTGATAAATGACACTACTTATCAGTAAAGTTTTATTTCTCGCCATAAATCATTCGTGCTTAGTATTCCCTTAAATACTATAATTACCAATCACTCTAACATTAAAAAGGCGAAAGTTTGTATGTGTGTATGATTTTACTCCTTCACGCTCAAACGGCTGAATGGATTTGGATGAAATTCAGTGTCAAGATAGCTTATACACTGGATTAACATATAGGCTACATTTTATCCCGGAAAAGTGATGAGCCCCGTGGGATGAGCAAATAAAATACGCAACTAGTAGCGTATATATACAAAAAGTTAAATTAAGTTACTAAATACTTAGTGCATTTGTGTTTAAACAAATGGAATTAATATATAGCGTGAATTTTTCAGTAAGCATGGATGACCAAATCCGAATAAAAAACGAGAAAGGATTGTAGGGCTCGATTTTGATGAGAACTAAAACTACACCATTCGATTGTTGTAAAATCTAATTTTGATTCAATTTTTCTAAAATATAATGTTGTACATAGTTAATATTCCTAGACAGGAATCAAAACCGCTGATTAAAAAAAACACTTAAAAATATTATTACACCAATCGATAGTGTCGCTAATAAATATGAAATTCTGAGAAGGAATGACATATGGTAAACTTAAGGAGAGAGCTAATAATGTTCAGTTTTCATTTTCACAATCCAGGGTTCGAGATTTACCTAGGAATACTATTTTTTTAAATCCAATGATGCAGTGGTAGTTTTCATCTAAATCGAACCCGAGACCCCTTCGAGTCCTTTTCGCTATATCTCATAGTTTCTAATTATAAATAAATAAATCACACACACTGAGTACTCAAGGTAGATACAATTTTAAATGATAATGTCATTATATATTAAGTATCATTATATAGTAAGATCATATTAAATTATATTTATTACCTATCTACCTCTACCTCTAAATTTTTTGGTATTTGGCTTCATACCTCAATTCTCTTCAATGAAACTTCAATGATTTTATTTGAACGGGCTAATGCCGTTGGGCTCTACCGACAGCGTCACCAATCGAGGAAACTTCAATGTTAGGGTTTTGCCTTTTGCATTTGCTGTACTTTTGTACTTACTTAAAAACTCAAAAAACGCACGGTGACGTCCCATTATTAAAAAGGTATAGTTTGTGTGATATAATAGCTCTATAATAATAACGCCCAACGATCACATACATAGATCCTGGACCCTAGCTAGGGATCCTTGTGTCTAGGGACCCAGGAACTACGATTACCCCATGGTAACATGGTGGGACCATTCCCACAGTACCCAGTCAGAACAAGTATTTACGCTTTTTTTTCTTTGCACAAATACCTACTTGTCCGATCGAACCCGCCGCCTCCGGGCTATGAGCCGACCTCACCACAGAGGCTGTCTCAAAGTAGGTAGGTACATAACATTTTCATATCGGCGCAATTTGGTCTATCTATATACTTATATATTGTGAAAGTTCCCGATGGCAGGCTCTTCTTGTTCGCTCTCGAACTAATTTGCGAAAACTTGCGCATTGCTGTTATAGTTATTTATCTTTCATTATAAATACAATCGATAATTGGTCAGCATCGACAACTATCCATTGTATATTATTATGTAACCGACTAAAACTCGTTCAGCTAGTTATGCTTTTATTTACCGGCAAATTTCCTTTATTCCTTCAACTAAATACTACAATGATACAATAACTACTACTAAACACGATGTACTACAAAAAACCATTTGGTCGATATACTAGCCGCGATGACCTATGGACAGTCCAAATGCTCCAGCCCACTACCAGTAGGTAGCATGCTCAACATGCCTGCAGTATTGTCCCGTTGAATTGAAATGCTGAATCGTTGTGCCAAATAAGTCCTAACATTTCTTTCAGCTATGCTTATTGTTCGGGAGAACGTCGGGGCCGATATACAACATCATTGTCACAATTTTTCACTTATTATTATTTACTCTTTTTACTTAGATCTTTCATATAGAGAATGAGAGTGAGAGTGTGTAATAAGAAAGAGAGAAAGAGAGAGTGAATGAACTATAGCATCACCGCTTTATAGCTACTCCATCGATATCGAAACTGCACCGTATTCTAATGCTAAAGCAACAGAATCGTAGAAATTGAAAGCTGTACTTTTATACACATGCACATGTACGGGTCTTTTTTTTTTATCAATATCTACGGTATCGTAACGGTTTTGTATACCTGTCTGTTGTAGTTATACTATAATAAATTAAAAAAGCTCTCATTATGTTTTGTTTCTTTTATAGATTTATTCACAGTGGTGATTTTATATGGAATGAAAACATGGACGTGTCATCCATGTTCAAAGTTTTAGGTACAATAAATACCTATCTATAGTAAAAAATACGCATTCAGCACCATTATCAGCCTGAAAACGTACACTGCAGAACATATAGGCCTCCCCATAGAGAAAACAGGTTCGTGGGTCCTTTTTGTTCAATATTATATTTATCCTGATTTATAATTCCTGATTTGTAAAACGATAGATATCGTTTGATAAACGACACCTATCATTGTAGTATACGAATAGGTTTTACTTCAAAGGTACCAGGAAATATAAATTCAAGATAGTTAAGTTAAAATAATATGTAAATTGTCAATAAAAAAAATTGTGTGTTATTGTTGAGAAGGTTTATTTTTACCAAGAGCACCAGAGGATCAGATCTATTGAGAACATTTTCTTCATAGGCCTTCACACAGAATAAATAATAGTTCTACGTAGTTAGGTTACTTACCCCCCCCCCCCCCCCCTATAGACTTAGGGCGAGTACTACCTACTAGTTTTTGCTTTTTGCTGAACGTAAATTTAACTATTTAAATTCTTAAGTCTGCTACCCTATTAGATTATTCTATACCTTTATGTTACAGTTCCTAATCGCATTTAAAAATAATATTTTGTATTTTCACTTGCAAGTGAATATAGTTCTTTAAGTGAAAATAAAAATCCTAAACGTAAACAATTAAGTTCCAAATTATCCTTCTTTACAAAGATGTAGGTACAATTTTCAATAAATAAAGTCTATAGAAAGTGATGCTTGTATCTCATTCTCATAAAAAGTCAAGAGGTGCCGCAGAGTGTTGCGGAAACGTAAGCGAAAGTGGTACCTACCTTCACTTTTAGCTTGCCTACTCGGATAGGTATAATAAATAGTTCATACTTAACGCTGATGTTCGAATTGAAAGCAGTACATTGGAACGCTGGAAGTAGGTATAATTTTTATAACATTTTCCCGTTCTATAGCTTAAGCTGGTATTTAAATGGCACTTGTCAAATTAATATCTCTGGCTCAAATTGTGCTAAAAATATTTACCGGTGTTATATGACTTACCGTTCATTGCCTAGGTCTAGGATATAGATATTCCTAAGCAAAATTGCTTTATGCAAAATTATTTGATTTAATTTTACATTCAGACGTAGATTATAATTTAAAAATATAGAAGAGATTACTATACCTACACTATAATTCCAAGGGTACTATTAGGTACATGTCAGTAACTTATTTATTAGTCTAGGCATTACGGCATTACATAATCATCACGATTTTCTAATAAATGATTTAATATAATATTACGATTTTATTATTAGTTATTTATATTAATAAACAATCCATTCACTGTGGTTTGTGCGTTTTGTATATATGCTATATAGATAAGGGTATTAAAATATAGACGTGATAATGAATGAAATCAGATTGAGTTTTCAAACATGTGTCAAAATACAATGTAATTTAAATCAAAAGCACTAAGGAGTATTGATATCTACTTCAAAGCAAATCACCGCCAAAATAAATTTCTAACCCCTTTTAACCTGGTTAGGGTATGAATTTCAATAAAATATGAAACACGGTTTCCATCAATTCTGTTTTAAAAGGTTTATGCATAATTTGAAATAGATTTGACAAAGGAATCATGTTGTCCGATACAAACTTTGTCCCCATGTTTCACCCCCTTAGGGATAGAATTTCCGAAATCCTTTCTTATTGGATGCCTACGTCAAACAAAAAACACACCCTCCAAGTTTCAGGTCTCAGGTATCAGTGGTTTAGGCTGCGCGTTGATCCATCAGTCAGTCATTTAGGACATTTTATATGTAAAGATGTGTCTATAGTATCTCTTATAGGATATCTAGAGTCCAAAATTTTTAATATAGTTAAAGGTATCGTAAGGTAAGGTATAGTATCAACTAAAGTACTTTTTATGGGTCTCTTTTGTGTGGCATACTACTAATGGATACCTTAATAATTCAAAGCTTAAAGTAAAATAAATAAACTATAATTCGTAACATTACTGGCCCGATAGCTCAGTTGGTAGTAACCCTGCCTTCTGAACTGTGGGTTGTGGGTTCGATTCTCACCCAGGACAAACATTTGTGTGATGAACATAGGTGTTTGTTCTGTGTCTGGATGTTATATTGTATTCTATGTATGTATTTACAAACAAAAAGTATCTAAGTATTGTATCAGTTATCTGGTTCCCATAGTACAAGCTTTGCTTAGTTTGGGGCTAGATGGCGCTGTGTGAGATAACCACACACAAAAAAAAAATATTATTTCATCATGGATATTAATTTCATTGTGTATTGTAATCAGTATTAGCACATAATGTGTAAGACCACATATTTGTACATATTAAAATATGATGTTGTTATAATGATGCAATCCTCTTTTTAACTTTGAAAATTGTTTAAATTTAATTAAGTATAGTATATGGCGTATTAGCTTAGGCTATGTGTTGAACGTTCAACACATAGCCTAAGCTAATTATATTTATACTTATACTATACTATCTAATAATAATATCTAACGAGCTTGTGCCCGCAGCTTCGCCTGCGGCATAGCCTATGGGAAAATAATTCAACCACCCATTTCACCCTCTTAAGGGTGGAATTTCGAAAAATCCTTTCTTAGCGGATGCCTACGTCATAACATCTACCTACATGCAAAATTTCAGCCCGATCCGTCCAGTGGTTTGGGCTGTGCGTTGATAGATCACTGTCAGTCAGTCAATCAGTCAGTCACCTTTGAGTGATATATATTTAGATGAAGATTAATTATATCTACACCTGGCAGTCAGTCAGCGCAACAGGTCTTAACTACGCATTAGGCCTATATACATACTCAGGTGATGATTTTGAAAAAATACCCTAATATTTACTAATATATCTAGCTAGCCTTGAAAAATCAAAAGATATGACCATAATAAAATTTAATCTGATTGTATAAAAGTACCCACTTATTTGCCCAGCTGCTGCTAAAGTATAACGAGGGGTATTGACTAGTGAAAACAATTCGCGCATACGCGCACGCTTAAATATACTCTTGCCACAGAAAACAGCCCACGTTTACACTTTACACAAATAAAATTAATACGCATTCATGTACATTTTGGCATTGCCCGTATATTGTTTGTTTACTATTACATAGATCTATGATATAGTCGCTATCTATTCGTGAATTTATTGTAGTATTAACAATTCGATAACAATCTTCGGAGTGGATAAAACCTTTATGCAATAAAATTGTTGATTGATATTATTTATCAATGTTTTGTCTGAAATACCAAACTATTTCTTGTAATTCAGAATCACCGTCATTGCGTCGTCTGCAATTTAACTAAATTTTTAAATAAATATTTTGGACTTTGAAACTTTACCGCTATTATTATTATTTATTGACAGCCTCTGTGGTGTGGTGGTTGAGCAGGTCGGCTTATAGCCTGGAGCCGGCGGGTTCGATTCCCGCGGCAGGACAAGTATTTGTTCACAAGTAAAGTGCAAATACTTGTTCTGAGTCTGGTTGTTGTGGTCCATGGTCCTCGTAGTTCTTGGGTCCATAGATACAGGGGATCCTAGTTAGGGTGCAGAAAATGTATGTGATCATTGGGCACTATTATTATACTATTACTACGTTACTTATACACATCAATGTAACCAACGTTTTAAAGCAGATGTTATGCTCATAGCGTTGCTAAATTTCAACACTGGCTAGCCCGATACATTCGTTCTACAACGTGAGCGAATCTAATGTGTAATATAGAAACGTAATAAGACGTTCATTGTTACCTTATTATAATACCGACAGTATAGTATTTATAGGCACCTATGTATTAGGTTTAATATTCAAACACTTGACAGTCTCTGTGGTGTAGTGGTTGAGCAGGTCGGTTCATTACCCGGAGGTAATAACAAACACTTGTTCTGTCTGGATATTGTGGGACCATGGTCCTTGTAGTTATTAGGTCCCTGGATATATGGGATCCTGGTCAAGGTTCATGGTTCTATGTATGTGACCGTTGGGCGATATAGTATATTTTCATGATTTCTGATGTCTCAGGTTGATGTACACAGTGCAGTGTCACGCGAAACTCCATATGAGTTCCGAGTTACAGTGCAACTGATATGGGCAGCTGTGTCGCTTACATCGGGCGAACGATGGCTCATGTCATGCCTTAACATAAAAATAGTTCATAAATATTTATTTATTATATAGGGCTTACCTATCTACTAAAAAGTGGCATACGACTAGACGCATATGTTCTATCTAATTCAATTTTTATTTTTATTTTAAGGTGTGGACTAAACAGTTACACTTTCACAAGTACATATTCAGATAAAACATACAGTGAATATACCCATAACAGTTAGATATCAGTGTCCCCGACACTTGAACTTAGAATTGCAAAGTCAGTCACGGTCCTGCGTTATTGTCGTTAATATCATTCATTCACATTAATAACAGCTGGGACATGGGATCTTGTTAACAGAGTACTTTCCTTGTATCTCTGTACTTAAATCCGCGACCAGCATATCGACTAGCTATGTGTCAAATCCAAACACATTAAAGTATTTTATAGAACTCAAGCTGTCTGTAGATAGAGTTCAATTGGGACAATACAGCCTCTGTGGTGCGCTGGTTGAGCAGGTCAGCTCATAACTCGGTGGCGGGTTCGATTCACACGGACAAGTTCTTGGACACAGAAAAAAGAGCAAATACTTGTTCTGAGTCTGAGTGTCGTGAGACCATGGTCCTCGTAGTTCTTAGGTCCCTAGATACAAGGAATCCTAGTAAGGGTCCCAGGATCCATGTATGTGATCGTTGGGCGTTATTATTAATTTATTAGATTTAATTTAATTCTTGGGTAAGACTGGAGTGCCTTTTCTCTTAGAAGAACGGCATCGAGTAATGTCGAAAAATGCTGGAGTTTTTTAAAACATAAATGCGGGGTGTTTAGATACGTACATATTTCTATATAAACACTTTGCTGACCATCAGTCAGTGGTGTTTATATATCAGTGACTGAGTTATCGACCCTTAACTTTAAAACTTTAGCCTGGAAATGCAAAATCTTCATCATATTAACGAAAAAAAAAAACTATAAAGTTGTAAACATAATTGTCGTACAAGTAATATCTATCCATATTTGTCAGCCACCCTAAAGAGATTTTATTTGACCTAATACGATGCCTTACAAGTGAACGGCATCTCAATCAAGTATAAACCGTTAATTGCCCCAAATTCACGTTTTTATAATATTATGTAATAGCTGCTCTAGTGCAGTACAATGGAAGCGATAATCATAAGTGGGCTAATACAAGTTGTGTGAAAGTGGTCGGCCGCGAAGGTCATCCGCCACAAGCGCTGTGTTGTGGCCCCTTGCACCTTCCACAGTCCACACAATTTCTTAGAAGTCGGTGCTGCCAGGTTTCATAGTTTATCATCACAATTTCTGGTGAGGACCTAAAAAAAAAAGATTTTTCAAAGCCAACCCCGTGTTGTTCCGTAAAATTGCTCACCCTAGCAAAGAATACTTATATTTATTGGTTACATTTTTTTCCTACTATTGAATTTAAAATTAGTCTGACACCATTGATTACCGTAACTAACCAGTTGCCAGTACCTTATTGCCAGCGCCAAAGTGCAGCTACTGGTCCTGCGCGTACGCACGAACGTCACTGACATTACCGTTCGAAATGTCACGTAAATGTCAACGGCTGATCGCGATTATAAACCAAATAAACGAGCTTACACAGCCAATGTCACTCGTACAGTTAATAAGTAGAAGTCACGTTTGCCTATAATAGGTACCTAGAGGAAATGCAAGAATGCATTTCTTTTATTATCTACTTACTGATGAGTAATAGATCAATTTCAATTCCCATTACTAACATAAGGTGACGGTAGAGTAGAAGGTCAGTATTAAGTATTATATCAGACATCGGATTTGGAATGCAAATGAAAAGGACATAAGTAGCAGAATGAAGAGAGATTCAGTATATACAATAAATAGTCCAGTCCAGTATATATAATAGTCCAGTATAATTAGAATAGTATAAAATATGCATGTACTACTTCTTGAAGTAAAACTTCTTTACGCACGCTTGACTTGGGAAGGAAGCTGGTGAATGCGTGACGAGGCGAACAGAAGTTGAAAGTTGTTGGTTAATGTAGATCTCCATTGTAAACATAACAAAGTTAAAAATTACGTAAAATTTGCATTATTATGTTGGTATGTCCGGTAAAATGACAATTTCCAATTGTCAAGATTAACGCGAAATTAACATTAAACTAAGCAAAGACAAAATTGTACCGGCCGATAGATAGAGCTAAAGAAGTATTGCTTCAGTAGTGTGGTCTAAAGCACACTCGTTTTTTTAATGAAATACAACGTGTGTATTGTTCTGAAACCTTAAATAAAAAAATTATAATATATTTTTTATATCAGTTTAGAAACGCAAACAAGTATTTAATAAAAAAGTATCAAATAAAGTAAAGTAAGTAACGTAAAAATATTTAATACTTTATGGGTATATCTACTTTATCGGAGATCAAAAGGTTTAGTAGGTATAGAGATAGGGGCAGTTTATCTCTACGAGACATGGATCAACATAAATTATTTTCTTAACTTCACATGGAAACGTTTGTAAATAGCTTAGTATAAATAATTATAAATCCTATCAAATAGATCGAAACCGAATTTTTTTTTTGGTATCTAACTAGGTTTCTGATATAACTTACAGATTTATATTCAAGTCATCGTGTTTTACTCTACATTTAAGGTAGCCTACTTATAATTAACTCAACAATTAGGTACAACTTTAACTCTGCATAAATAACCTCTAGAATTATGCTATTTATTATTTGGTGAATAAAACACCTGCATTTTTTTTAAATTGTTTTATAGGCTTGCGTTGACCACTATCGCACTTAATGGTAAGTAACGATGCGGTCTAGGATGTAACACGCTAGAAGATACCTGTTCACTATCGGTTTGATTATTATAGTTATTTTAGATAGACGTAGTAGATAGTTCAATGTCATTTTTTTTAAACTACCTGCCTGCAGTTATGATGCACTTAGTCGCTTAGAGAAATATTTTACTGTAATGGTGAAAGCCAATATTTTTCATATTTTTCTGTAAAAATGTAATGGATACTATAGCTTGTATTTATTGCCTGCCTGTGCAGAATATTATAACAGGTGCAATACTTATTTTTATTGGACCGGTGACGTCAGCAGAATACTATCGCAATGTTTGATTTTATACAATGCTTTATTTTATTCTCTATATTGTAAATAATGTTTATTTCTAAAGACAATAATAATTATTATTATTTATTGTTAGTAGTTACTTCGTACTTCGACTTGACTTTGAGTTTATTTTCTATGGTTTGGGAGGTATAGGGCATTAGCCATTATTTTCAGTGTCACGCGAAACTATACTTTAGAGTTCCAAGTGACACTACAACTGATATGGGCAGCCGTGTCGCTTAACATCAGGCGAACGGTTAGCTCGTCACGTCATTCCTTTAAAAAAAATTTTCTTTGGCAGCTTTTCCAAAATGCTGGCAGCATTGTCCCGCTTGCGATGGTTGATCCATTGACCAAAGTATTGTACCATCACATAATATTTTGGGCAACGGATCAGTCTTGATTATTATATTTAATTTAATTTAGTTAACACTACACACTTTTTTATTTACTCTACAAGGTGGACATGCGCCTATATAGGACGTCGGTAAGGCCGACTCATACAAAATCTTTAATTTTAAAACATTAATAAATAAAATAAGTTAAAAATATTCCACTATACTAATTTATTTTCTTGTATGTAGGCCACTCTGTCAAATCATCAAGCACCACTAAAATAATGGAATGCATAGAGAGAGGAACCTCTCACTTTTGTTCGTACATAACACGTGTATGATGCGGTAGCAGAAATTACTTGCGTATCGAATTATACTAACTAATATTATATTATTAATGATTTTTTTAAATACTTGTTTCCATAGATATTATAAAAGCAAATCCGTAGGCGTAGGGTATAAAAAAAGCTGGTCGTAATCCGTTCAAAGTAAAATCGATCTTATAGTACTTACGTATCAACTCCAGCAAGCCGCTTTCGGCAAAAATGACTGATTTTTAAAATAAGAAGTATTTGTGTAAATATTGTATTTCATAAAACAATGTAAACTCTGAAAAATCAGATTTTTTGATGGTATTACAACCTCATACATTTTTTTTTGACAGAAACAGTAAAGTTGCTTCATTAAATTGCAAGCTTCCCTAAATTTGAATTTAGGGAAGCTTGCAATTTGATCGGCGAACGTCGAAGATATGAATTACATAAAATATTGAATTCAAAGCTTTACATGCTCTACTTTGGATGGGTGACCGAGCACCAACAACAACCACGCTATAAAACGTGCCTAAAATCACCTTGTTTACTATAATACCGTTCGCATATGGAATAAATGTTTTTTCTAATATAAACGGCGTAGTAAGGCTCGTAGACGCGTAGCACTCTCGTAGCAAAAACGTGACGTGGCAGTGCGTTTCCTCAAAAAATTGCATTTATATGCTGGACGTCTTTAGTTGACATATTTTATTTTATATTTATCTGTGGTATAATATATATATATATATATATATATAAGTATAGATTTATCTCTTTCAAATAATTAAATACAGTTTAGTATTATGATAAATTATCAATTACTTGACACTGGCTAAATACACAAAAGTGTGGGGCCAAAACATATATTTTTTTTAAATATTGTTTAAGTACCCCCTTTTAATTAATTATTATAGTTTTCATCATTTTGAAATGGGGATGTGGGTTTCATCCTTCAGTACCACCGCCCTAGCTACAGCCTTGATCGCCCGTCATCTGTCCCGTCGCCGCCGCGTGGGCGCCTCGTCGGCCGCCCGGAGACCGCCAGCGGTGGCGCCGTCCACGCCCTTCCTCAATCGCTGGCATTACCATTTGATACGATGTATTCTATTACTGACAGTTAACACTAATATAACACTCGATCGTTTATTATGGACTTTTCATCTATTAAAAACATTTTCATGTCAACGCGCATAATATCAGAGGAGTAGAAAACACAGAATTTGGTCATTCTGCGTTAGAACTATCTCTTTTTGCTCGTCCCCCGTTGCGAGCAACGCGGGTGGCTCACCTAAGGCGTAATTAAGTAATTTTGAACCCTATGACAGTAACTCTCGAAAAAAATAATGTGTGTAAACGTTATTTTTGTAAGCAATAGTTTTATTTCTCATTACAATAAATGTTACTTGTGTCATCATAATAACAACTTTAAACGCATAAGACATCAATACATTAAAGTATTTCCTACTAAAAGTGTCATAAAATGTTATATGTTACGTCACCCGAAGACCAAGCCAAACATACTATTCTACAGGTCCATGCGGCTTATTTGCCACTAGTTTTTTTATGAATGCAGTGCACCTCGGCACAAAACATAAAGAACACTCGGTAAGTAATTGGCATTCCAAGTGAAGCTCTACTGGACTAATTACTGATGGCCACCGTGGCCTAAACGGGCGCTGTGGAACAGCTTACTGGTTACCAGTATATTCTTTTAGATCTCAGTAACTGGCGTTTCCGAGGGTCTGAACGGTTCGTCTATGAACTTACATTTGTTATCTCTTGTTAAGCTCGTGAACGGGCGCTGCTTGCAAGAGCTGGTCTGCTCCTGGTGTATACGCAAATAGAAATAAAGTCATTCATATTCCTAATATTTATAGTGTAAAAAGGAAAAAAGAAGTGTAAATAAGTCCCTCCCTAATAATAATAACACTAACTAACAATATGTAAGTTGTATATTAAAAAAGAGCACGGACCCAGAACTCTTATGATAAAGCAGCATAAGAAAAAAACCTACATTTGTAGTTTGTGCAATAAAGCATTTTCTATCTATCTATTTATTTACAATTCCTTTCCATTTTTTTAAAGATATTTACA
Source organism: Ennomos fuscantarius (assembly GCA_905220475.3). Lineage (NCBI taxonomy): Eukaryota > Metazoa > Arthropoda > Insecta > Lepidoptera > Geometridae > Ennomos > Ennomos fuscantarius. The sequence continues at coordinate 7,088,320 of HG992033.1, forward strand.
ATTCCATAAAATACTAATATTTTATCACTCGTGTTCCAGGTACAATGCCGCAGTGGGCCAACACGGAGAGTGGGGGCTCCGTAGTTGAGTCACCAGAACGCGAACCCATGACTTTCTACGAAGAAATCGATGACATGGACACCAACCCCGAGGTGGCTGATACTACTGAACAACCTGGTAGGTATTAACTGAAGTAAAACCAACACATTTATTTTTTACTTAATTTAATACAGCTGTTGCAGAATCTTTTACTTCATGACTTTTGAACATTTAAAGTAAGAAATAGGTATAGGTAATAGTTATGCTTCCATCACAGAATACTATTACTACTCCCGAGGCTTCTATGAGGTACCTAATTGTCAGTTTTGTACAAAGAATATAGAATACATATACCCGCAACATTGAAAATAAAGTTGATATGGTTGAGTCGGTAAAACAGATTTTGACAGTTGTACAAGCAAAAGTAGACTTTCTGACTAAGGTGATGAATCTTTTTGAAGTAAAACTTCTTTACGCATGCTTGACTTGGGGAGTAAGCTGGCGACGCGAACGGAAGTCGAAAGTTGTTGGTTAACGTAGATCACCATTGTGAACATAGCAAAGTTAAAAATTTGTATTATTATGATGGTATGTCCAGTAAAACAAATACATAAATAAAAAAAATACAATTTTATCGAGATGGTGACATTAAACAAAGCAAAAACAAAGTTATACTGGCTGATGGAGCTAGACTAATAAAGTTTTACTTCAGTCGAGTGATCAAAAGACACTCGTTTTTTTATTTATTGGGGTAGTGTATCTATAAAACAACATAGAGGAAGACGGTCTGCTTCGTTTGCCAGTATTAATATTATTGCCGTTCTCCTTCGTCTTAGTAACACTCTGATACTTAATAGTTACATTTAGTCACGTTACCTATTAAAACAATATTTCATTACCAATGTTTTATTAAACAACCGGTAAAAAGGGAAGCAGATAAGGGCATTACGAAAAATCACCCGTAACCGTGCGTATAAATCGATTAGACTGAGTTCGGTCTTACGCAAATACTTTATCAAGCGTGCAGGCTCGTCACGTAACAGCCAGTTTTGTATGAAGCCGCCGACTTGTTGCACAAAACGTTCATTAAATTTCGAAGTCGTGTCTTGGGTTCGGCTATGTTGCCAATCTTTCGTGACGAAGACTGCACTGGATAGCTTAGTGCCGATGGATGCAAAATAAACACCACAGGAATACTCGAATAACTTGGATTAAAGTTACATTTGAATTCTTATATTTATTATAAGCACAGAAAAAATATTTACAGGCACTATAAATAAAAAGTTACAACTAATAAAACATTATTTACAAAATATAAACGCTATCCAACTCACCACCGCGCGGTAAGGTTCCCAGAATACTGGCAGCATTACCTCGCTGAATTAGAAGACTTAGCTTCTGAGCGAAGTATGTGCCAGCTCTAGGATCCCCCGAGGCAAGAACCAATCGAGTCGAAACTTGTTTAATAAATTTTTTTGTGTCGGACGACCACGGGCCTAATGTTTCTACGGCCAGCGCCACAAACTCGTGATTTGCGCTGACCTGTGCGTATTTGCGCCGTTTTTTTATTTGCGCTTGTTCAGCCGCGGCCCCGACGCTTTGAGCCGTGCTGGAGACGTGAGAAGGTGCCAAGGTATCCACACACGTGGCGTCCCAGACAAGTGTGCGTCCAAGACACCACGGGACTAAGGTGGCACCATCCGGTCTCTTGCCGTCGTCTCTCAGCAACCCAGTCGGCTCCAGCGTAGAGGGCACGGATGCTGTGGAGAGTGCCCGCCTGACTAAATCATTGATCGCCCAATGACGAAACAGTCGGCCGGCACTCTTCACACATGAGAGCCCATGTCGTCCGAGTTGGTCCACGCCTTGCCCGCACTGGCAGTGGTGAGGCTCGCACAGCTTAACCCCCAAACGTAAACCCACGGCTACACGTAAGCTGCTGGGGTCTAATACAGTCGCCAAATTGTCGGAGGGAAGGGCACGGAGCCAGTGACCTGACTCCACTTCCGATGAAGCTAGGAGACGTGCTCGATCTGCATCATCTGTCACCTGATCCAATAAATTTGAATAGTATAGCTGGACATGTCTATATGCTGGCACATGTCTTTTTGTTGATTACTTACACACGTGTTTTGCAATTGGCGATGTATTGTAATTGTATAGAGTTAGTAACATATATTCTAGCTGTGACCCATTGTTTTACCCACATGGAAAATGATCACATCACTATCGCACATACCACACAGATTTCCAGAATAATACTTAATATCATTTTTTTGAAGGGATTATACCGACTTAAACTCCTTAATTTAATCCCGAGAAGTATTTGGATCACATATTTTTCTAATTTAAAAAAACAAAGGACTGATATCGATGCAATTTTTGTGGGACTAGTCTGAAAGTATGGCCTTTCCAATAAAAATTAATTTTCTATATCGGTTAATAATAATAATAAACGCTTAAAAAAAAAAAAAAACAATGCAACTCAACTTTGACCTTCTCCCTTTTTAAGTTGGTTGCAAATATCATGTCATAGGTACTAAGTCAAACGTTCAGCCGTTTCAGCGCTAAGTTGTGACAAACATACACGCACCCTTTCGCATATCGTATACCAAATATGAATATATTCTCAATAGGATAGTATAGGTAGGTATCTTGTTAATGTTATAATATTATGAGGATTTGTGTAACTTTATGTATAAAGTAGAGCTCGTTTGTTTTTTTAGTTTGGCGGTGGTCATTCTGCGTATCAATAGGCTTGTAGTAAATATACAATTTGGACTAAAATTATTATGGCATAAATAAGTAGTTAACCAAGCATTGTGATGCTATGGCATTTGTTTCTTTGTTACTTGTATTGTCTTATCATATGAAATGACTAGTACCTATCATAAAACTATTTAAATTTGCATGCAACCACTAAGGCAATTATTTAATTTAATTTAATAACTTTAATGTACATACTTAATTCAAATTTTATATAATAACTTTATATAACATTATATAATTTAATTCAAACACAAAGTATGTTGTTTATGAATAAAATACAATAAAAAATACATAACTCTATATTATCTTGAATATTTTTATTTTTAAATATCTACTATGACACAGCTAGTACCAATTCATCATGATTTCAATAAAGTGTTTACCTAATTATATATCTATCTAATTGCAGACTTCTACGACAGCGGCAGTGGTAGCGACGAGGCACTGCCGGTCCGCGAGAGCCGTCCGCGTCGCGCGGCTGCCTCGTCGTCCTCGTCCACAGCGGGCAGCGCGACCGCGCCTGGCCCGGGCCGTCGGCGCCGCGTCGGCATCTCCGCGCGCGAGCGCAACCTGCGCCGCCTTGAGAGCAACGAGCGGGAACGGATGCGGATGCACTCGCTCAACCGCGCATTCGAAGTGAGTACTTTGTACAAATCCCCCTTTTTACTAAAGCTTGGAAACTCATAAGTTCGCGCTTATCTATCTAGCCCCGGTTTACATTTGTCAAACCGATGTTAAGTCAACATGCCAAACACTGTACGCTCGTTGGTTAAGATAGCCGATGACCGACAGGCAACCAAAAAGCGTTTAGTATTTGGTCCGCCAAGTTGACAAGGATTTAACAAACGTATACGACAACCCGAGGGAGGATAAGAAGGAAATTTTTACTTAGCTCTTAGTGTTGCTCGTTGGCTTAATGACCAAAAACGGACTAAAACATTGCAAGAACTAATAATTTTGTGTCGTTTGCTTGAATCGGCTTGAAGACCATAAACAATCAAAAACTTTCCAAGAACATCTAATAATTTTGTGTCGTTGGATTACTGATCAACAACAGTCAAAAGCCTTCCAGAAACTGCTTATAATTTAGTGTCGTTGGCTTAATGACAGAAACAGTGAAAACCCTTCCAGAAACTACTAATAATTTTTTTTCGTTGGCTTAGTGATCAAAAACAGTCAAAAACCTTCCAAGAACTAATAATTTTATGTCCTTGGCTTTTCGACCAAAAACAGTTAAAAACCTTCCAAGAACTAATAATTTTATGTCCTTGGCTTTTCGACCAAAAACAGTCAAAAACCATCCAAGACCTTCTAATAATTTTGTGTCTATTTATATTTTTCAGGGTTTACGCCGTGTCATTCCACATATAAAAAAACCTAGTAAGAGCCTCTCAAAACTTGAAACGTTGACTTTGGCCACGAACTACGTAAAAGCACTGACCAACATGGTGTACGAATTACAGAATGGCAAACCTTGTTACAAGTAAGTACTACTACCTGAACCGCCCCCACCCCGGCTCGGCAGGGGATAATTAGTTTTACGCCATAAAATACCCAGATAGCCAGAAAATAAATAAAGGAGAGGGAAAAAGATAGGGGTAAAAGATGAATGAATGAAACGGATGACTGTCCCTTCTTTGGTTCGTGGCTTCATTCCTCATTGCCAACAATTTTTGTATCGTCTCTTATGGATCACAAGGTCACGTATAGGTAGGTACATAAATCTATAATACTGCACTTTGAAGGCCGTCCGTATTATCTAACACCATGACATCACTACGAGAATTAAATTAAATAACTTCGTCAATTTTCGGCAATATCTGACTGCTATGGAGTGATCTGACTTTGGCAATAAGCCTGTTAATTACGCCTATACGATAAAATATACACAATTGCACACCAGCTTACGATGAGCCGTATCGTTCAAAGGTTCTTATACATTCCGGGTTTTAAGTTATTCGGATTTAATTATTGACTTAATTTCTGATGATCTTATATCTACCTCATGACTTTTAAATATATACAGGACAACATTTAAAGAACACCTATATAAGAAAAAAAGGATTAATTCTATCGGACTAAACGTTAATGATTAATAGCTATGTACACATATTGACTAACCGGCCCTTTCCGAAAGGAACCAAATCTTTTCAATTCTGAATTTCGGGATAGGAAGCATCATATATGTCGTACCTCGTAGTATGAAATCAAATCACGTCATAATACTTGTATTCATTCAGTAGTTTCGGCGTGATGTGTAACCCAGATACAGACAGAAAGACGGACAAACAGACCGACAGACGAAAATGATAATAATTACTGCTTGGGCTTCAGTATCTAAAATAGAAAGCCACCCAACATGTTTTTTAAATGTCTCAAATGTACAGAATATGACTTGTTACAGTTTTATTATAAGCATAGATTATTTTAATGCTTCCAACGCTTCTTTACAAAAAGGCAACTGTGCATAATTTGTATGAAAAATCTGCTTCAAACATTGCACAGACAGCATCGTAGTTGCAACCAGTCAGCAATAAAATTGATGTAAGATCGTGATTACTGATTTTAAACTACCTACACGACTACTACGACGCAACTGCTGCCATGTAGTCCGTGGAGTAGGTATATACCTACTACTTTAGTTAGATACATTTACAAAAGTACTTAATTTAAGCTATATTTATAAAACAACACTTTTTAATTCACTATCTTCATCCAACCCCTTTCTAGGGTTCAATAAAATTCATCTTATTTAAAACAGAAAACAATAAATAACAAACTTAATCTAACAAACCACTACCAGTAGGTAAAGCGCTCGATATGCTGGAAGCATTGCCACGTTGAATGGCAATGCAATGCAATTTTTGGCCGAAGTAGCAGCCAGCGTTTTAGTCACGTGTTGCTTCGACCAGACGTTTAGAAAAGTCTGAAAATTTGGTGAGCACTCGGTCCCCAAGGCCCCAGTGTCTCAACTGCAAAAGGCGCAAATATAAAACCGCTATCAAGATTACTAATATTTGCGCCTTTTTAGCTGTTCAGCTATTTTTTATTCATTTACAGGTTTGACAGCGATGATGAGAAAATTGAGCCGGTAGTCGTTCTGTTCCGGAATGAACAAAACAACAATATATTAGACGGTATCGAGCAAGAAGAAGTGACGACGACAACCAGACAACGTGGCTGCCTCTGACAGCAACGCAGCTACCGGCTCGCGACCAACCGATCTGAGAACCTGTAAGGCCCGTCCAAAATTCGATTTCACTGAACTCCCTTTCATTCTCATTGGTTTTGGAGTGTAAAAGAAAGGGACGGAAGGTAGTCGAGAAACGGGGCCAGCTTTCGCGCTTTGAACTCACTCGGAACCATTCGAAAACGGTTACTGACACACTTTGAAAAGTAGAACTTGGCATTTTCTACCCTGGATATAAGTACTAAGCAACATTATACTTATGAGAACTATGATAGAATGCATATTTGAATGAAACAAATTGTAATTTGGGCGGAATACATTCAATAATAATTGTGTGAATGATCAACCTATAAGTACCTTATTGTAGTACCTTTGTATTTGTAATTAGTGGTGGGTCGCGATAAAATACCTCTATGTGATGTTGTTTGGTTATTGACTAATAACTCGATTTGCCTTTTGACTGAATACAGTAGACGTACCTACTTAGAAAGGATAAAAAATGGTTCTAGTAAATTATATTGTATCTGCAAATTCGTGATTTTATTTATATTTGAGCATTCTAATTAATCAGTTGCTCACATTGTGAATCATATAGAAATAAATTATTTTACAGGGTATTTTATATTTGAAGTAAAACTTCTTTACGCACGCTTGATTTGGGAACTAAGCTCGTAAGGTTGTCCATTGTCAAAATAACAAAGTAAAAAATTTGTATTATTATGTTGGTACTCGTATGTCCAGTAAAATGACAATTTACAATTGAAGGGGTGAGAACAAAAAGGGTTTAACTGATTTTTCTCACAAAATGACTTATCTTTGGGTTCAGCGTGAAATTATCTACAATTACACATTCTCAAAATACCGAAATGAGGCTTAAATCTCAAGATTTTGAGTCTAAAAACGGTTTATCTGACACAGGAATACAGTTCGCTTAGCATAAAAACATTATTATATTTATTTTATTATATTATATTTTTACAGTAATTGTATGAATTAGTACTATATTTAGTATTTTAAAATAGAATTAATACATTTCAAGCAACTGAAACTTACATAAACCTTTTCTATTACTTAATAAGCACTCTACATTAAAATGAAGCCGTTGAAGTTTAAAGTCAATTTTCTCGAAACTATCAATTTGACAGTTAAACCCTTTTTATTCTCAACCCTTCAATTGTCAATAAGGCGACATTAACATTAAACAAAGTTATACCGGCCGATAGATAAAGCTGAACTAAAGAAGTTTTACTTTAAACGTGTGGTTTAAAGCACACTCGTTTTTTTATGTTTAGGCCAATGTTAGACTGCAACTCACCTGATGGTAAGCGACAGTCTAGTCGAACGCGTAGCACGTTGGCCCAACCTTCGACGTATTAAAAAAAAATGAAGTAGTTCTAGTAGTCAAATACTTTTTGGCAGCTTTTTAAGGTATCGATGGGCTTAAATACTTTATATTATTTAGTTATGATAATTACCCATGCGTTTAAGAGTAGGAAAAAAAAAGGAATTTGGCCTAAACCTTATATTTTATCATTTTTGTGCCAAAACGTATATTTATGTTTTTAAATGTAGGTAGCTAGAGCTAAGGTTGTTGCCTGTAATGTAAAATACATCATCATGAAATAAAATTGTCAATTCCCTATATTATAAATATTATTTTGTTCTAAGCTACTGTTCAAGTTTTATGATTTTTGTATTAAATCCAATTTTTAATGATAAATATATTTTTTATTTTGTTATTAGTATTTTAAAATTTAAGAAATCTCACATGATGTGTGCGTTACCATTATTATTAAGTTTGATTTAGTGCCCGCATTTTGCTTATTATAAAACAGACTTAAGTACTACAAATTTCACTGAGTAGAAAGTGACTTTTAATTGCACCGAGTGTGAATTAAGAATGCGTGTTACATCCTAGGCAGCATCTTCACTACGCAATCCTATCAAACAAAAAAAAGTACTTAGTTATAATACTCGTAGTACAATTATATGTCACTTTCACATTGTTCATAATCTGCTTTTCTTTCAACTACACTGTACGTCCGGAATGGATAATACTGTTTGTGACCATTTTTATAGCTTAAGACCTTTGCATGTACACAGTTTTTATACAATAAAGTAAAATCTCAATTCTAAAAAATTTGCTATTCTATTCGCGCCATATACTTCTTTTTGTTTAGAGAAATAAATTGTTTGCTTTAGTTATTTGAAATATATTGCAGTTTTAAGTTTTTACAATTATAAAGCACAACTCTTTTGCTCTGGAGAAGTACTGTGCCACTTTATGCGTCCTAATAAAACTAATAATTGAGAAATTATCGCGTAGGTAGTTGAAAGAAAAGTTATTTTATTAAATAACTTTCATTATGCAATAGTTTTTTAATAATGTTATTGAAACTGTGGGGGTAAGTATTGTACTGTCATTATATACATTATTAAAAGCAAGTTTATAAATAAATATGACTTATTATGAATAATTGTAAAAATTAAAACTTATTATATACTGAATTTGAATTTTATTTTTACATAGAATTTCGATTGGTGCCACAGAATTCACCCTATTCTTTAGTACAACCTTAAGCCTTCACAATGATGAGCTTATTTTCCTACTGATAACTAAAAATACCCAGTTACTCATTTATATATATAAAAGAAAGTCGTGTTAGTTACACTGTTTATAACTCAAGAGCGGCTAAACCGATTTGGTTGAAAATTGGTGGGAAAGTAGCTTAAATCAAGGAGACGGACATAGGATGCTTTTTATCCCGTTCGAGCGCGTTTTACTAATTCATCCGTGCGAATTCGGGGCGGGTCAACTAGTTTAATATATAAAATCACGAAACAAAAAATTGTTAATGCTTTGCGTTTGATCTCTATCGCACCTGATGGTAAGTGACGGACGATGTGGTCTAGGATGTAATATTCTTGCCTAGAAGATACCTGTTCACTCTCGATTTGAAGACTCCAAGTGTCTGAGTGAGTTTATTGTATTTTATACTAACAACATTGTTCATTGAATAAAGGCCTAGGAAAACCACAGATCCTATAAAAAATCTGTGAAGTAAACGTTCATAACATACCTACTACAATAATATCAAAAACAAAAATTTCAAAATTCAAATTACCTACTACAAAAAAACAATTAGAAGTTTGAACTGTATCTGAACTATATTTATAGTAATTTTACTTGTGATATCTAAATATATATAACTCAAAGGTGACTGACTGATTGACTGACTGACATAGTGATTTATCAACGCACAGCCCAAACCACTGGACGGATCGGGCTGAAATTTGGCATGCAGGTAGATGTTATAACGTAGGCATCCGCTAAGAAAGAATTTTTCGAAATTCCACCCTTAAGAGGGTGAAATGGGTGGTTCAGTTATTTTCCCATAGGCCACGTTGCGGGCGAAGCTGCGGGCAGAAGCTCGTATTAAATAAAGCAAAATATGTAAAATTGCAAAATAGTCTACAGCTTTAACGTTCCGTCAAAATTACCGCTTCACGCATAAGGATTTAATTGGACAAGTTGTGTTGTGACTTGTGTTGTGACCAAAGATAATAAAGCCCGATGTGAGCCCCAGTGGGCTTGTATCTCTTAGTAGTTTGTGGCTTATAGTCAATGGTTGTGATTGTGACCAATCACAACCATTTAAAACAAATATTTAAAATCTGCACAAACTACTTATGTATCTACTGCGATGCACGCATGCAGTTGGGTGCTATGTAGGTACTGATAGTGGGCTGGAGCATTTGGACCGCTTATAGGTTATTGTTATCGCGGTTATTGTTATATATAACAGTTCTAATGTTTTTTAAAGTGGTGGCAACTTTACCAGAAGCATCTATGGAGTTTAAAACGTTACACCATCATTATACCACTTTCCCACACTGATGCCTGTAATCCAGCACTTAACGAATAAATCGCCACCAATTTTATGCACTAACACTGAAAATAACACGTTTTGGAAAATAATACAATGCGGTGATGCGATCTTTTTCGTTTTCCCGCCAAAACTCCTTGTGCCTAGTTTTTTTTAAATTTGGTATGGCTCCGCACTTTCGTGTATTTAGCCAAGTAATTGATAATTTCTCGAGTTAAGTAATATATATGTGTCAAGTCAAGTCACAGTCCAAGTCATCAAGTCAAGTCATAGTCTAGTCTAGTCAAGTCATACTCCTAGTAAAGCGGTATCTAGCAACTTTACCAGAAGCTTCTATGGAGTTTTGGAAACAACACGAAAAGAAACGTTTCACCATCATTATACCACTTTCCCACACTCATGCCTGTAGTCCAGCACTTAACAAATAAAAATTTTTACCACCAATTGTATGCACTAACACTGAAAATAACACAAGTTTTGGAAAATAATACAATGCGGTGACGCAATCTTTTTCGCATTCCCGCTAAAACTCCCTTGTGCCTACTTTTTTTTATGTTTTGGCTCCACACTTTTGTGTATTTAGCCAGTGTCAAGTAATTAATAATTTATCAAGTTAATGATATTTCACGCAAATATGTGTCAAGTCACAGTCGAAGTCATCAAGTCAAGTCAAAGTCATACTCCTAGTAAAGTGGTGGCAACTTTACTTGAAGCTTCTATGGAGTTTTGGAAACAACACAAAAATAAACGTTTCACCATCATTATACCATTTTCCCACACTTACGCCTGTAATCCAGCACTAAGCGAATAGAATGCCACCAATTTTATGCACTAACACTGAAAATAACACAAGTTTTGGAAAATAATACAATGCGATGACGCAATCTTTTTCGCATTCCCGCCAAAACTCCTTGTGCCTACATAGTAGTGAAAAAAATAAAGGCACATTGCCCATAAAAAAAATATTTTCTGGTTTCTCAGTCTGTGATTCCGTGCTGCCAGTGTTCTTGATTTTACCTATAGTCGATGGATTTTTATCTCTATCTTTTACCATCAAACACCACCTTCTGCCTACCATGATTTTCTTTAATCTGTGACACCTAGCCTGTGTGACCATTTGTTTCAGAAGGCCATTTTGGCAGATTTTACCATTAAATTTGTAAAAACGAGAAAAGGTAGATTTGAGAGTATTTGATACTCTGGGGTTTTTTGTTTTGGTTTTGGCTTGATGATACTGTTGCTAAATCTAAATCAGCTGACTCTATATTTGATAAGAACCGTAGTTACTAAGCTGAAAAATCAAGTCTTAAGTCAGTTGTCAGTCAGTGTAGCTTGTGAATCCAATGTACAGATACTAATCAGCCTGTCGGCAACCCTTAGTTGTTGACGTGTGCCTGCCACAAACACTATCTACGTCACATAAACCAATGACTTATATTATGACAAGACACACGGCTCCGACAGAGTCGCCGATCTGATTATAAATGAGGTTAATGACATGTCTTACAGTACATGGGGGCAAAACTAAAAATGTATTGAATTGAGCTGGATACACAGCTTACCAAGAACGCCTGATGTGACAGAGGACTTTCTTTTCTATTGTACTCCTCTCCTTTATCATATCTGCTTCACAATATAGTTTTAATAGGTAGGGAGACTGGAACCGCTGTGCAATCTGTAAATTTGGAACCGGTGACACCACGGTATGTGGTGCCACTGGCAAAAGGATCACCCAAGGCTTTCACCAAGCAGTGATCCCAAGTACAAGGCTAAAGTCGTTGAGTCATATTAAGCAAATATTACACATAAAGGTCAAACATATTAAACCAAGTTAACGTCAAATCTGCATTTAGTGGGCTGCATCATGGCTGCATCATACCCACACCTATATCATAGAGCACATGGGCTAAGTAGGTAGGATACATCATCCTCCCTCATATATCATGGAGCACATGGGCTAATTAGGTAAGCGGACCACATCATATCCACACGTATATCATGGAGCACATGGGCTATTTAGGTAGGCGGACCACATCATATCCACACGTATATCATGGAGCACATGGGCTAATTAGGTAGGCGGACCACATCATATCCACACGTATATCATGGAGCACATGGGCTAATTAGGTAAGCGGACCACATCATATCCACACGTATATCAGGGAGCACATGGGCTATTTAGATAGGCGGACCACATCATATCCACACGTATATCATGGAGCACATGGGCTAATTAGGTAAGCGGACCACATCATATCCACACGTATATCATGGAGCACATGGGCTAATTAGGTAGGCGGACCACATCATATCCGCACGTACATCATGGAGCACATGGGCTATTTAGGTAGGCGGACCACATCATATCCACACGTATATAATGGAGCACATGGGCTAATTAGGTAGGCGGACCACATCATATCCGCACGTATATCATGGAGCACATGGGCTATTTAGGTTTTCGGACCACATCATATCCACACGTACATCGTGGAGCACATGGGCTAATTAAGTAAGCGGACCACATCATATCCACACGTATATCATGGAGCACATGGGCTAATTAGGTAAGCGGACCACATCATATCCACACGTATATCAGGGAGCACATGGGCTATTTAGGTAGGCGGACCACATCATATCCACACGTATATCATGAAGCACATGGGCTAATTAGGTAAGCGGACCACATCATATCCGCACGTATATCATGGAGCACATGAGCTACGTGAGGTAAATCATCCCCACACCAAGGAGCACATGTGCCTAGTAGGTTATAATGGATTTAACAATCTATACAAATTAGTACTTGCAAATTAATGTCTTTTAGGTAAAGAAATTAGCCTAGGTACTTAACATTTATCCGCTGGTGCAGAACTCCTCCGAAGCCCACAACAATTTAAACTGAATTGTTCTTATTCTACGTCCACCATATTTAAACTTACTGAACAAAATGACTCACATGGTTGCGCACACTAGCAGACTTTCCAATCCCTCAGTGCTGCCAACTTAATAATATTGTTGGAAATCCTAAGTGGTTTTAGTTTTTAAAAAAGTAACCTTATAATCAACATAAAAATATTTATTAAGATTTACTAAGACCCGACAATAATTAATAGCGTGATTTTATAAAACGTCCGTCGCCTCTGAGCGCTGCCCGAAAAGTGAGCCCGAGCCTTCTTCGTCGCTCGTATATATACTACGCCGCTTGCATCAGCTCCCGAAGTGAAGTATTTTGTAACACGGCCGTTCCTGCTTGCGTGTTGTCCTCAACAGCTGCTTCATCTTCAAGCGGCACATTGTCGTCGACCTCGGCCGTTGTGTCTTCTTCTATAACACAACAAAACATGATTTTAGGACCCGATGTACAGGCATAACGTTGGTAACTGAAACCATTTCAAAATTAAAATGAAGCTGTTGCTCAATTCAAAGAAATTTCAATTTAGAGAAATTCAACAGGTACTTGTAATAAACATTGAAAACGGAGACTGCAAAATAACTATGTTAGAAGCACAAGCGTGCACTCAAGTACAACCAACACAGGTCTCGCATACTAATTTTATGAAAATTTGTAAGAAAAAGTAAGGTTCCAACCGCATGTAAGAAAGTACTTTAGTACTTTAGCATAGAAAATAAAGAAAAATAAATGTATTGCGAATTTCAGAATTCTGGACTTCTAAACTTCGCCACACATTGTAATAGAAAACGGCAACTGTATGGGATAACATTCATAAACCACATCATACATTGCAAAAACGGCAACTGTATGATGTAATACTCACAAATCACGTCATAAATAGCATAAACGGCAACTGTATGACATGGCACTCACAAACCACGTGATACATTGCAAAAACGGCAACTGTATGATATGATACTCACAAAACACGTCGTACATTGAAAACACGGCAACTGTATGACGTGACACTCACAAATCACGTCACACATTGCAAAAAACGGCAACTGTATGATATGGCACTCACAAACCACGTCTTACATTGCAAAAACGGCAACTGTACGATATGGCACTCACAAACCACGTCATACATTGAAAACAACGGCAACTATGTGGAGAGAATAATCTCGTCACATATTGCAAAAGGCAACTGCATGAAGAGGCATAGGCCACCTCACACATTGCAAATAGAGAGAAGGCAACTGTGCGAAATGATCACACATTGCAAACGACGCCACACAAAGTGCAGTCATCGCTGAGTCACATTGGTGAGACAGATATCCGCAGTGGAGAACGCAGAACAAGCCTCCAGCGTCCATTCGCCCCGCCAAAACACCATGTGATCGGCGGCCGCTTGCGTTGTCTTGCCTTAAGACCCGCCGCGAAGTTTCGAGCTACAGCGGTGGGTGGCAGCACATGCAGGACCTTGTAGGGCCCCAGCATGCCAGAGTCCAGCTTTCCCGTAGATTGTGACGACCTGTTCACGAACACAAAATCGCCAACGGTGAAGGTTCGTGACTGCTAACTACCCTTGTTGACATAAGCGTCTTGGAGTTGCTGGTCAGCGTCTGGTAGTGTGGACGCAGTATTATTCATCACCGCATCTTAACGGTACCATTGCGAGTTCTGTTTTGAACGAATAACCGGGGATGTACCGTCTAAAGTAACAAAAACTAACTTAGTAGCATTAAAAATGTCTAACCTCTTTAGACATTGCTTGGCACTTACGTGTTAACAGAAGCTTCTACCTTGTGCTCGCTCGGTCTCACCTGACCATTAGTAATCATTTGACCTTAGTAATCTATTTCAGTTGTAAAAAATTCAACGTTGATGGAAAATTCTGCCTCACTCTTTAGAATCACTATACTCGCGTTTTCGCTTGTTTTGTTGAATATAACCTTTGCGAAAAACACCACGAGCTCGAACGGGTGTAATCTGATGAGGTTTCACATAAATGGGCAAAAAACTCACTAAATTCATAGCAGCTGCGCGAATTTGAGTATCAGTAACACCAGCGTGTAACTATCGCTACAATGAACTCATTCATCACTCAAATCGTTAACAATGCGTAACGTAACAACAAACGTCTAGCATATTCTGCATACGTGGGGTAGTTATCAGAATCAGTTTTCATAGCATCAAATAAAATGTTCGCGATATTTACTCGTATAGGGCACAATGCCTTAAATTCACTCTTGAAATTTGGCCAACTACGATCATTACTAACCCAATCGTATAGCCACGACCTTGCGTCACCTTCAGACAATTACCTATACGTGCTAAACACTCACTGTCGTCCCATCTATTTAGTTTGCGCACATGATCAATTTGACCACACAACGAATCAAAATCATGCAAAGACAGATCGAAATTTGACATAAATACATGGTTCGATCTTACCGGCATGGCATCATAGCATTAACGAGGTTTTCGGTTACTTCACTTATAACCATATCCGCGGTGGGCGGAGGCGTGCTTGTACACGGCACGGACAGGTCTAGACTGGTAAGGCAGTGCAAACGGCGCAGTCAGCGGGCAGACGGCTCGCACGACGCGGCTGGCGTGCCGGAGCATCCGGTGCAGGCGCCGACATGGCGCGCGATGTACTCGCAACAACACATGCACTGCGTGTCCTGGAATCTTCCAAAACACCTAAGCAGCTTATGAAAGTTTGAAGCTGGGCTTCTAAACCAGGAATAGACGATCGATTTCGCTTACGACTTTTACGTTTACTAGTCTCAGACATAGCTACAAATATGTTAAGCGGAAAATCTTTAAAATCACAACAGCAAAATCAAAACAATATTTGAAATCAGAATAACCAAGTCAGAATTGAGTTAGATCCCACTTCTGATGTTGGAAATCCTAAGTGGTTTTAGTTTTTAAAAAAGTAACCTTACAATCAACATAAAAATATTTATTAAGATTTACTAAGACCCGACAATAATTAATAGCGTGATTTTATAAAACGTCCGTCGCCTCTGAGTGCTGCCCGAAAAGTGAGCCCGAGCCTTCTTCGTCGCTCGTATATATACTACGCCGCTTGCATCAGCTCCCGAAGTGAAGTATTTTGTAACAATATTGTCTATGGATTCTATGAAATCGCGAAACGTCGCGACACAGCCTACACGAGACGCTCAAATGGTATTCGTGCCTAAGAATAAAAAAACGAGTGTGCTTTAGACGACGACTGAAGTAAATCTTTTCTAGTTTAGCTATATCTATCGGCTGGTATAGCTTTGATTTTGCTTTGTTTAATGTTAATGGCGCCATCTTGCCAATTGTAAATTGTCATTTTACCGGACATACCAACATAATAATACAAATTGTTGACTTTGTTATGATGACAATGTAGATCTACGTGAACTAACTTCAACTTCCGTTAGCCTCGCACTCACCAGCTTACTCCCTAGTCGAGCGTGCATAAAAAAGTTTAATCTCAATAAATTATATTCTCTATGCGGATAAGGACTAAATCAGCTTACTTTATAGTATAGAAACTCAATAATTAAGGCATAAAGTTAATTTTATTTTTTATCAAATTACAACTGTTGCTGCCCTCATGCAGGTAAAGACATGATTTGAAGAAAATATGAACGTAAAATCCATGTATGATGAAAAAATTATTTTAATCCAAGGTGATGATACAATTTTTTTTTCGTTTTTTCATCTTGAATTCATTTTGGTCATATGAATACATATACATATATAATAAAGTTCATACTAAATTAGGATTTCTAAAACAAATAACATAATTTCTATGGTTTAAAATTAAAGACATAGAAGTAGCAAAACCTTTTTTGAAGTAATAAGATACCTTAAATAGTACATCATTAA
The DNA here is from genome assembly GCA_905220475.3 of Ennomos fuscantarius. NCBI lineage: Eukaryota > Metazoa > Arthropoda > Insecta > Lepidoptera > Geometridae > Ennomos > Ennomos fuscantarius. The sequence continues at coordinate 7,105,001 of HG992033.1, forward strand.
AATTACAATCTCGCCATTACTACGGCTAATAATTAATTTAAATTTCACTTAAACTGCTAAATATAACAACTAAGCTAAGCTAAACTTTAAAAAATCTATTTCAAAACTCCTAGTATTTTTTTATGACTTATTATATATATATAGGGACTGGCCCGATAGCTCAGTTGGTAGTAGCCCTGCCTTCTGAACTGTGGGTCGTGGGTTCGATTCCCACTCAGGACAAACATTTGTGTGATGAACATAGGTGTTTGTTCTGTGTCTGGGTGTCATATTGTATTGTATTCTATGTATGTATTTACAAACAAAAAAGTATCTAAGTATTGTATCAGTTATCTGGTTCCCATAGCACAAGCTTTGCTTAGTTTGGGGCTAGATGGCGTTGTGTGAGATGTCCACACATATTATTATTATTATTATTATTATTATTACGGAACAAACTATATATATTTATATATATATAAAAGTTATACTATTTATAACTCAAGAACGGTACAACCGATTTGGCTTAAATATGGTGGGGAGGTAGCTTAGAACAAAGAAACGGACATAGAATACTTTTTATCCCGTTTGACCGCGTTTTAATAATTCACCCATGCAAAGCCGGGGCGGGTCAACTAGTATTTTATAAATCATACTTGGGGTATATTTCTGGTAGATTTCAAATGTATTGTGCTTTTGGCAGATTTCTAACTTATTAAGGAAAGAATTTGCAATTTAGAGATGGTCACACTGTGACTGACGTTTAGCTTGAGCCTGAAGGCAGTTTGACTAGTTGGCTTGTTCATCTGTCGTAGTGGCTTGACCAAATTCCGTCAAGTGAAAAAAAGAAAAGAAAAGAAAGAAAAAACCTCATGTGCGTGCAGACTGGACTGTAGTGTAATCTAGATGAAATTAAACCATTTTCAGTAATATTTCATATATTTTAAGGACTTTTACTCCTGGCGGAGTGATGAGAAAGATGTTTAGTTAATAATCTTTATATTTTGTGTTAATTTACGCGCAAGGTAGCATTTCAAATAGGTACACTGCGTCTATCTCAATATGGCCGTCCTGTAATGAATCGGTGGTCAGTGATATTGTTGTGATTTCGTATCATGTACAATACGAACAAAATGGAGCTAAGAGTTGGAAACAAATATCGCCTTGGTCGCAAAATTGGTTCAGGTTCTTTTGGAGACATCTACTTGGGTGAGTATCGACAAGAATCTTTGTAAACAAAGAAAAATGGTGACTTGTAGGCCAGCTGCAGTTTTTTGGTTTCGAAATAGATATTTCTTCATCTTAGCTTCAGCGGTCGTTTATTAATTACAGGATTCATTCAAACAATCGAGTGCAAAGCATTCAAGTGGATATCTAAAACGTGGTGGTCAATAACTAGATGTTTTATTACTTAGTCATATTACTACGTCTTCTTAGTTCTTCTCTACGTCAACCTCTTATTGAACTCATGCTGACAATGATTAATTTCAGGTACAAACATTGTTACCAAAGAGGAAGTAGCCATCAAATTAGAATGCATCAAGACAAGACACCCACAGTTACACATAGAAAGCAAGTTCTACAAACTTATGCAAGGAGGTGGTGAGTACATCTTCAACCATCTTCTCTCACATGTTTATTAATATTTTCAGTAAATATTGTTTTATTTATGCCCTCGAATGATACTTATCAAGAAGCTATGATAATATTGCTGTGAATCATACTGAACATAAATCAAAAATTCAATTTTTACCATACCTTAATAAATTACAAAAAGGAAAAAATTGAAGTTTTGAAATGTAGTGTAGTTTGTTTACATAATAGGACAGGTATGAAAGACAGACTATGTAAGATTTGTAGTAGATTGAACAACAATTTATATTGTGTCATAATCTTATAGCTTAATGCAATGCTGGTTCAAGTCAAGTAATGTTCAAATTTATATTCAAAACAATAATTTTTTTATTGTTCATCAAATTAATGTGTTCAATTTGTTCTCAGTTGGCATCCCTGCAATCAAATGGTGTGGGTCAGAAGGTGATTATAATGTAATGGTGATGGAGTTACTTGGCCCATCACTAGAGGACCTTTTCAATTTCTGCTCCCGTCGCTTTTCATTAAAGACTGTGCTGCTCCTCGCAGATCAACTCATCACTCGTATTGAAGACATACATTACAGAAACTTCATCCATAGGTAAAGTATAGTTTATATTTATAAGGCTTTTGGTGTAGTGTTTAGGATCAACTCAATGCTTTAATTATTGTAAGTTTTATTTTTATTAAAAAGTAAAGAAGAGCATTATGTTCTGGTTTTGATATTGTGGAACTAGTCCTCATACCACCTGATTTATATGTTGAGGTCAGAATTTAGAAAAGACCTGCTTTTTGGTTATCATTGACATCAACATCAAATATAAGTTTTACATGCCTAATGTAAAACTTACATTTGATGTAATTCAAACCTTACATTTGAATTAATGTGTAGATTGATTGTATGTTGCAAATATGAATACCTTGATGTAGACCAATTGTGCAGTTTTCAATTGTAATAATCTTATGCAGTGTGTCATTAACTAAGTATAAAAGCTAATTTGATTGTGTTCATAAATCAGCAACTTAATGATATAAACTCAGTATGTAAGGAGTAATAAACATTCTGTGTAAGTATTGTAAAGGGTTAAATATGACAAAAAGCCTTGAATAAGATGTAGATACCATAGAAGCTTGTAAGGAGCTGGCTTAACATTTCCAAGTTTTCCAACTGTGTTTATCTTTAGACCTTTCAAATAACTTCTGATACACACAGTATATAGTATATCACAGTATATCCCTTGTAACTGCAACATATACTGATTGCCCTAGGTCAGATAGCCGTGGGTGACCGATAAATTTACTTTTCCTACATGTATATGTGTGCATATGCAGTAGCTGTATTTTGCCTTATCATTTATTTCTCATCAATGTGTGCAGCTTATAAATCTAATGACATATTTGAATATGAAGGAGATAGCTCCTGTGCAGAGATATTATTAAAGTATCTATGTTTGAGAGTTTCATGTAAATAGTACCATATCTACTGTTTACAAATAAACACAAATGATTTATTTATGGCGAATGGTATGGCAAAATAAACTGGTCAAATTCAATTCAAAGAAACATCATTCTTAACACCATAGACTTAAATACAAAATTAAATACTGTTTTGACACTTTTTAATTAATATTTATTTTAGTTTGAAAACTATCGTGAGTATGACACATTTTGTAAGATAAAAATAACGGCTAAAAATCAAATTAAAAGAAGGACATTGAATATGTCCGAAAACTGGTCGGAGTAATTTCGACTTTTAATTTGACGTGAGTTTTAGCCGTTATTTTTATCTTACATTAATATTTATGTTTAAATGTATAATGGTTTTCAAAACACTGAAAACTACTGCACTTATTTGAATGTTTTTTAGGACTATACACATTTTTTTAATAGCAACTGAAGACAATTACTTATTTTTTCATTCAGATCAAATGTCATTCATCTTGTATCAGCGAACATCACAGCTTTAAGCTATGAACTACATGTTCTATTAAATTAAAACCTTAACCTTAACCAAAACCTTATCTACAAGGTCTATTTTTGCCAGGAAACTTGTTTCCCATACCCTTTGCCTTAAACAAAAACTTATTACTGTTATTATGTTACTGACAATTTATTATTATTAATAATTAATGAGCTATATTTTGGTTTTTCAGAGATATCAAACCAGATAACTTTCTAATGGGATTAGGTAAAAAGGGAAATTTAGTGTACATAATAGACTTTGGGTTAGCTAAGAAGTACAAAGATCCCCGCACACTGCAACACATCCCATACAGAGAAAACAAGAATTTGACTGGTGAGTATGTATATCTTTTTGTTCAATTTTTGTTGATTAATATGAAGTGTAAACAAAGTCTTTAAAGATAAGCCTCCAGTAGGGGTTAGCATTAGACCAATGAAGGTATTGAAATGGTTGTCATGTGTAGAGTTCCACAGTTGGGATAACTGAGGTATTTATCAGTAAGTAAAAGTATTTTATCCTGTTTTCACTGCATTTTACTTTGAATGTGCTCGCACAGAACAAATGCAATGTCAGTTGATAGCTTTAGGTCCTATAATGTTTACTTAGGTAAGAGTTTTCTAGAAAAAAAGTTCTGAGTCTGGGTGCTGTGGGACCATGGTCCTCGTAGTTCCTGGGTCCCTAGTTAGGGTCCAGGATGTATGTACGTGATCATCACGTTATTATTACTATTAAAAAATATTACAATATGCTGGTATAAAATATATATTACGTGCTAGTGCAACAATGGGCTTTCTTATCGTTGTCAGCGATCTCTTCCGGCCGATAGTACTTAACTAAAATAATTATATTAGTTACCATTACGAAAAATATATAAAATATAGACATTTCTACTGCTATCTCACTCCTACTACACTTATGCTCGTATTACAGAACGATGCTCAGTCATCGATTGGTGCTCAAGCAGAGATTTCATTCATAAAGTGATCAATTAATGAATGAAATCTCTGCTTGAGCAGCGATCGATGACTGAGCATCGTTCTGTAATACGGACCTTAATGATGGAAGTGTGAAATCCATTTTCTCTAGATTTCATCAGAATCGCTTTTATGACGGCGGGCGGCGTGCTTTATTTGGAAATTGTTACGTTTCAGGCACCGCCAGATATGCGTCGATAAATACGCACTTAGGTATAGAGCAGTCTCGGCGCGACGACCTCGAGTCGCTGGGCTACGTGCTGATGTATTTTAACCGCGGCAGCCTGCCATGGCAGGGCCTCAAGGCGGCGACCAAGCGACAAAAGTATGAAAGAATATCCGAGAAGAAACTGTCCACACCCTTTGACGAATTATGCAAAGTGAGTTCTGTTTTAGTCTTTTAGTCTACACTTGCATGAATTCATAATTTCATTCATACATTTGTGTTTAAAATTGACTGTATTATTGTCATTGATTTTTGTTCTCTGAAAATTATTTACACTTCCTCACGATAAAAATTAGATTTTTTCTTACGAATTAGATTCCCTGAGCCATATCTCGACGTCGCGTGTAGCTAGAACTCTGGAATTTCGGTTGCCCAGAGCACTTATGAATTACTAGTTTGTACCTAATATATTATTGCGGAAATAGCAAATTAGTTCCCTTATTTTGGCCCTGACACACACTCAGTTATCATTAAAATTCTAAGGTACTTCTAACAGATTTACTAACTTTAAATTATGCATGTGGTTAGAGTTTATGTACTGACACGCTCTCGAGTCTGCTGCTTGTATTAGAATAAAGAGAAGGACTTTCCATGGAGTTTCCATGAAAAGAAATGAAATCCTATCATAACCATGAAATTTACAAATATGCCACAAGTCTCGCAACGCAATATTCCGCCGTAAAAAGTATCAGCCATGTAAAGCCAAGTCAGTTATTTTTGTTAGTATGAAAAAACTGGTCCCACCAACTTTGTCATAAATTGTTTCCTAATTAGTTATCTATCAACATTTAATGACAGTATCAATATTGGACATTTTTATTTCTATAATAAATGTAGTGACTTGGTCCGAGTAATATCTAAACTTAATGCTAGAGTTTCGATTTTGTTTGTTTTCCCTGTTGTACTCAAATATCAAGTAAACATAAGAAATATTTTTGCATATATGACGCATTGGGTTTTCTAGGTATTTATGTATTTACTTGTATTTTCTAGAATCATCCGATCGAGTTTCAATTGTACCTCAAATATTGCCGGCGACTGCGTTTTGAGGAAAGACCGGACTACAGTCATTTGCGACAATTATTCCGCACTCTTTTCCATCGACAAGGCTTCACATATGACTATGTTTTCGACTGGAACATGCTCAAATTTGGTAAGTATTTTTACTCATAACTCTGAAATCACACAACATCAAAATCTCAAATGTTTGCGATTGACATATGAAACACCCTAGCAGCAGCTACTGGCCTTGAATTTTAAGGATGTTGTTACCGATTTCACTTTTAAATTATCTGCCTTTCTTCATTTTGTATTTATGACAGTGCGGTTCAGGATTAACAGTAATATCATATGTTTGGTCTCTTTAGTGTATGCAGTTAATGTACATATTTTCATGGTTCAATTATTTTACTAGGTGGTAGAACTTTTCTGCAAAGTTGGTAGGTAGCCACCACCGCTTTGCCAGTTATTCAGCCGCCAAACAGTAGTGCGCAAGCACTGCTGTGTTCCGCTTTGAAGGGCACTGTAGCTAGTGAAATTACTGGGCAAATGAGACTTTATGACCTGATCTCACAGTCTAGTAATCATACTAGATTGTGCTGATGTCTCATGATGACGTGTGCAGTGTAGTTTCACGCGAAACTATACTTTGTGTTCCCAGTGACACTCTTCACTTTCATAGTATTTAGTAATGAAAGCGTGAAATACATTGCTTTAATGAAGCTCACATATTGTGTGAATTTATTACAGGAGGGCCGCGTGGTAACTACCAGACAAGTGGGAACGACCGCACCCTCAGGCGCCATGAACAAAATCAAGAACAAGAAAACAGTAAGTCACAAATAGGTAAATAAATATAGCATTTGCAAACATAACATACATATGCCAAGTCCAATAAGATTTTTCTCTTTTCACCTATGCAGTGACTACACTAGGCCCGCCACTGTCTGTACATTTAGTTTGAATAGAATCCCAATAACCGAGGTCTGAGTAAGGAAATGTATTGGTGCAGTATACAGGTGAATTTTTCAATTGTGCATGGTAGGTTTAATATTGGGAAAGTAATGATATCCAGCAAACTTGCGGAAAGCTATAGCAATTTTTTATCATATAAATTTTGTCATACCTACTATTTAAACTGTTGATTATTGATTAATTGTTCAAAATGATGGCCATTGTTTTGCATGGCTGGATTTGATGTTTCAAAATGTGCTGCATTTCGAATTACAATATTATTTTACTTTTGCAACTCGGCATATTTAAACTTACTATTCCACAAACCACGCCGCGACGCGCTAATCTTAAAGATCAGATGTCATTCTTGTATCTATTAAACTAATTAAAAACTTTCTATATCAACTTTTACTATTTATGGGCTGTGTATCTCAACTAGGACGAAATAGACTCCATTTAGAATTTTTCCAAAGATCAAGTCATCAATTACATTATACATTTGTATGCAATTTTTTTACATATCTTACATATCTAAGCACTTTATTAAAATCCAAAATTTTCTTAAGTTTGCCATATGTTCCGATATATTCGGTCCTTATTATCGACACTGTCGAATGGTGTAATAATACAGTGTTTTTTGTTTATCTATGTATCAACTTAACGTGAGTGAGCTAACACTGTGTTAGCTATTCATCTATACTTTTAATCCTAACAACGCGCAAGAGGGTAAAGTATAATTGCTATAAATATAAATAAGGATTTTAAAATTTATGTTTTGAATTAGGTAATGTATGCTCTACTCTTAAATGCAACTCCCTCACAGGGCTCATACTTTTTATCTATTACATTACATTTTATTACATTATACTATTATGTTACAGTATTATTATTATATAGTTATTTATATATTACATATTTGGGACTACATACTATTAGATTAGTTAGACTAAGTAATGACATGTATGTAAGCATGTTATAAATAAAACTATAAAGTTTATAAATATACAATTTAGCTAAGCAACATTTTCCCCTGGGTACTTGTATGTTTGTCAAATTTGTGTTAACTCGGGACACCAAATACTGAGCGTTCATTGGTTGCCCGTTGATCATCGACTGTCTTCAACCAATCGGTGCAGTTTTTTGTGTGGTGATATGACACGAGTTTGAAAAACGTACGAGAAAGCGGGGCTAGAGATAAGTGTGAACTTGGGAGCTTTCAAACTTTAGTGCAGTCGGGCATAAGTGTTGTATTGTTTCCAGCGGCGGGCGCTGCAGGTCAGCCAAGCACCACCGTGGCCGCCATTTCGGAGTGGCGGTGAGAGGTCGCGGCATGTGACTAGCGCGGTACTGTGACATGTTCTCCACAGAACTCGCTACAGACTCGATACCCGCGTGTGCCGGTGAACCCCGACCGTGACTCATCGGCTCGCTCGGTACTAATGGGGAGACACACTGCTCATTTATACCTTTACAAGCATCATCGCTGGTTATTAACCCCCCCACCCTCCCCTAAAAAGTTTACATAAAAATCTAATATAAATTGACATTTGAACTGACAACTCCAGCGACGGTGGCGCCATCTGAGATTAGCTTTGCCTGTGCCTCCCCATTGAGGCGCGAAGTCGAATTACGTTTCCACGAAGTTTGAAAACAATTTTGTATGCATTCATATTAACGTTCATACATATTATTGTAAATTATTTAATTATAGGATAAGCGCGGTGATGTGTGGGCCCTCTAATAAAATGTATCGCAGTTATGTGACTCATTTATTGTGAAACAGGCCTACCCTCATTTATTGTACTTTATGCTCAGTTATATTTAGATGTTGGATATTCATTCATATTGAACACCTAATCAGGTCACCAGAAATGTATTTGCCATCCTTGTTAAGAGTACAACAATGTGATTAGTAATTATTTGAAAATATTTTATTTTATCGGAAAACTCCCATATTTCTAAATGCAAGATTAAGGTAAGCAAAGATTTCATTCATAAAGTTATCAATTATTGAATAAAATCTCTGCTTGAGGACTGATCGATGACTGAGCATCATTATGTTATACGGACCCTAAAATTTTGAGCTTTAATATGACTTTAAAAAAATCATTATATAGACAGAAAAATTTCACAGCACATGCTATTTATGCGCATGCATTTTAAAATATGTATTGCATATAAAACAAAATAAAAATTGTGTCTATTAGAGCTTTACTTGGAATAAAATCTAATCAGCGGTGGTTTTTTAAGATTATGCAATTTTATTGTAAACTAGCTATTGCCCGCGACTTCGTTTGCTGAGTAGAAGCAGCCACCCTTATTGTTTCCAGAATAAATCTAAATTACTATTACTTAATATTAATATTACGAACATAATATTATAGAAACAGACGTGACTAGTATACAGCTAGCACTCAGAAGATACAGTCAAATAACTGGTCCGGTTATATGAACATATTAAAACAAATATGCCAGATCGGTTCAGCGATTCTCAAGTCTTACCAACATACAGCATATCATTTTTTTAAATTGATATAGAAGATTATCAACATCAGATGTTATTGGGTCCTAAAATGGACTACCTCTAAGAGATACATTTAAAATGGCATAAAGTTAAGGTGACCTATGTTGTACCATCATAATCTTTGATTTAGTGCAATATTATTTTATTTCTTTGCAATGCTAATTAGTTAATTTTGTCTTCCAATTTTAGTTATTGACATTCATTGGCTAACAAGCTTTTCTTTTGTTGATTTTGTGAACTATCGTATGCTGGATGCGTTACATTATTTAACATAAACATTGATATGTGTAATTATCGTGTGTGATGTAGGAATGCCAGCATTACAGACCAAAAAACAGATGGGACGAATGTAATAATGTTAAGATGAATGGAAACGATGACCCTTATATTCTTACAAAACTTGCTAAACACCTGACTACCTGAAGAAATAATAATTGAATAATATTCACTGCCATAGATTTATCTAGACATGTGTATTCAGCTTGGGATTTCTTGTGCGTCGTATATTTCCAATTTTATCATACAAAAGTAAAAAGTAATAATAACAAGTATGTATTAATATGTTACGAATTAGAGTACCAGTCTTGTATTGTTTGTAGATCCGACATTCCTGAATGTTAACTCTTCTTAATTTTGCGAAATCTATGATCTCATGTAAATTACCAAAATTTGTAATTCATATTTTCTTAGATCAATTTCACTATCGGTTACCAATCGTTCATGTATATGTGGTGTTTTGTGCGCTTATTATCTATTTTGCAAAGCAGTTCCTCGATCATTGTACATTCTGAAATGTTTTCATATTGTATATAATATATGTTACGTATTATGATCAGGTGAGTTCAGATCAATAGGCGAACTGCTTAAGCAGTTATGTAATTAATTTACTGTACTATTATATGTATAAAAGTTTTAACGTCCATCATATTTTCTGGTGAGAGATGCGTGATGTTTTTTGATTGTCTTGACTCACGGATGAGAAAACCAGTTGATCGCGCGTACTATTCTCCCCGCATGCAGTATGCTTTATTACAGCATACACCTGTGCAAGTATGCGATATAGTTGTTTTTTTTTTTAGTTTGGCTCCACACTTTTGTGAATTTAGCCAATGTCAAGTAATTGATAATTTTTCAAGTTAAAAGGTATTAGATATTGTGTCAAGTCAAGTCACAGTCCAAGTCATCAAGTCAAGTCATAATCTAGTCTAGTCTAGTCAAGTCATACTCCTAGTAAAGTGGTGGCAGCTTTACCAGTAGCTTCTATGGAGTTTTGGAAAGAACACGAAAAGAAACTTTTCACCATCATTGTACCACTTTCCCACACTCATGCCTGTAATCCAGGACAACGAATAGAATGCCACCAATTTTATGCACTAACACTGAAAATAACACGTTTTGGAAAATAATACAATGCGGTGACGCAATCTTTTTCGTTCCGCCAAAACTCTCGATATAGTTGTATGAGATTGGATAAGTTTCATGAAAGAATTAAGAATTAATAATCAACCAAACGAAAAGCGTGAGTTTCATAAATACGTTTCTGGTTGTCCAATAGTAATTAGTTTGGCCAGTCCGCGATGTGGTGACTTGAAGCTTGGTAGAAATTTTATTTACGCGTGATCAACTTGTTTACGGGTCTGTTTCTCTTGTGTTGTGATATAACTTTATAAAAAGTTGGCTTTAACACAAACTGATGTTTGCAGCAGTTTTGCAAGCTCTGAACTTTAATAAACACTTTTCTAAGTATAACAATTATTAACAGCTTAAATCTCAGTTATTATAACTTTTCAAGTATGTAAAAAGACAATTTTTTGCGGGAATGGACCAGCTTCTTCTAATATGACTGAGAATTAGGTTCAATTACATTGTAAATATAATTTTAACCTAGTTAATTGTAAGGGATTGTATTGTAAAGACTCGTAAGTTTAATATCATCATCTCGATATTGCATAAGAGTTACTGTGAGCATTATTGAATGAATAGTTTGAAGTTGGACACCTGGAATATTGTAATACTGATGTATGTTTTAAAAGGCGACATTTTTTATATTTTGCACGACTTTCGTTATGGTTATGTAAGCATATTTTAGTTATAATTTGTATAAATTCAGTATTAGGTCTTACCTTATATTAGATGACAGGGTATTTTAGAGCATTTGATTGTTTGTGTTTCCGTTTTTCCGTTCCGTTGTTTATTCGTATTATGACAATGTCATCGACATCCAATTGTAACTAGTTTACAAATCCGTTTCAATGGGAAAGTATTTTTTGAGTACCCAAATATAATTATATTGTGTTACTGATTTCATAATGATGTTATTTTAATTATTTGTATAGCCTATGGATGTGTCTCGTCACGGCTTATGTGATGTCGTGTACGATGTGTCGTGGCTCGACCGCGCCACCCGCCGCAAGCGTCTATGGCAGTGTGGCGCCATAAGCGGCCGTGAGGCGCAATGAGCGGCCTGATGGCGGTATGAGCGGCCGTATGGCGTTATGAGCGGGCGAGTGGCGTTATGAGCGGGCGAGTGGCGCAATGATCGGGCGAGTGGCGCTATGAGCAGGCGAGTGGCGCTATTACTGGCCGTTTGGCGCCATTAGCGTCGTGTGGCGCGACCCTCGTCCTACGCTTGTCGTCGGTGTGTGGAGTGCGCGATGTTTATCTCAATAATTGCTTCAGACGATGGACGGTCGTGGCTTGCTCTTAAACTAAGTGTACGCTCTAAAACGACGAAAGACTAAGGACTTAATTTTGTATATATAAATTTTAAGATTTATCTTAGTTAAGCAGACACACTGTTTTTTACAATATCCTAGGTAATGAAAATAAATATAAACATAACTGTTGTAGTGTTAATATATCATCTATTAATTTGCTGTAATCCTGTTTTTGGGTAGACGCTTTTACGTGCCGATCTTCGTTCGATTTACTTCATCTATTTTTTCAAGTTCGTAGGAGGGAATAAATCTAAGTAGAATTAGGAAAGGTTATAGAGAAAAGAATGTGGCTTTCATTGAATAAGATAAATTAAGGATCGGTTTTGTTCCCTCCATTAACGGACAAATTGCAATCATACCTTTTAAACTATCCTATTCTCAATGTTTACATTTTATTTTTTTTTATAAAATATGATACATATACATATATATACATTGTCATAAACATACATGTATGTTAGCCTAACTTATCATTAAAACAAATTGTTATGCTTGCATTGTTTTCTATGTCCAGTATGTAATTAATTCATTTGGCACAATAAACTGAGTAAAATAATTCAGTTGTTTATGTGGCGAGAAACCCTCCATCTACAGGTAGTTGCACGCCAGAGATCATGCTTGCGTCTTCACTGAGGAGAAATATTACTGCACCCACAACTTCGTGCACTTCGCCAAACCTAAAACAAACATTTGGTCATATTACATAATGAGCTTCAACAGTACTATTGTACATTCTGTGAATCGGTCCTCAAGTCATATTTTCGTCATATAGACCATCGATTTATGAGAACGTATTTATTACAGTAGTTGAAATTAGTGCAATTTTTATTCAGTGATGAGTTTACGGGTTATAGTACGTGATGGTTTTCTGTGGTCATAATTTTAGATAATCTCGAAAAAGAAACCGGTCAAGTTAGCTGTGCGGTGCTAACATCTCATGGTTCAAATGATAGCGTAATATACACATTCTTACCTTCCCAGCGGAATTTTGGAGAGCATACCCTGCGACTTGGAAGGCTCGGACCACACCTTGCGTCCCATGTCGGTCATGATGACAGTTGGGTTCACCGTGTTCACGCGGATGCCGTGAGGTCCTAGTTCCAATGCCATTACTCTTGTTATCGAGTCCACAGCGCCTTTGGAGGCACAGTACGCAACGTGATCTTTAAGAGCCGCCTGTAATAAACAGCTAAGTAAAAGAACTGATTTCCTCTGACGTACTTTCTTTTTTTTTTTTTTTTTTAATGTTAAGGAATGACGTGACGACCTAGCCGTTCACCTGATGTTAAACGACACGGCTGTCCATATCAGCTGCAGTGTCACTCGGAACTCTAAAGTATAGAGTTTCGCGTGACACTGCACTGCGCACGTCGTCCAGAGACATCAGCACAATCTAGTAATAAGATTACTAAACTGTGAGATCAGATCATAAAGTCTCATTTGCCCAGTAATTTCACTAGCTACAGTGCCCTTCAAACCGGAACACAGCAGTGCTTGCGCACTACTGCTTGGCGGCAGAATAACTGGCAAAGCGGTGGTACCTACCTAGACGAACTTTGCAATAAAGTCCTACCACCTAGTGCACTTATATTACTTATTGAAACTATAAACTTGCCTTAGATGCTTGTGATGATATGTTCACGATGGAACCTCTGATATTATGATCTATCATTTTTTTTGCCACAACTTGACTTACGTTGATGATGGCTCTTGTATTAACAGAAATAATCCTGAAATTATGCGAACCTTATATTAAATTATGTAGGTTTTTTTTGTAGGCGTGCGGTTATTATATATGTATTATGATAACTAGATAGATAGATAGAAAATGATTTTATTGCACAAATAATAAATGTAGGTACATAGGCGAACTTAATGCTAGAGATGATTATCTTCCAGTTAATATATGTAGGTACTAGTACAAAAATTCATAATGGGCAGTAATATATTTTTGTAAATCAAGCTACTTACTCATCAAAGCTTTCAGGCTTACATTCCAAAAATGACTCTATGATTGCAATTCCGGCGTTGTTAACAAGACCATCGAATTTCCCTAAAGAATCTACGATTCGCTTAGTCTCATTCCAGTCGCGAAGATCCACGGAAACAACTTCGATGGAAGGGTAATCTTTCTTTAGGTTTTCAAGATTGTCCGGTTGATTAGATAGTGTTACTACTGAAGCGCCTTGCCTCCACAGTTCCAACACGATGCCTTTGCCAATGCCTGTAAAAACACAACTTTTTATTCGCGTCATCACGGACTTTGTATTTAGTTAGCTACCCATCCTTATTATACTGTATTTATTATCCGTAATTAAGTAGCTATTTCTTGTATTCTGTAGTTGTTGTTACCCCACTAACGTACAGTTCTGAACCATGTTAGTCATATCAAACCATGAAAAATATTTAATGGTCTTTGGTCATAGCAAAAACGATTAGTGATGATAGGCCAGTATTGAGATAATAAAGCTGTTCGGTTATTAATACGCCTTGCCCTGTATCCTCATCACCTACCTTGACATCCTCCGGTAACAAGAATCCGTTTGCCTTTGAACCCACTATCCATGTTGTATGAAATGATAAAACCCAATAGTTAAACTGAGGAGAAATACGCACTTGGCAAGCAAACATAAAATATTTAAAAACAGTTGTTATGCGATAACTTGATAAGAGCATTGCTTTGATACGAATGTTTATTGTATAATAATTATATGATAATGCCCATTAAAAAACTGAATATAGTTTCTAATAGGGAACATGATGTACCCCTGTTCGCTATTAATATGGGAAGATATCAATATCTTCAAAACTGCAACTGCGTCGCTTGTCGGTCACAAACCTTTCTATTTAATACCTGTACATACCTACTTTTTGTGTACTATATTATGCCTATACTTACGTTCTTAAATTTTTTTCTTGTATTGTTATCTAATCTGGGATTCGATTCTCGTCAATTCCACTTAACTTCCGTCCTTTTCGTTAATGTTTCAAAATCGATATAAACGACTAGGACTTTAGATTTAAGAAAATTCGGGCCCTACCACCTACTACTATATACATATTTCAGAAATGGAAATTGGGCACTGCCACAGTAAGTGATCTAACGGCATTGCTTTGCTATTGGTGAAGCTCATAGAGTAACTAGGGTGTATACCCACTAGAAGTGAGGCTTTCACTTCAAAACGTCTGAACAGATTTTGAATCAATTTAGCATAATTTGTGGTGATTGTCTATATCATTAAGACTAACAAGGTTACTTATAATATCGAAAAATGAAATGATTTTGCTGAAAAAAAATCGGGTGAAATATCAGTAACTACAGGTCATCTATCATTAGAAAATAAAACAACAGTAATTAAACATTAAAAAAAAAAGTAGTAAGTATATTATTAACATTCATATTTTGTAACTAACAAACTCATTAGTACATTTACAATAACTTGCAATAACCAAAAATTCAGTAGGTACCTAAGCCACTTCTTTGCATTTCAGTGAAAATTTATACATCATTTCTGTTTGACTTAAGTTTTAAAGTATTCATTTGATAGTATTCTTATGGCGAAAAATGGCAAATCAACGCTCTTTGGTTAACATAAATATACAAAAATAAATCTTATAAAACAATCTTATATTCAATAGCCTTTATGATTACATTTCGAGTCCTATTGCCTTGGGCATTATAAAAAGAAAAAAAGACAGTGTAATTATTTTATGTTGCCAGGAAACCTCCATCTATTGGGAGTTCAACACCGTTAATCATGCTTGACCTCTCACTCAAGAGAAAAACAACAGCATTCACTACTTCTGATACCTCTCCAAATCTGAAATCAGAATTTTATAAGAGCTGTTAAAAAAATTATATAACATGTAACAACTTGAGTAACCAAAATAGAGCCTTAGGTACATAAGTATAAGTAAGCCAGTATTAATCATAATACTATAAATTATGTTTGCCTCAACATGCCTTATCATTTTTCTCAGTTTATGTCATTGTTATCAATAAGCACTATACAACATTATCTGGTATGGTATATTTAACCGGTTTATGAATTCTTTGAATTTAAATATAGTTGACTTGTTTCTTGCCAAGGGCCATGTAATCTTTGACATTGATTTATCACTCCATATCAATTTTATTTATATTTTTTACTCATACAATAACTATTTGCAATGCATGAATTTAATCACATGGGTTGTTTCTAAAAGAAAAAGTATTCTATGGACCTAATTCTATATCAGAGCTATTTCAGTGCTTAGGGGTAAAATTCATACACAAAAACTTATGCATTATTAGATTATCTTAGCAAATTGTATTTATATGACAATATATTACCTTCTCAATGGTATTTTAGAAAGCATTTCATTAGCTTTCTCTGGATCAGACCAGCCAACTTTAGCCATTTCAGTCATGATAACTGTTGGGTTGACAGCATTTACTCTAATTCCATGGGGCCCAAGTTCAAGTGCCATTGCGCGGGTCAGGGCATCTAGAGCAGCTTTAGATGCGCTGTAGATCGCATGGTCTTTAAGTGCGGCCTGAAATGACAATATAATTTGTAAGTGCACATAAGAATGCAAAATCTATTGGAGAATTGGCTCTCAAATATAGATATCACCTATTATACACAATAGTTGATAGCTTACCTTTGATGCCTGTGATGATATGTTTACTATCACACCATGAGTTTTGTTCTCTACCATTTTCTTAGCTACAACTTGGCTTATGTTGAGTACAGCCTTAACATTAATGCCAAATGTCCTGAAAAAGCAAAAAATATAGTAACTTGCATCATGTTACAAAGATAACCATATATAAGATAATATAATCATACACTTAATATTAAATATCTTACTAATATATAAAAGAGTAACATAGATAGCCTCTGTGGTGTGATGGGTGAGCAGATCAGCTTATAATCCATAGATGGCAGGTTTGACTCCTGTGACAGGACAAGTATTTGAAGATAAAAAAAACTGTTAAATAATATATCAAGAGATAGATGCATGAATAAGGATGATGGCCATGGTTCACTACACTCAGATAAAGAACAAAATAGTTATTATAGTTGTCACACAGTGATAGGCATTTTTTGACAACTAAGATTATAGAACCTGATTTAAAAGTTACAAGTTATATATGGCCATAGCATGTAAAATTAACCACTACATTTTCCCATTGATACTTTCTCTGTTTACTGTTTCATTATTTTAAATTATTTCATATTCCGTTGTCTTAGTTAGCTGTCAAAACTGGGCTGTTACATTAATCCTGGAACGCAAAACCAGGAAAAATTGTAATTGAGCCTCAATAGAAATGAAAGTACTATTATACTATTGAGCACTTACATTAAGAACAAGACATTAATATTATATCTCATCTGCATACGCACACCATATAGATTTTATTCTTAAATGTGACACACCTTTTTATATATATATTGACTGGCCCGATAGCTCAGTTGGTAGTATCCCTGCCTTCTGAACTGCAGGTCGTGGGTTTGATTCCCACCCAGGACAAACATTTTGTGTGATGAACATTGATGTTTGTTCTGTGTCTGGGTGTTTATATTGTATTCTATGTATGTATTTACAAAAAAAAGTATCTAAGTATTGTATCAGTTATCTGGTTCCCATAGTACAAGCTTTGCTTAGTTTGGGACTACATGGCGCTGTGTGTAATGTCCACACATATTTATTTATTTTATATATGAAGTGTTGATTGCTTATTGGCTTAGCTGCTTATATAAATGGTTTCTTATAGTTTCTGTCATGTAAGAAGAATGCTGGCTGTACATCTGCACACTAAGCAGTTTTTTAATTCCTGCTTATTCCAAGGTAGTACTACCTATTATGATTCTACATTTATTATAGAACCATAATAGGTACATTTACAGCTAGCTAGTACTGCAAAATAAGTAGGAATTAAAGAAACTATTATATCGATGGCAAGTGTTCTTCTTACATGATGGAAACTATAAAAGCGGGCAAATATTTATAACTGCATCTGTGCATTATTTTTTTAATCATTAACAAACAGTGTGTATAGGTTCTTCAAATAGAAGATGGAAATGAATATGTCAGAAATCATATTGTCTAGTCTATGTCTAAAGGTTGTTATTATGAATGTATACACCCAAGTGAGAAAATAGATATTGTAATTACTTGTCAAAATCTTCAGGTGAGCATTCCAAAAAAGGTTCACAAACGGCAACTGCAGCATTGTTCACTAGGGCATCAAAATGTCCAAGAGATTCAACAACTTTTCTAGTTTTCTCCCAGTCTCCAATGTCAACATCCACAATATCGATAGACGGATACTCTGCCTGCAGGGTTTCCAGATGGGACCGCGTCCGTGATAGAGCGACGATGTTAGCGCCAGCACGCCATAATTCTACAGCGATCCCGCGACCTATGCCTAAAAATGTTTATATTACGTGAGTAGCTTTTTCAACCTTTATTTTACTCTTCTTTGTGTTCAGTACGGCAAATGCACTACAAACCTAAGACTATTGGGAGATTATTAGGTTTTAAATTGTCAATGCACACTACGAGAAAAAACACCAACCTTGTCCCGCACCGGTAACGAGTACCCTTTTCCCCTTGAATGATATTTCCATTTTCCTTTTTAGTGTTACGATAAACGTATAAATAGGTACCGTGAAAGAGTTAGGCTTAAAATTATGTGTGGCTCAGTATCACTATCAGGGGAACTTCACGAATCGAATTAATTTACTGAAGAAATAAATTTAGCCTACACATCACAATCATATCACAATCAACACAGCAACGTGACTAGACTTGTGTAACTCATTTATGACAACTCGAGCAATTCCCAAGAACTGTTCAGTTGTGATTTGGTGAAAGAATGAGTTAGTTATATACGTCATAGCACAAGTTGCACTTTTCACAGTTGAACTTTTCAAACGTTAAAAGTGTATACATTAAAGTCGATATTTTATATTTCATTCATGATTTAAGTAAGTACGAAAACTCATCATTTATATTATCAAACCTCATTCAGATATAGTTCCATTAGTTTAATAGGTAATCTTGGAATAAACTTTATCTGTTTCGTATTTCGTATTTCATACCTGTACGGCACTACTGAAGGTGAAGACTGAAGGGATCACCTTAAATCGTGAACATACTTTATGTACAGTTGCGCAAATTATAATGAACTCCTTAGAACTTGCAACAAAACCGTTCCGCCCATATTTTGCATGTTTTGGCACCACAATTTTGTGTATGTCACTTTTGCCATGACTTACGGAGCCGAAACGTAGACACTCACGGTAGAACTAGTCCGTCAATTCAAGGTCGCTCAGCGAGCTATGGAAAGAGCTATGTTAGGGGTATCTCTGCAGGATCGAATCCGAAACGAAGTCATTTACCAGAGAACTAAAGTTACCGACATAGCTCAGCGAATTAGCAAGCTGAAGTGGCAATGGGCTGGTCATATCTGCCGAAGAACCGATAACCGTTGGGGCAGACGTGTTCTAGAGTGGAGATCGAGAATCGGCAGGCGTAGTGTAGGACGACCTGCGGCAAGGTGGAGCGATGACATACGCAAGGTAGCTGGCAGTACCTGGAAAAATAGAGCTGAAGACCGGGCTCAGTAGCGTACCTTGGGAGAGGCTTATGTCCAGCAGTGGACTAATATAAGCTGATGATGATGATGACTTTTGTGTATTTAGCCAGTGTCAAGAAATGGATAATATATCAAGTTAAAGATACTCCACGCAGATATGTGTCAAGTCACCGTCCAAGTCAACAAGTCAGGGTATAGTCTAGTCTTAGTCATAATCCTAGTAAAGTGGTGGCAACTTTACTAGAAGCTTCTATGGAGTTTTGAACCACATGAAAAGAAACGTTTCACCATCATTATACCACTTTCCCACACCCATGCCTGTAATCCAGCACTTAACGAATAAAACGCCACCAATTTTATG
Organism: Ennomos fuscantarius; assembly: GCA_905220475.3. Lineage (NCBI taxonomy): Eukaryota > Metazoa > Arthropoda > Insecta > Lepidoptera > Geometridae > Ennomos > Ennomos fuscantarius. The sequence continues at coordinate 7,124,879 of HG992033.1, forward strand.
CACTAACACTGAAAATAACACCAGTTTTTAAAAATAATACAATACGGTGAGGCGAACTTTCTTGTTTTCCCGCCGAAATCGTGCCACACTTCATCCATACATCGCATAGAACGGATTCACTGAACGAAAAGAACTGTTGAACGATTTTGCAGAATGCATGAATAATGCGACGCCAAACCAGAAAAAAAAAACAGTTTCTTTTACTGAACGAGATTTGATGAACGAGTTCGTCAAGATGAATGACTTTGCCCAAGCCTAAGCGTGACAACTGACCACAGACTAATACAAGTATTTGCTCAATTTGTCAATTGAGGAGTGACCTTCTTGGTCTACACTCATGTCACAGGTAAGAGCACAGACTAAAAAAAGGTATAGGGATACCAAAGACAGAGTAAATACACTAGTGGATATAGTCATAGTAACATAGCGTGACCACTTTTTTCTCTGCGATTCTACTATTGATGGCATGGTCGTAGGATCATTTATCGTCCTAGATTGATGGATTATTATTTATTTTTTACTGTCTGTCTTGCAGCGTTCGGGAAGCTTCGTCCTATCATTTCGTCATAAATATCGCCACTGTGACCATTACCAGTGATTTTTTTTTAATAAGCTAATGTTATAATATATAATGGGGTTCCTGTTTTCACAGAACCGAAATTGATTTAGATAAGGCTTTAATAAGGCTAAATACGTCTTGATCTTCGAGAGAGAGGCTAGGAGGCCACAATGTCAATGACGCTCTGTAAAGCGTAAATGGATTAAAGCTCGAAAAAGAGATGAAGTTACTCTAAAAATGTTAGTTTTGCGTTTTGTTTGAGTACTTTTATTAGAGGCTACTTGCGGTTTCACCTCTCTATCGGTTTAACCACGGGAACAGATTACTAAATATTTTTTCTATAAATTAAACCTTAATTTGACAACCGTTGTCAAAATAACTGCAAAGTATATGGTGCAATTAGTTTAAGCGGAAGAGGAACGTCCGGTAGGTATAGTAATCACTCCTTGAGAAATTTAGCTAAAGATTTTTTATTTTATTTATTTTATTTCATAGGTCTACCAACAATTATATCATTAAAACTAACATAACGAACATGATCATAATAAAACTAAATGTATAATTAATTACAGGCAAACACCGCATGCTACAAAACTTTAAAAGAATAACACTTAATTTAAAATAAGTAATAAAAATTATAAAGATTACTGTACTTCTCGAAAGGAGAAGTCAGCACGTTAATAAAAGAAAAAAAAAACAATTTAAAAGGAAGAATTATAATTTTGAAGATTTTAATTTGGTATTTTCTTGAGTAAATACTCACGAAAATGGTGTAATTTAATTGTAAAAATATCTTTTGGACTGCTGTTAAAACATTCATTCAATAATCTACATAGCCTAGGGATCGGTGAGTTACTGCCATATACTGTAGTGCGGCTCGGTGGGACAAGCAATGAGACAACGCGACGAGGTATTCCGCGGGGTACTCGAAATCTAAATTTTTTAAGCAACTGGGGACAATCTATATGGTTATTTAAAACTTTGTACAAAAATATTAGGTCCAGTAATTTTCTACGTTTTTCTAGAGATGACATTTTGAAGTGATTCAGTTTTTCATTATACGACATTTTGCGCTTGTGTAACTTACTAACATAACACAAATGACGCATAAATCTTTTCTGGACCCGTTCAATTCTCAGTGTGTGTGTAGCGTAGTGAGGTCTCCAGACAACAGGACAGTATTCTAACACACTACGCACCAACGTATTGTATAAAAGAATTTTAGTTTGCTTATTTTTAAAGATTTTACTATTCCGTATTATAAATCCCAGCATATTAGATGCACGCTTTACAATATTTTCTATATGAGGTATGAAAGTTAATTTTTTATCAAGTATAACACCCAAATCTCTGATCGTGTCAACTTCATGTAGTTGTGTTCCCCCAATATTGTAAACAGACCTGACTACATTATATTTTCGAGAATACTTGATAAAGAAACATTTATCTGAATTCAAGTCCATACCATTTACACAACACCATCGATAAAGTCTATCCAAATCTCGTTGCAACATCGAAACATCTAACTCTGAACTAACTTCTCGAGAGATTTTCAAGTCGTCTGCAAATAAAAATGGTGTGGACGCAAGGAAACAACTAGGCAAATCATTTATAAATATATTAAAGAGTGTGGGTCCCAAATGAGAGCACTGAGGCACGCCAGATTTGATTCCGTGTAGTTTAGATTGATAACCTTTAACTACGACATAATAAAAACGACCAGATAAATACGACTTCATCCAGTTAATGAAATTTCCCGTAAAACCATAAACTGACAATTTATTTATAAGTATAGAATGTGAAACTTTGTCGAAAGCCTTGCTGAAATCTGTATAAATGACATCCACTTCTTTATGATTATCCATTGCTTCAGCAAGTCCTTCGACGAAGGTGATCAAATTTGTATAAGTTGATCTAGCTTTTACAAAACCATGCTGATGGTCGGTAATGTGCAACTGAAAATGATTTTGGACAAATGGACATACAACAGCTTCAAAAACCTTTGCCATTGTCGATAGTATGGAGATTGGCCTATAGTTTTGTACAAAAGTTTTATCACCGGATTTATATATAGGGACTACTTTAGCCAATTTCCATTCATTCGGAAAAATTCTAGAGCTCAAAGATTTGTTCATTATGTGGCAAAGAGGTGATACCAAGGAATCCGCACAGCTTTTGATGAAAATTGGTGGTATACCATCTGGACCTGCACCCTTATTTGCATCAAGACTCATAAGTTTTTTAGGATTAAATCAGGAGATATGGTCAAGTTACCAAAACAGAAGCTATTTTGTGTTATGTTACATAAAAAATCATTTGCTAAGGTATCATTTTGATTATTTTGTGCAACGTCACTATAAGATTTTGAAAATGTGACAGCAAAAAGGTCGCATATTTCAGATCCATCAGCCTTGGCAGTTTCTCCATCTGTCATAATGGGAGGATAAGAACTGCTTTGATTTCTTTTTGATTTAATGTACGACCAAAAGTATTTAGGGTTCTTACCAATCTTTTGCTCAATCGATTCAACGTAGCTCGTATAAAGTTTTTCAGCAAATTTTTCGCAACGAGTGCTAAGTAGTCTAAATTCAATTTCATCCATAGGATTTTTATATTTTTTAAATCTTTTTCGTAAATTATTTTTCTCACGTAGTATTTTTATAAGCGATTTATTGAACCATGGGGGATATTTTCCCTTCCTAAAGTGACAAAATGGTATGTATTGATTTATAAGGTCTCTAAGTATATCATAGAATTTATTTAGCATTTCGTTTAAGTCTATACATTCTGAGAATATTTGGTCCCAGTTTTTTTCAGAGAGAATTTTAGTAATATTGTCATAATCCGCTTTGTAATAATTAATTCTGTGATTATCAAGATTTTGGCTCAAGGTGGCAGATTGTTCATATGTAATTTCAATATCTAGAGGTGGATGTTGGGGATCTATTACGGAAAGGGAGCAGCTAGCACATGAAACTTTACACTTTGGTAGATCTGAAAGTACTAGATCGAGGATTCTACGATTGTTGTTGAATACCGAGTTATACTGTTTGAGATTAGTTAAATAACTAAAGTCTACTAACATAGTGCTTATCGTCGAAGTTTGGAAATATAAATTTTTATTAACTAAGTCCCAGTCAATGCTAGGCAAATTAAAATCTCCAATTACACAAGTATGTCCATCAAAGTTTTCGAAAACAGAGTTACAATTTTCTATGTAATGCTCTAAAATAGATTGCTGGATCGGAGGAGGGAGATAAACAGCGCAAATTGCAATTTTTTCGGTGGTACCAGAGCCAGGCACATCAATAACAACCCACAGATCTTCGCACTTACTATCCCACTCTGTCATGCGCTTTACTGATATTTTCTTAGAAACAGCGATCAGCACTCCACCTCCCTCCTTCTTTGAATGAAAACCAGACGACTGTCTATCCCTTCTAAAAACAAAATAACGATCATCAAATACTTCTGTATCCAATATTCTTTCATTCAACCAGGTTTCACTTAAAACTATCACATCATAATTACAAAGTACTAGACTCCGATAAAATGAGTGGGTTTTAGTTCTTAAGCCACGAGTATTTTGGTAATAGATTGTTGTACAATCCATAATATGAGAGATTTAGCGAAAACGTGCTGTTTTTAAGGTAAAGACTACTTTAAGTCAGCCAAAGTACTCATGTCTCTCGCGAATATGCACCCGGATTCTTCATTTTTACGCATAAAGATTCTTCCATTGCGAACCCAGACAAACTTGTATCCTCTTTCCTTTGCAGCCTGTCTAGCTGCAGCATGAAGCGCCTTGTTTTGAGGAGATAAGTGTTCTGCCACAAAAATAGAAGTCCGGGGGCCAGAGTATCCCAGATGGGAGCTATTGAGCTTATCGCTGGGGCTCTTATTTCTGTTGAACTTTATGGTGGCGGCTAAAAACGTATCTCGTACTCTTAAACTATTGAACTCGACGATAATAGAGCGAGGGCGTTTGCTTTCAGGGTTGAGCTTGGCAGTTCTTGTGATACGAATAATGTTGTCCTCATTTATTTCGTGTCCAACTATATTACCAAGCTCCTTTACGATGCCAATTAAATTCTCTGACTTCTTTTCAGGTACACATTGGACCTCCACATTTTTGCAACGAGCACTCTGCTCAAGAAGGCCCAAGCGAATTTCCAGAGCCGTTATTGTTGATTGCATTAGGCTTTCGCGTTCTTGAATAGATTTTAGTAGATCCTGAGACTCGTTATATTTTTTCATTAAATCCTCGAACTGATTACTCATAAAATCCATGGCTTTATTGACATTCTTCAGCTCTTCTTTAATTATATTCTGCTCACTAGTAAACTGCCTCTTAAGGTCAGTCATCTGTTTCTTCAAGACTTCTTCCATTATTTCTCGCATCTCCTCTCGTGTTATTGGAGAATCACATTTGCTGGGTGGCGGCGATGACAATGCTTGTCGCTTGCTGGGGCGCGCCACTTCTGGTTGAGATTGCCGAACAGGCGTGTTATCATTTTTCGTTGCTTTTGGGGTTGTTTCATGACAGCGTGGACAAAGCCAATCTTTGACCTTATCAGCAAGCTGCGCATGTTTCTTACTCCCAGCATTCAGGCATAAATTATGATAAAACTTTTTTACACCTAAAACATAGCAAATAATTGTCTTCTTCTCTACCAGACGCACAGCAGCCCCATTCTAAGTTGCGTTTCGACGACATTTTAAATTCTATATTTTTCCAAATATAAAATAAAATAATTTATTGGTGCACAGTAATAAATGCCCAGTCCACCAAGTTATAAGTTCACGCTCTTATAACCGCGCAGTCCAACGCTCGCGAAAGAAGGTCGTAAAAGCGGCAGAGCACGAATACGCTTACGCGTTTTTATCGTACACTTTTAAAACCGATGCACAAATTTGAAGTGGGTAATTTTATATTACACCAAATGTATTTTACGTTATTTCGTAATTATTTTGATGTTCAATGCTTTCACTGATATACACTACAACATCACTTGATCCTTAGTTTATGATCTAGCCAAGATTTAGACGTTAAAGCTAACTTTTAACACATTTATCGAATTAAATTACGAAGCGACGCGATATAGATGTTATCCTTTCGACTACCCGTGATCAACCTTTTGATTGATGCTATCTGGCATAATAGTTAAAAGTAAGCAAGTAGGTACTTATGTAATGTTTAGAAAATTACTTATACCTACTATATTGTTATTGTAACATATACCTAACTACTTCGATAGGTAGATAGGTATAATATATATCTACCTAATTAGTTTTACTGGCCATTGGTAAAATTAAGTACCTTTAATTTTGAAAAACATGACTGGGTAATTATAGTTGTTAATCCCAATAAATCGATTATCAACGGCCTGGGGCGATACGTTTTATAACACCTTATGCAATTATGGGACTTGCAGATTGCAGATCGCGAACAGGGGGCCCGAAGTACCTTCTTACCTGAGAAGGTAAGTAATATTACAAAATGTTCTCCGGCATAGTGTTCGCATTTATTACATTTCAGACCGCTTCAAGTCATATGAATATCAATGATTACTATCATATATATGAACAAGATAATAGCTACCATGGGGAGATGTTTCCTCAAAAGTATTTGCATAAGGATGGAGTGCAGCCCGATAAAGAAGATTTTTCTTACTACGCGAAAACTTTGTCCAGAGTTGTCGAGTACTTTGTCGACTTACCGAATCAGACAGATCATAATGTGGCCATAGGAACATATTTCATGAATGGTATGTACACTTGTCATCTGCTTTTTGAAGTTTTTGTTGCAAAAACACTAAACAAATCTGTAATTCTGTAACTTACCTACTTAAGTTTTTGAAATTGTCCTACAAAACGTAAAAATATGAATAAAAGTAATATGAGTTATGTATAAGTTTTTTTTTTTATGTTAAGGAATGACGTGACGAGCTAGCCGTTCGCCTGATGTTAAACGACACGGCTGCCCATACCAGCTGCAGTGTCACTCGGAACTCTAAAGTATAGAGGTTCGCGTGACACTGCACTGCGCACGTCATCCAGCGACATCAGCACAATCTAGTAATAAGATTACCAAACTGTGAGATCAGATCATAAAGTCTCATTTGCCCAGTAATTTCACTAGCTACAGTGCCCTTCAAACCGGAACACAGCAGTGATTGCGCACTACTCCTTGGCGGCAGAATAACTGGCAAAGCGGTGGTACCTACCTAGACGAACTTTGCAGTGAAGTCCTACCACCTACCTAAGACCTAAGTTTTAAGGACATTATAAATTAGCCCTAGTAAATTAACCTACCTAAAAATTATTATTAGATAGTTGACACTATAAAGTTGTACCTATATAAGTAACCTAAATAACAGTTTACCAAACTATGGAAAATTTAAGTAGTAGGTACATTTTGACATTTGTAACGTAGGTAGAACGCTACCGGAATCTATGTTACAACTTACGTTCACTTCGTTGTTTATAAAGTAACTCTTTTTAATTGATTACTAAATAAGTTTTAATTTAATATACATAGTTAGACATAAGCCGCTACGGCCGGCTAAGGGAACATTCATCAGCATTCTCCTTGATACATTAAAATCTGCGATCGCCAGGGCGCCTTCCAAGCGTTGGTGATTATTGCAATCCCCTTATGATAAGCGCCTAAAGTGGCGTTTTATGAGGGAGAGCCTAAGTATTATTCAGCACTGGACGTTCGGCTGATGATGTTGACTTAGATTTTGTAGAGGGTGACGGTTGGAAAATAACACCAATGTATCATCACCTTTATACATACTTTTATTCTATAATACAAATACCACCTTGTTTTAATCCCATACCAAAAACAGAAGGGGTCACCATTTGTAGAGGGTGAAGGTTGGAAAATAATACCAATGTAGGTTGACATACTACATACCTTTACTACATACTTTTATTCCATAATACAAAACCACCTTGTTTTAATCCCGTATCTAAAACAGAGAGGGTCACAATTTGTAGAGCGTGACCGTTGGAAAATAACACCAATGTATCACCTTTACTACATAGTTTTATTCCATAAAACAAAACCACCTTGTTTTAATCCCGTATCAAAAACAGAGAGGGTCACAATTTGTAGAGCGTGACGGTTGGAAAATAACACCAATGTATCACCTTTACTACATAGTTTTATTCCATAATACAAAACCACCTTGTTTTAATCCCGTATCAAAAACAGAGAGGGTCACAATTTGTAGAGCGTGACCGTTGGAAAATAACACCAATGTATCACCTTTACTACATAGTTTTATTCCATAATACAAAACCACCTTGTTTTAATCCCGTATCAAAAACAGAGAGGGTCACAATTTGTAGAGCGTGACCGTTGGAAAATAACACCAATGTATCACCTTTACTACATAGTTTTATTCCATAATACAAAACCACCTTGTTTTAATCCCGTATCAAAAACAGAGAGGGTCACAATTTGTAGAGCGTGACGGTTGGAAAATAACACCAATGTATCACCTTTACTACATAGTTTTATTCCATGATACAAAACCACCTTGTTTTAATCCCGTATCAAAAACAGAGAGGGTCACAATTTGTAGAGCGTGACCGTTGGAAAATAACACCAATGTATCACCTTTACTACATAGTTTTATTCCATAATACAAAACCACCTTGTTTTAATCCCGTATCAAAAACAGAGAGGGTCACAATTTGTAGAGCGTGACGGTTGGAAAATAACACCAATGTATCACCTTTACTACATAGTTTTATTCCATGATACAAAACCACCTTGTTTTAATCCCGTATCAAAAACAGAGAGGGTCACAATTTGTAGAGCGTGACCGTTGGAAAATAACACCAATGTATCACCTTTACTACATAGTTTTATTCCATAATACAAAACCACCTTGTTTTAATCCCGTATCAAAAACAGAGAGGGTCACAATTTGTAGAGCGTGACGGTTGGAAAATAACACCAATGTATCACCTTTACTACATAGTTTTATTCCATAATACAAATACCACCTAGTTTTAATCCCATACCAAAACGGAAGGGGTCACCATTTGTAGAGGGTGAAGGTTGGAAAATAATACCAATGTAGGTTGACATACTACATACTTTTATTCCATAATACAAAACCACCTTGTTTTAATCCCATACCAAAAACAGAAGGGGTCACCATTTGTAGAGGGTGACGGTTGGAAAATAACACCAATCATGCATGCACCAAGCATGCATGGCTAAGTTACGGTGTTATTCTATGGGGCAACAGCACCGCTGCGTCTACCCTATTTATTCTTCAAAAGAAACTGATAAGAATAGTAATGAATATCAAGCAAAGAGACAGTTGCAAACCATATTTTAAAAAACACAAAATTTTAACTCTTACAGGCATATACATTTTAGAAATATGTAAATTTGTACGAAATAATCCGAACCTATATATAAAACGGGAAAACCTACCGAGAAACGTAAACCGTTCAGTTCGCCACGGAAACCGATTGGTACTACCTTCTTCCCGGCTTATGCTGCATGCTTCTGGTACACTTGTTATGTCTATTAATATATATAACAAGCTTCCAGAAGCAATGAAAAAGGAATCAAATAATGTAATCTTTATGAAACAATTAAAGCATTTTCTAATAAATAAAAGCTATTATACTATAAATGAATATCTAAATGATAAAATTTAAGCATATTATGTAAAAATAATAATTCATTTAACTTTAGTATAAAATAAGTAACCTCTTTCTAATCTAATAATATTTAATTTTGTCTTCCTCTCTTCTAATTTTGCGTGCCCGACAGGGTCCACGATGAACTGTTATTTAAAAAAAACTACCTACACTTGTACAACATTGTGGAATGCAAATAAAAATTGAAATTGAAATTGAAATTGAACACCAATGTATCACCTTTACTACATACTTTTATTCCACAATACAAAACCACCTTGTTTTAATCCCGTATATACCAAACACAATTTTAAAACGTACCTATGCCTTCTAAATTGAAGGGTTGAGAATAAAAAGGATTTAACTGACAAATTGACAGTTTCGAGAAAATTGACTTTAAACGTCAACGGCGTCATTTTTATCAAAGAGCATATAACCACTACGTTTTAAGAGACGGCACTTAGAACATTATCTGTAGCTATAAGTGACGTAGCATAATAAAACCAACGTTGCAAAAATTAGAAGGGCTGCCAACATTTACATACAAACACACTGACAGTTTAAGAGATGTGCTAAATGTTATCGATATCTAGTGTTGTCATAACGTTAAAATATTTATCGATAGAAATCGAAATATCGATACTACAGTACCTATAATTATATGATACATTTTTAGGTGTTAATAAAAAGCAAATGACATAAATTTTATAGCTTTATTTAGAATGTGTTACAATTCAAGTTAAATTTTCTCGGAGAACGTTTGAATATTGCTAAAGACAATATTTTGTTTTTAATATCCCAGCGTTTCCCATGCGGCTTTCGTTTCTGGTTCTTAAAAGTATCTGCTTTCTAGCAGATACTTTTAAGCAGACAGCAGGTTTTTCAAAAAATTTGACTCAATTTGTTTAAATTAATCGATGTTTTAGCTAGTCTTCAGAGAGTCTTGAGATGCTGCAGAAGCTTTTCTTCCTTCTGTCCAGTTAATTCTTTTCACCAACTGCAACAAAAAAAGGATTTATTACAGACAAAAATCGGTTAGCTTATTATGGAATTATTTTACTTGATTATTAATTCAATATATAACCTTTACTAAATTTGTGATATTCTAGGATCTCTGGCCCGGTACAAACATACAAAAAAAACTTACCAGTAGACTTTCTATTTCTTGTGTGCTATGCACACTACGCACACTATGCACAAAAATTCTACTGAGGTACTGGTGGATTATTTGGGTTCAACCTCTGAATCAGTGAACCTGTAAATAAAATGTTTTCAAAATAAAAACAGGGTACATTTTTACCATCAGATGTAGTGAAATGGTGCTGGCATATAAAAACATAATAATACAACAAATACGGACCTAATTTTCTCTTCATATTATATTTCATTTCCGTTGCAACAACACTAGATGTACTTTCTGTTACAATAACAGAAGTTGATACAATTGGTAGGCACATTTTCCAGTTCCATACACATTGCAGAACTGAACTATATTTTTTGTCAAATCTAAAATATAAAAAGTATAAAATATAACGAACTAAATGGAGTATATTCGTTGTATGTTAGATGGGCAGACGACACTGTCTATGAGCTGGTTTGTTAGTTGTACTTATGATTTATAAAAATATTTATTTAAATATGACACATGATTATTGAAAAGAAAGCCTCAACTGCAGCAGAAGTTCATTGGTCTGAATAATACTTTAATAAAGTACCCCATTAGTACAATCACCGAGGATTGCTTGAACAGAAGAATAATACTTATTAGCATATTAACATTATTATGCCGGCTGTATCTACATGTTCAATCATTACGTTAAATTTTTTTTTTTTTTTTTTTTTTTTTTTTATGGTACGAAATGACATGACGAGCAAGCCGCTCGCCTGATGTTAAGCGACACGACTGCCCATATCAGTTGCAGTGACACTTGAAACACTAAATTATAGTTTCGCGTGACACTGCACTGCGCATGTCATTCTGAGACATCACAGTCTGGTAATAAGATTACATAACTGTGAGATTAGGTCATAAAGTCTCATTTGCCCAGTAATTTCACTAGCTACAGTGCCCTTCAAACCGGAACACAGTAGTGCTTGCGCACTACTGCTTGGCGGCAGAATAACTGGCAAAGCGGTGGTACCTACCTAGACGAACTTTGCAGAAAAGTCCTACCACCTAGTCAGGACTAGGTGGTAGGACTAATCAATAACAAATAAGCATTCAGACCCATCAGAGTCAGCATTGTAATTACTCACCTCATGGAAATTGTGCTCTTTGACATCCAAGTTTCAGAAGAAAATCAACAAATAACTCCTGTGGAAGAGAGAACTGTGGTAGGTTCAATTTGGGCACAGCAGTTTTCAGTAGACGATTTCCATTCTTATTAAAATCTTCTGCAGCCACATGCATGCCACATACAAATTACACACTTATGGAATGATTTGCAAATAGAGTCCCTGTCTCGTAAATACATTTTCACATTTTACAAAAACCACACAACAGTATTACATCAGACGGAAAGTTCACGTTAATCGGAGGAGAAGAATCAACTCCACAATAATAACGTAGTATCGACACACAAATCAGTAGAAACTATAAAATAATAACAGATATACGCGGAGATATAGAGAACGGCCGGTATAAATTTGTTTAATTTTAATGTCGCCATCTTGACAATTGTAAATTGTCATTTTACCGGATATACCGTAGACAACATAATAATAAATATTTTAAGTAATTTTTAGCCTTTGTATGTTGACAATGAAGATCTACGTGACTAGTGCAACCCGTGCGAGTTAGCTAGATACATGGTGTGTGCCTACGAATGGGAGCGAGGTGCCTAGTTAATTCGTCCGGGTTGCAATAGCATTTCAATGTACTGAGTGACCACCCACTGATTTTTATGTAGAGTGCTTATAAGGTAATAGAAAAGGTTTATGTAAGTTTCAGTTGCTTGAAAATGTTTTATTTCTATTTAAAATTGCTAAATATAGTACTAATTCATACAATTACTGTAAAAATATAATATAATAAAAGAAATAAAGTAATGTTTTTATGCTAAGCGTACTGTATTCCTGTGACAGATAAACCATTTTTAGACTCAAAATCTCGAGATTTAAGCCTCATTTCGGTATTTTGAGAATGTATTATTGAAGATAATTTCACGCTGAATCCAACGATACCCATAAGTCATTTGGTCAAAAAAATCAGTTTATAAATATATATAATCAATCCTTTTTATTCTCACCCCTTCAATTGTATTAAGTCGTTTATTGTTACAGGTATACTAAAGAGAGTTCTGATCGACTACAATCATAAAATGACCGTCGAAGATAGAGATCTACTGAAAGCCATGGTGAACAAAGGCGAGATTATCAAATCACATTATATTTATCTTAACTATAATTATGGACCGCGGGACTTAGGATTTAGAAGTAAGTAACTATATATCTACTTACATTTATGTTAGGTTTATGAAGATAAAGCAGTCTCGCAATCTTTCGGGATTTTACGTGTACTCAATTTTTGAGCAGTGACCGTAGAACTATTTTATTAATTTAAACATATTTTCAAAGACGGTCTTTTTAAAACCTAAGTTGATTGCATCTTAATGGTTTTTTTAAATATATAAAAAAATAGTTTATTCTATCTGGATTTTTAAACGTCATTGTCAGTGTTTTGTGCTGGAATTATAGGCTATTTGACTGATATATTTTTATTTAATAAGTAAATAATATAGCTCAATAAATAAACAGTGGCGAAAACAAAAATTAAAATCTGAAAAATTATAAAGTTGCAGGCGTTTTAAAATACATGTTTAGGAAAGAGACAGCTTAAACACGCAGTGACGTCAGTTACCAGTCCTTCATAGTAACTCATCACTAAGCTTTATGGTAGCTCTACATACAATCTCTTTGGCATGTGACGTCAAAAGTAATGCCTTCATAGTAGCTATGGGCACACTGTATCCGTTTTGCGAGAAAGGGACAGGCGATGAAACTTAGGTTAGGTGTAAACGAGGTACAATATATGAGATATATTATAATGAAGCCTAAACCTAGTTTTCGTACTATGCAAACAACTATTATTAACTATACACGTAGTTTTATCCGTGAATAAATATGGGACACATCTAGGTTTACCCGGCTCTGCTTCCAATCGCACCTAATGGCAAATCTAGGTTTAGGTAACCACACTTTGCCTATTAGCAGTAATATATATGATGTAACACTTATTATATATTCAAGTTTTCTAATAGACGTAAAAACGTACAAGGCGTAAAACGTACCTATGCCTTGACGAAAGAGTCCTGGTTCCCACAGCACGGGACACCACCACAGCACGGGGGACCACAGTTCGAGCCTAGTGTAGGGGAGCCAGGTGTTCTCCACCATTATGTAATTTTCCTTAAATATATGTTTCTTCATTTTCATTTTTCATATATACATTCTTAATAGTGTTTTAATAGACAGCTAATATACTAATACACTATTAATTTTAGTGAGCCGATTATTCATACACGATGATTCGCTAACTTATTCAATTGGAGAATATAACATAAATACTATGAAAAAATGGATCTACTCGAACATTAAGCTAAATAATTTCATTGAACAAATGGACAATATAACACTTCCGAGAGAAACATACACCGAACTTGTGACAGACATGAATGACTACTACTTGGTTTCGGATTCCGGTAAGAAGTAGAGATAGATACGGCATTGGTCGTACGGGCCCGGGGGTAGGTATAGCTTATTATATTATATTTTCCCTGGCGTAAGTATAGGACCGTGTCGCGGAGTTACGCGATTCCATATGTTTAGGTAAGAATAAATGACCCGTTTAGCAAGCAATCGTAATTGTGCACTAGCAACACTAAAACGTAATAGGAATGAAGGTATAGTCAAGTGTTTTTTCCCTAGTCTATAGGCGATGTGGGTAGGGATGGACACTGGTAGATTAGAAGTCAGGTAAGACGGTTCGTGCTGACGAGGACAGCACGTGCCTAAGGATGGTGAAGTCTGGTGATGCAGAGAACTGCTGGCATCGCTGGACGCAGGATAAAAACTCGGTGAGTTCGTTCCTTTATATTTCTCTAATATGTGAGACGATATATCACCGTAAATATCTAAGAATGTTGTAAAGAAAAGAATCAGGCTGGGTAAGGATTGAGAATGGTGGGGAGGAGGTTGCATTCTCCCGGGCCCTTTGGGCCCGGCCATTTAAATCAACTCACATACTAGAATCTTTATTTAATGTGCATTTTATATTACTATGTACACCATGTATTCCATATAACACCGTTAATTATCTCGAACAACCTAAGATATTGTAAGGAAATGCAGATACGATAAGATCAGTAGTTACATTCCTCTTTTGTGGCAATATAAATCATTATATTCGAACCCAGGCGTAAGAACGCCGCCACAAAATTTGGTGGAGATGCAAAAAATTTATGCTCAGTTTGACGGTATAAAAAATGCCTTGTTAAACGAAAAGAAACAATAGAACTACATTTAAATTTGCGAGCGATTTGATAGACTGTGAATATAATTTATGTATAGCAAAATTTTGTTAAATTAAATATGGTTGCACTATTACTATTATTGTTTTAGTAAGGTCAAAAGGTCATTTGCTATTTTAATGGCAGTTTAGGCAACACAACAGAACAAAATATGTTGCTTCCGGGTTTTGGACGCGTTCAGCACGCGGTCTTAAAATAAATTTACCTTAAGAATAAAAACGCGATGTGCATAATTTCACTTTGCTTTTTTGCCGGGAGGACTCTTGTGAATTACACGTGAAGTGTAACACAGAGGTAGTGTATGCGTAATGAGAAGTATGTTAACCGTACAATGTTGCATATGCGTACAGTATGTAGAACAGTGCGTAAGCGCCACTAAGAAACTTGAGTAAGGATTATTGTATAACCTCTAGGACTTGTTATAGTAATTATGCGTACCGTGAGGATTTCTGTCAGATAACAGATAATGGGTGTCAATATTTTTCAACCAACCGGCTCGCGTTTTGTTTGAAAGAGGCTCAGTAAAGGTTCATATGGTTGTGCGCACCCTGTGGACTGGGACACTGGATTTATTCCCCGCGGTGACACTGAGAGAGAACAGTGAGATTGTACCCCTCGCACCAAGGACCATAGCAGACTCTTCGCAGAGTTTGTTGTGTAGCTCTCAGGCAAATGGTACATAGAACTTCGCTACGTGGACTACGTATCACTCGTGATTCCGGAGCAAATTGTTGCACGGATTCATCCCATGTGCGCTGGGAGTAGTGGGCCCACGTGGTGAGACATTCATGCCTTCTTTCTGAGGAGGATGGATGGATGAGGAAGGGAATATGCAATGTGCGTAAACCCTATTATTGCACCGAGGAACCGGTTGTTGCTTGCAAGGGGTTATTCAGTGTAGGCCCATCTGAGTCTATAGGTAAAGTTACAAGGATCGTAAAATGAAATAATGTTGCTTTAAGAATTAAGCTGTATTATTAACAATTTTCGTTAAAAGGAATCCACATGGTTGCGAAAGGACGCTCCATGTAGTCGGAAACATGGTCGCGAAAGGACGCTCCATGTAGTCGGCAACATGGTCGCGAAAAGACGCTTCGTGTGGTAGGAAACATGGTTGCGAAAGGACGCTTCATGTACTTATTAGTCGACATGGTCGCGAAAGGACGCTCCATGTGCAAATTAACCGACGTGGTCGCGAAAGGACGCTCCATGTGTAAATTAACCGACGTGGTCGCGAAAGGACGCTCCATGTGTTATTACGTAGGAAAAGGAATGTTATTTTAATGGTACTACAGAAAATGTTGAAGTGCCAGGTCAAATAAATTTTGCTCAATATTGTCTATCAATCGCTGCGCTGAGGAAAATCGATGTTTTAGAAAGGAATAAATAACTATATTGTAGTTAATTTTTGATAAAGTTATGGTTACGAGAAATTAATGGAGTTATTTGGTAAAAAGAAAAGAAATTGACTAAACGAGTTGAGTTATTACTGTTGATATAAAATAAATGATGAACCGAACGATAGTGAACGCATCGTTAAATTTAGCATTCATATATCCGGTATCCTATGCCACACTCGCCAATCGCCATCTTTCGAGTGTTTTAGGAAAATATGATTATATGAAATAATTAAAATAGTACTTATTCCGTGTCAATAAGGATTATTGTTGTCTGGGTTTGCTAGTTGCGTTTGCTTGGTTAAATGGGAAGTGAAGTCAGTTTATAGCCTAAATATGGTTTACCGCCTACTTACTGCCAACATAAAAGCGATTTTTTCTTTTGTTAGCGTCATTGAAAGAAGAGTTTTCCTTAACGTTTCTTTTGTTTTTGTAAAGTTATTTCTTGGGAAATAATGAATTAAAAGTGTTAATTAGTGCAAAATAAGTGCAATGTGAATCTCGTTTGTTACGAAGTTGTGTAAAGGAACCAGGAGATACTAAAACAGTTGAAATATTGTAAACGCGAAGCAAAGAAATTTCTGGTGAGTTTCTTTTCTCTTAGAAGCAATTGTGTCTTTAAGTTATTACAAGTTTCTTGAAAATAAAGAATTTCACGTATATTTCAGTTTACATTCGGCCGACGGGCCAGAAAATTAAGCGAATCGATAGAAGTCGGCACCGTGGCTACCGACATACCTACCCACTTTTAGGCATACGCTATCTAGACTTTGCCGATCGTCAGATATTAAAATGGAGCCGATTCTTGTGTCTCGTGTTAATAAGCTTAAGGAATTAGAGGAGCAGGGCAGGATACTCTGCGATAAAGATGAGATTGAAATTAATAAAATCGTTGAACTACGTATTGCAGTCAAGCTCAACTTGGACTGTATAAAGTTTGATTTAATAAATTACTTGGAGAAAAGTACAAACATTAACCAAGATTTAATTAATGCAAGTATTGAGATGCAGTCTAAAGTAGAAGGACTCATAGTGAAGATAGAAACAATGTTAGAAATGCATAAAAATGAAAACACAGAGAAAGGTCGACCATCCATTGTGAAATTACCAGTTTTACAATTACCAAAATTTAATGGAAATATAACAGACTTCAGCGAGTTCTGGGACCGTTTTGAGTCTGCCATAGGCCTGCGTGATTTAAATGATGTTGACAAATTGGCATATTTAATAAACTGCTTAGAAGGACCAGCATTAGAGGTGTTGAAAGGATTATCTACTACGAATGAAAATTATACAATTGCATTGGATATGTTGAAAAATCGCTATGGAAGCAAAAATAAACTTATTGATGCTCATTCTGAAGCTTTGTCAAAATTGAAAAAAGCAACAAATGCTGCAGTTGATTGCAGATTCACACTAAATAGCATTCAACGTCACCTACGGGTATTGAATTCTCTAGGTGAGGATACTGATGGGAACCATATAAGAGTTATGCTTCGTGGGAAGTTTCCGGAGAAAATTTTGTATGAACTTAATGTTCTTAAAGGAAGTGACTGTAGATCCAAGGAAGTTCTAGACGGTTTGGAAAGAATTATAGCTGCTATGGAAAGTGCTACAAATCCAGAATTAGAAAAGGAGAAACCTGGATCTTCAACTGAGGCTCTTTACATACATACAAAAGTAGCTAAAAAGAGACCATGGCATGGGAAAGAACAATCGCACCGAAATGCAGAAAAATTGAATAATGAAAAGGGACAGAACATGAATGTTACTCGGTCACAAAATTATAAACAACCACTATCCAATTCAACAAAAATGGATGATAAAAAGAGAAGGAGGATGAGTTGTGTTTTTTGCAATGGGAACCACTACAATGATAAGTGTGACTCAGTGAAAAATGTTGAAGAAAGAAAAAGGTAATTAGGAAAAAAATGCTATTTATGTTTCAAGGAGGGACATTTCACTAAAGATTGCAAGATGGAATAGGAATTACTGACTCTCCGAAGGCATCGAGAGAAGAGGAAGCAGTTGAGTATTTGAATAACACAGTGAGGTACAATAATGGAAGATATGAAGTCAAATGGCCATGGATACAATACCCACCCGAGATGCCTACCAATTTTGGGTTGGCATTTGGTAGACTTAAAGGATTATTGAAGAGACTTGATATGGCTACTATTAAGGAATATAATTTGATAATAAAAGAACAATTGAAGGCAGGAGTTATAGAAGAAATAAATAAACCAGAAAACTCTTACCAACAGAGTACACCACCAATACACTACTTGCCTCACCACATGGTTAAGCAAGAAAGAAAAAGAGGAAGACTAGTATATGATGCATCATCTAAAATAAAAGAAGAGAAAAGTTTAAATGAATGTCTCTATAGAGGACCATCTATGCTAGAAGACTTGACCGCATTACTTCTGAACTTTAGAACAAATCGTATTGGTATTACTGCAGATGTGGAAAAAGCTTTTCTGCAAATTGGCCTTCAGGAAGAAGACAGAGATGTTACTAGATTTTTGTGGATCAAGGACACCACTAAAGAACCAACAGAGGATAATGTTATACATTTGAGATTCACTAGAGTTCCATTTGGAATAATATCAAGCCCATTTTTACTCACTGCATCAATTAGACATTACATGTCGCACAAAGACAACACATTATTAAAGGATGTGGCTGACAGATGTTATGTTGATAACCTAGACAGGAGCTCAAACAAAAGATGAAGCCACAGATCTCTACAACCGGACAAGTGGCATATTTGAAGAATTGTCTATGAACATCAGAGAATGGACATCAAATGATAAAGAATTCCTTCAAACAGTACCCTCTCTTAAGAGAACAAGGAAAACAGATGAAGTTAAAGTACTTGGTTTAATGTGGAACTTAAAAAAGGATACCTTGCATCTTAACTACAAAGAGAATCTAGAAGGAGAAACCCCAAAGACAAGAAAGGATGTATTGAAAACATTGGCGCGCATTTATGACCCTTGTGGATATGTTGCACCGCTTGTTTTATCAGCAAAAATCCTGTTTCAAGAACTCTGCAGGAGGAAGTTAAAATGGGATGAGAAAGTACCAGAAGATTTACTTCAAACATGGGAAAATATTATTGAAAATTTAAAAATTATTCAGACAATAGTAATACCCCGCTATCTTGGTACTGAAGAAAACAAACATATTGAACTGCATTGTTTCACAGATGCGTCAAAAGATGCATATGCGGCCGTAGTTTATCTACGAAGCAGTGGTAGGAACCAGGCAAAGACCGCATTTATCATGGCGAAATCCAGAGTGACGCCATTAGAAGAAAAGGACGCCTTAAAAATACCCAAGCTAGAATTACTTGGATGTTTAATCGGATGCAGACTATTAAAATATGTCAAGGACAGTCTGGCAATAACAATAACTAAACAATACTTGTGGACAGACAGTTTGATTGTACTGAACTGGATGAGATCAGACAAATTGTTACCTCCATTTGTAGCCAAAAGGATAGATGAAATTAAGAAACACAAAAACATTCAGCCATATTACATTAATACGAGTGAAAATCCTGCAGATCTGGCTACCAGACCTGAATTGTGGATGAGGAAGACAGACTTGTGGTTCAATGGACCTGATTTCTTGGCACAAGAGGAATTATACTGGCCTGAAACAAGATCCTTAGACTACCATAGGTCACTCCTCGTTGTGGGGGAGGATCATGATGCTCATCTTCCTGAATCTGAAGAGATGATGGCTGATGATGATCATCATGAGGACAATGCACAGGATACAGATGTAACTATAGAGGAAACTAGTAAGGAATCAAGACTGCCTGAACAGTTGTCAGAAATAAAGAAGCTACAGCAACAGTTCTTTCCAGAAGAAATGAAAGGTAAAGATACACATCTTACAAGAAATTTGGGTTTATATCTGGACATAGACAGCATAATAAGATGCAAAGGCAGAATGTCTAATGCTAGCTGGCAGTATGACATGAAGCACCCCATACTTCATCCCAAAGATTGTGAGTTTACAAATAATCTTATCAAGACAACACATGAAAGAAATTATCATGTTGGTACAGCTCACACTCTTAGTATAATAAGACAACAATATTGGATACCACAAGGCCGAGCTCAGGTTAAAAAGGTCATCACTAAGTGTATACAGTGTCAGAAACACACCACTGGACCTTACAAGCTACCGTCACCTCCAGCATTACCACAAGAAAGAGTGAATTACAGTTCTCCATTCACATATACTGGAGTGGACTACCTCGGTCCAATCTTTGTAAGTAATGGTACCGATAAGGACAAACGATGGATATGTTTGTATACATGTTTAGCAGTGAGAGCAGTACATTTAGAAGTTGTACAGGACCTGACTGCTGAAGAATGCTTATTAGCACTCAGACGATTCATATCATGCAGAGGAGTACCACAAGCTATTGTGTCAGATAATAGTACACAATTTAAATTAACATCTGAAGTGTTATCCAATTCTTACTGCATAGAGAATAAGATTATATGGCGATTCATACCTCAACTTGCACCGTGGCACGGTGGCTTCTATGAGCGGCTGGTTGCGCTTGTCAAAAATTGTCTCAAAAGAACACTGGAAAAACATATGCTCAAGGACAGTCAGTTGGTGACAGTTGTCAAAGAAGTTGAAGCTGTTATCAACACCCGTCCTTTAACCAATGTTGGCTCGGAATTAGAAACTATACTGAGGCCATCAGATTTTCTCTCCTTAGGGAAATGCCTAGTAACTGATATGACAGACAAGGAGCTCGAGCAAGATGTGACAGCTACGAGAAGAAACCTGGTTGAAGGATGGAAAAGAGGTCAGATCATTTTAGAAGAATTCACAAGAATGTTTGTCAACCAATATCTACAAATTCTAAGAGAAAGATACCATCATTCGCACAAACAACCTCGAATTACTTCTTCGCGATCACCTTGCATTGGTGACATAGTTCAAGTCAAAGACGACTCAAAGAATAGAAGTAATTGGAAAATTGGTAAAGTTGTAGAACTGATCAAAGGCTCTGATGGACAATGCAGAGTGGCAAACGTCAAGATCGGAGACAATCTATTTACTCGGTCTATAGGACATTTATATCCGTTAGAAATTGAAAAGGACCAACCTGTGGCTTGGGAGAAAGAGCCGCTGCGTGATGCTGATGATATTCCCTGTATTAGTAGGAATGTCACAGAAACAGAAATATTGACTGAGACACAATTGCCTGAGAACATGCCAGAACAGCTATCTGAGATGCTAGAACAGCATCTCGAGATATCAGAACAACCTCTTAAGATGCCAGAACAATCTTTTGAGATATCAGAAATACCACAGATAGAAACTGTGGAAAAGGAAGGACAAGTACAAAACTCGATGGGAAATGATGAGGAAGTTGCCACTTCGGAGGACTACGCACGACCAGAGGAGGATCGTGGTAGACGAGGTGCCGCAATAAGGGCAAGAGAGAAGATCGCCGAGTGGACTCGCCACTTGGTCGCTCTACTGTAACTTCTTTGGCCGGCGGGAGTGTCGCGGAGTTACGCGATTCCATATGTTTAGGTAAGAATAAATGACCCGTTTAGCAAGCAATCGTAATTGTGCACTAGCAACACTAAAACGTAATAGGAATGAAGGTATAGTCAAGTGTTTTTTCCCTAGTCTATAGGCGATGTGGGTAGGGATGGACACTGGTAGATTAGAAGTCAGGTAAGACGGTTCGTGCTGACGAGGACAGCACGTGCCTAAGGATGGTGAAGTCTGGTGATGCAGAGAACTGCTGGCATCGCTGGACGCAGGATAAAAACTCGGTGAGTTCGTTCCTTTATATTTCTCTAATATGTGAGACGATATATCACCGTAAATATCTAAGAATGTTGTAAAGAAAAGAATCAGGCTGGGTAAGGATTGAGAATGGTGGGGAGGAGGTTGCATTCTCCCGGGCCCTTTGGGCCCGGCCATTTAAATCAACTCACATACTAGAATCTTTATTTAATGTGCATTTTATATTACTATGTACACCATGTATTCCATATAACACCGTTAATTATCTCGAACAACCTAAGATATTGTAAGGAAATGCAGATACGATAAGATCAGTAGTTACATTCCTCTTTTGTGGCAATATAAATCATTATATTCGAACCCAGGCGTAAGAACGCCGCCACAGACCGCCTTATCATTGCTGTATGAGTGAATGGGTGAGGGAGTATCCAGGGAATACGTAGCAGCATCTAGGGTTCTTCTCGGTCGTATTATACTACTGCGATCACATCACCAAGATGCTTGCGAAGCGTGGTGCGTATAGCAAACACCCATCTATGTGGGAGGTTGATATTCAGCAGTGGACGCAGTGGCGGATTTACCAGCAGACTAAGTAGGCTGGAGCCAAGGGCGGCAAATTTTACGGGGCGGCAAATTTAAGTAAGTAAAAAATTCGTACAATAAAAACCATTTAATACACGGAGAAAACAAGTCTCAAAAATTACAACATTATAGTATTGAAAGCTGATGTAAAGTAAAAAATCCTAATACCGCTGAGAAAACGTAATTAATATGATTGCCAACTGGGGCATTGAATTGCATACGCCAACGGGCGGCAAATGTGTAAATCCGCTACTAAGTGGACGTCTTCTGCCTGACGATGTGGGATGTGATAGATGTGTTAAGAGAATTTTGTCACTGGTAAGTTGCCTTATTTTTTAATCTGTAGTAATAGTAATACACAACCTACCGTTGCTGCTAGCACCTTTCCCATCACTGCCATCCATGACACGATTTGGGCGATTCGGATGATCATATCGCAGTGTATTACCTTTTTAAGATTGTGTTACTGGTCTAGCTCTTCGTCAGGCTCAGAACAGGTATTTCCTCACCGGTAACCGAGTGTAATGCAACAATCAGACGCATCTACGCCAGCAGGGTCACATGTATGGCCATCTCTTGGCCGTTTAGAGATGATGTCCTGACAAGCCAAAGGGAAGCTGGCAGTAAGCGTGTCGCTGTAAAGGTTAAGACCAATAGAACTAAACTCAAACTCAATGTCGTAATAATAGAGCTTATGATACATTAATACATAAATATGTTTAAAACTGCTCCTTATTTTCTAGGAGCTTCTGCCCGCAGCTTCGCCCGCGACGTGGCCTATGGGAAAATCATTCAACCACCCATTTCACCCTCTTAAGGGTGGAATTTCGAAAAATCCTTTCTTAGCGGATGCCTACGTTATAACATCTACCTGCATGCCAAATTTCAGCCCGATCCGTCCAGTGGTTTGGGCTGTGCGTTGATAAATCACTATGTCAGTCAGTCAATCAGTCAGTCACCTTTGAGTTATATATATTTACATAGATATCATTATGACCAAAATGTACGAGTAAGTCACGAAATCGAAGTCTTTTGCTCACCTTATTTTCACAAGTAAAATAAAAGAACCTACCTATATATATTTTGGTCCGTAGATTTTTGCTTAACAAGCATATCGATGCAACCTTTGCCATTGAAGTCAAATGAAGCTCTGAAACCCTGTCGCCACCATGGTAAATGTAAACAGGAGGTGTTTAAGATGCCCTCAGTTGGATACGCGTTGAGCCATCGGTAAGTCGGAATGATTATATTACATATAGATATATACAATATTAGTTAGTTAGGTGTACTTAAATAAATAATCAATCTGTTTTAATCATTCATGACGATAGAATTTTGTGAATTTATCAAGTCTTCCTGGAGTGTTCTTGTTAGTGACCTTATAGTTTGGATATTATATTTTATCACACTAATTTTATAAAGGCGAAAGTTTGTGTGTGTGTATGTGTGAATGTTTGTTACTCCTTCACGCTCAAACGTCTGAATGGATTTGAATGAAATTCGGTACCAAGATAGCTTATACACTGGATTAACATATAGGCTAAATTTTTCCCGGAAAAGTGAAATGTTCCCGTGGGATGAAGCAAATAATTAAAATACTTTCTATCCGCGGGTGAAACCGCGAGGCGCAACTAGTTGTGGATATAACATAGTTCACAATGATAGGCAAGGAATGGCTTTCATTTTCTAACGTAGTTATTAGGTGCTTACACAAGAATGATATTGACTCTATTTTTTAAAGGTACGCGTTTGATGTTTAAGGTGTTAGTTTTATTACTCATAAGAGTAACAACCATAACCGTCATAAATTACCCACATTACGCCTTGACTGAATGTCTCAAATAGATTTCGTATAGTCGGTATAATTCATTTTATACCTATGTAGGTACCAATATATCTTAACAAGGTATTGACCAATGACGACGTCTTTTGATCGTAAATTTACTAAACTAAAAATCACGCGTATTTTTCATACCGTAGCTTACTCTACATATTGGTTTTGGCACAAGCGCGGCGTTGTTATGTCATCTCTGAAGAAGCGGATAGGATGCACATGGATATTATGTGTGCCAACATGTACCGTGAGACCGTGTACCTAGCTCGTCGAGGGTACTTCTACAGGGACCTCTTCTTGGAACACAGTAATTATTGGAACTTATTTCTTTAAGACTCTCGGGCTTCAGCCACGATGTAACAGCAGCTACTATAGCGGTGAATCGGCAATCCAATAAAACGTTTTTCAATAAACGATACGATATCGTTACACGTAACGGATGTTGCAAAAACTATATTTACCTGTAATATCTTATACGTATATCGGCGCAAACATCATAACTCTGTTAGGCAAGAAGATATTATCTATAATACCCAAATCGAAGGCAAATTCTCACTAAGACTCCTTGCATGAAATGATGTTCGTCGACATTTATATGATTATAACTCGACATTTTATGAGAATCCTCGGATCTGATATGGGACTGGATATTATGAAACGATCAATTAGCTATAGCGTCGCGCAACGTCATGTGTATAATAATTAATATCGTAGAACGTTTCAGTTTTTCTTTCTCATGGCTGATCATGCAATCTAGTAAAGTCTTCAAGTGCTTTCATCAATTTTGATATTGAATGTTCTAACTATAAATGGCCGTATCAATCATACAATCTGCTCGCTACTAAAATGTCGTCTATAGCAGAGGAAGACCGATTTCTGTAAAGGTTTCTTTATTAAGCACATGCCTTGTTCAAACAAGGACATAAATAAGAACAATAGGACAAAAATGGAAAAAATCAGCAATAGATAAGATCCATGAATTATCATCACTACTATGTATATATAAGTATTTTAAGACCATCATTAAAATAATTCCATCAGAAGCATCGATAAAGCCCTGATTTATGTACTTACAGTTGCTCTGTGTGCTTTGCTCGGCTACGAAGAATTCAACAGACATAATTGGTATCGCAAATCTGCCAGTTGGGTTGACGAAGACGGGTGCGTCAACGAAAATTGGAATTTTGAAATCAACCGAACTCGCATTTACACTTCCAAAACAAAAGATGCGAAAGAAGCAAGGTTTTACAAAAGATTGAGAAAACAAAGTATGAGTAACGAGTGTAAGGAACACCAGATGGCGCTTACGTTGAGTGTTTTGGCGTTGGCGATCAGGCATGCTGCCCATTACATGAATACTACGCATTAGGAAGCGAGAAGACTGCTGTCGATTCTGTGTCGCATTCTCTAAAACTAAAGTAAACTTAAAGTATGGCGGTACCTACTCTTCTGATAAATTTTACTAGGTGGTAGGACTTTACTGCAAAGTTCGTCTAGGTAGGTACCACCGCTTTGCCAGTTATTCTGCCGCCAAGCAGTAGTGCGCAAGCACTGCTGTGTTCCGGTTTGAAGGGCACTGTAGCTAGTGAAATTACTAGGCAAATGAGACTATGATCTGATCTCACAGTATGGTAATCTTGTTACTAGATTGTGGTGATGTCTCTGGATGACGAGCGCAGTGCAGTGTCACGCGAACCTCTATACTTTAGAGTTCCGAGTGACACTGCAGCTGATATGGGCAGCCGTGTCGTTTAACATCAGGCGAACGGCTAGCTCGTCACGTCATTCCTTAACATAAAAAAAAAAGGAAATGAAAAAGACGAAGATATGTTAATTTCGTTTAGCTTTAGAGTATGCGACACAGAATCGACACCACTGCCTATCTTAAATTCACTGCTTCCTTAAGTTACACCTGCAATAAAATAACAGATGTTTGTTAGCGGTTTGTTTCCACCAACTCTGTTAGTTCATCAATTTTATTTGAACAAGCTATCGTATAAAAAGTAGACGCAAATCTTTAGCGTTTGACCATTAAATGTACCCAACAGTGTGGGTTTATTACGTCACGACTGTGTATGGAATCTCAAGTCTCAAGATTGTATAAATGACGTCTGTAGAAGCGGCAACTATTTTATTTAGGTTAACTCCACAAGACTTATGTCCGTCTGCACTAAAGTTTGACAGTTCCTAAGTTCGCACTAATCGTTCTATGACGTACCTACTGCAACGTATTTGGGTACGTCCTAGAGAGATAAGTGCGAATTTAAGAGCTTTTATAATTTAGTACAGATGAGGATTAGCTCCACACCATAAACACATTGCTTTTCCTCGAATCTGTGCAGAATCTTAAAACAGAGCGCGCCACAGGTCCTGGCCTAAGAGTTTCTCCTAAGTAGTTTGTGGGCCTAAGTAGTATCAAGGAGAAATCAATAAATCACTTGGCGATGTTTATTATTTAAGGAATTCCTTCCAGGGTTGGGTTACCTAACTAACCATCACCTACAGAAGGAGGGGGATATGACGCGAAACATTTTGCGTGATAATATTCAAAAAGGCTAACTTACATTTTTGAAAATAAATAATTTGAGGTCCCAGTTCAGCCAAATATCCGTTCGTTGTCTATGAACGCGTCGGTAACTACTAATCTTCTTCTTATTCTTATAGGTCAAACGCGTGGCGCAATTGTATACCTATAAATATGTAATTTGCACTGGACATCGTATTTAATTAGGTAAATATGAATTAACTAAAACATTTAATAAACTTTTCATTATTAATTATTTATCTCTAAGTAAATAATTACATTAACTTAACTTTTTTTATAAGTTATAACATGATTAAATAAATTACTTTTCGTCATTCATGTAAATAGTAACAGTAGGTATACAATATAACATTTCTTTCATCATTTTATTTCTGGAAAAATAATTTTATGCTCATACATTTTTAGGGTTCCGTAGTAATACCTGTATGTCTGTCTATCTCTCTTAATCTTAATACTTTACAGTCTATTATGATTTCCAAAGCTATGAACGTAAATTATTATTTATATTTTTGTATTGTATTAGTAGCAATATATATGTGTAGATGGGATGATATTTTCCGTTAAGTCGTGCTTATCAAAATATTAGATAAATCTTTGAAGGTAAGGTTTCTAAAGCTACATTATACTTGTGCGTCTACGGAACCCTAAGCACGGCACGATATGCTTTTGACAAATTATTTTAAAATATTGATGTTAATCTGACTTAGCTCATTGTAAAGAGTACCGACGCTTACCAACGAACATATAAAATATTGTAGGTATGTGAAAGGAAGATCCAATAAACACCTATTTAAGTACCAGATCTTTCTTCCACATAAGTATTAGGCACATCCAGTTAATACCATCAACTGTATAGGCACTTAGTAACATTAATAACATTAAAAACATTAAACTGTAGATACGAGCAACGAATAATTAATTTTATAAACGCACAAAATTGAACCATGTTAATAGAACATAAGACACAAATTATGTGTACCTATAAAAATTGTGCATATGAGATTCTGTATAAATACAAAAGATTTATTTAATATCTATTTAAAAAGCTGATAAAGTTTTACTCCTAAGGCACTAATAAGGCACTTTTGAATTCTTAAACCCACAAGTAAAGTTGACGTTGCATTGATGTTCATATCTGCTAATTTACCATCTTGAGTATTTTTAGGTTCTACATTTTTGAAATATTTTTACTCTAATCTATGGCTAATAGTATATAGGTATACAAATTTGAATCACAGTTGTAAGGACCATATATACTAGACTACTTTTTTTTTCTTTTGTTATGGCCATGACACGGTTTGTGTATTGTGCCAGTAGACTACTTTGTTTATGTCGAGAATATTATATTGAGTTAAAGGAGGTGCGTAATATGCAATCTCTTTTGACACTTTCATTCATAGAAAATATTTTAGATCTGTGATCTTGGTTTAGGACTAACAGCTTTGTATTGTGATAAGATAAATGATAAAATATACTTTCTTGACTCAAATAACTGTGTGTCGAAGTTAGTTTGTTATAGGCGAAACTCGCAAGTAAATTCTTTATCTCCTGTAAGGAGCTTTGCGGTACCGCCCTCTTTCTTCCTCGTCGCGCACATCCAAGTAATGACTGAACACCACTGCCCAGAGGTAGAGGTACAGACCTGTAAAAAGAAAAATAAAAGTTTGAACATGGCATAACATTAGTACACTTAGTTACCTACTGGGACATTACAAGACGTCGTCATTAATCGAATTCGTTGCGGATTCCAAGCCAATTTAGCTTTAATAACGGAATTGGGTCGTTAGGCGTTTAGGAATTGCGATGTTGTCATCAATCACCATTGTCTGGTTTGTTTACGTTACAGAATTATGGCCCTTAAATAATTTGTGATAGTTTGTAGTCACACTAATATTATAAAGGCGAAAGTTTGTATGTGTGTTTGCGTGTATGTTTGTTACTTGTAGGGACACACGTTTGTTGACGTTGACGTCGCCAGCGCCGACCTATTTAAGGGGCGCGTGATTAAATTAAAGAGGAGTCGCGTAGGAGTCGCGTAACAGTAAGCAGTAGAGTTGCACGAGAGTTGCATTAGAGTAGCATTCGGAGACGCGTGTCCTCACATACTCCGGGCTTACTCATTTTATATTGTTAATTGTGTGTTCGGTTCGCGAGGACAATATATGTGGTAAAAAGTAATAATTAATTTTTAATTTATCCCATTCCGGCAGTGAGATTATTAGTGCACATAAGGACCCCCGCAAACTGGTGACACCCGCGTTTTTTTGTTACTTACCGGAATGGAGGAATTGTGAAGTGCTTAAACTTTTTTTTTATGTTCGTTTTTTTGAACAGTTTTTTTACTTATCCTTTTTATGTTCGTTTTTTTTTGAACTGAACCTTTTTTTGTGTCGTAATAACGGCAGCCGCGCACCCGTGCACTTAGAATTGTATTTTTTTTTTCGTGATCATGATGAATCCAGCACCCACGAAACCGTTAATGTCGGCAGCAGATAGTGCTTTAATTTTAGCGGAGATAGCCAAACTCAACGTGCGAATGGCGGAAATGGAAAGGTCGAGACCAATGAGCAGGCAAGGACCTAATCGTCGACGTTTTCCTTCACGTTCCCGACAAAAAAGTAAAAGTAGAGGCAGACGTGACCCTCACTGGCTATGTTTTTACCACTACCGATACAAAGACAACGCTACGAAGTGCATATCACCGTGTAACTGGAAGAAAGCGGAAAACTAGAGGAGGTGCAGGTATCTTCGGTGGTCCCCTGCATCAAGACCAACAACCACCGACTATGCGTAACAGATCGTGAAAATGGTATGCGTTTTTTGGTTGATTCTGGTGCGAATATCTCAGTGCTTCCCCGTGGACACAGGTCAGTGCGTGATTGCGAACAAAACTGTGAGTATAAACTTTATGCAGCTAACGGAAGTGAAATTAGGACATATGGCACAAAGACTATTACACTTAATCTTAATTTAAGGAGAGCTTTTAAGTGGACATTCGTTATTGCCGATGTCAACCAGCCCATTTTGGGAGCTGATTTTTTATATTATTATGATTTACTTGTCGATATAAAGGGCAAACGATTAATTGACCAAGTGACAAAATTGCATGTCGTTTCATCAATTGTTAATTCAGATCAGTTATCGATTTTTACGATCGTTGAGACTCATCCGTTTTACCATCTGTTAAAAAAGTATCCGGAACTAACGAAGCCTTTATCTTTTAAAGAACCTCCGCGTCATAATGTATTTCACCATATTGAGACGACAGGCCCACCGGTACATGCAAGAACAAGACCGTTACCACCGGACCGCTACAAAAAAGTACGCGAAGAGTTTAGGTTAATGCAGGAGATGGGAATATGTCGCCCTTCGAAAAGCGCATGGGCCACTCCTTTGCACGTAGTGCCTAAGAAGGATGGTCAGATACGTCCATGTGGTGACTATCGTGCTTTAAATGCCATCACAAAGCC
Source organism: Ennomos fuscantarius (assembly GCA_905220475.3). Taxonomy (NCBI): domain Eukaryota; kingdom Metazoa; phylum Arthropoda; class Insecta; order Lepidoptera; family Geometridae; genus Ennomos; species Ennomos fuscantarius. The sequence continues at coordinate 7,155,266 of HG992033.1, forward strand.
CGATAGGTATCCTATTCCACATATAAAAGACTTCACGTTCATTTTAGCTAACAAGAAAGTTTTCTCCCGGATAGATATTAATAGAGCTTATCATTTTATCATGGTAGCTCCGGAGGATGTAGAAAAAACAGCAATAACAACACCTTTTGGTTTATATGAGTTTCCACGCATGTCTTTCGGTTTGAGAAACGCCGCGCAAACATTTCAGCGTTTCATGAATAATTGCGTATTACAAAATTTGGAATCTGATTTTCAGAAAGAACATCCTGAATTTTCTAAATTTAAGCTGGAATTTGTTTTTTCTTATTTGGACGATTTGATTATAGCAAGCGAAAATGAGTTATTGCATGAACAGCACTTAGACGCAGTTTTTAAACGATTAGAAAGCTTTGGTATTACGATTAACATCTCGAAATGTTCATTGGGTCAAGAGAAAATCGAATTTTTAGGCCACGAAGTTTCAGTTGAAGGACTTAAGCCTTTAGACAGCAAAGTCAAAGCCATCATTGACTATCCAAGGCCAAACACCATAGAAGAACTTCGCAGATTTTTAGGCATGGTAAACTTTTATAGAAATCATCTACCTCATGCAGCGAAATATCAGGCCGAGTTAAATAATTATTTACATCGCGGTAAAAAAAAGGACAAGTCAATCATTGTGTGGACAGAAAGTGCTATTCAAGCTTTCGAACAATGTAAGCTTAGTTTGAAGAGCGCTACGTCATTAGCGTATCCCTTGTCCAATAAACCACTTGCGATTATGACGGACGCTTCAAACAATGCCATTGGTGCGGTTTTACAACAGCAGGTTAATAATAGCTGGGTTCCTTTAGGTTATTATTCCAAGAGATTGACTGACGCGCAACAAAAGTACAGTACCTACGATAGGGAATTACTTGCGATATATTTGTCAATGCAGTATTTCAGGAACATGTTTGAAGGCCGCAATCTAACCGTTTATACTGACCACAAGCCATTGACTTTTGCATTTCAGAAGATGGGTAGCATTAAAGAATCTCCGCGACGTACTCGACAATTACTTTATATTAGCGAGTTTACTACCGATATTCGTCACGTGACAGGACAGCAAAATCACGTGGCGGATGCTTTAAGTAGGATAGAGATAGATACCATTTCATGCCCAAACGTAATTGATTATACTGAAATTGCCCACATGCAGCGTAACGACAAAGAGCTTAATGAGCTATGGTCAGCAAAAAATAGCAACTTTAAACTGATGAAAGTGACGATGCCATGGTGTAGCGAACCGATTGTTTGCGAAAGCTCAAGTGGCTATACAAGACCGTACTTACCCGAAAAGTTTAGACGATTGGCATTCGAGTCGATACATAATTTAAGCCATCCAGGTATTAGGACATCTAGAAAGATGATATCTAGTAAATTTTTTTGGCCTGGGATGCAAAGAGATTTAGGTATCTGGACTCGTTCTTGTCTAGAGTGTCAGAAATCAAAAGTGCACAGACACACCATGTCGGGACTAGGGCAGTTTTCACAGGTAAGTCGTTTTGAACATTTACATGTAGATATAGTAGGTCCGTTACCAACAACGGAAGAAGGCTACAGATACTGTCTTACCATGATAGATAGGCAGACAGGCTGGCCGGAAGCTTTTCCGATGAAAGATATTTGTGCTAGGACAGTGGCTAAGATAGTTTATGAAGGTTGGATTACGCGGTATGGTGTACCTGTATTTTTAACTAGCGATATGGGTAGGCAATTTGAAAGTAGTCTGTTTACTCAGCTAATGAAGTTTTTGGGCGTAAACAAGTTAAGGACTACTCCATATCATCCACAGAGCAACGGTGCTATTGAAAGATGGCATCGAAGTTTTAAGGCTGCATTAATGGCCAGATTAAATAATAGAAGCTCGTGGATAGACGAAATGTACACAGTAATTTTAGGTTTGCGTGCGGCGCCTAGATCAGACACTGGTGTATCCGCGGCAGAATTAACCTTCGGAAAAACGTTAAGGCTTCCTGGTGAATTTTTTGAAGTAAGTGACAGTAAAATTGCAGACGGCGAGGAATACGTTAAGCATTTAAAAGAAACGATCAGCAACTTAAGACCTAAACCTATGGTTCACAGAGATTCGAGAACAATTTTCGTACACCCAGATTTGAAAGCAAGTAAAAAAGTTTTCGTTAGAAATGATTTTGTGCGAAAATCACTGCAACCACCGTATGATGGACCATATGCCGTAGTCAAAAGACTAGATAAAGGTTTTATTGTGCAATTACCGGGTAGACAGTCGCTTATTTCCATTGATCGTTTGAAGCCCGCATATGTGCTAGACTTTGAATCAACTGATACAGACTCAGGTCAAAGTTGTAGTACAAAGATAAATGTTAGTGATAAGATTGTTAATGATAAAGCAGGGCCGAACAAGAGTTATTTATCACTAGATGTTGCGAAAAAAGATTCGCCCATGTGTACAACGCGTTCAGGTCGCATCATTAAAAAACCAGTTCGGTTTAATCTGAATTAATGAACTGTGTAATAAATATTTTTGGTAATGTTTTGTTTTGTAATTTACTTCTTAATGTAAAATGGTAATTTTTGAATTTTTTTTCTTCAATATGTATGCCTTAGTGTTTATTTTAAATTTGCTATAATTACATAGGTATACTTGAATATTTTTTTGGTACTTGATATTTTTACCACTCTATGTTTCATTGTTTATGTTAGTTTATTATGGTTTACTTCAATGTTTTTATTATGACTACGTTACTCATTGGATTTGTATTTATTTGTACGTCTTATTATGTGACCGAGGTACCTAAGTGCTAAAGTTATATTTACACCGAGTTATATTACACTGGCTGTTTCTAAATAATATAAACAGTCCGTGTCGGTGAGAACTGAAAAATAAACAAATGAGTGGGGTCGAATCAAGTGAAGTCTATGAATTCTTTGAGTTTAGAGTGGATAACAATGAGTTACTTTGTAAAGGGATCGTTTTGTTTTAGTTATTTTTGTTTATATAAGTTGACGTTAGTAGAGTATTTGTTTATCGAATAACGTTGAACTTGAGTTAAACTTTCAGAACGCATTTGAAAGATGTTTTGTTTATTGAGTCGATATAATACGATTTCCTTTGTTCATTGTAGAGATATTTTTTTTGTAACTTTATTAACATGTATGACTTTTATTGTCGAATTTTGTACCATAATTATTATTTTTTAAGAAGGGGGTTGATGTAGGGACACACGTTTGTTTACGTTGACGTCGCCAGCGCCGACCTATTTAAGGGGCGCGTAATTAAATTAAAGAGGAGTCGCGTAGGAGTCGCGTAACAGTAAGCAGTAGAGTTGCACGAGAGTTGCATTAGAGTAGCATTCGGAGACGCGTGTCCTCACATACTCCGGGCTTACTCATTTTATATTGTTAATTGTGTGTTCGGTTCGCGAGGACAATATATGTGGTAAAAAGTAATAATTAATTTTTAATTTATCCCATTCCGGCAGTGAGATTATTAGTGAACAATAGGACCCCCGCAAATACTCTTTCACGCTGAAATGGCTGAATGGATTTAGATGAAATTTGGTGCCAAGATAGCTTATACACTGGATTAACATATTGGCTACAATTTTATCCCGGATAAGTGAAATTTTCCTGTGGAATGAGCAATAATTAAAATACTTTTTATCCGCGCGTGAAACCGCGGGACGCAACTAGTAGTAAATATAAAGTAATACTTTACCAGAGTGGATTATTGCACGACTTAATTCGTCTAAGTAGTAGGTATAATGGGGTGATTGTATATAAGGCCAAGTATTTTTATAACTTAGTGATTTTTAAACTCTTTCGTCATACCGTTTAGTGCTGTTTATAGGTACGTATCGTGGAATACATTTTCTAGAAAAATATAAAACTTTTCCATTTCTAGTTTCGGAATTAACTCCCTGCATATCATATTTGCTCATCGTATCTCCGCACTGATTCGCGGGGTGCTATAATGCCATTTGTACGAGAGATATATTAGCGATGCTGACAGCATCTGTGGTGTGGTGGTTTGGGCAGGTCGGCTCATAACCCAGTGGCGGCGGGTTTGATTGCGACAGGACAAGTACTTGTGCACAGAAAAAAAGCGGAAACACTTGTTGCGAATCTAGGTGTTGTGGGACCATGGCCCTCGTAGTTCCTGGGTCCCTAAGACACAGGGAATCTTAGTTAGGGTCCCGGATCTATGTGTGTGATCGTTGGGCGTTATTATTATTATTATTAATGCAGAATATAACTGATGCTGATAAAGATATATTAATCACACTAATCACACTAATCACACTAATTTTATAAAGGCGAAAGTTTGTATGTGTGTTTGTATTATTATAATTATTATTAATATAGGCTACATTTTATCCCGGAAAAGTGAAATTTTCCCGTGGGATGAGCAAATAATTAGAATACCTTTTATCGCAACTAGTGATAATTAAAGCAGTGCTTACACAAATAGAGAAGTCCGCCGATGAGTATGCAGGTGGCGAGGATGACGTGATCCTGCTTGTCAAGGTAGTACGTGATGGAGGTGTGCAGAACACTGATCAGTAGACCGATGGCGAGTACGATGCCCAGCACTACCCAAGGCAGCATGAGCCACGACCGCCGCTGGAAACAACGATAGGCAGATAGTTAGATATTAAAGTAAGTAGCTTGATATTATAAAACTAAAAATATCTCGAAATAAGGATAAGAGAGAGCGGGAGAGAGAGGATAAGGATAAGAGGATCGAGAAGACTACGTCCACTGGAAGAGTGGACCCTATTTAAAGTTACAGACTAAAATGCTCTAGCCCACTATGGGTACGCATGGGCAGAAACGAGGGTGTATCTTAAAGTGATATATGGAGAGGTACTGGATAATTGACAGCTTCTGTTGTTAAGCAGGTCAGTAAGTATACGTAAATAATACTTTAATAAAAATACATCGATAAGCAAGTGAATACAATTTTGGCAAAAACTTACTGAATAAGATTTCTGAGCAGCATGAAAATAAAATTAAAAGGTTGTTTTATATACCTACTTAGGTACATACTATTATCGGTACTACATACAAGTACTATTATAATACATACCATTTGTACTGCGATGAAGAGAAGTGTGCATATCAATATTGTAAAGCACAAGCTTATCGTTAATATTATCTTCGGAACTGAAATAAACAATATTATTATTAGTAACAGTATTTATGTATATATATCTATGAACCGGTAAAAAAATCAGTGCAGTTGAATTTTACGAACAAAATACACGAAAAAATAATAATCTGCTCATGAAAAGCACGTTTCTACGGGTAACTTCTAGAAATATTTCATAGAGATCTAGTAGGTATATACCTACTCAACTGTACCAACATTATTTTCTGCCAATATACTGATTGCGATATGGTGATACATTTAGTAAACAAGTAGGCACGTTTAAAAATATTGCTTACTGTCTAATTCTGAAAGCTTCCTATCGAATTCTGCATCAAATATGAAGGTGCTGAAGGTGATCCTGTGCTTCTGTACCACCCACACGATGATGATGGTGGCTATAGAGAGGACGACGCCCAGCACCGCTGTGATAAGGGTGCCGACGCGTGTGGAGCCGCAGCAGCAGCAGGTCTGGAGTCGCTTCATAGTGAATTCTTGATTCTCAGGCGTTAGCTGTCCTCACCGCTGCATGACGTCTGCAAATAATAGATTAAAAAACTTAGGTCCTTGTCATAGGCAGGAGAGTATAACAGTGTCATTCAATTTGCTAGAATCTTGCAATATTGAGTTTTGACCGTTGCCCTATGTAAATATTTAGAATTACGAGCATGTGAAGCGACACGTGCCTAAAATGCTGGCCTCTACTTCAGCCAAAGATTGAGCATTGCCATTCAACGTGGCAAAGCTGCCAGCATGTTGGGCGCGTTGCCTACTGATAGTAGTTTGTTAGATTAATTTTATTTTTTAATATTTATTACTTAATAAGAAAGAAAGAAGAAGAAAGAAAATTTATTCAAGACATCACACAACATTACATTTTTACAAATAATCACTTATAATAGGTGTTTACCTATGAAATTGCCGAATTGCAGTACAGACTTTTTCAAACAAAAAAAAGTTTTGATTGGCTATGAATTCTAAATTCAAATTAATTTTGTTTTAAAAATATGACATTCTATTTACAATATAAGTCTTTTGTTTATTGATTAGCGTTGTATTTTCATTACATTTCAACATTTTTCCTCATAATGATACTTTGAAATTTCGTGTAATTATGGAATATGAGTTCCGTCGTGGCACCAACGCGGCACAAACGACACGTAACACCAACGACGTTTCCGGAGAGAACTGTACAAACGAACGTACAACCCGTTATTGGTTTGCTCGGTTCCGTTCTGGGAATTTTGACTTGAAAAATGAACCTCGTGGTCGTCCGGAAACTTTGGTCAACAATGATGAATTAAAGGCGGTTGTGGAAGCTAATGAATCTCAATCTACAGCTGAGCTGGCAGCAGCTTTTGATGTTAGCATCAAAACAATATTGGTCCATTTGCGACAGATTGGCAAGATAAAAAAGCTTGATAGATGGGTGCCCCAGGAACTTAAAGATCGCCAGCGCAACGTACGCGTCGAGACTTGCCTTGCGCTGCTTAACAGGCACAGAAATGAAGGAATTTTGAACCGAATTGTTACGTGCGACGAAAAATGGATTCTTTTTGACAATCGAAAGCGCTCAGCAAGTTGGTTAGATCCTGGTTCGGTACCAAAGCAATGTGAAAAACGAAAAATGACCCCTAGAAAGGTGATGGTCACAGTTTGGTGGTCTAGTGCTGGTGTGATTCATCATAGCTTTTTACAAAACGGCGAGAGCATTACTGCAGATGTGTACATTGAAGAACTGACCACAATGATGGCGAAACTCGCACGTCTGCAACCAGCATTGGTCAATCGGTCGTCTCCACTGCTACTTCACGACAACGCGCGACCCCATACTGCACAACAGACCGTCTCTAAGCTGCATGAGTTGGGTTTGGAAGCTCTCCCTCATCCGCCATACTCACCAGATCTTGCGCCTACCGACTATTACTTTTTCCAAAATTTGGACAACTTTTTAGCGGGAAAAAAATTCAATTCCCGAGAGGCAGTACAAAACGCCTTTGAAGAGTTTGTTGTCTCCCGTCCTGATGATTTTTTCAAAAAGGGCATCCATAAACTGCCACAGCGTTGGCAAAGATGCCTTGATTGCAGGGGTGATTACTTTGAATAAAAGAAATAAATAAGTTCGAAAAAAAAATACTTTAACTTTTTTCAAACAAAACGGCAATTTCATAGGTAAAGACCTAATATAAGACAAATCACGAAAACAAGAGAAACTAAAAACTATAATGTTGCGTGATGTCGTGGTGTAGATTAATAATGATTATTTAGTTACATATTTTAAAAAGTATTATTCCACTGACGATAAATTAAAATAAATCTTCTAGTTTTCCAAAGGCCCAGATTGTAATACTATGAGTATAGCAAAGGTATAATGTGCTTGATGACAACATTATCACCTACATTTTTGGGAGTGCTAGAGTAGGCGGTGGCAAAGTGAGGATTTGGCGTGGGCAGTCTGGTATTGGAGTGATCCGTTATTCTTCCGCGACAAGTCGACGCCATGCGACATCTGATTTCTAGTAGCACAAGCTTTTGTGAATTCTAATACCATTAGATAACACAACAGCTATCTTGCTGAACGTGTTCGGTTCGGAAAGACGCCGACGCGCGTATAATATGTATATTGTCGTAAGTATTACCATATTTTTTGTGGTTGGGTTTTTTGTGGGCTTTTAATATTTCCGTGGCTGGCCAGATGTTTACAATAATATTCATAATTGGAGTTAATTAACGTTAAAACTTATTCTGTTATCATTATCATATTATTAGTTCCTCTAATTATTATTTGTACTGCTACAAAGTAAGGCTGCTGCAAGATAAGGTAATCTAATGTTTTTCAGTAACGTATAAGTAACGATCCCAGCCTAAACCGGCGTGCATTAAAAATTTTGCAATCACCTTTGATTGACTGGCCGGTGGGCAGCCATTCCTGCCGATCCAGAATTAGAAGCGTTACCCAATACATATCGATTGTGGATCGCGTACGATTGCGTGGATTCGTTCCAGTTACCTATTTTTCTTTTCTTTGATATGAGCTTGATGACAAACAACGGCGGGATGTTGCAGTGGAGCTCACATCCGGCGATTAAGAGTTTATGGCTAATTAAGTTATTTCAATGTTCTGTTGAAAGGTTTTTAGAATTTAGATAGAAGGGAATTACGCTTGGCAGATCAAACTGGGCAACACTAGAAAACTATATCCATTAGTTGCAGCTATTAAAATTAGTATGGTTGGGTTACTCTTGTAGTAGTGACTCTTGACTACTAAAGAAAATGTAGATAATGTGTATTATGTTATTACTAGGTGGTACTTTTCTGCAAAGTTTATCTAGGTAGGCACTAGGTAGGTATGGTGCCTAGTTATTCTGCCACCAAGGAGTATAGTGCCGGTTTGAAGGGCACTCATTAAATTACTGGGCAAATAGGACTTTATGACCTGACAGTACTGATGTCTCAAGATGATGTGCGCAGTGCAGCGTCACATGAAACTGCATACTTTAGAGGTCCGAGTGACATTGCAACTGATATGGGCAGCAATGTCGCTTATCATCAAGGAAACGACTAGCTCTTCATGTCATTCCTTAACATAAAAAATCAGCTGTTTAATCTATCTAATCCCGCTATCGCAAGGAAATTGCAGCTTGATTTGCAGTAGCAATGTAATCAGTAGCGATAACCCGACATTGGCCTGACCTAGATAAAAGTCGGACTAGGGATGCTCCATGGTTCATCGTTTTTTTCCATTTCCAAAGAGGATCATTTTCATTATAGGATACTAGTCTATCACTACAAATTTTTGCTCTATGCTACCTACTATATAAGTATACAGATTTTTTTTAGTTTCATCGAACATTCTCATTGGACTGCTATAATTATTATGCCTAAGTGTACGTTGAGAGCGAATATGGCTCAGCGATAATCCGTGCAACTCTAAAATCGACTCACTCAGGCCTTCACCGATGACTTTTTAAGTTATACATGTGTATAACTAAGATGTATGCGAAATCTGCACTCACTCTTACACATCGGTGAAGGAAAACATTGTGAGGAATCAGGTATGTTCAAAGAATCACACAACTCGAGTACCTCAGAAGTGCCATAGAATCACAAAACTGTGTCAAACATCCACAAATTTGTCTTGACCAGCGTGGTGGATAATAACCTAAATTATCTTCATGTGGGAGATTTCCTATGTTCCAGCGGTAGGAAGTTATTGAACTGATGGCAAAGTGTAAATTGGCAGCATAAGAAAATGCGACAATCTAAGAATCTAACACTTTAGATAGTTTGCACCATTCTACAAGGCCTATAAAGATTTAAGGCTAAAAGGGCACACCAGTGTGGCATGACGCACGACCTGTGATGGGATCTACTACCATAGCAGAGTAGGTATCTATCGCACCAGTATGCGGTTGTTGTTATTGGATATGAGCTATCAAAGAAAACAACTTTATAATTAGAAATGCAATAGAGATATCATTGTTTACCTCAGACCAACATATTACATCGCTTGTGATAAGTAATAGAGTTTATTTAAACGATATACAAACCAGCTTTTGGTAATATAAGTGATATCATAAAAGCTCTATTTGCGGCGTCACGGCTCCATTAGAAACATACCTACCCCGTACCTAACTAAAGCCGCACCTATAAGTATTTTACACCCCAACCAAACCCATAACTATTCTACTCTTGCAGAGTATACTATATTCTTGACTGTTGCCTGACCTTCAAATGCTTTTAGCTTTGCAAAACAGTGTTTTAGTCAAAGTTCAGAATAGACTGTACCTACTGTTTCAAATTTTGAATTTAAGTTTGTTAGTATATAATTTGGTATAACCGTAGTTATTAAATGTCTAATTTGTGGTATAACCTAGTTTTTTTTTATGTTTAGGCTCCACACTTTTATGTATTTAGACAGTGTCAAGTAATTGCACGCATATATATGTGTCAAGTCACGGTCGAAGTCATCAAGTCATAGTCTAGTCAAAGTCGTACTCCTAGTAAAATGGTGGCAACTTTACTTGAAGCTTCTATGGAGTTTTGGAAACAACATGAAAGAAACGTTTCACCGTCATTATACCATTTTCCCACACTCATGCCTGTTCAATGCCTGTCAATTTTATGCACTAACACTGAAAATAAAACAAGTTTTGAAAATAATTCAATGCGATGATGCGATCTTTTTCGTTTCCCGCCAAAACTCTCGTATAACCTAGTTGTATGGTATAAACATAGTACGTAGGTTTGTAGCATTATTAGGTACTATATATCTATGGAATGGGTAACATTTTCAGATATTTTATTATCTCGGTCGTGGCGTATAGTGTGTCTCGCTCGACACATAGCCATTTTAGTACCTGATTCTGCGTCAAAAGATTTATTCGAATTAGTAGTTCCGGGCCATCATATTAAAAAATAATCTGAGTCAACCATTATACTAATCACAGTGTGTAGCTCCGAACTAAATGCGTTGTCTACGTAGTATTATTTATTCTGTGGCTACACCAAATGGGGAGCGGCGCGTGGCTACCGCCACAGTTTACCCGATAGTTAGTACGCAAGTGCAGTACAGCAGATTAATAAACAGTTTGTGGTACGATTAGCACAGATTAGTAAATAGTATTAGTGGGTTCACAGTTGTCTTTGTCAGCGTTGCGTAACCGTGGAACAGATGTCGCAGTCGGTTTCCGGGTTCTGCGTTTTTGTACTATCAATGTTACGTCTTGCCCTACACGAAAATTATAAAGGTTTTTGGAATATTTAGCGTGTTCTTTATTTACTTATCAGGAAGATGATAAAGAAACGAAAGTCTCGAGTTAATCCAAAAGATACGGTAACTTTGGCTCATGTTTGCAATAGCTGTAACCGCCACAACTTTTACGGAATGATTTTGGAGTTAAGCAAATGGGGCATTACATGGCCGTATCATCTACAAGCATTATTAGTAATACTTAGCTAAGTTTTTTATTTATTGCATTATTGGTGGTAATCGTTTAATTGACATTTACTCGAACAGGTCATAACCTGTTCGTGCAAAACTTTTCAGTCACTTGCATATCTTATGAGATGAAATGAGATGACTGAAAAGTTTTGCACCTCTTTGATTGGTTAGCTTTTCCATCCCTGAAAAATAAGTAAGTTTTACTTTTTCAAGACACTATCCCTGGTGTTTTGCAAAACCCCGGTGATCACGTAAATTTGATTGCAATGCAACAGGAGAAATTTTCATACAAACTATGCACTTAACCAGCGTATTGAAACTGTTAAATCCATACAAATTTGTGTTTCTATTGGTTGCACTCGAGTTACGTGATTGCCTATCTGGTAGCATAAAGTTATGTGTTTTATGTTTTTATGTATGTGTATGTACGTCTATGTTTCCTTTTCTATAAAAGCAAAATTAATAAAACATATTGCAAAGTAAAAAAAACGCCGTAGCCAAACTATGAAAGTCGAGGAACATACATGGGATAATAATAGTTATTAGGTACTATCTAACTTCCATCAATAATCCACTTGTCGATTTACACCTTGTAAATAAGTGCTGTAACTACATTTCTTGGTAAATCTTTACAAAGGTTTAACTATTTCGTTTGTCTGAGAAGCCGTCTGTAAATTCGCTGAAAGTTGATTTTGATCAAAATAAATTTAATAAGTAGCATTACAGGCTACTTAGAAATGCTTATAATTTTTATAACCTGTTTTCGTGAGACCATTAAACTTTTCGCAATAAAAGTATGTCTCGGTAGAGCATGGGCGAAAAGCTACGCCCAAGCGGTAGAGTCAACATCTGTATCTTATTTGGTACAAATCGGTTCGATTTGACGTGAAACCCATACAAAAACAGCACAGCGTTTAATTTTAAATGATAAAGATAAAATTTTGAAAAGTAAATGCGCAGAAACTTGTTAGGGAAATACACGTTTTTTGCAAGAAAAATGCTCTAATGAAGTTTCCTATAGCGTGATATACTTATTATATATATCAAAATATTAGGTTGTTATTATCATGAAAGTTTATATTTTTATTTTTTAGGAAATATTTTACATTATATAGTAAGTAAACCATTATGTAATATGAGGTAAGTAGTAGTCTTCTTTTCATATAAAAAAGGATCATAACATTGGCATTGCTCTGTCAATTTCTTTCAATGTATTTTTTTTATTAAACTAATTTTTATTATTATATGTTTGTTTTAGATGTCTTCTAGCTAATGATGAACTTTTAATAACAAATAATGACGGAGATACTAAAGCTTAAATGTGAATGCTTCTCGTAAAAGTAACTTTGTATGCAATAGGTCAGGTCGGCGTTCCCCATTCCCTCATGACTAAAACAACGAAACTGGCATTTTGGCAAGCACTGGAGCTCTTGGCTCGGTCATTAAACACTCGAAGGCCGGCGGATGCTAAAATTGCGCTTGTGTGTCACTGTCACTACGCTATTACGTCAGCAGTTAGTGAAAACGGCAGTTCATTGATGGCCAAGTGCAGAAATAAAAAGGAAATATTTATTCTGCGCCTTGACATCGGGCGAACTCTGGTAAAACCGGGGTAAAACCAATAAACCTCTAAGTAGGGTATGTACATGTTTATGATAAAAAATACAGAAAAGTGACGTCACAATTGCTTAGTTACCATCATATATCAAGTTTAAAAAGTAATTTAATAATATTCCTTATAAAATATGCAGATGATACATTTAAGTCATATCACAGAATAAATAATAGTAGTATAAAGTCATATTAATTCTAGATGCAATTCACTAAAACAAGCCATTAAATCCTTAACACAGAACTTCAATTTATCTAAATGTGCTATCAATCAATTTATTAGTGCACCCTGCATCTCTCGCTCAACTCGATAAGTAACTCAATATAAATCCCATTGCACACATCTGTGTGCAATTGATCCGAATGCCACTTTGTTTGTGTGATCCCACACTCGCCACAGATTAAAGAAAAGTTACTAAATAACTCTCGCTCGTTCCCAAAATGTTCCCGTTGGTTTTACTGCATTAGCTACACAATCACCGATGCGTAGAAAGTAATCTGGATTTCATGGCACCACATCTTCTAATGTGAGAAGGTTTTGTACGTTCATATCTCAAAATACCTATATACTTTCATGACTTTCTTTGATTATTTGATGCTACAAAACAATTTATGAATATGAATGGATTATGGACCTTAGTACTATTCATTTAGTTCTCAATTCCTGAGAAGTGTGAAAATTATACGGATGAATATTCTTTTGAATGGAATACTTTTACAGAATAAAAATTATTTTGACATTGCTATGAGTCCGAGGTTAAAAGTGACACAGCAAAGTCACTATCATTAAATTAAAACTGAAATGTTGTTTCTGCATAACGTTAAATACAATTATGGTCTCTTTCTAAAATCATACAAAATACTTCTTTACACTTACCTAAATACGTCAAAGCTGATATGAGAGTGTACAGTTTGTTTTCCTTATATACCTGAAAAATATCCGGTCAATAAATCTATCTTATCGTAATAATAGAGCTGCCTATTTTATGTGGAAGTAAAAATTGGAAGATCACGAAGCTAAGTTAGTTCCCCAGGATAATAGGCGTGACACCCACCAGATCCACGACTATATTATACGCCTTGGATTGAATAGAAGGTCGTCACTCGCTGCCACCGCAGAAGGCGGCGTGACGTAATACATTTACTCTGTGACACACGCACACATGTATTTGGTATGAGTATAAATGTAAATTGTAAACAATACGATCTTTCTGAGCTAACAGAGATATCTTTATCTCCTTGCCTTGTTTGGATGTTTCTTCTGTGTTTTAAAGAGTGTTCCAAAACGACTGCGTATAATCTTGTTGTATTTACAAAAGCGTTAAAATAATGAGTAACTCTTGAGACATTCAGCATAGTTATAACTGTGACTGTATAGAACGTTACAATAACAAAGTCAATGTCAGCGGTTTGCAGATATGGATTCTGCGAAACAGTGCCTTAGTAAGCTTTTATGCTTTGTACCATTACGATCATGAACTTTATCATTGAAACTAAGTCAGATTGAAGGTTAACTGGTCACAATAAAAACTTACCATAAAGGCTGTAACTGCCTACTATTATTAAATAATTAGCTCTGCTGTTGATAATTCAGATACATCACACTAATGTTATAAAGGCGAAAGTTTGTATGTGTGTTTGTGTGTATGTGTGTATGTTTGTTACTCCTTCACGCTCAAACGGCTGAATGGATTTGAATGAAATTCGGTACCAAGATAACTTATACACTGGATTAACATATAGGCTACATTTTAAAGTGAAATTTTTCCATGGGATGAGTAAATAATTTAAATACTTTATATCCGCGAGTGAAACCGCGGGGCTCAACTAGTAGTTCATAAATTTACCGCAGTGTTGCTTAAGATTTTTTAGACGAATTAGATATATCATACTTATTAGATGAAAAAAAAGCGTAGTGCTCTTAATCGTCTTCTTGTCTCTTTTGCTCTCATTCCGGACCCAAGGTAAAAGAAAAGTACCAATATAGTAATAGTATACATGTATTGTGTTATCAGTCGAAATCTTTTTGTAGTACCCAGGTAGTGTAGCTAGTAGCATTTAGTAGTAGTTGGCATTAGTGTAGAAGTTACCTTAAAGAATAAAGGCACTTTGTATTACATATATGGATTAGCTAGTGAAATTACTGGGCAAATTAGGCTTTATGACCTAATCATACATTCTAGTATCTTATTACTAGACTGTGCCGATGTCTCAGGATGACGTAACACAGTGCAGTAACACGTTAAACTCTATACTTTAGAGTTCCGAGTGATACTGCAGCTGACATGGGCAGCCGTGTCGCTTAACATCAAGCAAACGACTAGATAGTCATGTCATTCTTTAACATAGAAAATAGTATGTAGGTAGCAGCTACTATCTCATTACTAGCACGGTAGTTCTACCCTCGTCTCCCACTACGGTCAAGGTCAAGGTCTTGACACGATGTCGTCATCATTATCTATAATACTTACCTCGTCTAGCTACTCATTCGTGATCTTTTCAGCTGACTTTATGACCTAATATTACAGTCTAGTAATCTTATTACAAGACAGTGCTGGTGTCTCAGTGCAGTGTCACGCGAAACTTTATATTTTAGAGTTCCGAGTGATACTGCAATGATAATGGGTGGCCGGATCGTTTGAAATCAGGCAAACGACTAGCTCATCACGTCATTGACATAAAAAAGTACCTATCTTTATGTAATAATTATTACTTATGAATTTTGTACTACCAATTATCCAATTGTGAATTATATTTTATTGATGTTTGATTATATGTATAAAGGTGCGGACAGAAGTGCAGCAGGTACGTATAAAGTGCTAATATATTTTATACAGTGGTATTAATTATTGCAGTTACTCGCAACACAAATTACTAATAATAATATAAGTGTAGAGTCTACGTTTCTATTTTATGACATACTTGGTACACGCGCATGCATGATCTGCTACTCAGTTATTAGTAGGTACGAACGGTATAAATATGAAAGTGATAAATTTTTGTTTCTTAAAACCTCAGTATTCTGTCTTTTTAAAACCAATTTTTCTCTATAAATCTTTCGCAAAATTCAAATAATTTTAACTTAAATTAATATTGACTTAAATAAAAAGAAAACCTTTAACAACACAAAGCTCTATGCCTAAAGCTCTACCACAGATAATTAAAGGCGCCTAATTTGGTATGCCTTCACGTATTTACTATACATTCTGACATCATCAAATCATATACCTATTGCGATGCGTAATCCAATATGCAATAGGGTGAGTCACGAGGCGAGAGCTTCACAGCACAGCCGTTCGATGGAATCAACTCGATATTCGTGGGGATGAGTAACAAACCTGATGGATTTCTTGGGATCCAATCGTATTATGCTTGAATAAACTAAGCCTTTTCAAAATAAGGCAGCTTAGAATAATAGTTATAACAAGTCATGCATTATATGCATTAGGAGCAATTCTTGGTAAGGATGGCTTATGTAGGCGAACGGCATCGTTTGTACTATGCTCAACTTCCCACCATTTTCCTCTTTTTTCTCAGGTCCTAGCCAGTAGCCTCCTAGAGTTAGTGTCCTAGTCTCTTCTCTCTTAGCTCCCAAGCTAAACAAGGTAGGTCTAGCCAGACGACCTTAGGAGAACACAGAACTTAAGTTGAGAATATGACAAGTTGCGGTCGGTTTGTCTTGTCAGTGCTTGTCTCGGTGATCCATCCATTTGTCATCGCTGACCTATGTAGGTAAACGCATTTGTCTTGACTCAGCCAGCATATAGCCATCCATATGCAGGCTGAACCAATAGAAATTTGACCCATTACAGTAGCACTCATCAGTTTTATACGCGTCGGTTTGCGTTGTTTGATAAATAAAAAATAAATAAATTTGTGTGGACATTTCACACAGTGCCATCTAGCCCCAAACTAAGCAAAGCTTGTACTATGGGAACAAGATAACTGATACAATACTTAGATACTTTTTGTTTGTAAATACATACATTGAATACTATATAAACACCCAGACACAGAACAAACATCGATGTTCATCACACAAATGTTTGTCCTGAGCGGGAATCGAACCCACAATGATGATTATCATACACACGCTTGTACCACTTTCATAAGCTTAGAGATCCTTATTGAAGTTAAATCTCTTTGTAGCACTTATATGCTCTCTAGATAAGTACCAAATTAAAACAAGCGCCCCATTCTCTCTGGTGTAAGCATAAACAATGCATCATTGTAAGTGCCCCACATACTCTCTAATGAGTCCAATCGATTCGTTAATAACAAAACAATGCTGGAAGAGGTGAATGTTTTGAAATCCGGTTTTGTAGAATACGGCAGCTGACTCATAGTTCCAAATTAACACATATTTTACGAATCTATGTTAAAAGTGTCTGCATAGTCTAGCCAGTCTAGTCAATAGCCATTCTATATTTATATTGTCATTCATTTTCATTAAGATATAATTGCCATAACTATTAAGGCAAGAACAACTATGAAATCGGTTACAGCCTAATATTATTGCTTAAAAAAGATATCTATCCTCATGTGTACAGAATAAGTAAAATTACCTAATAAGCCATGCAAACTTCCTTGAGGTAACTTCTCAGCTGACGTGACGGTACCAAATCTTGATAAAAAACTAGTAAGTATACAGGAAGATTTTTCAAAATCGGGCTCCAAACTCCTATAAGTACTTTTGCTATTCTTCATAGTTTTGGATTTGGCCTACCAAACCCACTTGAATAAATCATCCTGTATACTGTGTTTACTCAAGTGTGCTTCAGTCATAGTCACAGGTGTAGATACACATATAATGTGACTAAGAGGAAAGGGATTATAAAAGGTGACAAGCGTAGAGTCTCCATAACTTTTATTTTATAGTCACTTCGATGATGTTGATTTACATTACCTACAATGGAAAAGCTTGGCATGGCATCTTTATCTTATTCGGATCCCGATATATTTAATCCAAAAATACCTTCAAAAAGGTATCCCAACAGTTACTAGGCACGGAATAAGTAATACTCTAAAATAACTCATATGCACCCAACATCCTATACACGCACCCATCACCATTACACAAACATTATAAAATACGCAGGTGTCATAGGTTTTTAGTTTAAGTTAGTTGGTTTTAATAGAGTAAGTTTAGATTTTTATCTGGAAATAAACTAATTTCTTTTCATTTCATTTCATATGCACGCACGCACACAAATTATCTATACAAATTAACTAAGCACGTATATTATTTACTTCTATATTAATATCTAAAACTAGTATTTAAATACTGTTATCTAAAATTGTAAACATTATTACTAATAATACACCTAACCCTACAAACTTAGAACACCCTCATATTCATTCCTATATACATGCGTAACACAGAGTTACTCGTAGCTGTGTATTTACGATCGAGATCTATAATTATTGGCTGTATAAATATTCTGCTTAATGTTATTATTACGTATATTATTTTTATGCTGTTGGTCTTTTAATAAATAAATAGATAAATAAAAATAGCACTTGGAATCATGTACGTACTTAGTATTCATACATAAATAGAATATACTATCACCTAAGGTGGTAGTGGTAGGTACTAAAGACGTGTGGCGGTACTTAGTGCCTCCATAGTTAAATAGAAAGCGTTGGAAATCGAGGATAGATTACCACAAGCGATGTTAGCACTACCATATGCAGTCATTCCATGTATGGAGCAATCGGGAGTGCTGTCGAGTTCTCACGTGCGTCGGGCTCGTCAGGCTGTCACAGAGCGGGCTCAAGCACTGGTACAACCAAGGTAAGACACAGGGCTTTTTACGTGGAACCAGAGTCCCGTTTTATATGGTAAGCTGTTATTCGTAGGTACTAATACTGTTTAAAGGGCTTCATGGCATTAGTAGCAAGCGAGAATAAAAGTCATTACTTAACTAAATAAAATTAAATAATAATAAAAAATCAAACATGTTAATTTCATGATGGGAGTTTCCAATTCAAGCGTGAGCTGGGGGGTGATCACGAAACTTTGATTGAAATGCAACAAGAGAAATTTCCATACTAACTATGCACATAAGCTGTGTATTGAAACTGTCAAATCCATACAAATTTATGTTTCTATCTGTTGCAATTGAGTTACGTGATCGCCCAGCAGGTATCTTCTAGGCAAGCATGCTGCATCTTAGACCACGTCATTGCTTAACATCATCATTGTACTGTATTTAGAAAATTAAAATTAATTGTTTTATCTTCTTAATATATATAAATCTCGTGTCACAATGTTTGTCCTCAATGGACTCCTAAACCACTTAACCGATTATAATAAAATTCGCACACCATGTGCAGTTCGATCCAACTTGAGAGATAGGATAGTTTAAATCTCAAATTATAGTCGCAATGTTAATTTATTGCTAATTATTTGTCTGTTATTATTTGACAGTCGCAATTATCTGTTAACTCCAAATGATTCCTAGACCGATTTTAAAAATTCTTTCACCATTTGAATGCTAAATTATCACTGATTAATATAGACTATTTTAATTGCAAGAAAAAAAAAATGTTTATGCCACAATACATTTCCACCCGTGCGAAGCCGGGACGGGCCGCTAGTAGAAATATAGATGTTTCTGTTACAACATGGTATCTTTCACCGTCCCCGGTGGCAGCCTACGTCGCGTAATCCCTACTCCAAACATAAACCAACAAATAAAACATTTCTATGCATATTTTAAAATACATATTACACGTTTTGACTTTCAGACATAGGTATTGGATAAGAATAATAAATACTTAGTAATGCCACAGATTCATTAATAGCAAGTACGTATGTAATACGCTAATACGGCTGGATGACATCATTCACTTCGCAGTTGCCCTCGCACTGCGCGTAGAAGGTCAAAAATGTAAAGAAAATAAATCACAATGGCGATTTATTTAGTTTTATGCCTTCTGGTAATTAGCGAAAATAAAGCACAAAATAGTACTAGATGGTAAAAAAACATAACAATAATTGGTTTAGTAAAAGATGTACTTTTAAAAGCTTAGTTTTATTCTGTAATGGGGTACTGTAAACAGTATTCCATTAAAATTACATTACTACGCTTCATAAATAATTTGAATTTGACTTAAACGGCTAAAACACTTTTCTTAATGTCTCTATTATGGGGAAGACACTTTGTTCATGAGTATTTAATGTTCGTTAGGTTTATTTGATTTGTAATTGTTTATTCTTTATTTTAAAATAAAGATAAAAAAATATTTAGAAACAGCAAAAATTATACTGAAATTTGATGGAAATGAGACAACTGAAAATATTTATTTACGCATTTATATACGGTCAGCCTCATACATAAAAACTTGAAAGTTTGTTTTTTTACATGAGATTACTAACAAACGATATGTCAGCGCTGAAACGGTCGAACAGATTTTGCCATATATTAATGTTCCTATATATGTGTATATAGGATAACATATTCATTTTAAAAAGTTAAACAAGAACACAGAATAACCAATAGTACTGATAATAAAAAAAACACTGTACCTCATATTCATAATCATTCATTATTTTTCTCTTCTATTACAGATAGGTACAGATGCTGGCTATATCCATGTACTAAATTAGCTTTGTGGCACCTTGCAAAATTATTTCTTTACGATTTCGATTAACCAGTCGTGTTTTTATTCACGGATCTTGGCTATGAAAAACTCGCCGTGGAGCTACGTAAAGACGGAATTATTAAAAATAACTTGCGACTCACGCCGCTCAAGGCAAGGACGTAACCCAAATTATATTGGATATTCTAAAACGAAAAGGCCTCTCAATCATCTTGGATCTATTTATAATATCCTTTAACTAAATAAGAGATTAAACCAATTTCAATCGCATTTTCATACTGAGAAGTGACATATGTTTTCAATTACTTTGGTTTAAAAAAATCAATTCAATCACATCCGAAATAAATGCGAAAGTATATCGAATATTCTAAGAATATTCTAAATCTGTTTGTAAATGACGACGTTATGAAGTAAACGAAAATTTATAAAATGTCCATTTCATTATATAAATTCCTCAGCCTTTTTTAATGTCGGTTGAAGAGAAACATAAACCGCGCATTCAATTCCTTATCAACTAAGGTAGCAATATAACCGTGTCTAAAACAGCAGTAAATGTAAATAGGTATTTAAAAATAATAACGTACCACACAAATTCAAGATGTGAAAAACCGGTGTCACTATATCACTTTTTTAACCACTATTTTAATGTTTATCACTGCACATCAACAAAGGTATATACGATGTTGTTTTCCGTACGCGCGCACGTGAATTTTCCGGTATTACGAGAGACGCGGTGTCCCTGCTTGCTAGTCGAAGTTCGTCTGTAGACTGTAAAAGCGTAGAGCAGTCAGTCAGTCAGTGTACACTGTTGTATGTTGTGCCCGCACCCGCATCGTCATAGCTTCAGAGTTCATAAGTTTTAACTGTTGTTTTAAATTTAGGAGACATGTTAACACAGTTAGAATTTTGAACGATATCGTTTTGTATATAATTGTTATTTGGATTATTTTCTTTGTTAATTAAATAATTATTTTGAGTACGCTCCCCGCTGAAAGTGATCTAAATTTTGAGTTTTTTTTTTTTTTTTTTTTTTTTTTTTTTTTTTTTTTTTTTAAGATTTGGCTCCACACTTTTGTGTATTTAGCCAGTGTCAAGTAATTGATAATTTT
Source organism: Ennomos fuscantarius (assembly GCA_905220475.3). NCBI lineage: Eukaryota > Metazoa > Arthropoda > Insecta > Lepidoptera > Geometridae > Ennomos > Ennomos fuscantarius. Next base: position 7,176,687 of record HG992033.1, read on the forward strand.
TCAAGTTATCGATATTTCACGCAAATATGTGTCAAGTCACAGTCGAAGTCATCAAGTCAAGTCATAGTCAAGTCAGTTTAGTCAAAGTCACACTCCTAGTAAAGTGGTGGGACTTTACTTGAAGCTTCTATGGAGTTTTGGAAACAACACGAAAAGAAACGTTTCACCATCATTATACCATTTTCCCACACTCACGCCTGTAATCCAGCACTTAACGAATAAAATGCCACCAATTTTATGCACTAACACTGAAAATAACACAAGTTTTGGAAAATAATACAATGCGGTGACGCAATCTTTTTCGCTTTCCCGCCAAAACTCAGAGTTTTATTTAAAACCTCTTTTTACCTACTGTTTTTTTTGCTCTATGTAGAGGTTTTTTCAAAATATTTATTTTCAATTGTTCTAAACAATCATATAGGAGTTTTGGCGGGAAAGCGAAAAAGATTGCGTCACCGCATTGTATTATTTTCCAAAACTTGTGTTATTTTCAGTGTTAGTGCATAAAATTGGTGGCATTCTATTCGTTAAGTGCTGGATTACAGGCGTGAGCGTGGGAAAATGGTATAATGATGGTGGAACGTTTCTTTTCCTGTTGTTTCCAAAACCCAATAGAAGCTTCAATTAAAGTTGCCACCACTTTACTAGGAGTATGACTTTGACTAGACTGACTTGACTATGACTTGACTTGATGACTTTGACTATGACTTGACACATATTTGCGTGAAATATCATTAACTTGATAAATTATCAATTACTTGACACTGGCTAAATACACAAAAGTGTGGGGCCAAAACATAAAAAAAAACCCAAAAAAGCAATCATATATAAATGTAGTTTCAAGTTTTAAAATAAATTAATTTAAATGAAAGTGAACCATATAAAAAAAAAACTTATCAATCGTTCACATTTTCTTTCGTTGGTTTTTAACGGTCAAAAGCCTTGACAAATTAAATAGAGCAGTTTCTTTTTAATAAGCCGTTTGAAAGATTTGCATATTTATTTATCTACTCAACTTACTATAATTTAAGGCATTAACGCTGGTAGATGTTTCTGCTGGTATATGTTTCTAGTAAGTAATTAAATGCCATTATACAAACAAACGATACATAATCCAAAAGTAGCAGTTCCTGTTTCATGGATCACGCTCGACTCTACGAGACCACACCGCTAATCGGGTGCTGTTAATGACTCTATATTTATCTTCTGCTATTTAATATTAAAAACCGTATTACGTGGCGTTGTTAATAGAACCATGCATTGGCATAATTAAGACGTTTATATCTTTTTCTGGGCGTAATGCTTGGGCATAATAGTCGCCATCTGTCATGAGCACACCAACCGTGATAAAAGAAAGGTATTTATATCTGGGACTCGATTTGAATCAAACTGATAAATCGATATCCTAGCGTCGGTCAGTTAATTAAAAGCTCACAAATTTTTTACCTATTTGGATTGTTTAACGGACTAACTGGAATGATTCTTGCAATTTAAATGCGTAGTTAGTGTGATTTTTATAACACATTAAACTATCATAAAAATCACACTAACTACACAACTAATCTTAGTAAGAATCTACGCCGCAAAGTGATGTTAGACTATAGAGTTTACAAAGATGTAGTCTAGTTTCTACTATTATTTAGGATATAAACTTCTTGATGATATCAATGGATATATCAACAAGATAATATTATACCTATGAAATTGCCGTTTGTTTGAAAAAAGTTAAAGTATTTTTTTTTCGAACTTATTTATTTCTTTTATTCAAAGTAATCACCCCTGCAATCAATGCATCTTTGCCAACGCTGTGGCAGTTTATGGATGCCCTTCTTGAAAAAATCAGCAGGACGGGAGACAACAAACTCTTCAAAGGCGTTTTGTACTGCCTCTCGGGAATTGAATTTTTTTCCCGCTAAAAAGTTGTCAAAATTTTGGAAAAAGTAATAGTCGGTAGGCGCAAGATCTGGTGAGTATGGCGGATGAGGGAGAGCTTCCAAACCCAACTCATGCAGCTTAGAGACGGTCTGTTGTGCAGTATGGGGTCGCGCGTTGTCGTGAAGTAGCAGTGGAGACGACCGATTGACCAAAGCTGGTTGCAGACGTGCGAGTTTCGCCATCATTGTGGTCAGTTCTTCAATGTACACATCTGCAGTAATGCTCTCGCCGTTTTGTAAAAAGCTATGATGAATCACACCAGCACTAGACCACCAAACTGTGACCATCACCTTTCTAGGGGTCATTTTTCGTTTTGCACATTGCTTTGGTACCGAACCAGGATCTAACCAACTTGCTGAGCGCTTTCGATTGTCAAAAAGAATCCATATTTCGTCGCACGTAACAATTCGGTTCAAAATTCCTTCATTTCTGTGCCTGTTAAGCAGCGCAAGGCAAGTCTCGACGCGTACGTTGCGCTGGCGATCGTTAAGTTCGTGGGGCACCCATCTATCAAGCTTTTTTATCTTGCCAATCTGTCGCAAATGGACCAATATTGTTTTGATGCTAACATCAAAAGCTGCTGCCAGCTCAGCTGTAGATTGAGATTCATCAGCTTCCACAATCGCCTTTAATTCATCATTGTTGACCAAAGTTTTCGGACGACCACGAGGTTCATTTTTCAAGTCAAAATTCCCAGAACGGAACCGAGCAAACCAATAACGGGTTGTACGTTCGTTTGTACAGTTCTCTCCGTAAACGTCGTCGATGTTACGTGTCGTTTGTGCCGCGTTGGTGCCATGACGGAACTCATATTCCATAATTACACGAAATTTCAAAGTATCCATTATGAGGAAAAATGTTGAAATGTAATGAAAATACAACGCTAATCAATAAACAAAAGACTTATATTGTAAATAGAATGTCATATTTTTAAAACAAAATTAATTTGAATTTAGAATTCATAGCCTATCAAAACTTTTTTTTGTTTGAAAAAGTCTGTACTGCAATACGGCAATTTCATAGGTAAAGACCTATTATCAACTTTATTTTTTTTCTGTTTTTATCACAGGTTTGAGAAAAAACAACCATGAAGTGTACACGGATGTTCTGTAGTATATTTTATTCTAATTGTACCATTTTCCTTGGAAAATTAGAAATTAAAAACAATTCAGTCGATTTTTTTCTTTAATCTATGGTTTTTGACTTTCCATGAAAAAAATCTTATAAAGTTTGAGTTTTGGCGGGAAAACGAAAAAAGATCGCGTCACCACATTGAATTATTTTCAAAAACTTGTATTATTTTCAATGTTAATGCATAAAATTGGTGGCATTTTATTCGTTAAATGCTGAATTACAGGCATGAGTGTGGGAAAGTGGTATGATCATGGTGAAGCGTTCCTTTTCGTGTTGTTTCCAAAACTCCATAGAAGCTTCTGGTAAATTTGCCACCACTTTACTAGGAGTATGACTTAACTAGACTAGACTATGGCTTAACTTGATGATTTGGACTGTGACTTGACTTGACACATTATATGATATTAATTAACTTGAGACTTTTGTGTATTTAGCCAGTGTCAAGTAATTGATAATTCAATTACTTGACACTGGCTAAATACACAAAAGTGTGGAGCCAAAACCAAACAAAAAAGTTTGAGTTTTGGCGGGAAAACGAAAAAGATCGCGTAACCGCATTGTATTATTTTCAAAAACTTGTGTTATTTTCAGTGTTAATGCATAAAATTGGTGGCATTTTATTCGTTAAGTGCTGGATTACATGCATGAGTGTGGGAAAGTGGTATAATGATGGTGAAACGTTTCTTTTCGTGTTGTTTCCAAAACTCCATAGAAGCTTCTAGTACAGTTGCCACCGCTTTACTAGGAGTGTGCCTTGACTTGATGACTTGGACTGTGACTTGACATATATATATACATATATATATATATTAATTAACTTGAAAAATTATCAATTACTTGACACTGGCTAAATCACACATCCGTGTCGTGGGATATGTTGCCATGTCGACGCTCAGCGAGCGTTCTATGATCCATAACTTGCAAAATGACAGAACAAAAGAAAATTAACACTACACAACACACTCGGGCGACATCGCACCACATCATAGGTATATATGTGAACGATTAAAATGTCACTAAACGTCCCTCTACATATCGCTCGATTTTGTTCTATAGTGAATACGTAGCTTAAACCATAGACTCTATGCTCTCTACCTTCATAATTTGACGTCTACAATGGGACATTTGTCCCATCCGTAAATAAATAAACCACATAAAATATAAACAAAAAAATACTGTGTATTCCTCGCCCAAAGTAAACCAAAGAAGATATGATATTACAAATCACATGAGCAAAGATCCAAATGCAGAATGATCAACGTGCTGTCGTACATTGGCATGACTGCGCACTCGGAGGTATGCCTGTGGACTCTCCTGGGCCTCATACGGACCATCTTCGACGCGACGCTCTTCCGAGTGAACGCTAATCTTAAACAGGTGCCTTGATGATGGATTATTTAGATAGCCGCCTCTTTGTAAGCTGGAGTTTTCTAATTCATAACAAAGTTGATGCTGTTAAACTTGCGTTGAAAGATAATTTATACAAGATGTTATAAGATTATCTGTTTCCTGAGGCTGTGTCTTCATTAGGTAGCAGACATAAAGTAGTATGGCTTAGTACTTACTTGAATTTTATTTAGATTATTTTAGGGGTTAGTTATTACATACCATCTGTCTCATTCCAAAAGTGTTTAAAATTAATAATATACTTATGGTCATCATTTGAGTCGTATCCCACTAGGTTGGACTTGGACTCCAGATAATTAGACAATAAGATTTGGGTGTTTTATGATCAGCTGTCTAATTTACTATGTACATAGAAAATAATTAAGTAATATTTGTTTTACAGATTTACTAGCTTCTGCCCGCGGCTTCGCCCGCGTGGCCTCTAGGAAACGAAACAATTTTTTTTTATAAATAATTCAACCACCCATTTCACCCTTTTAGAGGTGGAATTTCGAAAAACTCTTAGTGGCTACTTACTCTTTACAAAGAACACACCCTTCAAATTTCAGTCTCTAGGACCAGCGGTTTAGGCTGTGCATTGATATATAAGTCAGTCCGCTAGTCAGGACTTTGAATTTTATATGTAAAGATGAGTTATGGCAGTATCGATTGTTTGCTTGCGTTGCGTAATCAATACATTATAGTACAAATAAATTTGTTTGTTATATATTATTGAAATACCTAGTAGAGTCTAACTATCATATATAAATAAGTAATTAGGTGTTGCCAAGTGGATTATACGTACTTAATTAAGTTAAAGCTTATTGCTAATAACTGTGTTAGATATTATTATTTTGAAAGCTTTTCGATGCGTATGGTTACAGTATATGATATACATATAAAAGAGTAATCCTATAAATTGACTCAAATCTAAGCAAAAAACTTTTTTGTGGCGTTTACGTTAAAATAGCTAGCCGATATGCACTATCTACTAAAAGCAACGAAAAACATATCTTCATGCAGGAAAATAAGAAAATTTTGGGTTAAACCACGAATACTTGTTCTATTATTTATTCTGTGCCACGGACACGGAACTCTATTATACCTATAAAATAACGGTCAGCTTATAGAAATAAAGAAAAATTATTTTGTAACAGAACAAAAACATCGAAACATACATGAAAATTGCCTAAGAACGTCGTCGTTATAACAGATGGCGACTACTGTAGCTATCAATAAATAATGACATGCATATATGAAGCTATTCACAACGCAGCGCAATTTAGTTCTTATTACATAAAAACAGCACCTGCATAAGTGTGCGTATGGTATCGTAGCTTGTGAGCTAATAAATACTTAGTTCCCATGAGAAAACGGGAAAATGTAAGGTGAAACCACGTGCAACACGATAGTAAAATATAAGCCTAATTCTCGTATCGTATAAAGTTCCGATCTAGATCTCCCAAATGGCAATCTCAAGTCAAGTTATCGGCCGGCATCAAAACGTCCCCATTTTTGTTTCATGATAGGTGCCTATCATGAAATAACAATTCTGAACTGTGGGTGGTGGGTTCGATTCCCACCCAGGACAAACATTTTTGTTTGTTCCGTATCTGGGTGTTATATTGCATTATATATATGTATTCACAAACCAAAATTATCTAAGTATTGTATCAATTATCTGGTTCCCATAATACAAGCTTTGCTTACTTTGGAGCTAGATGGCGTTGTGTGAGATGTCCACACATATTATTATTATTAATTAACAAAATAATGACATAGATGACGAATGTGCTAATATCGAACGAGAGTATACCAGTTATTAGAAATGTCCCTTTAGCTTAAGATATTTATTTTGTTATAAGTCGTATTGTGTATTATTATATATTGAGCATTTTTTAGGTATGGCAAATGACGATGCCAGAGGAGTTGTCGATGCCAGTGCAAAGGGTTCTGAGAACGATGATCTCCGGCGTGATGCTCGTCCAATGCTTCACAGTCTACGTTTACCTGGCTTCCTATATTGTTCTACTTTATCCTGTTTTTTTGGTTAGTCACCCAATGATTACACATAAACATAATTTGCATGGACATCAAACGAGGGAACAACAAACAATGCCTCGTTTTTAAAAACTCTTGAAATATCAACATATAGGTACCTACTCTTATGCGAATCTAGTCAACCTTCTTCCAATATGTTAGTATTGCGTGTAGGAAGAGCGTCCCAACCTGGTGCTGCCGTGGCTTCTCTTGGCGGCGGTGAGACAACTTCTGTGCGAACTCACCAGCCTCGCCTTAGGCCTCGGCAGCTGCGTCCTCCTCGGGCCTGCGAGACCTCCGTGCATCAAGTTTGTTGTCATCAAGCTGGTCTCAATCATGCCCGCTTTTTACATGTGGATGCTTTTGTTCAGGTAAACAAAAACTATGTGACTATCAGGATACCTATATACCTACACTGTCTACTACACATATACTTCCTACCTTGAAGAAAGAAATCCCAATATTTAAAAAGAAACGAGAGTGCTTTGGACCGCACGACTGATGTGGTACTTTTTTAGTTTAGCTCTATCTATCTGCCGGTATAACTTTGTTTTTGCTTTGTTTAATGTCGTCATCTTTGAAATTGTAATTTATCATTTTACCGGACATACCAACATAACAATACAAATTTTTAACTTTGTTATGTTGACAATAGAGATCTACGTGAACCATACATACCAGCTTACATACCAAGTTAAGCGTGCATAAAAAAGTTTTACTTCAAAACATATGTAGATAGAGAAAGAGATAACGTTGTATAAATAAAAAAGTTTGTTTATTTTCTTACAGCTACTATCATACATTGAAAGTAACCTCTGCGTTCAAAAGATTTCCGACAGTTCTGCCATCATGTGACCGGGACTACGGACTTGAGCTAGCCATTCGGAGACGGCGGACTAAGTCTCTACTGGGGGAAGAACAGCTAAGAAGTAAACTTGTGGCTAGCCTGTAGGCGAATAGCTATTCATATAATAAGTATACATCCATAGCATGTTCGTTCCATCAATGTTTTTATTTCAATATAGTTTTCTATTATAAAAATATTAAATTTAAAATTAATTAGCAATGAAAACGCAAAAACGAATTTTCCACGTACTTTTTATCAATTCACAGCTACGGAGAGCGACATGCTATCAATGGAGTAGCAGGTAATCTCTCTAAAATTGGAGTTTCTTCGCGAATGGCACACTCGACAGATACCAGCATCACCGACTTCACACAAGAGATTGTGGGCGCAGAAGCTTTGCAGAGAAATTCTGTTATTTCCCATCGGTTGTCCGAAACTGGCTCTTATGAAGACTGGTTTGGAAGTGAAGTTGTATTGCCTCGTGGTTCTGATCGCATTTTAGAGCAATTCGTTCTGATGTTATTACGAATTAGAGCTTATTTGGACAAGAAAGACGTGCAGGGCATGAGCTTACAAATGTTTAGCAAATCCTCAAAACCTAGATTGTTCAAATATGACAACCTCAATTGTTCAGCTATTTCTACAGACGACTCCGATACACCACTTCTAGTCGGAAGCAGTAAAGAGAACACGTCTTCGTATCTTCGAGATTACCCACAAATATTTATGAAGAAGAGCTCAGTTGAAGAACCCCGAACTGAGAACACAATAACTCTTCAAACCCATCAACAGACTGATGATACCGGCAGTGTAATGAGAACTAAAAAACGTTCAGTCATGATATCAGCGAAAGAAATTATTACACTTGAAGTAGAAAAAATAGTTAGCCATAGAAAATATATGCCGGAGGTAAAAAAACAGCAACGCAAGCCCGGTAAAATATTGAATGAGGTAAAGATCAACGATAAGAATAAGAAAACTGATTTACTGACATTAAATTCTGTAGATAGCACTCCTAACATAACATTAAATGAGGCAAACATTATTGATGGGGCAATGGGAACACTCATAAAAACTGATAGCCTTACCTTAGATCCTCTAAAAATAGAAAATAATAATGAAACTAATGAAAATCAACAATCAATTGACAGTATAGAATTCGAAATAAAGGATGTAAATTGCATTGCTGGACATAGTAAAAGAAAAAGGTACCATGGTGATAATGTTAAATGGGAAAGAGGATCATATCAAATAAAAGAGTCCTTTAGTTCAGCAAATGATACAATACTTGAAGAGTCTAGCAGTTCTACTAAAAATAATGATGAATTACTTAAACAGTCTTTTAGTGCGATTAAAAATGATACTAACAAAGGTGAGGATGAAAAAAAAACAAAAAAGGCAGTGATAATAAATAAAAATGCATCATAAATATTATTACATCCCAAGGAACAATAAAATGTAAGAAATCAAAAATTACTTCTGAGTTTTTATTTAAGCGATGCCGACTAATATTATAGCTGTTGTGGGTCACACACAGTATTTTCAACTGCCGATTGAGGATCTAAATACATCACGCGATAGTTATATTCGTTAGGATTTATCAAGTTAAATTGGTACATGGGCAATCTATTAGTTATAGCCCACACTATTTGAGGTACCTCGTGATCTATCCTCAAGTCATTCGGGAAAATCATGGTTCTGTTATTTTGCGCGACGATCGCTAAATTCTTGTTCAGATACGGTTTGCGCGTGTCCCAACACCCGATACTATCGCGGGAAATGAGGTTGTAGAACATGACACCGCTGCGGTCAACCGCTGCGGCCGAGACCTGTCCCTCAACGCCGCGGCTCTCGCCGAGCAGCTCAAATTCACCAACGGCATTGTTGACGCGAGTAGGGTCACGGATAACGGACGTTTTCACCACAAACTCTAGTGAACTAGACATAGAATGATAATACAATGGTCTGTCACCTTTTTGGAACTTGCCCAGTGACATTCCGAACAGTCCGTCTGACCACTGGTAATTTAATCCGTGCAAAGTGTAATTAGATAATAAAGGTTCTGGATAGAAACTGTAGTGACTAAATCTCCAAAACGATGCATCATCTGCTCTAAAAACTATTAGTCCGAATCGCCAAGCATCAGCAATGTAGACGTGCAAATCTCGGCAGCGTGCATCTGTTGAGTCTACGACGATGTTTGTAATTAAGGAGTTTTGGAGGACAAATTCATTCGGTATCGGGTACCGCGCCAACACTGTATCAGTTTCTAGGTTGATGGCGAAAATAGCCGGGGGACATATTTGGCGTGGGGTCTCAAACGCTTCCACTTGTCCAGAGTCGAGTGCCCACATCACACCACAGTGATCTACGCTCATCCGGAAGATTGACGTAAATCCAGTGCAGTTGGCTGTAAATATATAATTTGATATGGTTTTAGATACTTATATATTTTATGTGATCTAACTGTTATTATGGTAATACTTAAAAATGATTTACCAGCATTATGCCAATCCCAGTTAGGGTAAGGCTGCAATGGTGGGGATTCCAATTCCCCCACAACAGGTAAGGAGGAAAGCGTGGCAGGCACTCCCCTCTTCCATCTCGGCGTACTGACGAACACGCGGTTTTTCCAGCGCTCTATGCCTAATGTAATAACGTTTTCTTGAAGGAAATCTCTGAAAAGTACAAGTGCATCATATTTTCATTAACAAGTCAAGTACCTAACCCCTTTATTTGCATTGACTTTTAAGACCAAGGTGTCCAAGCCAATAGTGGTTGGCCATGTGTTTTCATTCTGAAAATAAGTATTGGCTGTTACGATTAATAATAACAGTTCTGTTTTAGCTCTACACAAGGTTTGATGAAAGATGAAAAGAGCGAGAACGTGTTTTTTTTTTTTAAAGTAGATCAGCATTTTTTTCTTACATATTTCTTACAAATGTAAAAGTTTGTTGGCCATCACTACTTAGCTTAGGTAGTCTTATTTACCATGACCTTGATCGTATTTATTTGAATTCTATATCAATGCATTTACAACTATTATACAATATGTGGAGCTGTATTCAAACTAATGTCTTACCCATTTGTAATAGCAGCTTGTCTCTCCTCAGGGGTGGGATAATCGAAGTCGATTTGCTTCCATCTATACAAAGTGCCTATCGACTTTTTGCTAGCTGAACGTTTTTGTGCGTAACATAAGGCGGCGCTTGATAACATCAAGCCGAAATATGCCACAGTTTCCTGAAACATTAAAATGACTAAATTATAAAATATATCTTTAAAATATTGGTTACATAGGTACCTATCTGTCTACCTAACTACCACTGTTTTTTCCACATTTACTTTACATTTATTAAACTCATTTTATTTATAACAGGACTGGACAGTAAAATAAAATAAAATATCCGTAAATGTTAAACCGTATAAGTAGGTATGAAAAATCATAAATTTAAAAAGAGGTCAATAGCCAATAGTCCATATAGCCTAAGAGCCCGTGAAACCCAGACCTTCGTTATTTTATAAAATCTGAGCTGATCCTAAGTTATTAAAAATCTATTGTTCTCACTTATATTGGGAGTGTGCGCTGACAAAGTTTCAGCTTTTATAAAATCTCTTACTCTATTACAGTTTATTGTTGTTTTGATCCAAATGACTAGGGTTAGGCATAGGTAGCGAACTCATTGGCAATCAACTTCATTATGTATGACACAATATAGGACGCTAACATGAAATGAATGATTGAAGTTATTAATCATATTAATGCTGGTACGATGTTTCATAGAAATAAATACCAATGAGTGCGTTGACATAAACTCAATCTGAATGAATGGGTTTTAATCTACCGATCCGTCGGTAGATTAAAACCATTCATTCAGATTACAGAGTCATCTGAAAAAGCTCGGTGAAGTGTACGTGTACATGTTAACTAGCATATTAATTCATTCATTCATAGCATAGATATTCAGGCACCTCGTCAAAAGTAAGAGGCTAAGGTCCGTATTACAGAACGATGCTCAGTCATCGATCACTGCTCAAGCAGAGATTTCATTCACTAATTGATCACTTTATGAATGAAACCTCTGCTTGAGTACCGATCGATGATTGAACAACTTTCTGTAATACGGAACTAAGTAAACTAAGCCTGGGTTGCAAGCATCTTCTTGAGCCACGGTGTTCGAAAATTTTTCGAGATGGGTGGTACGATTTAATCGCTGCCGTTGCGTACGCTTGCGGTATAATTATGTGAAGGCAGCGATGACCGACTATTGCAAGACCATGACGGAGAGTTGACTATAAAAGATTATTAGCAGATACCTAATAAAATAGTATAGTAAGCAAAATGATGATTTTGAGTGTTGATGGTATAATTCTCTCACCGAGAGAAAGCCTAAGCCCCAGTAATGGAAAGATATCATCATATAGATATCAGGTAGATTATTAAATAATATTGATATCTACCTGTAGATATCAATATTTCTTGATTTTCAACCGGCTTTAAAAAAAGAAGGAAGTTCAGCTGTATTTTTTTAAGTTATTACATCGCATCTCCATCATATACGAATAATTAAAAAAGATTTAAATAGAAATGCTTTCTAATTGGTCCACAGAAATTTCATCGAAATCGGTTTATTAGTATGCTTTTAAATCCAAATATCTGGAAAAATATTTAGATTATGATGCATGCAATGAAGGCGATGACTTCTAAATGTGTGTGAGTGCGGGCCATGTAAGGGGTAAACGCAGTGTATTTTTGCAGGCCTATGTAGGTACATAATGTAAATTTTAAATAATCTGGTAAATTGAAGTTATTTATTTATTTATTAGGTTTTAGAAGACTATCGACTATTATAAGCGAAAATATGCAATAAAAAAAAAACAGAAGTATTTAGGTAATTACGTAACATTTGTTAAGTCCTGATTTATTACCAAAAGTAAGTAAGCAGTAGTAGTAGGTACTTGTCAAAATGAATTTTGAACAAGCGACCTTCGTTACCATGTATAGCTTGAGAAGATATTATTAAAAATGGCCTCCTCGAAGGTCGCCTACCTTTTAAGTGGCCTATCCGATTTTTGAATGAGTTTTTAAATAAACGACTTGAAAATTTGTACAAATTCATTATTAAAAATTATTCAACTGACATCATTAATTTTTTTTATTTTTTATTATGAAACACCGACAGTATATATATTTAATATTATCTATACTAGATCTAAACTAATACATTTTTTCTGATATATATACCCTTAACAGGTGCTTGCAACATTTGCATTTACATTGTGGTAAGACAAAAAAAAGTTAAACAAAAGATAAATACTACAACATATCTATATAATGATAAATACATGAAAAAAAATACAATATAATTAATGGTAAAAAAAAACTTCTTTTAATATAGTAATCTCGGTAGTGGGTACATACGAGTACATTCGTTTGGTGTTGAGACCCTAGATCCGTGGGGACCGGGAGCTCGCGATTTCCAATATTTACCAGATCGCCTGGTGGCCAAAATGCTGGCACTTATTTAGCACAACTAATCAGCATTGCAATTAAATGGGACAATGCTGCCAGTATGTTGGGTACGCTACCTACTGGTCTATAGGTCGCAGCGGCTAATACAGTCCAAATGTTTTTGTAGGGTAGTTATAGTAAGTAGCTAGTAGCATTCAGTAGTAGCACAGAATCACATCACACTAATATTATAAAGGCGAAAGTTTGTATGTGTGTATCTGCGTTTGTGTGTATGTGTGTATGTTTGTTACTCCTTCATGCTCCAATGGCTGAATAGATTTGGATGAAATTCGGTAAATATAGCTTGTACACTAGATTAATATATAGGCTACATTTTATTCCAGAAAAGTGAAATTTTCTTGTGGGATGAGTAGGTAACAATTAAAATAATTTTTATCCGCGGGTGAAACCGCGGGGCGTAATATAATATTTCTTCTTGGTATTATTTACCTACTAGTTACATTATAGAATAAAGAAACTTACACCGTTAAAAAAAGTTTTTCTATTATACATGCAAAACTATTGCAAAATATAATATCAAAGTTGCTTCGCTGACTGTCCATGCTATTGCGTTATATTATTTCTGAGTAAAAGTAGAACAACATATATATTACTTATATTTGAATTTTAATAGAATTAACTAATATTATGTTAGTATACAAACAATTAGGTTTGACTTTTGACATTCTAAAATATGTTCAGCTATTTTATTTGACTTTAACCATCGAAAATATTCGCATCTAATATTTTAAAGGTCTCTATTATAATACCTATGAATGTAACAGGAAATATATTTCTAACAATGAAATAGGTAACTATTTATTATAATTCTTCATATTTTTAATAAATAGAAAAATGGTAAAATTATACATAGTTCAATGGACATATTTCAGTCAGCTGATATGTTTCATTGTAAAATAATTACGAATAGGTACCTCTACTATATACCTCTTTTCTTCGTAGCAATGATTTGAATGCAGTAACTACGTACAAACATACAAGTACTTACGGCATGGCAGCGATCAGATTTATGAAAAGTTAAAATTGTAGAATGTCGGCATTCAGCTTAACTTAAACTTTAAACTTAAATCCCTATACAGTACATACTTAGCAATAAGAAAAAGCAGTGGAAATATATACATGATCTGTTAACTAACTAAACGAACCATCCAAATGATTTATACTACGATGTACATCGTAAATTTTTTTAGCAAACTGGTTTTGAAAATGTAGTAATGAGTGTACTTACCAATCGCATATTGATCCACTAAATGTATCACTAGCAGTTATTAGGCAAGCAAGCAACGTCTGTTCCGCCGCCTGCTTAAAACTGTTATGCGTGAACTAAACCTTGTTAGATGTGTAGTTGCGTAAGCAGATTTGCGTGGCCAACTAGACTTGATGCTATTTCACAGACGTATCAATATAATGTACCTAATGATGCTATCTAGGCTTGAGTATTGCTCTATGCTATAAGATCAATGGGTAAACACAATGCACAACTTTTTTATGGTAAAATGGGCATGCATTTGACACAATTCACCTGATGATAAATGATGAAGCTGTTTAAGGTGGAGCACGCTTGCCCATGAGATGCCCATTCACTCTTGACTTAAAAATGTGTGTTCTGTTCTACTGTGTTCCAGTTTGAAGGGCACTGTAGCTAGTGAAATTACTGGGCAATTGAGACTTCATGATCTGATCTCACAGTCGAGTAATCTTATTACCAGACTGTGCTGATGTCTCAGGATGATGTGTGCAGTGCAGTGTTGCTTGAAACTCTATTTTGGGGTTCCGATTGACACTGTTCTGTTATGGGCAGCCGTGGCGCTTAACATCAGGTGAACGGCTAGCTCGTGAAATCATTCAGTAACATAAAAAAAACCCAGGTTATACCCAGGAGGAAACACTGTTGATGGAAGAGCATTCCATTCCTTGGCCGTTCGGACTATAAATGACCCAGTAAAACGCTTAGTGCGGACTAGCTTTTGGTATTGCTAAACCAGCTTTGAGAAAAAGTTCTACTGACCGTGGATACTGACTTTACTGTTACTGTAAGAACTCTGAAGGCAATCACATTAGCTAATAAGCAAGGTTAACCTTTCTTATATTAAGCATTTAACATTTTTATTTGCATCACTACCAAGATTGCGAATTTTTTATTGTCAATTAGTAACCAAATATCAGGTAAAATTAGGAGAGTCATCAATTTGCATAATCATTTACATAAAGGTGATTAAAATAACAATTATCATATAAGTATTCTATGATATCAACGAAAATGCACTAGTATTTGAAAACAGTTCAGTGACTTTATTGGCATTATTTTTGAAGTACAACATTTTTATGCACGCTTGACTTGGGGAGTAAGTTAACGAATGCGAGGCGAACGGAAGTTGAAGTTGATTCACGTAGATCTCCATAGTCAACATAACAAAGTTAAAAATTAATTAAAATTTGTATTATCATGTTGTTATATCCGGTAAAATGACAATTTACAATTGTCAAGATGGCGACATTACCATTAAAGAAAGCAAAAACAAAGTTCGGCTGATAGATGGCGCTAAACTAAAGAAGTTTTACTTCAGTCGTAAGATCTAAAACACACATGTTTTTTTTAATCGTTACTGTATTAGTTATATCATATTTGCTTTAAATATCACGTACAATCTATCTCTTCAAAACGCTGTGCTGCATCTGCATGAATGAAATAAAATAATACTAGCAGGCACCTAGAGCGCCTGATCGAGTTTAGTAAGGCAACCAAAAGCAAAAATCTTATTATTTACAAGCTCTTTAATCATCACTCAATCATTGCATTGACCATTCATTTATCCACTCTAGCACAGATATTAAATACTATACTAGTAACACTAATATTTATATGACGGGGTACTCTATATTTACATACTTATAGTGATAATTTTATGTCCGCCATGTTCGTAATGACCCAGACGGTAGTTTCTCCGCAGGATCACAAATAGTTCCTCTGACTGCTTCTTCTGTGTTTGCATACATTATACGGTAGTTATAGTCATCAATATCGAGCTCATCGTTTTGGTACAATGGCAACCTGTTTGATATCACCCAGACGCTTTGTTGAATTTCCTGGTCCACTCTTATATCATTGGGGAAAATTAACGTCTCCTTGTTCAGTGCCACTACGCCCTGTGTGCGTTTTCTATAAAGTTTCCTCGTGTCCCAACATGCTATACTATCTCGCAGCACCAGCCCATAGTACATAACGCCTCTTCTATCGATAGCTGAAGCTGAAGCCTGGCCATCCATCCCTCTGGTCTCTCCCAACAGATTAAACTGTGACGTACTGTCGTTTACACGTGATGGTTGTCGAAGAATAGATGTCGGTACGTAAAATTCTCTGTAACTCGATAGAGCATTGTAAAATAATATCCTATCCTTAAATTGATCCACTGGAGACAGCGATAGACCGATCACTCCATCTGGCCACTGGAAGTTAACACCGTGCAATGTGAAATTAGAAGCCAATGGATCGGGGTACAAGTATGGATTAGAAAACCTCCAAAATTCTTCATCGCTTTCCCTGAAGACCACCAGGCCGAAGCGCCATGTGTCGGCTAAGTAGACGTGCAGGTCAGAGCAATCATCGGTTCGTGAGTCAACGATAATGTTTGAATAAAGGGAGTCTTGTAAAATATATTTTTGAGGTAATGGGTAGCGTGCGATTAACCTATCTGAGCCGAGGTCAAATACGAAGATGCTCGGTGGGCAGACTTGTTTTGGGCTATCTTGTAAGTCTATTAGTCCAGAGTCAAGGACCCACAATCTTCCACATGGATCGGCATTTACTCGGAACACTGATGTGAGACCAGTACAATTGTTTCCATTCCCTGAAAAAGTTGAATGCTGTTTTAGTATAGTTAATTAATTATTTAGTTCTATTTAAAGTGCACTATGCGATACTACATTGATAAAGTAAGCAATCCGTGAAAGAGACAATTTTCAGTCACTAAGTTAAACTGTAAAATTCTATTTGAAATACTTATTATTGATACTGTTTCTAATTAAATTTAATGAACCAATTAAAATAAGTAATTAAATAATTGGTTCATTCGTCCAAGTATGCCAGTAATTGAGTTATAGTGTTCGTTATATTTGTGACACGAAAAGAAATCAATCTGATACTTACACACAACAATAAATATTAATTATTTTCTTGATTTTTTTTTTCATTTTAGGAGGATAGTCTTAAAAGTTTACCATAGATGGTCTAATTACCCGTAATTACCCGTAAGTAAAGGTGGTAAAAAGCATCTGAAATACTAACTGAAAGCTCTGTGGAAGGTCCAGTTCGGGTAAGGTTTCAGCGGCGGTGATGCAAGCCCGCCAGCCCGCGGCAGGGTCGCCAACGTTGCCGGCACCCCGCGCCGCCAGCTCGGCATCGTCACCCACACCCGCGAGCCCCAAACTTCTAGTCCGAGTGGCAGTACGTTCTCCGGTATATACTTTCTGGAAAATAATGGTTTCATTGTCAAACACCGTTAAACCAGGATTTAGCCACTATTTTAGATCATCATAGCATACACAACAAGTTTACAAAATATATACCTACCTATCTTTGAAGTTTATGGTTGATCTAAACAAAATTAAATTAACTGGGAAAATGAGTTTTTACAACTCTGTACGGTTTTTTCTAAATTAATCTTGAGTTTTCTTTAACCACAATATTATAGAAGTAGCATCTTTAGTCGTCATTTGAGCCGTCGTCGTTTGCCGTAGAAACAATGCGGGCTTTTTGGTCGGTCGGCCTGTGTTAGCATTCGTATCTGCGTTATTTTAGTAAAAGAAATATAGATACTAACTATTATGAAATAGTATTAATTACATTTTAAAGTTGTATAAATGAGCAGCCGACTCTTATATAATAGAAGTAACCTATGTACTGAGCGATCATGCGATGATCGACGGTTACCAATAATTTAGAATTTAACATCTAATCACTATTTATCAAATAATTAAATAATAGAGCTATTAAGTTAAAACGTACTCAAGAACACAAAGAATACAGAACGAAGTACTCAGGTTTCTCGTTATGCAGTTATGATCCCCAGGCATAACCTCAGTGCCTCTTACCTAATGTCAGGGTAATGTTAGTGTTACCTAATGACCCTGCAGGGGAAGTACAGTGTTTTGTAAATAATATGGCAAATTTACCTGCTTGTTAAAGCATATTGCCGATGCCACGTAGTTGGAAACTCGAAGTCCACGTATTTCCATTTGTAAAGAGTGTTAAAAGGTGGAGTGTCGGTGTCAGCGGGGGTCGACTGTGGCTGGGCCACGCCCAGCATTGCAAGCCACAGCGTGATGCTCGCTGCTCTGTTACGATCTGAAAATATGTGTGGTATTACCTAGATACCCTTGAAATAAACAATGTAAAAACAGTGTACAGCAAACAAAATAACTCGAAACAAATAATAATATATAAAATAAGACAAGTAGCTCGCGCCTCTGAGCGTTCTCAAGTATACCCAGATTAAAATCCGCAGAGTGGAATAGGTAATGTCTGGCTGTCCAACAAGAACTTTTTTGTCAGGAACGACGGAAAATAGTTAGGTAATCTGAAAACAACGTTATATCAAACATGTACTAGGTTCAAGAACTTTTAAAGGCATAAATGGAGATTTTATTTTGTATTCCTTGGTGGGAATCTTCCACAAGACAAAACTAATTTGGGGACATTTTTCACTCAACTTGTATGATAGAAACACTCAAAACTAAGTTTGTCAGGTTCGGTTCTGCAGTCTATGGATAATAAATATTCATCATCGGGCAAGTGTATACACCGGAGGGTGTACGAAAAATATAGGGCCCAATTGGTTCACGTGTCAAAATGACGAAATTATTGTATTATAGTCAAAATTAAAGCACCGGAACTCTTACAGGACACAGGTTTTACTCACCACTTGTCCCCATATTTAATGTTCGTTACTGAAATGGCTATAGATTGTTTTATCGTAATTAATATTAGTTATATATAAGTTCAAAAATGTACCTACAATTAGATAGAAATTTTAGTCGTAGGCACGAACAATTATCAACTGAAAACTTATCTAAGTATGCGTAAAACCCCATTTGTTACTTTGGTGTATAGTAACTGTGATAACATTCTATGTGGTTAATTAATTTATTTTAAAAAAATTGAGTAGGCTATGTGGAATAAGTTGCATTATACTTACAGCAAGTACTCGATATGTGCTTTTGCTCATTCATTCCTAAACATCGTGGCTCGGTAGTTATGTAGCGCAATTTAAACACGATTAGAATAGATGATTCAAAATTTATCAAAGCACAAACCTGGCTATAATTTTCTATAACATTTTCTATCTTTATTATTATAAGATCAACATTAGGTGAGTATCAATGTAGACAGCGGCGATTTGGAGACATGAAATGACATCGTATTTAGTTGTACAAACTAGAAAGTTAGAAAGCTTAAACCTGACTCCGATAATGATTATATGATGATTAATACCCTTAAAACAAGAAACTGTAGCCTATTGGCATTAATGGTGAATCAACTGACACCTCAATTATTAAGATCAGTTTGTATGATCACGAACGGAATTCGAACCAGCATCCATCCGTCCGTTTCCTTGTCAATTTCTTTAAAAAAATAAAATAAATTTTCTGATAGTTCAAAAGATTTATTTTTTAAAGGTTTTGAAAACTAACTTGGAAATACTTATTCGGATTAGGTGTTACGCTGGAAAATAACAAAATACATATCACATGAAAGGCTGATAAAAACATTACCCTTCCTTTTGGTTTCGTCGTAGTTGGGTTAACAATGCGCACCTACTTATACCACAAAATAAATAATAGTACTCACCTACAAATATACACAACATTAAAATGCTACGACGAACCACCTTCAATTGTAAAATTCATTTGAAACTTTTGTTACCGCAGCCAAAATATATTACATGTTTATTAGCGTATAATTGCGGCTTAATAGTCAGTTTTTCAATAAACGTTTATTAGTATACCAATTTTACATTATTCAACACATCAATCCAACGGCCTAATGATTAGATATGAATAAAATTGTTCAATTATGTATCGGGTACACCTATATTACATACGCCTCGCGGTTTCACTCCCAGCACAATTCTCAGTAGCAATTCTTGATATTAAAAAAAATATTATGGATCCTGTAGCTTAAGCAATCAGCGTGCAAAAATCTTAATCAGTCTCTATCAATCCGACGAATCTTAATCAATCCGACGTCTTAAAAAGCATACTAACAAAAAAACGAGTGTGCTTTAGACCACACGACTGAAGCAAAACTTCTTTAGCTCCATCTCTCTTGTCCCTACAGTAATAAACGAAACGTAATTCTTTCTATCTTCACATAAATAATCTCAACTTCCGTTCGCGTCACCGGTCTACCCTCAAGTCAAGCGTACCGTAAGAAATTTTATTTCAATAAACAGTCAGACAACCTTTAACTTTTTGTATTAGATACGCATTAGATTGCTGTCAGTAGGTAACGTTTACTATGTAATTTTGATCAAACAAACTTAATTGTCGTTAAGTGGGTGTTATGAGTCGTTCTTATACGATCACTCAATTATATATACACGATCGTATATATATATATATATCGATATACGATTCGTCTGTCTGTCGATCAAGACTCTTCTGTTTCAGGATTGACTTAAGATTAAGCTGAAATTTAAATCAAATTCTAAAATCAACGGGCTCATTTTTCTTTAAAAAAATATGCAATACTGATGGTTTTACCTAAACGTTAATCAACGTCGGTTATTAATTTTATCTATAGTATTTTCCGTAAATAGTAGCTAGGTACTTAGCACTGCTGTTTACTTTTGAACAGGTCGAATTTAGACAAAAATTTAATCATGCAGGCGTTTATTCCCTACACATTATATGGTCAAATGACGCCCCTATGATCTACAAATATTTTCAATGGCATGTGACCTATCCTGTCATCGCGTGCCCGAGAAGCTTATTCGCAAATTTTTACTACAAATCAGGGCACAGTAGAGCAGTTGATATGAATTAAAATGATGTATTACATTAAAATTGGCGAAAAAATACGAGTGTGCTTTAGAGCGCACAACTGAAGTAAAACTTCTTTAGTTTAGCTCCATCTATCGGCCGGTATAACTTTGTGTTTGCTTTGTTTATATATTAATTAACTTGAGAAAACTTGACACTGGCTAAATACACAAAAGCGTGGAGTCAAACGAAAAACAAAAACTTCAACTTCCGTTCGCCTCAAATTCACCAGTTTACTCCGCAAGTCAAGCGTGCGTAAAGAAGTTTTACTTCAAAAATAAAGAAAGGAAGAAGTTGAAAACACGGAAAGTAAGTACTACATTAATTAATTACACGTTACTTACAAAACACGGTAGAGGAAGCTTGAATATGACCTAAAAGTTGCCACGAACTTTTAACCTTTACTACTTTTTATGTTTAACGGTTAATAGAACGGTCTCAACATTGATACTCCCACAAAGCAAATGGCTTGTTTTTGGTGGTAACTTTAATATATACTTGTTTTAATATATACGGGTTCTCGTTCATCATATATCAGTCATGTTAGACATATAAGAATAACATTATGAACAATGACAGTAATACATAACTATCATGTACTGTTTGGTTTTTGGGGCCATTGTAACGTTGTGTATTTTGACAGCAGAAATCGCACGACTGATGCTATTTAGCATTCTGATTTACACAGTTTTATTCGTGACTCCAACCATCGCGTTGTCACACGAGATGTTTTGTGATCAGCATATAGGTAAATATTTCCTTTCTTTATTATACTATAAATGCGAAATGTATTGTTGATGTTGATCTTAATATAGTTTATCCCAAAAAACGGTTTCGCGGAAAAACGAATAAGGCAAAGTTATAAGATAAATTAGAATTAATAAAAGAGTGAAATAAGTTGCTGCTGACTCACAGCGTAACCAGCGCCATCAGTGATTAAACTGCAGACACTTCAGTGTTTGCAACTGATAGAAACATAATAAATGTATGGATTTGCAAGTTTCGATACGCAGCTTATGGGCATAAATTACTATGGAAATTTTCAAATTTGGAATGATATTTCTCCTGTTGCATTGCAATCAAATTTCTGTAACTCCAGGGCACTTTTCGAGCAGTTCCGGTAATTCGTACAATTTGTAATTAATGTTATCAGTGGTGTTAATTCCTTCAAATAATATATATTTTCTAAGTATTTCGTTCAATTCTCAATTCATGCAAAGTAGATTTTAATTACATCAACGTGATTTTAATGCATTTATGGTTTTGTAATATTTTCATCAACACCTACTTATAAATTGGGTAAAACAAAAAGTATTCGCGGACGTGTGTTAGATTTATACATCCAAAAGTTAAAATTGTAAAGCGCAACGGCTAACTAAAATTATAAATTTGTAGATAATTAAATATCAAAGTTTGCACAAGCCAGTGCATGTTCAATCAGCTAATAGAAGTGACCAGCCTATGTTTTATGCATAGAATATGGAGCAAACCTGAAACTAAAGTTGTTAAGTGAGCTGAGGCAAACAAAACTACACTAAAAGAGTAGTTTGAAGTTTCGAAACGAAACAAACCGAAACGAAATAAATGAAAAATATATTACATAGAAATACTAAATAATTAGGAGTGACTAATATAGTAATACGGGTTTAGCAACGCACGCATGGGAGTAATTTATGTAGGCCACTCCTTTTCATCTAGCCGGACAAGACGGAATTATGGATCGAACAGTCCTTATCTAGACAGGTCAATCTTATGTGCTGATACGGTTAAGTAATTGCGAAACATTAATGATACTTAGTTTTATATACATTAGAAGGTTTAAGAGACTGCGAGTAATCAAGATAGCTGCTTTACCGCTGGCTGTTCACGGGCTCTGGCCACAATGTAGTCATTAAAGCAATGATGCAAAACGAATCGATCTCGCGCGTGCACTTTCGAACGCTTTTAACTATCAAAGTTTTAGAGGGCACTAACTGGCCAGAATTCAATAATTCATTTGTTAATATTATGTACTAGCTGTGCCCCGTGGTTTCACCCGCGTGGTGAAAATTTTCCATACATTCTTAACTTTTTCTTTCATAAGAACCTTCTCCTAAAAATAATAAACACAATTAGAAAAAAACTAGCAGATATGTTGTACCGTTTACCCATGATGCAATGACCAAGGGAAATAGAGATTCATTTTTATGCGATTTATATATAAGTACATATAGATAAGGATCAAAAATGGTAGGTATAGCCAAAATAAATAGGTAAGCAGCGGATAAAATGCGTCTTAAGATCTACGGTACTTACTAAATACCTTTTGTGTATGGTCTTACCAAAGAAAAATCTATAGTGAGTGTGCACTTGACCAACTTATCTTTGCGATTTTATCAATAGAAGTCGTTCGAAAACATATTTGTTTTGTGATATTCTCAATTAGGAAATTAAATTTGTGGTTTTTAGTATTTTCATCATTCCTAGCAAGTTTCTAGGTGGCACCATCAAGGAATCTGTCGAATAGAGAATCTGCCGTATTACGAATCCGTCCAATCCAGAATCTGTACAACACCAAACTATCAAACATGAAGTAGGTACTCTACAGGATTGATGACGCGCAAAGTACGAGCAGCTTGGCATATAAATCAAGATTTATAGCCATTTCTCAATTATAATGATTAAGAAGACA
The DNA here is from genome assembly GCA_905220475.3 of Ennomos fuscantarius. Taxonomy (NCBI): domain Eukaryota; kingdom Metazoa; phylum Arthropoda; class Insecta; order Lepidoptera; family Geometridae; genus Ennomos; species Ennomos fuscantarius. The sequence continues at coordinate 7,200,273 of HG992033.1, forward strand.
CATTTTTTGTTATTTGATATTCATTTTAATTTACTCCCTTCAGCTTTTGCTGAGAAAGAGTAGTCTATCTTGTCATCTGAAATATCTAATGACTGATGAAAACAGACTATGCAGTTACTTCTAAGGACTCGCTTGCATGGCTTTGGCTCTACAGCACTGGCACGTCTTGTATTGATCACTATGCAATGTGTATAGTGATTAATATAAAACACACATAAAACCGGCGTTAAAACGATGGCGTGTACTGTGTAATATACGCCCGGCACGTGGTCGCAGAATAAACAATAGTACAATATAACGCAGTGCAGTATGGACACGCGTAGAAATATCGTGTGAAATAGCCGGTTTCAATTCGGCATGACGCCGGATCCGGGCACCGGGTATAAAGCCGGCGTCATATGACCGGGCTATAAAGGTTCCGTATATCAAAAATGGTTTTTAATATCTTTTTTGTATCAACAGATCTTTATAATTATATTCTCTTTCTTAGGTATATATTTTTTGAGTTTGTTCGAGTATTCTTTGTGGTGACGTCATATTATTCGAGTGATTCGATTTATTTGAATGCAAAACGTAATCTGGGTATCTGTAGGTATTATACATCAGGAAATAGGCTGATTCCATCTCTTCCTCCTATTGTAGAAGCTAGGTAAAAATCTAGCGATTACACCAATTACTCAGGTCTAATTAAAAAAATTACATGCCTACCGCTGCTTGTTAACTACTGGACTGTTACATTAATAAGGAACCGTTATTTTATCCTTGTGTAATAGAGGGGTAATATGCGTTAGGTAGCTAGAGCTAGAGCATGCTTGTCTGATCTCATATGTTCAATCGGTAACTTTCACTGAAGTCTTTAAAGACCAGTCATTGCTCAAGACCTTTCTATGTGGCCGCATTAGCAACCTAAATGCACGCCGCTGTAGCATGATCCAGGCAGCAAAAACTATAAATTAAGTAAATAGATACAGCGTAATATGTAAATGGTCTTTGGTGAAACTTGTGATTTAATCACATAGTTTTGAGAAAATCCGTATTATATTTTATGTAAGGCACTGTAACTTGTTTTGTGTATCATAAATAAATAAAAATGAATTGTCGATTGTGTCATCTTTATTGACAGTAGATAGGTACATTGTATTAACCTCCTCAAGAATGGGTTTGCTATATATTATTTGACAATAAGCACTTTATAATTTTATATGCTTAGTAAAATAACTTAATTTTAAGTACCTAATATACTCGAAATTTTGACTTGCAAATGTGCTAAATATAGCCTATTTGCAATGTATCCTTTGACTTCGAATTGAGGATGTAACTTTCTTGTACATGGATACATTGATGATCGCTATTGTTTCTAAGGTTTTACCAAAATACCAGTTTTTATGATAACAAAATTTGCGCGCACTTCTAACTTGATACCTATAGTTCAAAATATGATTTTATGAATATGGCTTAATTAAAAATCAAATTTTATTTTTAGTTTAGACTCTATGATTATTTTCTTTATTCACCATTATATACTTAGAAATAAGAATACTAGAACTATAGTGTAATCTAATTATTTTTCTCGCTCGCGCTCTGTTAGTGGTCTCGCCCGTTTTACATGCGCTTATCTAAAACGTAGTTTAAAAATTAAAGAAGCGAGCCAAGCACCCTAACGATTGCTTGTATAAGTATATACTTTACTTTAGAAATAACTTTTAATATTGAACTTTTATTTCACATAATGATACCAAAATATGTATTTGACTATAACCTTGACTATTCGGTCATGTTACGTTGACTTTGCTCACGATAAAAAACCTAAACGCAATCGTTTTAATTTACTTTCTAAAAAATTTCCACATATAGGTACTATAGAATTTGTAGTTACCGCGACTATCAATTACGCGCAAATCTATTTTTGGAGTCTATATCTCAATGCTTCACGTGAAACCATAACCTTACTAGTGTCCTAAATTATAAAGGTCATATTTGTATTACGAACATTCTGTACATATTTTTTTATATTATATAGCACGGTGTTTGCTCTTTCCCAATTTATAATGTCCGGTAATTAAATACAGTAATAGGAAAGTACAAAGTATCTAGGTACGTAAGGAATACTTAATGATACCCGCGATCGTGAGCAATGCTTAGATAATTTAATTAATTTCACGGACTTTTAAGTTAGGAACAGTTTACGAATTTGATTTCACTTTTATTTGACAGCTATTCATAGTTAGGATGATTGTATAATGGTCTTATAAATAATGCGTAGATATCCTAACAATGCATCATAAAGGCAAAGCATCATCAATTCATTACATTCCCACTACTATAAAATAATTATATGTGTGGAATAAAATATGTGTAGACATTGCCTACACACAGCGCCATCTAGTCCCAAACTAAGCAAAGCTTGTACTATGGAAACCAGATAACTGACACAATACTTATATATTTTTTGTTTGTAAATACATACATAGAATACAATATAACACCCAGACACAGAACAAACATCGATGTTCATCACATAAATATTTGTCGTGGGTGGGAATCGAACCCACAACCTGCAGTTCAGAAGGCAGGGATACTACCAACTGAGCTATCAGGCCAGTCATAAAGTATATATAAAGTTTTTGAAATCATAAAGTACCTTTAAAACTTTTTAGAATAACATCTAAAAATTTCAGACAGACAGACATGACAAAATAATGTATTTTATTTCTATACATCAATAAAGGAATGTATCGTAATTAAAATTGCCAATAAATGTAAAAGATACAGGTTTTACCAAGTTACATTTTTATTATGTTGTGTAATAGATAGGGTACATAAATGGTGTCCTATCCTATGAAAACGCATTGATATTTACAATATTTTGTTTGTATTTCAAACCTTTTTTTATATTTGTATGTGAGTTGTAAGCTCATTTGGAAAAGTATCTTAAGTATTATGCGGTAACGTCTGTAAACCTGCCTTCCTTTTAGTTACCTAATGTAAAATATAACTGAGGTAATAAGTAAGAAATAGTACAACTTACCATAGTTTGATGTATCCAATTCATGTTTATAGCTGTTCACTTTTAATCTATCTCTTTTATTATCTAGTATGGCGTAATCATGTCCATTTGTAATCGCGGTCGATTCACTTATTTTATGTTCGAAATTATTCCAATTGTTTATATTGTTGTATTTGTTTGTGATATCAGTAAAAAGCATTGAGGGCTCTGACCATTGTATGAACCACTGATGCGACACTGCCATGGTTACGTCACTTCAGGTAAACACTTTTAATAACGTTTCATTTCACTCCAACTTTGAAACTACACTGGTTCAGAAGAGATGAAAATATTGGTTCTCAAACCCCCGCATTGTAGTAAATGCGTCAGCGCAAGTGCAAGTCTAGAGATACTCTGGCTGGGTGCGTGGACTCGCCCTTTCTTCTGTTTATCCCCTCTTATACGCTTCCATCCTCCCTGATCGTCCAAAGCTGGAAGGTTAAGCTTTCATGCGTAGTATATCAGATGTCGTAATAAGTCAATAGTCAGTCTAGCGCTAGTGTATCGAAGACCTGGTTTTTGTTGGGAAATTATTATTGTTTCATATTTTATTTTGATAACATAGTTTGCAGAAAAGTAGGTTATTTTAATCAACTTATGATGTGTTTATTTAATTAAATGTTGCTCGAATTATGTTTGCGGAAGTAAGAGCTTGTGATGACAACGGACCACAACGAAAAAGTAAAATTACACCAACCATTTTGAGTTTTCTTACTTCTATTTGTAAAAGTTGATAGTTGTTTCCGAGCTAATATGTTTTATGCTCTGAAATGTTAACCTAGATATTCTAACCAATCAACGATTTCCGTGTGGCTATTGTAACATTTTATGTTCCCCATTAATTTCTTTAGAAAATTGAGTTAGTTTTATACAGAATGTGGGTGAAATCAATCGGCTTACTAATAGCCTTTAACGGTGTAGTGCTGGCAATTTACCCATACTTTGACACACAAGACTTTATCTACAATGTTCCGAAAGTGTTTAGAATATCTATCACTCTCGATAGGTTGTTGGAGTATTATGAGAAGAAACCTTCCAAAGATCCTGAATGGTATATTGCAATAGGCATAGCTAGAGGTAAGAAAGCGTTTTTTTTGTTAATGTATGATGTGACGAGCTAGTCGTTCACTTGATGTTAAGCGAGACGACCGCCATAACAGAAAAAAATTCTGTTTTCACAGAAAGTGTTATTTTTTTCTTGGTAGTTACAGATGATCACATCAATATATAGAGACTATTTTTAATCCATCAACAAGAAATAATGCGCTATTACATATTAAGCATATAAAATTGCAATTTATGCTGTCGTGAATATTTTTCATGCCTGCCGTTTTTAAGGATAAGTAAACTTCAAAATTTATAGCGTCAGGTAAATCTAGAGATGTTTAAAACAGTGTTGACCATAATTATATTGATACAGATTTATTGATGCGTCTGAACAAATAAAGTAGGTCTTCGTAGACTTGTTTTCCGCCCTCAAAAAGACATCAACGCACTGCAATTCTGTTGAATTAATGAATACTAATAAGTAGATAGATAGATAGATAAAACTCTTTATTGTAGCACCACATTGTAGGAACAATTTACAGGCACAAACTTAAGAATTAAGTGTCACAATGGGCGATCTTATCGCTTAAAGCGATCTCTTCCAGATAGCCCAAAGTAGGTTTAAAGAAATTTATTCTCAAATAAGACAAAAAAGTCACTTCCATGAGAACATAGTTAAGACTTAAAGAATTCTATACAAGTACATTCATCGTCACTCAAACGTCGTCAAAGTACACCAAGCTTTGATTAACCATGAATATTACTCGTAAATACACGGTACCTTAAGTAGCAAATAATTTTAAGAGATACTCGTTGACAAATAGACATAATTTTGTAATAGTTCTTGTTAATAAATAATGCTCAAAGCTTTTTCACGGCAACATTCTTCTTTATTGTTAACAGGTCAACTGGAGTATACGATAAATGAGCTGGATAAATCAGTGCCAGTTAAGCTGAAAGAGAACTTGCAAAATATCACGAGACGGATGGACCGAATTAGAAATAGTTTAAATTATACTAGCTTAGTATTTCGGAGCAAGGATTATGAATATGGTTTGTAACTTTATATAATTAAATCAATTTGTTTCGTTTTTCAAAAATCAAACAAACATTTATTTTTTGTTTCATAGTTTAGAATTATGATTTATATAAAATATATCCTATATATATTATATATATCCACCATTACTTACTTAGAAATAAAAATACTAGGACTATGAATAATAGTGGGTTTATATAATTAACCCAATTTGTTTTAGTTGTTTTTAAATAATACATTTAAAATATTATTTTATTTAGTTTCACTTTATTTATATATTTGTTTACAAGCACACATACAAGATACATATATGATAATTTATTACATTGTACAACTTAAGCGTAATATTACATTTAAGGTAGTAACCACACTCGCAAGTAATACCCAAAAGTAGTATAGGTACCAACGTATTTGCTTGTATACTTTTGATTTCATAATGTTGATTAGTTTTCATTAGAACTAAAGAGATATGAAATATTGATTAAAACTATGTTGACATCACGTGACCTCAACACCCAAATCTCAAAGATGTCTTAAGAAGACTTACCTTACTCCCCTTTTGCCCATACAAAAAGGGCCAACGTTTTTCTACTCCGAAATGTTATTCGATTTCGATCATTTTTCTAAATATTGTCTTGACAATAAAAAAGCTGTTACTCGTACGTCTTTCTGTTTCGTGTTTTAATAACTTTATAGTTATAGTCAATTATAGTGATAAATTATTTGCAAAACTATAACGGTGTCAAGTAGTTGTATTTAGAAAACAAACTATTTATGTAAAAAAACGTGCAAGTATACATTATGATCTACTCGTATTTAAACGATAAAACAAAGGTTTTGTTAAAATTTAGAGGGTGAAAACCGTTTTCTCCCTAAACTCTAAAATATAGGTACCTAAATTCACTCACGGGCTCCATTATCTCTATCTCACGTGCAGATAGCAGCGCGAATCGACGGAATTTTCACATACTAGCACAATTACAATCGAAAGATTATTAACTAATAGGTATCACTTTGAATTTACTGTGACTGAGATCTATCTCATTCTAAGCACAAGTGAGTTATAAACACTGACTTTTACTACTTTTGATCATCGGTTATTGAATGAAATACAATAATAATAATATATAGTAATAATATGTGTGGACATCTCACACAACGCCATCCAGCCCCAAACTAAGCAAAGCTTGTATTATAGGAACCAGATAACTGATACAATTACTTAGATACTTTTTGTTTGTGAATACATACATAGAATACAATAGAACACCCAGACACAGAACAAACATCTATGGTCATTACACAAATGTTTGTCCTGGGTGGGAATCGAACCCACAACCCACAGGTTAAGAAGGCAGGGTTACTAACAACTGAGCTATCGGGCCAGTCGTTTGATTTGATTTACATTGACTTTTTAGAGAATGGTTATTATGTACGGACGAGTTTCTTTTGTTCTCAAGTTTTAAAATATATTTCAAATAACCTCTGTACAAGTGTACATATCACAATTTTTTATGCTGATGTTCAAAGCTTGGCTAAGGTCCGTAAGAGTATGCCTATGATTTCGAGATTGCTGACATGTTTAGCAACACACGATGTCGTTGAGCAATTCAGAAAGTACAGTTCAAAATAGCACTAGCACATAGATAAGATTATATCTTCGATGCAAAAAATCTATTTAAAGGATCCGTGCACGTTTGATTGCTCAATTTTCTCTCGTTGAGTACCGAGAATGTATATCATGGGAGTTGCAGGCACTGTAAGGTAAGCAAGTCTTGTCCGCATACCTTTTTTTCTGTCAATGTATGTGTGAGAAATTATACAATTTATTTGCGCGTAGTTATATCAGTATCTTAACGGTCTTAAATTATTTAACGATCTGTTCTTAATATTGTGAATGGGAGATACTGATATGATTAGTTTTTAGAACTACATGATCGTGATATCTATCATTAATCTTTTTTGTTTTCGTAATACAATTATTACAATTATTTTTGTAGTAGTAATGTAATCACCTACTGTTTAATTAATGATATAGCAAGAGAACAAATAGGTTTAATTAAAACCAAGCCGAAATATGTAGATACGCATTATAGGTATTCTCAAATACGACAAGGTCATTAGATTTCTATGTTATACTTGTAACGAAGCAGTGCAATTTTTATCACGGTTACAATTACCATAATGGTGTGGTACTCAACGTTTTTACGATAAAACGTTTTTTGTAAGTTGTTTGAATTGCAACTTTCACATTTTTGAATGGATAATTCATAATATCTTTGCAGTGTCTGATAATAATTAAAGTTTCATGCTACACACAACAACACAACACACTCTACTAACAAAATAACAATTAGTAGTTTATATCCAACACTTGTCTTTTACAGGTACTTACTGTAATAAGAACAAATTGTATCTTAATAAGAAATTGTTGTTACATATCACACTAATATTAGGTCTTTACCTATGAAATTGCCGTTTTGTTTGAAAAAAGTGTAAGTATTTTTTTTTTCGAACTTATTTATTTCTTTTATTCAAAGTAATCACCCCTGCAATCAATGCATCTTTGCCAACGCTGTGGCAGTTTATGGATGCCCTTCTTGAAAAAATCAGCAGGACGGGAGACAACAAACTCTTCAAAGGCGTTTTGTACTGCCTCTCGGGAATTGAATTTTTTTCCCGTTAAAAAGTTGTCCAAATTTTGAAAAAGTAATAGTCGGTAGGCGCAAGATCTGGTGAGTATGGCGGATGAGGGAGAGCTTCCAAACCCAACTCATGCAGCTTAGAGACGGTCTGTTGTGCAGTATGGGGTCGCGCGTTGTCGTAAAGTAGCAGTGGAGACGACCGCTTGACCAAAGCTGGTTGCAGACGTGCGAGTTTCGCCATCATTGTGGTCAGTTCTTCAATGTACACATCTGCAGTAATGCTCTCGCCGTTTTGTAAAAAGCTATGATGAATCACACCAGCACTAGACCACCAAACTGTGACCATCACCTTTCTAGGGGTCATTTTTCGTTTTGCACATTGCTTTGGTACCGAACCAGGATCTAACCAACTTGCTGAGCGCTTTCGATTGTCAAAAAGAATCGATTTTTCGTCGCACGTAACAATTCAGTTCAAAATTCCTTCATTTCTGTGCCTGTTACGCAGCGCAAGGCAAGTCTCGACGCGTACGTTGCGCTGGCGATCGTTAAGTTCGTGGGGCACCCATCTATCAAGCTTTTTTATCTTGCCAATCTGTCGCAAATGGACCAATATTGTTTTGATGCTAACATCAAAAGCCGCTGCCAGCTCAGCTGTAGATTGAGATTCATCAGCTTCCACAATCGCCTTTAATTCATCATTGTTGACCAAAGTTTCTGGACGACCACGAGGTTCATTTTTCAAGTCAAAATTCCCAGAACGGAACCGAGCAAACCAATAACGGGTTGTACGTTCGTTTGTACAATTCTCTCCGTAAACGTCGTTGATGTTACGTGTCGTTTGTGCCGCGTTGGTGCCACGACGGAACTCATATTCCATAATTACACGAAATTTCAAAGTATCCATTATGAGGAAAAATGTTGAAATGTAATGAAAATATAACGCTAATCAATAAACAAAAGACTTATATTGTAAATAGAATGTCATATTTTTAAAACAAAATTAATTTGAATTTAGAATTCGTAGCCAATCAAAACTTTTTTTTGTTTGAAAAATTCTGTACTGCAATACGGCAATTTCATAGGTAAAGACCTATTATTATAAAGGCGAAAGTTTGTATGTGTTTTTGTGTGTATGTGTGTATGTTTGTACTCCTTCACGTTCAAATGGCTGAATGGATTTGGATTAAATTCGGTACCAAGATAGCTTGTACATTTGATTAACATATAAGCTACATTTTATCCCGGAAAGGTAATTTTCCCGTGGGATGAGCAAATAATTAAAATACCTTTTATCCGCGGGTGAAACCGCGGGGTGCAACTAGTTGTTCTATAATAAATCATTTTTCTTTTCATTTTTCATTTTCTTTATTTTGTTTTAATTCCGTTGACAGTGGCCAAAGCAATGTTTGAAAATATGGAAGTGCTATCAGCCATGATGGAACCAATTATAGTCGGTACCATGGGGACGCAGAAACCATACAGGTTCACATTCGAGCAGTACGTACAGGAAGCAAGAACTAAAATGCCCACTAGAAAAGCAGCAGGTATGAAACTTATTCGATTTTGTGTTATGCACTCTGTGTAAAGAAACAAATGAATCTGATCAAATATTATGACAAGGCGACAAAATAGCTAGGAATTAATACGCTTTTCTCTGGTTTAGTTAGTCGTATTAGGAACGTTGAAGCATGTGGCTCGTGGCAACCTTTTTTGTGGCTTCTCGTTTAGACTTAGAGGTGGAGCTGTCAGTTGTTTTTTTTAGTATAGTCTTAGTACTGTCAGAACGCAATCACCAAATTTGGACCTATTTTTATTCGGTAGTAGACCTACACTTGAGGTTACCAATACGCATCACTGTTTCGCTGTCTCTAATATAATTACTTAATTGCACCTTTATCAGCAAACATTTAATTCCACGCTGAGAATAATTAAATTTATGTTTCTTAGGGAGTTTAAATGATAAAGTATTTTATCGGTAGAATGGTAAGCACTAAACTTTATACTTGTCGATAAGTAATTGTAAATCCATATGACGTTTCTATTTAGATACTACTTACTGTTAATTCATTGACGGTGAGCCACTATCACAGGAATGTAAGATAATTTACTTTTGCACTACAAAACTATTTATAGATGCGTGTACGATGCAAATGCTGATATCAGCAATGGAAACTCAAACGACGCAGTCAGATGGTTCCTGCGAGTTGACGCCTGAATGTTCAGCTCAACTCATGAAAGGCTCAGGCCTGGCTTTCCAACAAATGAGTCGCATCAGAGCTGCTACGTTAGCAAGGTTGTTCGACTGTATGGACGGAGTGGATCTAAACTCACACATTTATAAACTTTGCATACAAGTTTATAAAGAAACCAAGTCACTTGAAGCTTGGAATCATCCAGCCGGAACCAAAACATTGTTCATGCAACAAAGTAAGTTGATAAAATTGTATTAAATTTCATGTGGTGCATCTAACTATTTGAACGACAGTTTAGGCAAATATGATGCAACTCCGTTAATCGCACGTCTCTTGTACACCTTTGTGGTTCGGTGATTGAGCAGGTCGGCTCATAACCTCGAGGCGGCGGGTTCGATTCCCGTGGCAGGACAAGTATTTGTGCACAGAAAAAAAAAGCAATTATTTGCTCTGAGTCCGGGTATTGTGGGACCACGGTCCTCGTAGTTCCTGGGTCCCTGGCCACAGGGAATCTTAGTTAGGGTTCAGAGTCTATGTATGTGTTCGTTGGGCGTTATTATTTATTATTTATACATATATTTTTTAAATATTTGTTTGTTTATAATTAGCAGTGAGTTTTTAAGTCCTTTATCATCATCATTCTGAAGACGTCAACTGCTGAAGATAGGCCTCCTTGGAGTGCAGACCGAGGAGAATGCTGATGCCTATTCCTTGTTCATTAATATACAATAAGCCGGTTCTTACGGAATCCACCACGGAAGGAGATGGAGTGGTCTATACTTGTTACTAACGCTGGACCAACACGATAAAAAAAAAAGTGTATATTTACTTGTACCTATTTGGTTATTCTAGTTGTATTCTGCGCTTTACATGGATATGGTGAGTTCATTAAACCACGTTGGATGAACAAGATCATATCATGGCAGGAGCCCAAGGGATGTTATGCTGACGACAGGCAGCCGTTCCTGAGGCTGACCGGTTTTGTCGGGCCTGCTTCGACGCCGCCACCAAAAGATAGAGAGGTCAGTACATAACTACATAACACAAATGGTTTAAAGCTTTAAATGCGACATCGTTCTCACCAAATAAATAAATTATTTTTTATGTCGGTATAAATTGTGAAGTACCTACTTATAAATGCTATTAATGTATTTGAAATTTTGCAATATTTGCTAATCAAAAGAAAACGTGACACATGCGGGTTTATTTTTAGGTTTAGATTGAGTAACCAATATTGGCAGATTTGTGTCACAAGCTAATAAATTACACAGGTTAACTATTTGCTTGCCGTGTTGTTATACGATATAATATATGCAAGTTATATGCTATTTTTATTTCAACATTACCGCATGTTAAGAGTTTTATTTTTACATTTTTAAGTTGAGCAATATACTTGTATCTGTTTCTTATGCCAAATATTTTCATAATTATAATAATAGAATTGTTAACGAATAGAATACGTAATAGTACGCACTTATTTGGTGAAATTATATATAAATTTGTTTTATTTATTTATTTATATTCAGGTTAGTCATCATATCATTTACTGCTTAATTCTGACTTTACTTTTTATTTCCTTGCGTATCAATGTCAAAATAAATATTTTTTGATGTGTTGAAATGACTGTTGATATATATGAATGATTTGATTTGTTGAAATGAATGATCGTTGAAAATGACATACTCAATAATCTCTGCCCTCAAAAAAAATTAGAGTAAAATTTGTCGCTAATTTTATGCTCTCTTTAATGTTTAATACACGTTTTAACATAATTTGAGCTAAATAAACCAAGATAATCGCGAAAATCTGGTTTTTGTAACTTTTGACTTACTTGAATAACTTACGACGATGACACGAGGTCTTGATGAGACTTTTGAGACTACTTTAAGAACGTCAAAATTAAGATGTACACAACGCTTGAGATTTTTTTACCAGAATTTATCACTAAATTTTGCTCTAGCATAGATCAATGACTTTATGCAATAAAAAAACTAAACTACTATAAAGCTAAAACTAAAAGGATTTAAAAAGAAAATTTAAACTAACAAACCACTAACATTAGGCAATGTGCCCAATAATTTGGCAGCATTGCCACGCTGAATGGCAATGCTCGATCTTTGGCCGAAGTAGAGGCCAGCAATTTGTTCACGTGTTGCTTTGACCAGACGTTTGGAAAGATCATGATATATGGTAATAGATTATGAATGATGTATGCGACTTTCCAGCTTATTAATATTATTTATTCCGAGGTTGACTTCTTTTTTTGATTGTGTAAAAGTGTGAAAAAAATAAAAATTCTATTTCTTACTACTGGTGACGAGAGGGGGATACTACCTTACTAATCTTTTACGAGCTACTTATGTGTAACATCTCAGTTTCCACAATAAAATGAGAAAATATCAAAACAAATGCAACATTATAAACTGAAATATTTACATCATTATAAACTAGATTTTTTGTTTAAAATATTCTGGTGCAACTAGACCACACCAATTTGGGTTCCGACTAGTATTTTAGTCAATTACGAATCAATGATTGCGTAATTGAAATAAAATCCGCAGAAAAACTAAATAATAGTTAAAGAAATAGATGGTGAAATATCCATGTAGAACTTACCTACAGACGTTGGGGAATTTCACTTGCGAACGCTATTGGTCTCTACATAATTTTACCCATCCAAGACATGTCTAAAGTGATGACATAAAGGCAAATAGTACCTATTTTAGTAAAGTTTTCAAAGGGTAACAGAGCGATTTTGTTTCAGGAGGAATATCGGGTAAAAAAAGCTGCTACATCTGAAGGCGGTGCTTGTAATTCATTAACCTCAGCAATGGCTCTAAGTTCCCTGGTTATGTATGTAAGAGCATTGTTGGAGACCGATCAAGCTTTCCAATACGATATTTTAAATTAAAAGCTTATTTATATGTAAGCCTAGACCTAAATGAAGGTGGATGTCATAAACATAACAATTATAAACATTTTATCGAATGAATATATTATCGAAGATGATTAATAAATATACATTTAACTGTTTAGGAAACGAATATAAATATGGGCTTAATTTATTTATGGATCCAAAAAAGATTGTGATTGTGAAAAAATGAGGATTAGAAATGGACAAGTTAGAAAGTGGCCCAATTAAGTCAACCTTACGGATACTTACTTTTTTGGGTATAATAATTATTTATTATACCAAACAAAAATCGTAAGCGTTATCGCCCAAAGATCACATACATAGATCTTGGACCCTAACTAGGATTCCCTATGTCTAAGGACCCAGGAACTACGAGGACTATAGTCCTATAACACCCAGACACAGAACAAGTATTTGCGCTTTTTTTTTTCTGTGCACAAATACTTGTCCAGTCGCGGGATTCGAACCCGTGTTATGACCCGACCTGCTCAACCACCACACCTCGGAGGCTTCTATTGTATAGATACATTGCTTTTTAATTAAATTTTTTTCTTCTACTTCTCTTCGTTTAATGGCTTTCTATCGCTAAAAAGCGATTTTTTTGGTATGGCTCCACACTTTCGTGTATTTAGCCAGTGTCAAGTAATTGATAATTTCTCGAGTTAAGTAATATATATATATATGTGTCAAGTCAAGTCACAGTCCAAGTCATCAAGTCAAGTCATAGTCTAGTCTACCCAAGTCATACTCCTAGTAAAGTGGTGGCAACTTTACTTGAAGCTTCTATGGACTTTTGGAAACAACACGAAAAGAATCGTTTCACCATCATTATACCATTTTCCTATACTCACGCCTGTAATCCAGCACTTAACGAATAGAATGCCACCAATTTTATGCACTAACACTGAAAATAACACAAGTTTTGGAAAATAATACAATGCGGTGACGCAATCTTTTTCGCGTTCCCGCCTTAAATTAGACGGATCCTTTTAATGCTTCCTTTATACACACTACGCATACTATGGTGTTCTTAAGAAAGAGACAGTCGGCTCCTTGGGTAATATCTCCTTCGGACTGCGTTTCTCTCCAAATAGTCCAAAGACGATATAGTTTTTTATAATCTATGAACTTCCTCTAATCTGTGATATCTATTGGTAGCCATCAAAGCAGTACAAGGAATGTATATACTACGTAACAGGAAGCTCATAGATTGCTGATACAAAAAAACGCTATCCGAAAGAGACTACTTAACTAAGGACCTGCGTCTCTCTCTAAAAGGAATTTTACCATAATATATTTTTTATTATTTATAGATAAAACATTTGACCACTAACCTAGTGGAAAATGACGATGAAGCTACGATAGTGTATGTTTGCCAAGAAAGTGTTACCTGTTCACTCTTGATTTGAAGACTACCAGATTAGTTAAGAGGAAACGCGAACGCCGGCAAGTTATTCTACTCATTGTCTGCTTGAACTGTAAAGTGCGTGCCAAACATTACGGGTTGATGGAATTACAACCATACATTAACAACATGCTTTACGGAATTAGATAATTTGTTGCGGTAAAAATTATTCTATTTCATCTTTATAATTAAGCATAATCAGAAACATACTTAATTATTTAATTAAAGGCGATACCTATCGGGGCAAAATATAATCACAGTTCAAAAGAAACAGTAAAAAATACCATTGAATCAGAGATAATATTGCTAATTTTATTAAGTCAAAAGAACTTAGTTGCTTCTTAGGTCGCATATACGTCAAATCATGACTATTTATAATATCATAAACGGCATTGTAGATATTTATGTGCAAACCACGGTTATGAATTCACTGCAATTATATTTGTCTTAATTATATGTAATATGTATACTTATCTGACTTATTCTTAAAACTCTTATGATTACGTAAGAATTTTTGTGCAGTGCTGCAATTGATTACTTAAGTGGTAATTAAAACACAGTTATGTACAAAGATGAATTGTAAAACCAATTTTTTTATGAATACATACAAACTGAATATTACAGATGTAGAGACAGTCATTAAAAAAGTTTTCAGTGAATAATGCCTCAATACATTTATTTTTTAAGTTTTTGTGAAAGGGACACAGTGCCTTAAAGTGAGTCTCTCTCGAGACCGTTTTTCCTTACATATATAAAAAATTTGTTATAATTCACTCTTTTCAAAAGATCATTTTAATATAAATAAAAATATATATTATCGTTTTAAAAATGATTCGCATATTCGTAAGGGCTATGTCCAGCGCTCCAGTAACAAAACAACCACCTATAAGTGTATTTGGTAAGTACACCAAACTTACATTATAATCTAAGGCTCCGATAAATATTATGAAGCCTTACTGCTTTTTATTTCTTACGCATTTCATGTAGGTATAGAAGGTCGCTACGTGTCGTCTCTCTACAGCGCTGCTCATCAAATGAACCAGTTAGATGAGGTAGAAAAACATCTGCGAGATTTCCAAAAAGAGCTGCTCAAACCGAAAGTTATAGACTTCATTGAAACAAGCATGATATCTCGCGCCGCAAAAGCAAAGCTATTGGGAGAAGTCGCACAACAAGCAGGTACACCTTATAATTTTTTATTTAGGTATATATAATTCTACCTTCTGGAATTATATATACGAGTATTTATGTGATAATTGAATATTACCAGATTTGAGTTTTAAGTCAGTTGCCTCAGTTTGTGCGTTTTTCTAGGAATGCCAACTGCTGCCGGTAACTTTTTAGCACTCGTGGCTGAAAATGGCCGTTTGAAACTACTGAGGCGCATGATCTACATGTTCCTTGCAGTAATGGTGGCGCACCGGCACGAAGTACTATGTGAAGTGATCACTGCCAAAAAGCTCGATAGCAAAACCCGGAATGCCCTCCTAGATGCTCTTAAAAAGTTTGTGAAGGGAAACAAGAAAATTCAACTCACAGAAAAGGTAGACCCCTCCATTATTGGCGGAATGATTGTAGGCATCGAGGATAAACACATCGATATGAGCATCGCAAAAAAGGTACAAATGTATACAGACATTTTAAAACAGTCTATTTAATAATTGGATTAAATTACTTGCTATGGTCACGGACTTGTTAATGACTCTTTTATTACCTATAAATATTTTATAGCTGCTTGTTATTGGTATTAATAAATGCTTAATTAAGTCCAGTTGTTCCGTAAATAAGGAATGGCACGCAAGTTTTTGTCGACAATATGGCTAGAGCACGTAGCATTTGCGTAGCATAAGAATATGACGCTGCAGCGTTACATGCGAACAATCTTCTCAAGGGCTGTGTTAGGCTGAACTGGGAGATGGATAGAAGTTGTCCCATACTGAATCCTGTACAATAGGTGCATGTGGGTCAGTTACCAACACGAGCCCAGCAGCATTACAAGGTTTTAGCAGTATTAGAAAAAGAGATGCATAAACAAATTGCGATTCGAGGCTGGGATCTTCGTGCGAGTGGTTCCGCAGCACGCTAGTGCGCGCGATGTTCTTGGTGGTGGATTGCTAGCGTGTGGAAGTACATGGGAAGTACAGAAGGTGACAGCACTATCCCGAGTACGCCGTCCATCAGGTTGAAACTCTCGCGTGGAATGAACATCAAACCAACAGTCTCTATAGTCAGTATGTAATGATCTACCTACTACATGCTCACGTGGCTTACCAAAAGTAAAATAATAGCTCCACGTATAAGTTATAGCAAAACGCAGATAGCTATGTCTCTTATTTTTATTTAAGGCTCTATTGTAAAGGTTCAGTATAAACAGCATTATTTAGTGGAAGACGCAATATAAACAGAAAATGTATTACTATTATCACATTTTGCTCAAAATAATTTTAAAAAGGAGATTGTATAAAGAACCGTTTTGCATTACTGCGTCACCTTAATTCATGTTAATTATGTAGGTTAATAGGATATATTTCAAATTATGAAGTGATGTTTCTTAATATCTTAAATTGTATACATATATCAATAAAAGTAAAAATATAATTATGTCGTTGGAAAGTCATCTGCAAAAGTTCGAGGCTAATATTAAAATATATATAAGATTTAATAATATAATCTCTTATTGACATTTCTTTATACAAAGCTGACCAGGTGCGGCAAATATAGTGATCGTCGTAAGGTGTGATCAGGTTATATAATAAAATGACAAAATGTTCTGTATGCGGATACGAAACGCAACAACATGAACGTATCATACGTCCATGCACAACACCCATGATTTAATATATTAGTATTCGTGACTGAAAATGTAAATTCTACTTAAAAAAATAGGAAAAAATATAGCCTAATATTTTATGATGTCTATTAGTAATAGTCTATTTATTTTAATAAGTTACTAGATATATTCGCTTAATTATTTTGGTAATAACAATAAGTTATAATTTTTAAGTGTAGGTATGAGTTTATTTACTGCCAGTTGTCCCATAGGAAACGACCGCGCAAAGTTTTTGAGATGGCACGGATTTCTAGATGAACGCGACGGATCCATACTTCAAGGGACCCCGCGTGTTCGCCGTTTGGGCAACGTAGCTCGCGAAGTAGGTCGGGCGCGGACCATTTGGGGGCCTCTTGCATGGAGAATTTGCTATCAGGTCAGGGATTTTCTCAGCGTGAATCCTATAATTTATCTTACTAGAACTAAGACTGCCAGTCATAACTCTTTGAAAACTTGAGGTAAGTATCCACAGTTCTTGTTCTCCTTTTAGATTGTTGACAACTTTCACGCCACTAGCGAACTGCAGGGTTTCTCTATCAACGGCTAATTGATGAAAGTTGCGCTGAGAGAAGTCCGTAGCGGTGTTCCAACACCAAATGCTCGGAGGCTCCATGAGGCCAAAGTAGAGGATTCCGTCGCGGTCCATGGCTTCTGCTGCTGATTGATTCGGTCGCTCTTCCGGGAACACCTACAAATAATAAAGAATCTGGTTTTATGTCACAGCTGCTAGCCAACCGGCCAACCATCATCACATAGTGTAAGAGCATTAGAAAGTGTGCCTTACGTAAACAGTTTGTGGGTCGAGGCTGGGGTCTTCGTGCGAGTGGTTCCGCAGCACGCTGGTGCGCACGAGATTCTCGGTGGTAGAGGCAAGCGCGTGGAAGTACAGATACCGGTCTGAACTTGCGCGCGCCGGCGACAGCGCCATTCCGAGCACGCCGTCCATCAAGTCGAAACTCTCACCTGAAATAAGAATTGTTGTTATGAATAGCCACACATCAGGTTATAGATCAGGTCAGGTCAGGCATATACCTAGAAAATTCCCCGGGTCATATCAAAACTAGTGATGACAAAGCATTTATTTTCAAAGTCTAAGCGAAATACAATTTGTACGTCATTTTATCCACAATTATAGTTTTAAGATCTGGTTGGACTTTTCTGCAAAGTTCGTCTAGGTAGGCACCACCGCTTTGCCAGTTATTCTGCCGCCAAGAAATAGTGTGCAAACACTACTCCTTAGCACTGTAGCTAGTGAATTTACTGTGCATTTGAGACTTTATTATCTGGTCTCACAGTCAAGTAATTTTATTACTAGACTGTGCTGATGTCTCAGGATGATGTGCGCAATGCAGTATCCGCGTAACTTTATATTTTGGTGTTCCGAGTGACACTGTTCTGTTATGGACAGCCGTGTCGCAGATCAGATGAACGACTAGTTCGTCACAACATTCATTATCATTTAAAAAAAAACAGCCTTACCGGCAATGGTGAATGTGCCTCTTGAAGGAAAGGGGAAGAATTTTTTGTCAGTGACGCGCCACGATTTGTGATTTGCCACATCCACAACTAGCAACGCGTAGCTGGAGACGTCTGCAACGTATACGAATGTGTTCTCGCAGTCACCGGGACTCGCACCTCTCACGTCTACAACCTGGAATACAAACCAGCTATCCGTTATAAGTGAGTCAATGCGATTTAAAACTATTTCGACTCGGCAGTAACTACAATACAATTCAATACATTTTTTTATTATGCACCACACATGAAAACAGACACAAAGAAAAAAATTAAGCTATATTACAATGGGTGGACTTATTTTAAGTAAGTTCATAGTACCTAAGTACTATTTTTAGGAGTTTATATGCATCAAAATGCCGAAATATATATTATTATACATAGATTTTTCGTGTAAATATTTGTACTGTCTTCTAATAAACAGTTACCTAAATCAATCAGTAACCTATTATTTGAATACAATGGAATGCGTATATACACTGCATTTTTTATGATTTATGATTTTCATTGTGCTCTATGCTCATTTGGTAACTTTTACCCCTAACACATCTAGCGCGGAAACTGAAAAACAAAAAACATAACCCGTGGCATCTCAATTTGTCACAAAGATTTCATCCCCTTTATCCTTTATCAAGCCAAGGCACCTTTTGTAAGTAAGTTAGCCGTGACTTACTTACAAAAGACTTATTTACCAAAACTATCTATTCAGAGATTCATAAGAATCACCCGAACCAGTAGGTTAAGTTAAATTACTGTAAAAATTAAGTACGTCTACGCGTCTCCCAAATAGAATGAAAGTATAAATTAAATTTGCAACGCAACATTCACGTGGCAATAGAATACTCACAGGCGTTATGAAAAGTGAGGTTGCTATGTAACTGGACGAGTTGATGGGAAGCCTGTAGACGAGCTGATCAGTGTTCAAGTCAAAGGCAAGCAGCTGTGGAGGGCAGTGTTCTACTTCGCCGATCTTACCGGTGTCCATCACCCACAGGCGGCTGCATTCGTCTATCTAGAAGAATGGAAGAAGAAAAAATACCTTAGCAATAGAGCTTACACTTCACAGTACGCTTTTGACAATTTTATTATTACGTGAGCAGTTTGAAGATTGTGTTTTACCTTTTACTGTTATTTGTCGAATATTCGAATGGTTAATTTAAAATGTCTTTGAATCCTTCCATAGGTACCAAGAAATTGTTTTGATTTGTAATTATCATTCTTGATTCTCTTAGGGCTGTTTTCTCAATGGCTGGATATAGTTTATCCGATGAATAAATTATAACCCGACTAAAATAAATGCACCATTATTACTGCAGTGTTCACTATAAAAATTATTCTTTTAGTTTCACTGTGTTTTGTTTTATCCAATGAATAGCTTTTATCCAGCCATTGAAAAATCACACTTTTTTTTGTTTTTGTTTTGGCTCCACACTTTTGTGTATTTAGCCAGCGTCAAGTAATTGATAATTTTTCAAGTTAAAAGATATATGTGTCAAGTCAAGTCACAGTCCAAGTCATCAAGTCAAGTCATAGTCTAGTCTAGTCAAGTCATACTCCTAGTAAAGCAGCAACTTTACCAAAAGCTTCTATGGAGTTTTGGAAACAACACGAAAAGAAACGTTTCACCATCATTATACCATTTTCCCATACTCACGCCTGTAATCCAGCACTTAACGAATAAAATGCCACCAATTTTATGCACTAAGACTGAAAATAACACAAGTTTTGGAAAATAATACAATGCGGTGACGCAATCTTTTTCGCTTTCCCGCCAAAAACTCCCAAATCGCACTTTAATCCATCACGCAGAAAACGGAATGTAATTTTATTTTCGCTAAACCGTAGATAAATAATTTATTTATTATTTTTTAGCTTAGTTAACTTAGCAACTGAGGTTAAATTATTTAACCTCAGTTGCTAAGTTAACAAAAATCTAATCTGTGGTCAGATTCTTTAGTGTACTCCTACAAGGGTACCTACAAACGTAAATTTATTTTATTGTTTACGTTTAAGACGGATGACTTCTT
Source organism: Ennomos fuscantarius (assembly GCA_905220475.3). Lineage (NCBI taxonomy): Eukaryota > Metazoa > Arthropoda > Insecta > Lepidoptera > Geometridae > Ennomos > Ennomos fuscantarius. Next base: position 7,220,933 of record HG992033.1, read on the forward strand.
ATAGGTAATATAAATCGTTTCTCATACCTAATAGGTACCTACATCTTTGCATGCCCCTATTGATAGGATCAAAGTATCCGGTATTACCAACTACACTTATTTCTTAACATTATAGGGAAAACGCCTCAGATAAAGAGCTCAGAGCTCGTTGGTTCAAGGTGGCGATACGTCAGTAGGTAAACACATCGCAAATTATATACGACATTATTAAGGCCTAACAAACAAAGTGCTTTAATTTGCTATTAGCCGTGGCCTAGATGCCTCATAATTTTCATAGTGTTGATTATAGGCATAGTTATTATATATTAAGTTAATCATTAATAACACATTGTGTTTTAGTGATTATTAGAAACATAATATGTATTTATATACATCATAAAATTGTGTTTACCTCCAAGCTTATGATACTTACAGCAACTCTGAACACAGACGTGAGTCCGTCACAGTTATGACCCTGGTTGTCGTTCCAAGCGTAGTCAGGGTACCCGGAGATGCGTCCCTGTGAGTCCACAGTGCCCAGCGTCACCGGTCGACCCACGTCAAACCGTGGGACTGTCACGAAAATTCGTGATGGGAGACCACCTATGTAACAAAATAAATTAAATAAAAAAATCATTAGCAAAAAAAGAAAGAAAGAAAAACATTTATTCAACACTCACTTACAAAAATAAAAATAAAACTTACAAGAATATTAATACAATTATTTTTTTTATAACATAGACAGACAAACAAGCAGACGTCCCGCCTGTAACACCGGGGGCGCTGCCAATGCGTTGCCTACCTTAAAATGTAAACAGTACTTAATTAAGAATATATAATAAGAGAAATAGAAGAGTAGATATAGCACGGAAGCAGTGATGTCGAAAAGGGCTTAACTCAGGAAAAGCCTTTATTTATAAAAATAACAATATTCTTTTAAAAAAGGGATAGATTTGAGTAGTTAGAATATTCTAGATCTGTGGGTTTAATTTCATGTTGTGTATCATGTATGAGTATCTACTCGGAAGATATTACCATGTACATATTTTTTCCAATTATTTTGGTGAAAACCAAAATATCGAACTGATTTTCATGAAATTTCTATGGAACCAATCTCAAAATAAATGCATTTAAAATAATCTAAATCTGTTTATACATGATGGACATAATATGAGGTAACAAACAAAAAAAAAATTAAAATTAAACTAAGTAGGACGTTTAGAATTCGGTTGGAATTGTGAACCTTCTCGTTTTTTGAAGTCTGTTTGGAAACAGAATTATTATAGGATATTTTAGTCTGCCTGTTTATCAGTCAAGAGCCACACAAGACAAGTGTTATCACGGGAATCACTGAAGAAATAAAGCTGCAATTGTTATCAAGTAGGTACTAAGGTCATCGCTCTCATAATCTTGCAAAAAAATCAAGCTAGTATCGCAATGCTAATGAATTTGATATAAATGCAGGTTGAATATTTTATTGCACTTGGGGTTACCTATATTGTATTCTATGTATGTATTTACAAACAAAAACTATCTTAGTATAGTAATATACATTTTGTTTATAAATACATACATAGAATACAATATAACACCTAGACATAGAACAAACACCTATGTTCATCACACAAATGTTTGTCCTGGGTGGGAATCGAACCAGTTCAGAAGGTAGGGCTACTACCAACAGAGCTATCGGGCCAGTCAATAGATAGATATAATACAATAGATTCTATTGTATTCTGTGCTTCATTACTATAGCTTAATAAATACCTACTACAGAATATAGAAGGCGTATTTCAATTAAATTTATGCCTATATATCTTAAGATCGATTAACCGTTTTGCAACAAAAAAAAAACAGAACAGATATAGTTACATATTATTTATTATATATGTATACCATACCCTCTGTGATGCGGTGGTTGAGCAGGTCAGCTCATAACCCGGAGGCAGCGGGTTCAATTCCCGTGGCAGTATAATTTGTGCACAGAAAAAAAAGCAAAAATACTTGTTCTAAATCTGGGTGTTTGGGGGACCATGGTCCTCATAGTTCCTCAGTCCCTAGACACAAGGAATCCTAGTCAGGGTCCAGGAACTCTGTATGTGATCGTTGGGCGTTATTATTATTATTATAACTATCTATGCTCACCTTTCCTGTGGTGAACATCAACGTCAATCGGCACAGAGAGTCCTGGTACATAGTACTTGAGCTGGCGAGCTCGTTCCTCTGCTGCCCGATTTGGGAAGTTGAACTCTAGCTCGTTCCACTGCCGCACCACCCGCAAGCTACTGGCCGCATTGAAACCAGGCCAGCAGCAAGCCAAGCAATATGATAGCAGGAAAAACCGCTCTATGCCCTGTGACATCTCGAATTTGTACTGGTTCAGAAGTTGTGGATCTGCAATATAAGGACATAAGAGTCATTTTGGTAAACCACTTTCAGGTTGCAAGTGGGTAATCCTAAATCCTTGTTTGTTTTTACAGTTTGATGAGCACTTCCGTTTCCAGTTTGTGGTAATAAATAATGAAAACGGTAAAATTAAAGGTTAACCAACATACAAATAAAGAAAGTCAAAATTAAGAAGCACTCAAAATTAAGAAGTAAGGGTTCATAGTCGTTTACTGGGATGCTTTTCTTTTAGCTAATGGCTACAATCAATCACTTTGAACAAGTCAAGTTAATGACAAACTTGAAGCGAAATATTTATTTTCATTTATCCGAGACTCAATTTATAAATACTATGTACAGGAATTATTGTTTGTAGTTAATTTTGTTGATAAAGAGGTAAATGTATATAAGCATAGTAGAAAAGTAATAATTTATAATACAAACACATACAAAAGTCGACACTCCGCTATTAAACCATCACATCACACTATCACACTAATATTATAAAGGCAAAAGTTTGTATGTGTGTACTCCTTTTACTGTTTCCTTCACGCTCAAACGGCTAAATGGATTTGGATGAAATTCAGTACCAAGATAGCTTATACACTGGATTAACATATAGGCTACATTTTATCCCGGAAAAGTGAAATTTTCCCGTGGGATGAGCAAATAATTAAAATACTTTTTATCCGCGGATGAAATCACGGGGCGCAACTAGCAATTTATACATACCAAAAAAAATTGTTTACGTGTTCGTTATTACTTAGATATTTAATTCATTTTAGGTGCATTGCATAGGTTTATATAACATTTTATAATGTACGTGCATCGTCAGGATGCACCCGGCACACGTCAGGGTGGACAAAAGTCTTCATCGTCACAAAGTGAGAGAAAAGGGACAAACGAAAAAAATAACAAATTGACCACAAATAGACAGGGACACCGTGGCCAGCCCCGGAAAAGATGGCACTCCGGATAGAGAGAGAATAAAGATAAGAAAGAGATAGAGATCTTCAAGAGTCAAATGGAAATAAACTGGGGAGTAAAACCATTTCTAAGTAGTGAGCTCAATAAGCTTTAAAACATCATAAATAATTTTTTTGATAATTGCGTGGTGGTAGTACCTAATATGCGTATACCTAGTTAAAAGAAATGATTGAAGGTTTAGTTAGAACATAAATAGTAAAAAAAAAAACTTTTAAAAAATTGTCTCCAGAAGAAAGTAATTAAAAAAAGACAAAATTTTTACGTTATTCATTCTATCGCACTATAGTGAGACAAACTTTTATTTATTGTTACTATTTATGTCATCAATTATATTAATATCTATCAAAACAATCCCAATCTGAAGCTTCGATTACACCTATAAAGATAAAGCTACAAGAAACTTTACAGTGATATGAATAATATGGTATATCAAAACATAGCTTAATTATTTTCATGTAAATAAATACCAACCATATTGACTTAATAATAATCCACAGCCTCTCTCCTGGTTCGCACTTACATACATTATGATAAAACAAAGACACGACTTCACACACAAACTAAAGTTTTATCACTAAGTCTAAAATACCGTCACAAGTCAATATATGCCTGTAAATAGTCCACAGGCATTAAAAAATCCCAAGAGGCACGACCGATAGAGCACTGATAATTTATGCATGTTTGAGAAAAGAAGCGACCACGAGTTCGCGCTGATTCTCATTCTAACGGAGCTGGAGGTAAATTAGGAACGACAGTGTTTGCATTTGCATTGTTGTGGATATTTATAATAATCAAATTATTATTATTATTGGGTAGGTGTATATACGTCAATAGGATTATTCAATTCAATTGTTTATTTATCTTTAGACACATTACATGTTTTTAGATAAGTCAGTCATAAAATGTTTTACTGTAAAATAATTACACACAGAAGTGCATACTGTCATTGCGACAAAAAAGACACTCAAATAACAGTAGGTGACTACAACAGCATCGTCAAAAAATAATTTCAATTGGATTATAATGCCACCTACCTAAAATTATCACATCCCAATTAAAAAAAAAATTATGTTATTGAATGATGTTACGAGCTAGTCGTTCACCTGATGTTAAGCGCCACGGCCGCCCATAACAGAACAGTGTTACTCGGAACCCTAAAACAGAGTTTCAAGCGACACTGCACTGCGCACATCACCCTGAGACATCAGCACAGTCTGGTAATAAGATTACTCGACTGTGAGATCAGATCATAAAGTCTCAATTGCCCAGTAATTTCACTAGCTACAGTGCCCTTCAAACCGGAGCACAGTGCTTGCGTACTACTGCTTGGCGGCAGAATAACTGGCAAAGCGGTGGTACCTACCTAGACGAACTTTGCAACAAAGTCTTACCACCTAGTATACCACCACCTACCTAGTATTATATACTTATTATAGTATTTTTGTTTTAATTTTAACTGTTTTAAATACAGTAGTACCTACATAGGTACTATTTAGTAATGCACACTATTTTTATAACACCATAATAGGAAGGTATACTGACAAAACGTAATATTTTTGAGATGTTAGTGAATTTGAAAGTCTTATGTTAAAACTGAATAGGTACTTAGTTATGTATTGGAATGCGCGTCTTCTTATTGTTCGATAAAAAAGTTTACTGGCACACCACTTCTGGTACATTTCTGAGATAACTGTTTCTAACGGTATTGATATCGATCTTTAAGGTGTGGTAGTAGTCAAAAATATTGGTACACTCATTCGTAGATTGGTGAAAAATCCTGTTATAATATACACCAATAGTCGCAGATACACCAATGACACAGATTTACTTATCTTTGTACAAAAATTTCAACCCGTATTTACCTACGACCATTGATACCTATAACACATTCATTTTACGAGTTATATAAAAAGTATATTTTTCCAATAGGCACAAGGATAGTTATTCTGCTGTTCCTTATTCGAGTACTTTATCAAGCATTGTTACAAACCAATGATCACAATTAAGTACACAGATACAAATATTTAAATTACCCAAAAGAGGGCACAGATATTATAATACTATGTGTAGGTTACCTATACGCACAATGAATTACGTTGTAAATACTTGTAACTCTTGTAAGCACGCCTAATTTCACAAAAATTTCAGCTTCAGTTCAATGACCTCTGCCTCAATAAACCTGTTTTTATTTACCCCAGTACAGTATCGGAGTGACGTCACGAACGTCAGTGACGGTTAACGTGGTGCTGTAAATTGTTTGATTATAGAATAGTCAAATTGCAGTAAACATAACAAAAACTGTGTTTTGTTAAAGTAAAACGCGTTTAATACTTGTGGAGTGCATTTCACCCGTGGGATTGCAAGGTTAATTGTAAGGAATCACAATTAAAACGGCGAGTGATTTGATTTATTGAGTACATTTTAGATATAAATCATTGACGGTTCGTTTCCCCGCCATCTCTAAGCAATGCATAGTAGCCTGTGGCAGTAACTCAAACTGCATTAACCATCGAATAGGTAGATTGATTTCGAAGTACCTATTTGTTGTTATGGCAAATAAGTGTAGCGGACTCGGTCGCTTTGTCTCTGTGTCAGATATGCTATACTGTATGTACAAAATGCTTCATCTTTTACCACAGAGCTTCCGTAAAGATCCCTTCGCATGCGAAAATTGCGTCAGTATGACGGTATCCTGGGTGCAGAGTAAAGATGACTCGCAAGGACAACACCGACAGCCCCATGTGAGGGGAGGGAGCGGACTACTTGCCTACCAACGACGACCACCCGACCAACAAAACAGACGACCTTGTGCTGCATGAGAAATCGGCAAATGCGCCGGGAGATGAAGTCTTTTCGGGGCGAGAGCATAAATAATCATATAAAATCTATAATAATAAAAAATCAACACTCTGAGCTTCTGTGTCGAGATTGGGAGTTCAAATAGACACCATGGAAAGCAGAAAAGTAGACGCGTAGGGCTCGAGAGTAAGTTCGCCGAGTTCCAGCAGGTGCAACTTAATACGGATACTCTCGCCACTATAGACTATATAGACTGACTCAAAGACGAGATTAACGATTGCGACTAATACTTACTTCAGAATGACGTAGAAATAACGGGTATATCTGAAGAACCAGATGAAAAAGTGGGTTACATCATTAGCTTTATAGTAGGCAAGTTGGCGGTGGGTGTGACGAGCACGAAGACCGGACTCAGTGGCGTGCCTTGGGAGAGGCTTATGTCTAGCAGTGGACTAATATAAGCTGATGATGATGATGATGTGACGAGCACGACTTCGTGTCCGTGGAGCGCACTGCCGGCACCACCGCGCCCGCGCATCGTGCTCGTGCAGCTCGTGCATGCAAGGCTCGCCGGAAATGGCCCTCCTTCCAGGTTTTATATCAACGACTGGCTCATCAAACAGAACAAAATGATGTTTTACAAGGTGCCTCAGGAGACCCGCCGTCGAGGGTGGCAGTTTGCGTAGACCAAGGCCGTATTTTGAACATCGCGAGTCGGAAACGGCTTAGTTTCGGGTTCGTACTGACTTAGACCTGCAGACAATTTTTGGATGCGCCGGAGTTGGATCGCAACCAATCAGCAAAAGAGGTGATCGTCTCAAATAAATAAAAATACGTTTTGTTTACTTATGTACATCGTTATAGTATGTAGTATTTTAAATATTGAAATTACATGTGACATTGTGTTTCCTATATTGTAGGTAATGTTGTGTAAATATCTTTTCTTTCTTATTAAAATATCTAGTACAATAACTGAATATTCATTTTGAATGAATTTTTTTATACAAGTAATATAATAAAGTTTAAAGTTATTGGAATCAAAGTTACGACAAGGTATAACTGATATTTCATCCAGATGAATTGATTATAAATATTACATAAGTACCTATGTACCTTCAATCAATTCACTAACTTACTACAGCTGAAAGTATAGCACACACTCCCTTTTCTGTTATGAGAAACATAAAAAATACGCAGATATTTATTTGGTAAAATTTTATAGTATTCAATAATTATTAAAACTTCCATTAATCTGTATGTAGACAGACTAAATAAATTTTATGGAATGCAATACTTCTTTTGTAATTATTTTGTATGTGGCATACGAAATTTCATTAGTCTGTATATCAATGGAATTTTAATGAGTATTGCACAGTGTATATTCTGACTAAAACGAAATTAATATAAATATATGGATCATTTTTATTTTTCTCATAACAGAAGAGTGCCGCCATACCTACTTTAAGTTATGAGAATATTAATTTACTGTTAACACAGATGTTTAGCACACTAACATCTGTGTTGAATTAATATTGATATAGTCTATCATTACCAAAACTCATATTAAAACAATCGAAGGTATTTAAATATGAGCATTATTAAGCCGCTCTATCGTCTAATCAAAATAAAAAGCCACGTCACCCTCACATCAGGTTTACCTCAATAATCACTCTACACAATAGAAACGTTATTTTTTTATTTATACCCATTGATTTGTATGACATTGAACTTGTCTGGTCACATATTTTCAAAATCATAAGGCTTGAGATGAAAACTTGTTAAAAGGTTCTTTAATTTGGTACTTAATAATATCACGTTCCGGTTCTCAAATAAACAGATACCTACACTCATGACAGTACTATATAACAATACTTATCTTTGGCTATATAACAATTCCACAACAAATAATTTTTACTTCATCTACATACTATTGTATAAAACGTTTTTGAACATTTCTACTTTACCTATATTTTAGATGCAACACAGTTATATAATATGTCTGATAGGTAGATACAAAAATACGTATGTTACATCCGTAAAAGTTTATCTAGATAGAATACCTAGGTACTTAGAACGATTTACGAGAGAGGGTGACCTTAGAAGCGACCTCTTCCAGGCAACCTTTGGAAGGAATGATTCACTATAATATAATTGTACTAATAAGACCATATCTTTATATATATAAAAATAAATATCTATTTCCCGTGGTCATCGCATCACGCGTGAACGGATGGAACATTTTCGCTAATTAATTTTTGTTATGTTTTTGCGAGATCTTAGACAAAATTAAGATAGTTGAGCAGGAAATTAGAGAAAATTCACCACGCGGGTAAAACCGCGGGGCGCAGCTAGTAAATAATAATGTAAGCATACCAGAGTACCACATTTCGTAAACATTATGATGCTCCTTATTTTTTTGCGTCCGTACATTTTTGTCCGCCCACTTCTCACACACATTTATTTTAGAATATTTGTACATAGTGTTTAAATTATAAATCACGACATAAAATCAATGACTTTCCACTGGCGAGTCACAGAAAATTATACGCAAATTACGAGGCATTGAATCTCGCGGTGCCCTGAACGGTTTCAAGATTGCCGGTTTCGACATGATACTTCTATAGGCACTGCAACACTTCACTCTCAATAACTTGAATTAAATGTGACAACATTTCTGTAGATAGTGTTTTTTTAATGCTGCTTTACTACATACTCCTAGGTCCGTGCTCTTTTTTATATACAACTTACATATTGTTATTTGTGCTATTATTATCATTTATTAAGTAACTCAATACAGGAAGTGCTTATTAACATTTATTTTTCCTATTTTCTTAAAATTTTGGACGTAGATAGTGTTCGAAACCTTGACTTAGAACAAGATTTTACTCATTAAACAATACACATACAATACTCATCAATCGTCCGACCAGTTAGTCAGCGTAATAAAAATAGTTTTCTGCGTTTCTGGAAATAGAGATAAAACAATGGATTGCACATATAGGAAGGCAAACCAAAGGTCGTATAATAATCACATAATGATATCTATACACCTATTTTGACGTCAGCCTTTAATAACGCTTTATGTCGAAGATGTTCGTCTAAATAAGTAAACGATGTCAGATAAATAAAGACAAGATAAACAACCTTTACTAATCGTTTAGATTGATTTCTTTGCAATATTACGAAAGTTGTTTTATATTTGTATCTGAAAATGTAAGCGTGTTTATGTGCTTTAGTAATCAAAACTAATTATCACAGCTCTATTATTTTACTTTGATGGCGTAACGCCATGGTCAGTTATTGAGGGCTTTCTAAAACTATCTAAACGATACCAATTTCAACGGCAAAAACATACTTTTAAATGAGAAAGATATTAGCTTTCCAGTTGTTGGGCCGACCAGATCATTATTGGAAAGATTGGAGATTCAATCGAGCATGATTCCGTGACAGCTCAAGTTTTTTTCACAACTTTGAAAAAAAAAGAGAGTCTCAGTTAATCTATATTTTTTATGTTAAGCTAAATGATACGTCAATTTGCTACAGAACCTACGGCCAAATGGCAGTATGATTGCCTATAATAGATTTATTATTCACCATAAAATAATGATCCTCACAATTTGTATAATTTAAAAATACGTAAAATATTCGCTAGAATAGAATGAATGGGCAAAACAGGTTTACATCAACAGGTTTACATCAGTCAATATATAGCATAGTTATTCTACACAATGCCAATCCAGCATTTATAAAATATTTTCATTTCATACTTTACCCAGTATGTGATGTCTACGAACACTATTAGAATACCGATAAAAAACAATGTATAAAATAATGATTCTTTCACTCATTAAATTATTTGCTACGTCAGGTTTAGTGGTGTGTGTGTGTGTGTGTGTGTGTGTGTGTGTATGTGTGTGTGTGTGTGTGTGTGTGTGTGTGTGTGTGTGTGTGTGTGTGTGTGTGTGTGTGTGTGTGTGTGTGTGTGTGTGTGTGTGTGTGTGTGTGTGTGTGTGTGTGTGTGTGTGTGTGTGTACCAATCACAATACCGTCTTACTACTGCGGGAAATGATGATTGACAGTCTTACTACTGGTAGTACAACTGGGAGTAGAGTAGCACGGGGAGTAGACGGTAACATAACGACGGTAACGGCTTTACCCGGTATAAAACCGAAATTTGCTTAAACTTTTTTGTTGATTTCCTGGTGTACTTAACAAAACGTGATATAAATCCATACTGTTCAAACGCGTTTGAACAGTATGGATTCATATAGTATGTTAGTACGTATATAGATTTATCTAATGTCATTAACGTAATACATACATGACATAGTGATCTATCAATTATCAATTATCTATCGGGCTGAAATTTGGCATGCAAGTAGATGTTATTGTTTTGATACCGATGAGTGTTGTAGTGTAAATTCATTTTTTTTGTTCCCTTTTTTTGTAACTTCTAAAACACTATTGGACCGTACACTGGCCAAATGCAGCAACCTATCTACCAGTAGGTAGCTAAGTACTCAACATGCCCTGTTGTGATATATATGAGGAATATTTGAAATATCCTTTATATAATTACGGTTTTATTGGGTGTTCCGAGTTAGCCTTAACTTTTTCTTCCTCAACTATATTTCCTCAACCGAAGTGGTATTTGCATGGAACACATACCTACAATTAAAATTCTATATTTATATGGGCTAGTCTTCTTAAGATTTACTTAGTTCTTTATTTGTAAAGTATGATAGGTGGTAAGTACTAGGTGGTAGTACTTTGTTGCAAAGTTCGTCTAGGTAGGTACCACCGCTTTGCCAGTTATTCTGCCGCCAAGCAGTAGTGTGCAAGCACTACTGTGTTCCGGTTTGAAGGGCACTGTAGCTAGTGAAATTACTGGGCAATTGAGACTTTATGACCTGATCTCACAGTCTAGTAATCTTATTACCAGGCTGTGCTGATGTCTCAGGATGACGTGCCCAGTGCAGTGTCACTCGTAATTCTGTTTTGGGGTTCCGAATGACACTGTTCTGTTTTGGGCGGCCGTGGCGCTTAACATCAGGTGAACGACTAGCTCGTCACATCACTCAGTAGCATAAAATAAAAAAATAAATAAAAAAAATGATACTACCGTATACCTCTATGAGCCTTTAGCATTATTCTAATAAGTAAAAACTATAAGTAACTATAAAAGAAGTAACTGTAAAAGTAACTATAAACCAGAAACAAAATAGCTTAGCCGTAACGCAGCCTTACAATAAATAGTTTCAATGTAACAAAGAATTTAACTGAATTATGTATTTAACGTAATAACTCTATCTAAATGTAGTCTATCTATTGTATATGACATAGCTGATAGTTAGGCGATCATGTCAATCGATTACAACAAATAGAAATACAATATTGTATGAATTTGACTGTTTCATTCGCAGTCTACGTGCATAGTTAGTAGGGCATTTTTAAATTAGGACTGAAATTTCTCTTGTTGCATTGCAATGAAAGTACTGTGTCACCAGACGAAATATCCTTCACGTCCGGGAAGAAGTATTGTATTGTCCTGGGTGGGAATCGAACCCACAACCCACAGTTCAGAAGGCAGGGTTACTACCAGCTGAGCTATCGGGCCAGTCGAACTACCAACTTTACGTAAACAAATGTGATAAAGGCACTATTTATGTAATGTTTTGTGCATGTACGTGGATCATGAATTACGTATGACTATTATTGTGATTGCTATACAATTTTTTTTTAATTATTCCAAACATGCACAGGACCAGCTGATTCATTTAATTATTAACATTCTAAAACAGCACATCTCGGATACCCTGGTTTCAGTTATTAATTAATTAGCAGACTAAATTTTTCTTAAGTATATTGAAAAAAGTCAAAGTTTTTTTTAGTAATCTCACTGCATCTAATCTTTGAACTCGTCTGTAAGTACTTAATGGTTCTGTCGTTATACACGGCAATAAACCAAAAAGTTGTTTGGTAGGTACAAAAACCGGATTGTTTATAGCCTATTATAAAAACCTCATAACAATTATTTTTACAGTCTTTTTTTAAACTGATCACATACCTTTGTTCGAAGCACTTTTTTTCTCAGCAGTTTTGTTCGAAAAATAGAATTGGTTTTACAATATTATTTTATAGAATTGTGATTAGCACTAGTGGCACTCGTTGGAGACGAGCGTATACTGTTGCGACAGCCGGTGAACGACTTGGTTAGTTATCTGCTGCAAAATATATTAAAGTGATTCCACGGCAGGATGGCAGGTAGGCATAAGCGGAATTTCCTCTTTCTTATCGCGCGTGCGACGGACGTTGAGAATATAATTATACATTTCAGAATTAAAGTTCTAATAACATGTACCGTAGAGTTCATGAACTAATTATTATTATTATTAATTACGAAAAAATAGGAATTTTTTCGTAATAGCAAAATGATACAATCCTTATGGATTTTGTTATTACTATCGCGATGTTATTTTGTCCCTAATTAAATCATTTTGTTTTTTTTGTTTTAATTAATATTTAGATAAGTAGTTGTTCTAAAAAATATCACAACAATGCAAATTTATAATTGATCGCAAAAATACTGCGATGCTGATTTCAGTACTTAATCCCCGAAAAAACAATGTGCGAATATTTTTCACTAACATCACTTAAAATCACCGGTAATTGTTAAGAGATCACAGATTGGTATCGGACTAGATATGAGTGAACACTAAAGTAAAACAAGTAAAATTAGATCAATCGATAGTTGAAACTAATGCCTCTCTCCGAAACAGTGTGAACGCTAAAAATAATCTATAGCATTGTATAGATACGGTTTCAGACATAATTAACAATAGCCGGATAGAGCGAAACATGGCATAAAAAGTGAAACCTAATATTAGGTCTTTACCTATGAAATTGCCGTTTTGTTTGAAAAAAGTTAAAGTATTTTTTTTTCGAACTTATTTATTTCTTTTATTCAAAGTAATCACCCCTGCAATCAATGCATCTTTGCCAACGTTGTGGCAGTTTATGGATGCCCTTCTTGAAAAAATCAGCAGGACGGGAGACAACAAACTCTTCAAAGGCGTTTTGTACTGCCTCTCGGGAATTGAATTTTTTTCCCGCTAAAAAGTTGTCCAAATTTTGGAAAAAGTAATAGTCGGTAGGCGCAAGATCTGGTGAGTATGGCGGATGAGGGAGAGCTTCCAAACCCAACTCATGCAGCTTAGAGACGGTCTGTTGTGCAGTATGGGGTCGCGCGTTGTCGTGAAGTAGCAGTGGAGACGACCGATTGACCAAAGCTGGTTGCAGACGTGCGAGTTTCGCCATCATTGTGGTCAGTTCTTCAATGTACACATCTGCAATAATGCTCTCGCCGTTTTGTAAAAAGCTATGATGAATCACACCAGCACTAGACCACCAAACTGTGACCATCACCTTTCTAGGGGTCATTTTTCGTTTTGCACATTGCTTTGGTACCGAACCAGGATCTAACCAACTTGCTGAGCGCTTTCGATTGTCAAAAAGAATCCATTTTTCGTCGCACGTAACAATTCGATTCAAAATTCCTTAATTTCTGTGCCTGTTAAGCAGCGCAAGGCAAGTCTCGACGCGTACGTTGCGCTGGCGATCGTTAAGTTCGTGGGGCACCCATCTATCAAGCTTTTTTATCTTGCCAATCTGTCGCAAATGGACCAATATTGTTTTGATGCTAACATCAAAAGCTGCTGCCAGCTCAGCTGTAGATTGAGATTCATCAGCTTCCACATTCGCCTTTAATTCATCATTGTTGACCAAAGTTTCCGGACGACCACGAGGTTCATTTTTCAAGTCAAAATTCCCAGAACGGAACCGAGCAAACCAATAAAGAGTTGTACGTTCGTTTGTACAGTTCTCTCCGTAAACGTCGTTGATGTTACGTGTCGTTTGTGCCGCGTTGGTGCCACGACGGAACTCATTTTCCATAATTACACGAAATTTCAAAGTATCCATTATGAGGAAAAATGTTGAAATGTAATGAAAATACAACGCTAATCAATAAACAAAAGACTTATATTGTAAATAGAATGTCATATTTTTAAAACAAAATTAATTTGAATTTAGAATTCATAGCCAATCAAAACTTTTTTTTGGTTGAAAAAGTCTGTACTGCAATACGGCAATTTCATAGGTAAAGACCTATTATATACAAGTACCTATTTATAAAAAGCCTATTGGCAATGCTGTGTTTTTTAATGTCGTAGCATTTTAGAAATTTCTATTTATATTTTGCTTGGAGGTATTTACGGAGATAATATATGTGATAAGTATGATTGTTAAAGTTTCGTAGTAAAAACATCCATAGATAACTTTCCTTCCTTTATCGTTTTTTAAACTCTATATGTAAAAGAATTCTGATCTTTTAATTACTAAATAAATACTGGTGGTGAAATTACTGGGCTATTAGACTTTATGTTATGATCTCTAGCATACATCGGCATAGTCTAGTGACCTTATTCCTAGACAGTCTGATTGTAGATGTCTCAGGATGATGTGCGCAGTGTAGTGTCACGCGAAACTTTACATTATACTGCAACTGTTATCGATGGCCGTGTCGCTTAACATCAGGTGAACGACTAGCTCGACACGTCATTCATTAACATAAAAAATATAGAGTGTTGTTTTTTTCATTTAGTGCCAGTAGCATTAAGAAGTACCACGGAGGTTTTATATTAAACCTTTGAGCCCTTTCATGAATTTAATAACCACATATCAGCATAATAAAGACAACATCTCAATAGTTACAAGTTTTCATAGATTAAGTAATCACTACAAGCTTCCAGTTTTATCGAATTGACATTGGAGAGTATTTATAAATTCTAAATCCCCTTTAGCGTTCCCCTTTAGAGCTGCAAATTCAGGTTCAAGGAGATTTTGACGCTAAAATTCTCAATTTAAATAAGAAAAATCATAAATAAGTACTTATGCTAAACAAGGAATTAGATGTTAATAATATTTTTTCTTTAAAAAAAAACTATTGATGTACGTAAACTGGCCTTTAGACTAACGTGTATCTTCTACTTATAAAATTTTGTATTTTTTAAATATTAACGCCTGAAGATTACGCGTGATAAAAATATTATTTAATCATGTAAATAAAGCGGTATCTCAAATGATTTTATAAATAAGAATATAAAAAATAGTAAGTGAGTTTTGGGATAGTCAGTATATATCAGGATAGTCGGGATAAGTCAGGATTGACTGACTCATCAATGCAGCACAATACTATTATAGGTATTTATAAAATAATGTTGGAACGTGGGTTTCCTTTCATGACTATTGTGCGTGCATTATGATAAGAGCTGGGCTCTCCAACGAACTAAAGGCTAACTTAACTCTCTAAGGCTGGGCTGGGGTATATACATGAGGATAAAATATCCAATGTCCCTTCAGTGAGAAAGATACTCGGTTTCAACGATCTTTAAAGAACGAAATAACCCATTTTTCATGGGTTGGTACCTTATCTCATATTGAAATAAATTTTCATTCTATTTGTGCGTGCAATGTAACGATAAGTATGTTGTGAAAAGGAATGCACGTATGTAAGAGTATGGTGAGAGAAGGAACAAGAGTCGCAGCAGTATAGCGTCGAATGCGAATCGAATCGAATCGAATTTTGCAGAAATTATATTTTTTACCTAATAGCGTATTGTTGTCAATAATCTTAATGCCTATGTGTACAGCGTTATGGAATCGCTAAGGAGAAAACACCACTGACGCACTTAAGCTTTCTTCAGTTTGAAATAGGCTGCACAATATTTTCTCTATGTCCAACGCGTCGTGTACGCATATGTGTATAATAATACCCCTACCTATGTTTATTTATTAGTATATATAGTATAGGTACTTTTATCTGACGTTGCGTAGTTCCCCGCAACTAAAGGTGGCTCTATACACATTACGAATGTGTGCATCATTATTTTTTCACAAAAGGGATTTGTCTAATAACAAAAGCTAAAAATTAACAATATCCTTAAGTGGTTATAAAAGAAGACTGCCAATGCTAATAGGAAGGTATGTATGTGTAGGTATGTTCAATTGATGATCCGCGCTTGTGACAAATTGTACTTCGTTTCGAGAAATTTGACTCTATATCGCGATCACGACTCTATGTCACGATTTTTATAGGTTTACCATGAGCACAGATAATATAATACCAAAACTCTATTAAATTAGAAAAGAAATGAAATATAAGTGACATATCATTGCTAAATTCATTTAATAGTTGTAAAGAGTAACTTAAATACCATAGACGAAATATTTATAAGTTGTAAATCCAGAACCTTGTTTAATATAAACTATAAGAAACAGCCGCGTTTCTCCTATCTATAACACACGTTTTGGCTCTCTTAGGGATTGAATTTTCAAAAAACCTTCTTTAGTGCCCCCATACAAGGAAGACACCCTTCAAATATCTAGTCTCTAGATCCAATGGCTTAGGTTCAACGTAGTCTATCAATTAGTCAGTCACTCAGGAAGAATTTACAGTACATAGCACAAAAATATTTGATAGTCGTTATTGTATCATATTCATAAACGCTCAGTAAACTTATTATTTTTAAACTGATTGAACTAAAAATCTTTCGTCTTGCCTTTGCGCCTAGCAATTATTACTCAGCATGAAACAAGAGGATATTTTACTTATGGAAGACCTACAGTTAAATTAAACTTAAAAACTAAGCTTTACATAATGCAATTTATTCAATTCCGAGTGAATTTGTGTAGTTAGTAGTGCCTACACTATATAGTAACTTGTAAGACTGGACACGAACAAGCGTATTTATTTCCTTTTAGGAATAGATAGATGAGCAATTTTCGATAGCATTTTATTATTTTGTTCGTTCTAACTAACATTATTATAATAGGTGTGATGCCAGATGACTAGAAACTGACGTTTTTGTTAGCATTCTGGTCGTCGATAAACAATCGTAAAAACTATTATATGAGTAAATATATGCACTGTATAGTACACATTCCTAATGAGTAATGACTTCATACTGTTTGGCCATCTACGTGATTAAAAAATCCCCTATACTCATGCGTTACTGATAATGCTAACAATATCCATGATTTCAAACAAATGCATTAGAATAATATACTTACTGGCTTATTTTAAGTTTAATAGTAAGTCTGAAAACCACCGCCCTTATTTGTTTGTTGTTTCTCTACATTTTCGGTTTGTCTGGAAGAGACCACTTTAAGTGATAAGACCGCCCATTGCGACACTTAATTTTTAAGTTTGTGCTTGTCAATGGTTTCTGTAATGTGGTATTTCAATAAACAGTTTTCTCCATCATTCTAGGAACATATACTGATATTGGTAGGTATGTATTTACACTGACAGTCAATAAACTACAGAAAACAAAATCGTGCTTGAATTATGACATTACAAAAATTTATCACATTGACATCCGGAAGAGGTCTATTGCTGAACGAAGGCCTCCCTAAAACGCCACTTTGGCCGCTTATCATTGGGAGCTTATAATCATGACGCTCGGCTTGGTGATCGCAGCTGATCTTAATGTAGAAGGAGAATGCTGCTGCCCAATCTCTGTGGATATTATAGTTCCTAGAATTATTTACATTCAGCAGGATTTGAGCCCACTCCGTGCCGGCCGATTAGGCGACCAAAGTTCAAATCTCGCTGGTTTCTAAAAAATTAGGAACACAAATATCGTTTTAGATGTTCCTTAAGTGTAGTTTGAAATCCATTCCATGAATAATAACTTTAGTTATATCATAGTGGCATTATAGCACGATAGTAGAACTGTATTTTTTGAATGTTCAAAATGTAACTATTTACACACATCTCCAAATAATGAGGTGACACTCATGTGTGTACTTTGTGCGTGACGACACAACCGCGGTCACTAACCCTTATGACCTTTATTTCTGTTCTCTCTGATGATCGCGTAATATACTACTATAAAATACTGTAAATACTTGTACCTAATGTTGACTATATTTATAACAGAATATAGGTACCTATCTAGACTTAGACTTTGCTAAATCAGTGATAAATATAATATAATGACATTTAGACATTAACAAGTAGGTAGATATGTCAGGCTCGCACGGGATTCAAAGAATGTATTCTATAGTCTCCTCCCGGATACAAAGAGATGTCTCTGTATATTATAAATAATGAAAAAAATTGTTAGAAACCTAGCATCACATTTTTTACGTCATTCAGTGTTGAATATAATAGCATAGGCTCTCCTTAGTAAATCGACACAATCATCAAGGTTTTGGAATGTGTAAAAGTAAACGCAAAAGATCAGAGACATCTTAACTTTTATTAGAAATGTATAAAATATAAATTGTGGTAATTTCACTATTTTCTCTATAGCATAAAGTACAAAAGGCTCTTAAACAATACTTAATTGTATACAACATACATACAAGCTCAAGCGATAGAAAACGTAAGCGGAAGATACACACGAAGCTTCAGCATATGTATCAAATAATACCAAAATACTTTAAATACCAATAATAGAATACTGTAATACAATTTTTATTAACGTATAATTACATTACTTAATAACTGTATTACATTATCTATCAATAAATAACTATTCTAAATTCTACATACTTTTGCGCTGGTAACTTCGTGTAAAATTTTATACCTAGAGATATTTAGCTTAGTAAACGCGATTAGCTACTTCTTTATTTCTTCTATTTCGGTCGTGTCTTATAAAAAGTTTGATTAATATAATTATAGCTATGGTAATACGGATACAATTATAATAAACTAGAGCTACCCATGGTTTCACCCGCGTTTTATTCATACACTCTTTCACAAAAAAATTAACAAGAGTTTTCACAGTAAGAGTTTTAAAAGTACACGTTTCTAGGCCTAGCGGTTTAGGTTCTCAACTGTTTACATATATATATATATATATATGTTAGGTACTTACAAAGTATATAAAGGTGCATAGCTAGCATGCACGATTTGCAAAACTTTTGTAACAGATTTATAGACTAGCCACACACAATCACTTCTTTAACATAGAAAAATGATATATTTCTGTAAATTTTACAGCAAGTGTTCAATGACAATGTATTCTTCTACTAAAGTTTCAACTCTATTTAATATGCTCTTTAAGCTCCTTAGAGACTCCTTAGATAGGTGCTTTATGTTTATTACAAAAAAACGTTAAGTAGATAATATTTATTGAATAAAAATTTATCCATAAATGTGCTGATAATTAAGGTAAGGGAGGAAGTCATAATAAAATTTATGACTCTCATTCAGGCATGACGTTTCTCTTCATATAAAGTTTACAAAATAATTTTGTAGCAAACAATATTAGGTTTTATTATTAACAGTTTATGAATAAGGCGGACAAATTTATTTACTTGATCCTTTGCAAAACTCTAATGAATGATAATTGATAACACGAAGTAGTTAGAATATTAATTATTGTTACATCACAACATTAATTAATATTGTTTACAAATTTTAACGGTTTACCTTAACCGCATTTGTTGTTTCAATAATTTAACAATTCGTATTTACTTTTTTTTATAATTAGTATTCAAACAATAATAAAATAGAGTAAGATTAGATGTCTATTGGAAAGGAAATTGTTTACCTATCACAAATATTTTTAATAACAGCTTAGTTATACTTTTAGGTCATGGTGAGTACTATATGGTTACATTGTGTGATACTATGACGGTAAACTACCTTGACATAAAACAATAAAAGAGTATGTAACGAAAAAATTAAATAACTTTGTTTATTAAATTGTTTGAAACATATTTCGAAACTAGAGCAAATTACGGAATTAGTTTCAAACAATTGCCCATTTGATATAATATCATTTGCTAGTGCATGACAGATTATATATAAATGTTTATAACTTGTATTATATGACGTCAAAATTATACACAAAACGGCTTACGTTTTTCAGAACTGGATAGAAATAACTAGGTACCAGCGCAGATTTATTAACAATTGAATGGTGATAAGGTATGTACCAAAATTATGATAATTATTTACAATAAATTATTTATTATTCTATCCTAACTACAGTCATTGGAAAAATGGCAATAGCCTCTTCTTTATAATTTAAGTACATTTCTCACTGAAGAATCTTTGTTTGATGTGCTATCATTCTACGTGATATTGGAAAAATTGTGGTAACTCTTCCACAAAGGCCATTAACAAAGGTTGAAGTTGAAGTTGATAATTTAAGTACGTAAGATAAAAAAGTAACTCTAGTTTTACGATTTTTCTCAAAACATTAATAAAACACATCAAGATTTCAACGAAACTTCGCACTCTAAATTATTATTTTCTCTGCGGCACCTCTGAAGTGCTTTTACGCATTAATCATACCTATATTTTTTACAGTTGCATGAAAAACTTATACGGCGCAGCCATAATATATAAATAACGCTATAGTATATAATAAGAGCGATAGGTTTCGCAAAAATCACTACAACCCAAGGTACTCAACACAAGGTACTCTTGATCTCTACTGTATGGCACTTTTAAGCAGTTCCCTTTAAACAAAATGGTAACAAAAGCCTACAGTGAAATTTTTGGTGGACGCAGACATTGTTTGCTAATAGATATTAATATTCATACATTTTTAAAGTTTTGCATGTAAAAGATAAACGATATATTGAAAGACGTATGTATAGAAAAGTTTTTCGCATTTTCCAATACATTGTCTGTTAATTTGTGTAGATTTTATGAAATTATTCATCAAATTAATAAATATATATATATATTATTATTATTATTCATTAAATTAATTATTATTAGTGGGTAAAACCACGGGCTCCTCTTGATGGTAAGTTATAAATATAATGTAACTACAAACCTACATTATTAAATAATTATGAAATCTGAAGTTGAGCGTGAAATATTTATAATACATTAGCTGGCAGTTTTATAAGCGATGACTTTTATTTATAACTTTTTACATTAAATTTCACTTACGGTAACCACCTACATTACTTGTTACTACACTTTTATTGAATTTAATAACTGAAAAGAAACGTATATCGGTACTTTAGCGGATTCATTAATTCTTGCGTAGATAGGTATCGAAGATAATTATTGGCACATAGTATTTTGTGACAGGTATATTAAATTGCCGACCGATGAGGTTTTAAACGTTTTACCTTAATTTAACAAATGAAAATACATCAAAAATAAATACATCTGTAAAATACGGTCCTTATGTCAACAATCAATGTACGCGTACACCTTCAATGTACGCGTTCATTATATTGTACAATATCTCCGCCAATAGTGAACCGATATGGATGATTATTTTTAATTTTTTTTTATATTTGATATAGGCAAAGCATTTGACCACCGCCTCGCCTAATATTAAGCAATAACGTGGTCTAAGATGGGGCATAATTGCCTAAAAGATACTTGTTCACTATTCAATAGTAAATTCCAGGTAGTCCCATATTACATTTGTTGAGGATCAGATGATGGAGTGTGAAATAAAAACCAAAAACTGTTCTGGTTTCTATTCCATATGAGTTCTAATATGACTGTTACTCAATCGTTTTCAACTCCGTTATCTTTTTCTTGCGTAATCTAAGGTATTGATAAATTCAAAGTGCTTGAGAAAACGTCCACTCTACATGTGAAATTAGCGATAGTAGAATTTATATTAAATAGGTGATTGACCTGTGGACGCCACACAGTAAATCTTGGATACAACTGACTTAGCTTATAGTTTTATAATGTATATACACAGCACCACACCATCACTGTAAAGTATAACATTTCGGTTCACAGTTACTTGATAACTACTACAACGATACTGTCACAGACGCAGACAAGTTTGTGGCACTTTAAGAGTAGTCAGCAATAAATATAGCTGTAATAATATATAGTAACTTCCAATTCAACTGTTCATTTTAAAATTCACATACTTTATTAGTAACCATACCACCATAATATGGAGAACATGGTTATATTATCTGTGACCAGACCAGCTCAGCTTTTAGCAAAAGTTTTCTTCACCACTAATAATACAGGACTGCATTCCAAAAACGTTAAAATGTTAACAATACTGGTTCACTAAAAAGTGTTGTTAAAGCGTCGAAACGAAACAAAACACTTTTTAATGAAAAATTTTGAAATTTACGATTTACGTTAATCAGTTACATATTCTTGGTGAGGGTAGTTAGTAAACCGTTGCGTTTGACCGTCTGGCAGCGCGGCGCAGAATGTGCGGCTGCAGGGAGAGAAACCCGCCCTCCACCACACGCATCACGCGCACGTTGATCTGAAACATAACGGCACACATCAGTACACAATAGGTGATTGTATTAAGGGCAGTGGAAAGCTGAAAGAGAAAGGAACAGTGTAAATGATAAAGAAAAGAAATATATCCCGAGATGAAGGCTGACAAAAAAGAGAGGTAGGGAGTACTGTCTAGTCCCCAGAAAACCTGGGCTAGAGGATTTCAGTAGAGGTTGCGATATTTTTTCTCGGTACTAGCTTTTTGAGTATTTATGTAAAATCTGGATATATTTGATCAAGTCTGTAAAACTCATATAACTAGTAACTATATTGACCATAGACTAACCTCGTGCTTAGAGGCGGCTCTACGGAAGTACTTGTGGAATCTGGTGGAAAGAGCCCAAACAGCGCCATTGTCCCGCTCTGCCCATCTCACTTCTGCGCAGAACTGAAGCTTCTCAGGATCTTGAGCGAGTACTCTGTTTAAAAGATTTAAAAAAATACATATTTACAAAGGGGTATACTGCATATCCAAATTCAACTTATCATTATAGTCAAAACATATCTTTCCAAATCACAATACTCGTAACATATTCTCCTGCGCTTTATTGTCACTCCTCATACTATTTTTATTGTTCTCGGCTTAGTTACCTTCTTTTCCAAATTTTTAAGATAATAATAGTTTTAGCACATTCAGTGCATTCGTTAATTTAAATTCTAATAACTTTCTAATAACAATATTCTAATTTGACTGGCCCGATAGCTCAGTTGGTAGTAGCCCTGCCTTCTGAACTGTGGGTTGTGGGTTCGATTCCCACTCAGGACAAACATTTGTGTGATGAACATAGGTGTTTGTTCTGTGTCTGGGTGTCATATTGTATTCTATGTATGTATTTACAAACAAAAAAGTATCTAAGTATTGTATCAGTTATCTGGTTCCCATAGCACAAGCTTTGCTTAGTTTGGGGCTAGATGGCGTTGTGTGAGATGTCCACACATATTATTATTATTATTATTATTATTATAATTCTAATAACAAAATTCAGCAAAGAATAAAGGCTACCTTTTTTTATTTATTGAACCTTTTTAGCACATTTACGACAACTGAACTCTTGACTCCAATCATTATTAAGAATATGGCAGTACCTACTTATTATGTGCGTTACCAACAGCCATAGACGTCAACAAACTCTGAGACCAAAGTGAGTTTAATATTGCCTCCATTCTAGCAGGCAAACTAAACGCTAAAAGGAAAAAGTTTCTAATCTTACTGTTCATAACTTACTGACCTGTTAGAGTCGCGATAATTTAAAAATATGACTAGCTGCGATTAATGTAATCGTTGCACGCACTTAGACAACAACATTGAGTGCGTTATGAATACCGAAAACATTACGTCTAGGCTTTCCGTTTGTCTAGAATGAAAGATTATGTGCACCTACATTTTTAAATGCGCAGTTACGAAAAACAGAAACGTAATCAACATTTTTATTCGTACTAAAAAAAAAGTATAATAGTAAATATTGAATTACTTATAAGACATTAATAATAATGGTCTATTCCGGTTTGATCCAGGAACGATCCATGACGTAGAAACGTGATAGACAGTGGATTTATTTTGGAATCACTAAGGCAGTTTGGAGAATGCTCAAACAGTATTTTATGTGTATACTTCAACCACTAAATTATGGCAAAATTGACCATATAGAACCCTTGACCAAACTCTTTTGAAAAACTTGGTGTTTTTCAAATTAGCTTGGAGCAAGAAACGGAAAAATGTGTGGTGTAGTATACCACTGACTATAGAAGAAAATCACGTGCAAGTATAATTACATTGAATCATTTGACAAGGTTTTGTGTATATTGAGAGTTGGCTTACTTATGTGAGTTGGTGATAGGGTTCCAGGCTGCGATAGCGGTCTCCGTCATAGGACTGAAGATGATGGTGTCATCCCTTGGATCTACCGCGATCCCAAGTCCCTGCGAGGACTTGCGCCCCACGAGATTCACCGGCAAGTCAGCGCCCTCTGCGGGTGGCCCTGACGCTAGCACGGCTGTCGACACGCTAAATACTCTGAAAAAACGTAACTTACAACTTTAATGTGTCATTTGATAGAGAACAAAAAATTTACGGTAATACCACAACACCACCTCCTCAACTGATGACGCAATATAGTGATGTGCGTCTAGACTTAAAGAAGCGGAGAATCTTTTGATTTTATGGCAAAGTAACTATAGTCTAATCTATGCTTTAATTGTCTAAAGGTTGGTAAATCTAATTTACTTGGTTACTCTTACTTGGATATATAGAATTTTGCCATACCTCATCTATAGTAGATGAAAACCTTAAGTACCTAACAGTTCAGTCATATACTATGTATGTATTTACACTGAAATCATCTAATTATGGTCCATAATAACGTAAATGCTAGCTAGTGAGTAAGTCATTATTGGTATAATCCTCAATATCATGCATCATGAATCAAGCGTCACACGCGAGTTGGTTACTGATAATTAAATGCCCGGAACTGCTGTAGCCATAGTGAAGCACTCAAATAATACATACAAAAGAAAACCTCAACATCGATTACAATTTCTGATACATTATGTAAAGTGAGACTCTGACTCTCTTATTATTGTAACTGGTAGGGAAGAGAAACTCGTTATTAAAGGTATGCATAATGCAATGAAGAGCCGCCTGACGAAAGATCTCAGCCTCCCTTCATCACAACTCAAGTTCATCGCACGATTGGAACCCAGGACTAATAGATTGCAAGCCACTGCCATGGCTTTAAATCAAAACCAAGTATGGGGACATCATAACCTCTATTTTGTTCAAATTGCATGTGAAAATAGTATGGAAAAATTAAAAAGACAAACTAGAAAATATAAACTATTTTTTCAATTAAATATTTAGATTTTGTTTACAAAAAAAATCGTAATACATTTTATCATCATCAAGTGTTGATCTATCCTCGGAATTTATTAGAATCACATGATTAAAATAATCCTCATTTTCAGTTTTGATTTGAAGCTACGTTGTCTCAATGAACAGTCAAAACGACTTGCACTATGTTGGTCGTGGGTTACAATGCGATGAGCTTGAGGTTTCTGTGACAGAAATAAACATTATGGCTGTATGAAATTATCTTCCTCACTTCTGCCTATAGTCCTTCTCAATTTAATCTTTTTTTCCGATAGCCTCACGTGCATCGCTACCGATCATGTTAATATTTTCATAGTAAATAATAAGTTTTAGGTATTATCAAAAAGTAATACTAACCTGTCAGTGGCCAAAGGTTGGTAATAGAGCAAGCCTTGAGCGGGTGAGTGCGCCAGGCCGACGATGCCATCCATGAGAGTGAACCTCTCACCTCCGATATCGTACTCTCCGAGGTCGGGGTCGGGATACATGGAAGCGTGGGTTACTCGCCACGCGTTGTCACGTCGCCCGTCGTATACTATGATACCTAAGGATGTGGTTGATGATGAGAATGCGTATCAGCGAGTAAGGCTCAGTGCGTAGCTTGTCCGACTTTAAATCCCATAGGTAAGCACGAAGGAAAACCGTATCATCCACCAACTTGCAACTTGCACTTGCTTGCATCGCACTTGGGCAGTAAAATGGTGAATTATGGTAAAAAACGCCTAAATAGGTAGGTAACCTACAAATGAGACGGTTCGCACGTATAAAAGAATAGTTTCTTATGTGTGAGCTGGATTCAAGTTTTTGGTTAGGTACCATTTCAAACGCCATTTAATGGTCATGCATTTAAAACAGCGAATAGGTAAATTTAATTTGACCAAAAGTTTATGGCTAACTAGCTATACGCCCCACGCTTTTACCCGCGGATAAAAGTAGCCTGTGTGTACATCTACTATATAAGATCTATGTTCTAAATTTCATCCAAATCCGTCCCCGTTTGAGTGTGAAAGAGTAACAAACATCCACACAACACTTCGCGTTTATAATATTAGTAGGATAATAATTATATGATCTTATTACTATGCAATAGCGTAAAGGCTGTATTTCCTAGAAGCGGCCTGTCGTTTTAATTAGACAGTTGCGAAACCATTCACGATTACTTCACATTCTGAGAGAAAGCAACCACCAAAGGCAACAATTCAACGATACCAGTTACCGCTCAGTTTTGACCAGAGCGCAGGAACATAATTATATACCTACGAGTTTTATACGCCAATTACATAGAGACCGGTTTCCGGTTCAATTAGTGACTTTTCCGATATCAGCAGTTTAATATGTCAGTCATCGTATTCGCCGGAATCGATTTAAATAACAAATACTTTAATTGATCCTGTATACACTTATTAAAACCGAAGATACACGAACCGTAACGTTTAACGTTAATCTACTTATTGAAGTAATACTTCTTTAGGCACGCTTGACTGGAGCGAGTAAGCTGGCGAACGGAAGTTGCAAGTTGTTGGTTAACGTAGATCTCCATTGTCAACATAAAAAAGTTAAAATTGGTACTATTATGTTGGTATTTCTGGTATAATGACAATTTACAATTGTCAAGGTGGCGACATTAAACAAAGCAAATACAAAGTTTTACCGGCGGAAAGGTGGAGCTAAACTAAATAAGTTTTATTTTAGTCGTTTGGTCTAAAGAACACTCATTTTATTAGATACGGAGCAGTGTATCTAATTAAACTAGTACGAGGCAAACCAAACTTGCAATGTACTCGTTAGCACAAGTGGGAACCATACCTAAACCTAAATTATACGTATGAGCTGCCTACAATTTATGACACAGTCGCTACTCTTGTCACATAGGTTTTGCAATAGGTTGTATTGCGGGATCGTAAAATAAGTAAGTGCGTACCTAAGGTAAGGTAAGTTATTGTAAGTAGGAAAACATGACACCAATTACAATACGCGCTAAAGCCATTGCTAAATTAGATTAGACCTGCCTGCTATAAAAAAATAAAGTATAAATTATATATAGATACAATCAAATCTATTAGATATATAGGCTATACACTTAAAAGCTCGCTCAGCTCAAAAATTGAGACATCTTGATAGATAAACGTTAGTTAAAGTTTAAAAAAAAGTTTGCTTCACTTAATCCTATCATTTTATAATGTAAATTTTATTGGTAAATCGACAACAATGGGATTGCGCATGAGTTAATTTTGTTTCTGATATCCAAACTAAATATTACTGAAATCCATCATATTCTCATGAAAATGGATTTTGAAGAGACGGAAAGTCTCTTGGAAACACCTCTCACATAATATATTGTTAGTTGACTTAAACTATATTTCCTTCTTCTAGTATAGTGATACAATATTTGAAGCCAATTCTTAGGCTCATTGTTTCTCTTATGACAATATACAACCAGGTAAGATTCTGACCTCAGGATCTCCTCAACCTATATTTTCGTCATTCTGTGATATTGTCATCCTGCGATCTCGTCGGTTTGAGACCTCTGTGTTTGAAAACTCATCGTTTTGAGATCTAATCATTCTGAATTCTCGTGGTTCTGCCATATGGCCATCCTACGATCTCTTCATTCTGAGTCCATTGGAATATGAAACGGATAGGAACAACGGGATGCCTTAACCTATGAAAATAACAATAATAATAATGCCCAACGATCACATATATAGATCCTGGACCCTAACTAGGATTCCCTGTGTCTAGGGACCCAGGAACTATGAGGACCACGATTCCAAAACACCCAGACTCAGAACAAGTATTTGCGCTTTTTTTTTCTGTGCACAAATACTTGTCCTGCCGCGGGGATTGAACCCGCCGCCTCCAGGCTATGAGCCGACCTGCTCACCCACCACACCACAGAGGCTAACTAGAGAAGCTGAGAATATTGGAGAGTTGCGTAGGTACCTGGTGCAACAGTATCACTGATGTAGGCAAAGATGTTATCACACGTAGCGGAGAGGTGGGAGGTGGACCGTGTGTCGTCTAGCACCAGGTTGGTCAGCAGTGAGCTTGGACGCAGCAGCTCTCTCGGGAAATATACGCTACGCACCTGAAATTATAAGTACCTATTAGACATTCAGTATTCTATCCTTTCTTTCATCGAACTACAAGACGCACACAAACACGGCGTTCATATTTATATGGTGGAAATTACTTAAGCCCGCTCCGCCCCTTTATTTAATTAAAATTTATGCAAGCGTTTCGCCATAAACTTTATAGTGCGAATAGGTAATGAGTAGAACAAGCTGCCGGCGGTGTCCTTATTTCCAGTTAACCTGGCAGTTTCCAAGTCAAAAGTGAAAAGGTATTTTCTAAGCAAGCTCATGCCCTAAGTATCATAAACCACGTCATTGCTTTATTATCAAGTGAGACAGTGGTTGAACTTTTTCTATATAACCACTAAAATATTGTTATCCGATTTCCATAGTAGATCCCCATATGTATATATTCCATAGTAGATTCCATAGTAGATAGTTCCATAATAGTAGTAGAGATAAATAGTAGTAGGCTAGTAGATGCTATGTGAAAGCTCTAAAAATATTTCTTTATATATTTTATTGTATTTAATAATATCGACAAAATAATAATAATAATAAATATCTGTGGACATTTCACACAGTGCCATCTACTAGCCCCAAACTAAGCAAAGCTTGTACTATGGGAACCAGATAACTGATACAATACTTAGATACTTTATGTTTCTAAATACATACATAGAATACAATATAACACCCAGACACTGAACAAACATCGATGGGTGGGGATCGAACCAAAAATACTTCGATATTGGAAGAAAAGTAAAACTTTTTTATTAAGTTGTAGCATTAATTTTGAATTTGCATTCACTGGGAATAAAATGTTTGGTGATTACACCTATTAGGCCGATTTTTAGCAGTGGACGTATTCAGACTGACACTTATATAAATACACAATAATAATTTATAAAAAGTAATTGATTCAATTGACTCAGGTGGAAGTTTATCATATATAAAAATAATACAACAATATCTACTGCAACTCCGCTAAAAGAGTGGTTAGCGGTTACATTAGATATTTTTGCATCCTTCTATACATTAATCACATCACACTAATATTATAAAGGCGAAAGTTTGTATGTGTGTTTGTGTGTATGTTTGTTACTTCGCGCTCAAGCGGCTGAATGGACTTGAATGAAATTAGATACCAAGATAGGTTATACACTGGATTAGCATATAGGCTACATTTTATCCCGGAAAAGTGAAATTTTCCCGTGTGATGAGCAAATAATTAAAATACTTTTTACCCGCGGGTGAAACCGCGGGGCGCAACTAGTTGGTTATAAAATATTAATTATGTTGAGACACCAGTATTTTTATTAACGCCTTTGCTTTCTATTTAGCAGTATCTCGGTAGAGATATTTATAGTTAAGATTAAGGTGAAAATTATTGTAGGCAATAACCGCAAATCCACTTTCTAGCGCCTGTCAAAACTTGAAAAGTACGCGGAGGCAGTTTTGCATGCACCACGCACCAGTGACTTATCAAGTTATGTCAGGAAGTACTCGCTATTACAATGTTGAAGGAAAACATCGTGAGTGCATGTTCAAAAAGTTGATTAGGGCCTTCACTCTCTTCCTGTGATGATGTGAATGTATGTTTTGAATTAGTATAGTCGTTTTATGTATTACTAGTTGCGCCCCACGGTTTCACCCGCGGATAAAAAGTATTTTAATTATTTGCTCATCCCACGGGAACATATCACTTTTTCGGGATCAAATGTAGCCTATATGTTAATCCAGTGTATAAGCTACCTGGTACCGAATTTCATCCAAATCTTCAGCCGTTTGAGCGTGAAGGAGTAACAAAAATACACACATACAAACTTTCGCCTTTATAATATTAGCGTGATTGCAGTAATATGCAAAAATAACTTATAAAGAACACTACAATAGTACTCACACTTGGTTAAGTAATCTGCTTAAATAGATACGTAGACATTTGTTACATATACCTACAAAATGACGGTAAGGCAGTGTCACTCGGAACTCAAGAGTATAGAGTTTCGCGTGACACTGCACTGCACACGTTAACCTGAGACATCAACACAATATAGTAACAAGATTACTAGACTGTGAGATCAGATGATTTCACAAGCTATAGTGCCCTTCAAACCGGAATACCTACCTTTGACTAACTTTGCAAAAATATCCTACCACACTCTTTAAACTTATACAAAACAATTTACCCTCAAAACACTAAATGTAGTTAAATTCAATCATGGCTCTATTTTCTGTCACATTTTCAAATACTAGAAAGTTGTCTTGAGCAGAGTCGCAGTCTAATTTTATTTTTATTTTTATTTCTATGTTAAAATTAGTACGGCAATGCCAATTACATTTAATAATACATTCATTACATGCAATGTCAAGCACGACCGGTAAAAAAAAAAAATATTAAAAACAACGATGTGAGTTAGTATTCATAGAGTACTGTTTGTAAATCAATACCGTACCGAATGAGACCAAGTCGTACATACCTACTTATCAATAACAAATCAAATAAAACCAAACAAGGAATCGGCCTCGAAATTAATCTTCGACATGCAATTACATTTACATTACACACACAATACATACAAAAAATACACTTTCAATAAGTATAACAAGAGTTTAGGTCTACATGCTACTAGGCCTACAATGGTGCGTGAGCGAATAAAAAGCCACACCCTTTCAAATACCAAAATGACCTCGCCTCGGTGGACCAAAAGCTTGCCTATGTTTCACTATTCGACTTGAACCGGCATCCGCGGTTGCAAAATCGTGATCAAACTATTGACTTGTAGCTTGGACGACAGCAGACTTAACACACCGAAAATCCTTGAATAAGATTAACAATTATTGGTTATTTAATTAGGTATTTACACAAAGAACAATAGTGACTTCCACATTTTTTATAGGTAGCAAACGGGGAGAGGTTTTCGTAGTGTATGTATTATATTATTATATATTAGTTATAAATAATAGCACTAGACGTATGTAGTACTAATGCGTTACTATACCTAACCTATACATAATGCGTTCTATTTAGATAGGTTTATAAGTATAGATCTTTCGTCGTTTTGAAATACCTAATCCCAAGTAAAACGTCTTAAAAAACCGCAGTGCATTAAGGTCTTGATAAATATAACAGAGCGCACTAACAATAAGTTATTTGTAAATAAACCCCTACAGCCTTATTAATAAACACGAACTAGCTTTAGACTAGTTACACCATCTTTGGTCTCTTTCGATGCAGCTAAATATTCCAGTAGCAAAAAAAGGACAAAAGCTGAAGTAACTAATCCGAGACTAATACCCGTTTATTAATAAGGCTGCTAAAGACTTAAGTAGGTACTATTTTTACTTAAGCCTATCTGTATTTTTCCAACTGGAATATTTTGAATCGGTAGGTAATTTATAATTTTCAGTGCTCTGTTCAGTGTAAATCCCAGCTAATACGATTCCGCTTTAGATTTGTCATTGAAACGATTCTTGTGAAACTTACAATGCAAGCATTACAAGTCCGTTCATCTAATATTATTGTTTTAATTGAACTTTTGTAATATAAAAGCTGCTGGCTTTGTAACTTCTTAGTCAAACCTAACTTACGACTCGGGTACTATTTATTTAATAAATAAATAAATGTTTGTGGAAATTTCACACAGCGCCATCTAGCCTCAAGCTAAACGAAGCTTGTACTATGGGAACCAGATAACTGATACAATACTTAGATACTTTTGTTTGTAAATACATACATAGAATACAATATAACACCCAGACACAGGATAAACATCGATGTTCATCACACAAATATTTGTCCTCGGTGGGGAACGAACCCATAACCTACAGAACTTTAGAAGGCAGAGCTACTACCAACTGAGCTATCAGGCCAGTCAGTTAATATTAATGAATAGCGTGAACAAAATGCATCACTTTATTACTAGTCATAAGTTGTATTTTTGTTTCGTTATGTATGATCCTCTCGTATAATAGGTACCTACCGTATACGAGTAACGTTTTCCAGTTCTTGGCGCTACTTGTATCCGTGAGTTTAGAACTATAACCGATATTATCTCCATTTCTAGTGTCCAGAAGCAAAACTACCTTTCACTAATTGAGAAACCTGCTATTTATATATACTTTCCTGTATAAGAGTAAGGTAAAAATAAGATTACCATGATTCGCGTATGGTAATATAAAGTCATGGATCTAAAAGTCGATATTCCGTCAAATTTGCATTCATATTATAACAAGGTGCCTATATATAACCTACATAATTTGTTTGGTAGTAACATAGTCATACGTACATCATAATTATTATATGATCAAATCATAAATCCAATATTTAAAAGATTCATTCTGAATAGACACAGATTAGAGATCCCTCTCCACCATCTCTCTCTACCTATTTGCCCTTTCTCTATACGCTTTTCCAAATCTCAACCGTCGTCCATTATCTAAAAATGTCTATAACTTCTTATTGGATAGACCATAATGAAACAAAGGTAAGTGCCTGATTTTAATGAAACCAACGTAAGAGCTAGGCTTTATTTTAAATTTTTAGTTTTAATTTATTTTAGGTTATTAGGTATAGTTTAGTTTTTTATGGTCAGATAATAATATTCTTAAATAATAAATAAATAAGAGCTAGCTCAGAATTCTAATTCATAACAGCAAACGGCATCAAAATCCATCAAGGAGTTATTGCGCATGATGATATTTTACACATACAGGTACCGACAGAATGACAAATATTTTTTAAATCTATACTGTTACTCTAATATTATACACCCCCAAAATGTTTTTATAAATACTTATATACTTACAGATTTTACCTTCGTTACAGTTCTAATTTGCTTTTACATATTATACAGTATAGTGTTTTTATTTATCATTCACGGTTTAACACTTTAATAACAACTGATTGCTAATTGGTTATTCGTTAAAATTCTTGGTATTAATTGTCGGAGAATGGCATGTAGCGTTTTTTGCATTGAATTAAAAAGTCGTTAGTGAAACATTTTAGATGAAGGAAACAATTGAACGACCAACCGTCCGTGATCATTTTGACATTGGAATTGGAACTTAATGCTATTCAGTATCCACCCACCTGGTTAGGAAACTTATTTTTATCGGACCACCAGCTTGTGTTAAACCGATTTGTCTAGGTAAGATATTTCCGCTAAAACTCCCATCCAGTCTGGATGGGATATTCTATAAATACAACAATATTCTCTTGCAGTTGCTTTTCCAAAATCATTGATACACGCGTAGGTAGGCACAAACGAACTACAAAACCACCAAAGAGGTAATACGCAATACAGTGTTTTACGTGCTTGTATCAATATTTAAATCCGAAGATACTTTGTTAAAAAGCCAATGGGAAATTCTCATAGCATTGCAAATATACACCTTAAAGATACAATATGGACAGTTTACCTTACCATTTTAATATTATATCTACGGCACGGATTTAAACAATCGTGAAAACACTTAAGAGATAAATATCAAAGAGCTTAGTTCGTATTCACAAAACGAGTCATTGTTCCTTGCAACATAGAAGTAGGACGTGAAAATAAATCTGAATACAAAATATATTGTGAAATAAAAAGCACCTGGCAATATACAAACATTTATAAATCTTTCGAAACATAAAACTTCATGCAAAAAAACCATGACGGCTTTCTATTGTACATTACAAGGCAAAACATACCAAACTTTACCGACCCAGGCAATACATAAACCAGAACATTCGCACTGCAGATCAGAATGTTATCACAGAACCATGCACCACAGCATGCATGTTGAACTCTGCAACTATTTTTATTCCAACATCAACATAATAGCTCAATGCAGCTAATAGGTAATTAAAATGACTCGCTAAATTAGTGCATGTTGTAAGTGCAAAAAATGTTACCACTTCCTGCGTCATGGGTAAATGAGCGCAATAACTGGCTCGATCGGTACAGATAAAGATTATACGCAACAATGGTATAATAGCGGCGATGGCTTCACCATGGGCGATTAATTACCATTTAGGAGAGTAGCAATAATGTTTCTTTAGTTCATTTGAGTATAAAATTTAAGGCTCCGCGTATCCAAGCAAACTAAAAACAACATGCGTACGTTTTCAGCTTCACGGGCTGTTTGATTTAATTAGGAAAGTATGTAGGCTTAAAAAACGCAAAATGCGTAGAGAAGCTTATATTCCTTGATGCAGTCAGTGGCTTTAAGGTTTATGCGAAAGACTCGTTCACAGATACGCCAAACCTTTTTGCAAAATATCCCTAATCACTATCGCAAGAAATCCCATTCGCAAAAAATCGTTTACCGCAAATACGAAATCTTGATTTTACACAAAATTGTGTTTCATATTTAAAACAAAATACAGCGTGTGTCATGTTTTGTAATATCTTCTATATTAATCCTGTGAGATTGTGAACCGGTACAGCAAATACCACACAAGAATCTGGTTTAGCGGTAATAATATTGTTACTTTGCAACGTGCAGTCTTGTAGAGTTGTTACATGTTATCTCAAAGCTCTTTCAGTCTCGTAAAAGCGTAAATAATAAATTCGACTCACCAATCTATCGGTAGCCATGTCGAAGATGAGTATCTTGGGCGGGCAGACACGGCGGAAGTCGTCCAGGCTGGTGGTGACTCCGGCGTCCAGCACCCACAGTCGGTTGCAGCGGTCCGCGCGTATCCGGTACACAGAGATAAGACCAGTGCAATTGATGTCCCCACGACCAGCCGTGTGCCACGACCAATCAGGGTACGCCTGGAAAACGAAGCTTTAGTAAAACATGTGTATTTA
Source organism: Ennomos fuscantarius (assembly GCA_905220475.3). Lineage (NCBI taxonomy): Eukaryota > Metazoa > Arthropoda > Insecta > Lepidoptera > Geometridae > Ennomos > Ennomos fuscantarius. Next base: position 7,256,132 of record HG992033.1, read on the forward strand.
AGAAAAATAACGCCCAACGATCACACACACAGATCCAGGACCTTAACTATTTGTAATCATGTATCGCTCATAGCGAAAGCACAACTAGCCTTTCCTAACTAATCAGAATAAAACTTCCTAATCGGTTAAGTTAATCAGCGTTCGCTGCGATCACAACGTTAATGGGTGACCGCTATAAAAAGTATTTACAACTGAGCGCTACCGTGCTATAGTGCATTCACGGAGACTAGCTAGTATAGTGCCTTCTCTATCGCACATTATCATACAAATGACAAAGACAAAAAAACTTTTTTAGGGTCAGTCAGTCAGTCTTTTTTAGGGCGTTAATACTTTAGAAATGTAAATGTGTAAAAAGTAAACATTCTGAGTCCAGGGATGACTAATTAATAATAATTATAATTATAATAACGCCCAACGATCACATACATAAATCCTGGACCCTAACTAGGATTTCCTGTGTCTAGGGACCCAGGAACTATGAGGACCATGGTTCCACAACACCCAGACTCAGAACAAGTTTTTGCGCTTTTTTTCTGTGCACAAACACTTGTCCTGCCGCGGGAATCGACGCCGCCTCCGGGTTATGAGCCGACCTGCTCAACCAACACCACAGAGTCTGTCAAATTGACCATTTGTCTACACGAGAAGAAGATAAAGAAGACAGTTAATCATAAAATAATAAGTAAAATAAAATCCCTAAATACAGAAAAAATAATATGTATGGTACAACTATCGTGTCAGGTTAGAAAAGAGTTTCGTTCGTAATGAAAATAATAACTTTTTTGCTATTCCTAACCTGGGTCAGTTTTCGGGCCTTTTGGGTTGAAACAAATCCTCTCTCTGTCTTATCTCTATTTAGTTATTTTAGCTCACACAATTATTTCTTCAATTAAATTGTCTAATCGTTTTTATTATTAGCTTCATTTTATTTTCATTTCTTGTTATAATTATAACTTACACCTATGACATATTTGCGGACAAAATTGATTGGTTTACCAATTTCAGAACCGTATTTAATCAAGATTTTACAAATAAGACCAGTTACATACATTTGATGTTGCTGTTTTTAGGTACGAAATATTACCACTTTTGTTTTTTTTTTATATTATCACATTTCATTGCAATTCACGTGTTATTGCAATCGTGTTATTTTGATCTTTGTCATTCCTATCGTGTACAAAAAGGTAATTCTTCACACCTCGCCGGTTCCACAATATAGGTAAATGCAAAATGCATTTGTTTTTTTACGCTGCGCTGCATATAAATAAACTGGTCATAAACATTGATCGCAAATAACATATCGATATATCTAGGTACCATCAGAGTGATAAATACATTATTATTCAAAATAGCTGACGTTTATTTCTCTGGACAACGCTGCGTTGAAACAGAATTGATGACGTCAAAAGTCAAGAAAATGTATTTATTTGTTGTCGTATTTATATTTGTTCTGGAAAACCTATTTAGGTAGGTCATAAGATTTATGTTTATTAAACTTTTTAGCATAAAAATCATAAAACTGTTGATTTAGTAGGGGAATTTATGGTCCTTAAATCATTTGTCACGGAAAAACATGTCCTGGATAAGGGAACAGGATGGATGCGGGTTTCATTCTATGTATGGTACTTTGAAAGCCAAATCAATTAATACTTGATTTGAACCCGCATCTTCACCGTCTAATTTATTCATAATTATTTCTGATGTTGTAATTTCCTTTCGCAGAAAACAACTTTCTTGATATCAGCACTTGCCTGGGTCCTTCCAAGCGTATGCGTTAAACCAGTTCCTTTACAAATTGTCTACTTAATATTAACTTTGACCACCTTCACTTTTAACTTAATTTAAGTATTATTAAGGGATTTGAACATCCATCTGTGCCTTTAGCCGCGACATTCCTAGTGGTTGGGCGGCGGACGCCTGATGTCAGCCAACATAGCATTATTTCCTCACCACGTCGTCGCCGCCCGAGACACGTCTTGAGCGACCCAGATGATCCTATAGCAGCCGTAGTATCGGCTGCGCTAGGATCACCGGACCAGTCAAGCCCTTCTGGCTCAGGTACCGCTTTCGGCACCGGTATAGGATACCAGCGTAACACAATCAGACACCGACCCCGCCGGCGAGGTCGACGTACCCCCCGTAGGTTAGCTAGAACGGTCGCGACTTTCAATAGGGTCCACTCTTCCAGTGGACGTAGTCTTCTCGATCCTTTTATCCCGGCAACGGCCCAAGCCGAGGCTAGCACCCCAGGGGTGCCATTGAGCTAGTTGCCTCCCACTTTTGACGGCTGGGCGCCTTAAGCGCCCGCCATCCCGCTCGGTGACGCTGTAAAGGTCGATAGAGACCAACAGCATTAGCTCGTTAAAAAAAAAGCATTATTTCCAATGATCCAACGAAAAACATACCAACTTAATAAAACAAATTATAAAGGATTTTTGTTGTAATATAACCATAATTACGTTACGAAAATGTACGTAATGTAAAATGGCTATCTACCGACCGTTGGCTTTACGCCAGTAGATAGCCATTTTTCTAACACATAGTTTTCTCTAGTGACGACTACAAAATGCGTATCTCTATCAATGTAATCGAATCAAACGGAGTGAGGCCTGTGCTAAGAATGTCGCAGATTTTAGCCAATAAGGCTAGCCCGCCAAGGCTAACACCACAGTTTTGCCCTTCACGCTTTCGCGTGCTACGCGTACATAATACGTACGTAAATTCTTAATAAGTTATAACTATTTTGTGGCAAACAATTACCACGTAATACAATTTCGCAGCGAGCATAAACTTACAGACGGCGAACTTGACTGACTTACATTCGTATGTCCGTCGTGATACTCATTCACTTACTTCCTGATGACATATTAAGAACGTGTCTCATTATTACGAGATATTGTTCAGAAAAGTGTTGTGTTAACTTATTATGAAACCAAAAACTGTGAGATGAAAGTTATGTTATCAAAACTGTTTAATTGTCAAAATTATATAAACTACTGTGACATTTTATTTTGCAAATTGCAGGGAAAATAATAGGATCTGACAAAATCTTCATTCAAAAATAATTTTATTCTTGAGTTTATTGTTTAATTTCAAATAAAGTATCTTAGTAAATAGATTTTTGAGTCAAGACAATTATAATTACTTCAAGTAAATAATTGCTTGAAATTAAACAATATAAAAAGAAAAAAATGGTATTGAGTATATTATTGAATATGATGCAAACATTTACTAGAAGTAATAATAATGTCTTGACTCAAAAATTAATTTACTAATATAAATCACGCACATTCTTGATAAATAATATATTACTTAAAATAACAAAGTATAAAATTATTTGGAGGAACATTTTGTCAGAACCCATTTTTCTCCGTGTGGTTTTTATCAGATAAAATACATCACTTTTAAACACCTAATTAAATATTTGTACAGTTAAGGCTAAAAGTTATAACACCTATATTCTATAAACCTCTCTTATTTATAAGACCGACATTAAGTTTAGATAGCCAACAGGCTCTAGTAATGACACTAATCTCCATTTTGCAAGGGGTATTGGCCAACCTTATAGATATTTATGCCGTTACAATGTACCTAATTGTAATAGTCTTGCACTCAAGTATCCGAAGGCTGACTACTTTATAGATCAGATAAGTACTTAGCTCAATAATCTAACTATATAAAGCGGGCAGTTTCTACTATTATTCTTATTAAATAGAGCTGCAATATGCATATAACTGTTCATCAGTAACCTAACGTATACCAGCAGAAAAACATTATTTAATTTTAAATTGAAGAACATCGTTAATTTTTAAACGGAAACAAAAACTTACCTAACTGCTCAACAAAGGGTATCAACTTTTTTTTTATACTCTAAAGTCTGTATGGATTAAAATAATAATGATAATGAAGATACCATTAGGTTCTTGTAAAGATAAATAGATTTAATTAACAAGTATATAAAACTAGCTTTAGAGATAACTAAAGAAAATTTTATTTTAATGTGCGTGACGTAGATTATCCCTGAAAACATATGACATTATTATCAAAAGCATGCAAAGTATTCTCTACAATCGAAATTCACTGAAATGACAGCGCACTGTCTGTAATGGTTAATTTATTAATTAAAATAATACACTCAACATGCGTAGGTTAAAAAATTAGCTAGCAAGAAAATTTAACTCTATTTTAAAATATTGAGGAAACAAAATGTGGCAAGTTTTTCACTGAAATTTTTTATCAATTTGGATATCGTTCCATAAATATAATTGACGGAGTCACCGAAGTTAGCAAAGTCTCTGCTTCAATTTGTGTGAGACTTTTAAAAAGTTAGCGTAAAATGAACCGAATAGTTCGACCGAACATTCAGTTCGGTAAGCGCTGAACCAAATAATGTTAATTATGCGGTTTGGTTTAAAAATCCACGTTCGGCGCATCTCTGCTATAAACACACGGAAACGGCATCTAACTACGCTTGTTTAGCTTTCTCTGCCGTTTGCAACGTGACATGGACAGTAAATAGCCCATTATCCGCATCTTGTTTATCAAGATACTAAAAAATAGCAGTGCTTTGAAAGTTATCTCTTTAAACACGGGTACTAAAACATGACAGGTTAATATTTAAATCAAACTTTCTGAGTATTATGACAATTTTAACTTTTTGTTACGTAATATGTAGTTTGTTTTTGTAAGAATAGCAAATTTTTATTTTAATACTAGCTAACCCGCCCCGGGTACGCACGGGTTAATTAGTTTTACGCCCTAACGATGTCCAACGAAAGAGAAAAGTTAAAGGGTAAAATATAGGTAAAATAGATGAATGAAATTAGTTAAATTATTTGTCTCTTTGAACACGCAATACGCTGAAACTGCTAAACGTATTTCGATGATAATAATGATAATATTTTACAGTAAAAAAATTGTTTAAAAAAACAGCCTAATGAATGTTGCTTGAAGCAATAGGGAAGTAATTTTTGGGCAAGAATTTTTTATTTGTACTACGTGGGATGCATCAAACAAAACGCTAACTTTGACTAGTTAGCGTTTTGTTTGATGCATCCCACGTAGTCAATATAGTATGTTAGCCAAAGCTTTCAGTTTGATATAAGAATATTTCCGTCCGAGCTTGCAATTCAAAAAAAAGAAATATATTAATTACCTGTAACACAGGACTGACACCAGGTGGCAAGCTTCTGGGAACCCAAGCCAAGGTCGCAGGCACTCCAGCCCTCAGTCTAGGGATCCCCAAGTATAACCTGTCCCACCCGATCTCCAGGCCTGTAGGCACCGTATTCTCAGGCTGGAACTTCTCTAACAGTACAGGGTCAGGTGGAAAGTCGAACTGCAGTAGACTCCATTGATTCACCACTTCAAGAGATGCACTCGCTGTCGCCAGCAAGGTGCAAAAAGTGATTATGTTATTCTTCATAATTGATCTGAAACAAAATATAAGTTGTCGTTACATTTATTGTAATAGGTACAGTTGAGGCTGCAGCTGATGTAATTGGCTATATGCTATAGTGTTTGAACTGGTTCATTAATTGAATTCTTTTCAATTGCGTAGAGTGTGTGTACCTATTTAAATGCACTTCAACCATTATAAATAAAGTATGTACCTAGTCTATAGGCTACTTTGTATCATTTGATAACTAGTTTTAGACTAACCGTGATTATATCTTTGCTTATTAGAACGGCTAAATTTGTTAGTTTACGTGAGATCTAATGAGCGACTTGTTTGCATGAATGACGGTTACGGATCGTTTATAGAGTATGAAGTTAAGTATATATTTATTGAATTGATATTTGTTATTTATTTATTAGGTTCTCCCCATGGTTGCACCCACGGATAAAAAGTAGCCTATGTGCCAATCCACTATATAAACTACATATTTAAAAACTATGTATGTACTATGTAACTATCTCTGTCCGTCTCCTGGTTCTAAGCTACCTCCCTCCAATTTTCAGCCAAATCGGTTCAGCCGTTCGCGATTCATAAATAGTGCAACTAACACGACTTTCTTTTATATATAGGTTTATTTATACACATTAAATACATGTACAGACCAGACATTAAATTATAATTAAAATATCCGTATTCATATATATTCATCAATATTAAACCACCCTCCGTGTAGTCATAGCAGAACAATAACGTAATGCTCAGCTAAGCCGTTGGAATTACCGTAGCATTGACATTGCGTGAATTGCCTCATATTATAGTGGACAGTCGAGTGATTTCTGGCCTTGAATTATTTTTGTGCAAGTGCATTGTTTTAGTTGGAAACAGTCCATAGATTACTTTGGCGGACACCCTCTTGAAGCCCCACCAGAAGCAAGACACGGCCAAACAAAATGGAATAAAGTAAGGTATACCTACTATTCAAGTTAAAGGAATAAGGAATATACAACATATACAATAAGACACTCAATCATATAAGCTATAAATCAGCTAAACATGTTGTATCTACTAAACCCAATAGTTATAGTAAGCATACAGAAAACCATGCATAACATCATGTAACTAAAATACTAAACACTTAACTAAACATACATTATTATTACATGTAAATTAATTATAAAGGTCCCTAATAATAAAACTTATTTAAAAAAAAAACATACATTTGTCGCAGAGTGCATCAAGTTATTGAATAATACAACATAATATTTCTTTACATTCCGATTATTAATTTAACTAAATAAATGTAATCATCGTGGCTACTTTAGAAGAAAGAATCATAGAGTACATTAACTTTTATTGGAAAGTATTTATATCACGAATGTATGTTAATTTACGATACACCAAGGTGTATAAATTAACATATATTCGGATACAAGTATCCGTTATCTGTCAACAATAACTTCATTACTGACATATAACCAGCTAAAAGCTGAAAGCTCGTCGACATGAGTAACAAGCATACAAAAATTGTTATGATTAATACCATATTATACATCATAACATATCATTATCTCACAGATAGAAATCTAAGCGTGCTCCATAAACGAGCAAAATGAGTAGCTCGAGTAGTCGTAGTTACTCTGACATAACTTTCAAAACAAAACGTTCGTTAATGACCCGTTAAAGAATCTCACGACTGACTTTCTCTTGTCTAGTCAAGGTCACTTCCGACTGACTTAGTTTTGAGGACCCGCCTTCGTGACTGTACCTATTTTAAATCTATTTTTTACTCCATTGAATGAAACGTTCACATATTGCTTAGATCAATTAACGACTTGCAAAGGCGGTTGCAATAAAAATTCCATATAGAGATTTATTATAAATTCATATAATAACATAATTACTGTAACAGATCAAGTTAAGTATACTTACATAAAGAGCAATCAGATACCGTAGTAAATTCTTGGAGGTGTTGATTGACATTAAGTATAACCAATTCACTTAATATCGTCTCAATACTTAGAATAATTCATAAATACCTACATCAGTTGTTATTAAATGACCAAATATAGGTGGTTATGATAAGTATAGAGATTATGTTAAAATAAGTCAATATATGAGTCGTAGACGTTTCTATCCAAATAAACATCATATAAATGTAAATATTCGATTATAAAATTTATTGCTGTACTACTCCAAATAAATGCCGTTTAACGAAATGTTATGCTCCGCTATTATACTAGCCTACATTTACTTACATAATTTACGCAACTGTCATGTAGATTCCATACGATTATAAACAAGGCGTGTTTTCATAGTAGATACCGTAGCTGATCGCAACTCTCACTGCTCCAAATAGTGACCGCGTCTTCAATGGACTCGTGTAATGTTACGTAAATGACTCGTGAATCATACAGTATGACCATCTACTTACAAGTGAAACTATTGTAACCATACAATATGGAGGTAGGACCACAATTTACTTACTATATTTAGGTAGGTACAGTAGAAAAAAGTGCCTTATAAATTAAGGACACGTAAGACTTTACCAACAAAATATTTACCTAAACAAATAAATAATAGGTGGTTAGACTTTTTTGCAAAGTTCGTCTAGGCAGGTACTTTGCCAATTATACTGCCGGCAAGCATGGTGCGTAAGCATTACTGTGTTCCGATTTGAAGGGCAATGTAGCTAGTGAAATTACTGGGAGACTTTATGATCTAATCTCACAGTCGAGTAATCTTACTACTAGACTGTGTTGATACTGTTGATGTCTCAGGATGACGTGCGCAGTGTAGTACCACGCGAACTATATTTTAGACTGGCTCATCATCGTCATTCCTAAAATCGCCATATCATTTTTTAATATAAAATTAAATAAAAAAAAAATAAATAAATAAAGAATAAAAAACCTAAACAATAAAAATATGCGCAACATCTTCGAACATCTCTGGTATCTGGTTTTGCAGTAATTTAATAAAAGTTAATGTACCTAATTTAAAGCAATCTACTCATCGTCGAGCCACTCAAGCTGTCAAGCGTTGCACGTAATTCTCAAGTCACCTATTTTGAAGAAGACAAAGATGTTGTCATTTTAGTAGGACAGATAAAACCGTGTGGTCTAGCAGTTACTTTAATGACGTAAATAAGGACAGAAATAACCATGGCATTGCACGAAAATATGCAACAAAGTTAAATTGCACAATAACATTATAACACTTAAATTATTTCAGTGTATGAAGTAACGATACGCCCTTATAGGGCATATGTTGAGCCTTTAACACCAATTTTGTCATAAAGGCTCAACATTATACCCCACAAAGTATCCAAACTCCGGCCTATTAAATAAGTAGATTGTCTATGATATAAATTAAATAAAAAAAAATCTTTTTAATATTATAAAGATTGCTCTGGTTTGTTGTTTCATGATAATTATCCAATTTATTTTTCCCTTGTGCGTTCTTTACTCTGAGAATGTAACATATTTTGAGTTTGATATTATAAGCATAATAAAGATATTTCATAGTGTAAATAAGACATTAATCTAATAATAACACTTTTTAAACTTTCGCGACTTGAAATCATATTGTAAAGATGAAACGGGTCTATTCGCGTAGGTTATCCAAAGTAATGTTTTGATAACTTCTGTACGCGAATAGACCCATTTTATTTGTACAATATTGATCTAATAATATTTATTTCATGATAATGCGCTGTGACGACTGCACAAAAATAACGATTCTAGAAAAGTGTAAAAACAATAATCACAAATCATGATACAAAATAATTATTACTGTCTACCTTTAATTTATTTAACCTGATGCAAAAAATAAAACTGGTGCAAATGAATAGGATATTATAATCATTATTTTAAGTACAATAGGATACTAGCATAAAGTATACCAACAGCGATTGTGAAACTGGCGACAAGGTCACAGTGTTCACAAGAGGAAGTCAACTTACGAATGCAACGAAATTTATTTTTTACAACCTGTACATAAAGTTTGTTTATGAAACAAGCTGTATAATATACTCGTATTTAATGAGATAGCTGACATGAGGGCGTTGAAATTGTTTAATCTTGTAGAATACTTCTAGTAAGCATGTAAGTTTACTGCTTTGTCTGGGTGTTATATTGTATTCTTTGTATGTATTTACAAACAAACAAAAAAGTATCAACGTATTGTATCAGTTATCTGGTTCTCATAGTACAAGCTTTGCTTAGTTTGGGGCTAGTAGATGGCGCTGTGTGAAATGTCCAAAAATATTATTATTATTATTATTATTATGCGTTATATATCTGGATAACCAATTTTCCGTACTATAGAGATACTGTCTATACTATAGTTATAATAAAAGATAGTAAAGGATAAGACGGGTAAAAACTAGAATAACTTACCTATTTTAACAACGAAAATATTTACCTAACAATTTATTTTTATAAGCTAGGGTACCATAAACTTCCACAGCAGACATCGGTATCCTTCCATTAAGATTGATAGAAAGATACTGCATAAAAGGAGTGTGATAAGGTCACTTAATAATAACAGTCACCCACAGTAACTGAGCTCAGGACAAAATCGGAGATTTGATCAACAACTACTAAAAATGTCCATAGCTCCTAAACTATATTATAATGAATCATTTAGATATGAATGGAGTGGTTTTGATAGCTCTTTAAATCATCTTCCGCCAAATTCGCTTTGATCCATACATTTTGATACACTTTGCATATACTTGATAAATCTTTGCGGCTATCTAGCCTAGATGATGTATGTGAATGTAGAGTCGAGAACTGGGTTGAACCCATACCTTTCCTTGCTTTGAGACTTTGTAATCTGGAAATGGTCAGATTTAAGTGAAACATACAACTTGTCTGCCTTTTATTACAATGTAAAACAGAATCTGACGATGGTTTTAATATGACAAATGTGTCGCATCTAGAATCGTAAACTAAATCTAAATTATACCAAGATTATGAAGATTAAAGTATTAAACTTATAAGGTTTATTCATATAGTCAACATAATATTATATTATACTATAAACAATAATTAAATTTTATGCTAATAAGTATTCAACGTATTCAGGTGGTGTAATTATCACTTGCTAAACAGAATAATTGACTTAGCAGTGAATGTAATTCACCTTGTGATTAATTAATTACCTACCTAAATCAAGGAAAAAATCCATTTAATTGTTTCTAATTGTATAATCATAATTAAAAATCCCTGCGATTAAAGTGATTTATTCTACTACTTAGTATTGATATAGCATGGTATACAAAAACTAAAATACAACAAACAATTGCGGCAAAATATGATCGCATAAAGATATAATATAACAATCGTGCCTTTTACGTATTAAAATAAATAAAATAATGCAATAAATGCGTGCGCAGTCCAGTGTCACGTAAAGACGTAAACGTTAGAGTTACGAGTGACACTGTAACTGATATGGGCAGCCGTGTCGCTTAAAATTAGGCAAACGACTAGTTTATCATGTCATTCTTTAATATAAAAAAATTTGTTTGGTTCATATACCTATAATGTACTTACGCAAACTCATGATTATACCGAACACTTTCGGCAATATCAAAAAAATTAAAATGAAAAATACTTTTATTTGACTTTAATATACATTATACAATTTAATGTATACCCTGTCTCATGGAAAATATCCTGTGAGGTAATTTTTAGTATACTTAGGTCATCTACATGAATTCGAAAGTCAGATATTTTTGGAGTATGCGTAAACACTTTCAAATGACCTAATTTTGAAAGTATTTTCGTAATCTCATTTATGCAATTGTTTGTCTTTATTATACTACTTTTTATCATTTTTTATTTATCTCTATTTACAATTTTATGGGCCAAGTTTAAGTATTAGGTTCTAAAGGTTAGAGTTAGATAGATAGAAAATGCTTTATTGCACAAACAACAAATGTAGGCGAAGAAGAAGCAAAGGCGAATTTAATGCTAGAGAGCATTATCTTCCAGTTAACCTGGGTGTAACATGTAGACTTGTACGCTAAAGTACGGGGAAAGAAATATCTGGTACAGATTTTAATACTGCGATCTAGAGAGAGATTATACAGCTAAGTAGTATTATAGTTATACCATATGATTAAACTTACATCGACCTATTTTGTTTTTACATTTTCTGATGATTAAGCATAAATTTCAGTCTTTACACGTATATCTTTGTAGCTGTATCTACAGCACAGAACAGTAATCTACAGCATAGCTCTAATTATAAAAAAAAAAAAAACAAAGTATTCTATATTGAAAGTATTAGCAATCCATGCGCAAAAGTTCATCCAAGTTTGATCAGTAATTTTGGATTGAAATCTATAAACAGATAAACAAACAGTATATAAACAATAGGTATATAATCTAATCTTATTAATATGAAAAGGCAAAAAGAATTCCGGTCGACCATAATCTCATTGTAACGCATTAAGGTTAATTACCTATAATAATTTTATTGTGGCCCTTTTCCAGGTTTAATTTTTATTTTAGTATAACGTGCCTCCGGTTCGGTCAACTAGGCTGCTAGGAAAGACGATTGAAGTTAAGATGGCTTAGTTGCCACTCTTTTGGGAGACATGTAAGCTTGAACTTTTTTTTTACGTATACAGCTAGCTCAGTTAACACAAAGATGTGCTAGTTACGATCGCGAGCAGAGGACATTATTATTTACGTCTTCTCTTCGTATTACGTATTATCTTCAAAATTATTCTCCACAAAGTTCTTAATCCATTTTTTAATCGTTTCGGTAACGATACATGCAAAACAGGAGCATAATAGCAAAATATTTTTAGTAGATATATAAAGTTTAATCTCCGCTTTCCGCAATTTTCATTATCAATGTGCAATACTAAAATAAAATATAAAATATGAAAAATAGTTTTGAATTTACCGGTGCAGGTGGACGGACTTAATAAACTAGCTCGAGAAACCTTCAGTGGACAAATCTGACAGCTAAGTAGGGTGGTTCCTGTTAAAAACCTTGTATACTTATTTAAAGTGGTTGACTGGCCCGATAGCTCAGTTGGTAGTAGCCCTGCCTTCTGAACTGTGGGTTGTGGGTTCGATTCCCACTCAGGACAAACATTTGTGTGATGAACATAGGTGTTTGTTCTGTGTCTGGGTGTCATATTGTATTCTATGTATGTATTTACAAACAAAAAAAAAAAGTATCTAAGTATTGTATCAGTTATCTGGTTCCCATAGCACAAGCTTTGCTTAGTTTGGGGATAGATGGCGTTGTGTGAGATGTCCACACATATTATTATTATTATTATTATAACATGCAGCAGCTATGAAGATTGCTGTATTTACTGATTATTTATAAAACTTGCACAGTTTGTCATGGTGAACTTAATTTAGTGGCTACTTTGTCTTTGTAGTATACAACAGTAACCCACACTTTAATCTACTAATTTCCCGTTTACTTCTCGGAACTTTTTTTTTCCTGGATAAAAGTAATGTCCTATATTGATCCCGGTATTATAAACAATCCATGCGCAAAATTTCACCTAAATCAGTTTACAAACAAATATACAATACCTACAAACAAATATACAATACCTACAAACTGACAATGTATTCCTTTTATATATTAAAAAAGGGGAAGTTGGAGTTGTGGTAGTTGGTGGCTGTGCTGAAATGATTTTGTCCGAAGAGAAGACTTCAACGCGCTGCTCAGAGTTTTGGCGGGAATACGAAAAAGATCGTGTCACTGCATTGTATTATTTTCCAAAACTTGTGTTATTTTCAGTGTTAGTGCATAAAATTGGTGGCATTTTATTCGTTAAGTGCTGAATTACAGGCATGAGTGTGGGAAAGTGGTATAATGATGTCGAAACGTTTCTTTTCGTGTTGTTTCCAAAACTCCATAGAAGCTTCTGGTAAAGTTGCCACCACTTTACTAGGAGTATGACTGGACTAGACTAGACTATGACTTGACATGATGACTTGGACTGTGACTTGATTTGACACATACAACATACATAAATTAACTTGAAAAATAAATTACTTGACACTGGCTAAATACACGAAAGTGTGGAGCCAAAACCAAACCAAAAAAAAAAAGCGCTGCTCGATAGTCACAAACTTGTTACTCATGTCTAGTCATGTGATTTAAAAACATAGTGATTGATTATTATCTATTAGAGATACGAAAAGAGATAATAGGCCATACTACTCTTTAGAGAGCGTATTAATATACAATTTTCTACTACTTATTTAATATTTTTCCATAACGCTAAAACTAAAATTCTATAAGAGACTTAAATACAAATATTAATTGTGATAAAAATGGATACCCTACACTTACAGTACTATCCAATATCGGCCTGCAACACCCTTACTGGGTGAATGTAGAGATATTAAATGTAAGGCCTGTCCTTTCACAATGTGCATTAACGCAGAATAAAATAAATTATTTTATATATTTTGCTAAATTTCTCAACATATTTTGGTAGATGTATTTTTCATCAACCGGACGATGGATTAACAACGATAAGAATATAAATTATATACACATTTTTAGATATTAATCATACAAGGATAATGTGTCGTAATACAAAACTGTAACATTAACATACATAACTTAGATTAGAACGATGTAAACGGTAGCACAGTAAATCGATCATACTTAGTCAAAAAGTTGTGATAATGTAATTTTTTATCTTGAGCTACACGGACATTGAAATTGTTTTAATAAACAATTTTATTACGTGGCTATAAAGTTTAAAATACTTGAACTTTTGAATCGCAGCGTTAAGACAGTTTAGATTTCAATTATGTCAAAATAATTTAGACAAATTGTTTTGTCAACACGTGGCTTTAGCTTACAACCGCATTAACATTATTAAACGTAAACGTATATTGTATGTAAAAGTGATAATAACTAGTTAAGTTGTAACTAATATGGTGTATTACCTACTCATTTAAATTAGTTTAGTACCGTTATTAGCGATAAATCAGTAGCACTACGGCTTACTGTAGGTACCTAAGCTATTATCTAATAAAGGTAATAGGTCCCAGTTCAATCGCATAGAGTGTGATTCAAACGGTGCGGTGTAAGCCCAAAATTTAAAAAAATTGTTATTAACGTTATTAATGTGATACGACGTGTCAAAATAATCATAAAAATCAAATTAAAACTAAAAATAGGAATGACCAAAGAAACTTAACTAAATACTTTAGTTTTTCTAATGACCCAAAAAAAACTTAACGGACGTAGTTCTCCAAATCGTCAGAGATAGCACCACATTTTCTACCAACTAAATAGACTGTTGTTCTTAAGGAATGATGAGATAAAATATTTATTTGATATCCATATTTTCACGTAATCCGCAAAAACCCCGCAAAATTGACCGCGCACATTTAATTCTTGCTACTGCGCAGCGTTTTGCACTAACTTCACAGCCACCATTAAGTTTGAATCACACCCTAATAATACCATTTGTTTTGCAACCACCTCTACACTCTTGATTATTCAATCACTATTTAATTTGGTAAACATAATGCCTATACCGTAAAAAGGCAGTGTTGAGGAGCAAACAGACTAGGAATTATATAAAATATATTTTCTGTAATATTATCAAAGCCGTGATTGCATGTAATCGCTATTATGTATGACCTCTAAATAGGATAACGGGTACTGTTCATATTATATTCTCTTTGTACACACTACGACAAATTTTTTCTTAGTAGATAGTAGGTACTGAGTGGTGTATGAGCATAGTATTATATTACCTGTGGTATGAATAATGCAGTTTCTCAATAGGTCGTAATAGCAGCCATGTGAACAATAGATTCCTAAATATATTGATACTAAGTACGTACGAAGTATAGGTTATGGATCAAAACCCACTACGGTAGCGATTCAGAGTAGACGGGGAGCCATTGCTTTTGCAATATATTTTAATTTATTCATAAGCTCAGCCATTGTTTGTTTTTATGTAAAATTTTAATATAAATTACTTTTACTTGAAACCTTTTTCAGGGCATACAGTTTAAACGTTGCTCCAGGACTCGTATACACTAAACAAAGACAATTGTTTTTCTCTAATCATCAAAAAAAATAGAGGTGTTTGAGCAGGTCGGCTCATAACCCGTAGGCAACGGGTTCGATTCCTGCGGCTGGACAAGTGCACAGAAAAAAAAACCAAATACATGTTCTAAGTCTGGGTATTGTGGGACCATAGTCCTCGTAGTTCCTGGGTCCCTAGACACAGGGAATCCTAATTAGAGTCCAGGATCTATGGAGGAGTATGTGATCGTTGGGCGTTATTATTATTATAATTAAATATAACTACTGAGATACGTAGCCTTACTTATTTTGAGACGTACGTACGTACCTATTAGCGAAAACCACAAAATATTAGTAACTTAACCTTGCAGTCGTATAAGTCATTTATTACCATTAGACATGCAATTGGATTAATTAATTTAATTTAATTAATCTACGAGTCAGTGGGGTTATTGAAAACATCATTTCCTTCATTCCAGCAGCTACTGTTCAAACATATTTGTAAACACTGTAACGCAGGTGGTTTATAAGACAATGAACAATTGTTTATTGGAAGATTATGGGTAATGCCCAAACACTGTTAGCTAACAATGATAACTCTGTGTCATAGATTATGTGATATATTTCAGTTAACTAAGCAAATGTTTTGCTTACTATTTAATTATGTGATCATATTATCATAAGTGTAAAATGTTAGTGTTTTGTATCCAAAATTGTGTAGATGTTTCATCGTTGTTTAAACTGATATCCGAGTATTCTTGCAATATGGTGTTTTCAATAAATAGTTTACCCGATTTTCTAACGTCTGGAATGCTTGAATTAAAATCAGTAGTCATCAATAGTCATCAGTAGGTTGCATTAAAAGCGGTTGCAGCTGCATGCTTACTAGTTTTGACTAATGTCTATCTACTAACTAGCTAACTATTTCAGTTTAAAGTTAGATCAGGCAGAGTGCTTTTAGTAATAGGTAGCCACTTTATAAATATACAAAATAAGAACCCTAAACTGTTAAGTGGTAAAGTTTGTATATGTGTGTGAATATTTGGAATGCAGATAGCTTATACGTTGGATGAATACATAGGATACTTTTTATCCGCTGGTGAAACCTCGGGGCGCAACTAGTTGAATTATAATTATAGTTGACCCAAGTTCTGTAAAATTTACATACCTGCTAATAAAATGTGTACATACATATTAATTAAGAACTACATTACAACCTGTCCATTGCCATTCTATCTCACTGACTTTGAGGGCTATTTCGGTAACTTTATTCTCAGGCGTAGCGTATGTAGGTACTTAATACCGCGGATTTCCTCATTCCTGATTCTTTCTTGCAGAGAAACATCGAGACACTAAACCACGAGATCTGTAGATCGTAAAATTAAAAATGATTGTGGAACCAAGATTCTTGAGTAACAACTATAAGGACAGAAAGATGAAATGTAAGACGGCTCCTAACTGAAATGACCGATGCTACGAAATACATTAGATACAACGGAATAGCAATCGTTCAAAGCGGTGGTGCGACTATAGTACCTACCCCCAGAAAATTGGTGGTATAGCTACCACAGACAGAAAATATGACTCTTCGCACCCTGAATGCAATATTCAGTAGGAAAATTTTCGTTTGAATTTGATCAATCAATAAATCATTGATATTAATAAAAGACTGCCTTATGTAACTGACTTACGGACAGATAGCGTACGTATTTATAACAAACTGCTGCTGAACGTAGAGACTTGATGTTTATATATTATATTATTATATATACATGTTGTTCTAGGTTATTATTATGACGATGTTATGCATAAAAAATATAACTATAATATTTTTCAACTTAAGATTTCTCCTTAAACCTATCATCGTGCAAATGCAAATGATATATATACTAAAGTAATCGTTCCTGTTAAATGAAATACTGCATTTCAAATAAAATTTGCCAATCTCAATAATATAGAGGAAAAAATCCCTATATTCCAACTAAACAGTAAAACAAGAATTAAATAAACCTAAAATTCAACATGATGAAAAGCTTGATATTATATTCATCTCATAGTCAAGGAGCAGTAAGTATTACTATCCTTTGAATATTCAACAGAGTCAATAAACAATTGTATCAAAATATTTTAAAATGAAGTGCGTAATACAAGAAACAGATTGTTTGTCTCAAACGGATCATTTCATCATCACATTGCTGTTTCGTCGTTATAAGGGTATATACCTAATAGCGACGAAACAGCAATGTGTTGCGTGTGTTGTTTCTTCTCTGATATACAGTAATCTAAATATATATAACTCAAAGGTGACTGACTAATATAGTGATCAATCAACGCACAGCCCAAATCACTGGACGGATCGGGCTGAAATTTTGCATGCAGGTAGATGTTATGACGTAGGTATCCGCTAAGAAAGGATTTTTTGAAATTCCACTCTTATGAGGGTGAAATGGGTGGTTGAATTATTTTCCCATAGGCCACGCCGCGGGCGAAGCTGCGGGCAGAAGCTCGTTTACACATAAAAGGTGTTGGCAGGAGCACTTATGACACAGAGAAGGTCTCTTATATAATGTTAGCTTCGTTTGCAAAGCCCAAGCCTAAAGTCAACGAGTTAGAGAAATGAGCTATGCTCGCGGGGCTTTATTGCAAGATAAAATCCGAAATGAAGACAAATATGTATAAAAATGTCAGCTATTATATAACTTTTAGAATTTACAAATTAAAATAGCAATGGGTAAGCCAGAACACTCGCCGACAACAATGGGGAAGAAATATTCTCGAGTGAACAAGAAACGGAAGACACAGCGTATAAGCCTTAACCGTTCTAATTATGAACGTGGAATCAATTCGCTTGGTACAAATGGGTGGTACTTCCACCGCGAAAGGATGGCGTTTAGCCAAGCGTCTAGTACGAGTAGTCCGGTAGTAGAATGGTAATGGGGAAATGAGATTATGCAGTTCTTGTACACATTCAATAAAATAAATTCCGTTAAAAGGCTCTACGAACCTTCATATAATCATATCTAATAAATCGCAGAGCCGTCAAAAGTAAGTAGCAACTAGCTCAACGGTACTCGTGCGAACCTGCTTGAACCGAAAAAGAGAATTCAGAAAATTATACGTCTACTGAAAGAATGGATTTATATTTAAGCTGCGTTGCACTGCCCCACAAAAAATTTCTACGTTACACCTAGGTTAACTGGAAGATAATGCTTTCTAGCATTAAGTTTACTTATGTACCTATATTTGTTGTTTGTGCAATAAAGCATTTTTTATCTATCTATGGACCCTATGAAAAGTCACGATCGCTAACCTACGCCACGTGGAAGAGTTACGCTGGTAAAAAAAAACTACAAACAATGGCACAGAAGCCACCTAATGGCACCTAAGCCAGAAGAGCTAGACTAATCCCGACGATCCTAGCGAGTGTCCAGATCGCTCAAGATATGTTGCGAGCGGCAATTATTAGTTCGATTAGTATTATAATGGTCAATTGTTTTATTGCCTTGTGTTAAACTACCAAATGAATTGCGAGCTCTAATGGGAATTTAAAACTATCTCTTAATTTTCCGACATTTAAATATTTGTCCAATTTGGTTTCGTAGTAGCGCAAGTATGCAATCTGTGGTCAATATTTTATGAAAATTGAGGACTCTTTAGCGGCGAGCTTTTTTCAAAGTTTTTTGGAACATGCATATAGATAACATCCACTTCCATGAACATGCAAAATAAAATTGTATTGTGGGTATGACAAACATACTTACTTACAATTATAATATTATAATACAAATTTGAACATACCAATGTTCCATATAGAATATTAGAATTCCATATAGAAAGTATCTTCCATATAGAATTAAATAGAATTTAGAGTACAATATAAATTGTTTAGTAAAAAATAACTAAACAGTAAAACGTTTGGAAACGCTTAGTACGTATAAGTAAGTACTAAAACTTATAGTAAATACTAATTGGTAAAAAAAAGTAGCAAGCTCACACAATACTTAAAATGCTTTTTTTTATTCTATGGGTATTTTTACCTGTAATTATGACCTCACTGATGAGGTGAAAAGTTGTATGTGCCACTCAAGAGTAAAGTTTTTGCATCTCATATGCCTCTGAATCCCTCTCTACGCTCAGGATTCTAACTTAGAAGTGATTCTACGCTTGTGCTTCAAAATTTTATTATTTTTTTAATATTGAATTCTGGTAATACTAAATCCATGTTATGAAATCCTTCACTTGTTCAGGGTTCAACATCAGCATTCGAAGCAAAAATCAACTGAGCTGTCTTGTTACACAATTCATTATTTTATGTCACAGCGAGCGATGTTTTTTGTGTGTTATTGGGTTGTAGTGTACTAGTTTGCTTCCCATTAATTGTGTAAAAAAGTTACTACTTATATATACTTTATACTTATATATATACTTACTTATAATAGGTCTTTACCTATGAAATTGCCGTATTGCAGTACAGACTTTTTCAAACAAAAAAAAAGTTTTGATAGGCTATGAATTCTAAATTCAAATTAATTTTGTTTTAAAAATATGACATTCTATTTACAATATAAGTCTTTTGTTTATTGATTAGCGTTGTATTTTCATTACATTTCAACATTGTTCCTCATAATGGATACTTTGAAATTTCGTTTAATTATGGAATATGAGTTCCGTCGTGGCACCAACGCGGCACAAACGACACGTAACATCAACGACGTTTACGGAGAGAACTGTACAAACGAACGTACAACCCGTTATTGGTTTGCTCGGTTCCGTTCTGGGAATTTTGACTTGAAAAATGAACCTCGTGGTCGTCCGGAAACTTTCGTCAACAATGATGAATTAAAGGCGATTGTGGAAGCTGATGAATCTCAATCTACAGCTGAGCTGGCAGCAGCTTTTGATGTTAGCATCAAAACAATATTGGTCCATTTGCGACAGATTGGCAAGATAAAAAAGCTTGATAGATGGGTGCCCCACGAACTTAACGATCGCCAGCGCAACGTACGCGTCGAGACTTGCCTTGCGCTGCTTAACAGGCACAGAAATGAAGGAATTTTGAACCGAATTGTTACGTGCGACGAAAAATGGATTCTTTTTGACAATCGAAAGCGCTCAGCAAGTTGGTTAGATCCTGGTTCGGTACCAAAGCAATGTGCAAAACGAAAAATGACCCCTAGAAAGGGGATGGTCACAGTTTGGTGGTCTAGTGCTGGTGTGATTCATCATAGCTTTTTACAAAACGGCGAGAGCATTACTGCAGATGTGTACATTGAAGAACTGACCACAATGATGGCGAAACTCGCACGTCTGCAACCAGCTTTGGTCAATCGGTCGTCTCCACTGCTACTTCACGACAACGCGCGACCCCATACTGCACAACAGACCGTCTCTAAGCTGCATGAGTTGGGTTTGGAAGCTCTCCCTCATCCGCCATACTCACCAGATCTTGCACCTACCGACTATTACTTTTTCCAAAATTTGGACAACTTTTTAGCGGGAAAAAAATTCAATTCCCGAGAGGCAGTACAAAACGCCTTTGAAGAGTTTGTTGTCTCCCGTCCTGTTGATTTTTTCAAGAAGGGCATCCATCAACTGCCACAGCGTTGGCAAAGATGCATTGATTGCAGGGGTGATTACTTTGGATAAAAGAAATAAATAAGTTCGAAAAAAAAATACTTTAACTTTTTTCAAACAAAACGGCAATTTCATAGGTAAAGACCTAATATTATACTGTATATATAAGTTTCTACAAAATCCTCCGTACCTTTGGTAAATATGAAAATACGTAAATATGTATTGTCAAAACTGAAAAGTGAGCCCATGAGTGTATTTTTAAAGCCTAAGACGCCAAATTTAACTAATCAAATATTATTTCAACGGAAGTTTGCGCTGGATTTAAAGCTGAACACAATAACCAAAGGACCACAAGGCCGATGAAGTGAAAGATGATTTTCTTGGTTTGTAATCATAGAAATCGCTTATTGAAAAGGATCTCACTGTAAATTAATAAGAATACCCGTAGCTAATGAAATTCTAGGAAGTCCAGTAGTATAGAGTCTTATAGAAGTGCTCTATCACTGGACTTCTACTTGACACAATTCCTGGAACCCTGTATATTATAGATTTGTGATAGTAGTGTCCGTTCGTGATTAATTCTTTATGTTAAAATTGATTTACTGTGATATGAATTGGACTCGTTAATGCGAGAAATAACTAAGTGCTAATGTACACCATTTTTTTGAAAACTCCTTTTTATCTTTTATAATATGAAGCAGCTTTAGGCAATGTCTGTAAAGGTATTCGTAATAAGTGTTTTAAAAAGTACGTATTGTTTTACGGTGGATGACCATAATTTTGTATATCTTGTCTAAAAACACACAAGTTAATAATACAAATTTATTTATAACTACACACCTCAATATTTTCTTTTAATTACTATGACTTAATAATCATTATTTTGACTTGGCGTCAACAAACGATTAAATTTAAAAAGCATAAAAATCCTCTTACCAAATTCTGCTGACCGTAGGCTAAGCTGGTGCACTGCACCAAAATCTTGATGAAATATTTTCACTGCACTTTAGGTACCTGAATTCAATCTCGCAACGGATTGCTGGTACTACCACGTGCTGTGCGCGAAAGGAAAGAGGCGCGTGCGTGTCACGCCGTGGCGCCTGCTATCTGTACTGGACTACAGCTTTGCCACTCGCTCCAAATTAACTTGCCCCTCTATAAGAAACACCTTAAAAGTAAAAGTGGTCGATCCTGAAGGCGTGGCGAGCCGTGACTCTACATTACCCGCGTTTATACAATATAGCATTATTATATTATCAAGGTGCGTGATTACGGCTCGTGACACGGGCTCTATTATTTTTAAGCCCGGAAATGTCAAGGTTCCTTTTCGATGCCAGAAAATATATTATTCTTTTCTGGATTAAAATAATGTAGCGGCTCAATTCTCTAACATTAATTAATGACGTAGTTATTTTGTGTCCAACGAGCTTCTGCCCGCAGCTTCGCCCGTCGCGTGGCCTATGGGAAAATAATTCAACCACCCATGTCACCCTCTTAAGGGTGGAATTTCAAAAAATCCTTTTTTAGCGGATGCCTACGTCATAACATCTACCTGCATGCCAAATTTCAGCCCGTTCCGTCCAGTGGTTTGGGCTGTGCGTTGATAGGTCACTAGTCGTAGTTAGTCAGTCAATCAGTAGGTCACCTTTGAGTTATATATATTTAGATTACAAACGAAGATATTCAGAATAACTACTTAATTTTTGTTGTTATGTTATATTTGCGATGTTAATCAAGTATAATATTATGTCTGATCCGACTCTGAAGTAGACAAAAAGTATGATTAGTTGCCCAATAAATCTGTTTCACTAGCTTTATTAAAACTGCACATTTTATTCCTAAAAATACTTTTTTATTATCAAAATCATTTTTAAATATTTTTCTGCATTTAACTGGGATCGGGAGTGGTGATTGTAAACGTATGTCAAATTCAAGTGGCATTGAATAAATCATAAGTAAGTATTATATAAACAGTTACCCGTTCTATAACGCTTCCTGTATTCGTTAGTTATAATCGAATTAAAACTACTATACTTTAAATAAATGACAAACATATGTGTCCTTCTAAATAATTAATTCCATTCAAATGCTTTAAGAACTCACAAAATTCAACAGGAAAACTATAATTAATGGTAGGAGGTGGACAATGAAATCTATTGTTTATAACCCTGCGGTTGCAATAAATGCCGCAATGCTGATAGTTCCCATGCGGCGCACAATCGAGAGTTTTGTCCTCGATCATCAATATAATGACATAGTATTCGATCAACTGTGAGAGCAGCAGGAAACATGAGCCCAGCCCTCGCTCGGAAGAATCGGTTCGTGTTCCTGAAACAATCAGACCGGAACGGAATTCGGATCCTATCCATTTACGCTGGTTTCATTGTTGCATACTAAATTCCGAAACACATTTAATAACTTTACATTCGATTTGGTCTAAGACTAGATTTTTTTAGATTTTTTATATATTTAGGTACATACTCAAATTTAGCTGTCAGGTCTTCATTAGATACCTACTAGGTTTTGTTGTGCACTTGGCGAGTATACACTTGGGGAATTGCTTAACGAAATATTAAAAATATATCAACTCAGAAACTCATTCAAGTAAATAAATACGATAAATCACAAAATTGAAGCTCACAAATTTTATTTTGAGCAAGAATAAATCATTTTGCACTGACCGGCAAATTAGAAATTCCCCGAAATTTTCAAAATTGGCATGTTTGTCATTCTAAGTAAACGCCTTTATTGTGATTATTGGAAAAGAGCACCGCACATTCTCAGCAGACAGTGAAAACTACACTACCACTTCATGGGTTGTCATTAGCAAGATGTATTATCGTGTTCTGTTTTGTTTTCTTATTTTGTGTAATGGTTTGGTTTTAGGAGGTCATCCGAAGAACTTAGCCTGGAATGGGGGCCCGTTGCACTTGAATTGTGAACATGGAGTCGACGTGTGGTCTAAAAGCGGACTCTATGTAAAAGAAAATGTTGTCGCCATCAAAGCTGTGACTTACATGGACGAAGTTTACGTTATTACACCAAGGTACATCTTACTACCTATGGAGAATTCAACTACCCGTTCGAATCCAATATTACTTTGTACTGTCTTGTTTTGTTTTAATAGGATGAAACATGGAGTATTAGCTACAGTCTGGCTGATAGTTCGTGAAAACCAAGGAGTTGAACTTCAACCATTCCCAGCATTGCGTCATCATGAAATAAACGATTGCAATGGAATCCAAAATGCAGTGGACTTCTTTTTGGATCATTTAGTGAGTAAACACATTAGTAGTGGTAGTAGTAATTGTAGTCATAATATGCGGTATTTTTTGTCTGAATTCAATACAACATGAGTAGACAGGTAATAAACAATCACTGTGAAATTCAAAAGTTATTTAAGTTATTAATTATGTATAACTAGCGGCCCGTCCTAGCTTCGCACGGGTGGACATTTATATTTTAAACATTTTGGCATAAACATTTTTTTCTTGCAATTAAAATAGCCTGTAATAATCAGTGATAATGTAGCATTCAATGGTGAAAGAATTTTTAAAATCGGTCCAGTCCTTTTTGAGCCAATTCGATACAAACATACATACATACAAATCTTTCCTCTTTATAATATTAGTATAGATGTATTACATGTATAGGATACATAAATCAAATCTTAATAACAACGTGCAACGTGTTGGTAAATACCTATTGCATAAAATCGGTCACTTTAAACCATTCACACTATTTAGCCTATTTATTAAGATATAAATTATTATATTTATAATATTGGCACTCAACAGTACTCAATCTTAGATTGTGTCACACCGAACTATATTCGATATAAAATAACTGACGAAATAATAGTGTTTACATAGAATTTACCCGCCGACTGTAAAAGTACATAAGTATTTATACATTTCGTTTATTTTATAACCTATAATATACTTAATTTATGTTTTTATACGATAAATAGTTACTTAGGGTGCAAGCCTTTCAAAAAGGCGCAAAGTTACATACGTAATAGTTGACCACTAAATTCCCGATATATTCTAAGTTTTTGTTTTTTTCTTCTTACTCGAGACCTATGACACGCTACTATTTAGCTCATGGGGAAATTCGTTGTGCTATTGGTTTCCATGTTTAACTGAACTTTGGTTATGCAACGCATAGCAAACAATGAGTGTACCGTGGGTTCGACCTAATGGGAGCAAATACTTACTAGATACGTATTTTTGCACTACATTGCTTCATTACAAGCTGATTATTAAATCGATGCTTTGTGAAGTGTTGAGCAATATGTATTAAATTAGACCGATCTTGTTGTAAAATACTTGACACGACTATATTTTAAAAGCTGCATACATTGTGTCGTTATAACTCAAACCTACTTGATTGATTTTGATAATCTTACGAAATGGTTAATGATTGATAGTGTTTTTACAGGCGCAGTAAAATTTTACTTTATGTAAGCAGATCATTAAAACACGATTGAGCTATTTATAGCTTTATTCCAATCGTAAAACACTTAGGTAACAATTCGTCTTTGAATACATTTTAATTTCAACACCTATACCATTTATTTGATCAAGATCATGAAATAAGCAACTTCCAATACTAAGGTACTTAATTGCTTTAAGTATAGCTGTGGTAGTGCGAATTTGAGGTTGATTATACGTACCTATATGCGTAACGCATATAAACTAGATAATTTATGACATATGTAACAAACGTCATCCTAGTTTCTGTGTTACGTGTATATGTGGGAGGGGTCTTTTTTAGTAAGTATATAGGTACGTACTTTAAAGCGAGTTCGTAGATTTGGACCCTACCTACTTGAGCATTTGGCGGTGTTTTGTGCGGTGGTTTCTGTGAAAGAATATTTCTAAATAAAAACATAGTATGATATGCCCGTCCAATTATTAACATCATGCCATGATGGTGGTAATTGGACTGGCTGGGGGAAATGCACAAAACACCCTAAAACGGACGTCAGTGCAGGCCTTTATCGTCATCATTCGGAATAAATAAATGATGGTGGCGTAGCGTGAATCCAGGCGTAGCGTAACGCCATCTTTGTATCAGATCAAATATCAAACACTACTATCTCATATTAAAAAACACATAATTTAGGTATTGATTTGAATGGAACGGCTTTTCCTTTACAAATTATTGTTGTTTTAGATGAACGCATTTCATTTGCTTTGTATGTATCTCTAATTATTTATTAAATTTAGGGCAACTTATGGGTATTGGACATTGGAATCGTCGATACCTTGGAATCGCCACGATGCACATGCCCTCCTAAAGTGGTAGCGATGAGTATAGTGCTTAGCAAGCTGACCAAGACGATAGATCTCTCTTCTTTGACAGAACCCACATCAATACTTCAGAACGTCGTCGTCGAATACGGTTTGGGCGGAAAACCTTTTGTGTGAGTATAAAATCTAATATTAAATAAATAACACCCAACGATCACACACGTAGATCTTGGGCCCTAACTAGAATTCCCTGTATCTAGAGACCCAGGAACTACGAGGACCGTAGTCCTACAACACCCAGATACAGAACAAGTGCTTTTTTTTACACAAATGCACAATTATATGTCCTGTTCTGTCCTGGGAATGGAACCCGCCACCTTTGGGTAATGAGCCGACCTGCTAAACTACCACACCACCGATGCTGTCATATTGGTAAATATTTTCTGTTCTCTTTAAGTTTTTGTACATTTGGTAATCATTTTATAAAGCATGGGTGAAATTAAGAATTAACATATTTAGGCAGAAACCCCTTTTAAATCAGTTCGTATTTTTATGAATCAGTAGCTTTTTCGAACTATCATTTAACTATTATTCTACCGCCAAGCAGTAGTGTGCAAGCACTACTGTGTTCCGGTTTGAAGGGCACTGTAGCTAGTAAAATTACTGGGTAATTGAGACTTAATGATCTGATCTCACAGTCGAGTAATCTTATTACCAGACTGTGCTGATGTCTCAGGATGATGTGCGCTGTGCAGTGTCACTTGTAACTCTATGTTTTAGGGTTCCGAGTGACACTGTTCTGTTATGGGCGGCCGTGGCGCTTAACATCATGTGAACAACTAGCTCGTCACATCATTCAATAACATAAAAAAAAACTTAATACCAATTTTTATAGATATAATATCTTCATAAACTTTTAATAGAAACATTCCCCTCGTCCTCGTCTCCTTGTGACCACGGCCAATGTAACTTGGTCGAAAAGTCGAAGTTAATCAAAATAATGTTTTGATAATTTTTGTGCGCGAATAGACCCGTTTTATCTTTACAATATTAATAATAATAAACTTTTATGTGACATTCTACATTTCCCATATTAGTGAAGTAAAGCCGAGTCAAGTGGCGGGTGAGAAGAGCCCAGACCTAGCTCAATGGCCTATATAGGTTAGGTGAATACCACTAAAAAAGCACGTGTCCAGCCGTGGACTATAGTGCACTGATGATGATGATTTCGTTAGGTGTTATTCAACGATTTGGTCCAGCTCTTTTATATTTTTACACGCTATTATATTGCAATATTTGTATGTTATCAGTATGTTTCGGGTCAAATCTTGCAATTGAATTTAAAGCAGCTATCGTCAACCGATTGGATGAAATTTTACGTATGCGCTTAGTTTGGTTATTATAGAAGTGCGTAAGAAAAACGAGATGATGGGCCCAAGATGGCACGCTAGTTTTTTTTACGCACTTCTATAATAATATGAGTCTCAAATTAAAGAATTTCCTGAGATAAATACGAATAAACTAATAAAACAAAAGCTTGTTTTAAAAAATGTTTTTACTATTGGTAATCTTCTTACTATATAAAAATAAGTCGGGTTCCTGACGCTATAACTCCAGAACGCACGAACCGATTTGCACGGTTTTGCATTCGTTGGAAAGGTCTCGGGCTCCGTGAAGTTTATAGCAAAGAAAATTCAGGAAAAATTCAGGACAAACCAACATTTTAAGTAGATGGCGCCGGTGCGTGACACACTGTTTTTGTATATTATAAAATGTTTAATAAATAAACGTCCACCCGAGCTAAGCCGGGACGGGCCGCTAGTTAGTCATAATTTTACACTGCAGAGTCGATACATGATCTTAAATCAGTCATCAGATTTTATGAGATTATAGTAATAGTAATTTATTTGCCAATAAGTAAATAACAATCTTATGCTAGTGGCTTCTATTGGTATTGTTTCCAACTAAATATCATATTTTTAAAAGGAAAACTTATAGAAAACAGTTGGTAAGTATTTAAGCATAGGTAGGTAAGTTACAAACATAAGATATCTAAGCACTTTAGCATCCGTTCTAGGTTACCCCTGTGTTACGTTTGCTAAGCTTCCGAAAAAATTTTTAGTAACAGTATTATAATTGAGTAGTAATAAAAACTAACTAACATCAAAATTATTTATAGGAAGTAGGGAGTAGTCACGGACCTTTGATTGCAAGACAACTAGAGAATTTCGATCCTACTTTAAAAAAGAAAAAAACATAAACTTATATAAACTGAGTATTACAACTGTCAAATCCATATAATAATACCCTTATATGCGTATTTATAACATAGATACCTAGTCCAGAGATCAATAAATATGAACTTTTAAAATTAGAGGTAGTTTGTTTAGCACATAATCACAGCGAGCGAGCCGCTTCCGCGCACAGGCCTTTAGATTGGTCTATTAATAATACTTAGGTCTTAGTTACCGATTGGAGATGAAAGTTGACACCAGAAGGTGAGCTATTTTAAGAACAGATTTCGAGACACGCGTGCCATTGAGAAACTGAGTAGGCAATATCATTGCATAAAAAAATATCGGCTCATTGTAATAAGACCACGTGTCTCGAAATCAGTTCTTAAAATAGCTCGCCTTTTCGTTTCAACTTTCATATCCTTACTAGTCTTATTACAATTAACCGATATGTTTATGTAATGATATTACCTACATAGTTTCTCAATGACACGCGTGTCTCGAAATCCATTCTTAAAATAACTCGCCTTCTAGTGTCAACTTTCATCACCATTAGGTAACTCCTAAGGTAAGTCCTAAGTGTCATTAATGGACCCATTTTATTTTATAAAACCTGATGACTAAATTTAGATCATGAATCGACTTTGTAATGTAAAAAGATGATTAATAAATCAATAGTAATTTTTTTAAACAACCTTTTATTTTAATTGTTTATTCGTATTCATCTCGGAAAAATCTTTAATTTGAGAGCTGCACTTCATCGGTATGCCTAAGAGCGGAAACAGATCGGGACGGAATCAGAATTATAAGCGAGACTGAAACGGGAGAGGAGCGAGGCATGATTGGGATAAGTACGGTATAGGAGCGATAATCACTGTAATTAATTCCGCGTGAACGACGTCGCGGGCTGCAGCTAGTTATTAATATAAATAACTGGGATACGTGGTCGATGTAAAGGTCATACTAAATTTAGCAATTTTTGTCGCGTTGATCCAAAAATAGAATGAAAGCAGTTTACCAACCACAAAAACCTGAAAGCCTTCCATTAAAAGGACACCCAAACACTTAAACGTAAACACATACACACACAACAAATGTAGGTAGGTATTCAATATTACAAACAAAGAGCTATATGTAAACATTCTAAATCTGAAATTATGGACTTATAGTCAAGTATTACAAATGTAGGTATTTAATATTACAAGCATAGAGGTGTAAACATTCTGAATCTAATATTATGCTGAATGAAGAATTACTATATAGGTACTTATAAAGCAGATGCTCAAAGATAATATAGTTATGTTCATTCTTAATTAGGCATATATTGGTGTCGATTCTGTGTCGCAGCTCTCTAAAGCTAAAATAAATTAACATATTTCCATCTTTCTAATTTCCCTTTTATCAGAAGAGTACCGCCATAATTTCGAGTTTACTTTAGTTTTAGAGAATGCGACACAGAATCGACACCATTATAGCGTCATTGTCCATCAATACTAACATTGCCTATTGACTAATATCCATATTTCACGACGAATTGATACATAAAAAATAATACTCGAGAAAAGTTGCAGAAACCCAAAGATCGCAATATAAACCAATAGAAATTTATTTACTTGCGTTTTTTCTTTTCTACATGCAGATACGTCTCGGACGCGTCACGCGGTGCCATTCTCGTTCATGAGACGTTGTCCCAGTGGACGGTCCTCGCGTGTCACCCTGCAGCGAGTCTCCAGTTCACCCTGGTGAAACGAGGACTGGCTCATTCAGTTGTTCTTATAAGAAGGCAACATCCAGGCTTGCTGGAATTGGATACTGCTTCTTTGAGACGCAAGAATTCGATTGCTCCGCTTAGAGGTACCTAACCTAAGCTTCGATTGGTTTTAAGCAATTATTTTAGACATCCGGTTAAAAAGGTTGTGTGGTAGAGCTTTTATCGCGGGTTCGATTCCCAGCAGGACAAGTATTTGTGCACAAAAAAAACGCAAATACTTGTTCTGAATCTGGGTGTTGTGGGATCATGGAGGAATCATCCTCGTAGTTCCTGGGTCCCTCAACATAGGGAATCCTAGTTAGGGTCCAGGATCTATGAATGTTATGCGTTGGGCGTTATTATTATTATTCAATTCTGTATAAGGTAAGCATTTCAACCTCCTTATTATAATGGGCAGTCATATATATATTTGTAAGTGTTTAATTATGTACAGATCAGACACAGGCAGGTATCGTCATCAGTCGGAAGACGTCCACGGCTGCAGAACAGACCTCCCCCATAAAACACCATTTTTGGTTTGCTATAATCACTACGCTTTGCATGCGTCTCGCAAAAGATTTTAATGTAGGTACCGAAGATCCATAATCTTAGTGCCCATTCCATGGATTTTTTCATAGCCTGTTATGGCACCCTCGTCAAGAGGGGTATGGTCCTCTTCTCACACTGAGACCACACGGTAAGTAAAAGCATAAACATATATATCTATAATTAAATATAGACTTACTTTATTTAGGAGTCTACTCACGTGCAAATCAGCTAAAGTTGCAAATCTTTTCTTCACTTGCATGTAATATGGCTAAAAACGTGACGTGATAACAAATGCATCCAATAACTCAGTATCGACGTCAGCGGTTTCCGTTCCCAGCGAGGTTCCCAGGCTCCTGTACGTTCATATTTTATAGGTCTATCTACTTGGACGGATTATTCGTCGAAGTGACGAATAATGATACGAATAATATACACGGATTATTAGTCTCTTTCACGAATAATCCATATACCTTATCCGTATCCTATCATTTTGAACGAACATAGACAAAACAAGGCGAGTAAATTCGAAGCACGAAATTTATTAGTATTCAAGTGAAATTACTTTGGAAAGTTTCAAGTCTCTTTTTTGTGAAACTACTTTTACTATTTAGGTCCTTATCTTAATTATATGTAAAGGAAAATTTTAAATCACTAACGTGTTACTGCTATAAATCATAAATCTTTGCGTATTTATACTTAGCACAAGACATAATATTGTATTATTTTCAGTGTACGGCGAGCACTCAAAGCCAGTGATTCTCCTAGGCTCGGATGCGCATCACATATACATCCGTCATGAAGAATGCTCCGACGTACTTTCCTGGGACACGAGAGATAGTTACGACGCGGGCAACTTCGAGAACATTCACTCGGCTGGTCCTAGACTCACGTCGACCTCCGTTGCTGTAGATCCTTTAAAACATGTCATTCTGGTACTGGATTCTAACTATGGAGATACAGTCAACTCTAACGAACCGACGTACCATAGAATAACTTTTATTGACAAATTTTAGTATGATATCAAGATACCGTTATGTAATCTGTATTAAATTTCAAAGTAATTTTTACGTTTCTATTGAGTTTACATTTTCAGATAAGTAAATATACCTAAACACTAAAGTTTAACAGGTTCCAAGTTCGCATTTATCACTCTATAGCCCCGGTTTCACGTACTTTTGTCTAACTAGTGTCAAGACAACACACCAAATACTGTTCACTCCTTGGTTGAAGACAGCCGATGATCAACAGGCAACCAATGAGCGTTCAGTATTTGATGTGCGAATTTGACACGAATTTAACAAACGTACGATCAGAACCCGGGGGAAAGTGTTGCTTTTCAAGTGTAATTTGATAAGACTTTAGTGAAGATGGGCATTACTCATCACCGAATGCTTTCTTTACCAATTTACGTAAACGTCTGCCCACCAAAACATGACTACTTATGTGACGATATTAATAAATAAAAATTTCAATCAAGGAAATGAATGAATTCGATTTCCGGGTTTTATCTAGTTAATGCACTTTATAGTATCTATAATAATATTTTGATCAATATCTAGCCTTGACTAATACATAAGACTTTTAAAACGACCTAGCATTGTCTGCAACAAAGCTGTCATGTGTATGTTTAATAGTTAATACCAGTCAATGTTATTCTTAAAATAGAACAAAAAATTTGCCAATCACAATGACAAATAAATCCTGTGTTATTAAGCCATTTACATAACATTTATTTAAAACTATTCAAGGTGGTCTACTTTCCATGTCTTGGTTTGTTCCAGTGAATGTAATTCAATCGACTCTTGTAAATATAGACGCTGGTTACAACGGGGCAATGATTAATTAAAGTATAAAACACATATGATGTGGACATAACACTTATATTATAACATAACATGGTGAAATTAAAATAAAATTCTTTAAATTAAAACAACGAACATATACAATATTATTCAACCTGGGATGTGATCACGTAACTTTGATAATAATACAACTGTCGAAATTTTATTCTTTATTTAACATTTTCCATAATAACTATGCACATATTTGTTATTTGTTTACACAGGACTTAATCGCGGGAACTAACACAAACTGTGTTTGAAACTGTCAAATCCATACAGTGTTTCCGTCGGTTGCAATATTAATAAGTTACGTGATCACCTATCTGGTAAATCACTACCACAATGAAATCATAAGAAATTAAGTTTGAAGATTCATCTGCATCTATTCGCCAAACTTAATGCCCAATGACAAAAAGTCCTTTAAAACGAAAATATTTCACGTAACGCTTCTCCTTTTATTTCATTATAAAAAATGGGGCAATTGACGGTCATATCATATTTCACTTTAACCACTTGCATAAACTGTATTAATATTGTTAAAATCTATTATACAAAATCAATTCCCGTGGTTTGAAATTATATTGTAACAAGAACCAATAAACGTCATACTTCTAATTTTTTGCTAGTTCTATACACTCATAATCATATTTCGAGTAAATAACATAGTAAATTAACAGGTATATGGAGCAAACATTG
This sequence comes from Ennomos fuscantarius, assembly GCA_905220475.3. NCBI lineage: Eukaryota > Metazoa > Arthropoda > Insecta > Lepidoptera > Geometridae > Ennomos > Ennomos fuscantarius. The sequence continues at coordinate 7,289,470 of HG992033.1, forward strand.
TGACTTATAAACGTCAGTTAAATTTAATCAATGCTTAAGATGTTCAACTTATCACTGACGTGAAATGTGACGAGCTAAAACGAGACAGGGCATTTTAAGCATTGATTAAGCAAGTAACGTTTACACAAGTAAGGCTGATTGTTGTATTTCAAGAGAATTTATCTTGTCGAAATGACACAGCGTATCATTACAAACAAGGCGCGTGTGCAGGCACGTACAACCGTAGGTACCTACCGGTGGTAGTTACCGGTGGTAAATGGGTAAATAACTTTTTTTTCAAGTAAAAACGACCGGTATGAGCGCTTTTACAAATAAAACAGAACATTATTAAATTAAACTTTTGCCTGTGATATACGATATTTAGCGCAATATTCGCGATAACGATTGCGCAGACATCAGTCATAATTTATTTAAAAAAAAGACTGTAACCGATGGGATAACTTCTTCGCTTCATTTGTATGGAAAATTCGGTTAGCGCACTTATATATATTTCTATAGAATTACTTATCTGAATATTTTTGTAAATACCAATAACGAATTTTTTTACGAAAGAACAAGAATAACGAAAGACAAGAAATAATTAATTCACTCAAATAATGCACATCGAGCTAAAGACAAAGCTTTACGTAGCTGACTCTCTCTATAAGTAACAGAGATGAATTTTTACCAAGCCGATCATCGCGATGTTCATTATTTACCACCGATAGTTGTACGTGCTTTCAATCTGCGTGTCCGAATGCGTGCAATGACGAGCTCTTACGCTTATCTAGTTACAGCTTCCAGCGCGTACGATTAATGGATTAATTCCCAACGGCCACCACCAAAACAGCGCATTTCGCAGCTCCACATCGATAAATATAACGTCCCTTCATTTATTTCTATATTGTAGATACATTTACATTTGTTTATTCAGAAGAAAAATATCTTCAAAAAAAGTATGACGTCAAATAAATACTAACTCGGTATAATTATAATTAGGTACAGAATAAATTTGCTTTGGTTAAAATATAACCGGTAAAACTAAATGTCACTTATCACCATATCAGTGGCCAACTTGACCTAAGTTGACCACATTGCTGTTATTAAATAAATATGTTTTTAAGTTTGAGAGCCTGCTATTTGTAATAAATAAAATTATGAAGTAGCTTATAAGCTTTCCAATATTATACAACGATATGCTACTTACTTTTTACATTGTTACAACGGTTTGTGCTTTTCACTATAAACAGTTATGGTCAGTGTATAAAGCTAGGTAAACATTGTATTTGAACAAAAACGTCGGTTTCAGCATTTCCTATTATTCATACATTTAGGCATGCGCAAATCATCATGGCTACAGCAAAAGGCACATAGAGTTATTCAAGTTATACACCAGACACTCTACGTAACCAATAAGCAATATTTAAAAGAACCAATATGCTGGTAAATATCATGATTTTACACTTGTTTAGTAAGAGTCGTTTTTAGACAATCTAAAAATTACGGAACTCTAGTATTTAAACAAGTAGTTCACGATAATACTCGATAAGCCACGGTTTTTATATCAAGATATGCCACTGACTTTATAGACAGCTGTTAGGTTTGCAATCTTCGTAAGTGATTTCAAGTGATGCACAAACAGTTGTAAGAGCCGCCGGGCAGTAACACTGAATCACAGATTTAGGCCATACAAGCCTTTCCCTTACACGATCGTGATTTCTTACAAAGTAATGTCTTACAAAATAAAAGTTCATATCAAAATCACATTCATGTGCACCACGTAACTCCAGATGCAAATATGATTCTAAAATAAAATATGTACAAAAGTTTCGCTTTGATATATTCTTCAAATTCAAACAATATTATTTTTATAAATGAAAGGTTATACAAACGTCCACTCGTATAGCTAGTATAATAGTAACTCGGTCTTTTATTGAAATTTTGATTTGAAGAAGTTCAAAATGTTGCGATGATGGTCAAGATATTGCGACTACATTGACCTTAGAGTTTGATATCACTATTGTGACCCAATAACTTCTTTAGTACCACGTAAAGGCAACTTTTTAACCCTTTACAAATCGCAATAATATAATATTTTATACTACATGTTATAGATTCTAGAAAACATAAATATACCCTTGTTAATATAATATACAATAACCCTGTTATTCATAAACACTCCCTCGATCGGATATATGAACATTGTTGTTGCTACGCGTGGCATTTCTCGTCAACGAGAAGTCCACAAATCACTTTATAGAATATATTAGGTTAATGAGCGTTTATGAATGAGAGGTTAAATCTATAAAGGAATATATCTAAGCTCGAATGCATTAAAATATCCCAATTACTGTACAAATACCTTCACGCAAGGAAATGTATTTATTTTTATAATTTTTAAATCACAACTTTAGGGCCAAGGCACAAACATGGTTCGATGAAATTGAATATTTAGTTATTTACGCCCTCTATCTAATTTATATATCATTATTTAATTAATGCAATCATTACTTTATATTATTATAAACTTTTATTTGTATGAAACAGATGCTACAGGCCACTATTACGTAAGTATTAAGTATGTATATATATATATATTGAACTCTGTACAATACATACTATTTTTTAATAATATAGAAAGGCATTGTTGATCAGTAAAAATATTATTTAAATTTCTATTATAAAGGAAAAAAATATTGAAAAGTTTCAGCTATATGCACATATGCATTTTAAAAGGCTCAAATATCATTGCAACACTTCCCATTAATCGAGTAGTGTAGCTAAACATTAACAGCCTTATTAATAAACGGGTATTAGTCTCGAGTTAGTTACTTCAGCTTTTGTCCTTTTTTTGCTACTGGAATGTTGAGCTGGATCGAAAGAGACAAAAGATGGTGTAACTAGTCTAAAGCTAGTTCGTGTTTATTAATCAGGCTGTATATGCCTGATAAATAAAAATATTGCCTGGTCAAAATCTGTGCGCAAACAGACTTACATACTTCAAGAGTAGGTAAATTATTATTTTACTATATTTTGTATTTTTTTTTTTTAAGATAACGATTAATATTATAATTTATGAAGTAAAGAAACAAGCGATAAATTACTGTAGACTATAAAATAAGCCTCCTACATTCGTGCGTATAAACTACGATAAAGTAAACTGATCAAAATGTCATCTAGTTGAACACCTCAGATCTATACAGGGATCGATTGGCGGACGCGTCTCGCAACACTCCGACAGTGACGGCCGCTTTCACGTAGATATTCGAGTTTTCCATGCACTTGATTTCTCGCCTGCAAAAGATGAGCAACAAATCACTTGCATGACCATAAATTTAAAGGATCGTTAATTTCAATTATTCAAATCGGGGGGTGATCGCGAAACTGATTGCATTGCAACAGGTTACATTTCCATACTAACTATGCACATAAGCTGCGTATTCATGCTGTCAAATCCATACTTTGTGTTGCAATCGGGTTACGTGATCACCCAGCTGAAAGTGTGCTAAATTTACCGTACAAATGCGACAATTTAGGATTATCCAATGTTATAAAGAATTAAGGTCTATCCATACAAGTATTCAGTCAGGGGCACAACTATGGTAGTCTGCCATGTCCCGACTGACTATTTACAGTGCACACATCACACTGATCACATCAGACGCCGGAAGACGTCCACTGAACATAGGTCTCTACATTAAACGTTTATCATAGGTTTATCATAATCATCACGATTGGTGGCAGGATAGGTAGATTGTCAGACGGCTTGGTGATCGCAATTTACCGAGGAGAATGTGGGTTCCCATTCCCTGGATATTCCTTTAGCCTGCTCTGTCGGCACTCGCGTGAAGAAATGGCTTTACAGTGAATTCCTGCCCAAACGTTCAATAACACCTGCGATGGAACTCGAACACTAACCTGCTCTATGAGATTCCCCGGTGACATGATTGGCGTGCCTCGGAACAATCAGCTTCGTCTCCTGCAGCATCGACAGCATGAGATCCTCAGTGGTAGGGCGGTACTCGAGCCCGTTAATGCTTGCGACGAGCGGCGAGCTCTCATAGTTTCTATTAGCGTCTCTAACTGCTGGTGGGTAGTCGACGGAACGCGGGCGACGCGCGTCCACGGGCGTCATCTTCGGGTTAACGTGCACGTCCTTATGAATGTACGGTTCGATGGATGCGCTCGATTCATTTTCGTACTCGCTGGTGTCTTCGTTCGTCGCGTTAACCTCAACTATCAACGGGCGCTGTAACGTCGGCGATTGGATGAAGGAAGTGTGAACTGGGGGCGCGGGTGGTGTTGGTTCGGCCGCGTCTTCGGGAAGACTGGCGACGCTACGGGAAAGCGATGGGCTGTGCGTTGCTGCAGTCGCCTCGGATTCCGAATCCGGCTCCTTTTCCACGTTCTCGATCTTATCCTCTGCGAGCTCTTCTTTTACTTCTGTTAACTCGTTCGCCGTTTCGCTCGGTCGCCGCACGTATCGGGGCATGCGCAGCGCCCAGTGTCCGTTGTGTTCGTCGACGCATTCCGAATGAGCGACTCTCGGTCTTTTGCGCTTGTAAAATAACATATACGCAGTGTTGTTAACGAGCTCATCGCGCGCGTTTTCGTCGTCGACCGCCGTCACTCGCGAATCGTCGAACTTGTACCAGCGATCGTCGTATGGGTTTTTGCAAGCGGCAGTGTAGTGTCCCGTTTCAAGGTCGTCGCCGTGATGGTAGCAGATCGCGTACAGGTCGTAAGCGTTTTCTTGCGGATTGTTCGCGGGCGTCTTGGAGGACCTTCTTCGCGGCGATTTCGAGTGTCCCGGCGAGTCGGCCAGCTGAGAGTCGCGTTTGGCGAGATGCGGACTCATATCGAAATCGTTCAGAGGAAATTCCACCATCGTCGTCAATTTTGTACTCGTGCGACCTTTGGCTTGCCTGAAAACATGTCATCTATCAGTACCTTTTCCTTAACCTTACACAAATTTTGATGTTGAATTTATTATTTTACTTACTGTCGAAACCGCTTAAGATGTATCACTAATATATCCGGCAGGGACCATAAGCCGAGAGTCTTCACAACCGGCATATACCTCTGACATTGCGGGCACCTGAATGAAACAAACATTTTGTAAAAAGACTGTAGCCCAAACTTGAAAGTATGAAAGATCAACTTCACATTGGAAGTTATCGATAAAAACGCATTGTAATCGAATTTTAAAACGTTATATGATTGCAAGCTATCGACTGCCCCTAATTTTTGTTGCACTAGTGTTAGTAACAAGTCAGTCAGACAGCCTCTGTGGTATGGTGATTTAGTAGGTCGGCTCATGGTTATGGAGGTGGCGGGTTCAATCCCCGCGGCAGGACAAGTATTTATGCACTGATAAAAAAGCGCAAATTCTTGTTCTGTGTCTGGGTGTTGTGGGACCATGGTCCATGTAGTTCCTGGGTCCCTAAACACAAGGAATCCTAGTTAGGGTTCAGGATCTATGAATGTGATCGTATGTGCGTTGTTTGTTGTTGTTGTTTTTGCGGTTGCTGTTGTTGTTATTGATGTTTTTGTTGATGATGATGATGATGACGACGATGTTGTTGTTGTTATTGCTGTTGATGTTGTTATTTTTATTAGTGATTGCAATAGAGTTTCATGTATGTAGCGTACAGCGAGTGCGCGGTAGAGTGGCGGCAGCGGTAGGTTACCTCCAGGCGTCCTCCTGCGCGAGGCGCTCGGCGCGCGTGTAGTGCGCGAGGCAGGCGTGCAGCGTGAGCGCGGGCGCCGCCGCCGCCGCCGACACGTGCACCGAGCACGCCTCGCCGGCCCACCGGATGATGCTAACGAACAATAACCGCACACTTACACACCATCTTTACTAATATTGCAAACGCGACAGTTTGTAAGTATGGATGTTTGTTATTCTTTCACGCAAAAATTACTGAATGGATTTTATTGAAACTTGGAATGCAGATAGCGTATAAGCTAGATTAACACAGGATACTTTTCATAAGTGGGTGAAATCGCGCCCCTATCGGCCGGTATAACTTGGTTTTTGCTTTGTTAATGTCGCCATCTTGCCAATTGTACATTTTCATTTATTAAATTTACCTAGCTGTTAGTTTTCCAAAAATTGTAAAATTAAACATATAAAATAAATAAATACAAATACAGCAATTTCGGCCAAGTCGTCGGTGACTTGTAGAAAGAGCGAATCCGCCAAAGACAAAACTTTCCAGGACAGCAGTTTTTTAGTTTGATTATTAATATTTTCTAATGTAAGTTATTTTTTAGATATAATTGAATTGATATTCGCCGTTACACATATTATTTTATTCTTGGTTCCGAAAGATAGGGCCTTCACCGTTATTACAAACCGATAACAAACACATAAAAAAGTGTACTGCATCGAAAAACGATTTCTTAGAAAAATTGCATATTTGCCCTTTCTACAAATCGTATCTAAATAATATGATATATATTATTAGCCGATCTTGTGGTAGGCAATATCGGTACCCACCACCGGCTATAAAAGCAAGCCCCCAATCGAATGCCGGCTCATTTGCTGCTCAGTCGCCGGTCGGTAAGGTGGTTCCGACGCTGCCTACTGTGAGTTTGTTCCATATTTTAATTTGTTATGATTTTGTCTTATTGTGATAATTCTTATTGTATGTAAATTAACGGATGTTTGTGCGCTCGAAACTTTATTGATTTATTAAATTATTGATTAATAGTTGATTTTGAATTAAATTAGTGTAATAACGTGTAAATGTTTGTTTTATTTATATTTTAACACTTCTGATTCCTAAAAATATGATATATATAATATATCAAATCTCCTGCCGTAGTGTAGTGGGTACCTGTCCCGGTGCGCGGGGTCCCACAGCAGCTCGAGCCGCAGCTGCGGGTGCGTGTCGTGCGCGCACAGCGCCTGCTCCACGTCCAGCGCGAACAGCGGGTGCGGGAGCTGGCGACAACGGTACTTGCTATACACCTCATATTGATATCTCTCTGTGGTGTGGTAGTTGAGCAGGTCGAATCATAACCCGGAAGCACCGGTTCGATTCGGCAGGACATGTAATTGTGCACAGAAAAAAAAGCGCAAATATTTGTTCAGAAACTGGGTGTTGTGGAACCATGGTCTGCGTATTTCCTGGGTGCCTAGATACGGGGAATTCTAGGTAGGGTCCAGGATCTATGTCTGTGATAGGTGTAAAAAAATGCCTATAAAATATCTTTCATCGCATACGCTGCGAACTATTGATGGTAGATAAAAAAAATCCTACAATTTTAAAAATAATATATATATAGACTTACCTGATTGTAAATGACACACAATAATAATAATAATATTTATTTGTGGGAATTTCACACAGAGCCATCTAGCCCCAAACTAAGCAAAGCTTACTATTACCAGATACCTGATACAATACTTGGATACATTTTGTGTGTAAATATAAAAGTACATAGAATACAATATAATAAACATCCATGTTCATCACACAAATGTTTCTCTAGGGTGGGAATCGAACCCACAACCTACAGCTCAGAAGGCATGGTCACTACCAACTGAGCTATCAGGTCAGTATAGATAGCAAACCTTGTCAAACGAAGACAACTATTTCCAATAATAATATATATCAATATCAACAATAAAATATGTCGCGATAGCATGTGTCTAACTATTGTAGTTATGTCACTATGATTATTATTTAGGTATGTCCTGCATTTACTATATGTTTATGCTAAAATGTTTAAAAAATAAATGTCCACCTATGCGAAGCCGGGACGGGCTGCTAGTAGGTTAAATAAATAAACTAGTAGATAGTATAGTAATATGCGATATTTAATATTTGTACCTCAGGTTGCAAGTATGCGGGGTCACGCGGCCGATGCGCTTCGGCGATTCGAGCTTTAAATATGTCCACTCCCTGTGCATTCTCTAGAACGCGTTCGGCCACAATCTGACACATTTCCTTTAGCATCAACTTTTGAAGGTCTTCGTACGAGATCTCACGAGGCACTTGCATTGCGTAAGGTGACCCTGGAAGTTAAAAAAACTTAGAACAAAATAGATGAGCTAGCCAGTCGATTATATTGTTATTTGGTAAGCTTTTGGACAGAACGTTTGTTATTGCAGTGTACACACTATCCGCCTCCGCTAGATATTTCCATATGACATAAAGTAGGGATTGGAGTTTTTGGCGGGAAAAAGATCGGGGACGCAATGTGTAGCATTGTATTATTTTCCAAAAACTTGTGTTATATTCTTGTTTTATTTTTTCTTGTGTAATATTATAATACTAGTTGACCCGCCCAGGCTTCGCACGGGTGAATTAGTACCGTCTCCTGGTTTTAAGCCTCCCCACCAATTTTCAGCCAAATCGGTTCAGCCGTTCTTGAGTTATAAATAGTGTAACTAACACGACTTTCTTTCTTTAGACTTTTTCTGATATATATATAGATTAATTATTTAACTTGAGAAATTATTAATTACTTGACACAGGCTAAATCACAAAAGTGTGGAGCTAAAAAGTAGGGATGTTATAATAGCAATAAAAGTGTATCGGACCATGACATGGTCATTTTTATTGCTATTAAAACTTTCATTAATACAATTCATGAATACTCAAATTTACAATACGATACTGTATTATGTTTCACAGGCAAACTTACCAAATCTTTCTCCTTCGAGAAGGTTGACCCACAATATTAAAAGATAGGGTGTCGTTGGGGTTTGCAGTAAAGGTGGTGCTTCCATACAGTACAGTGCACCAAAGTCGATGCCTGCGTTTTCCCAACCAGCGCGAGCATTGCACCAACCTACACCAATGAATGGTTAAAAAAAACTTTTAAATGATAGTCAGAATGTTGATTCTTATACTTTTATTACTTTTTTTGTTAAAGTTTTTCTAATTCTACTAATTCTTGTGCTCTATCGTTTACCACTTACCATCAGGTGAGACTATGCTCAAATGTAAGCCTGTTTATAACAATAAAAAGGATTAGCACAGATGATATACTACCATACCAGTCCTAACTAACATACCCACAAAAAAATGCAGTTTCGTTTTCTAACTAAACAAATATTTATAAATGGAACAACGATAGCATTTTATGCAACTTACCCATTTCATTAATTTCTGCTAGAATTATATTTTCTCGTTCAATACCGGTGTCATTGTGTAGCGTTGTTCGTAAATCATCCATCGTTGTATTAGATGTTAATTCTATTCCTATTCGCACTTGCCTTGGTTGTTGGTTTACATACACCACCTAAATGCATAGCAATTTTTATATGGGAAACATTTTAAACATTCCAGTCAGTCATTTAATTCATTGTACTTACATTGACAGGAAGAGGGGATGGCTGGGCAGTGGCTGGCCTTGATGGGAGTTGAACACTCACACAGTGGAATGGGTCGAATGTACATGATGTCCGATCACATTTTGCACATGTCAGCGCTGACCTAGAACGTTATAGCAGTGTTGATTGGGATGGTGATCACGAAACTTTGATTGCAATGCAACAGGAGAGATTTCCGTACTAACTATGCACATAATATATATGCTCTAGCACATTCTCTGTTACTTCCGATTCTTGACTATGCGGACTCCTCATATCTAGATTTAACCGAAGAACAGCTAAATAAGCTCGAACGCTTACAAAATTTCTGTATTAGATTCATATATGGCCTACGCAAATATGATCATGTCTCCGAATTTCGTAAAAAGCTGAAGTGGTTACCTATTCGTTCTCGCCGGAATGCTCGTATCCTATCCCTCCTCTATGCTATTTTATTCATCCCATCCACCCCACCCTATCTCAAAGAACGCTTCAAGTTCCTATACCAGACCCACTCCCTGTCCCTGCGTTCTTCCGAAACTCTCCAGCTCAAGCCTCCCGTCCATACTTCCCAGTTCTACGACAAATCCTTTACAGTGCAAGCTGTTCGTCTGTGGAATGCTCTTCCGACAGAAATCAGACACGCCAAGTCCCAGGCCATATTTAAAGATATGGTGCACAAATATTATCTGTCATGTTAACTGCTGCTATCTAGTATTATATTATAACTTTTTCTTGCTTTTGTAATAAATATGTATTAGTTTATTTTATTATAAAATATGTAAGTATTAGGATGTATTTATATATATTTTTACCAAGTTATAGGTAATAGTTTATTTTCATCTGTATTTCTTTTTATTCTAAATTGTTTTAGACCGCCATGCTTTATCTTTTGATACTTTCCATCCAAAGGTTGTCCGGAAGAGATCGCTATTAGCGATAAGACCGCCCATTGTTGCACTAGTATGTAAGATTTAATAATTCCTGTATTGTTTGAATTTCGTTGGTGAGACAATAAAGAGTTATCTATCTATCTTATCTATAAACTGCATATTGAAACTGTCAAATCCATACAAATGTGTTTCTTATGGTTGCAATTGAGTTATGTAATTGCCCAGCAGTTTATCAGGAACTAATATCAATTTGGCTGTAAGTAGAATCACAACCCGCAAAGGAATGCTACTTTTAGTACTGATATAAGCTGATGGCTCAGTCTTCAACTGAAAGTAACATATTTACCATTTTTTAAATTTAACATTCTGTTCTAGTAATGGTAAAGTACCTGTACTGAGCCTGGAACACTGCTTGCACAAATGAACTGTTTCTCCTTGCATGATTGGCCAAAGTTTCTGCTGCTACTACTTCGTCTGGTTTGCCACAAGTGTTCTATGAATGAAAAATTATATAATAATAATATAATATTTATTGACATTTCACACCATCCAGCCCCAAATTAAACAAAGCTTGTACAATGGGAACCAGATAACTGATACAATACTTATATACTTTTTTGTTTGTAAATACATACATAGAATACAATATAACACCCAGACACAGAACAAACACCTGAGTGGGAATCTAACCCATAACCTACAATTCAGAAGGCAGGGGTACTACCAACTGAGCAATTGGGTCAGTCAATAATCTTTATGACACTGGAAAATAGGTAGTGTAGACTACCAAAATTGGTATACTATAAGACGAAGGAAGATTGATGAGTCCAAACCTTTATTGTTTTGTATTTTTTCTTAGTAGCTGTGTTCAAATCTTCATGTACTTTATCAAGGAGCCAAAATAAGAACTCCTGGGCATCATGCTGGCTGTTCCCTCTATATTGTGTACCATGTCTTTCCACGGCTCCCTGGAATAAACAAGATAATTATATCAATATGACCTTACTATTATAATATAAAAGTAGAATATGTCAGTTACTTTAAAATAGCTATACAGATTTAGATGAAGTTTGGTACATAGATTGCTTACACTCCGGAATAAACGTAGAGACGACGGGCCAGTACCACGCGATTTTATCTGAGTTTATGGTCCTAATTTATACTAAACTTACGTTTTCAAAGGTAACGCGTGTCGTGCTTCGAGGTGGCGTGAACGACGACTAACTTTTTTGAAGGCGGTTAATCATACCTACCCCTCACCTCAGTACGCACCCCGCGCATTCCTTTTGATAACGTAGGTATAAAACACGGCCCTCCTATTTCGTAGTCAGGCAATATCACGTGGTAGTGGCACGTCGTCAACAACGAGTAAAACCGCAAGGTGGTTTTATGGTTTAGGTGCCTGACAGCTGCTGTGGTTTGATTATTGAGTAGGTTAGCTCATAACCCGGAAGCTGTGGATTCGATTCCACATGACAAGTGTTTGTGCAAAGAAAAAACGCGAATACTTGTTGTCTAGGTGTCGTGGGACCACTGTCTTCATAGTTACTATAGATACAGGGAATCCTAGTTAAGGTCCAGAATCTATATATTATGTGATCTTTGGGCGTTACTTATTTATTTATTTAATATTGGTCACCCGCTGCAGTATCATATTGTTTGTGTGACCTTTTACAACCGATGAGCAGTGACTCACCAATTAGCATCCATAGTCATATTATTTTACTTATTTTGTACCTACCAAAGAATTGGATATTTTTTCTCTATATGTTCATTAAGGAATCTGGTACCGTACAATGCAGAGTCAACCTCATAGTTCACCATGGTTTGTTCGCGACGTGAGCCGTAAACTTGTTGTCCTCGCGCACAGACTACGTTCCGGACACATTCCACACATGATGGGTAAGGTAACGTCGCCTAATTGCGAGATATGTGACAAACCCGAAGACGTTTATCACATACTGATGGAGTGTGCCCGGAACCAGGCAGAAAGACAAAAAGTTTTTGAGAATGTTGGTGGTTGTTTATACAATCTGGGCGAATTGCAGTATCTTTTATCAAATCCTGCATCAAGCGAGGCCCAAATGATTTATGAGCTGGCGACACCCTGTCTCCAGCTCATACGTAATGCTTAACAAATTTTTTATTTTTCTTTTAACTCTTATATGTTGTGTTCTTTGTTGGTTCATCTTAACTTAGCATAAACTTTGTTTAAAAGCCCCTCAAAAAAAAAAAAAATATTCATTTACAATGAATTTACATGAGGGATCATAGGGGTTGCTTATATTATTTGTGTAATAACTGAAAAATATAAAACAAATTTCAAGTTAAAAAAAAGAAAATAAAACAGAAACTCTCAAAATTTTGGCATTGTCACGGTCATTGTTCTTCAAGATTGCAATATTATTATTAAAATAACAATACTAGTTGCGTGCAGGTCGTATTTTTCAACAAATATTGACGAAACTTGGTATACAGGTTCTACAAGTTCATGGAATTTTTATGTAGATGGCGATTTTTGATTGGAGGTATATTTCCCCAAAAAGGAGGAAGTTTGCTGGGGCACCATGAATCGGCTAGTTTTGATAATATTGGGTATTTGATTCTAAACAAGTATTACAAATATGAGCAAAATCGGTCAAGAGATTGTCAAGATTTAAAAATTTGAGTTTGGGACATAATAAGTACTAAATATATGCCGTGTGGTCTGTGGTGCTGTGAGAATAGGACCACCTCATTGCTTGCCATAGATGCCGTAAAAACCAGAGAAGGCTAACAGCCGCTATGTCCTCATTAAAATTTTCTGTAATCACAAAACTGCCTGCCCAGTGTGGCAAACCCCCCATAAGCATCAAAGATAGCATATCTTTATTTATAGATACTTATGCACAGACCGAACACAATTCCCAGAAATAATCATAATTATAACTTAGCAGGTAGCATCATAAATAATATACATAATATATCTATTATAATTAAGATATATCTCTACTATCTAGCAATTCCAGAAAATTAAACCAAGAGGCTAGTTAAAATAAATTGTGCACAAGGTCAAAACCATTACTCTTTGCTATACTATGATTAAAAATTAAATGAAATAAAAACAAACTAACCAAATGGCAATGAACCAAAAATTATAACTCATCTTATTATCTTCTCCTTATTGCCCTGTTATTCATAATATCAATATATCTAAACTTTGCACACAAAACTTATATTTTCATAAATTTTAAGATGTTTCAGTCTAGTTACATTATTATAGCTACTATGTTGAATAAGTGGGTCATTTAATAATAGTAATAAAAAGCTACTTATACTAAGAATTATGTTTAAATTATGATCATAGAGTGGTTCATTCTATAACCTTAGAACCTGGATCAAAAATTACTAAATATCATACTATGTAGCTAAGTAAGGTGACTTTTTGATATTCTAGCATCTTCTGGCATAAATATTATTGAAAATAAAACATGTTGAGGACCTTGTAATAGACAATGAAGATGAGAAGACTTTTATAATACTAATACTTTTAGGTAGGAAACTGATTGCAAAACAAATCCACAGGTTACAAAATATAGTAAGTAACATCTGTGTAAGATCTTATAATATAGACATTAATGGCATACCTTAAAAGCAGTGCTCATATCAGGGGCATAATGACAAGCCCATAAAGCTTTTAACAATGCTGCCAGTTGCTCCGTAACCTCACCACGAGTGCCATATTTCTTTGAATTAATTTTATTTCTCTTTTGTAAATCAACCTGAAAATTAGTATAATAGTTAAAACATTACGGAATCAAAAATATCACAAGCCTTGTCAGTTTCTAGCTCAAATAAATAAGATGTCAAAACAAATAAGATAACGACTTAATTTTCTTAATGCATAATTTAAATCATAAAATTCATTTGTGTTATTAGTGTACATCACTGACCGCCTGCTGATAAGCAAGACCAACTTTAATGAATTGATTTTGTTTTCGAGTCAGTCTCAGGCTGGTTCATATAAAATGTGTAAAGCTGGGGTGAGACAGCTGATATTCATATAAGTTTATTTTCAAACTTAAGTACATGTAATACCTGATATATTTTTTGCCTAGATGTTAATTGTAGCTTTATCAGACCAACCTACCTTATAATGGTCTAGCACAAAGTACTCAGCTATTACATCAGTGTGAGACAGACATTGCAAGACTGCATTCATATAACAAGTGTTGCCATGGTTCTTGATTCCAGTGGCTGCTGGAGTAGAGCCAGGTGGCCATGGGGGTTCACCACTACAAGGCACTCGCTCACCATTCATTAATGCTGGTGTAGATTTCACCTACAACATTTCATCATAAATTTATCACATTACATTCATCAGTGTTACCATATTTGTCAGAAATAGTTTAATTACAAATAAATACTGACGCCAGTAACGTTAACTGTGCTCATATGCTGCGCTATCTTGTTGAGGAATCTCTTCCATGATGGCCTTCTAAACAATTTTCTTTCGATAACATTCTCATCTTTCGGAGGCTCACCAATGACGGAACTGGCACTTGTTGGTTTGCTATCACTTTCGTTACACTTATTCTTACTAGAACTAGGCTTGGCCGCCCCAAATGGATTCCGAGGCAATGTAAAAGTACGCTTCAATCGGGATCCTTCCACCTGCTTCTGTGTCATGTTAGCTTCCGATCCTTCATTGATAAGCTCACTCTCTGAACATGATTTTATAACTGAGGATAAGTTATTTGTATTTGTAGACATAATAACAAAATACTGGCGTAAATTATCATGGAATAATAGTTTTACAAAGAAATCACACAGAAAAACATTGATATGTTAATACTGACTTAAGCGCCATTTTGTTTTTTTACTTTTTATTGAGGTTACATCGTAAATGACAGAAAGGACTTTGACAACCTCTGACTTTGACGCAATATAAGTGCAGCGATCACAGGTTACAGAAAAAATAATCGTCTACAACTTCAACAACTTGTATGGTCATATTACAGAACGATGCTCAGCCATCGATCGGTGCTCAAGCAGAGATTTCATTATCTAATGGACCACTATATGAATGAAATCTCTGCTTGAGCACCGACCAATGACTGTGCATCGTTCTGTAACACGGACCGCATATATGTCCGTATACAGAATCTGTGTCAGACAGAACTATGCTCAGTCATCGATGGATGGATGCTCAAGCAGCTCAAGACGAAATTCCGTTCAATATTAATTTTGATCAATGTGAATAAATTCTCCTCATGAGCGCCGATTGATGACGGAGCATCGTACTGTTATACGGTCGTAATGTATATTAATTTAATTTCTATATTACACAACTATCTACGCTCAGTCGTGAATATCTGACAGCCTCTGTGGTGTGGTGGTTGAGCAGGTTTGCTCATCCCGGAGGTGGAGGGTTCGATTCCCACGACAAGACAAGTCTTTGTGCACAGAAAAAAAAAGTGCAAATACTTGTTCTTTGAGTTCTGAGTCTGGGTGTTGTGGGACTATGGTCCCAGAACGGTCCTACGGTCTGGTCTAAGGGTCCCACAGTTAGGGTCCAGGATCTATGTATGTGATCGTTGGGCGTTATTATTATCAAATTATCATTAATATCTGCTCAAGACAGGATTTCATTTGCTGTAGTCTGTGCATACCTTAATCTATTATCTTACTAGTCTGTTGTGTCTATTGTCTATGCTTTTCGGCTATTTATAATTTTATATTTCAATTTCATCGATTTGGTATGGTGGTTGGTTTGTCAAAACTAAGTGCTCTTCTAGTTTAAAAAAAGATCGTAAATATTCGTTGTTCTTGTATTTGTGCATCTTTTTATCACGTAAATTATTTTTATGCAATGTTATTTCGTTAGACAGGTAATATTACCATAGTTTAGCTTTCAAAACTGTGAGTTGTGCATGTATTTTCCTGGTTTTATATCTGAAATATTATTTATTTCCTACATTTCGCACCTTTAATAATAAAGTGAATCAAGTCAAAAAATTGGGATTCGCCGATTTTGTAGTAAAACGATTTCTATGCTCCTAAAGAATAGGTACAGTTTAACAGCCGCTGTGTTCACGGCTATACGAGCGAAATAAAGGAACGTTAGTCTCTTTTTGATTGACTCGTCGATCCCTTCCGAAATCACAAAACGAACCAATTAGAAATGCTCCAGCAGTGATCGAACTGAGACGTGTGCTTGAGTGGAATAATTCAAAATAAATCATTTTATCAATTTTTCTTTTTTTTTCTAAAATTTTCTTTTAATGGTAAACAGCATTATATATTAAAACACCTTGTTTCATACTATTTTTTTACTAACAAAATGCATTAAATACTAGTGATGCATTTGTTGCAATATTTTTTTACATAAAGACTGTACTAATAAGTATTGTGTCATGAAGCATGATTAAAATTTTTAATCAAAAAAGATCTGCATCACAAAAAATGTTTAATTTTTATTTCAAACCTCAATATTTTAGTACATATTAATAATTCTAATTATTTTGAAGTCCATTTATGTCCCACCATAATTTTGACAAAACTTTAAAGACATTTTACTTTTTAAAGTGCTCCAAAAATCGAAATATTCGCTGAAACATAGTCAGCGGTAGACTTGTGAAACTTTAAACGTGATTTCCCAACAATCATGAATTTTGAGTTGATTCACTTTATTTTTAAAGGTGCGATTTGTTTGAAAAATATTGTATTTTCAATGAAAAAACTTATTAAATAATAAGACAGATCCGGGGCTAGTCATAGAATTTGGCAAAATGGTAACCCCATACCTACTTTACCGACCGGTAAGATACATCGAAGTTTAGTATTAAAATTAAAGTATGAAATTTCCGATTTGTACTTAAAAAATTGAAACTCGTTATTTTTTAAATAATGTAGGTACATACCATATTTATTCAATCAAAATACTTCCGCTCATTTTCTGTACATTGCTGCTATCTAAACTAGAGTTCATTTATGCCTTTAGTACCTGGGATCTAAATTCGATACTGTATGAAATCATTTCATCCTACTGGGAAGTCAACTTTTTCTCTATATTTAAATATAGATTAGATAGCAAATTAACAATCTATATGCTGACTAATACAGAAACTTGAAGCAAAATCATTAAATATTTATAGGTGCGTTTTTTTTTCAGATACATAGTTTATAGCCATGTCTGCTTTTGAAAAACTGAAACTACTTATTTGGAAGAACTTCCTTCTTCAACGACGACACAAATACCAGACAATCTTTGAAATAGCTTCACCTGTGATATTTTCTCTTTTCTTAATACTTACAAGATGTCTGGTAGACCCGAAGATAAAAGCAGATCAGTCCTATGAACCATTTTTACCAACCTTTTTCAACATCAGTGGTCGAAATTTGTAAGTCCAATTTTCTTAATACAGTTAAAAGAAATAGGAATACAATGGAATAGAATAGCAAATTTAAAATACAAAAGAGGTTATCTATATGAACAACATAATATAATATGAAATAATAAAAATTTATTTTAACTCAATAACATTAATTATTTATGTTGTTAGTAAATCAGTGCTGTGCAAAATTTAAATCTCATATTTAAAATGTTCATTTAATGAATAAAATCTTGACTTAAGCACCAATTCATGACTTGATAAGCAAGCTAACTCTGTCATGTTCTTTTAAGGGGGAATCTCACATCAGCTAAATCTGGTACTCTAGCATTCTCACCAGAAAACTCACTCACAAGGGAAGTTACCAAAGATGCTATTACAATGGTTGCTAATGACAATCTCAATTTTTTATTTAGTTTTATATTAGACTCAAATATGCTACCTCAACCTAAGGGATTTAAGAATGCAAAAGAAATGGAATTTGCTCTTACTCAACCCAATGCAATGAACCAGATACTTGTGGGAATACAATATGACGATGAAATGGCAAGTGAGTTACCTATGACAGAACCATAACTTAAAAGTAGCAGTCAGCCATACCTTTTTAATTATCTTAATGTATTTTGTAGATGCCACTGAATGGCCGGATGACATAGTAGTGACACTACGGTTCCCTGCGGTGATGAGAACACCAATGTTGGAACATCCGCTACGGGCTAGTTGGCGGACCAATTTGCGATTCCCAGTGTTCCCACGACCTGGACCCAGAGATCCTGATGATATGTATGGTGGCAAAACTCCGGGTATGAAAAAGCGGCATTTATAAATAATACTCATAATCTCTGCTGATTAGTGCATGATTAGTGTACTGCAAGAAGAAGGAAAGTGTACTGTGAAAAAATATATAATGATTAGATTTAGCCCATGCTAAAAGAAAGTTTAAGCCATTACAGAGAGATCTCATACAAATCTAAAGTTATTAAAAAAACTGAAATAGGACCGTATTTCATAAAGCAACAAGTCATAATAAAACTACAAATGTCTGTTGAAAAAGCCAAACCTGGGCTTCATATATGTAACAAAATACTATATGTAACTGATGATTGTCAGTTATATTGAATGATATTTGTAGTTTTATTATGGTTTATTGCTTAATGGAATCGGAGTCCAATTCTGTATATAGAAACATTTTGATATTTTTATCGGGCTCTATAACCAAATGCATTTTTTTTGTTCCTCTGTCTGTATTATTGTCTGTTTCTTGGCTGAGCATCACACCAAAATTGCTGAATGAATTTAACTGAAACTTGTTATAATTTGAGTTTATACTATGAGGACATTGAATACTTTTTATCTGGAAATTAAGCATGGATCATGGGAGAGAAGATGAAAGACAAAATGCGTACTTAGTTGTAATTGCATAGTCCAATTTCATTAATTCAAAGATTATTCCATACTGACTGGCCAGATAGCTCAGTTGGTGGTAACCCTGCCTTCTGAACTGTGGGTTGTGGGTTCTATTCCCACCCAGGACAAATATTTGTGTGATGAACATAGGTGTTTGTTCTTTAGAAGATTTAACTCAATCCTCGCGGTAAGTTATTATATACCTATATAGATATAGGTACCTACCGCCTACATGACCAACCGCTCCGATAAAACATCGTCAGCAACAAAGATGAAGCTGCGGCTCATAACCTGTACTAGGGAAGAGAGAAGAGAGAGGGTATAAGATAAATGGATGATGGTGAAGAGAGGAAGTGCTGACCAGATTCATCTTTTCCCTTCTCTCTTCCCTAGTACAGGATAAGGAGCCGTTTCATCTGTGTTTTGTTTATCTTTTTATTAATTTAACCAGTGCGAAGCCGAGGTGGGTCAGCTAGTCATTAAATTTTCTTTAGATGATGGTTTTCATCGTGGAACTTAAGAGTTGTGCCTGATAAGTTCTAAAGCGATTATATCTATTTCAGGTTACTCCCCGGAAATGTTCCTAGCAGTACAACACGCAGTTTCAACAAGTGTTATTAAAAGAAAAACAGGGAAACCAGTCGACACTAAAGTATACCTTCAAAGGCTACCCCAACGAGCCTACAGAGACGATCAACTTCTGATAGCTCTCGAACGCTTCATTTCAATGATTATCATGCTATGTTTTGCTTACACATTTGTCAACACAGTAAGGGTAGTTACTGCAGAAAAAGAGCTTCAACTCAAGGTGTTTTTATTATATTATTTAGTATGTACATTAACAATATAGATAGCTTGAAATGCGTCATAAAATATGAATGGGTTAGAAGTGTTGAAAAAGAAGCCGTGTTATGACTCAGCTATGAATTGAAACCTATACGAGTTTAGAATTGACCTTTCGCCTTTCTTTACCTTGACTTGTTTCACTTTGTTGTAGTCCTATCTCTCTAAGTCAAACCAATGTCGCGTCACAAAAATTAAGTGAATTAAACACTTAAAACTAAACCTAATGAAATTCTCTATGTTTTTGTTCTCAGGAAACAATGACAATAATGGGTCTTCCCTCATGGTTACACTGGCTAGCATGGTTCATTAAACAGTTCTCGTTTCTACTTATATCTGTTGTACTTATGGTGATATTGTTCAAAGTAAGTATTTGTAAGCTACAAAATACGGAAAGAGAGTGAATGTGTCGTTGAAAAGAAAAGTGGTTCAACGTTCACATGATATGATTGACCTTGAAACCAGATTGTGGGCGAAACTGGTCCGCCCACTAGGTCTAGGTCAGTCGGATGTGTCGTGTAGTATGACGTGTGCCTTCATCCGTAGGGTTTCTACTGTAAATTTCTTTACATTATACGAAATTTTTGCTTCGACCGATATGACCTGAGATACCGTAATACGCAATGTTTATTATTTACCTGAAGAATAATTTACTTGTAATTACCAAGGTAGTTTTTGGAAGCAGCTTTAAAACTGACGCACACTTATTCGAATACCGGTCGGCCCGCACTAATGCCTCAGGTTTCGGAAATTGCACTCGCTTTTACAACGGTGAAGGAAAACATCGTGCGCGAGGTCATGTATTTTTAAAAGGTTGATAATATAATTTTGGGTAATCAGGCTATGACTATTCCAATGCTTTGAAAATAAAGCTAGTGTACACTTGGAATTATTACAGACTACCTAAGTACCCTATGTATTAATCCGTGGTATAAGCAGATATGCTTTCGAAGTTTCAATTAAATCCATTCAGAAGTTTTTGCGTGAAAGAGTAACAAACATCCATACATCCATAAATACAAACTTTCGCGTTTATAATATTAGTAAGGATAAGGATATACACTTTTGTTTTCAGATACCATTTAACAGAACTGGTGCTGGCGATGGATATTCAGTGCTAACTTTCACGCCTTGGTCCGTCATACTGTTTTTTATGGTTCTATTTGTGATAGCATCGCTAGCCTTCTCTTTTATGGTCAGCGTGTTTTTCTCTAGAGGTAAATAAACATTGAACACCATTCTTTAAATTCAACCTTATTTTCTAAGCTATAAAACTGCTTCTTATGAAATAACACTGAAATTCAACTTTGTTCGTTAAAGATACAGAAGCTTGTTTATTACAATTCCGCCTTAAAATAGAATAAATTACCCGTAGAGCTAATAAAAATATATAATATTATACAATAACCTATCGTGACCGATATTACTATTCTGTTTACCGAATTTTTTATGAGGTTATTGCTCTATCACACCTTTTATAAATTCAGATATCTGATGGTAAATTTGAGTTGACTTATTATATAAATCATAAAATGTTGACCTTGTCTTAATAGGAAAAATATACATTTTTATAATAACGCGTTCGGTATCGATGACGAAGCAAGTTTTCCACAAAACGTATGCTTATACATTAAATAATTGATCTCAAGTTCAAGCTTATTACAGAAAACTAATACCTATAGCAGTTGAGCGGCGCTCGGGCCAATTGAGCTAATAACACAACTGAATTCTTGTTAATTTGCACCACAATTGAAGGGGTGAGAACAAAAAGGGTTTAACTGTCAAATTGATAGTTTCGAGAAAATTTACTATACACTTCAACGGCTTCATTTTAATGTAGAGTGCTTATAAGGTAATA
Source organism: Ennomos fuscantarius (assembly GCA_905220475.3). Taxonomy (NCBI): domain Eukaryota; kingdom Metazoa; phylum Arthropoda; class Insecta; order Lepidoptera; family Geometridae; genus Ennomos; species Ennomos fuscantarius. Next base: position 7,311,151 of record HG992033.1, read on the forward strand.
GAAAAGGTTTATGTAAATTTCAGTTGTTTGAAAATGTATTAATTTTATTTTAAAATACAAAATATAGTGCTAATTCGTACAATTACTGTAAAAAAATTAATATAATAAAATAAATATAATAATACTTTTATGCTAAGCGAACTGTATTCCTGTGTCAGATAAACCGTTTTTAGACTGACAATCTCGAGATTTAAGCATCATTTCGGTATTTGAGAATGTATTATTGAAGATAATTTCACACTGATTCCAACGATACCCAACAGTCATTTTGTGAAAAAAATCTGTTAAACCCTTTTTGATATCATCCCTTCAATTGTAGAAGACAGCCGCTAACTGATGACCAAATTGTATTAAGCTTTATATACTAAAAAGTTTATTTCGATTTTAAGAACAGTTCAGTAACTCAAGTGTATAAAACTGAATTAGATTACTTTGTTACAGCTAATACTGCGGCCTCGTTTATGGGTCTGGCGTGGTTCTCAACATACTCAGTGTTTATGCTTACGCAAGTGCTTTACGAAGACATCAGCTTTTCGACAAAAGTACTGGTCAGCTTTATATCGAACACAGCTATGGGATATGCGTTTCAGATGATCATTATGTGTGAAGGCACTTCCAGAGGTAAGTGGATTTTAAGACTACGACCGCTAGGAGCGGGGCGTTTGCGTTAGTTAAAAAAGCTGACGTAAAGAATGCACAAATAATGTTTCCCAGTCCGTTGGTCAGATCGATGGTGGTAGTTACAATGCGGCGACTGGTTTGAAGGATACTAAGTTTCTTTTTATCATTAGGTCAGCCTCTGTAGAGTGGTGTTTGAGCAGGTCGGCTCATAACCCGGAGACAGCTGGTTCGATTCCGGCGGAAGACCAAGTATTTGTGCACAGAAAAAAAAAGCTCAAATACTTGTTCTGAGTCTGGGTGTTGTGGGAATATGATGGACCTCGTAGTTCCTGGGTCCCTACATACAGACTACGTACTGGGATACAGGGAATGCTAGTTAGATTCCAGGATCTATGTATGTAATCGTTGGGCGTTAATTTATTTACTTATCATAATAAATTGAAATCTTCCTGAATGCTCTTATTGAACCTACGAAAGTTATTAGAATAACCGATAACCCCTGAGTAGACGGGTTCTGGATTGTATACTAACGTAGTGGTACAACCTATGGCTAAGTGCAGGTGGAGTTACGACATTTAGCGGTTCATATAAACTGGATGCTGAGAACTGAAGACCTAGCTCAGTGAAGTGCTATTAAACAGCTCTAAATTCAGCAGTAACTGATTTAAATAATTGAAAAGGTCTTAACAATCATTATGTACACAGAATATAGACTGTATAATAACGCCCACCGATCACATACATAGATCCTGGACCCTAACTAGGGTTCCCTGTGTCTAGGGATCCAAGAACTACGAGGACCATGGTACCACAACACCCAGACTCAGAACAAGTATTTGGGCTTTTTTTTCTGTGCACAAATACTTGTCCTGTCGCGGGAATCGAACCCGCCGCCACCGGGCTATGAGCCGACCTTCTCTATCACCACACCACAGAGGCTGTCAATTGATATATAGAACGTATATCACATTACACTATATAATATATTATAAAGGCGAAAGTTTGTATGTGTGTATGTTTGTTACTCCTTCACGCACAAACGGCTCAATGGATTTGGATGAAATTCGATACCAAGATAGCTTATACCCTGGATTAACATATCGGCTACATATTGTCCCGGAAAAGTGTAATTTTCCCGTGGGATGAGCAAATAATTAAAATACTTTTTATCCGCGGGTGAAACCGTGGGGCGCAACTAGTTTTACATATGTATGCAGGCATTTGCCGCCATTCAGTTGCGACCTGCATTAAATACAAACGCGTGGTGCGGTTCATGTCATGACCGAAATTCTTTATCAATTAGACAGAGTAGGTATTCCTTCAATTGAGCTCGTCAATTAGTTACGTAAGCGTAGAGTTTTTCGAGAACACACATTTTCAACCATGGAACATATAGGTGATTTTGCTATGAACGTTTAGCTTAAGTATGATCCAAAATCCATAATAGAGTTATGTCATCCATTTCGGCAGTGCGAAGCCTTATACTATACTGGTCAAGTAAAATCGTATTTCACTTGAAAAGACTTAAAGGCCACCTACCGAGGCACCTAATCTATATCGATTTAACTATAATGATGTTTTTTTTCTACCATGTCTTACTTATCCTATCCCTACTGATATTATAAATAAGAATTTTTATAATTTATAATAGCAATCAGTTGCCACTTTATTTCAACAAAACACGAAATTTATAAACATTTATATGAGCATTTCAATTGAAGGGTTGAGAATAAAAACTGTCAAATTGATAGTTTCGAGAAAATTGACTTTAAACTTCAACAGCCTCATTTTAATGTAGAGTGCTTATAAGGCAATAGAAAAGGTTTATGTAAGTTTCAGTTGCTTGAAAATGTATTAATTCTATTTTAAAATACTAAATATAGTACTAATTCATACAATTAAGTACTGTAAAAATATAATATAATAAAATAAATATAATAATGTTTTTATGCTAAGCGAACTGTATTCCTGTGACAGACAAACCGTTTTTAGACTCAAAATCTCGAGATTTAAGCCTCATTATGGTATTTTGAGAATGTATTATTGTAGATAATTTCACGCTGAATCCAACGATACCCATAAGTGATTTTGTGAAAAAAATCAGTTAAACCCTTTTTTGTTCTCACCCCTTCAATTGTCATTTTGTTGGTCATCTCAACCGAAACGATTCGAGGTCACCCGAATTAACGTATCTTCTATCTCATATTATAGGCCACTACAAAAATTAACCAGGTCAAATCTGTACATAGTCTGTGCAATGCCAACTCGAAGCCTTGGACTCTACTGAGAGAAGGCCCAAAAGACTCATTGGTAATTATGCGTTGGTGGATAAGCTCCACAGCTCAGCACCGACGTAATGCTGCCAGTTTATCGATTTTCTATAGACTGCATGCATCTCCCTTCTTTCACCGTACATCAAGGCGCATTAAAACACAGCACCCATATTAAATGGATCAAAATTCCTTCAACCCGCACTAAGCGTTTTACTATGCCAATGACTGGAACTGGAACATCTTTCCTGCGTCCTTGTTTCCACCTAACTATACAATTTGGGAGTTTTCAATTCAAGAGTGAATAGTATCTTCTATGCTACACCTGTAGTAGTGTCGTAGACTGCGTCGTCACTTACTATCAGAAGAGACAGTGATCAAATGCATTACCTATAGACAATAAAAAATTAGGGAAAATAATTTTAAAAAGTCTGTTTCATTCATAATGTTTATAATAGTACAGATTTGATTTCATAGAAAAAAAAAATTAGGACAGGTTACCGGAAGATTATCAAATTCGGACTTTTCTATTGTATTTTAGAATGTACAGAGTAACGTTTGTTGGGATTAGCTAGTTTAATCTTATTGTTTTAATGTAAACCACTGGTTATATCAGATTCTAACAGGTAATATATACAGAGGTCGGGGGTTAGATTTCACGGTACTATTAGTAACACAGAAAGTAGCGTCGATGATCCCACCACGTGACCTTTGCTTCTCGGAAGTCTCATGGTGTGTCACTGTACCATGCCTTTTTGAACTTCTTTCTAACAGGGTTACAGTGGGAGGACTTTTTTTCCCCGATCTCGTACCACGACCAGTTCCAGCCGGGCCACGTGGCGCTGCTGCTGGCGCTGGACGCGGTGCTGTACATGGCGGTGGCCGCGTACGTGGAGCGGATCCGGCCCGGCCTCTACGGCGTGCCGCTGCCCTGGTACTTCCCCTTCACCAAGACATTTTGGATGCCGAATACGAGTAAAATAGCTGGTAAGCAACTACTTGAAATATATTATTTGTTGACACAGATGAGAGAACCATTTGATATGATGACATGTACTTTAGTGGAAGTTTTTATGTAAGCGCGTTCAACTGGTTTCTGATCTGTGTTTTTGTTAAAAGGTTCAATTATTTAATACGAGAAGTGTTTCTCGATATTTTGTGTTTGTCGAAATGCAGCTTAAGTTTCCTGTTGACATAGATAAAATGTAGACAGTCATTTTGATCCGATCATAAGTATTTAAATGTACTATACTCGTAGTTCCATCAATTCTGCCTATACTCATAAACTTTATTCTTTACTTTTATTGTAAGAATATAAAGCTCTTTTATTTGTATTTTGTATAAGCTAGCTGGCCCCGGCCTCGCATGGATTAATTAGTTGTACGTCCTAAAAGCAATCCCAAGAGGTGATCCCCATACAAAGATACCTATATTTAATTTGTCAATTTTCATTTTTTTAAGTAGAGAAAGAGATTCCTCTCTTTTTTTTTTAGTTTAAACCAACTCTGTTAAAGGGCGAACAGAAAAAAAAAAAATATATTCAAAAAGCTCAAGCTGTTTTGAAATTTAGCAAGATTAACGAATAGCAATAATTATAGATAACAGAAAGAAATATAATGTTTTAGATGATATGAGTATACAATTATACTTACACGCTTTTTGTTGAAGTCAGCCAAGTGTTAATTAACAGCCTCATCAAAAATTCTGTTTCTGTTTATGACCACTTTACAACGCTCATAAATAATAAAACCATATATAATTATCATAAAATATTTTAACGTTGGTTTGCGTCATGCGCGGCTTTTGTCTATTTCATGTCTTATGTTCATTTATCTAGTTTGCTCAAACTTTTATGGTGTCATAACTCAAGTTATTTATCGATTAATTAATTAATTAATAAACATCAATTTTTTTTGCATAATTTTGGAGTACATTCATAATTATTATTATGTGAGTGAAATTACATATGGATGAGTGCTAACTTATGAGTAACACAATGTCATTTAAATCTAAAACTACAAATATCGATTACAATAATAATTTTTAAATTTAAATCGCTGGTCATCGCAGGTAGGGTTTCCTGTGTTTACGATTACATGGTCGAAAGTTAGACACTAAAAATAAATTACCGGTGGACTCCACGCTTAACGCGGGGTCCGCAGGTAATTATGTTACACGTAGATAGAGGTAGTATAAGTAATATAATAATATTACCTATTTATTAAAATAGTAATAATAATGTGTCGGAAATTTCTGATACATTGATACTTTTGAAGCTAGACAGAAATATTACCATAGTGTATTACCTACTACGGACTATAAATCTAATATTATTGATTGATATTACTGTGGACTATAGACTATACACCCAAAATATGGGTTCAGCCACAGATATAATACCTACGCAGAAATCGTAGAATTCCAGTTAAAATGTTTTTGAATTAAGTTAAATTTAGGCCAAAAGGGATCATCTGTGGGTTGAAAAAATCGTCCTATCATAATAAATAAATATTTAAATAGCATATAGCGTAAATATTAATTTCAACTGGCATTAAAAAATGTAGCTATTATATTAAAAACTACCTGGTCTAATAATAACAACTTCCGACAGCTATGACGCGGAAACAAGGCTCAGACGTTGAATACAACGACGCGCTATTGAAGGTGATCCACGACGAAGAGCCCAAGGGCGTCCCCATGGGCGTTAACATAAAGGTGAGTCGATGCAGTCGTTGAAGGACTCTGATAAATTCACCTTAACACACTTAAACGCCTATAGCGCTTCCATTGCGCCACCGTCGCCCAAAAAGCTGCTATTTTACTACAGAATCGGGTCACAAGTTCCATATCCCCAGTAATTTCATTACAGTACTCTTCAAACCAGAACACAGTAGTGCTTGCGACTACTGCTTGACTATTGTTAGTGGTACCTACAACACTAGTAGACCAGGAGTTGTCCCCGTACATATATAGTGTCAGGTGGAAGTTACTGGGAATAATAGACAGAGTCAGCTATCTTGTTGTAATACGTTTTATTATTGAAATTGTATAGTTTTGATGCTCTTGGATCCATCTAACACTACCTTAATGTAAAAAGTCCTACCACCTAATAAACAACTAACTGATGCGAAATGAGCAAAAACACTGAAGTATTATGATAATATTGACAGTGGTTTATGACATGAGTTCGTGCCAAAATGTGCCACCACGAATAAATTAGAACATAGCTCCGTCACAGACATTAAAAAAAATATTTGTACTTATTATCATTTGTGTTGAAGACCTTGGCAATAGTAAAGTAGGTAATTGGAAATGAGCCAAAATGTCTACAGAATTTCGGAGCGAAAAATTAGAAGTTCTACTGAGCAATATGTCCCTATAAGAACCAATACCTCGATTATAAAATACGAATCACTTGAACAATCATGCATTAAGCGGGAATGACTGACAGGAAAATGTCAAGGTTATATAAGCAAGTGACTAACAACTAAACACTCAGTAATTTTCTTGTTAGACATGAAATTACTTAACATCGTCCTTGGCGTGTCAGTGGCTTATCAAAACACATTTAGTAATTAAAACAAAACACACCCAAAAATTGTGTTTGACGAACCCTACGAGACGCGAATTCCCTTTAAAGTTTCAAAATTTTCGATTCCTTAGTATGTTTGCGGATAATACTAAGCTCATACCAACACATCCTTGTACAATAGTGATATGATATTAGTTATTCTATCATGTGAGATCGATCCATAAAGCTTTTGAAAAAATTTGAATCCGTATACAACATCAAGCGGATATAAACTTTGAACCCTTTATGAATGTGGTCGGTAGACTAATCAAATTGGTTTTTTGTGGTTTGTTTTTTGCAGAATTTGACCAAAGTATACAAAGGTCGTAAGAAGGCTGTGGATAACTTAAACCTTAGAGTATACGAGAACGAGATAACAGTGCTATTAGGTCACAATGGGGCAGGGAAAACCACCACTATATCCATGCTAACAGGTTTGTAGTATCTACAAAGTAGTTATACGTTTCCTCACAAAATTTTAAATTCTTTCCTTTTTTATTTCCTTAACTTTCTTTGTCTATTTGTGAAGTATCTATAATATGGTTTCCTCTTCATTGCGTGGGTCTCTACTACCAAAGGTCGGCAGTAATCTGAATATAATGATTTTAGTTTGTATTAAGTTTAGTGTAAGTAGCCTAAAGAATTCAAGTACTCATCGTGGACTTATATGCACTATCACAAATGGTTTTGAATCTACTATGTTTGGTCTATTTGACTGCCTCTGTGGAGTGGTAGTTGAGCCTGGTCAGCTCATAACCTGGTGGCGGGTTCGATTCCCGCGGCACGACAAGTATTTGGGCAGGAAAAAAAAGCGCAAATACTTGTTCTGAGTCTGGGTGTTGTGGGACCATGGTCCTCGTAGTTCCTGGGTCCCTAGACAGGGAATCCTAGTTAGGGTCCAGGATCTATGATGTATGTGATCGTTGGGCATTATTATTATTCATTATTATAAAAATCAAATTATAAAATATATAAATCCGATTGATGGAAAACCCAATCCAACCACACAGTTGTACAAAATAAGCCATAAATACGATGTTTTTTATCGATTAATATGCCTGTGAACTGGTTGCACATTTCTCAAGCGCGGTTTTATAAGTATTAGTTTTAACGCACTGCAAATGTATAATTATGTGATTCATTCATTGGAGCGTTGGAGTATGTTGAACAACTGTAAGACTCTGTCGACGAAACAAATGGGGCCCTACTAATTAACGTTAATTTTAATAAACCACTTAAACTGCCTTGTCTTGTGACAAGAAGCGAAAACGAGACGAGCTTATAGCACATGACTGCTGTAATTTGGAACTGCCTGATTTTAAGCTTGACATAAAATAAATTTGTTTTGGAAATGAATGGAATGGTTTTTTCTAGGTTTAGTTCCTCCGTCGTCAGGATCCGCGACTATAAATGGCTACAGTATAGTGACAGAAACAGAGCTGGCTCGAAAGTCCCTAGGAATATGCCCCCAGCATAACGTTCTATTCCCTGACCTAACAGTCGCCGAACACATCGTATTCTACTCGAGGTTAAAAGGAGTTCCCAGGAATAAATTAAAAGACGAAGTTAATCACTTTGTCAAACTGCTCGAGCTTGAGGACAAGGTCAGTGGCTTCAGCACAATTGCGGCCGATTATTGGTTTTATTATTATAATTGTTATTATATATTATTATTTCGACAGCACCAACACCGAGCACATCATTGCCTAGGCCCGTGTTACAGAATGACGCTCAGTAGTTAATTGGTGCTAAAGTCGAGATTTCATTCAAAAATGAACTAATATAATGGAACCCGTGAGTTTGAAACCGGATTTAAATCCTGCTAGGTAATAATATCTTTTAAGAATTTTATAATACAATTTATGGCTGAAATCTTGACATGAGTACAATATCCATAATCACAACGAGCGCCGTTCTGTAATATGAGCCTTAAAAGTGGTATTAAAAATCCTTTGTCATAAAGCCAAAATATGACCATTTAAATTCAACGCTTATTGTATGCGCATATTGTTCCTATGAATTTATCTCATTCAACAGTCTTGGTGGTTTGTCCAAATTTAAAAGGTTCAAATCGCACCGTTGTACATGTGAGGTTCGGGATGGCGATACTAGATAGATTTCTAGACCTCCTTAATAGCACTGTTAAATCTTTACAGAGGAATGTAGTGTCAGCGAATCTATCCGGTGGTCAGAAGCGCCGGCTGTCGGTGGGCGCGGCGATGTGCGGACAGTCGCGCGTGGTGTTGCTGGACGAGCCCACCTCGGGGCTCGACCCGGCCGCGCGGCGCGCGCTCTGGGACCTGCTGCAGAAGGAGAAGAAAGGTGAGCCTTCTGCGATATGTTACTACTCAGGCGCGTGGTGTTGCTGGACGAGCCCACCTCGGGGCTCGACCCGGCCGCGCGGCGCGCGCTCTGGGACCTGCTGCAGAAGGAGAAGAAAGGTGAGCCTTCTGCGATATGTTACTACTCAGGCGCGTGGTGTTGCTGGACGAGCCCACCTCGGGGCTCGACCCGGCCGCGCGGCGCGCGCTCTGGGACCTGCTGCAGAAGGAGAAGAAAGGTGAGCCTTCTGCGATATGTTACTACTCAGGCGCGTGGTGTTGCTGGACGAGCCCACCTCGGGGCTCGACCCGGCCGCGCGGCGCGCGCTCTGGGACCTGCTGCAGAAGGAGAAGAAAGGTGAGCCTTCTGCGATATGTTACTACTCAGGCGCGTGGTGTTGCTGGACGAGCCCACCTCGGGGCTCGACCCGGCCGCGCGGCGCGCGCTCTGGGACCTGCTGCAGAAGGAGAAGAAAGGTGAGCCTTCTGCGATATGTTACTACTCAGGCGCGTGGTGTTGCTGGACGAGCCCACCTCGGGGCTCGACCCGGCCGTCTTGACTCGGTGGAGCTTAATATAATAACCATTACAATTGAACTCTCTACTATAATACTTTATAGTGCAGTCGATCTTGAAGCTCCAATTTTATACTATTGACATCGTCTACTTATTTTAGGTCGCACAATGATCCTAACAACACATTTCATGGACGAGGCTGATGTGTTAGGTGATCGAGTCGCCATCATGTCAGGGGGTAAACTCCAATGTGTTGGCACACCCTACTTCCTCAAGAAACATTATGGCATGGGATATAAGCTCACTATAGTGAAAATGGACACGTGTAATGTTGAAGATATCACTAAATTCTTCAGAATGTATATACCAGAAGTGAAAGAAAATACAAACATAGGTAAGAGTATTACAACTTAATTCGACTCGAATTACAACTTGGTCATAAGGCTGATTAAATCATTATGTACTTCTCCACCAGAAGATTATGACAGAACTTTTTTTCAGGTTCGGAATTGACATATATTCTGCCAAACGATAATGTCAGTAAATTCCCCGAAATGCTGAAAGAGTTTGAAGATAAGAGAGAATTGTTTGGAGTCGCCAGCTACGGACTATCTGTTACCAGTCTAGAAGAAGTCTTTATGAAGTAAGTAAACACACTTTCAAATAAAGATAGAAAACTCAATTGACTTTGATAATCATTACAGCGACTGAAAGTGTCAGAGTTGACTTTCCATTTTTATAAGTTACTTCGTTCTAGGGCAGGGGCTGAAGACAATTCTGAAATATCTTCTGCTAAAGGAAACCATACAGCAGTATACAACGAGACTGCAGTAATACCTATAGGTGAAAATTTTGGTAAGTTTTGTTGTCCATTTTGTTTCTTCTACTAATTCTTACAAATGTTCCCTAATACATCCCACCAGTATCGGGTACACACACGCCCATTATTCATTCGTTTCCATTAATATAATGAATCTTGTTTCAGTCGAACCAGAACACATAGAAAAAGTGCGCGGTCTAAAACTGCTCAGGAATCACATAAAAGCAATGTTCATCAAGCTAATGTATAATACAACACGAAACAAGCTGACCGCATTTATACAATTTATCACCCCTATCATCAACATTACTCTCTCAGTGTTCATCTCTAGATCTTGGAAGTTTCTCTCTTCGTTGCCACCGCTCACGCTTTCATTAGAAAGCGACTTTAAGGCCACGGAAACTCTTTTATCGAAGACTCCGAATCTAATAGACGGTAGTTTGGAAGCTAAAAGTATGCGCGCATATAAAGACTATTTCATGTCGTCAACCTACCCCGGCATGACGCTCACTGATATTGGAAATGAAAACCTGGGCAATTTTTATTTAAATCTGGTGAGTTAGGATGAGTTTCTTAATAACCCATTTTTTTACTGAAATTGACAATCCCTGCCATTTCAAAAACTGTAAATTTAATCTGTGATCTTGTAAATATGATAATTGCTGGCCTTGTGTTTTAAAGTTCTGGTTTAATAGTAGTTCGTATTTATTTCAGAGCGAAACCGATTTGTCTCGAATTCGATACGAAACTCTGACAGGTGCAACATTTGGACGCAGCAATATCACGGCCTGGTTCAGTAACTATGGTTACCATGATTCTGCTATTTCACTCGCACTTGCTAACGATGCTATATTGCGGGCTCTCTCACCTAATAGTACTTTACGAGTGGTGAACCATCCCCTGCCGTACTCTATTGAACATTTGGTACGAACAAATTTCTTATGCTGTTTAACGTTTCTTAAATATTTAACTGACGAAAAGTGAAGTGTTTAGTTTTCTCTTTCTATTGTTATCGCATTCTCATACAATAAAATATGTTTTAAGGACGCGAGTATTAACTATGCTTACTTATATGAATCACATGGTGGCTTTCATCCATTCCAAGTCCAAGTCCATTTCTTTTACTTGATAATTGCTTACAGGTCAAAGTTATGGCAACCGGAAGCAGTATGGGATTCCAGTTTGCTTTTAACATTGGATTTTGTATGGCATTCGTTACTGCATTCGTCGTTCTCTTCGTAATCAAAGTGAGTACTAACTTAAGTGGCCTGGTTTGTAATGCAGAGAACGAAAGCAACTATGCAGATATTTGTTTCGTGCATGCTAGTGAAAATATTTTTGTACCAGGAGCGTATAAGCGGCGCGAAGCTTCTACAACGTGTTTCGGGCGTTCGTCCAGCGGTGATGTGGACCACCGCGCTCGTATGGGACTGGATATGGCTTTTTCTTGTCTACATGTGCATTATCATCACGCTGGCATGCTTTCAGGAGCACACTCTGTCTACGCCAGATGAACTAGGTAACGTTATTTGTCCTCTATTATATCTCTATTATTAATGGGAGATAGGATTTTCTATTGAATCACACCGATGTTAACAAACCATTATGTTTGTGTCTTGGTTTTCTACAACTTTAATTTGATCAAACTTTTGTTCCAGGCAGAGTACTTCTTGTCCTGGTAGTGTTCTCGCTAGCTATAATACCACTACATTATTTGGCGTCGTTCTATTTTGAAGCACCCGCTACTGGTTTCTCAAAGATGTGCTTTTTGAACATATTCACAGGTAACACTCGCACGATAACTGTAGTGAATAATTTTGTTCTAATCTAAAAACAACTCATTCCATTTTATAATCTCATCAAACAATGGACATACTTCAACATACTTCAGTGCGTGTAATGTTTGCAGGGTGTATGCCGTTCCTAATAACTGAAGTGCTTCGACTACCGCAAGTAGGAAGTCCGTACTATGCTCATCTGTTTGACTGGGTTTTCTCGCCATTGCCTATTTACTGTCTAAGTAGAAGTTTCAGGTAATACTCACGTCACCATTTTAAATTTTGATTTCATCAGTTAAATTGAAATTTTGATTTTAATACATTTGTATGTTTCTCAGAGATATGAGTGTATCCTCGTTTGCCCTGCTTGCGTGCGATGGCATCTGCGCACATATGAATTTGACGAATTGTACCAGACATACAATATGCTCAAAACTCAACCTCACCGTGTGTTGTAGTAAGTGAGTCTTATCAGTGAGTGTTACGTACTATTTTGTAAAGTAGTTTGATTGTAGTCTCCTGTTTTTTTTTTGTGATGTATACAAATTGTTCGTTTTTTTTTGTGTTTAATGACAGCTTTGATTATGATTTACTTCAAAAGTAATAAAAGCAGTAATAAATAATGAAATAAAAAAACCCATTTAATATGAACTGGCATCCCATTACGTTTATTTTAATTAGTTGCTCATTGCTCATAATTTGTTAATAATAGGTCTTTACCTATGAAATTGCCGTATTGCAGTACAGACTTTTCCAAACAAAAAAAGTTTTCGATTGGCTATGAATTCTAAATTCAAATTAATTTTGTTTTAAAAATATGACATTCTATTTACAATATAAGTCTTTTGTTTATTGATTAGCGTTGTATTTTCATTACATTTCAACATTTTTCCTCATAATGGATACTTTGAAATTTCGTGTAATTATGGAATATGAGTTCCGTCGTGGAACTAACGCGGCACAAACGACACGTAACATCAACGACGTTTACGGAGAGAACTGTACAAACGAACGTACAACCCGTTATTGGTTTGCTCGGTTCCGTTCTGGGAATTTTGACTTGAAAAAGAACCTCGTGGTCGTCCGGAAACTTTGGTCAACAATGATGAATTAAAGGCGATTGTGGAAGGCTGATGAATCTCAATCTACAGCTGAGCTGGCAGCAGCTTTTGATGTTAGCATCAAAACAATATTGGTCCATTTGCGACAGATTGGCAAGATAAAAAAGCTTGATAGATGGGTGCCCCACGAACTTAACGATCGCCAGCGCAACGTACGCGTCGAGACTTGCCTTGCGCTGCTTAACAGGCACAGAAATGAAGGAATTTTGAACCGAATTGTTACGTGCAACGAAAAATGGATTCTTTTTGACAATCGAAAGCGCTCAGCAAGTTGGTTAGATCCTGGTTCGGTACCAATGGTCAATCGGTCGTCTCCACTGCTACTTCACGACAACGCGCGACCCCATACTGCACAACAGACCGTCTCTAAGCTGCATGAGTTGGGTTTGGAAGCTCTCCCTCATCCGCCATACTCACCAGATCTTGCGCCTACCGACTATTACTTTTTCCAAAATTTGGACAACTTTTTAGCGGGAAAAAAATTCAATTCCCGAGATGCAGTACAAAACGCCTTTGAAGAGTTTGTTGTCTCCCGTCCTGCTGATTTTTTCAAGAAGGGCATCCATAAACTGCCACAGCGTTGGCAAAGATGCATTGATTGCAGGGGTGATACTTTGAATAAAAGAAATAAATAAGTTCGAAAAAAATATACTTCAACTTTTTTCAAATAAAACGGCAATTTCATAGGTAAAGACCTAATATATTACACATCTATGTGAACTAAAGTTAAATAAGTATAACTTTGCATAAATTTTCAGTCGACGACGATCCCTACTTGTATTGGAGCGAGCCAGGAATAGGAAGATATTTGTTTATGATGTCTGCTGTTGGAGTATTAGCGTTTACTTTCCTGTTGGTTAAGGAATATGAGCTTTTGAATAAGGTCAGTAACTTAATTATTATTATTTAAATAAGCAATATGACACTCTGAACTAACAAAATTAGCATAGACAGAATTTCTATGATAAAACATAAAATCCAAAACTAAGTTAGTAGAAAAGAACAAACCATTAGCAAATTATTTATTTTAGGCATAGGTTATTTAAAAAAAACGAAACCATGTTAACGAGCATTGGTAAATTTATTCACTTATTGATTATTTCTTCTTTTTTCCCAATTAACAGATATTCTACAAGTCTAACTCCCGTCCTTTGCCCGTCCTGGATCCGAATGAAGATAGCGACGTGAAAGAAGAGCGCGAACGCGTGAAAGCTATGCCGCGCGCGGAGTTGGCAAATCGAAGCCTTCTCTGTAAAGACCTAACCAAGTACTACGGAAACTTGCTTGCGGTTAACCGACTTACGTTTGGTATGTCTCACCTTACTTAAATATCTATCTGTGTGGCTCCGGTCTTACAGGATTTTATGTAAGTTTGCTTTTCTGGCTGATCTAAAACTTTAATCAATTTTGCATAAATGACACAGGTTAAAGCTGCATCAACATGAGTGGTTTAATTTTGGCATTCATGTCGTCATCAAATAGGAGAAAACCACAATGTCCAAAATACATATTTATGTAACAACAAAATATAAAAAGAAAAAGGACCGAAGATCGATCCTAGAGGCACTCCAAGTGGAATTGTCAAAGAAGTAAACACGAATCCATTTATGATCATATTATGGCATTGATCAACGACATACGGATTAACCACATGTATAAGCCACTGCAGGAAGTAGTTTGTCGAGAAGCCTAGTGTAGTTAACGCGATCGAAGGGCTTCCAGTTGTCTGAATATATTGGATCGATTTCAGTTGTGGAGCGAGGTGAGTGCTTCGGGTTGCTGGGCATCAACGGCGCCGGCAAGACCAGCACGTTCCGCATGCTGACCGGCGACGCGCGCATCGGCCGCGGGGACGCTCTCGTGCACGGCCTGCCGCTCAAGACGCAGCTGCAGGACGTGTACAGGCACATCGGTATGATTCATTGATTAGCTTTCTGATGGTTAATAATAATAACAATATCAAATATTTTTGAACATTTCACACAACACTATCTAGCTCCAAACTAAACAAAATTTGTATAATTGAAAGATACTTTTTGTTAGTTAATATGTTTTTTTTTTTGATAGGATTGAAATCCACAACCTACAACACAGAACGCAGAGCAGTAGCTCGTCGTAGTAGTAATAATTGGTAGTAACTATGACGCCAGTCCAATCTTTAATGGAGACTTGGCTTAAAAATTTGTAGCTTGTATAGTACAATACTTTAAGTAAACAATAAACTTTTTATTGCAATCCATACAAGTGAATAGATAAAACTGTGTGCATATTATTATTTTATTATTATATCGGCAGAAAGCCGATAACTGAAAGACCTTAACGTTGGATGCGTTTAACTCGATTGGTAGATATTTGTTCTTCTTGTCTTAACTTGTATGTTAGAGAACATACGCAGATTCGGCTCATTTAACTTTTATAATGATATTTGATATAACATATCGGATTGTTTTTTTCCCTATCACCTTCAAGCTAACCCTCTCCCGCTAGGCATATTATATTGTGCTCAGGCAGTTGTGCTTATGGTCTAGTTCCCATTGGCTGGAGATGCATTATAAACACCATTTATTCAGACAGTGCCTGAAATGAAATAAGTAGTATACTGACGCTTTATAACCATTATTCTTTCACATTCACCCACCGCAAAATCTTTTGAGTCTTGTAAAGCAGTCACCCTTATCTGCTGCCAAATTCTGGCTTCAGACTGACTGAGATCTTCAGTGATTCAGTTTTTTCTCCGCTATAAATATAAAAAAACACTGAGAACACTTTAGTCCATCTTCGGGTGGTATATTGCCACGCTTACGATTAGGTGATGAACCTTCTTCTATAAATATATTTCTAAAGAAGATTTTTGAAAATCCATGTGTATGTTGGTATTGATTACTTTATGCAGTAATGCGAAAGAGAACTCATTTTTATAATAGGCTCGCTATGTTTGACAATAAGCACTTTGTAATTATATAAGCTTAGATCAATATCGTAATAAAGTATATTAAGATGTTTTAATTTCTGACTAAAATTAGATTATTTCCAATACATAAATTGTTTGAGTTTTGAGTTTTATTTGTTGGTGCAGGTTATTGTCCGCAGTTCGATGCGTTATTCGATAACCTGACGGCGCGTGAGACGCTACGAATATTCTGCCTGCTGCGTGGAATTCCAGCGCACACCGGTGCGGCTAGCTCCATGCGTTTAGCTACAGAACTTGGGTTCACCAGGCATTTTGACAAGAAGGTGACAAACCGTTCGGCAACTTTTAATTTTAAATTTTGTGTTAATGCTGTTGCCTTCTAATTTACAAAATGTTCTTTGAATAGAAAAAAAAAAAAAAAAATTATACATCATTTCCACAGACACCTGGGTCCGTGTTTTTTGTTAGATTATTTTTTATATTTATTAATTAAGCCTATTATTAACATGAACAATATATAATACAGGGAGGAAAAAAAAATAATTCACCAATTCCTATTGAATAGTATTGAGCGAGTGTCCAAAATGATAATAGTTTCTATATCGATACAATACGTCGAATAGTTGCAGTTGCGCAACTTGCGCAGCTGTTAATCTAGCTTACCATAAACAGGTCTACGAATGCAGCGGGGGTACTAAAAGAAAGATCAGCACCGCTGTCGCTCTACTCGGCGATTCACCGCTAATATTCCTGGACGAGCCGACGACGGGCATGGACCCGGCGTCGAAGCGGCTCGTGTGGGCGGCGGTGAGCGGCGCGGCGCGCGCGGGGCGGAGCGTGCTGCTGACGTCACACAGCATGGAGGAGTGCGAGGCGCTGTGCTCGCGGCTCACCGTCATGGTCGGCGGCGCGCTGCGCTGCCTCGGCCCGCTGCAGCACCTCAAGAACAAGTTCTCGCAGGGTATCGCTTGTTCTCCACCTTACTATACTGACGTCACACAGCATGGAGGAGTGCGAGGCGCTGTGCTCGCGGCTCACCGTCATGGTCGGCGGCGCGCTGCGCTGCCTCGGCCCGCTGCAGCACCTCAAGAACAAGTTCTCGCAGGGTATCGCTTGTTCTCCACCTTACTATACTGACGTCACACAGCATGGAGGAGTGCGAGGCGCTGTGCTCGCGGCTCACCGTCATGGTCGGCGGCGCGCTGCGCTGCCTCGGCCCGCTGCAGCACCTCAAGAACAAGTTCTCGCAGGGTATCGCTTGTTCTCCACCTTACTATACTGACGTCACACAGCATGGAGGAGTGCGAGGCGCTGTGCTCGCGGCTCAATGTCATCTTCCGTGGTATAGTCTTTCTGCTCTCCAGCTCGGTCAGGTACCATTTAAAGTATTGATGTCTAACGCAACCCGATAAGATATCAACCTAGGGGGAGAAGCTAGCCCGTAGATATGCTGGAAGGTCGACTGTTTCCCTGAACGTTATCTTTTTGATCCCCTTCTCATGGCAATAGCCTAATCCCAAACTTTTTTTTTCTCTAACTTTTGTTGGCTGCCTTTTGCGATATTCATGCTGTGTGCTGAGTGGCACACCATTAGCCCATTCAAAAGATGAAGGTGCATTCGCTTACAACTAAGCAATATGTAAGCTATAATGATTTTCCAATCATTAGTTAAATAATAACTCATCTTTTTTACAGGTTACACACTTATAGTAAAGTGTAAATCGGGACCAGACATAGATTCTGACATAGCTAATATCCGCAGTTACATCACTGAGAAGCTCAATGACGCCAAGCTCATGTAAGTTGGAACAACAGTTACCATCGTAAACGTTAACTGTCACAATCGTACATATTAAACCAAACAAAAACAAGACTTTATTATGCTTATGTATGTGACAGACAGTAATCAATTTCACATGTTGCAGTGAAACTTATCTGGGAATCAGCACATATTACCTGAACGATGTAGGTCTGCCTTGGTGGCGCGTATTTGATGTCATGGAGACTGCAAGACAAACCTTTCCTATCGAGGACTATTCCGTCTCGCAGACTACGCTCGAACAGGTGTTTCTTAGGTTCACCAGGATACATTCCAGGGAACAGTAAACCTTTATTAATGGTAATAAGGACTAGAAACTGTAACATGCGTAGCGGTTATGATGTGTTTAATTTACGGTATATTTATCTTGAATCACACAGAAAAAAAGCGCAAATACTGGTTCTGTCTGGGTGTTGTGGGACCATGGTCCTCGTAATTCCTGGGTCCCTAGACACAAGGAATCCTAGTTATGGTCCAGGAACTATGTATGTGATCGTTGGGCGTTATTATTATTATTATTATAATCAAGTGAAGTCTTATTTATTTATTGAATAGTTAATATTTTGACGACATTAACGCAGGATTATATTAACACAGTCTATGCTTACAGTATATATTCTCCAGTAATTAAATCATAGATAATAGATATTAATTTAAAGAACGAGCGAGTGGCTCGGTGATTCGTGCGGCTCAAACCGACTCAGTCACGCTTAAATCCCGCTTTTCCCAGCACCAATAACTTTACAAGTTCGCGCCAAATTCGCACTTTTACAACGGTGAAAATATCGTAAGGAAATCGACATGTTTAAGAACTACAAATATATAGGAATATGCGTTTTTCACCAAACCGTTTATATCCAAAAGCACCTGAATAAATCAGTATCATTTAGTATCTTATTGAAACTGCTTAGCATACGGTGATTAATTTTGGGACTGGTCTCCACTACCTTAAAGCGAGGCTATGCCAGATTAATGAACTTCACTTGCTGATTGTGGGTGTAAAAAAGTACAAACTTTCCATAAAAAATATGAAAGAGTATTGTCCACATTTAATGTTTGCTATTAGATCTGAAATACAACAAATAAAAATAGCGTTGATTACCAAATACAAAAAGTATACATTGCTACATTCGCAATGCGCAGCCTCCGTTGGGCTCTGATCTTTATATTTAAAGTAGAACTGGATTTTAAGAAAAGGTTATTCAACTTAGTTATAACATGAAGCATTCAAGGTCGCTCTCATCTTTGATCCATGTTTGTGCTTCTGCATATGTTTTACATAAAGAACTGATCTAAATAAATAGTTGTAAAATAGTTATACCTACTCGAAGCTGTTGAAACAATGGTAATATCTGTGTTAACATACCGATAGAAATACCGAGTAATACACTGAATCTCTTTTGTGAACTGCAGCTGTTGTAATATCATAATTTTTTAAATACTTCATAATGTAATGCATTAAAAATAGGTTTCTATAAAATGATCTCATAGTGAAATAATACCAATTGATACATTAATCCTTTTTGGATTGAATAAAGTAGCATGACTTTGCTTTTTGTATACAAAATATGACCACAAAATTTTAGAGGGTGATTTTACAAATCTGTAATATCTGTACTGTAATAATAAATTTACTAAGTCTTGATCAAATTGTAATAAAATTTTGTAAGGACATTTTGCTACGCCTATTATCCGCTTTCTGTCTAAGTCTGAAAGTTGAGTAGACTAACGCGCAGAAATAGTAATGGTTATGGTAGACTTGAACGTAGTCGTTAAAAATGCAATTTTTTTGTGTTCTCTGCTGTATCATTTATATGCGTATCATATATTTTAAATCATGTTTATATTAAATTAGTTATATAATTAAAAATGAACTTTATACCAAATCTCAGTAGATCTTGCCAGATGTTTAAATTATATTTTATTAGAATACCACTATAAATATTATTTATACTCTTTTACCTCTAGTATTCATGCGTTTTATGTTGGTATATGTAATATAAAGATTGTTCTCTATTCTGTACTAATACTATCTAGTACCTGAAAGTAAATAATAAAATTATCTGCTTATTGTATGCCAATATTTATTTTACTCCGATGGAATGTGATCTGTTACTTATTTCTATCATAGTAGTTATATTTATTTAATAAAATACAATGGTGCTTGCTATAAAATATGTATAATCAATAATATAAATATTAATAATTACATCATTGAATTTGCAGAAGTAGCTAATGTAAACTTGATGCATCTGTATTATTATATGAAACTGTATTATAAATGTTTTCTTTGTTGTAAGTATATATACATATATTCATTGTAAGTTTGATTATGAGAACATGTGAAATGTGTCAGGTGGCACAAATGTTTGATTGTTTTAATTTTTACTTGCTTATTGATTTTATTTGAAAACAATGAAATAATTGAAACGTCTCGAAAGTAGAATTATTTGTTTATCATACGTTTGTGATTAAGGTTATTATGATCCTCCATCTTTAATAAAAAAAAATATTTATAAAAATTTAGCAAAATATTTTTTTTTTTAATTGCCGAGTTACCAAGAAAGTTGGAGAGAACAATAACCAACCCAAAAGGCAAGTTATAGGTACATTATAATGTTGCATTGATTGGGTCGATGATAAATAGGTCTAAAATCAGTTCCTGTCTTCTGTTATTTAAAAATGTACTGATTTCGCGGGCTTAAATGATATTCTAAAAAATAGTTTGAGATAATCTACAGTAAAATGTATGTATTAATTAGTAATTTAAAAATTATTAATTATTTATATATAAAATTACCAAATTACATGCAGCTGTACTTAATTTATTAATTGTAAAGTTCTCATAGAGTTGTAAAAAATGTGATAAGACTTGTGATTATTTTGTTACAGTATTGCCATAATACCAATATTTTGCCTTGTATAATTATAAAAATCTTAAATCATATTTCATTGTTTATCTACTGTATGTAGCTAATTATCTATACAAATATAAGTGCTTGAAACATAATAATAAGACATATACTTATACATTTATATTTTCAACATATAACGTTCTCGTAACGTGGATTTTGTTATTAGCATTATTCAACTCGCTCTTGTATTTGCATACAACAGTTTCATTATAGGTACTTACCGTTATAAACTTATTGTCTATGATTGTTTAGTGCTTAGTAGCATTTATCGTTAGCTGCACCGTGCACACATTTTAATATCTCGAATTCTAGCACTAGAATGATAGATAGCCTTAATGAGTATTGAAAAGATCTGTTTATTTATTTACTGTATGTAAATTTTTCGTAAGTATACACTACTTAACTACTGAGCATGATCAATGTGATTCATACCACAAACTTTATATTGATGATAAGTATAAAGCATGTATCATTAGAAAATTGGTTCAGAGTAAAGTTTAGAATATGTTTATTTCACTTTCAGCTCCCAGTCGAAAGTTTAATGTGAGACAGAGACAGTTTATGTTTAATGTATGAGACAGAAATATACGCTCTTTTCAAAACTCTTCTTTAATTGCGCGGATATGCCTAAGGCGGTATTATTATACTATTAGGAATATCAGTGTATATTACTTTATATACGTATATATATTTATATAATGAAATGCTTATTTATATATTATTAGGAATAATGACAACTCATGCAAACTACTTTATTAATTACGCCAGTAACATATTTTGTAAAAAAAATACATTACCTCCTTAAATTTTCGGTTTATTGATAGAATAACGCCACAGCTTTTCAAAGAGCAAAGGAGCACTAAGACAACACTCAAATGGCTTAAAAATTGTAAATATATATTTATATTGTCAATAAAATCTCCCATTTTTAGTGATACCATGAAAAGAAGCTGGTGTCATTTTTATCTCAAGGGTAAAACTTCTCCTTTTCCTTCCCCGTTTCCAACCTTCCTCTCTGCTCTTTTCTCCATTTCCGCCATTGATTTCCTGTTCCCTTTTCCACTCCCCCGCTTGTCTATACATCAACTTTCCATAAGCCTCTAGTAACACATTTTTATTCGATCCTAATGCCATACCGGTCTGCAGTAAAGTTTGGCAGGTCTTAAGTCCGCACTTATCACTATAAGACGTACCAAAAGGTGTTGCAGTAGATACGTGATAGAATGATAAGTGCAAATTTAGGAGCTGGCAAATGTTAGGTGCAGTTGGGCATTAACTCTTTTTTTTTCAAGCATAGAAATCTCATAAATCAGTTAAAATAATTTGCGAATTACTTATAATTATATAGTGTTTCTTGAAGTTCTCGAAGAACAGTGGATTTATGAATGAAAACTGCACACGATCTCGAATTAATTATGATAACATTGCATTATTGCATATCTTTTAAAACGTAGGTAAACAAACAATTTCCCTCTTCGGAAAAATTGGCTTTTCTGACGGCTGCTGCATTTTATTTTTAAACACTAGCTATAAATAATAACTACTTATTAAACGCCGTGATTATTATTAAGAAAATTAAATGGCCATTTAATTTTTTAATACCCGTTTGTACCTACTAATTCTCTGGTCACGAAATCGAAACGGTCTGGTCATCAAATCAACCAGTAAAGCTTGCACCAAGCTTGCACACTAGTACTTGGTGGCAGGCGGGGCACCATACCTACCTATCTTGAAAATCCGATGGTACCTACCTAGACGAATTCTTTCAGAAGAGTTCTACCATATAACGTAGGTAGTGCTTATTTACTCTTTGTTAAAATACTTTTTATCGCAAAAAATATAATCATATAAATTTATCGTTTTTTTCATTGACTTAATTACTAATCGTCAGCTTTAGGAGTGATTTAACGTTAACTGGTTGGCCCAGTGAAAGTTACGTATCTGACTTAGTTGAGGTATTGCTAAGATAAGCGGGAATTAGAGCGAAACAAACAAGACATCATCAAATATCGTCTTTATTGACCTTTATGCAGATCCTTCTGCAAACTTTTAAGCTGATTAAAAAAATACCAAAACGAAGATTTGTATTAGCTTTATAACTTACTAGTTGCGCCCCGCGGTTTTACCCTAGTTTTTAATAAAAGTAAATAAAATAGTTTTGGCGGGAAAACGAAAAAGATTGCGTCACCGCATTGTATTATTTTCCAAAACTTGTTTCAGTGTTAGTGCATAAAATTGGTGGCATTTTATTCGTTAAGTGCTGGATTACAGGCATGAGTATGGGAAAGTGGTATAATGATGGTGAAACGTTTCTTTTCGTGTTGTTTCCAAAACTCCATGGAAGCTTCTGATAAAGTTGCCACCACTTTACTAGGAGTATGACTTGACTAGACTAGACTATGACTTAACTTGATGATTTGGACTGTGACTTGACTTGACACATTATATGATATTAATTAACTTGAAATATTATCAATTACTTGACACTGGCTAAATACATAAAAGTGTGGAGCCAAAACCAAACAAAAAAACATACTAATTTTTAAAAAAATCGTTATGTTGACAATGGAGATCTACATGAACCAATTTCAACTTCCGTTCGCCTCGCATTCACTAATTTAAATTTATTTTGTTGATATTGCGTTTGACAGACGGCACGCCGCAACTGCACGATACCGACAGTCCGACACGACACGACACTCGACAGTCGGTCGGTCGCGGTCGTCTATTAAAAGCAGATGACTGTTCTTTGTTGTGCCTGTATAATATTGTTGTAGGTACTTAAAAGTTTAGGGTTCACGTACTTTAGAATTTCAATAGTTTATGCTATTGCTCTGTTGTTTGTTAAAAACTAATTAAGTAAATGACATTTTCCCATGTGTAATTAAATCCTATAAATTTGTGATATCGTGCTGTGTTGTTATCGTTACCAAATTTTAATATTAGTATTTTATAATATTGGTAAGTAGATACCTAATTATATTAATTTTTGTGTCTTTAATATATGTAGCATTCCTTGTAATAAACACACATGAACAATGTATTTACCCGTTAATATAGAATGTATGAATATACACTGTAATACTGCAGGTTCGATGTATCTAGTTAACACGTAAAGATGTACCTAGCTATTTTAATATAGTGTTTCTAATTATAATTAATATAGTTATACTTGCAGGACAATGTCTGGGATAGATAAATTAAAACTTCTGATTTGGAAGAACTTTATTCTGCAAAGAAGGCACAAATGGCAAACATTGTTTGAAATAGCATCACCAATTTTGTTTTCATTGCTTTTGATACTTGTAAGAAGCCTTGTGAGCCCAAAGTCTCAACCAGACTTGATATACTCCCCATTTCAACCAACATACTTCAATAAGACTCAAATTAGCTTGTGAGTACTTTATTACTTATTTGTGCTTTGTTGAGTAATACATAAATATTTAATTTTAACTATAGATACCTACTGAATTACATTTAAGACTTTAAAAGCCCTGCAGTTTTCTCTGCGACATACATTTTACAGCAGGCACACTAAATTTTCTGAAATTAAAATTAGGTATTTATCCTACCTATATTGATCCCAGTGTTATAAAAATGATGTGTGTGCAAAATTTCATTTGCCCCACGGTCCAGCCAGTTACACTATAGATATAAAAGATAACAAAAAAAAAATCCAAATTGGTTCAGCCGCTTTAGTGTCAAAGCCACAGAAACAAATGAATGTTTCACTTTTATAATAGTATTATAACAGAGGAGTAAACATGTAGATTGTCATTTTAACTAGGTAGGTATGTAAGTATCATTATTATTTTAGAGGCTCCATTAAAACATGAAATAATAAGGCTGGCTTGCACTTATAAACTGAACATGTACATACCAAATTTGAAATCATTATTTATTTATTATATAATATGTTATTAAAAATATCCACAGTTCTCAAAAACTAAAACATCTCTCTCAGTCTCTGTGGTGTGGTAGTTGAGCAGATTGGCTCATAACCCGGAGGCGGCGGGTTCGATTCCCGCGGCAGGACAAGTATTTGTGCACAGAAAAAAAAGCGCAAATACTGGTCCTGAGTCTGGGTTTTGTGGGACCATGGGCCTCGTAGTTTCTGTGTCCCTATATAAAAGTAAACATTGTCTTTATGTTTGTGTTTGCTTATTTGTGTGGCTTTCTCGCCAAAACGGATGAACCGATTTGAATGAATATTTGCTCATAAATTATAAATATTATGTTTTCAAGATATTTTTAACGTGGAATATAATAGATCCCGCGGGTGAATGAGTATGAAACTATGGGAAGCCCTTAGTAACAATAGATATTAACAATACAAAATAACAAAGGATGTATTATCATTTAGTTCTAGGCATGATTTACAGAAATTAATTACTATATCTTAATCAAAGAAAAGATTGTTACAATGTGAGCATGTATAGATAGTAGATATAATAAGTGATAGGATTAGATGCTATTTTCTACTTTCAGCAAGGTATGATAATGAATACAATTGGCACACATGTTGTGTTGTGTATGGGTAGGTATAATAAGTATTTAATACAAATATTTTAGCTAGGAACTATTTGAAGCATACAAATTTGCACAATATGCCCAGGTTAGCTGGAAGATAATGCCCACTAGAATTACCTAAGTTTGCCTATGTAACATTGAATTTAACAACAGACAGCCTCTGTGGTGTGGTGGTTGAGCAGGTCGGCTCATAACCCAGAGGCAGTGGGTTCGATTACCGTTACAGGACAAGTATTTCTGCACTGCGCAAATACTAGTATGTGATCGTTGTGTCATTGTATTTACAAACAAAAAGTATCTAAGTATTGTATCAGTTATCTGGTTCCCATAATACAAGCTTTGCTTAGTTTGGGGCTAGATGGCGTTGTGTGAAATGTCCACAAATATTTATATTTATTTATTTATATGTATGTGATAGTTGGGCGTTATTATTATTATTAATATTACTTGTGTTGGTGCAATAAGGCATAGGTAATCTTTCCATTGTATCTAAAAATATATTACGCAGACGTAGTCATACCATAAGTGCTTATTTTTAATTTTTAAGGAATAATTCAGCATCGCAAAGTTCTCGCAATTTAGCATTTTCCCCAGAAAATGCACTTACAAGAAAAGTTGCTTCATATGCTGTGCAAGCCATAGTTGATGACAATTTTAACTTCATGACCAGCTTAATCTATAGTGGTTTTGTGCCAGAACCGGTAGGATACAATAATTCCCGTGAAATGGAAGCAGCCCTTACAAAACCTAAAGCTATGGAAGATGTGCTGGTCGGAATCCAGTTTGATGACAACATGGCAAGTAAGTGGCTATTTTAATTCAAGAATCCACCAACCTTTTTTATTGGGTCAACAGTGAGTCACAAGTTTATCAACGTCAAGTGTGCACGATCGAAAGGACTATTATACATATTTTTTCTATTTGCGCCCCGCGGTTTCACCCGCGGATAAAAAGTATTTTAATTATTTGCTCATCCTACGGGAACTTTTCATTTTCCCGGGATAAAATGTAGCCTATATGTTAATCCAGTGTATAAGCTATCTTGATACCGAATTTCATCCAAATCCATTCAGCCGTTTGAACGTGAAGGGGTAACAAACATACACACATACAAATTTTCGCCTTTATAATATAGGTGTAATTTAAAAATAATTATAAGATACAATTAATAAAAAGATGCATAAATATTTCAGTCTATTTTTTTAACTTTTAGATGCAACCGAATGGCCTGATGATATTATTGTGACACTAAGGTTTCCAGCTATCATGAGAACAGCTTTAGCAGAGCATCCAATGGTAGCCAACTGGAGGACGAATTTATTATTTCCACTGTTCCCTCAATCAGGACCCAGAGATCCCGGTGACATGTATGGAGGAAAAACACCTGGTATGTATAAAGGTTGCGAAGCCTACTACTCCTTAACTAAGAGTAGGTGCTCGAATCGAACGAAAACTATAGAAGAACTTGCAAACCCGGCGAACTCCGTTTCGCCACCAGATGGCTTCGTTTTATGTAACAGTAGCTGTCAAACAATGTATCACGCACCGGCGCCATCTACTTAAAATGTTGGTTTGTCCTGAATTTTTCCTGAATTTTCTTTGCTGTAAACCTCACGGAGCCCGAGACCTTTCCAACGAATGCCCGTGGAAATAAAAGGCGAAAACCGTGGAAATCGGTTCGTGCGTTCTGGAGTTATAGCGTCAGGAAGGAAAACCCGACTAATTTTTATATAGTAGAAGATTGAGATTGTTTGTGTAGTCTTACTTTCTGTTTTCGATTAAAATTTTACGTACCACCTAGGATCTTTCCTCCGGATCGTGTAGTTTAGGTACCTATACATAAGTTCTGTAATTGATTTTAGTAGGTATAAAAGTCACGAATGATTGATAATATGCTTTTAATATATTCCAGGTTACTCTTCAGAAATGTTCTTAGCTATCCAACATGGCGTATCGAAAGGGATCATAAGGCAGAAAACTGGAAAATATATAGACACTAAGGTATATATGCAAAGATTGCCACAACTGTCATTCAAAGAGGACCCGTTGCTGATAGCTCTAGAAAGATTTGTCACAGTAATCATCATGCTGGGCTTTTCATACACTTTTGTGAATACAGTTAGAATGATAACAGCAGAGAAAGAGTTACAGTTAAAGGTAAACTGACATCTATTTATATAGTAATAATAGCATAATTTGTTCTGAGTGACTGACTGACTAAAACACAATGGATAGGTACTTGTACAGCCAATACCGCTGGAACTAGCGACTTGATATTTGGGGGCATCTCTCTTTTGTGGCGTAAGGCTGTGCGGAGAAAAGGTTTTTAAACTTACATCCCAACCGATGGATATATTGAGTATACGGTGTTAAAAATTACTTGAAGGAATGCTGGCTTCTTCTAGTTGGATAATAAAGACCATTATTCCTTAATATATGCAATAGTGTAAGATAGCAGTATACCGGAATAGAGTATAGAACTTTATTTCAGAAGAAAGATATCGATCCGGGCTTCGTGTGTAAAAATTGAAAGCAATTAAAATCGAAATCTGTATTTATATCATCCGTTGAAAAACAGTTAACCTTGCATGACTCTTTTGGAATAATCATCAATGCCGTGCTAATGAAGATTTTATTGCAGGAAACAATGGCGATAATGGGTCTACCATCGTGGTTGCACTGGCTGGCATGGTTTATCAAACAGTTCTCGTTCCTTCTGGTATCGGCTATACTTATGGTCGTATTGTTTAAGGTGAGTTGTACCCAAATATTTAACCAAAAATTTGTTGATACATAGTATTTTTTTCTTTGTTATTGCTTACATTTTGTTGGGAGACGATATTTTTCTCGTGCATTTTATTTTCTAAGTTTCTACGGCCTCCTGCATTACTAAATAGTGAAAACTATCAAATAAAATGTCTTGTTTCAGATCCCAATAAGTAAAACGTCAGATGGAGAATGGTTTTCAATATTTACATTCACTCCTTGGTCGATTTTATTTTTCTTTATGTTATTGTTCATTATCGCATCACTTTCATTTGCTTTTATGGTCAGTGTGTTTTTTTCGAGAGGTAAGAACTTAATACACATTGAAGTATAACAAAGTAAATCCTGACAACGAACTCAATGTTCTCTGTTAAGACTGCGAAAATAATAAATATGTATATTAAAGCTTCTTTCAGAATGTCCGGTTAAAGTTCCGGTTAAGCTAATAGGAATTAATCCACTACATAAACTGTTCTTGCGTTTCACAATCACTGGAAAGGGCTAACCAACACATTTAGTATCTATTAACGTAAACGGTAGATCGAGTGGCAACTAAATCGTTATTTGATGAATAAGGAGTTTTTTTGATAACTGAAGTATGCTTTGAGCAATTTACAAAAAATGCGAGATTTTTAAATATAGTATATTATTGAAAACTATCGTACATCGTAAATATATTTAACTTTTCGTTACAAAAATAATGAATAGGACTGAATAATCTTGCAAAAGTCCTAGTTTTGTAACATTGTAATATTAATATTGTACCAATATATCATCAATATTTTTATCAATTCAAACGGTTCTTTGAACGGAACGTGTGAATGCGACGTTACCATTGGCTGACCTAGTAGGCTACGATTAGGTAGCCAGATGATAAATTTAAAGAAATGTGAATTTACGTGATGATTAACTACTAGCCACTTTAGTAGCACATTCTGAAACAAACCCTAAGTATCCTAAAATTTGTTAATTATATTTATTCATTATAGAATGTTTGGTTGCTTGTTTATTCCGTATTATGGATTTTACTGCGATGGCTAATATAGTTAATTTAATAAAAACATATAACGTCAATTTTGTTACAGCTAATTCTGCGGCGTCATTTATGGGTCTTATATGGTTCGCGTCCTATGCCGTATTTGTGTTCACTCAAATGCTATACGGACAAATAAAGTTATCAACCAAAATTTTGTTTAGCCTCATTTCTAATACGGCTGTTGGGTTTGCATTTCAAATGCTCATCTGGTGCGAAGGAAACGGCAGAGGTAAATATCCATTATTTATTACCTTGAACTTTGGACCAATGTTGATGGTAGAACAAAATTATAAAATGAACATCGTCACACAAAAGTGATCGTTATTGTTGGCAAAATACGTCATACATTAACTAAACCCATAAGCTTAAGTGTAAATCAATGTGTAAAAGGAAAATGGGCAAAAAGTATGGAGGTTGGTCCAACATACCAATACAAATGTGACGTATGGCGTTCGACAAGTCATGAAGAAACATTTTGAAAATCAGTAACACTTTTCCTGAAATAGATCGGGTTTGGGTATAGTCTAGGTAAAGAAATTTTCATATAAAATGTATGGAGAAATTTTAAAACGTATCGGTAAGTAAATGGACTAATAAAAATTTGATTTATGCTATTCGATAAGTCATAAAGTACCATTTCAAAAATTAGTAACAGTCACCTCTAAATAATTTGTTTTGGTACAGCCGGTGACAAAACAAAAACGATTTTGAGGTGAGTGTTACTAAGCTTTTAAATGGTACTTTAAGACTTATCGAATGCCATAAATCATTTGTATTAGTCGGTCTACTTACATGTTGTACCAATTTGCCCATTCTCCTTTAATTACTTACGTATTAGACAATTGAGTTGACAAGAGAGTGAGACGTTTTGTTTCTCTATTTAGATAGACAGATCAACACTTTATTGTACACCGTAAAAAAGAAAACAATTTACAAAAAGAAAAACTTACATAATAAACTAGTACTAGTACAACAGGCGGTCTTATCGCTTAGAGCGATCTCTTCCAGACAACCTTTGAATCAGAGGAATCTGTAGCTTAAAATTTTGGGCTTTGGTGTACAGGTAAAAACAAAATGAACTAAAAACTATTTCAATAAGGACCGTTCTTAGTTAGATAATGTTCTTTCAATAGTCGTTAATGGGTTTTCACCAAGATAACATTCATTATCTTGCGATTCTAACATCAGCTCTTAATATAATAAACATTAATACCTACCTAATCATTAAAAATATTTTCGAGTTTTATATTTTTAGAACTATTAATTTGCAACTGTGGAATCCGTCTGGAAACTTCATGTATAAATAGTCCTACGTAAAGGCCCTACAGTAGGCTACTCAGCACAAGCAGTTTTTACTCGTCCGCGTCCGTCAAATGGGTGATAAAATGATTATACTGTGCAGGTTTACAATGGAGCGAGATGTTCACCCCGATCTCGTACCACGACCAGTTCCAGCCGGGCCACGTGGCGCTGCTGCTGGCGCTGGACGCGGTGCTGTACATGGCGGTGGCCGCGTACGTGGAGCGGATCCGGCCCGGCCTCTACGGCGTGCCGCTGCCCTGGTACTTCCCCTTCACCAAGACATTTTGGAAACCAAACGAGAACGTGGTTACAGGTATTGATGTTCATATTCATATTCATATTCATTTATTCTGTTACCATATGTGCATATTGATCTTACATTTCAAATATTATATATATATCATAATATTAATAGTAACAATATGGACCCTGTAGGGCACTACAGATTAATATGATGAGGGTAGGGTTAGTAGATAAAATTTAACATATTTCATGCGATACGCTTAATAAATTTCAATAAAATTTAACATTCACAACATAATTAACAGATTTATATTTTATGATTATCTTCGAAAAATTCTTTCAAAGAATAGTAGCACTTTTTAACGAGATGTGACTTCAACCGACCAATAAAGGCATATTCGTTTTGTATCTCTTTTAGACGAAGGGGTATATGGTTATATATTTTTATACACATTACGTAAGTACTCGTGCTGTGCATTTTGAGTTTTGAATTTGGGAGGGCTAACCTGTCCCTGTATCTAAGATTAAACGTACCGAAATAGTTGTCTTTCAAAGTTTTAAAAAATTGGGGATATTTTTTAACAAATTTGCAAATTTCTAGTATATAAATAGAGGTTAAAGTTAGGATTTGATGCTGGATAAAATATGGTTTACAACTTGTTGTACTGTCTACGTGTGCTATGATGCGGATACACTTTTTTTGTAATATAAACAGATCATCGGCTCCAGTGCTATTTCCCCACAGTATGACACCATACTGTAACCAGGCGTGAGCGTAGGCATAGTATGCCGAAAGTGCTGTCGCGACATTTGTTGTTTTTTTTAGCTCCGATAAGGCGTAAGTAAAACTACTAAGCTTAGATTTTATTTTTTGTACGTGTGTCTTCCAATTAACATTTGTATCGATGTTCAGTCCAAGAAGTGTAAAGGAGTCTACGCACTCTAATTTTGTGTTATTGTAAGTGAAGTTAATTTCTAATTGTGATTTTTGACGTGGTTTAAATTGCATTATTTTGGTTTTTGAGTAGTTTATTTGTAAATTGTGGTCTTCAAGCCAGTCAACGACTTTGGATAAAATGGCGTTTAATTCAGTGTTTACATTACTACCTTTGGTTGGGTATGGAAATAAAATGGAGATATCATCGGCAAATAACACGCACATCTCTTTGAATATTTTTGGTAAGTCATTAATATATATTAAAAATAATAAGCAGCCCAATACACTTCCTTGTGGGATTGAGCTATTCATTATTTTGGGATCCGATCTAAATTTTTTTATTTTCCCTGTTTGTAAATTATAATTTTCTACTTCTACTGATTGTTCGCGGTCTTTTAGATAGGACGCAAACCATTCGTTAGCAAGGCCCCTCACACCTATGCCATAAAGTTTTTTTAATAATATAGGGTAGGAAACTTTGTCATATGCTTTGCTCATATCGAGCAGAATACCTATTGCATATTTTTTAGCATTTATAATATTCAGAACTTCTTGCATGTATTTGTATACAGCAAGAACCGTTGATCGCCTTTTTCTAAAGCCATTTTGACTATCATCAAAAACTGAAAATTTTTCGCAAAAAGAGTATAATCGTTTACCCATCGCAGCCTCGAAAATTTTAGATGAAGTAGGTAGCAGTGCAATGGGTCTATACTGGTTTGGGTCGGTTTTATCGCCTTTTTTATGTATAGGTTTTATTATAGATTTTTTTAAAAGATCAGGAAAAACGCCTTCTTCGAATGATTGGTTTATCAGCATAGTATAAGGCCAAGTCAACTCTTCGGCACACTTTTTGATAAGTATTGGTGGCAGTTCGTCGAAGCCAAAGCTACATTTGTTTTTAAGGTTTTTTATAATGTAGTATACTTCGCGCGGATCGACCGGGCGCAGGTAAAGGGTGTTATCAGTTGGCGACAGCACAGGCCGGCCGAGCGGAGTGCCCTTCGCGCCTGTCCCTCCTACCGATGCGAAAAAGTCATTAAACGAGTTAGCTACTAAGATCGGATCTTCCGTTAGTATGTTGTGGATCAATATTTTTACATTTTGTTTGATATTTGTTGTGATTTTGTTCGTTCGTTCCTTAATGATTCGCCACATTGATTTTACTATATTGTTTGATTGTTTTATTTTACTAATATATTGTAGCTTTTTAGATTTATGTATTACAGTTTTTAATAATGTTTTGGACGTTCAGCATATAAGATATAGGAATATCATGAATTTATGAATTTGTTCTTGTTTATAGATGCTAAGTTGGGTAATTTATTTATTCTGGCTGGCAACACTAACTGGCGCGTAAGTCAGGCGGTCGGAGAAAAAAACGATCATTCTCTTGATCTTTGGTTTACTAGTGAATAAGCTATCATGTATATTCCAGCTAGAATGAAGAATAAACAGTAATGTGCTCCTAGTTTTATTTACGGAAGGGCCTCAGTATAGCTTGTTTGAAAGGCTTTAATTATCTTTTAGATAACATGCGAGGCACCCCGAGACTTCACCCGTGTGTTTATTCATATAATCTCGAAATAGCCCAGTTAAGAAAATCTTTCTTATGACCCCCTGACACTGTAAAAGGAAGACATCCCTTGAAGGCCGAACGTAGTTTGTCAATAAGTCGTCCAGAACAAAGTTTTATATTAACATTAATTGAATAAGATAAATCATCTATAAGCAACCTTTCCCAAATTTCTCTACTGCATTTTCTACGACATTAACTCTAAATTGTTGCAAACAAAGGCACTTCTTTGCTGTTATTCCAAAAAAGAATTAGCATAACCATAATAAGCACTGTTTACCGACACAAATTGTGATAAATACCATTCAACAATGGGTAAACTATTTAGTTTATCATCGAATTAAAGATAGTGCATTTTATTATCTTTCACGTGCATAGATAATATCTTTGTTCATGCCATGCAACTTATAGCCTAAGGAATTACGTTAAAATTAGTATTAATTAGTAATTACATGCTTCATCAATTCATCAAGTTGTACTCATCAACTTGGTTTACATGAAAATAAAATTATGTTTTCTGCAATTTGAAGCTATAAAATGGCTAAATTAACATAATATAAATGCCAATTAATTTTATATCTGTCAGATTCAGTTATGATATTATGTTGTTCATAAAAACTTAAATAATAGTTATATTATGCTAAACTTAACAAGACTTAAAAAATAAGGTAAATCTAAAATCACCACGTTGAATAGCAATGCTTATTTTTTAGCCAATATAAAAGCCAGCATAGCATCCTGGTTACCAAATACCTGATTAAGTATAATAATTTTAATTTTTGCGACGTTTTGTTGTTTACGAATCTATACCGATCGCATTGACGTGTGTCCTTTTTAAATATGGTAAAGCTCCACTACAAGCAAAAAATCCAGAATTGGCTCAAAAGAATTGTGTGTGGGCTGAACGACCGCCCAGATACTTCAAGCATTTGTACTTATATTTGTGTCTTAATTGTTATAGATATGGCTAGTAAAGACGATGATGATTTAGAATACAACGATGCACTTTTGAAAGTGGCTCACGACGAGGAACCTAGAGGCGTACCAGTAGGCGTCAATGTCAAAGTAAGTAACCTTACTATTATACATTGAATTGTAACTGTATACCTAATAATTTAAGTTATTTTATTAATAATAAAATTATTTGAGATTTTAAATTATACTAGGCCTGACTCACTCCGCGCTTTAGATACGTAGCTACAAGTACACGGGACCGGCACACAGTGGGACGAAAATCGTTGTTCCATAGACATTGAAAAAAGAAATCTTTTTCGTGGTAATTATCAACGCAAAACCTAAAAATAAGTAAATTGATAACTATATCCTATTTATCCCAGTCACCTGCTAACTCGCCAAGCGATTTACTATTTTTTGACATAACGCACACTCGAGCGCGCGGGGTGTCTAATATGTCAAAAAATAGTAAATAATATGGACATTAATAGCATTAGTAAATAACGGGCACTCTCTCGAGCCTGGAGTTAAACGGGTTTCCCTGTTTTTTTTCCATACATTTTAATTAAAAAAATATATTTTAGGCTCCGAATCGCCTCAAGGCCATAAAAATAATAATTTTGGAGTTAATACTGTATAATGGTTTTGCGTTGATTTTTCCCTCGAAATAGAAGTTTTTTTTTTTCAAAATGGCGATATCTATGGTACCACGATTTTCATCCACTGCGGCGCGTCTGGACGGGTTGTTCCGTTACTCGTAACGCGTTAGTAGAGCAACGCTTTACCTATAGAACTAGAGGCAACTATTTAAGGGTAGGGTGGGCTTGTAATGCTGTGTAAGCCGAACTATTGCGTTGTAGCAAAAGTCGCAATTTATTTAAGTGATTTCGAGGGGCGAATCTTCTTAATCTGTACCTACTATTAAGTATTATATGATTATACAAAAGTTACTTCTTTCAGAACCTATCAAAAGTATACAAAGGTAAAAAGAAAGCAGTGGACCATCTTAGCTTGAGGTTCTATGAAAACGAGATAACTGTGTTACTGGGTCACAACGGAGCCGGAAAAACAACCACGATTTCCATGTTAACAGGTAGAACCGGTCGTTGGGGGCAATGACATTTAAATACTAATAAATATTACATGAAGTTAAACAGCTTATCTAAATGCTTCTACTTGATGGCTAAAATAAAGTTTGTAAAGATTTAAAAACACAATTAAAATTAATTCATAAAATTATCTATTAATTTATAAAAATTAAAAGTTATCTGATTATTTGTATGTTTTTTGTGTGCCACTCGCGCCAAAACGGCTTAGCGGATTTGCTTACAAACCTGTATCACCACAGGATCCTGTTATCCCGAATAATTCAGTGCCAGGCAGGGCAGGCTACGGAGTCCTTAGTTCTACCTACATAAACACGATGCTGATGCATTGTGTACTTACCATATTAGGGGTAATTATCGGATCTGAAACTTAGCACAGAACTAACATTCCCTACAATGTCTACCGTATAGAAATCTACAATCTATGTTTTACTGCCTATAATATATTAACAACTGCTTTACTGTCGTTGCGAGCGATAGCCTATATTTATGATTCCGTTGGGTTAATTTGCTTTAAATTTAATTTATCTTTAACACTGACCGGTTTGCTACTATATGTTCATTAGACATTATCAGATAAGGTTATCTTATGTTATTCGTAACATTGAGAGTTCCCTATAAATTGTCTCTGTTCCAATTATTATGTAGTGTGCACTGCTGGCCTCCGGACTATTCATTGAAACTAATTGTACTTAATCAAAACAAGAATTGGTTCGCTCCATAATCGGAGTAGTGCCTACTTATATAGGTATTTTGTTGTAATACGCGTTGTTTAATAATATGCCAATCGACCGTGCTGTATTTATTTATACTTTAGCACAAAATAATGTTGTCAATGGTCATTTATTCATATAAAATACACTTCTGAAATTAGATAATAGTATAAATAGAACGGTACAAAATAACATACCACACCACGACAAGGTAGAAAGAGGACTTAATGCTATGAAGTACCTATTATCTACCAGTTATCTGGACTGCAAGAAAAAAAGGTGGCGGTGCAGTAAAACTGTTATTAAAATAAAATAATCACACTAATATTATAAAAGCGAAAGTTGGTATGTGTGTTTGTGTGTATGTTTGTTACTCCTTCACGCTCAAACGGCTGAATGGATTTAGATGATATTCGGTACCTAGATAGCTTGTACACTGGATTAACATAGAGGCTACTTTTTTAATTTTATTTTTATCCCGGAAAAGAGAAATTTTCACGTGGGATAAGCAAATTACTAAAATAACAAATTTTTATCCGCAGGTGAAACCGCGGGGCGTAGCTAGTAATAAATAAGTTTGTACAATAATCTCTTACGAATCATGGACATAAAAATAAGCTTTGTATACTATGTTAAATAATTATGCATGACAGCAGCCATTCGTTCAGTTTCTTCTCCCATTATTGTTCCATATTTATAATTAATTTTAGCCAACGGTTATACTAATTGAAGGTACCTAATGCTTACGAGCTTAAAATGGTTGGGCTGATTCATACAATTGATGCATTTTAGGCATGGTGCCTCCGTCCTCGGGCGCGGCTATCATAAGCGGCTACAACATAGTAACGGAAACAGAGCTCGCTCGCAAATCCCTCGGCATATGTCCACAACACAACGTGCTTTTCCCGGATCTGACCGTCGCTGAGCATATCATATTTTATTCGAGCTTAAAAGGACTTTGCCCGTCAAAGATTAATAAAGAGGTTGATCATTTTGTCAAGCTTCTAGATTTGGAAGAAAAGGTAATAACCATCTTAAAATATCGGCGCCCGTAGTTCGTTTTTCGTAAATATCTTCAGCTTTTGTGGATGAGAAGTTCTGGTTTATCAGGAACACTTAAGACAAGTAATATCAGTAAAAAAAAACCACTTATTTAATTTCAAAGATACTCTTTCCAAGACCGCAAACTTTCCTGAAGAAAATGATAGAAATAGGAATGTAAAGAACATTCAAATAGTATCATTGTTAGCCTGATGTTGGGAATTTGAGGCATGAAGTCGCAAATGCCATACATAATATTTTATTGTTAAGCTGTTTCCAGCAAAATTCTCAATGAATTCATGTTTGACATTTAACAACGATCTACTTGATCACAGTTACAATAATGTTCTGACTTATCAAGGCAGTGCATTTTGCTCCGCAGCCAACCCAAGCTGGTGTGACTCTTGTCGGCAGCGACAAGTGGCGTATATGATGTGCGCGTTTCTCGAGAATCGCAACTAACTACCACTGCCGACTACGATTTCATAATTAAAGATACTTTTAACAGCGACATGTAGTGTCAGCGAATTTATCCGGTGGTCAGAAGCGCCGGCTGTCGGTGGGCGCGGCGATGTGCGGACAGTCGCGCGTGGTGTTGCTGGACGAGCCCACCTCGGGGCTCGACCCGGCCGCGCGGCGCGCGCTCTGGGACCTGCTGCAGAAGGAGAAGAAAGGTGAGCCTTCTGCGATATGTTACTACTCAGGCGCGTGGTGTTGCTGGACGAGCCCACCTCGGGGCTCGACCCGGCCGCGCGGCGCGCGCTCTGGGACCTGCTGCAGAAGGAGAAGAAAGGTGAGCCTTCTGCGATATGTTACTACTCAGGCGCGTGGTGTTGCCGAGTTGGCAAATTAATATACAAAGAGAAATAACACTTTTTAAAACTTCGCGGCTTGAACTCATATTGTAAAGACAAAACGATAATTCATGTGCGCGAATAGACCCGTTTTATCTTTACAAAGAGAAATATTATGTACAACAGGTCGAACGATAATTCTCACAACGCACTTCATGGACGAGGCCGATGTTCTCGGTGACCGGATAGCCATCATGGCGGGCGGCCGACTTCAATGCTACGGAACACCGTACTTTCTCAAGAAACATTACGGAATCGGCTACAAACTTACCATACTCAAATCGGAAAACTGCAATGTAGATGAAATCACAAAGTTCTTCAAAGCTTTCGTACCTACTGTCAAAGAAAATACTAACATTGGTAAGTGGGCTGAAATTGGCTGTATTGGAAATTTGAAAAAGTTCCTGGCTATTCTGTTTGCAATTCATTTATGTAATGTGTTGTTAATCAAACCATATTGGAAATTTATCTTACCAACTTTGAATCAGAATAACCAATATCCATTGATCAATTACAACGCCTCCTAATTGCTCATAGATATAGGTACAAAACTTTGGCAGTAAGACATACATTAAATATAAGGACATAGGGTTTTAAATTGTTGTGTTATTATCAGAAAAAGTTCCTATTCTTCGCTGAAATTAATGTGTAGGTGTTATTTGTATTAGCATATCAGCTCAGGTGTAAATATTGTGCTAATGAAAGAGATCACAACACATAATCAAGTTTAGGTACTTAAACGACAAAGTGGACAGGATTCATTATTTTTTTTTAATGTTATTGAATGATGTGACGAGCTAGTCGTTCACCTGATGTTAAGTGACACGGCCGCCCATAACAGAACAGTGTCACTCGGAACTCCAACATGTAAAGTTTCGCATGACTGCTGCAATGCGCACATCATCCTGATCCATCATCCTGAGACATCAACACAGTCTGGTAATAAGATTACACGACTGTGAGATCAGATCATAAAGTCTTATTTGCCCAGTAATTTCACTAGCTACATTGCCCTTCAAACCGGAACACAGTACTGCTTGCACACTACTGCTTGGCGGCAGAATAACTGGCAAAGCGGTGGTACCTACCTAGACGAACTTTGCAGAAAAGTCCTACCACCTAGTAAAATTTTCTGAAATATCATCGTTTGCCTTTTGTTTTAAACCTAGAAGGGATATTTTTGTGTGTTTCATCGATCTATGAGTATATGTGTGAATAAATAGAACCAATTTTAAATGTAAGTATATAGTAGGTAATAATCTATTTCAACTCGTAACTGTTTCTCTGCAAGGTTCTTCATCACATAAGAATAGTTAGCTTGAATCATGTATCATTCATGTGTGTCTCTATAATTTCGTTACTTTCTGTTTGATTTAGATGGTTTTTTTGAGTTTTATACTTCCAGTTTAAAAATACTTGTTTTATAGCTTCGGAACTAACGTATATACTGCCCAGCGATTACGTCGGCAAGTTTCCAGAGATGCTCCGTGAGTTAGAGGAGAAGAAGAAATCATTGAATATATCGAGCTACGGACTGTCTGTCACCAGCCTTGAAGAAGTGTTTATGAAGTGAGTTACAGTTATACGTATTTTTAAGGTTCGTTTTGTAGAAAACCCATATAACGGTTTTTTAAATAATTTTATAGCTTTAAAAAGTAC
The DNA here is from genome assembly GCA_905220475.3 of Ennomos fuscantarius. Taxonomy (NCBI): domain Eukaryota; kingdom Metazoa; phylum Arthropoda; class Insecta; order Lepidoptera; family Geometridae; genus Ennomos; species Ennomos fuscantarius. The sequence continues at coordinate 7,350,531 of HG992033.1, forward strand.
GTAAGTACTTCTAATCTAATCTCTATTCCATCAAGTTATGAGCTACTATAAAATTGAAGGGTTGAGAATAAAAAGGATTTAACTGACAAATTGACAGTTTCGAGAAAATTTACTTTAAATGTCAACGGCGTCATTTTAATGTAGAGTGCTTATAAGGTAATAGAAAAGGTTTATGTAAGTTTCAGTTGCTTGAAAATGTTTTAATTCTATTTAAAATTACTAAATACAGTACTAATTCATACAATTACTGTAAAAAGATAATATAATAAAATAAATATAGTAATGTTTTTATGCTAAGCAAACTGTATTCCTGTGACAGATAAACCATTTTTAGACTCAAAATCTCGAGATTTAAGCCTCATTTCGGTATTTTGAGAATGTATTATTAAAGATAATTTCACGCTGAATCCAACGATACCCATAAGATATTTGGTCAAAAAAATCAGTTAAATCCTTTTTATTCTCACCCCTTCAATTATGATGTCTTTATAATAACCAGCAACAGGCCACTGTTCGGTTTGTTAAGACTAAGTTATATTGTTAGGAGCAATGGTCTTCATTTTTAATAATGGAATGCTCTTCCAGCATCTGTTTCCTCCTGGCCATAATCTGGGTCTTTTTAAGTCAAGAGTGAATGGGAATCTTATGGGCAAGCGTGCTCTACTTTAGACAACTTCGTCACTTACCATCAGGTGAGTTGATCTGAAACGTATGCCCATTTAAGCGTTAAAAAAATTGACATGTCCATTTTTAATAGTACCCAAATAGCGTATTTATAAAAAATTATAAAATCGTTTCCTGGATTGACCTAATTGTCACTATACCTATTCTTATCAATAAACATGTTTAAGCATTTGGTTAACAAATGGTTGTTTTTAGGGCCGGTGCTGAAGATAACACCGAATTGGAACCAAATAAAAGTTACATAACCAATGGGCTAACCAGCGATGACTTCGAACTAACGGAAAATGGAAATTGTTATGCAAGTATGTCGAAGCTAAGAATATTTTCCCGAGAAAACTTACTTTGTGTTAGTTACAATCAGAAGTAAGAATTTAGTGCCGCATCTATTGAACGTGTATGGTGTATGGTGAATAGGTTTCATTAACCATATAATTACACTACAACAACGTAATATATAAATGTGCAGGTATCATTCCTGCAAACAGTCCTACAATAAAAAAGTATTTGTAAACTGATTTTATTAGTTTGCCGATTAAGCATAAACTCAAATCAGCTTATTACTTTTCAGTGGACAACGCGCCAATTAAAAAAGTGCACGGATATAAACTTCTAGGAAATCACATCAAAGCGATGTTCATGAAGCTAGCATTCAGCACATGGAGAAACAAAGTGACATCTTCAATACAGTTGTCTTGGCCAATCATTAACATTATCATTTCTATAATCCTATCAAGATCATGGCAGTTTTTATCGGAACTACCGCCGTTGAGCCTTGATTTAGAGAATGGCTTCAGAAGAACGCAGACGATACTAGCACAAGAAGCGAACTTGACCGACGCCGACGGGACCTTGGCAGCGAGGGCAATGAACGCTTATAAAGGTTACTTTAAAACGTCCACGTACCCCGGAATGACTTTAACTGATATCAGTACGACGGACATGGGAAAATTTTACACCAAGTTGGTAGGAAATTTTATCAACATTTTCAGTTTAGTTTGATGAATGTAAAACGGCATTTTCGACGTGATCATAAATTTTTGGTTGCGTTTAGCATAACCAAATTTCGAAGTAGGTAATGTTCGCGATGGTGATTTATCAAGTTTTAACGAATAGAGCAAGAGTAATTTTTGAGTAACCTAGTTCATTGAACCTAGGGTTGCCAACATTATTTCAGCGAAATATAGAATTTTTCAAAATAAGCTATAATAAATATAGTACACTTCTTAAAAATATAGTACCGAACAAAACAGACCAAAAAATTCTTTAGATGTTGTCAATTTTACGTGCTGGCAGCACCTCCATTTAGTATAGAGATGGGAGCCAAAGACAAACAAAGACAAAAGATTGTACATGCGTTTGGAGACCGGAATTCGTTTACACGAGCTTGCCTCACTCAAAATTTAATGTAATCTATTTATGTATGTGTATTGAATGTAAATGCACGTTAATTGTTTTACAAAATAAAATTTTTGTTGGTTATATTTCGTTCGGTGTTGAATATATAGTTAGTACTTTTGCGTACTATATATTTATTCAACAGTATATACTCGTAGTACACTGACCCGAAATATAGTACAATACTATATATTATAATATGGTTGGCAACCCTTTTTTTAGGGGGGAAATGCCCTCGCACTTTCCTGCCACCACAGGGGTGGTGCAGGGGGTATGTGGGACTCGAACCCACTAAAACCCCCCCGTGAGCCCTCGTCCGCCGTACCGGGGGGCGAGAAGGGGTCGCGACTGCAGTCCAGCCTACTCGCCCTCCGATGGTTGGCAACACTAATTGAACCACAAGTGTGACACCAATTTAAAGCTTACTAAACTGGTTCAGACGTTCGTGTAGTGTAGAAATTCATGCGAAAGCTATTTTATTGCTTTTTCAGAGTGCTACAGACATTCCTCGAATACGCTACGAAACGCTAGCGGGTGCAACGTTCCGTCGCGAGAACATTACTGCATGGTTTAGTAACTACGGCTACCACGATTCTGCTATCTCACTCGCACTCGTCAACAATGCGATATTGCGCGCTCTATCGCCCGGCAGTTCGCTAAAATTTATTAACCATCCCTTGCCTTATTCGCTTGAAAACTGGGTAAGTTTGTTATATAGAAACTTAGGTACATTAAATTTGGATTTCAATTTAATAGATTTGTTTTCTTTCAGATAAGTGTGATGGCAACCGGTAGCAGTATGGCATTTCAATTTTCATTCAATCTTGGATTCTGTTTGGGTCTCGTCAGTTCTTTTATTGTTCTCTTTGTCATAAAAGTGAGTAAAGTGAAACACAAAGTTTAGTAGTCGCAAGTTACGCCACAAATACACGAAAACTTAGAAGTAAGATAACATTGGTAATCTGATAAGTAGGCAGCATTTTAATAGAACTATTTAACAATATCAACCATTATTTATACTGCAAATATTTCCATATGCATTTTTATAGTCTTTCTTAACCAAAATAACCTAACATCCGAGGGACACCTATTGTAGATTATTATACATTGGCCGTAAATTGGTTATTATTACAAGCGAGTTGTCTCATATGCCCGGGCTGAAGGCGAGAGTTTAATACTGTAGTTTCAAGTTTGTATTCATGTTTAATCTAAGCGTATATAGGTCGGCCCCCACTGGGTGGCGGCGATCTGATCAAAACGGGGAGCCGTTAGATGCAAGATGCAAGTAGGTATCAAAGTGGGGCTCTATGGGGGAGGCCTACGTTCATTGTTTAGCATTACGGATGTCTACCGGCGGATGATAATGAGCTTTTAATACCCTTTAAAGTTACCCAATACCTTAGTAATATTACCTATTTAAGCTACAGAAATTTTGAACTAAAACTTCTTTACTCACGCTTGACTTGGGGAGTAAGCTGGTGAATGTGTAACGAGGCGAAAGGAAATTGAAAGTTGTTAGTAAACGTAAATCTCCAAAAAATGGTAGAACAAAGAGCGGCCTCATCACATTAAGCGATAATGTTATATTATATATAAATTTACATAATAATACAAATTTAAGGTAAAATTACAATTTACAATTGTCAAGATGGCGACATTAACATTTAACAAAGCAAAAACAAAGTTATACCGACTGATAGATGGCGCTAAAGAAGTTTTACTTCAGTCGTGTGGTCTAAAGCACACTCGTTTCTTGTCACTAGCACCATTGTCGGTGTAGTGAAAGAGTGAGATATCAGTATTTATACTGAAAGACATTTATGTCCACTCTTTTTTATACGATCCAGGAGCGCACTAGCGGTGCCAAGTTATTGCAGCGCGTGTCTGGCGCGCGACCCGCGGTCATGTGGTGCACCGCCCTAGCGTGGGACTGGCTGTGGCTGCTGCTCATCCATCTGCTCATCATCACTACCCTCGCCTGCTTCCAAGAGCCGACGCTCGCCACCACAGATGAACTGGGTGAGTTTCTATCATGCAGTGCACTGAAATCATATAAACGGATTTTCTGACACTCGTTAGTTCTAAAAAATCCACTTTGCAAAATAATGAATAAAGGAACAAAGTAGACATAAAGGTGCAAACAAATCCATCAATGGATTTTGACAATTTATTTTAGTGAACCGAGGGATATCCTCTGCTTACTTACTCATTGACGTGAAGAAAAATATTTGAACCTCACAACAAATGGAACTTGACAGTCTTTGCGGCCGTGATGATTAACATCAAGTGAACGACTAGTTCTTCACGTCAGTCCTTACCATAAAAATCTACAACTAATATTGTGATCTAAATATATACATAACTCAAAGGTACTGACTGCCATAGTGATCTATCAACGCACAGCCCAAACCACTGGACGGATCGGGTTGAAATTTGGCATGCAGGTAGATGTTATGACGTAGGCATCCGCTAAGAAAGGATTTTTCGAAATTCCACCCTTAAGAGGGTGAAATGGGTGGTTGAATTATTTTCCTATAGGCCACGCCGCAGGTGAAGCTGCGGGCAGAAGCTCGTTATGTATACAGTATGTTTGTGTCCACTCAGTGCTGAAACAGCTGTAAATGTATTTGGATGAAGGACTAGGCGGATCCTGAATTTACGGGTTTATTACTTTATATTCTGGGAAATTGTGCAGTAACTGTGTGTACCCTTTATATAACATTATAGGTATACACTAGCAGCCTTATTAATAAACACGAACTAGCTTTAGACTAATTACACCATCTTTTGTCTCTTTCGAACCAGCTAAATATTCCAGTAGCAAAAAAAGGACAAAAGCTGAAGTAAGTAATCCGAGACTAATACCCGTTTATTAATAAGGCTGCTAGTGTTGTATAAAAAATATGCAAATATTCGAATATCTCACAAAACTGGTCAATTCCGTTATTCTGCAGGTAGAGCAATGCTCGTGTTAATGGTGTTCTCGGTTGGGATCATACCATTGCACTACATAGTCTCGTTCTACTTTGATGAAGCTTCAACGGGTTTCACCAAAATGTGCTTCGTAAACACATTCTCTGGTAAGTTCTTAAACTGGTTCTTAATCTTTTTTTTTCTATAAGTACCATAACTACCAATTTTTTTGAAACATGGATTACTCTTACTTTCATTATCCGTATACCAACTAAAGCACTGAGTTTATTAAGCCAAATTGAGTTCAAATTGGGGAGAGAATTTTATAGATGTCATTATTTATTAAAATATATAAAATGTGCAATAACACCAATAAACGCATGGTATGTAGAATATGATTTTTATCATTGTAGGTTGCATGCCGTTCTTGATAACGGAAGTGCTGCGGTTTCCTCAGATAGGCAGTGATTACTACGCTCGCATTTTCGACTACATTTTCACTTTCCTGCCCATTTACAGTGTATGCAGAAGTTTGAGGTAAGCTACCCACGTGTGTAAGCAGGCTTTTTTATTTCTGTATCTGTATATGTGTGTATCTAAAAGATATATTTAAAAAAGTCTCAATTTCCACTTTTGAGGATAACTAAACAAACAACGGTGAAACAAATGTTTCAACATTTAAAAATTCACTTACTTCGCACGTAATCCAATATTTTGTAAAAAGTGACACAACTAGAGAAAACATTGGCAGATTCTTTCCACTTCCATTTTATTTACACACAGTCACACATTTACAGAATATAAAGTTACGCAAGTTAAATTCAATAAGCGGGATCGCCAATCGGTGGTGTCAAACGCAGATCAAACTCCACCAAGTTACAGTAGTTGCTATAATGTTCATTTCAGGGATATGAGCGTAGCCTCGTTTACAATAATGGCGTGCGACGGGCTCTGCAATACACTAAAGTTAGAAAATTGTACGCGACAGACACTTTGCAAGAATCTCGACATCCCCATGTGTTGTAGTAAGTGAGTCCCTTCTGAAGCTTCTTTCATCCAATATTTTCACTTTATTTGACCTTTTTCTTTACCTTTACACTTTATTTTTCTGTTCTTCAGAAGGTTATCTAGAAGATATCACAGTAAGCAAAAAACAAATTTTTCAACCAGTATGTCGTGACTTATGACACTGAGGCGCGGTCCTTACTGCTGGGCTCATTAGTAAGCTCAAAGTCACTCAACGAGCGATGAGAGGGCCTATATGCTTGGAAGTTTCCATGCGTGATAAAATCCGAAATGAGGAAATACGCAGGAGTACCAAAGTCACCGAAATAGCTTTAGTGGCGACCACGAACCGGAAGACTCAGCGTTGGCCGGCCCCTGCTAGTTGGACCGACGATCTGGTCAAAACAACGGGGAGCAGATGGTTACAAGAGGCAAGTAGCCAAAGTGCTAGCCGCTCTATGGGGGAGGCCAATGTTCAGCAGTGAACGTCTTCCGGGTGATGATGATGATTCCGTTACCTACATTGAAGTATGCACGACTCTATTATGCTCACACGCTATTCTGCCTGCATCGCTCTTTCGTTAGGAACAAAACAATGTTCAAACAAAAAGTAACGCCTCATTATATTATTACAGTTGATGACAATCCGTTCTTGCAGTGGAAAGAACCGGGCATCGCTCGTTATTTGGTCACGACTGTGTCAGTAGGCGTCGTGGCTTTCACTATCCTACTCATGAAAGAATACGAGCTCTTGGACAAGGTAATATACAACTGAATTCGGCAAAAACCTTGAGCACCATAAAGTTTAGTTACAGAATTGTTGAGCTCTCAAAATGTTGAATTCCCATTATGTCGAATTTCCTTATAATTATTTTTTTTAAGTTAAGGAATGACGTAACATTACTACATTGTGAGGCTAGGTCATAAAGTCTCATTCGCCTAGTAATTTCACTAACTACAGTGCCCTTCAAACCTGAACACTATAGTGCTTGCGTACTACTGCTGCTTGGCGGCAGAATAACTGGCAAAGCGGTCGTACCTACCTACACGAACTTTGCAGAAAAGTCCTACCACCTAGTGTACCAATACATACTAATCTGATACTGATGTCAATACATTTTTTTAACTATCCTTATATTCTTATTTAGAAAAGTAGCGGCCTCTACTAGGGTGGCTATGTGGCAATCTGGAAATATTCTTTTGATGAACTATGGCTGTTATCTCGTTTCAGTTGTTCTATAGACAGACATTGCGCCCCATTCCGGCTTTGCAAGAAAACGAAGACAGTGACGTCGCTGAAGAACGGAAACGAGTGAACAACCTCAGCCAACACGAAGTGGAGCAGCGAAGCCTCGTGTGCAAGGACCTGACCAAGTTTTACGGCGATTTACTCGCTGTGAACCGCCTTACTTTCAGTTAAAATTCGTCCAAACTCGATACGGCATTTTTGTATGAACGACTTTGAATTGAATTATTCATATTATAATATAAAGAAATGCAGTAAGAAAGTTCATTCAGACAATCTGTTTCGAGTTTAGAAAAAGTATAGCAAATTGTTAAATGCTAAGTAAAAAAATAAACATGTAATACTGATGAAGACTGCGCTATTAGTATTACATGTATTTCATTTCTAAACGATGTGGAATCCACTGGGATCCCACTCATAAAAATCCGCTTAAAACTATACCGACAAACGTGCAACCTTTTTGCATAAACTACATTCCAACAAGTCGTCAGAGGCCATCCTCGTGCTATATGAATGTTAAACGTACGACACTCGTACGTTTTTTAATTATTCATCTATTTTCATACAAAAAAGTATTATTATATTTCTAAACCTTCGACAATGAAAGTGAGAAAACATTATTTCTTATCTTTCATCAGGAATGCTTTTCCAGATGCAATAATAATAATAATAACGCCCAACGATCACATGCATAGACCCAGGAACTACGAGGACCATGGTCCCACAACACCCGGACTCAGAACAAGTATTTGTGCATAAATACTTGCCCTTCCGCGGGAATCGAACCCGCCGCCTCCGCGTTATGAGCCTATACTCAACCACCATTCCACAGAGGCTGTCATAACATTAACATACAACAAATAAAACATGTTTATATAAGTATGATTTGTTGGTCAGGTGTGAAGCGAGGTGAGTGCTTCGGGTTGCTGGGCATCAACGGCGCCGGCAAGACCAGCACGTTCCGCATGCTGACCGGCGACGCGCGCATCGGCCGCGGGGACGCTCTCGTGCACGGCCTGCCGCTCAAGACGCAGCTGCAGGACGTTTACAGGCACATCGGTATGTGATCTACCTCAGTGTGCGTAAATTTTTGCGTACCACACGCAAATGTCCAAATAAAACACGTTTTGTTGTCGGTCTTTTCAACGCTCACAAGCTCAGGAACCCGATTCACAACCCGTATAAAACGTTTACACTACGTCTCCGTCATCCTGAATGTAGAAGAAGCTGAACGAGAATCTATAGATTTCCAATTGTGAATCGGGTATGCAATATTAGCTCTTCTTTTTCAGTTTCTTGTTAGTCTACTGTTTACAAATTATGCAATAAATTTTCTGTACAATATAACTTCCTGATAACTTGAATAATTTAATGTTATGCATATGCGACGACGCTGAAAAAAAACCTCATTACAAACGTTGCATTAAAACAGGTTCGTTATCTATCGTTATCGTAGGTTCGTTATATATTTGTCATCTGATAGTTTTATGTAAAGAATCTACTCGTACATAACTACCGATAAAATCTTTAGCTGTTTTAATTTGCGCAGGATACTGCCCGCAATTCGATGCCCTTTTCGAAAATCTGACGGCGCGAGAAACGCTTCATATATTTTGTCTACTGCGCGGGATCCCGGCAAGCATTGGTGCCGCTAGCGCTCTCTATTTGGCCAACTCGCTCGGGTTCACCAAGCACTTCGACAAGAAGGTAAGAATTAGTATTCTGTCCTAAATAGAACGAACGTGACAGATGTACTTGGCGGAAAGATAAAGCTAGTTTCTTTTACTGTAGGTCCGGTCTTGCAGTGGAGGGACCAAGCGAAAAATAAGCGCAGCCGTTGCTTTGTTAGGCGACCCGTCTCTGGTGTTCCTGGACGAGCCGACGACGGGCATGGACCCGGCGTCGAAGCGGCTCGTGTGGGCGGCGGTGAGCGGCGCGGCGCGCGCGGGGCGGAGCGTGCTGCTGACGTCACACAGCATGGAGGAGTGCGAGGCGCTGTGCTCGCGGCTCACCGTCATGGTCGGCGGCGCGCTGCGCTGCCTCGGCCCGCTGCAGCACCTCAAGAACAAGTTCTCGCAGGGTATCGCTTGTTCTCCACCTTACTATACTGACGTCACACAGCATGGAGGAGTGCGAGGCGCTGTGCTCGCGGCTCACCGTCATGGTCGGCGGCGCGCTGCGCTGCCTCGGCCCGCTGCAGCACCTCAAGAACAAGTTCTCGCAGGGTATCGCTTGTTCTCCACCTTACTATACTGACGTCACACAGCATGGAGGAGTGCGAGGCGCTGTGCTCGCGGCTCACCGTCATGGTCGGCGGCGCGCTGCGCTGCCTCGGCCCGCTGCAGCACCTCAAGAACAAGTTCTCGCAGGGTATCGCTTGTTCTCCACCTTACTATACTGACGTCACACAGCATGGAGGAGTGCGAGGCGCTGTGCTCGCGGCTCACCGTCATGGTCGGCGGCGCGCTGCGCTGCCTCGGCCCGCTGCAGCACCTCAAGAACAAGTTCTCGCAGGGTATCGCTTGTTCTCCACCTTACTATACTGACGTCACACAGCATGGAGGAGTGCGAGGCGCTGTGCTCGCGGCTCACCGTCATGGTCGGCGGCGCGCTGCGCTGCCTCGGCCCGCTGCAGCACCTCAAGAACAAGTTCTCGCAGGGTATCGCTTGTTCTCCACCTTACTATACTGACGTCACACAGCATGGAGGAGTGCGAGGCGCTGTGCTCGCGGCTCACCGTCATGGTCGGCGGCGCGCTGCGCTGCCTCGGCCCGCTGCAGCACCTCAAGAACAAGTTCTCGCAGGGTATCGCTTGTTCTCCACCTTACTATACTGACGTCACACAGCATGGAGGAGTGCGAGGCGCTGTGCTCGCGGCTCACCGTCATGGTCGGCGGCGCGCTGCGCTGCCTCGGCCCGCTGCAGCACCTCAAGAACAAGTTCTCGCAGGGTATCGCTTGTTCTCCACCTTACTATACTGACGTCACACAGCATGGAGGAGTGCGAGGCGCTGTGCTCGCGGCTCACCGTCATGGTCGGCGGCGCGCTGCGCTGCCTCGGCCCGCTGCAGCACCTCAAGAACAAGTTCTCGCAGGGTATCGCTTGTTCTCCACCTTACTATACTGACGTCACACAGTATGGAGGAGTGCGAGGCGCTGTGCTCGCGGCTCACCGTCATGGTCGGCGGCGCGCTGCGCTGCCTCGGCCCGCTGCAGCACCTCAAGAACAAGTTCTCGCAGGGTATCGCTTGTTCTCCACCTTACTATACTGACGTCACACAGCATGGAGGAGTGCGAGGCGCTGTGCTCGCGGCTCACCGTCATGGTCGGCGGCGCGCTGCGCTGCCTCGGCCCGCTGCAGCACCTCAAGAACAAGTTCTCGCGTGGTATCGCTTCTTCTCCACCTTACTATACTGACGTCACACAGCATGGAGGAGTGCGAGGCGCAGCTATCACCACAATACATCACTATTTAGCATCCCGTTATCTTTCGTTTCGCCTCACATCATTTTTGCAATACCAATATATGTACATTTCACCAAATTATTATCTCACCTTAAATGCCACTGCAAAGACACCTTAATTTAATGTGTGCCGATTACAATGTTTTTTGTTTACCTTAACCCTCTTCATTGCAGGATACACGTTGATAGTAAAGTGTAAATTTGGACCCGAAAGAGACACCAACTTGTGCAAAATCGAGGAATACATCAAAGAAAACATCATTGGCGCAAAACTCATGTAAGTACTATCGATTGATACTACGTGAATTATCAAAAAGAAAAGGAATATTGCTTTGCTGATTTAGTTTTCCTTTTAATTACTCCTTGATCTTTTTTAACATGCAAATCGATGCGTACGTAGCATGCCCAGCATGCTGGCAGCATTAGCTAGTTACACGAAGAACTTATGGTTGCTAAAACTAATTGTGATTTTTTTTTACAAGTTTATTTATATTGTAACATAATTCTGTTTATTTTAGCGAAACTTACCTCGGCATCAGTACTTACTACCTGGACGACGCGACGTTGCCGTGGTGGCGCGTGTTCGACGTAATGGAGAAGGCGCGAGAACGATATCCAGTCGAAGACTATTCCGTCTCACAGACCACGCTGGAACAAGTGTTCCTCCGGTTCACCAGCCTGTATGCCGCACCGCAGTAACCAAAAGAAAGGTACACGTAATATACTACTTCTAAACTTAACTCTAGTTAGCAAATCAACTTCTCTTTTACTTAAATTAGAACCACATCAGATAAAATTAAACTGTTTTGTCTCAGGAGTCGTTGATGGTTTGAATAAAAGACCGTTTTAAAATGCGTTGTATGTTCTAGTATATTAGTTATTATATTAGTTCAAGTATATTAGGCCCATTTGTGAGTTCCGTTTTAACCCTGGGCTGGCTGAATAAATAACTAAACCAGGGTTAATTATCAATTTATCTTTTATGCACCTTAAAAAGTTATCCGCTTATTCTGTAATATGTTTAATTCAGGCTTATTTTTGTGACTTTTTGTTATTGTAACATGTGATATTTTATATTTTGTTTTATTGTGATATTTGACACTGGCAGAATTTTTTCCATTGATACCTTTCATCTTCAAATACCATTCATTTTAGTCACGTAAACTAAAATTAAAAAGCAAGGAAATGTGAAACACCTTAACGTTATTCAAATAAGTGTAACTAAGACGAGCATATATTGCTATTTGTGATCATTCAATCTTTTACACTTTGCCATATTACTATTGAATGAACGTAGTTCTTATTTTATCTGTTGATTATGTTCTTTTAAATTTCGCTAAGTAACTACAGATTCAGAGTATAAATAATTGGTTACTCTGTGTATGTACTATAAAGTTTTACAGAATGGGGTACTGCTGGAGTGCTAAACCTCAGATAATAGTTTGCAACTGCTAACAAGTTAGCTAACTCTGGGCTAGGTATTCGTTTATAATTTTAATCCTTACAACATGCAAGAGGGCCTAAAATGCTATTGTAGCCTTGTGTAACACGGCAATATATAATTATGTGTATTGTCCATTTGTCAGCGCATTTTTGAGGATCAATCGGTAATTTTTTTCAAATATAAAGAAATATTTTTCTTACATTTATATTCGGTTGTATTTATAGGATATTTGTCTTTATGAAAACTGTTGTGAACAATCGTTTTATTATTTTACTAGCTGTACCTCTACTGCGGTTAAAATTTTCCGTACCTTCTTAACTTTTTTTCCATAAGAACCTTCTCCTGAAAATAATAAACACAGTAAAAAAAAAAGAACTAACGAAAATTTTCTATCCGTTCACCCGTGATGCGATGACGATGATGGAAATAGATTCATTTTTATATTACTAAGATACGAGTACAGTGATAATGAGAATTATTTTTAAGAGGTTTGGATAACTGCATGTTTCTATTTACTTGTGCATATTTTTAGGTATTTTATGATGTACAAAATAATGTAGTTTATCTTTAGTTATGGAGACCATAACAAGACCCAACCAACCTACCTACCAAATAATAGTGTATAATGGTCCTTTATATTAGGTTTATGCTACTCCAGGTCGATACCAAAATCGTTAAACAGTATTAAGTTTCCTAGAAAATGTTAAATGATGGCATTAACTAATTTTCAAAATTTTCTTACATGTGTTTATATTTTAAATGTGAAATATTAAGTAAACATGATAATTTGTAAAGCTCTACTTAAAAAAAAAATCTGACAAAAAGTATTTAATTTAAATGTTAATAAGAATTTCCCTCTTCAGTGCATAATATACTTACAAAAATGGGAACTATTGAGATTGTGATTAGTCAACATAAGAACATTTTTTACGTGTACATAACTCATAAAATAGAATAAATAGAATTCTTTACTGTAATTATGTATTCTTTATATGACTTACGAGTTAGGTACTTAATAAAACAGTTTTATAACAAAATTCTGATACCTGAATTCAAAAAAGTTGGTAGGTACTTAATATATTATGGTCACGGTCATATAAACAATCTGTGATTCACACCAAGAACTGCATTCAGTACTTATTAAAAAAAAAGTACTTTTACTTATTACATGTATACAAATCCTTATATTTACCTTGTTATTATTATATTTTAGATATTAATAAAATATTACACCTTATACTGAAACTTTTATTTCACAAAATAATTCTTGAATCTAGCTCTCTACTATCACCTAGAACAACAATAAATACAAAATGACTGTTGGTTCGACCTAATAAAACGATCTATGCATAGTAAAATCTGGTTATCATTTCTGTTAAAAAAAAACTAGCTTTAATTTAGCATTTCATCATTATCATAACCGTCATTCTCACCAGTAGCGATGATACGTCTATGCCAGCAGCCCTAGCAGGGGTGGTAGAAAAAACTGTCTCCCATCTTAAATCACTTGCAGCGGGTAAATCGGAGTAAAACAGGAGAAAGACAAAGGGTCTTACTTATAAACGCCACTAACAGCCTTAATAAACACGAACTAGCTTTAGATTAGTTACGCCATCTTTTGTCTTTCTTTCGATCCAGCAAAATATTCCAGTAGCAAAAAAAGGACAAAAACTGAAGTAACTAAATCCGAGACTAATACCCGTTTATTAATAAGGCTGTAAGGTCCGTATTACAGAACGATGCTCAGTCATTGATCGGTGATCAAGCAGAGATTTCATTCATAAAGTGACCAATTGGTGAATGAAATCTCTGCTTGAGCACTGATCGATGACTGAGCATTGTTCTGTAATACGGACCTTAAAGTTTAATGGCATTAGTTAATATTACGCTTACTTATGTTAAAACTAATTTATATTGTGTATAACCTTATAAGTAAGACCTAATTTTGTCAATAGCCCGGGTAGGTCGTCGGTCGGCTGGCCTACGTCGCTGTCTTTTGGTTCGTGGTCACCACTCGAGAAAGTTTCTTCCCCATCGTTTTTTCAATTTATCATTTTGCTCAAAAACTAATCATCACATCACAGTTACATATACTGGGTACAAAACTAGCGTCACTAAGTATACACAAAAATCACTGTTTTCGCTTGTCTCCTAACGCTTCATTTGTCAAGTCTACTGGCTTTATTACGACAACGTCGCATAACGCTTTGTTTATATTATAATTTCTTACACCCTTACTAATAAACATTTTGTAGCAGATTTTTTTTTTGTGTTTTGTTTCATCTATCAACTTTGAGACAGGCAAAGATAAAACAGGAAAGCACTGAGTAGCTATTCTAATGTTACACAGGGCTTATTAAGATTGTTAATAACAATAAAATGGTTTACTCGCAATTAGCGTGGAATATGTACTATAGATTCTATCAAATGCGAGAATGTTTGTCGCATGAGTCTCTCGCGTCGGCTCTGCGAATAGTCTGAATAAAGCCAGCCCATGTTTCAAAACTTGTCGGTCATTGACAGAAACCTACTTATGATCAGAGTTTACTTCTGTAGCTCTTGTTGGTATTTTGTGAACTGCAAGAATATTTGTTCTAAAGTTGTTTGTGATATGCTATAGTACTCCACCGCTAGGTCCCGCTTGGCGCGTTCCATGATTCCGAACATTTGCGACCATGGCATGCTTACATCGGGCAGGTAATATGTGAGCACACCTTCATATTCTTCCCTGCAAACAAAGACAACGCTGCAGCTGGTTAAACATGCATTAAGATATGGTTTTTGAAGTAAAACTTTTTTACGCACGCTTGACTTGGGGAGTAAGCTGGTGAATGTGAGGTGAACGGAGGTTGAAGTTGGTTCACGTAGATCTCCATTGTCAACATAGCAAAGTTAATATTTTTTATTATTATGTTGGTATGTCTGGTAAAATGACAATTTACAATTGTCAAGATGGCGACATTAACATAAAACAAAGCAAGTTACACCGGCCGATAGATGGAGCTTAACTAAGAAGTTTTACTTCAATTGTGTGGTCTAAGGCACACTCGTTTTTTTTGTAGTTTAGTTAGTGGCATTCTGGTAGTAGTTCGTATTATTGAAGTAGTTATTTTAAAAGAATAAAAGTGCTTTACACGTTAAAAATAAAGGTATTGGTTAAATAGACACAAACATAATTTCTGGTCTGAATAATTACGATACAGCATATGCGTCGTTTAAATAGATATAATAAAATTTGTTCCATTTGGGCAATAGACGCATAAAAAAGTTAATTTGATACCTTATTATACTTACATAACCTTGGGCTTTGTGAAATTATTGTTAACGTAGTTTTTAACCGCACCAGTAATTGTACCCACTACAGAGTTTCTCGTGTGATCTTGAATTTTCAATTTTATAGTTAATGTATAACCTGAAACACAAAGTACAAATATATTACTATTGATAGTAGATAATGAGATGTTAATAAACGTTAAAATAATTTCTTCATATTCGGCGATTAATAGCTAGATCTGTACTCGTACTAAGCAAGTAATAAGCCTCATTTTCACCACGATCATGGATTATCCACTACAAGGCAATCCTACCGACTGCGCCATATTTAAATGTTTGCGTTAGAAAATCTTATGAAGGTAGGACCTCTCACCAATTAATAGGTCAGAAAATTCTATAAAAATTTGAACGTAATATCATCATCATCATCACAATCAGCTAGATTAATTCACTGCTGGACATAAGCCTCTCTCAAGAGCCAAGTCTTCAGTTTCACTCGCACCTTAGGGTGCCCTTTAGCTAGTTGCGTTCCACTTTTGACGCCTGGGCGGGATAAGCGCCTGCCCTACCGCTTGACGGTTGACGCTGTAACTAGTAAAAACTAACATCATTAGCTCGTACAAAAATAGTTCGCAAGTCAATTAATTAGTTTTTGCCTTGAAATGTTTACCTTCTGAGAACTTGTTCTTGAGATGCTGCGGCGTGCCTAGACACTGGAAGCGGCCGTTGACCATGATCGTAAGCCGCGAGCACAGAGCCTCGCACTCCTCCATGCTGTGTGACGTCAGCACCACGCCGCGGCCCGACCGCTGCACGCCGCGCACCGCGCGCCACACCTGACCAAAATGCGTCACGTTTGTGTGAGCATATTAACTAATCACGGCTGAAGGACAAATTAATTATTGTTAAATATCAGACCTCTTTTACACATCCTGGTATTTTATCTGATTTGAAATTAATATTCTCTTGACAAATATGGAATTGTACTGTAATGTGGAATGGCAAAACCATGAATATTGTACGAATCTGTCAGTACTCATTTTTCTCAACTATGAGGTACAGCGACATCAGCGAGAGGAATAATAATAATAATAACCCCCAACGATCACATCCACCATTCACCACATCAACGATCTCAGGATCGTTGATGTGGTGGATGGTGGATAAAATATCTATATAGGAACACAGTAGTGCATGCGCACTACTACTTGGCAGCAGTATAACTGGCAAAACGGTGGTACCTAACTAGACGAACTTGTAGCAAAATCTTCACTTAGTATAAATAAATGACAATAAAAAAGATTATGGTGTTTCATAAAAGATAACGGTGCTAGCGTTTGCACACGTTTTAAACACTATTACTTATTCTGTGCTTTAAATCACGATTGTACTGTACCGTCAAGCGAAACTGCTTTAAATATTGGTCACCCAATTGCATAATTACATTAATTATAAAAAAAACTAATAGAGAGATAATAACTAATAGGTACTTACATGTCTTTTAGCGGCTGGATCGACACCTGTGGTGGGCTCATCGACAAACACCAGCCGAGTTTTGCCGAGGAACGCCACGGCTGTGTTCAGTTTACGTTTTGTACCTCCCGAGTATTTTTGTACCTAGGACAATCATATTCTCTACTTAGTTTTTTTTTAAGGGAAAAGTACTTTTATTATTTTAATGAACTAAATACAACAATGAAGAATGTCATCCCGCTCTGATGGGGCTCGCGTCACGTCAAACGCAAACCAATAACGGTACACTATAATACAGTCCACTTTTAATAATACACTCAATAATACAACTCAAAATTTTGTTTCATTGTAGCAATATCCAGCTACCGTGGTAGGCGGTTCTTAACCTTAAGATCCCACATAATTATCATGCTCATTGTGTAACGCTCACGTGACAAACACACCCTCTTGTCCAAATGGTTGAGGAACCCGAGCGAGGTGGCGAGCGCCACGGCATGCAGGCTTGCGGCGGCGGGCGGCATCCCGCGCAGCAGAGAGAACAACCGCAGCGTCTCGCGACCCGTCAGCTCGCTGAACAACGCGTCGAACTGCGGGCAGTAGCCTGGGGGCACAACGCACTTCCACTATCAATTACGATTAACGACTGTGGGTTAAACGCAAAATAACCAGCCGTGATACATAAGGCTACGGGAACCTTGCATGAAACTTTAAAACATTCCGATCAATTTACTCAATTTTTCTGGAAAAGCCGGCTCGAAGGACCAACTGTGTCGTTCCGAATGGGAACACATTTTACGTTTAACTTGACACTGACGTGGAATATGTTATGCGAAATCCGAATCCTAAATTTAACTTGACACTTTTAAATGTCACTATCCATTTCACATGAAAGGAATAGCAAAATTATCAAATATTTCAACCTACATAGATCGAAATAACAAAGATCGCAAACTGTCAGATTATGTTTGGTTTGGGATTTTTGAACAATAGAATAGATACCTAAAGGGAGCCAGAACTAAAAAAAAGCCTTACCGATATTTTCGTGCACCCTTGTAAGCTGCGACTCGACATTGTATCCGCTGACGTATGCTTCTCCACTGGATATCGTCTCGTCTCCCATCAGCATCTTGAAAGTGGTCGTCTTACCCGCACCGTTCACTCCTAGCAACCCGAAGCATTCCGCATCGCTTACACCTGCACAAACGTCACACACATATTACCTCGTGCACATAATATTCCTTATATAATAGACACATAGGTACTTATGTATGCTATACATTTTATTTATTTTTTATATGTAGACAGAAGGTCTTTGCCAGACCCTTAAAAACGTTCCTATCTGAATTGCCTATACATATCTCATACAAATAATGCTTACATTTCTCTTTGAATAAAAATCCAATTCGAACTATCACAAACATTGTAAAACAAAAATTAAGTCAAACCGGTCCAGCCGTTCTCAAACTTACAGCATTAAATTTTTATTTATACTTAGATGGATTCCCTCCTACATTCAAGTAGCATTGTCAAGTTGTTTGTATATCTGCCATTTATCAACTTAAATGAGGAACCGCTTTCTAGAGAATAGGACATGAATTGACTTTCAAACACACAGGAATCTTGACGGCAAATAGTATAAATACATAAGGCCCTGGATACAATATACTCACTGAAGCTAACTTGATCGACGGCGAGATGTTTCCCGTAGTATTTGGCGAGACGGCGAGCAACCAGACCGCGGCGCGCGAGCGTGCCGCGGTCTGTTAGCTCCACGTGACGAGCCTCGTCTGCCACGTCCTCGTCCAGCGACTCCGGGGAAACGGGCGGCGGGGTACGCTTGCGGGTGAATATCTGAAAGGCACGACATTCCATCACATCAAGTTTTGACAGTTGACAGCCCCTGTGGTGTGGTGGTTGTTCGGCTTATAATCCGGAGGCGGTGGGTTCGACTCCCGCGGACAAAAATTTGTGCACAGAAAAAAAGCGCAAATACTTGATCTGGGTCTGGGTGTTATGGAACCATGGTCCTCGTAGTTCCTGGGAACCGTAGACACAGGAAATCCTAGTTAAGGTCCAGGATCTCTGTAAGTGATCGTTGGGCGTTATTATTATTATTATATTTATTAGTTTAGAAGAATTTCATGATGTGGCCGCCTGTTGTTCTACTACCAATCTTTGTTCTGTGTTATGCGCATTGTTGTACATTGGTGGTATAAGTGATGATTTTATCATCATTATCAGCTATAAACAGTTCACTGCTGGACTATAGACTACTCCCAAGTCCCAGTCCGGTCTGCGGTCTTCGGCCAGTTCAGAGTTTGTGAACTTCACCCTGTTCGGTGATCTAATCATCAGTTTTTAAAGTCACGATCTGACAAAAACTAACATTGGTACCTCTTTCAAAGATTTTTTATAAAGCAGTGACACACTCACCCTTTTAAATAGTCTGTACTCGATGACCATGAGCAGCGTCCAGAAAGCTACACAGCTGATGACCATCAGTGTGATGTACCGAAGTATGCCAGGCTCCGCCCACTCGAAGTGTGCGTTACTACGGACTAGAAGCAACAAATTAACGATTAATGAATAAATTAATGAATGGTATAAAAAACCACAACTGTATCAACTTATTGCCAACAAATAATTAATTTTTTATACTTAATTCATCGAGTTCAAAGAGGAATCAACTTAGGAAAAATGTAAATGAAGCTCAATTCATAAACAATTTTTTTTTTCATATTTCGTATTTTTGAAAGTAAACAAACCAAAATAAGGATAAGGGAATATCTATGGTATGGAAAAAATGAGAATGTAAAAATGATGACAAAAAATGTGTCTGAATACTAAAGGGATAATCTATCCGGTCTAGCACTAATTGGTATTAGTTGGAATGATGATTATTGGTTGCTAAAGGGATATCTATCCGGTTCATTTTTTATAAATGAAGGGATAAGGTATTAGTTTGACGATTTTTGGTTGCTAACGGGATATCTATCCGGTGTAGCACCATCCGGTCCATTTTTATAAATGAAGGGATACTGATGGTCCTGAAGGGTTAACCCTGACGATGACTGGAAGGTTAAAATACTTTTGACTAATCAAATTGAAAAGTAATCTCTTGACTTTGACTTTAAATTTAACTCAATTTAACTGTCAGGATGAACGAACAATAACACTGATACTTGTGTCCTTCACCAGATACAAAGTGAAGCTAAACGTACGAGGACGTACGCACGTCAGTATGGCCGTGACGACGGCAGCGCCCAGTTATAAACTCTATGCGCAGCGGGCAGTACCGTAATTTACCCTGTGGTAACATTTAAATGTATTACAGTGGCAACACCGGCAACTATCATCGCTTCCCCACCCATCTGGCTATAAAAAGGGAACGCTCGGTGTACTACGGAGCATTCTTGCGCCGGACACGGCCTGGTGCGCGCGCCGAAGGCCTATAGTTATATAGGTTGCAACCTACGTACAGCCGGTCAGCCTATATTATATATATCAACCAGACTTCAGCAAGCGACACATACCACAACAAGTGTCAGGATACATCTCGCACATGGTCTGCATGGAGCAGTCGTTGAGGCCGGGCACCACCGCCTCCATGTACTCGCACGCCTGCAGGCATGACTGTATCGTCATCTCCACCTGGTTCAACCACCTGACACAAAACGATAGTAATATATTTTAACTTTCATCCCAATCATAAATAATCAACCTGAATTCATCTACTGTTCGGGCTTCGGGTCTTTTCATCCCGCTGCCACCCACTTAACGTAATTTGGCGCTAAAATACTGTTCGCGTATATTTTTGTAGTTGTAAGATAAACAGATCACTTCTCCGCACAGACAGCAGCTCTGCGCCGTGACGCTGACATGGAGACGCTTTCAAACAATCGCGAGACTGAAACTTTACGCCGGATGACGGACTTTGTGGACTACGTTTTCCAAGTCGCGGTCTCCACCACACTTCTTGTCTCAAAATGTAGTCGATGCTGTGGCTAATAAGATAAGTCTACTACCACCCCACTCACTACGGTTACGATAGTTGTTTGGATTACCTCATTTTCGATTCAATTTTTCAGAGGAACTCCCAGCATTTTAGCCCTTTTCACAGTTCGCTAAAAAAATAGGTAAAAAAATACATACACATAAGCATTTGATGACATACCTGACAGACGTGATGAAGCTGTACATGGGCAAAACCTGCAGTACAGAGTCTAACCCTTCGGCGACATCTTTCGTATCCAGCTGGGGAGCCATCAGCGCTCCAACTATCTGCGGGCCCATTATACCTACCAAATACAACGTCAATAAACTAAACGGAATATTTTTAAATACAAGCCACATTTGGCCGCCGTGAGCGATTATGATCTACACTCTCGACATGTTTCTTTTTACTCTATATAGGCTTCCGTTTGAGCATATTTCTCATGATGTTATGTGACAATGTGAAATATAGTCCGTATTTTTTTTTCATTAATTTTATTCAATAAGTGTGGCAACTAGCTTGGACTATTGCCGAGAGAAGAGGATCGAGAAGACTACGTCTACTGGAGAGTGGACTCGTGGGAATGTCACGAGAGTTCCACTCACACTAATCCATCGTCTAATTTAGACATTTTTATTATCAAAATGAAAACCCAGCTTTTAGCATGTATCCTTCCTTACTAATATTATAAACGCGAAAGTTTGTATTTATGGATGTATGGATGTTTGTTACTCTTTCACGCAAAAACCACTGAATGGATTTTAATGAAACTTGGAATGCAGATACCTTATTTGCTGGTTTAACACATAGGTAACTTTTTTCCACGGGAGAAACCGCACCTAGTATATAATACATGTAAGATATAAAGAGAGTACTTTATTAACTTTAATCAATTAGCTATGAGATAGATTATAGATTTATTTTGATTGGAATTATGCTTGATACTGCTATCAAGCGTAATTCTTATCATAATTAGCGACGTACCAAAGATAGCGTTAATGAAGAATACAACGACGAAACCAATAGCGGGCCCGTTGAAAAGCAACGAAAATAAATAGTTCATCGGCAACATTGCTGCTCCGTACACCATGATAACTAGGTACAGCCGTCCTGGGGAAGATACATACATACATTTCCACACACTACACTACAGAAATAGACTACACTATCATGAAATAGGTTATGTTATAGATCTAATCTAAATACACAGATATTAATATAATGTTCCTAAATGTACTAATTAAGCTGCTCACAGAGCGTCTAATCCGGCGAGTTGAAAGGCAAACCCCGCAAAAAAATTGGATTTTATATTTTGGCAGAGAATACTATACTATTTTGATAAAAGATCATTCAATTTGTCTGTTTTCATTAAATTCCTTCTGATTATATTTAGACAATAGTGGCATCTTGCGGCTTCATTTAAATTAATCGAGATAAATCGTTTGCTGTTGGGATTAGTAGGTCCAAAAACTAAGTTTTGCGGAAACGGAGTGACTATTTGGCGTAATATATATTTGTATGTTATGCCATATTAATATACTAATATGTTTTTATCGTACAGTCGAAAAATTAAGAAAAAAGATATATATAATGAATAAGGAACATTTTATAATCCTAGCATATAACTTTTTCCAATTATATCATCTACCTACCCTCATGCTACTCGTATACTTATATCGTAAGTAAAAAATAAAATCAACGTTCAAAAAGTTCACATAATACTGCTCGAAAGTATTGTACATTTGAACAAATTACGCGAGAAGTTTTCAAAACATTCTCACGAGTAAAGCAAAAGTTATGTCGTTATTACCCAACTCAGGTCCAGTAGATAGCCCCATTACGTCGAAAAAGTAGCAGGATATGAGAATGGAGAGGCTGATGATGAGGAACCAAATCCAGTCGAATATAGAGGAGCTGAACCACAGGACGGCAGGCTGCAAGCCCGCCGCCTTCTGAAGTAGTTTCGCACCGGACACGCGCTCCTGCGATACAACCATTTCATTTACTACTACTTAAACTAAATATTTAATAATTGTATAGATGCTTATAAAGATAGAAAATAATTTATTGTACAATAATAAAATGAGTCTACAGGCGAACTTAAAGCTCAGTATTCTTCTTTATTTATAGCTTCCAGTTCCTTCAATTTAAATTTTGTGTGGAACTCGTGGAACGAGTGATAATGCTGGTTGAAAAAAGAAAGAGGAAAAATCACCCGAATTAATTTAAATAATATTTAGTGGTAGCTATTGTATTGCCTGTGCATTTGTGATATGAAATAAAGCATGCTTCTTGTATATCGATGTTTATTAACGATGATTTTAAAATCAGATAAATCATATTGTCAAAGCTTCGGGATCACTGCCCCGAAACGATTGTCAAGCAAATTCGATAAGCAAAGGCATAAAACATTTTATTATCGATCAGTAACTTGATAGCAACCATAATTCCTGCGTTAATTAAAATATCTAAATAGGTTTTTTTTATGTTATTGAATGATGTGACGAGCTAGTCGTTCATCTGGTGTTAAGCGCCACGGCCGCCCATAACAGAACAGTGTCACTCGGAACCCTAAAACATAGAGTTTCGCGTGACACTGCACTGCGCACATCATCCTGAGACATCAGCACAGTCTGGTAAAAAGATTCTCGACTGTGAGATCAGATCATAAAGTCTCAATTGCCCAGTAATTTCACTAGCTACAGTACCCTTCAAACCGGAACACAGTAGTGCTTGCACACTACTGTTTGGTGCAGAATAACTGTCAAAGCGGTGGTACCTACCTAGACGAACTTTGCAACAAAGTCCTACCACCTAATGATATATAGTGATATATAGGTATATATAACTCAAATGTGACTGACTGACTGACATAGTGATCTATCAACGCACAACCCAAATAGTGGACGGATCAGGCTGAAATGGCATGCAGGTAGATGTTATGACGTAGGCATCCGCTAAGAAAGGATTTTTCGAAATTCCACCCTTAAGAAAATGGGTGAAATGGGTGGTTGAATTATTTTCTCATAGGCCATGCCGCGGGCGAAGCTGCGCGCAGAAGCTCGTCCGTAATAAATCTTAACCAATGGAATTTGATAACAATATACAACAAATAAATAACGCCTAACGACACATACATCCTGGACCCTAACTAGGATTACATGTATGAACTACGAGAATCACGGGCCCACAACACCTAGACTTAGAATAAGTAAGATGATTGATTCTAAATAGGTGAGAAATAGGCCATTTAATTTCGATGGGATTTAGGTGCAGCTTTTGTTATGCTATGTGTATATTGCTATATACTGTACAACCGGAATCCTATGTCCGTATGTATGTGTATGGATATACATATATCCTATGTTAACTAGGAATCATAGTTAAAAATCTATAATACGTAATGCAATTGTAGTTGGGCGGAGACTAGTAGATTCATTCAACGTATATGTAAGTACTCACTCTAATGTAGAACATGACAAAAACAGCGCTGACGATGCTGACGCTACTCCCGATGCCGTTAGCAAGCTGCATCGAAAGCAGGGTCACCATAGCTTGCATGTTGTTCTGAAAAATAATACTCAAAACTTTTATATTCACTCTGATTTTGCACTGAATACTTTCACTAAGCAAGCAGGGAAAACCACGATGCAGGTCCTCCGAGATTATTGTAATACAGATGCATATTTTAAGGAATATCCATTGAAGCGCTGGAGTTCTCACTCCGCTTGCAACTTTATTTGTTACTAGTTACGCCCCGCGGTTTCACCCGCGGATAAAAAGTATTTTAATTATTTGCTCATCCCATGGGAAAATTTCACTTTTCCGGGATAAAATGTAGCCTATATGTTAATCCAGTGTATAAGCTAACTTGGCGCCGAATTTCATCCAAATCCATTGGGCCGTTTGAGCGTGAAGGAGCAACAAACATACACATAAACACACATACAAGCTTTCGCCTGTATAATATTAGTGTGATCATTGAATATCGTTAACTACGAGCTTGAGCCAGAAGATGTTGGTGGAGATTTCGAATGTAATCCAAACTTAATGGCGGCTGTGAAGTGGGCGTGAAACGCTGCGCAGTAGCAAAATTAGAAGCGCGCGGGCAGTGGAAAGCGCCAATAAGTTCAAATCGCACTCTACCAATTAACCTGATCTCTATAGGTCGCTTCGAGTGGATGATTGATGACTTCCAGCTGCGCGTTTGAGTTCCGAGCCCGTAGTAGCGCGGAGTGGACGGCCGCTAGCGAAGT
Organism: Ennomos fuscantarius; assembly: GCA_905220475.3. NCBI lineage: Eukaryota > Metazoa > Arthropoda > Insecta > Lepidoptera > Geometridae > Ennomos > Ennomos fuscantarius. The sequence goes on from HG992033.1 coordinate 7,375,677, forward strand.
GGCGACGTCGTGGTAACCGAAATTACTGAAGTGAGCCGTGGCGGAGTCTTCAGCGAATGTAGCTCCGATCAGAACGCTGTGACGCATCGATCCCATAGCGATAGGGTCGCTTGCCTGTGGGTATTTCACTAGTTAAATATTTTCTTATATCAAGCAAGGAAACGTTCGACCAACCACATTTAACCACCTGATGAAATTGCAATATTGCCGAAGGCAGCATCACGCTACGCCTTGGTTGGGAATTGGCTTTTATGCGAGGACTATATTTAACTAGTTCTACAATTTCAGTATCCATATCCAGAAATTGTTTTACATGTCTACTTTGACAACAATTTACGCGAAACGCAACTGATATGGAGTAGCATGTCGCTTAACATCAGGCGAACGGTTAGCTAGTTACGTCTTTCTTTAACATAAAAAAAAGATTTGGTTAACCCTGATAAAAGATGAATAAATAATAATAATAACGACCAATGATCACCATAGTTCCTGGATACTAACTTGGAATCGCTGTATCTACCAACTACGAGAACCAAGGTCCCACAACACCCAGGCTCAGAACAAGTTATATTTGCATTTTTTCCTGTGCACAAATACCCAAGAAAAGTATATAAAAACCGCAACGTACGGGAATCGAACCTGCCACCTCTGGGTTATAAGCCAACCTGACCAACCACCACATCACAGAGGCTGTCGATAGTATTGTAATAAGTCCTTACAATTTTTTTAATGCCTAAAAAATAAACTCACCCTTTCCAAATAATATTCATCCATTGTATTATTGACCAAGGTAAGGGTCATGGATTGCACCCCAGAGTTGGTGAAGATATATTCGTATGCAGTCCGAGCCAACGCACCGAGAGCCGTCATCGACGTTCCTGTGTAGCTCAGTAGAGTTTCCGTTCTTGAGAATCTGCGACGAATAAAAAATACTTTTTTTATTAACAGTGTTTTGTACAGATATGATTGTAAGAAGTTCCGTTCATCTTTAAATATGTAACGTGTCTTAGGTTAGTAGGTACTAGCAAAATAGCTGTTACAGATAAGATCACCCGACGATACCGACTGTACCTAAAGGATTTTTTATCACGAGCGGGTTTCGGAGGGGCAGATGGATGCGGGTTCAAATGCCGCGCATGATTAACATTTTTAATTTACATTTACACTAAAATTAAGGTGTTCATAATTTTTCTTAGGGGCAAACAAGTTGAAGTTGGAGCACCACGTTATCTGTGCACCACACTATGTGTTATGTATTTTTGCTACTGCACAGATCTCGCATCAGCTTAAAATGTTTCACCCGTCGCCGCCGCCCGAGACACGTCTTGAGCGACCCAGATGATCCTATAGCAGTCGTAGTATCAGCTGCGCTAGGATCACCGGACCAGTCTAGCCCTTCTGGCTCAGGTACCGCTTTCGGCACCGGTATAGGATACCAGCGTAACACAATCAGACACTGACCCCGCCGGCGAGGTCAACGTACCCCCCGTATAGGTTAGTTAGAACGGTCGCGACTTTAAAAGGGTCAACTCTACCAGTGGACGTAGTCTTCTAGATCCTCTTATCCTGGCAACGGCCCAAACCGAGACTTGCACCGCAGGGGTGCCCTTGAGCTTATTTCCTCCCACGTTTTGACAACTGGATGCCTAAAGCGCCTGCCTTCCTGCCCAGTGACGCTGTCAAGGTCGGTAGAGACCGACAACATTAATAGGTACGTTCAGAAAAAAAATCTTAAAATGTTTGCCCCAGTTGGTGGTACTTATCTATGGTCTTACCCTTCATTGAGCGTAAGCCTTCTAGGTGATATTCCATCAATGAAGGACATGACGAACTGAGTGATCGCCAGAGTCATATTGATCATGATAGCGGGTACAGCCAGCTGCAGGATGAGTAATCCCCAAGACCGCGCCCACACAAGCACTAACTTCATCCACACAGCCGCCACGTGCTGGCATAGAAGACGCACGCCGCGCACCTCGGTTCCGCCAGATATGTTGTTCACTGGAACGTGTGTCTCATTTGGTTTCATTCTTTCGCGGCTCATAAAAGGATAGACGAATACAAGCAAAAGAAAGAAAAGACAAAAATGTCTTGTTTCATATATTTTTCCTCCTTTCCGCCTTCGACTACAAGATCATCCCAAAATTTTAAATTATTGGCCTCATTTTTTGTTTTTAGTTGTAAAATAAGAGACGCGTTTTTCATATTTCGTTTTTATTGCAAAATTTAAAAATAGAATTGGATGAATGTACGTGGATTTTAGCCTCTAGCCAAGAGGCCAGAAGAAGAAAAAACCAACGCCTGTGTTTCGAAAACTCTTATAAGGCATCAGTCAGTACACATTAGGCTTCACACATCGATTATTAAATCCTCACCGTTCATTATTTTGTATTAACAATAACTTGAGATTTACAGACACTCATAATTATAGGGCGTAAAAAAAACTTAGAATGGAATAATTGGCTCAATTTTAAATAAAAGAAGTGACAGATTTATTATGCAAACTGAAATTATTACCTAAGTACACAAAGGCCATTGAAATGAACTACTCATCTACTTAGTATAATAAGGTGAAAAAAGAAATAAAAAACTTAATCTAACAAACCATTACCAGTAGGCAACGTGCACAATATATGCTGGCAGCGTTGCCACGTTGAATGGCAATGCTCAATCTTTGCCCGAAGTAGAGGTCAATTAAGAATTACTGTATATAAAAATGTTATATTATTGTTTTGGCGAAATTGTATTGGCGGGCTCAAATCCCGCTGGTTGCTTAAATTTTTGGGACCTATAGTGTCTTTGTGTGTGTTGTCACATTAAATCCATTCCAATTGATAAATAATACTATAAAGTATTTAAGTTACAGCGTATCATAATTTATCGAAGAAAATTCATAGGGTGTTTGAACGCTAAATCTTTTTCCAAATGACCTTAAAAGCAATAACAAAGCACTTTATTGGTTTTCTATATTATATCACGTTTTTATTGCAAAAATATAATACCTTTACATATATGTTTGCTATTGTTATCGCGTGATTTAGTATTATCCGAAGTACGACTGTGTTAAAATGCGATTAAAATATAATTCTGAACAACTGTTTCACAATTTGTTTTGTGGACTGATAATTAATCCTGATAAAGGCACACGGTATGCACGAATAATATAGGTGATAGATAAATTCAGTCATGTATGCAAGCTAACAAATGATATTTATTATATTTCTATGTATAACAACACAACTTGTTTATTTATAGTCTTTCGAAACATTACGGTTCGTCTGAACTTCAATACCTGAATAAACAACCACCCAAGTTTAATCCAATAACAAAGCTATAATAAACTAAATAGAAAAAAGTAAGCTTCTTTTTTATCATAGACTAGCGGCCTGCCCCGCCTTCGTACGGGTATTAGGTATATATATTCTATCAAAGTCAAAGTCTAAAGATTTATTGCAAATAGGCTAATTTTGGCACTTTTACAAGTCAAAATTATATTAGGTACTTAAAATAAGTGCTTATTGTCAAATGATATATAGCAAGCCCATTACAATATATGAGTTTGAAAAAAAAGCATTTCCCTTTCTCACTACTGGTGCAAGCAATCCGGCACAATGCAGAACAGAAAACTCCGATCCGAAGCTTCGATTACAACTGTAAAGAAGAAGCTACAAGAAATTTTACAGTGATGAATTTTTTTTTCTTCTTTCTACTGTCTTTTACAATGTATAGGTATAATTTATTGCAGTTGAGATAATGAATATGTTACAAAAGTAACCACCACGTCACACTGGTGCAATCGCCTATGTTTATCAGGGATAATTTAGAATTCTTGTGATAAAAGAATTTTTCAAATCGGGCCATTAGTCTCAGAGCTTATTCAATGCAAAAAAACAATCAACTCTTTCTTCTTTATATATATTAGTTTAGATAGGTTTGACCACGGTCTCACCTGATGGTAAGTGAGGACGCGGTCGACGATGGAGTATGCTTGCCGAATATAAATAGGTCAATGAAAAAAATTTAACTTACGCTGCTCCAAGGAATCTCCATCAATGGTCGAATCGAGAGTAGCGGTGCCGTCTTCCGAAACCGAATGAACCGGCGCAAGGTCTGCTCCTAAGCTGAAATAGAAAAATAGCTTGATAGTAACATGAAAATTATCCCAAGTCAGCTAATTTTATCAATTCATTCAACAATTTTATCAATTCATTTCATTAATAGCCTCTGCATGTGGTGTGGTGGTTGAGCAGGTCGGCTCATAACCCGGAGGCGGCGGGTCGGAACCCCGCGGCAGGACAAGTATTTGTGCACAGAAAAAAAAGAGCGCAAATACTTGTTCTGAGTCTGGGTGTTGTGGAACCATGGTCCTCGTAGTTCCTGGGTCCCTAGACACAGGGAATCCTAGTTAGGATCCAGGATCTATGTATGTGATCGTTGGGAGTTATTATTATTATTAATATCCTAAACAAATTGAGTTATTTGATCTAATTCTGCGTAATATTATGAATTTTGTGTCATGAATCTCGATTTGAGCAGTCATTTGTTTTAAATACTTACTGTTTTATGGAAGAAAATCTTGTCCCTATTTTCATATATTTTGTTTTTTATCGATTCACTGTTTATTATGATTTATTTATACTTTATTGAGATTATTTCGGAAATCATGTTTAATGTTTGCCATATGAGTTATATCTATGACAAAATATATTAGGTCTTTACCTATGAAATTGCCGTTTTGTTTGAAAAAAGTGTAAGTATTTTTTTTTCGAACTTATTTATTTCTTTTATTCAAAGTAATCACCCCTGCAATCAATGCATCTTTGCCAACGCTGTGGCAGTTTATGGATGCCCTTCTTGAAAAAATCAGCAGGACGGGAGACAACAAACTCTTCAAAGGCGTTTTGTACTGCCTCTCGGGAATTGAATTTTTTTCCCGTTAAAAAGTTGTCCAAATTTTGGAAAAAGTAATAGTCGGTAGGCGCAAGATCTGGTGAGTATGGCGGATGAGGGAGAGCTTCCAAACCCAACTCATGCAGCTTAGAGACGGTCTGTTGTGCAGTATGGGGTCGCGCGTTGTCGTAAAGTAGCAGTGGAGACGACCGCTTGACCAAAGCTGGTTGCAGACGTGCGAGTTTCGCCATCATTGTGGTCAGTTCTTCAATGTACACATCTGCAGTAATGCTCTCGCCGTTTTGTAAAAAGCTATGATGAATCACACCAGCACTAGACCACCAAACTGTGACCATCACCTTTCTAGGGGTCATTTTTCGTTTGGCACATTGCTTTGGTACCGAACCAGGATCTAACCAACTTGCTGAGCGCTTTCGATTGTCAAAAAGAATCCATTTTTCGTCGCACGTAACAATTCGGTTCAAAATTCCTTCATTTCTGTGCCTGTTAAGCAGCGCAAGGCAAGTCTCGACGCGTACGTTGCGCTGGCGATCGTTAAGTTCGTGGGGCACCCATCTATCAAGCTTTTTTATCTTGCCAATCTGTCGCAAATGGACCAATATTGTTTTGATGCTAACATCAAAAGCTGCTGCCAGCTCAGCTGTAGATTGAGATTCATCAGCTTCCACAATCGCCTTTAATTCATCATTGTTGACCAAAGTTTCTGGACGACCACGAGGTTCATTTTTCAAGTCAAAATTCCCAGAACGGAACCGAGCAAACCAATAACGGGTTGTACGTTCGTTTGTACAATTCTCTCCGTAAACGTCGTTGATGTTACGTGTCGTTTGTGCCGCGTTGGTGCCACGACGGAACTCATATTCCATAATTACACGAAATTTCAAAGTATCCATTATGAGGAAAAATGTTGAAATGTAATGAAAATACAACGCTAATCAATAAACAAAAGACTTATATTGTAAATAGAATGTCATATTTTTAAAACAAAATTAATTTGAATTTAGAATTCATAGCCAATCAAAACTTTTTTTTGTTTGAAAAAGTCTGTACTGCAATACGGCAATTTCATAGGTAAAGACCTATTATATATAGTTAAATAGACAAATAACTAAACAGAACAGAAATGCAACAGACAGACAAACAGAAACGGAATATGATTAAACTATCTACTTACTTAGACTATTGTCAAAATATTTTTCCATTAATCAGATTATATTTTTGGATTCTAATTTAAATGATATCTCCTAACAACGATTGTACATGTTTAATAGCTTTTGCCTTCCTTTGCTTCCTTTGTGTAATGCCTTCGATGCTAGGGACTATTATCACAAAACGATACCAAGTAATTCCTTTATTAGCAGTCATAATGTTCTAAATTATTTTATTTTGTTTGAGTTTATTCGAAAAATTACTGTAACTATTTTTTTTTCTGGCACTTATTTGACACAACGAATAAGCATTGCAATGCAACGGGGCAATGCTGCCAGCATGTTGGGTACGCTACCTACTGGTAGTGGGCTGGAGCATTTAGGTAGGTAGTGGACTGTCTATAGGTCATCGCGGCCAGTATAGACTCCAAATGTATTTGTTTTTTTTTGTAGTAGTAGGTAGTGTTTAGTATTAGTTATTATGTCATTGTAGTAAGTATGTAGTTTGAAATTAAAGGTAAAAAAAAAGTAAATAAAATGCTCATAGACATTAAATCAAAGTCAATCAAGTTTCAGCCAACGTCACATCTATACGTCTAATATTATCTATCTAATTATTATCTATTATAATAGTAATACTACGCACGATTCAAAGTCACGCTCCATTTATAGTCGTAGACACTTGACTAAATGCTTCTATGGAATGAGATGACAAAACTAACGTTCTCATCACTCCATAAAGGCATTTTTCATTAACAAAACACAATACTTACTCACTTTCCCTCTATATTGATAGTTCTTGTACACGTCAAGGTGTATTCGGTAGGTACTTACGACATGAACACGTCTTCCAAGGTAGTGGCAACAAGCCCGTAGTTTTTGAATTTGATCTTGTCTTTGTTAGCCTCCAGGTCACTCAGCATGTCTTCAAACAAGTAGGCGTGATCATTCAACAAGCTGAATGTGACTTCAGAACCTGAGAATGGTAAAAGTTAATACATATTCAAATCCGTCACGGATTTCATATTTTAGAGAACCGTTTCAGATAAATGGAACCCTCATAGAATAAATTTGTTGGCTAACTGTCTGTCTCTCTCCCACTCTCCCCTTTCTCTCAGCTGAAATTGATGTTTATAAATGGACTACCTCGGTCAGGCTGTTATGTCAAGCTCTTATAACACATGCATTAAAAATATTAATCCACCCTCGTCCATGCGTACAGCTACCTACGGCTTAATACCTACGGGCGGAAAGAACCGGACCCCTCAAGGCACGAGTTTTACGCGCTTCTTGTTCTCATTATTTACCTATACATGGGCGTTAAATTAGCATTTGATCGCATGTCGCCTATATCTAAGTGTTGGATATAACCGATTAGGTAGCGCCAGACAGATAAGTTATAACGAAGCAAGCTCTAGAATATTCTACTTATTCACATCCTATTAATATTATAAACGCGAATGTTTGTTTGTATATATGAGGACGTATTTATGTTTGTTACCAGCTAGCTCTGAAACAGCTAAACGGATGTTGATGAAATGTGGTACCTATGTAAATGTAATTGTAAGTTTTGGAATAAGACAAAGAATATTTTTTATCCTGAACAAAACTGCAGGTCTTGTGGGATATGCGAGACTACTAGCCACGTCACGTGAATGGAACCACTATCCACCCGCCACAGCTCATTCTTCCTTTTTTCGTGTAGGCAAGTGGTTACAGCTAATGTGTTATAAATAAAAGTGGAAACTAGTTCCGTCTGAGGTAAATAAATGAAACCTTATCTTTAAACCGGAACAGATAGGGATAAAATAGTTCAATGATAAAAAGATTTATACGCCTACCGTAGTACAACTTGAGGGTGAGTCATTGCGCCCTTTAAAGGTTATTAGTCATGATGATATTTTAAAAGATTCTGCTAATTACGCCTTTTAAAACGTCAGCGGCCTGATTCATAAGCTTTCGGAAAGGTTCTGAAGAGATGAAGCAGACAGAGTGTAGATGATGAAAACAGGTAGATTTCGAATCCAAACCTTTCCTAAGGTTTTTGAATCAGGCTACAACACCCCATCAGATTCCATCGGAATGGTTCCACTTCAAAACCTGCACTGCATTCTCCGTATTCTTTATCTACATTTAGGATTAAAGAGACGGTGAGTGTAGATTCTGGATTGTTAATCAAACCGCTGATCTATTTATATCTTTCATAAGCGTTAAAAGTATCCGAATCACTTAATACCTTTTTTAAAATTTTCAGCTAAGGTTACCGTTAACTCATCGACCACCTTTCACTTATCATCAGGTAAAAGATAATAAGCGATTAAGTGATAGTGGGCATATAAGTATATAAAAAAAATTTGCAGGGAAATTTATAGATTTGATATGAAAACATCTGTTCACATTGAGATTCATATTTTTATCAAACGGTTACTCTCTTATGCATAAGCACTCGATAAGCTAATCTGAAATTTATCATTTACATTTTTAGGTCATCATTTTTTTAAGTTACTATGTACGCAATAAACTGCATATTGAAACTATCTGAATTTTATATATCTGTGGATATTTCACACAGCGCCATCTAGCTCCAAACCAAGCAAAGCTGGTACCTACTATGGGAATCAGATAACTGATTCAATACTTAGATATTTATTGTTTGTAAATACATACATAGACTACAATATAACACCCAGACACAGGTGGTAGGACTTTACTGCAAAGTTCGTCTAGGTAGGTACCACCGCTTTGCCAGTTATTCTGCCGCCAAGCAGTAGTGCGCAAGCAGTGCTGTGTTCCGGTTTGAAGGGCACTGTAGCTAGTGAAATTACTGGGCAAATGAGACTTTATGATCTGATCTCACAGTTTAGTAATCTTATTACTAGATTGTGCTGATGTCTCTGGATGACGTGCGCAGTGCAGTGTCACGCGAACCTCTATACTTTAGAGTTCCGAGTGACACTGCAGCTGGTATGGGCAGCCGTGTCGTTTACCATCAGGCGAACGGCTAGCTCGTCACATCATTCCTTAACATAAAAAAAAAAAAAAACACAGAACAAACATCGATGTTCATCACACAAATGTTGATCATGGATGGGAATCGAACCCACGACCTGCAGTTCAGAAGGCAGGGATACTACCAACTGGGCTATAGGGCCGGTCATAAAAAAAGATCGTCCATAAAAAAGAGTTATCTATCTATCTACCTATCAAGGAGAGATAAGTGAGTACTTAGGAGCTGTCAAAGTGCAGATGGGCACTAGTCTCTTAATTACCTCGATCATCCACAATAGTAATCCCCGGTATGTATTTATTGACGAGTTCCGTACAAGCGTCATAATCAAAGTTGTCCTGTTTCACGACCACCAGTGAGTAGCCCACGCCGTGGTTCCGCTTCAAGAAGTGCGGCGAGCCCACGCACTGAAGCCGACCGTGGGCCATGATGGCCACGCGATCGCCGAGGAAGTCCGCCTCGTCCATGAAATGTGTCGTCAGGATCATGGAACGACCTGGACGATACCACTGTTAATTACATCCTTCCATCCACGTCGATCGTCTTTATTTTGAACAGTCTAATGCTGGTGGTCTCTACCGACCTTTACAGCGGCACCGGGCGGCTTACAGCGTCACCGGGCGGATCGACCACGTCGATCGTCTATGATCCACTAACGTACTAAATTAACTTTATTTACTTAATTAATTATAATATTTTATGCTAAAATAGGATTTACGTTTGACAACTTCTCAGCTGATGGGAAGTGACGACGTTGTATTGAATTCCATTACTTGGTTGTAAAGGAAACATCGCAAACAAAACAAATTGCTATTTTTCTTTTAACTTATCTATAACGAAAAGCTTAAAAAGATTATTACAAAATTGCGTTGTAATAGTGAAGAACAGTAGCATCTGACATTGAAAATTACGTCACCACTAATGGAGAACGTTTGAGCAATTGTAGAGAGTTTGCCACCACGTGATTTTTTACCTTTCTTTTCTTTTTGCAGAAGGTCCCATAGCGCTCGCCTCGAGGCGGGATCCATGCCTGATGTCGGCTCGTCCAGTAGCACTACACTAGCGGCGCCGCTCAGGGCGATGCCGACGCAAAGCCGCCGCTTCTGACCGCCGGACAACCCTTGCGACTGGTAGTCACGCTGTTCGTGTTTAGCATACAAATATAAATTAATATAACCACAAGTTTATTTTCTCAAAAAGTGTGAGTAGAAGCTAGAAGGCATCACAGTATTGCAGTAAAACCACTCCCGCACTAGAAATTATAAATGTAGCTTATACATTTTTGAAATAGCTAATAACCTGAAAAATACCGAATTTTATTTATTAGCATTTTTCATAATATGAAATTTGGAAAATATGCAATATAATATATTATTATTTCATTATTATTAGATATTACAATATATTATTATATTTACCATTATGGTCTACATGTTTAGTTATCGAATCAGGCTTATTTTGTAGGACCTTTGCGTTGGTAGCTATGGTTAAATTAGTACAACACTCATTTCATCATGGTGAGAGAAAAACTGCTTATGCAGGTGGGTGATTTGTCTGACCGGGCACACTGTATGCTGCTTGCCCGCAAACTATACAAGGCACATTGGTCACTACCTATTCACTTCGACTTAAAAAGCAAAACCCTAATTAACTTGAGAGAGGAGACACATGACATTGGATGTCAAAACATTGTTCTATCGCTCCGCCAGCTAAGCTGTTTACAACAACATTCATTCACAGTGAAAACAATGATTTGACATCAGATAGATGATCAGTACGAATAGCAAACTTCACTAAACCTAAGCGACGGAATTAGACAAATGATGAAAACACGGAAGTCACTCATACCTTCTCTTGCAGTTCCAGTTTTTCAATCAACGAATCGATCTCCTCCTTGAGCTCCTTTCCCTTGAATCCCTTAAGTCTGGCGAAGAACTCGAGGTGTTCTTTAACAGTAAGTTCGTTGAATAGGACGTTGTGCTGGGGGCAGAGACCGAGGTGCGCACGCGCATACCGCGCCTGCTGCGCCATGTCGTAACCTGCTACTGACACTGAACCGTGTGTCACCGCCAGGTTACCTGAGAAGGAGCATCATGGAGTCTTCATCTTCATCATTTTAAAATATTTAATGCTTTGGATAATGGATATCCTCGAAACCTCGCCGGAAAATAGGCAAACTTTTCGAAAGAACCGAAAATTATCAAATCATGATGCCAAGTTAGCTAGTTAGTTAAGCTTAGTAGTAATAATTTTAATAACACTCATCTCGGCAATTGCGATACTACTAGGGATTAAAACATTTAGTGCCGGTGCACTGAATGCCCTGGAGCCGTATGGGTTCACACTTCACACTCATACCTTTTCTCAACATCACACTTGAGCCTATTGTTATAAAGAATTGATAACCCACGAACAGAGTTACAACTACTTCCACTCCAAAACTATTGACATTGCAATAACAGTATTATATTCACCATTTAACCAGTTTTAAATTTTACGCCTAAGTTAATAAATGAATGAATCATACGACTATGCAATGAATTCACCGACCTGTCAGCATAGATATAGTTGTAGATTTTCCCGCTCCATTATGGCCGAGCAACACAGTAATTTGGTCGTCATAAATATTCATCGTTAGATGATCTACTGCTATATTACTTTCGTACACTTTTGTCAGGTTCTGAAACACGTACACGGGAAGTGAAAATATCTATTTCGATCCTAGTACAATTTGTATAATAGAACAAAACCTACTGTCATTTGAACTCCAATGGCGTGCCCCATCGGATCTTTTTCTTTTAAAATATCCTCATCGTCGTTATTCAAAAATATTACCGTCCCTGAAATAAATAAGGGAATATGGCTTAAGTACTTTCTTATCCAATCCCAACTTAGAAGAATTATCATTTTGATTCTCACCTGGATTCGTTGCCAAATTAGGATACCAGAAGCTTTTCTGGAAGAAAAAGTACCATTTTTTTGGCGTTCCATAAGGGCCAGGTAGCACCTGCTCCAAGTAAAGGGCTACAAGCATGTATAGTACGCAGTCTATAACCAACATTATCACTACGTGGCCGAATGTAAACCGATCGGATTCCGTTGAAGGCATGTCCAAGAACTCTCCCCATTGCATACCTGTAGAATACAAATAAACATCAAGTTCTTTAGAAATTGAACATATTATTCGAAATTACATTCGTAAACCAAACAAATCACTTTTCATATTATGTGAGGAATTATCACTAGCTCTTACAACGGCAAAGGACATCGTGACCAAATCGACATGCTCAAGTAATAAATAAATAATTTTAAGATATGTATAGTATAGCCTATCACCGTGGTGTAATCCACCAACCTGTGAAAGAAAACTTGTGTCTCAACTGTGAGAATGTAAATGGCTAATAGTGCAAGAAATTTAGGAAAGTTTTAGAGTGCAATATAGCAATAACTACTAACTTTTACATTAAAAAAATAGCCATATATAGTAAAGTACACTGAATACTTAGTGAAATTGAAACGTACCGCCGCTGCTTTCCTTTCCGAGCAGCAGCTGGAAGCCGTACGTCATGGCCGAGTTGATGCTGAGGCAAGTGAAGGCTTGCAGTCCACCCGACACCTCGCCGTCCATGGCAAGCAGCGCTGCCGGGACGCTTGACAAAAACCAAAGCAAGCCCGTAAATAGAGCCGCCGTGCTGCCTACAAAATAACCACTAGTTTCAAACCTTGTTCATGAGAGAGGCGGGAATACGAAAAAAGATTGCGTCACCGCATTGTATTATTTTCCAAAACTTGTGTTATTTTCAGTGTTAGTGCATAAAATTGGTGGCATTCTATTCGTTAAGTGCTGGATTACAGGCGTGAGTATGGGAAAATGGTATAATGATGATGAAACGTTTCTTTTCGTGTTGTTTCCAAAACTCCATAGAAGCTTCAAGTAAAGTTGCCACCACTATACTAGGAGTATGACTTGACTATTACTTGACTTGATGACTTCGACTGTGACTTGACACATATTTGCGTGAAATATCATTAACTTGATAAGTTATTAATTACTTGACACTGGCTAAATACACAATAGTGTGGAGCCAAAACATAAAAAAAACTTTGTTCATACACCTCTATACTTACATATATAAACAAGGTCCGAGCCCAAGCTAACTTAGCTAACAAACAAGCAAAGCGCAGTTTTGTAAATATAGTTAGTACTTACGGGATAACTGTGAAAATTGATACTGCTATAATAAAAGTCATAAATATTGATGAAGTTGTTCATCAATTACTCTTGTTCAGTACATAGTGAACTCGTTCTCCAAATCTCATTCAGTATAATGAACTCGTTTATCAAAATCGTTCAACAATTCATTCCGTTCAGTGAATCTAGGAGATTGATGTAGGTGAGACTACAAGTCTCTACGAGAGGAGTTTTGGCGAGTAAACGACAAAGATCGCGTCAACTTATTGTATTAATATCAAAAACTTGTGTTATTTTCGGTGCAAATTTTATGCACCAACACATAAAATTTGTGGCGTTTTATTCGTTAATTGCTGGATGATGTTGTATGATGATGGTATAATGATGGTGAAACGTTTCTTTTCGTGTAGTTTCCAAAACTATAGAAGCTTCTAGTAAAGTTGCCACCACTTTATTAGGAGTATGACTAGACTATGACTTGGACTGCGACTTGACACATATCTGCGTGAAATATCATTACATAACTTACACATTATAACAACAAATTATCCATTACTTGCTAAATACACTAAAGTGTGGAGCCAATAAACAAAAAAATAGTCTACGAGACGAGTAAGATGATAAAATAAAATCTCGTCAAGCGTACGCAGCGGCCGTAGATTTGAATTTACTGAGTTCGAAGTTCCAAACTGTGAAAGAAATTACTCTTCACCGGCGGCGCCCGCCGGTAACTTCTGAGTACTGAATTGGAAATATGAACTGCTGAACGAAAACACTTCTTAAAGGTAAACGAGTTCACCGCAAGTGAGCAGTTCTTCTGGACTTCTCGTTCATAAGTATAATGTTAGAAGTTAGCACTATTATCATACGCACCTGAAGAAAAGAAACCGCTAATCATAAAGCAGAAAAATATAGTGCAAGTCAAGTACAAGACTAAGTAGAACAGCAGCACCGTCCAAGGCGTGTTAGTAAACACGGCGTAGTCCGAAAAACCATCCTCATTGGTGAACCAGTTTACCTACAACCAAAATCAATACGCTAAGCTATGGTAATACAGTTGATAATATAATAAAAATAATAGGTGTTAAAATGTTTACCTTCAAAAGTATTACTAAAAGCACAGATGCTATGAACAGATAGATAAACTGTTTGCAAAACCACGCAGTCCAATGGAGCCAAGTTGGTAAACCCATTATTTTCATTGTTTCCTGCAAATTTAGAGGTTGTACTTGTAATCATATTATATTTTATAACAATTAATAAAATGGATACCATTGCCATTGGTAAATGAGCTGGCGGCTTAAAAATTAACTAACTTTTAGTTGCAATTCCTTTTCCAGCGTAATAGCCCTGACAATGTTAACTACGGTATAGCTGAAGCTGAGCAGAATGAAAACGGGAAGTAGCATCTGCAGCGCTTCAATCGCTAGATCCTGCAAGTAAGGCGGGTGCGGGTATCGCTGTAAATTTACGTCAAACCGCTGCATATTCTCGCCAGTCTTCCTTGAGATTAGCTCCATTGAGATCACATGCTGCAGAGCTATGAACATTTCATTCACATAACCTGTGCGGAAGAGAAAAATTTTCAAAACGTCTGTTGTGATGTGACTTGGGTTAGTCTCCGTGTCAAAATATAAAAATATATCGCCAAAACATATTGTTGAGAGAGTTATTTGCTTAGTAATGAATTTCATTAATAACAAGCTAAAGGCTAACTAACAAGAGAAATTTCATTTGCATTATATGAAGACCTCGGTTGACTTCTGTTACCCAGTTCCAAATATGCGCTTATATATTACATAGTTTCGATGTTGTCCGCAACGAAATTCCATTGCAGTCTGCACTATAAATGAGCATTACTATATTATTTCGTACTGGCAGCCTAACTCGAGATCCAGTTTCCGTTTAGACGTAGCGTGGCGCCATCTTCAGCCATATCGTCAATAATCATCAGGTTGCATGGAGTCATCACTTCCTTGTCAGTTTAAAAAAGTAATAGTTTCTTTCCTTTTGAGCGATTCCGTAGTATTTACAATTGAAACAATAAAACACAATCACGAAATATCTTTAAAAGAAAAGGAGGATTGGTAGGTAATGTTTCACCAACCTGGATCGTTACCACCTTCCCAAGAACGGGGAAACCTGGGTCCAGGTACCTCGAAAGGGGGAAATACTAATTCTGTGCGCCAAGATCTTCCTCCTCGGGCATAAAATGAATTCAACCGTGGTCTCTCAGGAAATCGTAGGGCGTAGGTGATGTTATCCGGCAGATAATTTGCTCCTACAAATATAATTCAGGTCAGTACTTCTCATAATAGAAGCAGTCAATAAGAAATATAAACGTCATACAAACTACAAACCACGGAGCGAGTCATCGAACTCAATAGCTGCAATAACTTCTTTAGTCGTTTCTTCTCGGATGTAAAGTCCTCTAAGATCGTCACTACTATTGTACGCTTGTACTTGTATAAGAGATTTGACGATCTCAATAATCTGAGTAGAATTTAGGTTTATATCTGGTATCTCGATGCCCGGTGGCAATAAGCCAGAAGAATTCTGAATGACCGGCAAGAGATCTCTAGCATTTTTAACAAGTAGGTTTATTACGGCAGTTCTAATAACATCATCTAGCTCTGGACTGGTTGGCGAATATGCAACTGACATTTTTGTTAAATTCATTCCAATTCTGAAAAAGATCAAAAATATTGGTTTCCTGATTCGAATTTCGTTTTTGTACACACGCAAGTGTTAGTGTAGCGTCTAGGTTAGTAGTCTTCGCGTTCATATCCCCATTCCCGATACCAGTGAGACAGTTGTGAAATAGCTCAGTGAAAACGTAAAATCTTCTAGATGTAAATAAAACCACTGCATTAGTTGAAATGCGTTACTAACACATGTTTTGCTCCTGATTGTAGCTCCAAATAAAAAGTAAAGAATGAAATTATTACGTGGCTAGTTTTATTTTAACATAATAACCGTTTTATTTTATTCTCAGGAAATCTATAAAAAACTTATATACTTGTCATGTTTAGATGAGGTAGGTACAGCCGTGTAAACAGCACAGAATTTTATCCCATTGCTTTTAGTTCTTCATATTTTCGGCTCGAAACAAAACAAAAGTAGCCTCTAGTTGTGAGAGCAAGTCAAGTGCTCAGAATCTGTGGCGAGGTGTAACGAAGCCTCAATTAGGTGAGGATGAACAGCGTCCGTCCTATACACAGGAAAATCAGCTATGGAAAGCCTATTCCGCCACTCGTGCTATAGGAGTACAGATGGAAGCTAAAATATTAAATATGAGGGTGTGAAGAACTTACAAGACCATAGTGGAATGATTGAGAGTATGCGCCGGCACCGGCGGGTAGGTGAAGGTATCCTGTTGCGTGGGTTCAACCTGCCATCGCAGTAAGAGGATCAGGCACATGGTAACCACTGGTAGCATCAGTTCTACCACCGTCTGTATTCGATGCCGCCATTGCTGCAGGAAGTTCTTCCACATCAGCAGCCGGAACTTCGTAAAAGCTCCGGCCTCGGAAGCCTCTGTTCTGACCCTCATTGCGCCCTGCTGAACCTCAGTTAGTATTATTAATCACACATTTGCAAAAGGTCATATCATACGTAAGGAGATTAAGTTATGTACACAAAATTCGCCCTAATATACATAGGTCCATCTATGGTTATGAATTCATCAATATATGTATATATTTGAAGAAGATAGGTACAGTACACACGAATCACACCTGTTCCATTTTTAAACTTGACCACCGAGGAAATAATGAAAAAAACTTGCCTAGTTGACCTGTGCAAGAACGTAGGCTTATATTTTTTCCCATTACAAATGGTGTGCAAATATTAATGCAATCAATAAGCATGCTCCCTTTTTGACAAAACATAATTCAAATAATAAACATTGGTGTTAGCAATAAACATTGGTGTTATATAAAACTAAATTTTTAATATATTATTTAAAATTACCTAAGTATACATCTCTAGAATGAAATCAATAAATCTAGAGTTTTTAACAATAATTATTTGTACTAGCTGCTGCCCGTGACTTTATGCTTAGGTGCATAAGCGATTAACGCCCCAACCCCAATTATGTGCCGCTCCTTTACCGGTTTCGTCCCGCTTCCTGGTACCGTCCCGTTTGTTCCCGCTCGTATCCCGATCTTGTCGCACTCCTATCCGGTTAGGTACTATCTCACTTCAGTCCCAATATCGTCCCGCTCTTGTCCAGTTTTAATTTAGGCCACATATTCTTTTCACATAATTTAATTAAATATTCCTCTACTACTGCTAACATACTCGTACACCTACTCGGATTATGATTCCTGACGTGAAATATAAAGTCTTTAACTTATGAAATTGCCGTTATTTTTTGTTATTCTTTCTGCTGGTTTCTTCAAGAAGGTCATCAATGAACTGCCACTGCGTTGCCAAAGATGCATCAATTGCATAGGTGTTTACTTTGATTGATAACTTATGACGTAAATAGAACGAATTACCTATAGAATATTTTAGAACTTTACCTATGAAATTGCCGTTTTTAATTAAATAAGCCAAGCTTGGCATCATAAAGATCGGCAATTTCCTATCAATCGATAATGTCCTAATATATTCTTATCATTGATCCTATTTAAGTATCTAATAATAAATAATAATAATTAATCATAATAATTTTTTTAATGTTCCTTGATTTTTCTAACTTCGAACTTCCAAATAAATAGGTACCTATCTAATATCCATTAAGATCGTAGCATACGTCAATAATTAAAAGCGGGAATTGGGAGAACAAACACACACTCACACTCACATCACTTTGTTAAAAACTGGTGCGTGCTTTGTCTTTATTTCGCACGGCAAAGCGAGTTGTACGCTTAGGTATACGTAATTTAAGCAAACCATATTCGAGATACTGCCTTATATTTATTATTTTATTTACATCGATGATTAAAGTCCCTTTGTTCGTCCACGTCGAAAAATCCCTTGTTATCCTACTTTTTAGGAAATCTAAAACGTCACGTATTATTTATTCCAAAACTTAAGTTCGGTACAATAACATAGAACTTTCAAATAAACTTCTACCTTCATTTTCTTTCCTTAAAAGGCTTATATTATGCCAGTTATTACTTCCACCAATCATTGCCGATATTATATCATCAATTGTTCAACGTAAATATCGAGTTTCATTGCTAAGTATGTCTTAAAAAATAAAATTTAATTACCTACTTGAAACAAGCGTTTCACCACATTACGTGGTACTATCATAAAATCCATTCTTCAGGCGTGTCAAGAATTTATTTTTAATGAATTCTCAGACAGAATGACAGAAGGTCATCAGATGTACAAGAATTCCTAAAAACAGATTTTGGTGATATTGGAATATAAACAGGTAATTAGAACCACTTAGTTATTCTAAGGTAGATTAGACGTCGGAGTGACCCATAAGATTAATTTAATCCTCATTCTGATAAATACTTAAGAAGCGTGCGAAGGTGCAAGTTATATATTAAAATTATTGTTTTTTTTTTTTACTGTAAGTAGTTTTAGCTCTGTCTTAAATACCTTTATTTATGTTTCTTGCACAACATTACCTATAACCTATTTATCATCACTGTTTTATACTTCGATATATTTAACGATATTTTTAACTTTTGTTTACGTACCTACACCTACTCATACTACATCCCTAGTAAATTTTAATATTAAATTGGGATCAACAATTTCGGCCTAATTATTTAAGATCTTCGTCTATTCACCACTCTTACCAGACGCATAGCGAACCACCACTGCTTTTCTGATACATAGAGCGCACTAATATGTTTCCGGAACTGACTTGACGGACATTGGACTCAGGCTCAAAAAACGGACGGCGTCACTTGGTGCAATGCACAGATATCCCCCTATTATCTGTGGTGCAATGCCACGCATGTTAGATTCAACAAAGTGTCCTGTGACTTCTTTGTTCCCAAAAGTCAAGAACCAATTACGCGGTCAACGATTTTCATCGCCAGAAGAGGGAGAGAAGAATATGAAAAACATGTTACCGTGGTCACTGCAGAGAACATTTTGAGAAACAATAGTCAGTTTTTTATTAATTCCGGAAACTTTTAGTTTTTATTGTTTTTTTATATATTATCTATTATTCGTGCGTACTTATATTATTACTACGTAAAAAATATGTTGATGTTTTGTTTCTACCTTTATGTTTAAAATTATAGGACATATTTAGATAATTTGATAAATCACTTACCTTATTAATATCCTTGATTCATTCGAAAATCACTGCAATCATACACAAAACTTGGTTATCTGATGTGTCTTATTTAAAGAACCAAAATAGCTTCAAAATAAATATTGATTTAAATAAATAATAAATCAATTAAACACGTTTTTCTAATCTATATATCCATTGTGAAGACATAACGATTGCATATTATTATTATTTCAATGATAATGATTCACGATCACCAGTCGAAACAGTACTGAAATATGTAATATACTTATTTTTTCACGTGCATACTACCTATCTACTGCCTAGATAACGAGGGAACGCAAAGATAAAACTATCGCTATACAGGCTGTCCCCAAAGTTACGTATCAAAATGACGGAGATATGAGAAATTCAACATAAAAGTTAAACTAAAAAAAAATATAAACAAATCCTCTTTGAAATCAATTTAAAAAAAGAAATTATTAATTGGGGGTATTTCAATTTTTTTTTTTTTAGATTTTTTTAAAAGTTTAGATGGCGTGGTGAGTTGTGGCGGGAAAACGAAAAAGATCACGTTACCGCATTATATTATTTTCCGAAACTCGTGTTAGTGCATAAAATTGGTGGCATTTTATTCGTTAAGTGCTGGATTACAGGCATGAGTGTGGGAAAGTGGCATAATGATGGTGAAACGTTTTTTTTTCGTGTTTTTTCCAAAACTCCATAGAAGCTTCTGGTAAAGTTGCCACCACTTTACTTGGAGTATGACTTGACTAGACTATACTATGACTTGACTTGATGACTTCGAATGTGACCTGACACATTATTTACGTGAAATATCATTAACTTGATAAATTATGAATTACTTGACACTGGCTAAATACACAAAAGTGTGGAGCCAAAATACAAAAAAAAAAAAAAAAAAGATGGCGTGGTGTCTAATGCCTATATGCACTAAAGTTTGACAGCACCTACGATCGCATTGCACTTATCCCTATATTGATGTGCCTAACGCGTTTGAGTACGCCTTAGAATAATATTTACTTAATATAGGCATTAATAAAATCCATAAATTCGATTGAATTTTATTTACTTATTTTATTTATTCAATCGCCTTGATTTCATGCTGAGAAATTTTTGTATGATGTTATTATCATTTAAATATTTTACCAGCTATTTAGATTTAAAATCTGAAAATATGTCATTAAATAAAAATTTGAAATTTCGAAATCGGTTCATAAATGACGGTAAGATGTGAGGTATTTTAAAAAATACAACCAAATTATACCTCGTCCTTTTTTGTAGTCGTTTAATAATAAAAAAGATGCCATCTATATACAGTTAAACATGAGTGAGAACTCGAGAAAACTCTATAAATGAGAGTAATTACCTGGACAACCCGGAGGCGGCGGGTTCGATTGCCGCGGCAGGACAAGTAGGTAGGTAGTAACCTACCTATTTGTGCACAGAAAAAAACAAAAGCGCAAATACTTGTTCTGATTCTGGGTTTTGTGGGACCATGGTCCTCGTAGTTTCTGTTCGGTCCCTATACACAGGGAATCCTAGTTAGAGTCCAGGATCTATGTATGTGATCATTGGGGGTTATTATTTTTATTATTATTATTGACTTCTATGAAATAAAAGGGTCACCATTCATCTACAAGCTAGAAACACGGGAAGCTAAAACGAGATCACGGTCCGTTGAGCTTTCACGCCGATTGTATTTATTTTTGCGGAGTTTTGGTCGTTGCTTAAAAATAGAACTTTCATTTGTTTACATTATTCCTTATTTCTTGGGACATCCTGTGATACAGAACATACCTTTATATTTTATTAAGCTATAGAAATATTGATTAGTAATATCTACGTAGGTAGTGCTCACCATTATAATATATATATATTCAGGGATATCTAAGTACTTATTCAACTACGTCACACTGTTGATTCGCACTTCGCAGTATGCATACAATTAATCTATTCTGATCAGAAAGCCTAACTTGCAGAACATCTATGAATATAAGTGGGACAATGTACCTGAGAATATCTTAAAACGGTCCCTTTGTCACACCAGTGGGACAAATTAGTAGGGTAGGGTGGAATAAACCTATTACCAAACATCTATTTTATTATTTTAGAAAATACTGTGTCCAGTAATTTTATTGCAATTTTAATGTGGTTTTTGTAATTTCAAGAACTACTAACTCCTAGCAGCCTTATTAATAAACACGAAATAGCTTTGGATTAGTTACACCATCTTTTGTCTTTTTCGATCCAGCTAAATATTCCAATAGCAAAAAAAGAACAAAAGCTGAAGTAACTAACCCGAGACTAATACCCGTTTATTAATAAGGCTGTAGATGTGTATTGAACCGAAATTAGGCAGTACCGGCAATAGAACCGATCCCTATACTTCCACGCACTTGTGATAATGCCTTCCTATACTTAAAATCAACACACTGGCTTCGCTTGTTCTATTGTCTCAAGTTAGATCAAGCTAACGTAGAAAAGAGGCCTAATCCCTATGGTGGTAATCTTCAGCTTTGAACCTTTCTACCTATCACCTTCGTTTAAAAAATAAAGAGCAGATACTGTCAAAAACCACCTTCTAGCTTTGACCACATTTCACTTGATGTTCAGTAAGGTTACTGATAGCGTGCTCTTAGGTTACGGACACATACATTACATCTAATAAATACAAGTGAAAGAGTGATAATTATAAATAAGTAGGTACGGAAGAAACCCTATCCCTACATACTAATCCCTAATTAAATATGGCTAATATAAAAAAATGGGCAGCAGTATTCTCCTGCATGGGTACATTGGTTTGGGTTTTTTAGTCGAAAATTTTTAAAGAAATCGCATAAAAACAGCACATAGATAATGGACTTTGGGCAGGTTCTCACGTCTCTGGTATAAATAAAACTCCTGCTGCCCATAAAAAAAAGTTAACTGCACCCTTGAGCACGGTTTATACATTAATTATGTCTATGACTCATCTCATAAAGTTAGAGCTACCAGCGTCAAGCACAGATTCATTTATTGATTCCGCCGGACCGCCCTATCTTGTCTATAATTATTGTTGAAATTATAATCTGTATCTAATTGGTATGCTTTGCATAGATAGCACACAATACAGATACCCCGTCGTACCCCTGACACCCAGACAGTCTGTGATTGACGGATCTACTTTCTCTTTAATATGTTACAACAATATTAGCTGACAGGTAGAGTAGGTATGATGAATATTAAGTAGGTACTGGTACTGCAAACTTACATATTTATATCCATATGCTATTAAGTTAAAACCTAAACAATATGTGCACTCTGGCTTCGTAAAATCACCAAATCTGAACTAGTTAAAAATACATATTATAGTGTATAGTGTAGTGTGTCGTAAAGATAAACAATGTTGAAGCCCAAATAACTTCTGTTTATGAGTAGAAAAATGTACAGTAGGTACTGAACTACACATAAACGTGGTTGTTACATCAGTTTGGCATAGAGTAACAGCTAGTTGTGATAGCTTTTTACGGGGGAATAGGCTATTAGACTGCTCTATTTTAATTACATACATAAATATCTCAAAAAATAGATACTTGTAAACAAAAAATAAAGTAACTCATTACTAAGCCGTGGCACCTCTATGGTTACGGTAGCTCTACATACAACAATCTCTTTGGCATGTGACGTCACAAGGTATGAGCAAGCTGTGAGGAAGCTCCACACGATATCTGTTTTACGAGAAAGGGACAGGCGATGAAACTTTAAAAGCATACTACTGCGCGATTAGTTTACCTATTTTACTTATTTTTTCACTTATTACAATATGAAAATAATATTTACTTGTTTACCTGTGTTTGTCAAATAGCCTATTATGGGTATGTATTTACAGTAAGTAGAGGTGGTACCCGAAAAATAAAAAGCTTCGTCACTAATTGACTCATATAAAGTAAACGTGTGGCAAGTACATGTTACCTTTTACAACCACGTCACAGTTCACACCAGCGAAATCGTTATCGTTATCGTTATCGTTATAAATATTTTTGGACCTTTCACACAGCGCCATCTATCCCCAACAAAGTTTTTATGTTTGGCTCCACACTTTTGTGTATTTAGCGAGTGTCAAGTAATTGATAATTTATCAAGTTAATGATTTTTCACGCAAATATGTGTCAAGTCACAGTAGAAGTCATGAAGTCAAGTCATAGTCTAGTCAAAGTCATACTCCTAGTAAAGTGTAGTGTCCTAGTACAGTACGTGTGTACACCCGTGTCGCTTAAGATCAGGCGAATGCTAGCTCGTCGTGTCATTCATTAACATAAAATATAGATATGGTATAAGGGTGGAAAAATGATACATATAGAAGATATTTAAATAAAAGAAATACCAAAATAATAATTATTATGTGGTAGTATATTTTACATAGCATCTAATATTTAATAAATATTGAAAAATTAATATATAAATATAAATTCAATTCTGCCACCTGTAATGGGCATATGCCCTATTTGCTTCACACTGGCGATGTAGATCTTGTTTCCTCTTCACAACTTTACCGGTGTTGTTTGCTGCATCAAGCAATTCCCATGCAAACTGTTCAGGGAAATGAACAGTTCTCTCCTTGTCATTTGTAGCATCTAATAGCCATTTAATTGCTAGGAACAGTGATCTATTTTCCGTTATGGGGCCAGGCACCTGAAACAATAATATGATTAATTATCATCTAACATTTGTATTCAATTTTTTTTTATTCTGAATGTTTTTGTGACTTTTAGGCTACAATAATTACCAACTCTTAATCACAGCATAGCACAAGCCATAAAGTGTTGCAGCATTGACTGGTGCAGACTCTGCTAGAACTCTTTAAATGAAATCTAGTACTTTTACCTTATTTAGTAATGAGGTCAAAGTACTAGATTTCATTTTTAACTGCATCCTATGTCACTGACAATGGAAAGGCTCAAGATTTATTTTTAAATTTACCATTTTAATGTTTTCAACCCACTTTAAAAAAGAGGTTTTCTATTTGGTGGTATGTTATTTTTTTTTAAATTTCTTACTCTTCATTTAACAACTAATTTTGAAAATTATTTATTAAAAAATACTTATAGGTAGAATTTGCTTCAAAATTAATTTATAAACTCAAAATACCCAGTAGCTTGAGTTTATAAATTTAAATAACAGTATATTTTTTTTAAATCATCATTTATGTCATTAAGGGGACAGAGCTTGGTTTGAGCCCCTTTATTTAAAACAATATTATTTTTTATATATTTAAAAATTGCAAGTTTAAAGTAGTTCTTAAGTTAAAATTAGTAGTTCTAGTTGTAGTTTAAAGTAGTTTAGGTGTTTAACATCCTTGCTTTCCTCTAGTCCCATTTATACTTACATTACAATTTTAAGTTGCTGATCTGATGAGTAGTTTATCATAGTAAGTGGATCTCAATGTTAATCCATAAACTAGGACATAATGGTATAAAAACCCCAATATAGATAGGAAATGAAATACCACAGCAAAAAACAAAAATCCAATTATCTGTAGCACAGCTACAAAAACCAACACACACCTTGATTTTGCTACAAACACAATACTAGTTTAAGTGTATTTCATGGTTGGGTGATATGCAAGCAACCCTATTGTTATGGTAAACCTATCTGCATCCTAAATAGGACACCCCTTTATATTGAAAATCAATCAAAATTTACCTGATATGTAATACCGCCTCTTTTAATTGGTGAAAGCTGCAGCAAAGGCTTTGAGTTCTCTACAGCTTTGTAAAGAATTGTTTTGGGATCCAACTCTATTTTAGCCTTTGATTCAGGTGTAGATGCCAGATGGTACCTTTCAATTTGAATTCTCTTTATATTTTCAAAAGCTTTCTCCACTAGCGATCTGGCTAGGCGCTTTTTTCCATGTTCCATAACATGGTTGACCACTTTACTGAAAAAAAAATCACAAGAACATACTAGATTTTTTTTTCTAATAATAGTGTCTAATCAATAAAAGATATTGAGAACCTTAGGTACTTACCTAACAAGCGGGTCAAAATAAATAGACGATGTCTCAGATACGCCGGGAGGTTTTACGGGCAGTGCTGCAAACTTCGACAGCTCAGAATTTTCAATAAGTTTAGCTTGCTCGTCTTTTTTAAACACCGGGTTCTGGAAATAGTCTGGAAAACTAACACTCCGGCCGTAGTCTCTGCATTGTGTTGATACTAACCATCTAAAATGAGTTCGTAATACGTATCAGAATAAAATTGAAATAATAATTCTTACTTTTAGAATAAAATAGGTGCGATATCGGACGGTTATC
Source organism: Ennomos fuscantarius (assembly GCA_905220475.3). Lineage (NCBI taxonomy): Eukaryota > Metazoa > Arthropoda > Insecta > Lepidoptera > Geometridae > Ennomos > Ennomos fuscantarius. The sequence continues at coordinate 7,401,462 of HG992033.1, forward strand.
GATATACCTTGGCAATATATACATAGAAGCTGAGGCTAAGCTTTTGTGGGATACCCTCAAATTTATTGCCATTGCCTCAGATTGAAATAGTAATTACAAATATTATAATATAGTGTACAATTATTTATTATTATTGTAAAGTTAAAATTTTAAGGTTAACCAAATTTTTTTTATGTGTTAGCTCCACACCAAAGAGTATGTAACGCTACGCTACTCCGCACCCGTGTATTTAGCCAGTGTCAAGTAATTAATAATTTATCAAGTTAATGATATTTCATGCAAATATGTGTCAAGTCACAGTCGAAGTCATCAAGTCAAGTCAAAGTCAAGTCAGTCTAGTCAAAGTCAAACTCCTAGTAAAGTGGTGGCAACTTTACTTGAAGCTTCTATGGAGTTTTGGAAACAACACGAAAAGAAACGTTTCACCATCATTATACCATTTTCCCACACTCACGCCTGTAATCCAGCACTTAACGAATAAAATGCCACCAATTTTATGCACTAACACTGAAAATAACACAAGTTTTGTAAAATAATACAATGCGGTGACGCGATCTTTTTCGTTTTCCCGTCAAAAACTCGGATTTTTGGTTTGCAATAACTTAATATTTGGCTGTGGTGTATTATTTTGGCGGTGGCAACTGCCACCGCTTTACTAGGAGTATGACTTGACTAGACTAGACTATGACTTGACTTCATCAAGTCGATCAATGACTGAGTATCGTTCTGTAATACGGTTACAGAACGATGCTCAGTCATTGATACGTGCTCAAGCAGAGATTTCATTCATAAAGTGATCAATTAGTGAATGAAATCTCTGCTTGAGTACCGATCGATGACTGAGCGTCGTTCTGTAATAAGGACCTTACACTGTGACTTGATTTGACACATATATATATATTATTAAATCGAGAAATAAATTTCTCACTGAAAAATCTTCGTTTGTTGTGCTATATTTCTACGTGATATTGGCAAAATTGTGGTAACCTTTCTACAAAGGCCATTTAAAAAGAGTTGAAGTTGTTATCGGGTTACCTGCCACTGGCTAAATACACGAAAGTGTGAAGACATACCGTAACGAAAAAAAAACTTTATATTTTTGTTTAATATTCCTTTTATTTTCCTTGTATGATAAAATTTCTTATTGATTTATTGAAAATAATGTAATGAGTTAGTGAAAATGTCTACAATTATTAAGTTTGACCTCAATGAATTGAAAAAGTTAACAAGCGACAAAAATTCTTGTGTAATTGAGAAAAGAGTGACCCAGAACTTGGCTTTGCAGCCCTGGTGTTTAGGCAATCTTAAAGAATCGATAAAAAATTTGCTGGATTATAAAATTGGAAAATACGACAAAGAGTAAGTGAACAACGTTTTCATTTTCATCTAATATAGAATAAGGAATAGATAAGTGATAAGAGAGAGTAGTTAGTAGTAGGTAATTAGCACACTGACACCAACTACTATTATGAATTATTGCAGGTTTGATGGTATTCTTCTAAGCTACAAAAATCTTCGAGCTCTCCAAAATGTGGGCACAATCAGAAATGATAGTTCAGATATAGCTTTCCAAGTCCAAGCTGATTATTTCATATTTAAACCATATATTGGAGCAACACTCTCGGGCATTGTAAACAAAAAAAGTATCACACATCTTGGCATTCTTGTACATAGGTAAGTGTATATCGGCAGAAACGGGTTGTGGGTAGGTTGGTTGCAACCTATATAACTATAGGCCTTCAGCATGTCCACACCGGGCTGTGTCTGGAACAAGAATGATTCGTAGCACACCAATCGATCCCTTTATATAGCCAGACAGGTAGGGCCGCCATGACAGTTGCCGGTGCTGCCACTGTAATACATTTAATGCCACCACAGGGTAAATTACGGTGCTCGATCGCTGTGCATAGAGTTTATAACTGGACGTAGCCGCCGTCACGGCCATACTGACGTGCGTACGTCCTCGTACGCTTAGCTTCACTTTGTACCTGGTGAGGGACATCAGTGTTATTGCTCGTTCATCCTGACAATTAAATTGAGTTAAACTTGTAGTCAAAGTCAAAAGATCAGGTTTCAATTTGATTTAGACAAAAGCAATTTAACCTGCCAGTCATCGTCAGGGTTAACCCTGGTCTCCTCTCCACAAAGGCCATTTACAAAGAGTTGTAATTGAAGGGTTAACCCTTCAGGACCATCAGTATCCATTCATTTACAAAAAGTGGACTGGATGGTGCTAGACCGGATAGATATCCCTCTAGCAACCAAAAATCAACAAACTAATACCTTATCCCTTCATTTATAAAAATGGACCGGATAGTGCTAGACCGGATAGATATCCCTTTAGCAACCAAAAATCATCATTTACCTTATCGCTTCATTTATAAAAAATGGACCGGATAGTGCTAGACCGGATGGATATCCCTTTAGCAACCAAAAATCATCTTTCCAACTAATACCAATTAGTGCTAGACCGGATAGATTATCCCTTTAGCATTCAGACACATTTTTTTGTCATCATTCTTACATTCTTTCTTTTTGTCCTTTTTATTCTCTTTTTTTCAGTTTTTTTTTTCTCTTTTTTTTTCACTTTTTTTTTAACTTTTTTTCTTACCCTTTTTTTTTCTCTCACGAATCATTACTTTTTTTTACCATAACTTTTATTCTCTTTTTTTTTCACTGGTCCGGGTTAACCCTGCAACTAAATTTGATATTAGTATCACCCGCCGTCACGTCATCATTCACGTCACGTCTCGTCACGTTTCGCGTTGCTTGAAGAGTGATGTAGAAATGGGCAATCCCACTTCTGATATCGGCAGAAACGGGTTGTGGGTAGGTTGGTTGCAACCTATATAACTATGGGCCTTCAGCATGTCCTTAGTTTCGTTTGTTATTATATTTTGTTTATTTGTTAGGACTTGTTGAAATAAATGTGTTAATTTTAATAAATAAAAAAAGAAAATGCCAAAAATCGTTCTATAAGCAGGTCAACTCGTTCGAAATTTTTAGATTGATGTAACTAGATAACCAATAATTATATTGTGGTATTGGATCATTTTGGCCGTGTTACCACCTAACCAGCTATATATAATAAATACATAGGTATTCCGTTTTTGTTATGTAAAAGATTAGATTGTTTGCAATTATTTGTTGTTCTTTGACTTTAAATAATGACCTTTTACATAAAATCTATCAACGTCGTTGAGATATACAATGAATAATAGAAAAACGAACAACTTAAGTCGCAGTCTTACAAGTTACAGTGTTAGAATACAATACTACAGTAATACAGTACAGTAAGTTTCACTAGCTACAGTATCCTTCAAACCGGAACACAGTAGTGCTTGCGCACTACTGCTTGGCGGCAGAATAACTGGCAAAGCGGTGGTACCTACCTAGACAGACTTTTGAGAAAAGTCTTAACACCTAGTAAAATAATATATATATCGGCAGGAACGGGTTGTGGGTAGATTGGTTGCAACCTATATAACTATAGGCCTTCAGCATGTCCACACCGGGCTGTGTCTGGAACAAGAATGATTCGTAGCACACCAATCGATCCCTTTATATAGCCAGACAGGTAGGGCCGCCATGACAGTTGCCGGTGCTGCCACTGTAATACATTTAATGCCACCACAGGGTAAATTACGGTGCTCGATCGCTGTGCATAGAGTTTATAACTGGACGTAGCCGCCGTCATGTATATTACGAGTTATTTGTTATTGACTATTAGGTACTGTATATAGTGTAGACTAGTATGTACTGTATTGGTCTTGTATACACAAGAGCTTTTGCTATGATTGTTTCAGAGTACCTCGGTCACTTGTGCATTAGAGTTATTTAAGAATTATAACATATTAGCAAACATTTTTGTTGCCACTGTCTGAACACAGATTATTATTTAATCTAACCAAATAATGAACATGCAGTTCAGTGCTTGCCAAACAAATTTAATTTATAATTAAAGTAATATTTCAGAATTCTTTTATCTATTTTTCATATTTAAATTTGTGAATGCATTTCTCTAATTACAAAGGTTTAAATAAGACATTGAACAATATCCCACCCAATGATACTCTATAGGTTGGTATGGCCCATTCAACAAAAATACCCATACATGTATTTTGCTGAACATGTACAATTGTACATAGATACTGTTTCTGTTTAGGAAAACAATTGAAAGTGCCAAGAGATAGATAATCTTAGAATAAGTTCCCATAACGGAAGTATTTAATGGAAATTTACCCATCATCTAAGGCAAGTCACCCATAAAATATTGTCTCTCTATGTACATGTTCAGCAAAACACTAGTATGGTTATTTTTGTTCAATGGGCCTTACTAACCTATAGTGTTATAAAGTGGGATTTGGTTCAATGTCCATCAGATTTAATGAAGTATTTGGTTATTGTTCAAACAACCAAATATACCAAAAACATTAAACTATGCTGGCTATGTGCACTATGTGCAAATACTTGTTCTGTATCTGGGTGTTGTGGGACCATGTTCCTCATAGTTCCTGGGTCCAGGATCTATGTGATCGGTGGGTGTTATTTTATTATTATGCTGAATACAAATAATATGGACATTTAATTATATAAAAAATGTTTGCTGGTGGTCTATACCAATGTCATCGGGTGGGAACCAAATATTTGGTGGTATTATACACTAATATATATATAATAATAAAAGTACATCATACTATAAGTAATGAAAGTTGTTAAAAATCTATTCAACTAAAATTTGGGCATGGATAATGTCGTAATTTACATCACTATTTAGATACATTTGGGTAGCACTGCAATATTATATTTATGTATAATGTACTGTAGTATATAGTACATTATATAGTATCATGATTTATACCTATATTTTTGCAGGGTGTTCAATGTAGTTGTTCCAAGACCAACCGAGGAGCCAGGAGGCAAATGGATAGGTTCCAGTATACAAGAAGGACAACATGTCACATTCAGAATAGTTGTGTTAGACCTTTTTGGAGCGCTCCCCTATATAAGAGGAGAAATTGATGAAAGGTATAAAATATATTACACAGGTATCCCAGGAATTATAAGGATCTATCTGACATGCCAGGCACGGGTTAATTAGTTTTACGCCCTAACCCTGTCCAAATAAAGAGGAAGGAAATGCTAACTTTTTAAAGGATGTATGGTTTCATCTATTTCATCTAACTCTCCCTTCTCTCTTCCTTAGTACACAGGATAAGAAATGGTGTCATCCGCGTACGATGTTTTATCGTAGCATATAGATCACGTCACATCTATATGTGACGATATCTATGTATCTATATCTACATAGTTCTTGTGGTCTCACGCTTTATACCACACGACTGAAGTAAAACTTCTTCAGCGCCATCTATCGGCCGGTATAACTTTATTTTTGCTTTGTTTAATGTTGACTTGACTTATTGATTACTAGTTGCGCCCCGCGGTTTCACCCGCGGATAAAAAGTATTTTAATTATGTGCTCATCCCGTACGAAAATGTCACTATTCCGGAATAAAATGTAGCCTATACGTTAATCCAGTGTATAAGCTATCTTGGTACTGAATTTCATCCAAATCCATTCAGCTGTTTGAGCGTGAAGGAGTAACAAATATACATACATACATACAAACTTTCGCCTTTATAATATTAGTGTGATGGCCTCTGCGACTAATAGATAAACAGGCGTCGCAATTTTGCCAGTGTCACATGCTATCCTATAATTACAAGCGATGGAGAATAATCTGTGTAGGTAGTAGGTACGGTATATAATATGGGATATATAATATAATATAGGAGAGTCAAACTCCGGACTCCAGAGATTTTTATCTACAACAAATAACACTAAATAATCTAATTTAATATAATATGTATTACTTGTGAGATACATCGTATTTTCATGCGATGGCCAAGTCAATCTATTTTATTTAAAACCAAAGGATTTTTAATATTTATGTTGTCACGGTAAGATGTTGTTAGGTTAGCTAATTAAGTAAAAACAGAAAGTGCCTTAAGTAGGGACTTAATAAAGTAACCGACTTGGTATTACAACTTTTTACGGTAGAAGAACTGAGTTGCGAGACGTGCTTTTATTACAAGTTTTGTTTTGGATGGCATAATTATATTTAAAATACTTACCTCTACCCATTATTCCGTTATATTATACACACTTGACTCATTAACTGCATATGTATCTTTGTAATCCTATACATTTATGTGGGATTACAAAGTGATTTATGCAGTTGGTGTATCTAGAAAAGTGGACCGAAATTACAAAATATTTTAGTTTTCCCTTAATTTATACACTAAACACTAATGTATCGTAAATTTGAAGCTTTTATCTCTGCTAGAAGTGATTAGTTTTCATGATTGGTCTGTCAGTGAGTCAGTCAGTGAGTGACTACTGGTTCAAATTGATGGGGGATCTTGTTCAGAAGTAGATTTAATAATAATAACTCCCAAAGATCACATACATAGATCCTGGACCCTAACTAGGATTCCCTGTTTAGTTAGTTATTAAACTTATCTAACCTGTAACAAAATCTCAGAAAGTAAATGTGGGTGGCTTGGGTGTCCTAGGAGCTGGTCTACCTTCGGACTTACACTTTTCGCTTGAAACTAATAACTGGGATATTGAGTTATTCTACAATTTAACCAATGCACTTGTAAAATTTTTTTCTTAGTATCCATAACTGAGAACTCATATTTTTTCAGTTCAGTACAATTAGGAGGGCCAGATGGAGATGAAGAAATACCACAAATGCTCAGTGTGTCCTATGTAGACTTTGAAAAAACAAAACCGCAACAAATACAAAAACAGAATGGTGATGGACTACACCAAGAATCATCAAAACTACATCCTCAAGATCAACAGAAGAAAAACAATCCATCCCAGAGAACATCGGTATCTAATGGGAAAACAAATAACTCCCCGCTGTCGCCGCCGCCGGCTGTTGACAGTAAAATAATCACAGACAAGTCAAAAAAGAGACAAAGTAAAATTCTAGAAGCTGATGTTAAACCATCTGAAACAAGCACAAAATCCTTAAAAAAGCTTAAAAGAAATTCATAGTATTAAAAATATATAATATTTTACTTAAAATATTATTTATTTTTAATGTACTTACCTATTTACTTAAAACTAAATAGTACCTAGGTATATTAACATAATTATTTACGACTTTAATAACGATAATGCAAAAGTATTTAGAATTTTATTGTGAACTTTTTGACATCTGGCTGGCTGGACTTATTATTTGTATGATAATTTTTTATTCATTAGCAATAATAGTCTAGCAGTCATTAGATGGCCTAACAAGAGGTTTTATATGAAAGAATTGAAAAATCCATTATGAGTATTTTGCTACAAATAATAATGATTATAATATGGCACATTTACATTTCTTAAAATAATTATCAAATGCAATAAGAAAATATAAACAAATCCTATACCTACATACCTCTGTTTAAAGTACTGGTAATTTTAAATAAAAATATTTTCTACATTACTGGCCCTACCTTTAATTAGAGTTCCTTTTACCTACTGATTTATAAGTAAGGGTAAGTAACAAAAATTTAATGCAACCGAATATGTAGGTATGTAATTCAAATAATAATGGTATTATCATGATGACCCGGTTGTATCTTCGAGCATTTCTAAATTCTCTAAGGGTTGTATGGTTGTAATGTTTTATATCATCCAAGTGCCGAAAGTGTAAATACGTCAAATAATAAAACACCACCCTACCTACCATATGAGATAAATGTTAAATCGTCAGTTTCAATATTAGCCCAGTCATCTTAGGGTGTCACCCACTGAGCACATTATTAGTTTCACTAGGGTTTCACTTCCCCTTATGAAACCTCCCTCATAAGCTAAATTTTTGTAGAAAGTTTTTTGGCATTGTAAGGTCCGTATTACAGAACGATGCTTAGTCATCAATCGGTGCTCAAGCAGAGATTTCATTCATAAAGTGATCAATTAATGAATGAATGAAATCTCTGCTTGAGCACTGATCGATGACTGAGCATCGTTCGTTCTGTAATACGGACGTAAGTGTTGTGTGGAGTTTTGGCGGGAAAGCGACAAAGATTGCGCCACCGCATTGAATTATTTTCCACAACTTGTGTTATTTTCAGTGTTAGTGCATAAAATAGGTGGCATTCTATTCGTTAAGTGCTGGATTACAGGCGTGAGTGTGGGAAAATGGTATAATGATGGTGAAACGTTTATTTTCGAGTTGTTTCCAAAACTCCATAAGCTTCAAGTAAAGTTGCCACCACTTTACTTGGAGTATGACTTTGACTAGACTATGACTTGACTTGATGACTTCGACTATGACTTGACACATATTTGCGTGAAATATCATTAATTTGATAAATTATCAATTACTTGACACTGGCTAAATATAAAAAAGTGTGGAGCCATAACAAAAAAAAGTGTTGTGTGTAGTCTCATAATATTATAAGACTACATCACTACACACAACACGCTTACCATATAGCGTCTTTAGCTGATCAAGGTCAAATTAATAAAAATCAGTTTTTTAGTGTAAAGGTCGTCCCCCCTGCATCTCGCTCCCAAAAAGGACGCAACATGGCGACCGTGCGGCGATTACAGAGCACTCAACGCCCGCACCGTCCCAGACCGATATCCAGTGCGTCACATTGGGGACTTTTCGCAAAATCTGGCTGGCTCTTCAATCTACTCAACAATTGATTTAGTCAAAGCTTACCAGCAAATCCCGGTCAGTACCCCTGATATTTGTAAGACAGCCATCATAACACCTTTTGGCCTTTACGAATTTCCGTATATGACCTTCGGATTGCGTAACGCCGGTCAAACCTTTCAAAGGTTCATCGACGAAGTGGTGCGCGGCCTTGATTTCTGTTTTGCCTACGTGGACGACATCCTGGTGCACTCAGCTGATAGTACACAGCATGTCCAGCATCTCAGGACTCTGTTTGACCGCCTGCACCAGTATGGAGTGATGGTGAACCCAGCAAAATGTGTTTTTGGGGCAGCTGAGGTGTCTTTTCTTGGCTACCGCATTAACGCCCAAGGCACCCATCCACCCGAAGACCGCATACAAGCGCTACGCGATTTCCCCCCTCCCAAAACTGTGCAAGGCATGCGCAGATTTCTCGGAATGATTAACTTCTACCGTAGATATTTACCCAACGCTGCTAAGTTTCAGGCACCGCTGATCGACGCCGTAGCAGCCACGCACAGCAAGGGACCCAAACCGTTTCCGTGGACACCTGAGCTTGAAGCGAGCTTCGACGCATGCAAGGCGAGCCTCGCATCTGCTACTATGCTGGCCCACCCGGACAGCAGCGCACAACTTGCCTTGTTCACGGATGCTTCAGGTACGCACGTTGGTTCATGTTTACAACAACGCCACGACGACACCGTACCATGGCAACCTCTGGCTTATTTTAGTCGTAAGCTGACGACTAAACAGTCAGAGTGGCCCACCTACTACCGGGAGCTTCTCGCCGTTTATGATAGCGTACAGCACTTCAGGCACTTGTTAGAGGTCCAACACGTGACCATCTACACAGATCACAAGCCACTAATGTACGCTTTTCAGCAACGGCGAGAAAAGCTTCCGCCTGCACAGCTAAACCAGCTTAGTTTTATAAGCCAGTTCAGCACTGACATTGTGCACATCAAAGGCGAGGACAACATCGTAGCAGATGCGATGTCCCGCATTGAAGCCGTCTCGCTCACCGACGACTACGCCGCACTCGCGCAAGCTCAAGCTGTCGACGATGAACTAGTTAAGCTGCAGACTGACTCATCCCTAACACTGGTACCTACTCACATTCCAGGCACAGACACTGCCATCATGTGCGACACCTCGACTGGAAAGCCGCGACCGTACTTGCCGGCTTCCTTCCGTCGAGCTGCATTCCAGAGGCTCCACAACCTCAGCCACCCCAGCGCGCGCGCAAGCGCACGCCTGGTAGGTGACCGCTACGTGTGGCCTCACATCCGCAAAGACTGTAACTCCTGGGCGCGCGCCTGCATCGCATGTCAACGCAGTAAAGTTACCCGACACATTACCGCACCACTGGGTAACTTTTCAAGCACCTCCGGACGTTTTCAACACGTCCACTTAGACATCATTGGCCCGCTTCCCTCCTCCAACAGTTACTCATACTGTCTGACAGCCGTCGACAGATTTTCGCGATGGGCAGAAGTATGGCCAATGACATGCATCACTGCTGAAGTGGTAGCCGACACCTTCGTCAATGGCTGGATCTCCCGCTTTGGGGTACCACTCGTCGTTACCACTGACCAAGGAAGGCAGTTCGAATCTGCCTTGTTCAGTCGCTTGTTGCAAGTTTGTGCCACCAAACGCATCCGCACAACAAGCTACCACCCGCAAGCGAACGGCATGGTAGAGCGCCTCCACCGGCAACTCAAGGCAGCCTTGATGTGCCACGCCGAAACCTGGAGCAAAGCCCTACCACTCGTTCTGCTTGGCATCCGCACAGCGTTGAAGGAAGATCTCCAGTGTTCCTCTGCTGAGATCGTGTACGGAGAACCTCTGCGGTTACCCGGAGAGCTCGTCGTGCCGGCATCAGCAGACCACAGCAACACCAACACGCAGGATTTCGTGGCCCGCCTTCGCTCCAAGATGGCCAGTCTCCGCGCCATCCCCGCATCGCGACACACACAGCAGACGACATTTGTCTTCAAAGACCTGCCGTCTGCAACGCACGCTTTTCTACGCGATGACACCGTAAGGAGACCGCTCCAACCACCATACACCGGTCCTTACAAGATTTTGGCCAGAAGTCCCAAGACTGTCACACTAGACGTCGCAGGCAAGAGACTCGAAGTCAGCGTCGACCGCGTCAAACCAGCGCACCTGGAAGTCGAGCAAGATGCACGAGCGTCTAGCGCAGCTCCTCCCACACCCGCTCCGGTCAACACGCCGCCTCCTGCTCCGCAGCCTCCGTCTCCCGCACCCGCCGCCCACCCGCAACCTGTCCCCTCCCCTACCCCTACAGTCGTTACCCGCACCGGTCGCAGAGTTAGGTTCCGCGACATTCTGGACCTATAGCCTGACCCGTTATTACTATATTCTTTTTTCATTTGTTTTTATTTTTTTTTCTCGGCTGAATTTTTCTCCGTAGGGGGGTGATGTGGCGGCGATAAACGCGCCACATTTATTGTTTAGACTTAAGATTTATTATTATCTGTATCTGTGTCTCTGTTTCTCATGTGTATCTATAATCATTCACACAATATTCATTCACTCTCTTCACTCACCGCATTCTCTCTCTCTCTGTTTCCGTCCGTCGCGCGAGCAAGCGTTGCTCGACGCTCATAATTGTAATAAATATTGTAATATTGGCTTGTGTGGCCCGAAGAGGCATTTTTCCTGTGTGTTGCAACCCCTTGTGCAGAAGTGTAAATATAGAGGCCTTTTACTGGATGCCTATGAAGTTTTACTGCGACCAGCATCCTCTTCGCCGATCCACACCAAAAACCAAAAACTTATTAGGTTTCATGGAAAATTCACACTTTCTTTAGCTTATTTGACTGACTATACTTTTAAATTAGGTTTAGGTAGGTAAAGACCTATTTACTTTTTCGTTTACCTATTCTGAGACTAACTTCTTTTTTTATATCTAAATATATAACTCATAGGTGACTGACTGACATAGTGATCTATCAACGCACAGCCCAAACCACTGGATGGATCGGGCTGAAATCTGGCATGCAAGTAGATGCTATGACCTAGGCATCCGCTAAGTAAGGATTTTTCGAAATTTCCATCCTTAAGAGGGTGTAATGGGTGGTTGAATTATTTTCCCATAGGCCACGCCGCGGGCGTAGCTGCAGGCAGAAGCTCGTTTTGTATATAAACGAGAGGTTTTCAGACCGGCTGTAAAAAGAAAAAATTGTAGATACATGAAATTTCATTAGATGGCGTTAGCTATAGCTAACGCTGTAATTCTGTGGTCCCACTAGTTGAACAGAGGAATTCACAGAATACTATTACCTACTTCTCCCGAGCAGTTGTACCAGAGCAGAAGTAAGGTTAAAACTATAATAGTATTTATTATTCAATGCATATGCACATACAGTGTATGCGTTGTATACTTAGATACGTTTTCTTCGTATGCACAAACTACTAAGGGATACTTTCGTATGTAAGGTCCGTATTACAGAACGATGCTCAGTCATCGATCGGTGCTCAAGCAGAGATTTCATTCATAAAGTTATCAATTAGTGAATGAAATCTCTGCTTAAGTACTGATCGATGACTGAGCATCGTTCTGTAATACGGACCTATCATTGCTCAAGCAGAGATTTCATTCACTATTTGATCACTTTATGCATGAAATCTCTGCTTGAGCAGCGATTGATGACATCGGTCACATCGGTGCTCGATGCACCGATGTCTGACACCGATCGATGATGACACTGTTCGATGACGATGACTGTTCCAACAGATAGTACCCTTACCTTAGAGGAATTATATTTCTACCTATCATCTATCTAAAATTGCACATGTACACGTTACGTAACTCGTAAGAAAGGAATGAAAAACATTAACGACATTCAAGGCCACATGTGGGCCACATTTAAATCGTGGTTTGCAATGCAATGCATTCTCCAATGTTTTACTATAAGCTTTATTCTTTCTTGGGCTACGCTCTGAGATCTCTAGTCTGTGTCTGTGATTGATTATTACCAATTGACAATGACAGTGACAGCCAGAATCAAGCGGTGACGGTGATTGATTGTTAATTATGTGAACATAATCGGTGATGGTGAATGATTGCGTGTGTGTGTTGTCGATATTCCATTCGATACGATGCATTCTTTTAAATTTATGCCATAAATGAAAAAGTGTATGTATTATATTTCAATATTCTCTTCAAATGGAGAATTTTAGAATTGCAACCAGCACCAAAGAATAGCCAGAATAATAATAAGGAACTAGTTACATTTTACTCAAAAAAATGTCGAAGAATGGCGAAGTCTCTTCAAGTCAAGGTACGTTTTACACTTGTAATTCCTGTTTATTCGAGGATTTTGTGTATTTACTTTACATGAAAGTTAGTAAACCTTTATTACGTTACGTACGTTCGTTTCAGGACCTAGTAGACCTAACGTACCGAAACCCGATTTGAGTTTGTTTAGCGGTGGTACAGAAAGGAAGAAAGTATTGGATTTTCAATTGGGGGGTCCATCTGGCGATGGAGCTGCGTTTATGCCATTTCCTGCCACTCCACCTGCACCCAGACCTCGAATACCATCAAGAGCAATTAGAGATGTGCTGCCTGAAAACGCTAGGTAAGTCTTACAGTTTAAAGTACTTACTCATACCTATTTATATTAATTTATATCTGTTACACTGACAGTGGAACTTGGTAAGCCATTCCTAGCAGCTCATGATCAATAATGTTAAGCAATGTCTATTTTGGCAATTTATGACAAGAAACTTCCTTGTTTAAAGTCATTTACTTTCTTCAGTTATTTTTTATAGACTATCAATCACATCAGGCGAAAAATTGTGTGTGTCTGTTAACTCTTCACAGCTGAACAGATTTAAATTTTGGAATGGACATAGCTTATATGGTGCTTCAAAACAATGGATCCTTTTATCTGCCTGTGGAATTGTATGTTTGGTGCAACTAGTTGTCCATAAATAATGTATTTATTTATATATGTTTTCAGAGACCGATCTAGGATTTATCCATCTATGCAGTCATCGGGAAAGTTGCAGTTATCTGCCACAGAAATATATGATTTCACATCGGATGACTTGCAGGACCTTGGAGAAATTGGAAGAGGAGCATTTGGAGCTGTAAATAAAATGGTTCATAGGATGTGAGTCATTGTTACTATCGCTAACATTATTACAAATTGACTGTGTAGTAGTTATATGTTTCCTAATACAGACCAGAACAACTATAAATAGCACTATTGGTCTGTTGGAATACAAATGTGGAAAAGTTTTTCAGAAACTGACACAGCAATAAGTGTTTGACTAATGTGCCTTTTCTTCTTTAAACTAAATACTACAATAATACCAAGTACCAGTTAATGCTAATAAATACCTTCTACAAAAAACATTTGTGCTGCATACTGGTGGTGATGACCTATAAGCAGTGTAAATGCTCCAGCCCACTACCAGTAGGTAGTTTACCCAACATGCTGGCAGCATTGCCCCATTGTATTACAATGCTGATTCATTGTGCCAAATAAGTGTCAGCACTTTGGTCAAATGTCACATAGACCAGGAGCTAAATAAACTAAAATAGATTGGAAAATGCAATGAGCTTTTGGTCCCCACGGGTCTCAACAACAGACATCTTAAATAATAATTATTTGATTACTTCAGTCAGTCAGAAGTCAATAGAAAAGATATTCTCGACTCATTTAATGTTCTACTTAGTTTGCACTGTTGCATTAAGTGTGTGTGAGACAGAGAGAGAGATGAGGCATTGTTAAACCCCACCAGCCTTATTAATAAACGGGTATTAGTCTCGGATTAGTTACTTCAGTTTTTTTTGTCCTTTGTATTTGTCCTTTTTTTGCTACCAGAATATTTAGCTGGATCGAAAGAGAAAAAAGATGGTGTAACTAGTCTAAAGCTAGTTCATGTTTATTAATAAGGCTGCACAAGACTTAGTAATAGATTAATTTAAGCTTATGTAGAGGTGTTGCAGCTTTACCAGCAATTTACTTGTTTTCCCACAAGGGCCTTAATTTTTGACTAAAAATAAAAATGTTCCATTAGTCAATAGTGTAAAAAATTTCATCCCCAAATTGGTTCCAACATTTTATCTGAAAAGACACAAACAATTATTGTGTACTAGGAATATTTGTGTGCATTTGTGTCTCATAGAACATGTGGGGTAAACCATCTAATAACTGGCCACTTTAGTGCACTGGCCAGTTCGTTTTAGTTTATGCTAGTTTCCATACGGTAAAAATTGTGAACTAATATGAAAGCTTATAGATAAGGTAAAGTTAAACCATGATCACAGTTGGCATTACGTGAATTTAAATCTTATTTCATGCAAATGTAGTATATAGTGGCCAATAACTAATAGCGGCCAGTTACACCAAGTTATACCCTACCTAATCATTTATTTTAGAACAAACCGTGTAATGGCTGTGAAACGCATTCGATCAACTGTTGATGAAAAGGAACAAAAGCAGTTGTTGATGGACCTTGAAGTAGTAATGAAAAGCAATGAGTGCCCATATATTGTGCAGTTTTATGGGGCACTTTTCAAAGAGGTACAATATCATCATTTACACATCATATTTTTTCACTTTTCCCACCCATGGCTTGTTTTAGAGAAAAACACCAAAGTTAAACATGATTATAATCTAGTTAGACAGTAAATTTATCAATAGTTGTAGTTACAGAAACTCTGTGTGCTATAATTATAATTAGCTATAATCTGGATGGTTTCAAGGAACTCTTATAAACAAGCATACTTCATCATTAAACACAAACTTATATAAAAAAAAAGAATTTTTTTAGTTATAATATCCTTCTTAATTTTCCATATTCATTTTTACAGGGTGATTGTTGGATCTGCATGGAGTTAATGGACACATCACTAGATAAATTTTATAAGTTTATATGTGAAAGAATGCAAACTCGAATACCTGAAAATATACTAGCAAAGATTACTCTTGCTACTGTAAAGGCTTTAAACTATTTAAAAGAGAAACTTAAAATTATTCACAGGTAAGCTTTTTATATTTTACTAGTTGCACCCCGCGGTTTCACCCGCGGATAAAAAGTATTTTAATTATTTGCTCATGCCACTTGAACATTTCACTTTTCCGGGATAAAATGTAGCCTATATGTTAATCCTGGGTATAAGCTATCTTGGCACCGAATTTCATCCAAATCAATTCATCCGATTAAGCGTGAAGGAGTAACAAACATACACACATACAAACTTTCGCCTTTATAATATTAGTGTGATAATCTATGGAGTATTCTATTAGTTTCATAAAGTTAATAGTCCTTCAATCAGTTCTAAAGTTAAAATGTTCAGAAAGAAACGTGTAATAAAACACAATTTTTGTTATTGGCTATTAATATTGTATTGTTTTTACAGGGATGTAAAACCGTCAAATATTCTTCTGGATAGAAGGGGTAACATAAAATTGTGCGATTTCGGTATATCTGGCAAGCTGGTGGACTCGATCGCCCGCACGAGGGATGCAGGGTGCAGGCCATACATGGCGGTAAGTAGTAAAACTCAAAGGTTGATAGCGAATTTATTTAAAAAGTGATATTGCACGAATTTAGTTGGTATAGTATTTTTCATCAAATTGGTAATTTCTTTAACATTTTTTCTATAAATGTCAGACAGTAGGGTCTCAAATAACAATAATAATAACAACAATTAGGCGTTATTATTATTATTGTAGCCGGAGAGAATCGACCCGGGCCGCGCGCGCGGTTACGACGTTCGCTCTGACGTATGGTCACTCGGCATCACACTAATGGAGGTGGCCACCGGCGCCTTCCCTTACCCGCGCTGGGGCTCCGTGTTCGAGCAGCTGCAGCAGGTGGTGCAAGGCGACCCGCCTCGACTCACTAACAACAACAACGCATTCTCCAACAGCTTTGTCAACTTTGTCAACACTTGGTAAGTTACAGCATGATATATGCGTCTAGATAATTATATCATGAAATACATGTATTAGGTGTATAGATATAAGTACCAATTTTGTATGACGATATATACATGGACTGGTTTTGTAAAATTGAATCCTTTGTTACGGCCTTGAAATGTAAAATCATAATACTTGGTGACTTAAATATGAAAAGTGCATCTTTAAATATTAATACCTATTATTGCTATTTTGACATACTGTAATTTTATTGATTATAATAATATTGTGAACTCATACGGAAGTAAACTAGACGTGGTTTTGGCTCAAGAGTGCATTGAGTCGCAGGCGCCGCAGGTTTATGTGACCATCGCTGAGGACCTCGTCCCTCCCGATGCGTATCACCCCCCGCTCGAGATAACGGTAAGTCTCAAATTGTGTAACAGCGTCAATCTACGGTTATTTCCTGGTAATGTTGATTTATCACGTGACTGGAACTTTAAAAACTTGAATATGTCTCATTTGAAATTTTTACTAGGTAAAACTTCATGGGACGGTATTTATGAACTTGATGACGTAGGTTCAGCCACTGATTTGTTTTATAACATTTTTTACACAGCTTTCGATGAGTGTATGCCAAGGAAAAAGCGAAATAATAATGTTTCAAATAGATATCCGGTTTGGTTCACGTCCGATATAATAATAGACATGAAACGAAAAATAAAGTTGCATAATGATTGGAAGCGCTTGAAGTCTGCCGAGTCTTATAAGATGTTTTCTGACCTTCGGGCTAGTTTAAAGCTACGTATACTGGCAGCTTTTAACTGGCACACGGCTAGAATTGAACAACAGCTAAAAAGCCATCCACAAGATTTTTGGCGTCACGTAGCCGGTCTTAAGTCCAAAGGTGGTTTTGAACCTGCTGTTACTTACAATGGGCTAACCCACGTTGGAGTTGATGCGGCTGAGGCCTTTGCCGATTACTTTTCTAGTGTCTTCCTTAAGCAAGCACCTACGCTAGACTGTCAGTATTTAGAACACCCGCCGGGCGGAGGATATGTTAGTATCCCTAGTCTGACACCGGCAGATGTCGAGCGTGGTTTGAGTAGGTTAAAGGGGAGTGGGTCGTCGGGGCCAGATAGTCTGCCAGCGTTTATTTTAAAATCATGCAAGAAATTCGTGACGCTTCCTCTCTGTCACATATTTAATGTCTCTCTCGGGAGTGGTGTTTATCCCCCGCAATGGAAATTGTCAAGGGTCACTCCTATTCCTAAAACCAATAACAAGACTGCGGTGGATGAATATCGTCCTATAGCTATTCTTTGCTCACCAGCTAAGGTTTTTGAATACATTCTGCACCATGAAATCTACCAACAAATTCATCTGTACTTGTGCGACGAACAACACGGTTTTAGACCGGGAAGATCAGTAAGTACAAATCTCTTAAGCCTTGTAGATTATGTGTCGGCTGGTATGGACCGTGGATCACAGGTTGATGTTTTGTACTTTGATTTCCGTAAAGCCTTTGACAAGGTGGATAACGACATCCTGCTGCAGAAGTTGTATAACATTGGTTTTACACCTCTTCTCCTTCGTTTCTTTTCCGATTACATGCGTGGTCGGAAACAATTTGTCAGACATGGCACTTACGTTTCCGAACCGTACCACACCCCTTCCGGAGTAAGTCAAGGATCTGTGCTCGGGCCTTTGCTCTTTTTGATTATGATTAATGACCTGGCAGGCGTAATCAACTATGCGAAATGTCTTCTTTATGCAGACGATCTCAAACTTGCACTTGAAGTAAAGTCTAACAGTGATTGTATCTTGCTCCAGGGTGATATAGACTCTATTCATCGCTGGAGTGTAGCTAACAGAATGTTTTTTAACTCGGAAAAGTGCTTCGTCATGACCTTTGACCGTAAGCGAAATCCAATACAACACACCTATCAACTTAATGACGACGTTATTAAAAGAGTGTTCGTTATGAAGGACCTCGGGGTTAATTTTGATCGTGCCCTAACTTTCCACGATCACATTAGAATTACCGCCAAGGAATCTTTTCGGCGTCTTGGCTTTGTTTTACGCAATGCCCATGACTTTCATGACCCTCTCGTCATTAGACTTCTGTTTACAACTCTTGTCAGGAGTAAGCTGGAGTCAGCCGCAGTTGTCTGGAGTCCTCATCACGTCACGTACATCTTGATGCTGGAGAAGATTCAAAAGAAGTTCTTGCGGTACTTGTATAAAAGGCTTTATGGCTACTATCCTTATCTATACCCCACCAAGTTTTTACTGGGCCATCTTGGTTTCAACTCGTTGGAGGCTAGGAGGTCTTTCGATCAGCTCAATACTTCCTGTAAAATACTTAGAGGTATTATTGACTCTTCAGAATTGCATAATCTTCTGTGTAGGCTGTTTGTCCCTGACAACTATATCCAGCAGAGGTCGTGTCGTAAGCACAGCCTCTTTTCTGTTCCTCATTCCCGTACGGTGGCTAGAGGTGAAACCCCTTTATGCCGTTGTATAAGCGGTCTGAATGCATTCTTGAGCGCCAATCCTGAATGTGATATTTTTTGCGATAAATGGCAGAGTATTTTAAAATTATTATTATCATTTTGTGAAAATTTATAATCTTTAATTGTAATTATTTTATTTTATTGTTATGACTGTTTAATTATTTTTATTTTTATATTTGTACACTTGACTTTTGATCAATTATTTATTTTTAGATGATTTTTTAGACCTTATACTAATGTTTGATTATTTAAATTATTATTTTATGTTTTATCATGCATCCGCTCGACATTACATGTAATGAATTTAATAATAAGTGTAATTGGCATTGCCGTTCTTATTATAATATAATAAATAAATAAATAAATGCCGTTCGCTAAAACTAAACCAAATTAAAACACCGTTTGTATATTTTTATCAGAAGTGAGCGAAATTCAGAGAAAAAACGCATAGTATTTTCTGTTTATCTACTTAGTAGTTATAGCTTCAGCTTAAGTCTACATTTTACTTTAGGCCCTGCAGGGTACATTAGGTACTTATAAACGACTTATAATCTTTTCTCTGGCGAAAACATTTGACCAATAAACGATCGTGTGGATCACGTCATAAAACCTTACGGTTTCATTTGTCGGTTTCAACGTGACAATTTAGGGGTACCTTATTAATTGACTTTTTTGTTTGTGTAAGTGTCCCCTACCAAAATAAGTATACTACGAAACATGCCGCTGGGTGGGCATGCCAGCTTCCATTGAAAAATGTTCGAACCCTTTAATAAAATCGGTATTTTATAATCTGTCTATATGTTGATGATATATCAATTTTTACAGCCTAATAAAAGAAGAAACGCAGCGTCCGAAATACAACAAGTTACTAGAGCACTCATTCATTAAAGGCATCGACCAAAGTCGATCGGACGTGGCGGCGTACGTTTGCGAGATCCTCGAGTCGATGGAGCGCAACGGAGTCAGCCCCTTCACGACGGACCAGCCCGCACAAGCCTGGGTGGACTAATATTGTATCCAGTCTTCGCGTGATCAATTCTATTACTTTACACCGTTTAATACACACTGCAATGTTTTATCATAGATTTTATATAAAAATAAATCACGTCATTGATTGACAAAACATAAAGCCCAGGCATTTCACTGTAAAAATACTCGTAGATATGTACCAGAATATTGTATGCCTGGACTTATCTTGGGCCCTAATTCTCGGCCATTCGAAATCTCTTGTCTTTTTCGCTCTCAATCCATAATAATTAATGATTGGTTTGAAAACTATCGTGAGTATGACACATTTTGTAAGATAAATAACGGCTAAACTCACGTCAGTTAAAAAGCCAAAATTACTCCGACTAGGGTTCGGACATATTCGATGTCCTTCTTCTGAGAGCCAGTTACTAACGCAAGCCGCGGTGGCTTTCGCGAGCGTCAGCACGTAACTAATAATTAATAATAAGGAGTAATTTGGGCTTAACTGACGTGAGTTTACCGGTTATTTATCTTACAAAATTAATGATTGGGTTCATAGCTCAGTTGGCAGTAGCTCCGCTTACTGCGCTGTAGGTAGTGAGTTCGACACCCAGGTCTGTCACCCTGTGTCTGGGTGTTATAAAAGTATTATAAGTATGTACTTACAAAAAAGTGTTTCTATCAGTTGTATGGTTACAACAGTACAAGCCTTGCTTAGTTTGGCACTAGATCGCGCTGGATGAAATGACCACAAATAATCGAAACAAAACAAAGGACCTCAGAAAAGTAGAATGACCTAGAATTGGGGCTTTTGTTGGGAGATTTACAACTCATTGGAAAGTTTCCGATTCAAAATCTATATTCTGCGGCTCCTTCATTCGAATGTAAATAAAAGAGATGGAGAATATAGTTTCCGAATGAACCTTGAATGGATTGATCTGGGGGTGCAGATTATGATAATTATATCAATGTCCACATTAATGGTTGAAGCATTCATATTTCGGCACCACTATCCAATGGCTTTTATAATGGTCAAAACAGGGAAATATGCCGCGTGTTTATTGACTGGCTTGCCTCATTAAACCTGCTATAGTCACATAGTTCTAGCAAAGTTGTAATTTTATTAATAGAAGATTAAGTATGGTAGGTGCAGTCGGGGTAGAAAGTGCAATTCAGAGCTTCATTCCTTTTCACACAGTACATCGGCAACAGCACACTATCAAAGAGATGTAATATACTGTTTTTATTGCTTTGCATAAGATGGTCAAGAATAAGTCAATTGATAGTTTTCATTTTGTCAATTTGTATTTATTTTCATACTAAAGACTGGCCCCTGTTTCTTTGCCTTGTATCAGTTGTAACATTGCCAATGCTTACTGTAGTCTCATCACGTTTATCCATTTATACTGAAAATCATGTCAAATCCATTCTTATTAAGTTTTATTAAAATGTCCTTTTTAAAAATAAAAAATGGACAGCAATGCTTTTCTTTAACTATAACACAGGATTTTTTACTTCAACACCTTACTCCTAACATTTATACTTATATTTTTTCGCTGTTCCTACGATAAAAGGATTTGCATTGCAGTTTGGGATGCTAATGTTGTAGCATACAACCCAAACCGCAAACCCTATATTTCGAGGATGTCTTCCTTTTTTAACCAATAATGTGTTTCTGAAAATTCCCTATGGGGGACAAATGGGTGTTAAGGATTATATATTGTGATTATGTTTAGTTACATTTGTTAAAAGCAAAAATAAAGTTTAGATACATAAAAATATAACTGTAAATATTTTGATCAGATAACAGAGGAATAAAAATGGCACAAAAATCTCTACTTGATCAATTTTATGCCCACATTCCTTAGCTTGTGTTACGATTCATGAAAGATATACCCAGATTTATTTTATCGGAGTTGCTTTGCTGTCTATGTAATTCTTTTATAATGTTATGTACCTCTTTCATTATTAAAATGTTATCTTTGACTACCAGATTATGATGAATTTCTGTAAATAATGCCTGGAATAGGTAAAAGTATTGCAATATGGTAAATTGCTTCTAGCAAGTTCTCCTTGTCTGATTTAGATGAGTTAGGAAGAGGATCAATAATTATTGTATTTAGGTAATTTTATAAATTTGTATATACCAAACAGATGATCATATAAGTTTTTATACATAAAACTAACCTCTTATTAAAAGATTTTAGCTGACCCAAAGTCATTCAATAGAGATCAGAAGTTTTACTTACTAATTCAATTCTATTTTAAAAACTCTGATAATTTTTATTTTATGGGTTTATTGAATTTTAAACTTCCAGCCACATACTTTTTATAAACATTAATAGTCTACGACCTTTTTAATGTAGCCTATCAGGTAATTCCCATGGAACTACTGGGAAAAAAGTACCGATAGCCTTATAGATAAGTTTAATAGGATTTTTTCCCAGTGAACTTACTGATAAGACCGCTGAGGGAAGAAATCCAATGTGTACTATTTTTATAGTCAAGAAATAGAAATTTGCGATTTTATTAACTTGTTAATATTTTCATTGTTAATTTCAGTATACTAGGCAATGTAGTTACCTACATTATAAGTGTTTAAAATTTCAACAACTAAGTTCTAATTTAGTAACCCCTGTTTACTGCTGCATACACCTGCAGTATTATGTTTAATTTATATCTTTGTACCTCTAATGTTTTGAAATACCTACAATTGTATTATATGTTTATGTTGTAAACTGATGTTACCACAGGTGCAGCTGAAGCTGCATTTTTTTATGAATTGGATAGACTAATGAGTTGCAGTTTTATACAATCACAGGCAGATAATATAATAAATTTCATCTATTGTATAATTAAGGAGTAGATTGAGTATGTATAAAAATACACCATGTTTCTTTTGAATACCTTTCCTGACACAATATTTAATTCTAGACTAGTAGGACCACTGGACAGGTTGGCTCAGTTTTTATGTTGTGCATGGTCATTCTACTAGAGATGCCCTGTAGTTTCATCTGTTATTTACCTGTTTTTCCAAGGGAACTCTGATAAAAATCATTCTATATTGTTCCCAGACCCAGTAATATTGAACCCATAGGAAAAATTGCATCCTATTCATTTTTAATACTGAAGACATCTACTTGTAAACAAAAACTAAGTTTAATATTTCATAATTAATTATATTTTCAAGTTTCCAATGTAATTATTATAAAACATATTTACAATATGACTAGTTCTCTAGGGTCCATATTACCGAACGGTGCTGTCATTGATCGGTGCTTAAGCAGAGATTTTATTCATAAAGTGGTCAATTACTGAATGAAATCTGCTTGAGCGCTGATCGATGACTAAGCGTCATTCTGTAATACGAGCCTAGGTTTCGTAATGGCTTTTCATTATTACTCTAAAACCTGACCAATTTTCTTAGAATTTATAACATTTCCAAACTTGACAAACCATTTGTATTTTGTGTTGTCAGCAAGTCGCGGGGACAGGAACAAAGCATCCCACATTGTAGGTGAAGTATCAAAAAGAGGAATCCAATCATCCACAGGCACTATTCTATCTACTCTCTTTCCCCAAAAGTTTACTGAGGATATTTTTATTTGTGTGTTATCTTCATTTATGTATATGAACCCAATGGTATTGTTAAAAGGTAAACTTGCAACCGACAGAACTCCAGCACCACTAACTCCTGAAAAAAGTAGTGATCATTAATCATTAAAATAGATTGATATTAAAGTGTCAACACCTTTAATTTTTATACCTATGTATGCTGCTGTCAAGAAGCTTTGATGGGGGAATATATTGAGCAATTCTAAGAAACCGCAACAAGGAATGGCTATACTCGAACCAACTATATGATAAGCCTTGAGTCTGTTGAATACAGCTAGATATTTTATGTGAGGAAATGAAAACACCGTTTCGAATTTATCAGCTGTTGTGGAACTTTCGGCTAACTTTGTTGTATACATTCTTCCAAAAGATATACATTGTTTTATATTTCCAGCAAAAGCACTTAACATATTTCAATACACTTTTTACTTGTATAGAAGTGCTTATTAAAGTAAGCTCTTAAAATTGTTCTCGTTTTTGCCGAAATCAGTTAAATAATCACGTAGTAAAGTAGGACAAATACCTGTTAGTGTTAAAATAATATAACCTTACTTTTTTAGTTTTGGCTCCACACTTTTGTGTATTTAGTCAGTGTCAAGTAATTGATAATTTATCAAGTTAATGATATTTCACGCAAATATGTCTCAAGCCACAGTCGAAGTCATCAAATCATAGACTAGTCAAAGTCCATACTCCTAGTAAAGTGGTGGCAACATTACTTGAAGCTTCTATGGAGTTTTGGAAATAACACGAAAAGAAACGTTTCACCATCATTGTACCATTTATCTATATATATATATATATTATAGATATATCATCAATAACTAATATTGATTTTTTTTTCCTATTATTTAAATCAAATTAATAATTTAAAATTACGTATACCTAATTTTTTACTTCTGCGCTGCGCGTAATGACGCGTTTCGTGCCGCTACTTATACTAAACACTAGTACCTACTACAATAAAAAAAACATTTGAGCTATACAGGGTTACAGGAAAAATCGTGCTAGATCCGTTAAGGGGGTGGAGTACCCATCATTTTTGACTTATTTTACTATGAAACACCCTAGCCTAAACTGAACCCTTTTCGTGATATTCGACTTTTAATTTTTTTTATTGAAAATTGCCGATTTTTGGTCTACAAAATTTTATTTTGTTTATTTTGTTTGGGGGCAAGTTGGCCGAGGGGGAGTTGGCTAGACTGCAGTCGCGACCCCTTCTCGCCCCCGGTACGGTGGACGAGGGCTCATGGGGGGTTTTAGTGGGTTCAAGTCCCACCCCACATACCCCAAGTGCGAGGGCATTTCCCCCCTCAAAAAAAAAGGTGTTTCATAGTGAAATAAGTCAGAATCAGAAATGATGGGTACTCCACGCCCTTAACGGATCTAGCACAATTTTTCCTGTAGCCCTGTATATAGACGATATAACTTCAACTTCTTATTTTTGTGGCTTCTGCGGGCTACCACAATTTCGCCAATAGGGTGCCGTGTGTGGCAACGTGACGTCTGATAGCTGAGATGTCATTTCACGTCAGTGTCAAATGCACGTGTACGGTGCACTGACATATATCTGTGATGATGTTCTATGCGCTGCAGCGCTGATGCTGTTGAATTGTTGCTTTGTTTTTTGTAATGTGAATTACCTATTTATTTTATTAAAGATTGGATTGGTCAAATAAGTTAATTTAATACCTATCCTCGTCTCAGACCCATACCTAGGTGTTTTTTCCTCATCGCTTGACCACGCTCGACAAAGTAATGGCTGCATTAAAGGAAATGTAAGTTGTGTGTTTTGCATATTTATTTAATTTATTAATTGTCGGTAATGTTGGTATGCATATGTTCCTCAAAGCCATAATATAAGAAAGCCAATTTAATTCGTGGTTTACATTTCAGATATGAGAAATCTGAAGAATATACGGCGTTCTACACAGGTGGAGATATAAATTGGACCACAGACGGCGCGCATCTGCTGTGCCAATGTGATGATGTTATCAAACTGGTGGATCTGAATACACTTTCCACGGTGCAAACTGTAGGGGAAACAGGTGACAATGCTGACACTGATCAAATTTACACATTTCAAATGTCCTTTAACAATACATCCATCATAACAGCACATAAGAGTGGTCTTTTAAAATTGTGGGATAGAGAAACTGGCGAACAATTAAAAATATGGAGATCTGGGCATAAAGGTCCCGTGGCACGGTTGGCTTTTGAATCAACAGATGAAAATGTGGCCTCTGGAGGATCTGATGGCAATGTCAGACTGTGGGATCTGGCTCACAATACCTGCACTAGTAGCCTTCGCGGTGCCATGGGTGTTTTCTCTGTATTAAAGTACCACCCAGATGCAACAAAGCAATTAATTTTTGGAGCTGCTGATGACACCAAGATAAGATCTTGGAATTCTAAAACAGGCAAAGAGGTATCAGTTTACCCTGGACACTTTAGTAAAATTACCTCATTGCAATTCTCACCTGATGGTGAACATATGGTTAGCTCTGGTAGAGACCGAGTCCTCATTCTCTGGAACTTGAATGAGACCAAGGCTCTTAAAGTCATACCAGTTTATGAGAGTATTGAGGCAATGATTCTTTTACCTCCATCTTTCAAAATACCTAATTTTAAAAAGAAGATAACAACAGAAGGAATTTATGTAGCCTGTGCTGGGGAAAAGGGAGTAATCAAGGTATGGAACATGCTAATGAGTAAATTGATGTTTGAGCAAAGCAACAGTCTTGTATCAGCAGCTGCTGAAGAAGGAGGATTAGCAGTTACCCATCTCATGTTTAATGATGTACGAAACATCCTATCTGTTACTGCTGATCACAATATCATCATTCATGAACTTGAAACATTTGACTGTGTCAAGCAAATGGTTGGTTTTACAGATGAGATACTAGACATTATATTTGTGGGAAAAGAAGAGAAGCATATAGTTGTTGCTACTAATAGTAGAGATCTAAAATACTATGAATTAGATAGCATGAACTGTCAAATAGTTAAAGGGCACACTGATATAGTGTTAGCTCTTGCAAGTTTTCCAACTAAGCCCGAAATGTTTGTGTCTTCAGGCAAAGATAACTCAGTAAGGATTTGGCTCCAGACTCCTGAGAATGAAATCACTTGTATAGGTGTAGGTGCTAGACACACTGCTTCAGTTGGATCGGTTTTCCCTGCTCAAACTTCATGTCAGTATTTCACATCTGTCAGTCAAGATAATTGCCTGAAAGTTTGGAGTGTCCCTAAGGAGTTTTCTACTTGTGATCAGAAAATTAAATCAACACATACTGAACTGGCACATCAAATGGATATCAATTGTGTTACTGTGTCCCCCAATGATAAAATGATAGCTACTGGTTCCCAGGACAAAACAGCTAAACTATGGACTGAGGAATTAACACTATTGGGAGTATTAAAGGGACACAGAAGGGGTGTTTGGTGTGTGAAGTTCTCACCCGTAGATCAGGTTATATCAACTTCCTCTGCTGATAGTTCTATTAAATTATGGTCCATAGCAGATTTGAGCTGTCTTAAAACATTTGAAGGACATGAAAGTTCAGTATTAAAAATAGATTTTCTTAGCAGAGGACAACAAATTATTTCCAGTGGTGCAGATGGCCTTTTAAAGTTGTGGAACATTAAGACATCAGAATGCAAAATGTCATTGGATAACCATGATGGAAAAATATGGGCATTAGCCATGAGCAAAGATGAATCAGTTGTAATCACTGGTGGATCTGATTCTAAATTAGTTAAATTGAAAGATGTTACTGCAGAGAGAAGAGAAAAAATCGCAAAGGAGAGAGAAGAAAATATGCTTCAGGAACAGGATTTAATGAATTTGCTGCACAACAAGAAAATGGTCAAAGCCTTAAAACTGGCAATAAGAATGAACAGGCCATTACATGTGTTAAAAATTGTGAATGAAGTTTTGAAAAGTGGCAATGAGAAACTTAGAGAAACTCTCAAAGAAATCAACAACACACAGAAAGAGTCATTGTTAAGGTTTGCTGCTGAGTGGAATACAAATAACAAGAACTGCCATGCTGCCCAGCTCGTGTTCAACATCCTCGCGCCCGAAATAATTGCGGGTACCCTTAGAGTACCAGGACTCGCCACTTTTATTGAGGGTGCACTTCCTTACACCGAACGACATTTTGAAAGATTGACGAACTTATTACAGGACTTGAACTTTATTACATATACTGTAAATTGTATGCAACCACATGCTGTTGAAAATTAAGCGTTTGTGAAAAAACAATGTTAGTTAAAATAAATTTCGTCATAAAATAAAATTTCAGAGAATCTTCATTATTAAGATTATTCAGTATGAAAAACCCTTATCTAATAGCTTGTGTTGGTGAAGCTACAATTAACAAATTAATTAATTGGTTTGTAGAAGATTAACTCGTGAACATCGTCGACGGCGTTTGCGCAGCCTTCGTTGACCAGACAGATTAGTCAGGTCTCAATAGTCATTGGGCCGCATGCTGCGTGCGCGCACCGCGCAGTGCTCGCGAATCGATCACGCGAAGCGGACCGGCCGCCACCCGCGCCAACCTCCGCGTTCTTACCGATGTTTTAGTTTCCGTCAAAAATGAACTTAAAGGTTATACTTTTTTGTGCTCTATCCACAATATGCAGAGAAGTGAAGGCACAGAAGTCATTAGGGTAAGTTTTACTATTGAGTTTAAAATAAAAACATACTTTACCTTAGCATGTAACAAAAGTAACTGAAACAACAATAATAATAAAAATACAATTTAAAATTATTAATTTTTTTGTCTTTTTAAGTCAAGAGTGAATGGGCATCTCATGGGCAAGCGTTCTCTACCTTAGACAACTTCGTCACTTACCATCAGGTGAGTTGTTGTCAAACGCATGTCCGTTACACCATAAAAAAAAACAGACGAACATAGTAAAATAACATTGTACCTCCTCCTTTTTGGATTTCGGTTAAAAAAGTTTGGTAACTAATGCAACCGATTTTTTTATCAATACTTATTTTTCTTCTCTATGAACAAACTGACTTTCCTACAGCAAGCATTTCGTGGTGAAAAGTATCCTATATTAGTTATCCAGAATCTTAAATATCACCAAAACACGTACAGCCTTTTCAGTCCTAAGGGTAACAAACATTACGCACGTTCGTATTTATAATAGTAGGAATAATGTGTCAGTTTGCTCTATGAATCAGAAGGTTTAGGAAATTCCAACCACGGTTGAGATACCAAAGTAACAGTTTCTTCTCGTATAGTGAAGATAATATCTTCACTATACACATTATGTATTGGAAACACTACTGGCTTGAGTCGGTCG
Source organism: Ennomos fuscantarius (assembly GCA_905220475.3). Classification (NCBI taxonomy): domain Eukaryota; kingdom Metazoa; phylum Arthropoda; class Insecta; order Lepidoptera; family Geometridae; genus Ennomos; species Ennomos fuscantarius. The sequence goes on from HG992033.1 coordinate 7,430,502, forward strand.
TAGGTAGGTACGGACTTCTGAACGGGAAGACAATAGGCCGTAGAAACATGATTATAGACCATTATTATCACTCATAGCATATTTGGCGACGGATATTGGTTACGTTTTATTTAAAGCTTAATGTTATCAGCTGATATGACAATAACTTTTCCCTACTACAGATTTAGTAAAACCACGGTAAAACTGCTTTGCAGAAATGCATCGGTTTTACTTATTGAATACTAGCAATAGTAAAGTGCTGAGAACCGAAGATCGTGTTCTAGGTAGGTGTATATATGGCTTAAAAAGAAGCTTAATTATTTTCAGCAATTACGATGCTGTAAATTAACGTATCGAATCCTTTTATGGTTTCGGGTTTTAATCGCGAAGGAAAATCAAATTCATCAAAAAGTTTAAGTGTCCCTATACTGTGTCACAGAATAAATAATAGTATATAGGCGGTCTCTCGTCGGTTTTCTTGATTTTCCCTAAAAAGAAGAAACACTTTTTTCCTCTTTGTCTCTCAGTCGGGTGATGAGAAGAACAACCTGTCTCAAGACTTGTACGACTCGAAGAATAATATAAGTATAGGTAAATTATGACTTACACATCTGTAACTCTGTCGTTTACAGCACCTTTTCTTCACCACCTTGCTCCATGAAATCACAGCGCACCCACCTCAAGGCTTTGTTTTGCATGAGCAATTGTCGACTTTAAACCTGACCACTTGTTTGGTGAATTATTCCTGCACAAATTATTTTTGTTTAATTATAATTTTAAAACAAATGAGCTCACCAAATATGGGTAAGTTCGCGAATCTGTGCGATTAAGTTCAATTATAGTTTTTATAGGCTATTATTAAATCGTCTATTTTGGTAACAGGCTTCCTTTATATTCATAAGCAAACGCTAGCAGTTAGATATTCTAAAAAATATAGACTTGTACTCGTACTATTTATATATGTGTATGTAAATTTCGCATTAAATTTATTCAAAAATGCCATCAGGAATATTACCATTTCACCACTACGACGTTTTGACGTTTTTGGCCATTTTGACATGTGAAATCTTTCCCTAAATATTTCATTGATGCATGTAGTAAGTAGGTGTGTATGCGTGTAATGTGTTGGCGGTGAAACCTTATGTGATGAGTATCAATACGAATTATTTAAAGAAAACTACTTACGTATACCTAATTTTAATTTTAATTGCAGAAGGTGTCAACATGTTCAGTGTGGTTACATTGATTAATACGAATTTAAATTCGCACCTGACCTATTTAATTCGGCACTAATCGGCTATTCAGTATCGATTGTTTGTAGCCTCCTTGGGGATTATTATTCAATCCATAATATACTTACCTTCTAATATGCCTACTTACCAATCAGGCTGCGTAAGGCGCCAACGTGTCTCGAATGTCTTTCGTACAGCCTCGAATTGAACATCTGCCAAAATTCCTATGAGCTATATTAAATATCCTGTTATTTCATTAGTAAAAAGGAAGGAAATAAGGCCTTAAAAACGGCCCTTGACCTTGGCTTGAGACTTGAACAGACATTTATTATCGGGTTGTTCCCGTTGGGCCCCACTTGTTTACCATCGCATTGGAACTGAGAAAACTTAATCTTCAATCCATTTAACCCAAAAATACCTATATTACATCTAAATGTTAGTAGTTATTTATCTGAAAGCACTAATTTAATATACTTTTTATTTTATATCGAGTTTCCAAGAAGTATGAGGTGATGATGGTCAACTTCAAATGCTAGCGACATGTTTAGTATGGGTAATTAACTGCGCATGTTGCTCTAAAAATCGCAAAAAGTTAATTAATCAACTAGCAGCTCTCTTTGAGAGGTGCGACCTTCCACTGAACGTACTTTTTATGCTGTTGTAGACCGTAGATCGCAGGAAAAGTGCTAGATGCCTTCAACAATGAGCCGCGGCCACGAGGTCTTGGCGCTTCGTTATTAGCCGATTCCTAACATAGTCTACTGAATACGACGAGCACTAAGTTGGATAATTATTTAGTAATATTAATAACTTCTAATTTTATCAGGTTATACCATAAAATACATCTCAGACGAGATAAAAAAGTTATCGCTGAAGCAGACGTCCGCCGTCTGGAGCATCACCAAGTCTTTGTTTATGTTGTCTTTGCCACGTACGTATATCTGTTGCAACTTTGCAAGGCATAAAATAGTTGAAATTCTTCAGATAATTTCTCAGATATGTGTGGATTAATTTAGCGCTAGTTCAACAGATTATTATCTGTCGGTCATAAAGTAAGGTGAGCTAAGCTTTTGATTACTTCGGGCAATGTCTCTACGACACGTTGCTAATATACCAAAAAAATTATCTGAGTAACAGACATTTTTGTTTGTAAAAAAAACGAAGATTCTTTAGTAATGTACAAGTAGTTTTAAACTTGTTATTTCATTCTATATTATGATAGTAGGTAATTATCCATAAAACGCGGATTCTGATTATTATAAAAAGATATGTTTTGGACTATAAAAAATTATCTATGAGCTTTTTATCTTCTATCACTTAGGTACTTATTTGTATAGTTTTTACCGGATGTACTTAATTAAAAATATCTAATTTGTTACTCATCTTATATTGTAAATAGGGCAAATTCTATGATTAATAGTTATCCAAAAGATCTCATTTGCAAGTCAACGATAAAAAAACAGTATAAGAACATAGATTCGATTCGGTCCGCTTAGTCGCACAGCACGCGCATTTTGACAATGCAGTTCGATTCTAATTCCGCGTAGAATAAGAACTATACTATGACATCTTAGTCGCGAGCTATGGAAACAATAAATAAGAATAATAAATCTACTAGCGGGCTATGCTCGAGCTTTCCTCGCTGATCAAATCGGAAATGATGAGATAACTAAACAACGACTTAGATTTCAATATTTTCAAAGGAAGGGTAATGGATAAGCGGGGTTTTTTAAATGAAATAATTTATTGTAGGTGTAAATACATATAGATAACGGATAATAACGAAAACAAAATATTTGACAGCCTCTGGGTGTGGAGTTCGATTCCCGCGGCTGGACAAGTATTAGTGCACAGAAAAAAAGCGCAAATACTTGTTCTGAGTCTGGGTGTTGTGGTACCATGGTCCTCGTAGTTCCTGGGTCCCTAGACACAGGGAATCCTAGTTAGACCCATGATCTATGTAAGTGATGGTTGGGCGTTATTATTATTATTATTAATTTAAGATTTTATAAAGTTCTCATATCTATGGGCGTATCCAGCCTTTTGTACATAGAGGATGGTTATAGCTGCTGTAGTATTATATAATTTGTGGTTATGGCATACGAAAAAAAAATATACGAGAGCATCGAGCGTGAAATTTTTAAGCTTGAATGATTGTTTTTGATTGAATTGAATTGGTTGATGAATAATTTACCTTCGCAGGTAATAGTAAAAATACAGACATAATATTATATAAGTGTCTGTGAGTAAAAAGCTCATCTATGTCCATTTATATTAAACTATAACCAATGTAAAATATGGACCACATACATAAGTGTGAATTTCGTTTTTAGTGTTGCGGCAGTAGGTTCCAAACATCGTTCTTAGAATTATTTTCTCTCTGTTTGAGTATTCATCAAAGTCGAACCACATGGGAGACTTCTGAGTTCTTACGCGTAAATAAAAAGTTTTTTGTGAACATTTTACTAATGCCATCTAGTCCCAAACTAAAAAAAACGAGTGTGCTTTATACCACACGACTGAAGTAAAACTTCTTTAGATTAGATCCATCTATCAGTCGGTACAATTTTATTAATGTTAATGTTACCAACTTGAAAATTGTAAATTGTCATTTTACCGGTCATACCAACATAATTAATACAAATTTTAAACTTTGTTATGTTGACAATGCAATGGAGATCTACGTGAATCAACTTCCGTTCGCCTCGCTTTCACCAGCTAACTCCCCAAGTCAAGCGTACGTAAAGAAGTTTTTTTTTTTTTTTTTTTTTTTTTTTTTTTTTTTTTTTATGTTATTGAATGATGTGACGAGCTAGTCGTTCACCTGATGTTAAGCGCCACGGCCGCCCATAACAGAACAGTGTCACTCGGAACCCTAAAACATAGAGTTTCAAGCGACACTGCACGGCGCACATCATCCTGAGACATCAGCACAGTCTGGTAATAAGATTACTTGACTGTGAGATCAGATCATAAAGTCTCAATTGCCCAGTAATTTCACTAGCTACAGTGCCCTTCAAACCGGAAAAATAAATAGAATAAATTGAAAACTATCCAAAAAATTATAAACAAGACAGTGCAGACAGTTTCAGGGTTGCAACATTGGTTAAGTATAGACTTCCCTCAGGGGTCCTAACAACAACTATCAACAAATCGTAGATACACGCGCGTTTGTGATTTTTGTGTCGATATTAACTAGCCTTACCTATAGTGAGACCAACATGGAACATTAAGTAGGTTGGTATTTCGGCGGGAAAATAGAGAAATTGCGGTTGAAACCGTGACGTGCGTCTTTTGCGTAAGTATCTGAAACCAGTAATAACGGTACCAATTACACAGAACAAAGTATACTACGCATACCTACTACCTACAATTACATTAACCAATCTAACATGATATAATGAGATCATATTAGACTTGGTATCCTATGTAAATAGGGCGAATTCTGTGAATGAGATTTAGGAATATATTAAAACTCATGCCGGAATATTTCTACTCTATTTGCTTAGACGAAGGAAATTTTTCATCTCGTTGAAAAGAGCCGCTTTATCGAGTCTTAGTTAATTGGCTCGGCAGATCGAGGAAGCGGGCGAGGAATTGACCTTTTACGAAGTTTTTACAAGCGCGTTGATGGATCGCCAGCTATGCCTGAGCTGTCGCGGTGTCATCCATCAACTGAATGGAGTGAGAGTAGTAGATAGATAATGTGAGTTATACATAAATAATCGTTAAGCCAAGTCAGCAGCCTTTAGGCGACCTAAAAATTCTGATATCAGGGCTGGCAGTGGTCAGAGAAGAAGCCTACACGAAAGTTTGGCAGTATAGGTACTATTGACATTTACTAATGAAAGTATTAAATGTTTTTGCATAAACTTAGGTCCGTATACCTGTCTACGATGCTCAGTCGTCGATCGTTGCTCAAGCAGAGATTTCATTCACTAATTGGTCACTTTATGAATGAAATCTCTGCTTGAGCACCGATCGATGACTGAGCATCGTTCTGTAATACGAACCTTTGTGCGCGAGGCAGTTTCCTGAAATTGAAGAATTCAATTAATTTAGTGCCGCCGTCGCCGTGCCCCAGATATTTAATTTATATGCAGCGTCAAATGCACCAGGGGTTGGGGCTATCTATGTATGTCAAGTATAAATGGGCATAAAGCATAGTGTTATTATGTTATTGTGTAGGTAAAGAGTAAGTAATATAATAAATAGGTCGACGCACAAAAGTGGGCAGTTCCATAGCAAATTATGCAGATCATGTCATGTGTGTTCATACAAGTTATTGCTATTACACGCTATTACAAAACCTAACCTTAGCCTCAGCACCCATTATTGATACTGACCTTTTGTCACCATTTAATAAGCTCCTAATAGACTTTGCTCGTAAATGAAGAAAGGATATAGCGATAATGCCATTTAATAACAGCGTATGCTTTAAAATAATTGCCTATCTACTTATCACACATTGTGGTGCCTATATATACCTACTACGTGAGAATAACAGCGTAGTGTACCCACTATTATCTATTCTGTGGTAGTGCTAGTAGCCCCTTCTGTGGCGCTAGCTAATTAGTATGGGCATTGTGCACTAGTTACTGTGAACCTATGTGTTTATTGTTCTATTTCCATTCATTGATGAAAAAAGTCATTGCTGTATTTATATGCCCGATCGGCGAATCACCGTTTCATCTTTGCTTCCATTGCTGTACACGTATCACGTACACTATTCTGATATTCTATTATATACTATATTATATATTATATTTGCTGATAAAGTAAAACATTGAACCACATTTTTATTGGTGGTGTGCATTTATTATATTAACATATTATATACCAAATAACTATAATAAATTATTCCATATCTCATAATAATAATTATTGTTAAATAATAGCTAAAATTTAAATAATAAAGACATTAATATATCTAGATAACGACAATTGATATGTAAGATATTTCTAATAAATAAATGAATTGACCTGAATTGATCAATCAGCCCATACCATACGTAATTATTGCCGGGTCACAGCCTCTCATAGATAGGGGTGTAGGCAACAACCCACCACGCTGCTAATGTAGTTAGTGTGGTGGTAACACAATACAACCACGTCTGTGGGTGCTTCGGCTCGAAAGTAGCATGAGCCACCGCTGACCCGCGTTACAGCCACAAATAATAGTACAAGCAACACATAGGTCCGTATTACACAACGATGCTCAGTCATCGATCGGTGCTCAAGCAAAGATTTCATTCACTAATTAATCACTTTATGAATGAAATCTCTGCTTGGGCAGCGATCGATGACTGAGCATCGTCCTGTAATACGGACCTTAGAGTAACTTTTATACTGGAGGGCCACACTCGCTCCCACAGAATACTATTACTCCTAGCTCGCTTCCTACTGATATTGTCTTACAAGTACTAATTAGTGCAATGTTGAAATATGCCCTTCCGTTAAATAATTAAAGTTTAAAATTTCCGTTAAAGTTGTTCTTATATAGACATAATATGTTAGATTATCTATTTCTTAATTTTATAAAAACCAATTGAAACTGTAAATGAGCCGGCAGGCAATAAAAATTAAGAAACCAGTCGGATGCGATAGATTGAGGATAGGTACAAAGATATGTTTAGAAACTTAAGGCGTTCAGATTTGGCAGTCACATGACTGAGAGTGGAAGGCGACCCTCGTCAAGTTCACGGTCGGCCGAGGCGAGGCAATCTCAAATCGAAGACATTACTTTCAGGTTGTTTGTCACGCGGTAGTGGTTGTGACTTGTGATGCAGTTAAAACTAAATTTGTTTACGAAATGGGCACAATACGAGTACCTGCCTACTTAATTAGTTCAAGCATGATTCGATTTATTTTTGAGGCTGTTTTCATTGTTTTTCATGTTTAAACATTGATGATCCATAAAAATTATTTATCTACCTACCTAGCTGGCGCAGGAAATTTAAGCGCTACAGTTAACTACACATTTTGTGGTTTTTAACAACAAATTGATAAGTACTCGTAACTCGCTTCCGCCAAAGAATATACTTGACCTACTAAAGAGTGTTGTACCTAATGTTTTGAGTACCTATGTATTAAATTTTTTTTTAAATAATCAGAATAAAATCTATCCTCACGATACCTACATATATCCACCTGGAGAATAGAATAAGCAAAACAGTACCTACATACCCATAGAGATAAAGTATCCTAGAGAATTCTGTAACTGTTAAAGTAACTACTTAGAAAATGTTCATAAATACGCAATTTCCATTCCATTATTAAAAGTCATTTGCCTCAAACTGCATTGCAACTTTTTATTTTCAAGCATTAATTGATCGATAATGTGTTAGGAAAGAAATTACCTACTTTAGTCTAGTCATAGTATATTGCATCTTATGAAAGACGTTAATTTAGAGAAAAAAAAATCAGTGCCTGCTTTGCTCATATTATCAACTTTTCTTTATCGAGTTGCTATTTTATTTAAATTTAGAATTTGATTTTCTATAACTAATAAATAGGTAATAGGTATTATACCTTCTTATCGAGAACGAATAAGAGTCTGCATGTTGCATATAGGAAGTTGTCTTACTGTACCTATTTACATGAATTGATAATCAAGTTAATAGGTAGGTACTTGCTTGATGTGCTTTTTCGTGACTAGATAATCGTGCGCGATAATCTTCTGTCACCCGGTATTGTGTGGTCTACGAGTTTTGTGGACAGACCATGTTACCGATAATTAGCACTAGGTACTAAATAATTATATAACTTAGTATTTTCTACGTAGTAGCTACACTTGTAGATATTTTTAATTCGAACTTTTTGAAGTAAAACTTTTTTACGCACGCTTGACTTGGGGAGTAAGCTGGTGAATTCGAGGTGAGCGGAAGTTGAAGTTGGTTCTCGTAACTAGATCTCCATTGTCTACATAACAAAGTCAAAAATTTGTATTATGTTGTTCTTATGTCCGGTAAAATTACAATTTAAGAGTTTTGGCGGGAAAACGAAAAAGATCGCGTCGCCGCATTGTATTATTTTCCAAAACTTGTGTTATTTTCAGTGTTAGTGCATAAAATTGGTGGCATTTTATTCGTTAAGTGCTGGATTACAGGCATGAGTGTGGGAAAGTGGTATAATGATGGTGAAACGTTTCTTTTCGTGTTGTTTCCAAAACTCCATAAAAGCTTCTGGTAAAGTTGCCACCACTTTACTAGGAGTATGACTTGACTAGACTAGACTATGACTTAACTTGATGACTTGGACTGTGACGTGACTTGACACATTATATGATATTAATTAACTAGAGATATTATCAATTACTTGACACTGGCTAAATACACAAAAGTGTGGAGCCAAAACCATACAAAAAAAAACTTACAATTTACTGTCAATATGGCGACATTAACATTAAACAAAGCAAAAACAAACTAATATCAGCCGATAGATGGAGCTAAAATAAAGAAGTTTCACTTCAGTCGTGTGGTCTAAAGCACACTCGTTTCTTTAATTGATCGTGATTGACGAAATTGTAACTAAGTGTACTCACTTAGGTCACCTGCCTATATACCTACTACTATTATATTTTCTGTGCTATAAGTTTGAACTTGCAGGTACTGTATTTATAAATTCGTCATTATTAGGTACCTAAGTTTTTGTTTTAATAATAATAAATACATTTATTTGGATAAAGGCATATAAATAGTAGGTACCATTACATTAAGTTACAAACACCTAGAGTGTGGCTCAGGGCGCGTATTGTGAGGTAATGTAATACCTAAATAGTTGGGTACTAACTGCTAATATTTTGTCACTCATCAGTAAATAAAGCCTAGGGTACTAGAAAGATCAGATTTTTTTAACGTAAGGGATTTTAACCATCCGGGCCGTGTATACCTTTACAGCCTTATTAATAAACGGGTATTAGTCTCGGGTTAGTTACTTCAGCTTTTGTCCTTTTTTTGCTACTGGAATATTGAGCTGGATCGAAAGAGACAAAATATGGTGTAACTAGTCCAAAGCTAGTTCGTGTTTATTAATAAGGCTGTTAAAGATTATTTTTTAAGTAACAAATCTGGACATATAAGATGTAATTAAATATAATAGGCCTTAATATATCCAGCGAATTTGTACACCGCCTGCTTGTTAATGACAATATTTTATGGCATATTTAATTTTTATGGTGATTTTGTCGACTCGGAGCAAGGCGATAACAGTTTATTACTAGCAAACAGAAAAGATAGATTATGTAGCACGAAGCAGTTAAGGCACTAAAAACATAATAAAAATACAAAATAGGTAGTAATTAAGACTAGTAAGTAATAGGACCCTTCAAGCATAAGAATAGGATCTCCTTCTCCACATTTCGGATATATGTAATTAATAAAATTCCACAATAATATTTATTAAGACAGTTAAAGGTACTTATTTAAAATCCGTTATAGCCAAAGATCCCGACATATATCGACCTTCACCGAGATGTTTATTTGATGAAACGTATTTTATATTCAATTTAGTATGTTAATAAATATATTGAATATGGGTTGTCTAGCAAATTTCAGTATAGAATACGATTAATCAATAATAAAAAAAAATTAAACTTTTCTCCGGTTTGATTATTAAACAAATTCTATACCAATCGAAAGTATGAAGCCCATAGAAAATGCAAACGTTAGGTTGTCTATTTTTTTCCGGTCACAATCCTCAGGTTGCCAGGTATAAACAGGTAAATCGCTACTAGCATTTTGCACCGCTCTGATTATTGAATGAAAATTAAATGAAAATAAAGATCACTTTATTACGAACACGGTGGTATAGGGTTGCCTGCGAAAAATCACTCCCGAATTGCGGTTGTCGAATTTAGAAAAGTGAAATATTGCTCCGAGTGAATATGTGCGACTGAGAGATCACAACTAGCTTTCCCATGCGATCGACGAGGACACAGCATAGCAGCTGTTCGAAGTCCGCCCATTTAAAGAAAAAGAGACCTTTGCATGTACACAGTTTTGATACAATAAAGTAAATTCTGATTCTGATTCTAAATGAAACTCATAATGATAAAAAAAACTTTCGTGTAATATGGATTGACGCGTCTAACCACAATGCGTCACTGACACTTCTGTTTTGATTACCTAACTGTTTACTTCACGAATATTGTTTTTGTTAATCCAGCTTTGCTTTAACTGTGTAGGAATTATGAGAAAAATGCTAACAGCTTAGTTCAATTTCGGTTGTTCTAAGTATATGTACGACCTTTATAAAATGACATCTATGTATAGTGTACCTGTAGCATGACAAAACAACTGCGGTACATAATTTGTATCTACTATTATTTATTCTGTGACAAAACTAATACTATGTAGAGCTTAACTGAAAATCAGCGCCAGGTGTTGAGTACGCCGGCATGAATGCTGAGTTAAGCCCTTTTCCACACTTCTTCCGTGCTATTATCTACTCTTTTATTATAAATACAACTATATAATACTCTTAACTAGGTACTGTTTATATTTAAGTTGTATGTAAGTATATTCTTGTAAATTTTATTTTATTTTTGTGAGTGTTGAATAAATGTTTTTCTTTCTTTCTTGCGTATGTGTATGTATATGCGTATGTGTATTATATGTTCTGTGACAAAACGCCCGCCTCCCGATTAAGGTTCGTAGCTCTACGGCTACGTAGTGGCGTAGGCGTAGCGCGTAGTTTATATAAGTTATTAGGGAGGTATGCAATACGTAGGCGCTATTTACACTTTATACGGATAGAAATTAAATTACGGATTGAAAAATTAGAATTAGTTATTATAGAAATTCGTTAGTATGTATAATAATATTGACTAATATTGTTGAATTGTACAGTAATTGCCCATATGTTTTAAAGTGATTAGGTAAGAGTTTAATAAGGTACCTAGTACTATTTATTGTACTATTATTTATTCTGTGCTACTGCTACCACCACCTTAGTACTGAACCATCCCAAGGTATTTTTACATATTGAGTAGGTATATGTCATGTATAGGGCACAAAAAATAAGTAAAATATGTATAAGAGTATTCTGCCTAATCCTAGACTGCCCATTCTGCCTCGGACTCCTAATTTTAAAAGTATCCTATGTTGATCCCGGTAATATGCACAAAAGACTTATGTGAAACTTTCGTCCAAATCTGTTCAGCCACAACCGAATACTGACTGCCACGGCGCACGTCATTCTTTCATTTATTTATATAGTATATTTAAGTACATGAAAATAAAGCCTTTATGACGTAAAAGGCACACAAACATGATACATAATTATGCTTTCCTACAACATGTTTAATCTGTTTGCTTAGAAACTGTGGTAAGTAGGTAGTATTCTTGCACATGGTACGTACGTGACCTGATCTAGATAGGAAATTACAAATGGAGTCATGTGACATTAATCTGGAGATAGGTAATCCTTGAACAAACTCATATAAGTTGGTAGAAAAAAATATTTATATAACAACCACAGCCGCAGAATAATTAATAGTAGGTACCAGACACATAGTCTTCTGCCGACAAAAACAAAGGCTGCAGTGCGTAATTTCAGATATAATAAAAGTGTTTTAGTAAAACATATTTAATTAGCGGTCACGTAGGAAGCAGCTTAGCGTTAATCTAAGAGCAAATCTCATGTGGTTCATAATGTTATCAGTGAGCACAAATATTAGCACTGTTGTCGTTAGCAGCTCCTACCCGACCTTGCCGCACCACGAATCCATATATTAAACTGATACGACGACTTTCTGAAAACAATCAGTATTGTTATTGAAAAGAGAGTTTGTTTAGTGAGCAACCGCTGTTAGAGCACACAGCCGAGGCGTGATGTTGCATAGATATCTAGGCTTTGCTTAACTTATGTATACAAACATTATAATATCCTTTCAAAAGATATGCAAACCAGAAAACCGTTACAGCCCGTAACTTTAATGTGCAAGAGTTGTATGGAATTCATAACCGAACTGTTATATAATATTTGTCTTTAATTCTTTACCTGCCATTGCTTACAACTTAATTTTTTTATCTTAGTGAATGATGTGACGAGCTAGTCGTTCACCTGATGCTAAGCGACACGGCTGCCCATAACAGAACAGTGTCACTCGGAACTCCAAAATGTAAAGTTTCGCGTGACACTGCAGCACAGTCTGGTAATAAAATAACTCGACTGTGAGACGATAAAGTCTCATTGGCCCAGTAATTTCACTAGCTACAGTACCCTTCAAACCGAAACACAGTAGTGCGTGCAGACTACTGCTTGGCGCCAGAATATCTGGCAAAGCGGGGGTACCTACCTAGACGAACTTTGCAGAAAAGTCCTACCACCTAGTAGACTTCAGAATTATACTTCTGCTATATTTTTATTTTTATAACAACAGAGGATACTTTTATTATAAGTAAGCTACACTACACCATATACAAATTTGAGCATATATATAAATTAAATATAATATTATTAATGTGGTGTTTCAATAAAGAGTTTTATCTATCTATCTATATTACAATACCTACATAGATACACACAATAATTCAAAATTCGAATACTTTTGTGACAATACTATTTTCCAGAGCCCCTAATGCGCTGGACTGTCCGAGCCTAGAAAATGGAGACAGCTTTACGCAGTCAGAGTTCCTCTCGCGGCTCGCCAATGAGTGCCGGTACGACCGTCTACTATTGCCCACCTACCTCACCGGCGACGTGGTCTACGTACACGCCAGCGCCTACGTGTATTTCATCCAACCTGCCGAGGCTCATGACTTGGTAAGAATCTGATTCATGAAACTTTGAAATTGAACCCAAGATTTCATTGAATTTCATCATACTTTTACTCACTAAAATGGAAAAGATTTCGTTGGAAATAACTATTGATATGATGTACCTACCTAACTTGGGAGAGGAATGTTTCCAGCAATAGACTTATTCAGGCTGATGATGATGATGATGATGATGATGAGGATTACTGATTATGCTACTACCCTTAGCATAATTTATAACCCACTTTGTTAAACCTTAGAGTATGTACTGTATATTCTCTAAGGTTAAAACTGCACCTGTGTTGGCTATGAATAAACATTTTCTATTCTATTCTATTCTATTCTACTATCAAAAAGGTAACGTCGAGATTCCTCCACAAAATAAAAGAAAGAACCGCGCAAAACGGCTTGGAAATCTCTTAAATAAGTATAATTAATCAAGAGTACACCAGCTTAAAACTTTATCTCATGTAAATAAATAAATCACAAACGTTTCCTGATAATGTGTTCATATAATTAAATAATTTAATTCTTTCAGAACTTCAAACTCCACTTTCTTCTCCAACTCCGATGGACGGACCCACGCTTAGCCTATGCCTTGTATTCTCCGGACCGATCAAAGATCATTGGGGAAAGCGATTTAAGACAAAGAATATGGGTTCCGCATTTGTACATGTCGAACGAGCAATCGTCCAGCTTGATGGGAACAGATAGCAAAGACGTCCTAATATCCATAGCGCCTGACGGCGAGGTCCTCTTCAGTCGGAGAATGCAAGCTGTGCTTTATTGCTGGATGAACTTGCAGAAGTTCCCTTTTGATGATCAAACCTGTTCAATGAACTTAGAAAGTTGTAAGTTAATTGAATTTATTACATGCATCGTTAGAAATAGTTTTACATTACCTATATTGTCTTTTCGTAACACTAATACTTAATATAATTTATACAATTTATTTCTTCAATTTAATTCTTCTAATTTGTGGTTTTTATGTTATTCAGCAAAACTATTATTATAAAATTACGTTACTACACAATTTTGTGCAAAATTTACCTCTTGGAGAGGCGCTCCTTATATGTGAATCATACGCACATTACAAGTAATTGTCTGGTTTATTAAATAACAATATTATGTAAATAAAAACGGTCCATTAACTTGCAGGGAAATACAACGCTTCAATTTTACGGCTCATGTGGGAAAAGGATAATCCGGTGCGGTTATCATCTGAGCTCCACCTGACGGAGTACTCTCTCATCGACTTCTGGACGAATGAGTCGGTGGTGCGAGGAGATATCGTGAACATGCGCCTCGGTGGAGGTAGATGTAATGTCTCTTTTTCGTATGTGCCGTCCTACTGCTATTACGATTACATCAATCAACTGCTCACTAAAATTTCCCTCCACAGCCGGAAACTACAGCGCCCTCAAGTTCACTTTCAAACTGGGACGCGAAGTGGGCTACTACCTCATGGATTATTTCATTCCATCAATGATGATAGTAGCTATGTCGTGGGTCACTTTCTGGCTGCAAGCCGACGCTTCTGCCCCTCGGATCACATTAGGTAAGAATTAAGAACAAGAGAAATCATCATAGAGGTTTTGGCGAGAAAACGAAAAAGATCGCGTCACCGCATTGTATTATTTTCCAAAACTTGTGTTATATTCAGTGTTAGTGCATAAAATTGGTGGCATTTTATTCGTTAAGTGCTGGACAACAGGCACGAGTAAACACAAAACAGGAGAGTGGTATAATGATGGTGAAACATTTCTTTTCGTGTTGTTTCCAGAACTCCATAGAAGCTTCTGGTAAAGTTGCTACCACTTTACTAGGAGTATGACCTGCCTAGACTTGAACTATGACTTGACTTGATGGCTTGGACTGTGACTTGACATACTAATTAACTCGCGAAATTACCAATTACTTGACACTGGCTAAATACACAAATTTGTGGAGCCAAACAAAAAAAAGTCATCATAAAGTCACGTGATGTAGTCATCTTCAGTTAATTCGCATTCGTTCTATTGTGTATAGACCGTAGTATACATCCATTACTTACGTATCGTATACCCAGTATCACATACCTGTGTGTGATGCCTATTCATCTATACGTGTTCTTATCGGTCGATTCTCATTTCAGGCACGAGCACGATGTTGTCATTCATCACGCTGGCGTCATCACAAGCGAAGACGTTGCCGAAAGTGTCATACATCAAAGCTAGTGAGATCTGGTTCCTGGCATGCACAGGGTTTATCTTCTCGGCACTCGTGGAGTTCGCCTTCGTTAACACTATTTGGCGTAGGAAGTACGTATTATAGATAAGGAAGATTGATGTAACGTTTCGGTGTAATTAAAGCAAGTAGCAAGAGCCTGTAATGTTGGTTGTTAAACAAGCATAAATTAATTTTAGATTAACGCATTTCTTAAGAATGATACATTTAGGTAAGTATATTGTATAATAAACTTACCTTTATTACAAGTACCGAGTAGGTAACAATAGATGTTAGTCACTCAAGTCGTCTGCAAATATTATATTTACTAAAGTTTATTTATAATACTGAACACTTATCACAAATATAATAAAAAGAAACACGCTAATTTAAGTATCACTGACTGCCTCTGTGGTGTGGTGGTTGAGCAGGCTCATAACTCGGAAGTGGGGGGTTCGATTCCCGCGACAAGTATTTATGCACAGAAAAAAGCGCATCTACTTGTTCTGTGTCTGGGTGTTGTGTCCTAGTTAGGGTCCAGGATCTATGTATGTGATCGTTCGATTTATTTATTTATCACTGTAATACTGTAGTAACTTAAGCAAACGGAATGCAATACTAAACTTTTATTCCGAATTCGTTTCACAGAAAAGCGGTTAGTCTCAAGAAGGTGAACAGCAAGTATATATTGAAGAGTACACTGACGCCGCGGTTGGCTCGGAAAGAGTTGCAGAAGGAGCTGCAGGAGTCGTCACCACAGTTGTCCAAGTCACGATCGTGCTCGTCTCTGCAGCAGGAAACTAGCAGCGACCCGGCCGGACCCGGGTACAACAACTACCTCACTGTGCACGTAAGTTCAATGACGCAGGTCTCGGCATACCCGTTATATTATAGAGCAGGGCTGTAACTAGAGTCGAATTTGAGGTAGGACAGCATGGATTGGTAGGTCGGAAGTAAAAAAAATAACATTGATCTGCCCTCGATCACGGGCTACTAAATCAATCACCATCAATAGCTATTCGTAGACAAAAATAAAATCTCTGTCAGAAGAAAAGCATGGATCTAACATTTTTTTTATCTCAAACTATGAACAAACAATTTAATTATAACAATTTATATTGGTTTTAAGGTATTGCGATTTCAAGGTAGGGCATTGCCCCACAATGCCCCGCACCCTTGCTACGGCCGTGCTATAGAGTATTCCCTATTTGGTACGGACCAAGTAGTGATTACTGCGTATAGAACCTACATCATAATATTACTATATCCTACCCGAAAAGGACCAAAAAGCCCGACGAGATCAATAAGAATGTTCATTACTGTACTCTTGAGTATCGTAAAATATGTGAATTGAAATCCTTAGTTGCGTATAAATACCGCTAGGGGCGACTGGATTTAATATTATTTACCTATGAAATTGCCGTTTTGTTTGAAAAAAGTTAAAGTATTTTTTTTTCGAACTTATTTATTTCTTTTATTCAAAGTAATCACCCCTGCAATCAATGCATCTTTGCCAACGCTGTGGCAGTTCATGGATGCCCTTCTTGAAAAAATCAGCAGGACGGCAGACAACAAACTCTTCAAAGGCGTTTTGTACTGCCTCTCGGGAATTCAATTTTTTTCCCGCTAAAAAGTTGTCCAAATTTTGGAAAAAGTAATAGTCGGTAGGCGCAAGATCTGGTGAGTATGGCGGATGAGGGAGAGCTTCCAAACCCAACTCATGCAGCTAAGAGACGGTCTGGTGTGCAGTATGGGGTCGCGCGTTGTCGTGAAGTAGCAGTGGAGACGACCGATAGACCAAAGCTGGTTGCAGACGTGCGAGTTTCGCCATAATTGTGGTCAGTTCTTCAATGTACACATCTGCAGTAATGCTCTCGCCGTTTTGTAAAAAGCTATGATGAATCACACCAGCACTAGACCACCAAACTGTAACCATCACCTTTCTAGGGGTCATTTTTCGTTTTGCACATTGCTTTGGTACCGAACCAGGATCTAACCAACTTGCTGAGCGCTTTCGATTGTCAAAAAGAATCCATTTTTCGTCGCACGTAACAATTCGGTTCAAAATTCCTTCATTTCTGTGCCTGTTAAGCAGCGCAAGGCAAGTCTCGACGCGTACGTTGCGCTGGCGATCGTTAAGTTCGTGGGGCACCCATCTATCAAGCTTTTTTATCTTGCCAATCTGTCGCAAATGGACCAATATTGTTTTGATGCTAACATCAAAAGCTGCTGCTAGCTCAGCTGTAGATTGAGCTTCCACAATCGCCTTTAATTCATCATTGTTGACCAAAGTTTCCGGACGACCACGAGGTTCATTTTTCAAGTCAAAATTCCCAGAACGGAACCGAGCAAACCAATAACGGGTTGTACGTTCGTTTGTACAGTTCTCTCCGTAAACGTCGTTGATGTTACGTGTCGTTTGTGCCGCGTTGATGCCACGACGGAACTCATATTCCATAATTACACGAAATTTCAAAGTATCCATTATGAGGAAAAATGTTGAAATGTAATGAAAATACAACGCTAATCAATAAACAAAAGACTTATATTGTAAATAGAATGTCATATTTTTAAAACAAAATTAATTTGAATTTAGAATTCATAGCCAATCAAAACTTTTTTTTGTTTGAAAAAGTCTGTACTGCAATACGGCAATTTCATAGGTAAAGACCTATTATCAGTACTTATATAATTTACGCTGACTGCTGTATATCGACTACAGTAATGTACATTCGTAAACTTGTAGGTAATAGGCAGTACAGGTACCTACTCCATAACACAGATAACTTTACTTGTATCCATACTATTCCATTCATACCTACTTCAGAAACGTGACAATACTGACAATATTATTTTTATTAAAATCCTCACTAGTCATAAATAGTGAAGTTTTCTATGAATGTGTTTAGATATACTTATAGATAGATCAACACGTTATTGAACACCGTAATTGTTTTTTACAAAAAGTATAACTTACTTAATTTTTTTTTATACTGCATTTCCACAGACACCTGGGTCCGTGCTTTTTGTTAGATAATTTATATATATATAAACATATATATAAATATTTTTATATATATATTTTTTAAATATACTTATATTTTTTAATTAAGCCTATTATTAATATGAACTTACTTGATTAACGAATACTGGTACAAAGGCGTCTTCTCGCTTAGAGCGATCTCTTCCAGACAATCTTTGTATTAGAGGAAATCTGTAGCTTAGAGTTTTGGGCTTCGGTGCCAAAAATCGGCAATTTTCAATAAAAAAAATGATAAACATAATATAAACATACATATAAAATATACATACTATTAGTAATAACTAAAAATATTTGATTGGAGTTATAGTACCAACTACCAATAAATTACTTTATACCGGTGACGCTGGCTGGCGTGTTAGCTGGCCTTCATGCCAAAACAGCTGAAAGGATTTGGATAAAATTTACCCACCACTACTGAGACCAACATAAGACTTTTTATCCCAGAAAATTAGATTTTTTTATACAGGTAAACGGGTAAAGCGCGAGGCGCCACTATAGTTCTTAATATCCATCTATGTAACCCAGAACTAACAAAATCCTCCTAATTATCTAAATATATATTAAGTATACAGTTTTTAATCAACCCAACGTAAGCAATCGTTTGTTCTACAAATGCTACTGTAAACGGCGAAATGTCGGTCAGCTTAAATAAATTAAGGTATGTAGATATCGTATCATCTACATAAACAGAGATTTATTCCAAAGATATTCTTAGAAGATACCTATAACGTTGTTAATTAGTCACATTGTAAATATTATTTCTAAGCGTTCACAATTTCGCAAAACAAATATGTTTAGTTAAATAATGGAGGTTTTAATACTATAAATTTCCTTAACACTGCACAAGGCAGTATGCTAGATTTCTAAGGTCCGTATTACAGAACGATGCTTAGTCATCGATCGGTGCGCAAGCAGAGATATCTTTCATAAAGTGATCAATTAGTGAATGAAATCTCTGCTTGAGCACCGATCGATGACTGAGCATTGTTCTTTAATACCGCCCTAAGTCTTCATAAAAGATTTTTTTTAAATTAAGTTAATTAAATCACAGAGTACTTTTTTAGACAGACAACAATTGCGCAAGGACATTATTATTTTTATACATAAAAGTTAAGTCCGTATACGGACTTAACTTTTATGTAATATGATGCCGATAAAAATGTAAACAAAGTAATGAAATGTGAATGAATGTCATTGTTAAAGTGAAATCTCAGAGATTGTAAACAATTCTTTGTCCAAAATATAAAATCCAAATATTCACTCTATTTTTGATAATTAGAAACGCAAGATTGCTAATTTATAATAATCGTGCAGGTCCATAGTTATTCCAAATTTATAGTAGTCATCAATGCCTATTACATGCTTCGTAATATTACAATAATATATCTCATTTATATTACCTACTATGTACTAATTGCCTGACTAACAATGTGGTTTATTGTTTGACTGCTTCTGTGGAAAAGTAAGGTAAATTAAATAAACGATAATTACATAATTGTATTATGTAAAAGCTTAACCTCCATTATCGTACAGTTTACATTGGTATTCTATATAATATTACCTACACTATATTACAATAACACGACGGCTTCAATATTCAGTTCATTCAGTATTTATAATCTGTGATACAGTGTTACACAGAAAAATACTCGACCGAAATAGTTTACAGGATATAGGTACTTATTTTATGCAAGCTTTTAAACTATACGAAACTGCTCATTGGTATGGCCATAATGACTTTTAAGGGCATCTTATGGTAAGACATTGGTAAAAACCGTTAGCCCTAATGAAATGCAACTCGATGAGTAACGCAGTGTGATACGCTGGGGGTTTGTGAGTGTGACGTGCGCTTGCGCATTTTGTTGCGGGTTTGAAAGATATCACGTGCTTGCATTCGCACATTGAGAAAGCACGCACGCACTGGAAATTGGAGTGACGTCATTGTACGTCACTGTACTCCAAAGTCCGATACGGCCCTGGGGCGGTGATGTCTTCCTATACGTCTGCGTGATAGATACATTACTGAAACCACTTCTTTTGCAGAGCTTCCCATCTGCCATGAACTTGCCGACGATCACAACCCAGAGCTACGATGACCTGAGCAAACAACACAGCCACGATAGCGAGGGGTCAGACGAGCCCCCCAAGCACCACACCTGGACCACAATGACCCCTCAGGAGATAGCTACCTGGATCGACAAACGTTCCCGCGTCCTCTTTCCTCTCATGTTCGTCTTCTTCAACATTATTTACTGGACTTTCGTGTACTGCCTGTAGTTCGGATTTCGTTGAATTTGTTCTATTTGCATTTGTTTGCTACTGAATTAAGCGATTATGATGAAGCGAAGTATCGACATTGACGATTGTCAGTCTGCCCAAGATAGTGCCAATTGCGTTGACCGGAGTTCTCAAATCTTGTTTCCAGTTATGTTTATATTATTTCTAGCGATATTTTGGATACTTATATATTGGCGATAGTATTTTTACAAATAATTTTGGTCTTTGTTTGTAAGTAGCACTTTCGTTTCTCGTTAATTGTATACATATGTCATTATTAGTCTTATCGAGCTTTTTCATCAAAAATATTTATTTAAGAAATGTTATTTCATACCATTTATATTATTTAGAATATCTTACTTAGGTTGTCTTGCCGACTAATAAGTCGCTAAGAGGTCAGTTCATAATATATCATACAATTAATAATTATGCGAGGAGTTTTGATATTTTGATGAGATTATTTACCTATTTATTCATATAAATTAAGTATAATCACCACTCGATCGGAATTTTGACACCATAGCAACTAAGTTTACATAATATATTTGTACTTACCTACAAATTTCATAGATCCTGTCGCGTATTCACAACACTATTTGGCAAGATATTGCATCTATGGCGGCGAACGAGGCACGTCCCTATTCCGACCCTTCCCTCCCCCCGCCCGCTTCCAACACTCCGAAAAAGCTACTGCCGCGCGCGCATACAATTTTGCAAATATTTAATAATCACGAGAAAACTTCACATAGAACGTGTAAAAGAGGTGATTCCTAGTGTCCAGCTATCCAACCCAGAATCCCACAGGTGAGTGTTTTCGTTTACCGCACATAAATGTGATCCTATCGAGCCGAATACTGTTTTTGTAAAATCCGAACCAGCCGCCATATTTTTTTCCGTGTAATAATTTTGTTGCTAAAATTGATTGAAAATGCCACCAAGTCAAATGAACAGTTTAAAGTATGAGTTTTTATGTGAAAAGGTTAATGCGTTGTATGTTGCTGCAACTACATTAGATTTTAGTCAAGAACAGAATGTAGTCAAGTTTACGATTCGATGTTCCGGTCTCGACACGATTTGTTCTGATGTTGAGGAATGTTTTCTAAATCTTAAGTCCACGGTCAAGGATGAAGACATATTAGATTCATTACAAAATAAGTTTGTGTTGTTCGAGGAACAGTGTCTAGAGGTTAGATATAAACTAAGCACATTTGCGACTCAGCCAAATGTCGATTCCAAAGCAAGTATACAGAAAAACCTAGATACACACTGCACCTCGAGCAAGCTAACTGAAATAAACTGCCGTCTTCCGGACATCGGATTGCCCCGTTTCACAGGCAATTATTGTGATTTCCCTAGTTTTCTCAATTTGTTCGATGCCCTAGTACATAATAACGAAAGATTAAGTAATGTACAGAAAAAACACTACCTAACGAGTTGTCTCGCGGGCGAACCTGCCAATCTTATCAAACATTTAACGAACATTCCGGACAATTATGAAGTGGCGCGAAAATTATTGCTCGATCGTTATGACGACAAAAGGTTGATCGCCGACACGCATCTATCGGCAATAATGTCGTTACCTACAGTTTCCGCTAAAAATGCCTCGCAGTTGCGTAACTTCGTAAATGTATTGCAGGAAAATACGAGTGGCCTTGCTAGTTTAGGGTTTCCCGTCAAAGAGTGGTCTCTTTTACTACTTCACATATTCACGAGAAAACTCGACAGTGAATTACGAACGAGATTTGAGCTAGGGTATCAGGACGTGAAAATACCTACATTCGATAATCTATTGGCTTTTCTGAGCAACTATTGCAAAACATTAGAAACTACTGGCGTAAGTTATAGAGGGGCTGCAGCGGGAGTATTAAAGTGAGACGATAATTATACTAAAGTTATTTATTTAAACTAAGTTCGTCCTTAAAACTAATTATAACTAATATGTATAAGTGACAGGTCTCGGCGATCGAGAACGAGTGACGTAAGAGGGGTCATGACAGCCTCACGGGGCTAAGAGGGGAACGCGGGACGCGGGCGATGCGCGGACGGCGGTCGCGATCCCATTCTCACGCAGGTGCTGGTCAGCACTTTCTTTATGTGTTAGTGCCTTGTGGATGTGTGTAAATCCAGCTGACGCGGCGACGACGACGTCTAGACGGTGCGATATGCGGCGCGTCCGGTGCACTTTGCATGCTATGTAACACCTCCCATCGCAGATCAGCAACTATTTTAGTACTTTCAGTCTAAATGTTGCTGAATGATCTGGATTTATGCAGCTGGGTGCTAAATTCTCATCATCGGCTTCTCTTATTGGTTGAACGTTAGTCGTGGCAGGCGTGGCAGTCGTTAGGCAGCGTCTTTGATCGTTCTTCGATGTTATAAAGATGACCAATACTCCTGTACTGGTGATAAGATGTAAAAGGGCATAGTTGTGTGATAAACTGAGTTTGATTGATTTTCAAGAGTAAGGATAGACTGAGCTGCCATCTTTTCTTGAATTTTGTAGAGTCCGTTGTTAATCGAGTTAAGTTTCATAGCAGGATATGTTTCATGTCCAGGTTCTGTATATTCGAGGATAATAATGGTCTTCATTGGCTGTCCTTTGATTTCATTGTTAATGTTAATTCATAACTGTTAGTTCGTCGGTGTGCAGTATACAGTTTTGCGGGATTGTAACAAAGTAGCTTCCGTGAAGGTAGTGGTGTCTTCTCTTTTGAAATGCATCGTCACTTTGGTGGCTTTCGGGAATATGATGATGTAGTGCTGAACGTCCAATCTTTCCATTATTTCTTTAAAAAAAAATGTTATAAGTGTTCTTGTGCATGAGCTTCCAATTGTATGTGCTAGTAATAAATCTCGAATGCAGGTTTTGTTCGAATTTGATGTTTGATATTCGCTTCGCATATGAACCGGTATTCTAACTTCGGGCATTCAGCCTCCATGTACACATAGAATTTCTCGTTAGTTGCTATGTTACTGATAAGGGGGTAAGATGACCAAGTTATATTCGTTAGGTATAATGGTGAGTCGTTAAAGTTCGTATATACTAGAGGAACAAATAGGAATTTTAAAAACTACAGCTACCTTATTTTCATAGAAATATGATCTAGACCTTATAATACGATAATATTCTCTAAGTTCTACTCCTAAAATTTGATTCTTATCATATAAAATATAAAGTTTTTGAATCATCTTACGCAATATATCTAATCCTATTATAGAATGATGAGTGCGAGAGGCACATGTGAATACTAACATATCTTCTAGTCTACGGAATTCATTTGCAATTTTTTCTATATAACCATATATAATATTTAATAAGTGTGCTATTTTATTCTGATTAACATTGATAGCTGCTATGGCATCGTTCTTTTTAAGAGCATCTGTATAGTCCAGTTAGAATTTTTACGACCAAACCAAGACCATCTATAAGACCTCGTTTCACATGACTTGGCTCTAAACTTTTTAATTAAATTGAAGCTTTAGACAAAACTTGCTGATCAAATGATCGAATTGCGTTTCGTAGAATGAAATAAAAGTACTATTTATCATATAGGATCGTGCTTGTAAAATCTGGTTTTTAATTATCTTAATTTTGTGTTCAATATTAGTTAGTTCAATGTAATGGATTAAAAAGTGGTAGTGGGATACTTATCGTCAATGATTTTTTCATGAAATTTACTGAAGTCTACTACAAGGCGCCATTTGTGTCGACCGGAAGCATCAGCCTTCTTTGCTACTTCCCAAATAGGTGAGCTCCACGCAGAGTCGGATGGTTTTATAATGCCTTGCTGTAACATATTCCCAAATTGTTCACTCACCTCTTTTTTGTGCACAAAAGGATATCTGTAGCACTTCGTGTATGCAGGGTTGTCATCGGTAGTTCATTAGTACTTTAGTTTATTAGTAAGGGTCAAAGGTTCTGCCATTTACGCTCCGAAACGCAATCACTTCTTTGTCGCAAGTATATTACATTGATTTCCTCCTGTACATAATCCAAAGCATTATCTGTACTAGCAGGTCTCATCCATCTACTACGAGAACCAAGTGGCTCTTTTACTTACTTGGCTTTAATCCAGGAACAAAAGCCTGCAATGTTATTTTTTTTTATTTATTTTTTTATTAATATAATTGAATCCGTATTAATCAATTAAATTTTCTTTATATTTATTTTTTCAGTTTATTAATTTTACATAAAAATTTTAAATTTATTTAATTAGTTATTTTTATAAAATTAAATTTTATGAGCAATAAATTGTATTTTTATGAATTAAAACTTATTAAATTTACTCACTGCATTTATTCTGAAAATGATTAAAAAATTAATTAAACATACAATGAATAAATTTTTCAGTACCTATAAGATTTTATTTAAATTTAAATAATAATTTCAAATTGTTAATTTTTATCCTTTTTTTATGGAATAAAAGCAAATATTCTTTATTTAATGTTATTAATTTAATTTAATTCATTTTTATTAATTAAAATAATTTCAATATTTACTCTTTATTAATTTATTCAGTTTATTCATTTTACGTAAATCTTTTAAATTCATTGATTTTTATTTCATAAAATTAAATTTCAATACCAATTTATTGTATTTCAATTAAAATTTATTCAACATATATACTGCTTTTATTCTGAAATTAATTAATAATTTAATTAAACATACAATTTATCCATTTTTCAATATCAGATTTATTTTATTTTATTTAATTTCGAATCGTAATTTTTTCTTATTTAGGTTTTATTTTTAAATTTTTATAAAAAGAATGTATATTATTTAGTTTTATCGATTTAATTTATTTTATTTTATTTATTTACTATATATTTACTTAGTTTAATAATTTCATTTTTTTTTAAATTTATATTTTTTTTTTATTTAATTAAATTTTACGACCAAAATAATTTTATTTCAATTAAAATTTATTTAATTTTAGTTAACACATTCATTTTGAAATTAATTAAAAACTCAATTAAATATACAATGAATCAACTTTTCAATATTAAATTTTATTTATAATTTTAAATTGATTTTTTTATCATTTTTATTTATTAAATAAAAACAAATATTTTTTTATATTTTAATTTCATCAATTTAATTAATTCTATTTAATTAATATAATTTTAATATTTAGTCTATATTTATTAAGTTAATTTTTATCAAATTAAAATGTATTAAATTTAATCAATACATTAATTCTAAAACTAATTTAAAAATTAATTAATAATACAATTAATCAATTTTTTGTATATTATAACATTTTTCAAATTAATTTATTTAATTTTATTTCAAAATGTTATATTTATAAATTCATTAATTATCTCTTTACCTAAACTTAACATTAAAATTTCTTTTCAAATTAATTTAACATTAATTAATTATTAAAATCAAACTTACTTGATACCTTACCAGTACGATACTGGAAAAGGAATAGTCAGGCAAAATTAGTTTTTTCAAATTAATTCATTAAATTTTATTTCAAAATGTTATATTTATAAATCTATTAATTATCGTTTTACCTAAACTTAATTTATCGTAATAATTAAAATTCCTTTTCAAATTAATTTAACATAATAATATATAATATTAATGAATTATTAAAATTAAATTTACTTGGTACCTTACCAGTACGATACTGGAAAAGGTATGGTCAGGTAAAATCCTGACGGAATTACAACTAAAGGGGGAAGCAACACCAGAGAAAATTCTAGCGTACTTACTGTATATTCATCATCTTTGGTTCACTTTAATATCCTTCGATTTCTTGAAAGCTCCAGCCGCAGTCCTTCAGAGATGTCCGAATCCTTGGTCAAGGCTCAATAGCCAGTCACGTACGCGCACAGTTCAAAGTTCACTGAGTTCACAGGGTTCCCAGAGTTCCACTCAGAAGTCCAAAAAGATGTCAAAATTTCCCGAGGGTCGTACGCGCACTTGACCCAAAGATCATACCGTCTGCGCCAGTTATAGAGGGGCTGCAGCGGGAGTATTAAAGTGAGACGATAATTATACTAAAGTTATTTATTTAAACTAAGTTCGTCCTTAAAACTAATTATAACTAATATGTACAAGTGACAGGTCTCGGCGATCGAGAACGAGTGACGTAAGAGGGGTCATGACAGCCTCACGGGGCTAAGAGGGGAACGCGGGACGCGGGCGATGCGCGGACGGCGGTCGCGATCCCATTCTCACGCAGGTGCTGGTCAGCACTTTCTTTATGTGTTAGTGCCTTGTGGATGTGTGTAAATCCAGCTGACGCGGCGACGACGACGTCTAGACGGTGCGATATGCGGCGCGTCCGGTGCACTTTGCATGCTATGTAACACGTATGTCAACAGAGTAGCGGCAAGTCGTCAAACAGCACTATGCCCAATAAGAGTAGCAAAATGTCCTATGCGTCCAGTGTCGTTTCCGCAGAGCCGGCAGTACGTAACAACAACAACAACAGCGGAGGGCAAACGGTGTCGTGCCCACTTTGCAGCGGCGCGCACCTCATGTTTAAATGTGTGAAATTCACATCATTGGATTTAAAATCACGAAGCGAATTAGTTAAATCAAAAAATCTGTGTTTTAACTGTTTACGTCCACACAGGGTTGTAGACTGTTACTCGCGATCCCGTTGTCAAAATTGCTCACGCAAACACAACACTTTGTTGTGTTCTAATGATGAACCACAGTCAAATGCGAAACCTAGCGCCAACGAGACGCAAGCGCCTAGCGACAAACAAGTGAGCGCTCACTGCGCTAGTACATCCGCGGCGATATCGTCCGCGACGACGAACGAAGCGCAGGTTCTATCTCTGTCACACTCGTGCGACCCGCGCTTCAACCATAGCCACACGCGTCACTCGCTGCTCGCTACGGCCGTAGTCGAAATTTCGGTTGCTAGAAGTGGGGAATATCGCTCGGTTCGTGCGCTATTGGACCCCGGTAGTATGGCGAATTTTATAACAACGTCTTGCCTTCAGGGATTAGGGTTGAGGTACAAGAAAACTGACATTTCGATTTCGGGTGTCGGCGAATCGAATAAAGTACACCCTAAAGGTCAGATAGAAATGTACCTAAAAAATGAATCAGGGGTGCCCCTCTGTGTAGAGTTGCTAGTGCTACCGAAAATTACCGCGCCTTTGCCTACATCGAATATCGACACCGCACTTTTGACAAAATTTAGTCATCTTCGGTTGGCCGATCCGCGATTTCACGAAAGGGGTCATATCGACATGTTGCTAGGGGCGGGGGCCTGCGCGAAGATTTTTATCGGGCCTAAGTTAGATGTAGGCGAAGGTTCACCCACCGCATTTGATACGATTTTTGGTTGGGTTTTAATGGGAGACATAGCCGAACGACGATCCGAACTTCAGTCGTTGACTTGCGTGACATCCATAGATGAAACTTTGAAAAAATTCTGGGAAATAGAGGAAGTAACACAGGTTAAGCAGTCCGATCCTAGCGATGTTATGTGCGAAGATCATTTTAAGCAGACGCATTCGCGTACTCACACTGGGCGTTTTATCGTGCGATTGCCCTTCAGACAGGGTGACCATGATATTAGCCAAAATTTCGGGGACACTTTGCACATAGCTATCCGTCGACTGATATCACTAGAAAATAAATTCAAACGTGACGAACGCTTAGAGACACAGTACAAAGATTTTATGCGGGAATATATTCAACTGGGACACATGCAGCCAATCGAACCTTCGATTGCACAGCGCCTCCCAAATTACTACATTCCTCATCACGGGGTTTATAAGAAGGGTACGGAAAAAATCAGGTGTGTATTTAACGCCTCTTCGAAAGCCCCCGGAGGGAAGTCGTTAAATGAGGAGTTGTTAGCTGGACCCAAATTACAGCAGGATATTGTCGACATTATACTCCATTTTAGATTACATGAAGTGGTATTCTCCGCAGATATTCGACAAATGTATCGCCAAGTTTTACTGCACCCAGATGATCGACATTATCAGTTGATCGTATGGCGCGATAACAGCGAGCATGAAATTCAAAAATTTCAACTTAATACGTTAAGTTACGGTGTTACTACAGCAGCATTTCTCGCGATGCGCTGTTTACATGAGTTGGCTCATCAAGGCAAAGAGACACATCCGTGTGCCTCTCAAATTCTGCTCAACGATATATTCGTTGATGACATTGTTACCGGAGCGAGCTCATTAGCCGAAGCTCAACGCATGAAAACTGAGCTAATAGACCTTTTAGGCAAAGGTGAATTTGAGCTTCGCAAGTGGATGAGCAACGAGCCTCAGTTGCTTACAAATCTGCCAACTGAACACTGTGAGCTGCGATTCGCTGAGAATGACGATGTTTCGTTAAAAATACTAGGCTTCAAGTACAGCCCGAAATCTGATACCTTTTCGTATCAAGTATCATTAGACAGCGACTTGTGCACTAAACGCATAATCTTATCCAGGATAAGTTCCATTTATGATCCGAACGGGTGGCTAGCACCCTGCGTTATTTTTGTGAAAATACTCATGCAACGTCTGTGGACATTAGGTCTTGATTGGGACGAAGTGCCTCCTCGCGATGTAGTGGAGGACTGGCAACGCTTTTGTAATGATCTTCATCATCTGCAAAGCATATCTCTGGACCGCAAAGTTTTATCAAAGTCGGTTCAGCATTTTGACCTACACGGTTTTAGCGACGCATCGGAATCCGCGTACGCGGCTTGTGTTTACATGCGCTGCGTCCATATAGATAACAGTGTTACCATGCATCTGCTCATAGCCAAAACACGCGTAGCTCCGATCAAACAAAAACTGACGGTTCCAAAGTTAGAACTATCAGGGGCTCACCTTTTGGCTCGTCTATTGGTGCGCGTAGCTGACTCGCTTAAGTTGCGAACGAATTTGCATCGGAATACGTACGCATGGAGCGACTCGTCCATAGTTCTCTGTTGGTTGCGTACTCAACCGCACCTTCTCAAAGTTTTCGAATCTAACCGCGTTAGTCAGATTCAAGCATTGATTTCCCCGGAACACTGGCTGTACGTACCGACTGCTTTGAACCCGTGTGACCCTGCTTCAAGGGGTATTTCGCCGCAAGAATTGGTTAGTCACGAACTTTGGTGGGGACCAGAATGGCTCACGCGCGATCCGGAAACATGGCCACCGCCATGTGAACAGCTTGAACGTACTTCGCTTCCCGGTATGAAGAAGCCGGCTCAAGTAGTTGCTGCTGTAACAAACGACGAAGTGGGTAAAAATTCCTTCATTCAAGACTGTAGCTCATTCACCAAACTCGTACGGGTTAATGCGTGGATGCTTCGTTTTGCCAACAACAGTCGAAAATCAAAACCAAGGTTTCAGGAAACGGGGCCTTTAACTGGACCTTTAAGTAGCGATGAATTAAAGCAAAGCCTTCACGCGCTCGTTAAATGCGTTCAGTCCCAGGCATTTAGCAAAGACATATGCAACCTACAGGCGAACAAGCCCTGTAGTACCGGAATGATACGCCTGCAGCCTTTTATAGACGACGATGGATTACTGAGGGTGGGGGGTAGGTTGATCAACTCATCTCTTAGCTACTCTTCGAAACATCCACTCGTGCTACCCCACTCGCACCATTTTACTGATCTCGTTGTAGATTATCATCACGTCAAGTACTTGCATGCAGGGCCCAACGCATTAATGTCTCTCCTTCGAGAACAATTTTGGATCCTGTCAGCTCGACGAGTCATACGCAGCAGAGTTTTTAAATGCATCAGCTGTTTCAGGCTAAAATGTCAACCGCCTCAGATCAAAATGGGCGATTTACCGGCGAGTCGTGTTACAGAATCTCATCGACCGTTTGTTTCAATTTCAATAGATTTCGCTGGCCCGTATAATACAAAATCGAGTTCATTGCGCAATGCCAAAATAGTCAAGTCTTATCTTTGCGTGTTCGTGTGTTTCACGACCAAATCGGTTCATTTGGAAGTAGTCAGCGACCTTACTTCCGAGGCATTTTTAGCGGCACTTCGTCGGTTCGTCGCTAGGCGCGGTCTACCTACGGAAATTTGGTCTGATTCAGGTTCTAATTTTAAAGGTGCGTGCAATGTTCTAGAAAAATTCAAGCGAGATATTATTCAAGATCCCAATTTAAACCAGTTTTATTCCGAACATTTTGTACGTTGGCGTTTTGCGCCTCCATTGAGTCCCGCGTTCAATGGGCTGGCTGAAGCCGCCGTCAAATCGAGCAAATCACATTTGAGACGCGTTGTAGGCGATCGACCTTTGACATTTGAGGAGCTCACGACAATATTCGTACAGATAGAGGCAATATTAAATTCGCGGCCATTATGCCCTTTATCAAATGATCCCAATGATTTCTCCGTATTAACACCGGGCCACTTCATAATAGGATCTGCGCTGGTTTCCATACCCGAAGTTGCTCCTGTTGAATCTCCACGAGTAAATTTACTTGCGCGTTGGCAACTCCTTAGAAATATGACAACAAACGTATGGAAACGATGGAGTCATGATTATCTCCATACTTTACAGCAACGGGCTAAGTGGCATACAACCCAATACAATGTCAAGATAGGTGACTTAGTTCTGGTCAAGGAGGACAACTTACCCAGTTTACAATGGTGCACGGGTAGGGTGACCAAGCTTTTTCCCGGACGTGACTCAATATGTCGTGTCGTGGAAGTCAAAACTTCAAGAGGACTATTCACTCGTAGTTTAGCAAAGCTGGTTCCCTTACCATGTAATACAGATTACTATAATTATAAGAATTAGAAAAGGGAGTTAGTTTTAAGTATAGTAGTCAGTAAGCAATCACATAATACAGTCCACTCTATATAGAATATTTTATCAACTTATTATCATTGTAAGCAGCAAGATACAGCGTATTTGGCCTTATATTACAAAATCCTTCAGCGTAAAGTTTTTTTTCTTTGTTTGTTTAAATTAAAAAAGTGTAACCCTTTTTTGTGGGGGGCCATGTCGCGTATTCACAACACTATTTGGCAAGATATTGCATCTATGGCGGCGAACGAGGCACGTCCCTATTCCGACCCTTCCCTCCCCCCGCCCGCTTCCAACACTCCGAAAAAGCTACTGCCGCGCGCGCATACAATTTTGCAAATATTTAATAATCACGAGAAAACTTCACATAGAACGTGTAAAAGAGGTGATTCCTAGTGTCCAGCTATCCAACCCAGAATCCCACAGGTGAGTGTTTTCGTTTACCGCACAGATCCTGTGGTGATTTTGCAGTCTTAAGTTGACCTAAAATTTGTAGCTACGTATTTGATTTTTGAATCTTTTTCTGGATATATTTAATTACTTGGGGCCTTACAAAATATGTAGGTATTTGACAATATATTCTTCAAAAGCTACTTAAAAAGCCAATTATTATTTGTGAAAACTTTCGTTTTCTTTGTGGCAACATTTTAAATTAGAATTGAACTATTATTGTATACACACAGTAGTACACCATTAGAACGTTGTTTTAGTGTAAACATTCCATTATAAATTTTTTGATGCGGTTAATAAAACCGTAGCAGTGAGCGTTATCTCAGCATCCAACTAATACAAAGGCAATATAAATGCTATTATCAAATGTCAATTTATTAATAGAGGTTTAAGCGGCATTTTCATGTTCTTGCATGGAGCATGGAGATATGAAACATTGGTTGGTGGTTTCAAACCTGAAACTTGCATGCAAGCTTACGTACCACTACTTAAGCTGCATGCAACTTGCACAATGAAAACGTGGATTTAT
Source organism: Ennomos fuscantarius (assembly GCA_905220475.3). NCBI lineage: Eukaryota > Metazoa > Arthropoda > Insecta > Lepidoptera > Geometridae > Ennomos > Ennomos fuscantarius. The sequence goes on from HG992033.1 coordinate 7,462,722, forward strand.
CCAAATAAACCAAGTCAAATCAAAATCAAGTAGCTGTATTGGCTACCTGTATAGCTACTTTCCTATTCCTAAGTAGATTACGATGTTTGTACTTACCTTTATTATAAAGATAAGACCAAACCGCAAGGAAACTGAATGTCGTATTGTTATATGAAAACTGTTGTGATTGTCTTGTGATCTTCGTATTAAAGTGCCTATAAAATAAAGTATTGATCGTAGTAGATAAATAAATGAGATTAGGTAATTTTTTTGTATGTAATGATATAAAAAAGTGTACATTTACCTTATAGGTTTGTAATCTCAATAATATAATGCATATTATTAACACATTTCGTTTATTTATAAAACCTTGTTGCAACAAATCATCATCAAAACAAAGCATTTCGAATGACTATAGGCGAATTTGCCGTGATCTACATAGATGACTCATTACTACTGAACTACAAGGAAATTCTCAACAAAAACAACACTAGGCTGTAGACGGAAGATAATGCGGGCAAGCCCCTACATATTATATATAAGACAGTTGCGAGGGTCGTACAAACCTTTTTTAAATTGGCTATAGTCAAAGCATTTGACTACTGTCTCGTCTGATGTTAAGCAATGCCGTAGTCTATGTTCCGTATTACAGAACGATGCTCAGTCATCGATCGCTGCTCAAGCAGAGATTTCATTCACTAATTGATCACTTTATGAATGAAATCTCTGCTTGAGCACCGATCGATGACTGAACATCGTTCTGTAATACGGACCTAAGATGGGGAATGCTTGCTTCATTTTCCAGATACAATATTAGCCTATGTTGATAATCTGGAATATTTACACCTGAAACCCACGCGTATGCGCAGTTCGGTGATAAGTTTTACTATCCAACACAACCTTTATTTCTTGCGACACATATGCAAACACGGGATAAGGTCTACGTTTTTCCTTTCCCAATTGAAAAAAACCACGTCGGACGTCAAGTAGAGGCAAAATCTCACAGTTTGTATGTTTGAAGTTCAGGCACCCGATTCGTTTCGTTCCCGCGGCGGTGCCATCACTAAACTGTCGTCACTCGAATATCGTTTCAAAGTCGCGGAGCTTGCTTGACTGAAAATAATATAGCAAAATGATGGTCAGTATTATTTGTACGTATGCATTTTTTTGCGGTTTTTGTATTGTAGAGACAGATTTTACTCTACGGATGTAGATTTATGATTGGTTATGTTTAAAAAGTTTAGAATAGTCTCCTTAGGCTAGAGATGAAAGAGAAGGCAAATTTTTGCCTTTCCCATCCACTCCTCTCATTTTGAAAGAACTAAAAGAGACGAGGGAATTAATGAAAGGGACAAAGGAAGTTTTCAGCCTACTGGTTAAGAGACTAGCAGTTATAGCAGCGTTGGTTTACCCTCCTGATGGTCAGTAGCTTAATAGATATCTGCAACACTAGGGGCGCTAAGGATGCGTTGCTCACCCCATATATGACTGTCGCTCTTGCGCATTTCGACATTTCCGATTCTCTAAAATTACTGAAAGTACCTACTTATGAAAAATCTAGCTATAATGGGCCCTGATATTAGCCGTGTAGTTTCTAAGTAAGAATAGAACCACCCCATTTCTTCCCGCTGGTGCCATAAGAGCCAACTATAAGGGAATATGCAGGGAATGGGCTGGAAAATCCTCCTCGGTACCTACTTTAAAATTTGCGATAACCAGACCCTTGACAAGCGTAGTGATTATGTCAGAACCTAACAGCCTTATTAATAAACGGGTATTAGTCTCGGATTAGTTACATCAGCTTTTGTCCTTTTTTTGCTACTGGAATATTTCGCTGGATCGAAAGATACAAAAGATGGTGTATCTAGTCTAAAGCTAGTTCGTGTTTATTAATAAGGCTGTAAGCGATTAAAGTGACGTTTTATGGGAGAGACCTGTGTTCAGTAGTGGACGTGTTCCAGCTATTGATGATGATGATGATGATGGTGATGATTATTGATCTGATGTGATACCTATCCAGTCATTTAATATCTAAAAAAATGTCGAAAACAGGAGAAAGATAGAGGACCCCATTTATTGTTTAATAGCTGCGCTCCGTGGCTTCACGCGCGTGGTGAAAGTTTTCCGATTTCCGCATAACTTTCTTATTTTTTTCTTTCATAAGAACCTTCTCCTGACAATAAGAAACACAACAATATCGAAAATGTTCCATCCGTTCACGTGTGATGCGATGACCAAGGGAAATAGAGTTTCATTTTTATAATGTTCTTAAAACTAATTAGTATGACATAGTTTAAGTAATACTAATTATAGGAGCCACTGACTCTTGAAATACAGTTCCCACTAGTTCAACAGTATATGGGTTCATTACAACTTTGTAAGCAGTTGTGTCAATAAATACATTTGTATTTTTTATTGATAGATTTTAGTCAGCTTACCTGTATCTGGTGCGGGAGCGGGGAAGCGGCGTGGGCGCAAGTCGCGGCAGGCGCGCGTGCGTGTGTGCGTGCGCGTGTGCGTGCGCGTGCGCGAGTGCGTGCGTGTCGACCAGCGCGCCGCCCGAGCCGGAGCTGGAGCCGCGGCCCGAGCCGCTCGACCCGCTCTCCGACCACGTCATCTCAGACATGCTGGGTACAACATAATAATAATAAGAATATGTGTGGACATCTCACACAACGCCGTCTAGCCCCAAACTAAGCAAAGCTTGTACTATGGGAACCAGATAACTGATACAATACTTAGATACTTTTTGTTTGTAATTACATATTTATTATATTAATTACATGACTGGCCCGATAGCTCAGTTGGTAGTATCCCTGCCTTCTGAACTGCAGGTCGTGGGTTCGATTCCCACCCAGGAAAAACATTTGTGTGATGAACATCGATGTTTGTTCTGTGTCTGGGTGTTTATACTGTATTCTATGTATGTATTTACAAACAAAAAGTATCTAAGTATTGTATCAGTTATCTGGTTCCCATAGTACAAGCTTTGCTTAGTTTGGGGCTAGATGGCGCTGTGTGAAATGTCCACACATACATAGAACACAATATAACACCCAGACACAGAACAAACACCACGGGAATTGAATTTTTTTCCCGCTAAAAAGTTGTCTAAATTTTGGAAAAAGTAATAGTCGGTAGGCGCAAGATCTGGTGAGTATGGCGGATGAGGGAGAGCTTCCAAACCCAACTCATGCAGCTTAGAGACGGTCTGTTGTGCAGTATGGGGTCGCGCGTTGTCGTGAAATAGCAGTGGAGACGACCGATTGACCAAAGCTGGTTGCAGACGTGCGAGTTTCGCCATCATTGTGGTCAGTTTTTCAATATACACATCTGCAGTAATGCTCTCGCCGTTTTGTAAACAGCTATGATGAATCACACCAGCACTAGACCACCAAACTGTGACCATCACCTTTCTAGGGGTCATTTTTCGTTTTGCACATTGCTTTGGTACCGAACCAGGATCTAACCAACTTGCTGAGCGCTTTCGATTGTCAAAAAGAATCCATTTTTCGTCGCACGTAACAATTCGGTTCAAAATTCCTTCATTTCTGTGCCTGTTAAGCAGCGCAAGGCAAGTCTCGACGCGTACGTTGCGCTGGCGATCGTTAAGTTCGTGGGGCACCCATCTATCAAGCTTTTTATCTTGCCAATCTGTCGCAAATGGACCAATATTGTTTTGATGCTAACATCAAAAGCTGCTGCCAGCTCAGCTGTAGATTGAGATTCATCAGCTTCCACCATCGCCTTTAATTCATCATTGTTGACCAAAGTTTCCGGACTACCACGAGGTTCATTTTTCAAGTCAAAATTCCCAGAACGGAACCTAGCAAACCAATAGTGGGTTGTACGTTCGTTTGTACAGTTCTCTCCGTAAACGTCGTTGATGTTACGTGTCGTTTGTGCCGCGTTGGTGCCACGACGGAGCTCATATTCCATAATTACACGAAATTTCAAAGTATCCATTATGAGGAAAAATGTTGAAATGTAATGAAAATACAACGCTAATCCATAAATAAAAGACTTATATTGTAAATAGAATGTCATATTTTTAAAACAAAATTAATTTGAATTTAGAATTCATAGCCAATAAAAACTTTTTTTTGTTTGAAAAAGTCTGTACTGCAATACGGCAATTTCATAGGTAAAGACCTATTATTAAGTATACAGTTTTTAATCAACCCAACGTAAGCAATCGTTTGTTCTACAAATGCTACTGTAAACGGCGAAATGTCGGTCAGCTTAAATAAATTAAGGTATGTAGATATCGTATCATCTACATAAACAGAGATTTATTCCAAAGATATTCTTAGAAGATACCTATAACGTTGTTAATTAGTCACATTGTAAATATTATTTCTAAGCGTTCACAATTTCGCAAAACAAATATGTTTAGTTAAATAATGGAGGTTTTAATACTATAAATTTCCTTAACACTGCACAAGGCATGCACAGGCAGGCGCAGTATGCTAGATTTCTAAGGTCCGTATTACAGAACGATGCTTAGTCATCGATCGGTACTCAAGCAGAGATCTTGATAAAGTGATCAATTAGTGAATGAAATCTCTGCTTGAGCACCGATCGATGACTGAGCATTGTTCTGTAATACCGCCCTAAGTCTTCATAAAAGATTTTTTTTAAATTAAGTTAATTAAATCACAGAGTACTTTTTTAGACAGACAACAATTGCGCAAGGACATATTACATAAAAGTTAAGTCCGTATATGCCGATAAAAATGTAAACAAAGTAATGAAATGTGAATGAATGTCATTGTCAAAGTGAAATCTCAGAGATTGTTCTTTGTCCAAAATATAAAATCCAAATATTCACTCTATTTTTGATAATTAGAAACGCAAGATTGCTAATTTATAATAATCGTGCAGGTCCATAGTTATTCCAAATTTATAGTAGTCATCAATGCCTATTACATGCTTCGTAATATTACAATAATATATCTCATTTATATTACCTACTATGTACTAATTGCCTGACTAACAATGTGGTTTATTGTTTGACTGCTTCTGTGGAAAAGTAAGGTAAATTAAATAAACGATAATTACATAATTGTATTATGTAAAAGCTTAACCTCCATTATCGTACAGTTTACATTGGTATTCTATATAATATTACCTACACTATATTACAATAACACGACGGCTTCAATATTCAGTTCATTCAGTATTTATAATCTGTGATACAGTGTTACACAGAAAAATACTCGACCGAAATAGTTTACAGGATATAGGTACTTATTTTATGCAAGCTTTTAAACTATACGAAACTGCTCATTGGTATGGCCATAATGACTTTTAAGGGCATCTTATGGTAAGACATTGGTAAAAACCGTTAGCCCTAATGAAATGCAACTCGATGAGTAACGCAGTGTGATACGCTGGGGGTTTGTGAGTGTGACGTGCGCTTGCGCATTTTGTTGCGGGTTTGAAAGATATCACGTGCTTGCATTCGCACATTGAGAAAGCACGCACGCACTGGAAATTGGAGTGACGTCATTGTACGTCACTGTACTCCAAAGTCCGATACGGCCCTGGGGCGGTGATGTCTTCCTATACGTCTGCGTGATAGATACATTACTGAAACCACTTCTTTTGCAGAGCTTCCCATCTGCCATGAACTTGCCGACGATCACAACCCAGAGCTACGATGACCTGAGCAAACAACACAGCCACGATAGCGAGGGGTCAGACGAGCCCCCCAAGCACCACACCTGGACCACAATGACCCCTCAGGAGATAGCCACCTGGATCGACAAACGTTCCCGCGTCCTCTTTCCTCTCATGTTCGTCTTCTTCAACATTATTTACTGGACTTTCGTGTACTGCCTGTAGTTCGGATTTCGTTGAATTTGTTCTATTTGCATTTGTTTGCTACTGAATTAAGCGATTATGATGAAGCGAAGTATCGACATTGACGATTGTCAGTCTGCCCAAGATAGTGCCAATTGCGTTGACCGGAGTTCTCAAATCTTGTTTCCAGTTATGTTTATATTATTTCTAGCGATATTTTGGATACTTATATATTGGCGATAGTATTTTTACAAATAATTTTGGTCTTTGTTTGTAAGTAGCACTTTCGTTTCTCGTTAATTGTATACATATGTCATTATTAGTCTTATCGAGCTTTTTCATCAAAAATATTTATTTAAGAAATGTTATTTCATACCATTTATATTATTTAGAATATCTTACTTAGGTTGTCTTGCCGACTAATAAGTCGCTAAGAGGTCAGTTCATAATATATCATACAATTAATAATTATGCGAGGAGTTTTGATATTTTGATGAGATTATTTACCTATTTATTCATATAAATTAAGTATAATCACCACTCGATCGGAATTTTGACACCATAGCAACTAAGTTTACATAATATATTTGTACTTACCTACAAATTTCATAGATCCTGTGGTGATTTTGCAGTCTTAAGTTGACCTAAAATTTGTAGCTACGTATTTGATTTTTGAATCTTTTTCTGGATTTATTTAATTACTTGGGGTCTTACAAAATATGTAGGTATTTGACAATATATTCTTCAAAAGCTACTTAAAAAGCCAATTATTATTTGTGAAAACTTTCGTTTTCTTTGTGGCAACATTTTAAATTAGAATTGAACTATTATTGTATACACACAGTAGTACACCATTAGAACGTTGTTTTAGTGTAAACATTCCATTATAAATTTTTTGATGCGGTTAATAAAACCGTAGCAGTGAGCGTTATCTCAGCATCCAACTAATACAAAGGCAATATAAATGCTATTATCAAATGTCAATTTATTAATAGAGGTTTAAGCGGCATTTTCATGTTCTTGCATGGAGCATGGAGATATGAAACATTGGTTGGTGGTTTCAAACCTGAAACTTGCATGCAAGCTTACGTACCACTACTTAAGCTGCATGCAACTTGCACAATGAAAACGTGGATTTATCCAAATAAACCAAGTCAAATCAAAATCAAGTAGCTGTATTGGCTACCTGTATAGCTACTTTCCTATTCCTAAGTAGATTACGATGTTTGTACTTACCTTTATTATAAAGATAAGACCAAACCGCAAGGAAACTGAATGTCGTATTGTTATATGAAAACTGTTGTGATTGTCTTGTGATCTTCGTATTAAAGTGCCTATAAAATAAAGTATTGATCGTAGTAGATAAATAAATGAGATTAGGTAATTTTTTTGTATGTAATGATATAAAAAAGTGTACATTTACCTTATAGGTTTGTAATCTCAATAATATAATGCATATTATTAACACATTTCGTTTATTTATAAAACCTTGTTGCAACAAATCATCATCAAAACAAAGCATTTCGAATGACTATAGGCGAATTTGCCGTGATCTACATAGATGACTCATTACTACTGAACTACAAGGAAATTCTCAACAAAAACAACACTAGGCTGTAGACGGAAGATAATGCGGGCAAGCCCCTACATATTATATATAAGACAGTTGCGAGGGTCGTACAAACCTTTTTTAAATTGGCTATAGTCAAAGCATTTGACTACTGTCTCGTCTGATGTTAAGCAATGCCGTAGTCTATGTTCCGTATTACAGAACGATGCTCAGTCATCGATCGCTGCTCAAGCAGAGATTTCATTCACTAATTGATCACTTTATGAATGAAATCTCTGCTTGAGCACCGATCGATGACTGAACATCGTTCTGTAATACGGACCTAAGATGGGGAATGCTTGCTTCATTTTCCAGATACAATATTAGCCTATGTTGATAATCTGGAATATTTACACCTGAAACCCACGCGTATGCGCAGTTCGGTGATAAGTTTTACTATCCAACACAACCTTTATTTCTTGCGACACATATGCAAACACGGGATAAGGTCTACGTTTTTCCTTTCCCAATTGAAAAAAACCACGTCGGACGTCAAGTAGAGGCAAAATCTCACAGTTTGTATGTTTGAAGTTCAGGCACCCGATTCGTTTCGTTCCCGCGGCGGTGCCATCACTAAACTGTCGTCACTCGAATATCGTTTCAAAGTCGCGGAGCTTGCTTGACTGAAAATAATATAGCAAAATGATGGTCAGTATTATTTGTACGTATGCATTTTTTTGCGGTTTTTGTATTGTAGAGACAGATTTTACTCTACGGATGTAGATTTATGATTGGTTATGTTTAAAAAGTTTAGAATAGTCTCCTTAGGCTAGAGATGAAAGAGAAGGCAAATTTTTGCCTTTCCCATCCACTCCTCTCATTTTGAAAGAACTAAAAGAGACGAGGGAATTAATGAAAGGGACAAAGGAAGTTTTCAGCCTACTGGTTAAGAGACTAGCAGTTATAGCAGCGTTGGTTTACCCTCCTGATGGTCAGTAGCTTAATAGATATCTGCAACACTAGGGGCGCTAAGGATGCGTTGCTCACCCCATATATGACTGTCGCTCTTGCGCATTTCGACATTTCCGATTCTCTAAAATTACTGAAAGTACCTACTTATGAAAAATCTAGCTATAATGGGCCCTGATATTAGCCGTGTAGTTTCTAAGTAAGAATAGAACCACCCCATTTCTTCCCGCTGGTGCCATAAGAGCCAACTATAAGGGAATATGCAGGGAATGGGCTGGAAAATCCTCCTCGGTACCTACTTTAAAATTTGCGATAACCAGACCCTTGACAAGCGTAGTGATTATGTCAGAACCTAACAGCCTTATTAATAAACGGGTATTAGTCTCGGATTAGTTACATCAGCTTTTGTCCTTTTTTTGCTACTGGAATATTTCGCTGGATCGAAAGATACAAAAGATGGTGTATCTAGTCTAAAGCTAGTTCGTGTTTATTAATAAGGCTGTAAGCGATTAAAGTGACGTTTTATGGGAGAGACCTGTGTTCAGTAGTGGACGTGTTCCAGCTATTGATGATGATGATGATGATGGTGATGATGATGATGGTGATGATTATTGATCTGATGTGATACCTATCCAGTCATTTAATATCTAAAAAAATGTCGAAAACAGGAGAAAGATAGAGGACCCCATTTATTGTTTAATAGCTGCGCTCCGTGGCTTCACGCGCGTGGTGAAAGTTTTCCGATTTCCGCATAACTTTCTTATTTTTTTCTTTCATAAGAACCTTCTCCTGACAATAAGAAACACAACAATATCGAAAATGTTCCATCCGTTCACGTGTGATGCGATGACCAAGGGAAATAGAGTTTCATTTTTATAATGTTCTTAAAACTAATTAGTATGACATAGTTTAAGTAATACTAATTATAGGAGCCACTGACTCTTGAAATACAGTTCCCACTAGTTCAACAGTATATGGGTTCATTACAACTTTGTAAGCAGTTGTGTCAATAAATACATTTGTATTTTTTATTGATAGATTTTAGTCAGCTTACCTGTATCTGGTGCGGGAGCGGGGAAGCGGCGTGGGCGCAAGTCGCGGCAGGCGCGCGTGCGTGTGTGCGTGCGCGTGTGCGTGCGCGTGCGCGAGTGCGTGCGTGTCGACCAGCGCGCCGCCCGAGCCGGAGCTGGAGCCGCGGCCCGAGCCGCTCGACCCGCTCTCCGACCACGTCATCTCAGACATGCTGGGTACAACATAATAATAATAAGAATATGTGTGGACATCTCACACAACGCCGTCTAGCCCCAAACTAAGCAAAGCTTGTACTATGGGAACCAGATAACTGATACAATACTTAGATACTTTTTGTTTGTAATTACATATTTATTATATTAATTACATGACTGGCCCGATAGCTCAGTTGGTAGTATCCCTGCCTTCTGAACTGCAGGTCGTGGGTTCGATTCCCACCCAGGAAAAACATTTGTGTGATGAACATCGATGTTTGTTCTGTGTCTGGGTGTTTATACTGTATTCTATGTATGTATTTACAAACAAAAAGTATCTAAGTATTGTATCAGTTATCTGGTTCCCATAGTACAAGCTTTGCTTAGTTTGGGGCTAGATGGCGCTGTGTGAAATGTCCACACATACATAGAACACAATATAACACCCAGACACAGAACAAACACCTATGTTAATCACACAAATGTTTGTCCTGGGTGGGAATCGAACCCACAACCCACAGTTCAGAAGGCAGGGTTCCTACCAACTGAGCTATCGGGCCAGTCAGCCAGCCAGACATAAGATACATTTATTTGACAGCCTCTGAGGTGTGGTGGTTGCGCAGGTCGGCTCATAGCCCGGAGGCGGCGGGTTCGATTGCCGCGCCACGACAAGTATTTGTGCACAGAAAAAAAAAGCGCAAATACTTGTTCTGAGTCTGGGTGTTGTGGGTCGTCGTAGTTCCTGGGTCCCTAGATACTGGAAATCCTAGTTAGGGTTCAGGATCTATATATGTGATCGTTGGGCGTTATTGTTATTTGCATAAAGGTTCAAAGCTGACTCTTCGCAGCAGCATAAAGCGACGTGTCACTGCGACATTATAGCTAGACTATTACGTAAATCGATTGCAACGAATAGAAACACAAATTCGTATGGATTTGACAGTTTCAATACGCAGTTTAACTATGCAAGTTACTACTATAACGTGGTCGAAACGTCGAGGTTAGTCAAAATTATGTTTTGATATTTTTTGTGCGCGACACGTTTTAACTTTATAATACGAGTTCACGTCACGAAAGATTAAAAAGTACTATGTTTGTTAACTTAAACCTCCGTCATTTAATCACCGATTAAAATTTATTTTTTTTTACTTTCAGATGGGGCCACCCATAGTAATTTTATCAAATTCGATTCATTGATTTGGTTTTTCAATAAAAATAACTACGAAATATATACATAAAAATGTCCGTATCGTACGTTAAAATCCGTGTATTTCTCAGTACGATATTAACTTTATAACTGACTGACTAACTGAAAAAATACTTACAGACGACGTTTCAATCGCCCCCTTTTTAAAATCCCCTTTTAAAAATATTTTTATTTATTTATGTGCAATAAAATAAAATCAAAACTGATTATTAATATTGTTACTAATTAACTAACAATACCAATAATTTACATTTTTAATAATATATAATTACTAGACCGCGGTTTCACTCGCGTGATGAAAAACGGTGATGATGATGATGATGATGAAAAATAGATAACAACCTATTCACAGACCAAGTGTGATAATAAAATTTCATCAAAATCGGTTCAATCATTTCGTTTTTTTTTTTCTTTTTTTTATGTTAAACGGTGATGATGATGACGATGATGATGAAAAATAGATAACAACCTATTCACAGACCAAGTGTGATAATAAAATTTCATCAAAATCGGTTCAATCATTTCGTTTTTTTTTTTTCTTTTTTTTTATGTTAAGGAATGACGTGACGAGCTAACCATTCACCTGATGGTAAGTGATACGGCTGCCCATATAAGTTACAGTGTCACTCGGAACTATAGAGTTACGCGTGACACTGCATTGCGCACGTCATTCTTAGACATCAGCACAATCTAGTAATAAGATACTAAACTGTGAGATCAGGTCCTAAAGTTTCATTTGCCCAGTAATTTCACTAGCTACAGTGGCCTTCAAACCGGAACACAGTAGTGCTTATGCAATACTAATTGGCGGCAGAATAACTGGCACAGCCGTGGTACCTACCTAGACGAACTTTGCAGAAAAGTCCTACCACCTAGTAAAACATGTATGGTAACAAACATTGTGACACGAAATTTTTAAAGATAAAATTTATTAAACATTAATAATAATAAAAATATTGTAAGTATAATAATTGAAGGGGTGAGAACAAAAAGGGTTTAATTGTTTTTTTTTTTTACAAAATGACTTATGGGGTATCGTTGGATTCAGCGTGAAATTATCTACAATAATACATTCTCAAAATACCGAAATGAAGCTTACATCTCGAGATTTTGAGTCTAAAAACGGTTTATCTGTCACAGGAATACAGTTCGCTTAGCATAAAAATATTATTATATTTATTTTATTATATTATATTTTTACAGCAATTGTATGAATTGGTACTATATTTAGCATTTTAAAATAGAATTAAAACATTTTCAAGCAACTGAAACTTACATAAACTTTTTCTATTACTCAATAAGCACTCTACATTAAAATGACGCCGTTGAAGTTTAAGATCAATTTTCTTGAAACTATCAATTTGACAGTTAAACCCTTTTTATTCTCAACCCTTCAATTATATTATAGTGATGGAATTAACTAATATATTTGTATAGGCCCTTATTGAGGCGGGTAAGTGAGTTATACCTTGTGGATATGGGCGGCAGACGATATGGCGGCGTGTAGACGTCATTGGTCTCGGTGTACGTGGAGGCGTGGATCTCCTGCTGGTACAGCTCGTACAGCTGCGCCAGCTCCGGCGCTACGCCTGCGCCCAGCTCTAAGGGACATACAACAAAACTTGTCGAGTTTTGGCGGGAAAACGAAAAAGATCGCGTCGACGCATTTTTTTTTTTTTTTTTTAAGATTTGGCTCCACACTTTTGTGTATTTAGCCAGTGTCAAGTTATTGATATTTTATCAAGTTATCGATATTTCACGCAAATATGTGTCAAGTCACAGTCGAAGTCACCAAGTCAATCCATAGTCAAGTCAGTCTAGTTAAAGTCATACTCCTAGTAAAGTGGTGGCAGCTTTACTTGAAGCTTCTATGGAGTTTTGGAAACAACACGAAAAGAAACGTTTCACCATCATTATACCATTTTCCCACACTCACGCCTGTAATCCAGCACTTAACGAATAAAATGCCACCAATTTTATGCACTAACACTGAAAATAACATAAGTTTTGGAAAATAATACAATGCGGCGACGCGATCTTTTTCGTTTTCCCGCCAAAACTCTATTGGTCTTTTTCGTCGCCGCATTGTATTATTTTCCAAAACTTGTGTTATTTTCCTCATCGCGCGTTGCGCAAACGGGCTAGACGGAAAAAAATGACCAAAAGTTGTAACGACACTATGAAGCCGTGCGGCGTGCGCGTGTTTCTCTATCTGTCTCTTTCTCTCTCTCATAGAAACCAAGCCAGTTATTTACGTTTTGTCTTTCTATTTCGCATTCATATTATATTTTATTAGGTGGTGGGACTTTTGTCTAGGTAGGTACCACCGCTTTGCCAGTTATTCTGCCGCCAAGCAGTAGTGTGCAAGCACTACTGTGTTCCGGTTTGAAGGGCACTGTAGCTAGTGAAATTACTGGGTAAATGAGACTTTTATGATCTGATCTCACAGTCGAGTAATCTTATTACGACTGTGCTGATGTCTCAGGATGATGTGCGCAGTGCAGTGTCACGCAACCTTTATATTTTGGAGTTCCGAGTGACAGTGTTCTGTTATGGGCAGCCGTGTCGCTTAACGTCAGGTGAACGACTAGCTCGTCACATCATTCACTAACATAAAAAAATATTATATTCTTTCTATTTACGTTATATTTGTTAATAATGAAAAAAAATATTAAAAGTAAAAAAAAAATTATTATAATTCCTTCACTAATTAATCGAAAGGAACTTCGTTTTATCCGGTTGTCCCTTGACACCTCTCAAGTTTTTTTTTACCGAGTCAACTTCAGCTATATTACTGCGTACTGCCTACGGACGGCGCTGGCGGGTAATGACCGGAGGCAGCGCTGCAGCGCTACATGAGTGTCGCACCTTGCAGCGCGCGGCGCTGGCGGGTGATGATCTCGTCCGACAGGCGCCGCTGCTGGTCGCGGCGCTGCAGCGCGAGGTCGCGGCGGCGCAGCTCGTGCGCACGCGCGGCTCGCTCGCCCTGCAGCGCCAGCTTGTCCGCCTCCAGCTCGTGCACGCGGCACACCAGCGCCAGCACCTCGCGCTCCGGCCCGCTGCTGATCCGCGCCGGCAGCTCCTGGGATCGTCCTACACTCGAGAGGTGACCACACCCCACAGGGGGTGATCGCGAAACTTTGATTGCAATGCAACAAGGGAAATTTCCATACTAACTATGCACATTTCTATTTGTTTCAATCGAGTTACATGATCGCCCAGCAGAACACCTAGTAAGGTGTTTTGTTGGCTAGCGGTTCTATTTGTTTCCCCTTCGCTCTAGGAAGTCGGGAATACGACCAAAATATTACCCAACCCGTACTGTGCGACCAGGAATATACGGCCCGGAATTGGTGACCATGGCTTTCAAATATCGCGCTGTGTAATAGGGGCCGTACAATAGTGGGACGTGGTGGTTACTTTTGTAACATACTCATTATCTCAACTATAATAAATTCTAAAAGACAGTAGAAAAAAATACATCACTGTAAAGTTGCTTGTAGCTTCTTCTTTACAGTTGCAATCGAAGCTTCGGATCGGAGTTGTCTGTTCTGCATTGTGCCGGATTGCTTGCACCAGTAGTGAGAAAGAGAACTGCTTTTTTCAAACTCATATCTTGTAATGGGCTTGCTATATCTTATTTGACAATAAGCACTTTGTAATTTTATATGCTTAGCAAAATAACTTAATTTTAAGTACCCAATATAATTTTGACTCCTAAAAGTGCTAAAAATAGCCTATTTGCAATCTTTTAACTTTGACTTTTTTTGCAAAATTGTTACGCTCGTTGAACGGCGATGTTTAGCAAAGAGGCTAAGCTAGTAGTTTAGCAGGCTGCGGCGCTACTTGCGCCCCCCACGTACCTGCTCCAGCTGCGCGCCCCTGCGGCGCACGTGCTCGAGCTGGCGCTCCACGGCGTCCCGCTGCGCGCGCGCCGACTCCTGCTCGCGCTCCACGGCCGCCAGCTCGGCCCACGCCTGCTCCACGTACCTGCTCCAGCTGCGCGCCCCTGCGGCGCACGTGCTCGAGCTGGCGCTCCACGGCGTCCCGCTGCGCGCGCGCCGACTCCTGCTCGCGCTCCACGGCCGCCAGCTCGGCCCACGCCTGCTCCACGTACCTGCTCCAGCTGCGCGCCCCTGCGGCGCACGTGCTCGAGCTGGCGCTCCACGGCGTCCCGCTGCGCGCGCGCCGACTCCTGCTCGCGCTCCACGGCCGCCAGCTCGGCCCACGCCTGCTCCACGTACCTGCTCCAGCTGCGCGCCCCTGCGGCGCACGTGCTCGAGCTGGCGCTCCACGGCGTCCCGCTGCGCGCGCGCCGACTCCTGCTCGCGCTCCACGGCCGCCAGCTCGGCCCACGCCTGCTCCACGTACCTGCTCCAGCTGCGCGCCCCTGCGGCGCACGTGCTCGAGCTGGCGCTCCACGGCGTCCCGCTGCGCGCGCGCCGACTCCTGCTCGCGCTCCACGGCCGCCAGCTCGGCCCACGCCTGCTCCACGTACCTGCTCCAGCTGCGCGCCCCTGCGGCGCACGTGCTCGAGCTGGCGCTCCACGGCGTCCCGCTGCGCGCGCGCCGACTCCTGCTCGCGCTCCACGGCCGCCAGCTCGGCCCACGCCTGCTCCACCGCGACCTCGGCCTCCGCGCGCTCCGTGCTGCCCATACTACCGCCGCCGCCGACCGTGCTGCTCGTGCTACCCGTGCCGCCTCTGTAGGAACAGGTGCGTTAGGAATCGTAGTACTTATACTTCCTATTATAGCAATGGGGATCGTTCGGTTTTGTTTTGTAATTACAAAACTATTCCTCGGAATAGGCTTACTGATGACTTAAAGACTAGTACCTCATTTGATGGTTTTTATAAGCTTAAAGAGGTTATGCACTTTTAGGACACGTCCTCATAGCAGAGCTCGAAATTTGAAATGGTAAGACTAGAACATTTTGGTTATAAATTATTCGAATCATTTCATATTTAAAAAAGTTTCTGGTCTCTACAGTCAGCGGTTTAGGCTGTCCGTTGATTCGTCAGTTAGTCATTCAGGACAAAGCCTTTTATATGTATAGATTTCGACAGTATAAGGTATTCACTAGACCTTACTATATAATTCACTTCAAACTAACCTGTAGCTCTGCTGAGTGCTCATCCTCGACCCGGCCACATTGATTGGTTTATAGAGCCTATTGAACCTCGCCTCCCAATGCGATATCGCCGCATGTTGCCTCTCCGCATCCAACGCGAGCCCGAGCAAATGGCTATCAAGCTCCATCAGGCGTCGTCGTAACCTCATCTGCTGTTTGAATGTCGACACGATTGCCTCTCGCAAGGACTTCAGATGCGCTTCGCTCTCCGCTTCTTCCTCTTTAGACGTTTCCTCTTCCAAATGTTGGTATTCTTCTTTCGGCCTAGTATCAAATGAACGTCAGACACAGAAACAGAACTCGTTACCGGAGCTCGCCGACTTTTATATGGCCAATTTTTAATGAACACGTTAACTGCTTTAAACAACTTATTATATTTATTTATTTCAGTTACTTAACAAAAAGGAAATTGAAAATATACGTAAAAATTTAATTAACAGCACACAATAAAATAATACAATTAAAAAATCTGTCGTTATTCGACGAATTTTGTACGGTAAATCTACGAATATTCGACCAGCCATTGCCATTTTAGGCAAGCGTGTTACATCCTAGACCACATCGTGACTTACCATCAGGTGCGAAAGTGGTCAAACGTAAGAATATCAAACATTAAAAAAGCCATTAGCTGCAATTCGGACATTTCAAAATCAATGAATCCTATAGTAAAAATAGTGTAAGGTAACGTACCGTGAAGCCTCCTTCATTTTCAGTTTGAGCCTTGAGATCTCCTCGCGCAAATCGTTTATGACTGTCCGGTACTGCGATAAGTGTTTTGGTGTTTGTATTAATTCACGCTCCACCTGAAATTCATCATAACGCCAAATAAAGTACCTTTTTTATTGATCTAATTCGTTGATAAAAGTACAACATACGATTGACAGCTGAAACATACTATATTAACCTTGGCATTTTGAGATTAAAATTACAAGCAGACAGATATATGATATATATGTCTGCTTGTAATTTTAATCTCAAAGTATATAATATAAGTCACCGGTCCACGGTATCGAATCGACAGTTTCGTTATCATCTATACATATAAAAGGCTTTGTCCTGAATTATTAGTATGACATAGCTTAGGTAAAATTAATAATGGAAGAAGCCACTGACTCCTGAAACACAGTTTCCACTAGTTCGGGAGTCTATGGATTCATTATAACTTTGTAACCAATTATTGTGTCAGTAAATAAATTCGTATTTGTGTATTTGTATTGTGAATGCCTGACTGACGGATCAACGCACAGCCCCTAAACCGCAAATCGTAGAGACTTGAAATTTGGAGAGAGTGTTCTTTGTATGACGTAGGCATCCGATAAGAAAGGATTTTCCGAAATTCTATCCCTAGGTGGGTGAAATTACTAGCGGGGCAAATTTTGCCCTTGCCTTTGGTTACCCGTTGATTATCGGCTGTCTTCAACCGATGAGCGTACAGTATTTGGTGAGTTTACTTGAAACGAGTGTAGACGTACGAGAAACCGGGGGCTAGAGAGATAAGTTCGAACATAGGAGCTGTCTCACTTTTTAAACTTTCTCGACTTGAACTCATTTTGTAAAGATAAAACGGGTCTCGATAGATAGCAGTCCCCTCGTGACCACGGCCAATGTAACTTGGTCGAAACGTCGAGGTTAGTCAAAATAATGTTTTGATAATTTTTATTTATTTATTTATTTATTTATTTATTTATTTGTAGGAAAACCAACAGCTTATCTTAACAAAATATACATCAATTTAACCGTAGAAAGCCAATTACAGGTTCTCACGAATAGATAAAAAATATAGTTGGAAATGTGTCAACACTGGAGCATAACAAAGTAAAATTTTGTTACACAAATGACCCACATAATTGTGGAAAAAAACAAAGATTAAAAATTACAGAATAAATGACTAAATATAGGTACAAAAAATATATATTAAATTAACATTCTGCTATCATCAAACGTCAACTAAGAAGTACTCCCTGCTCAGCCGTCGCCTCGCCGAGGAAGCGCTGGTGCAAAAGAGGTCAAGGTCATTACGCTTGCTCAGTTTGTTAAAGTTGTTGCTTGCTCGCCATAAGTAAGAGTTCTGCCTATAATTAGTTGAAACTAATGGAATTAATTAAAATTTATGCGCGAATAGACCCGTTTTACCTAAATGTATATAACTCAAAGGTGACTGACTGATATAGTAATCTATCAACGCACAACCCAAACCACTGGACGGATCGGGCTGAAATTTGGCATGCAGGTAGATGTTATGACGTAGGCATCCGCTAAGAAAGGATTTTTCGAAATTCCACCCTTTAGAGGGTGAAATGGGTGGTGGAATTATTTTCCCACAGGCCACGCCGCGGGCGAAGCTGCGGGCAGAAGCTCGTATTTACAATATAGGGGCTGTTAAACTTTAGTGCAGATAGGCAAATAAAAGTTACCCTATTGGTGATGGCGGAGGCTCTCTGCGCGTAGTGCAGCGTGGAGCGAGTGGTGTCGCGGTGCGCGGCGCCGGGCGCCACGTGCGCCACCATCGCCGCGCGGCACCGCCCGCCCAGCACCTCGCGCAGCAGCCGCGTTAGCTTCGAGTCGCGGTAGTTCACGTACCTAGCAATACTATGTCTGGTTATAAATCTCACTAATATTATAAATGCGAAAGTTTGTGAGTATGGATTATGGATGAATAACTACAACTAGTAGACGGCTAACACTCACGAAATACAGTCAAATAACTCAACCGGTGTTCGAAAGATGCCCATCCTCAAGGAGTACGTGCGGCGGCGGTGGCGGCTCGGCTACTCCTTGAGGATGGGCATCTATATTGCCCGAACATCGGTCGAGTTATTCGACTGTATTTCGTGAGTGTTAGCCGTGTACTAGTTGTAGTTATTCATCCATAATCCATACTCACAAACTTACGCATTTATAATATTAGTAGGATTTATAACTAGGTATACTAGTTGTAGTTATGAGTACTACTCACGTCAGTTTCTCAGTCAGTAATATTCTATGGATGAATGTTTGGTACTCTTTCACGCAAAAACTACAGAAGGGAGTTTAATGAATCTTTACAATAATATAGCTTATACAGCAGAATAACACATAGGTTATAATTTGGAATACAGATAGTTTATAGCCTGGATTATAGGCTACTTTTTATCCACGAGTGAAACCGCGAGGAACTACATCAATATCGAAGTATTACATATTATGTGACAGCCTCTATATAGTGTGCTGGTTGGGCAGGTTGGCTCATAACCTGGAAGTGGCGGGTTCGATTCCCGTGACAGGACAAGTATTTGTGCACAGAAAAAAAAGCGCAAATACTTGTTCGGTGTCTGGGTGTTGTGGGACCACAGACTCGTAGTTCCTGGGTCCCTAGATACAGGGAATCCTAGTTAGGGACCAGGATCTATGTATGTGATCGTTAGGCGTTATTATTCGAGAGTATACCGAAAACACATGCAAACAGTAAAGTGCGTTCGAGCCACTTGCAGGTACCTACACTTGATTGATGTGCGTAACTTGCTTATCCCTGATGACCTATATCAAATAAAAACACACGTAAAATAACCGAAATATGTTTAACTACCCTACAAGAAAAAAAAAAACTTAATCACTATTATAAATCTCTGGTAAGAAGACAGTTATCATTTTGTACAGTATATTACATTGTTCTCATGTAAGTGAAATATTTTCTTATCTGATATAAAGTTATCTCAATCTCATAATGTCACAATGACAGTGACTGATGTTATTGCTCCGGAAGAGGCTGATACTCTGCAGAAACTAAAATAGCACAATCGGTGAATGAAAGCTGTAACTGTAGTAACCTAATAAAATAAATTAAATATCATACTACACAATATTTAAATACGTAACACTGCTTATCCTAAACTCGAATGAACAAAAAAAATCGACAAACATAATACACGTTTAAATGTATTAAAAAACCACGCGGGCGCATGCTCAGCTACTCCGCTCGTACGCTCGTAAACAACCTCAAATCACAAATAAAGAGTGTATAAAATACCAAGCCCGTACCAAGCACCTAAGTTCACACTTATCTTATAACTGTATCTTCAAAATACGGAGGGCAATGACATCTGTAACACAGTTTTATTACTAGCTCAGATGCCATTAGTCTTAACTGCAATTTTTTAAAAGTCCAAGTTGTTTATTATATTTTAATTTATAAGTAATTTGTACCAGTACGTAACAAAAATTGTAACTGTGGCAAAAAGAAAAACAAAATCTATTTTATGTTTTTATGTCAATAAAATTATATTATTATTATTAACTTAGGAGCTGTCAAACTTTAGTACAGACGGGTATTATGGCTGAAATAGGATTTTAAAAATACCTTAATTTACGTAAAATTATTTGTAACATAAATAAGAGACTAATAATAAATTAGCCCCATTTTGAGCACCATTTTTGAAATGTTTAAACGACAATGTAATCATTTTAAAAAAAAGTTATATGATATTCTAACCTTGCTCCATCCGAAAGCGCCATAATACAGTTCCCAAGAGCAAGAAGTGATCGGTTGATATGCGCTCCCTCTAGTCTTCTCGCTCGTAGTCCCGCTCGCTCCGACCCCGCCAAGTCAATTAGAAACAAGCGCCCTCGCTGGGTGCCTCCATCCACTTGTCTGCTTACTATCACACTGGAAATATAAGTAATGAACTCAGATTATTAGTCCTTGTTGGAATTCAATGAATACAATTATAAGAAAGTTATTAGATATGACAGGCCCAGAACCCTTGAGTATGCTACTTACTGGCAAGGGGCTGGAAGCATTCGAAATGAAATATTTTTATACGATAAAATATGTGTATAGTAAGCACAGACAAAGATAGTGCAGTGGAATTAGTCATTTAAGGTCCCTCATGTTCTGCCCTAAGAAGACATAAAATATTTTTCTTAAAAATGCGTGGAAATATTATCATTACTTTTGAATAAAGAACACGCGAAGTATCATATTTACGTAGACTGAAAAACCAAAATCACTTCCCGGCGCATACTTTGAATTTGGAACGAAGAGCGCACCGGCAATGTTATATGAAACGGTGTGCTGTTTGAATTTAGAACTCTTTCATCTATCGTACACATTGCGTTCTCGTGGCTGTATAGCCACAGATGCGTTTACCTTTCCGCACAAACTGTAAAATAAAATAAAAATCAGCGGTAAAGCGGAGTTCGTTGTTATTTGGTTGATAAAAATAAATTAAAATGAGTTCCGATGATTCTGAAAGTGAAAATGAAATGTACATTGACTGTACTCCACCAGATTTAAGATCAGAAGCTAAATTAGCGATGGAAAACCTGCTTCCAGCGAAATCAAAAGAAAATTATATTCATGATGTAAAAGGCCCTTTTTTATTTCCTTGCATTTTTTTAAGAAAAGCACTATATATGCCTCGGCGGAAATGGCA
Organism: Ennomos fuscantarius; assembly: GCA_905220475.3. Taxonomy (NCBI): domain Eukaryota; kingdom Metazoa; phylum Arthropoda; class Insecta; order Lepidoptera; family Geometridae; genus Ennomos; species Ennomos fuscantarius. Next base: position 7,483,999 of record HG992033.1, read on the forward strand.
ATTGCCTGTCTCGTATCAATGAAGTCCTCGCCTGCGGCTCGGCCTTCAAACTCATACTCGACCTGCAATTGCCTATTTCGCTGCCTTTGCAATAATGTACTATTAAATTACGACTTATTAGGTCAGCACAGCCAATATAAAATCCATTTAAAAGTATAACTTAAGTACCATTGTAGCAGTCAGTTAGAGAACAATGATACTGGTGTCGAATCTGTTGTACCACTCTCTAAACTAAACCAAACTAAAAAATCTCTAATTTTAATTTAGAGATTCATAAAAGCTAATCTGTTGTCACGTCGAATTAAATTTAAAAATCGTATTGACAGGACTAAGTTCGATTTTGACAGTTACTAAATTGAATTGATAGTGTTGTTTCTATCTGGGTGAAGAACGAACGGAATCATTGGTGAATGACAAATATATTATAAACAGCCCTGTTTTAATTTATTAAAAGTATGTGAAAATATTAAACAATTAAAATAAATAACTTCAGAACATATTTTGTTAATTTTTTGGTTGAAAAGCATGAACTGTACGCTATTACTATCTGTGGCGTGAGCGCATTTTTGTTGTTATCTGTGGAAAAATCAAGTGACAAAAATATTTATTGTGAAATTCAAAGAGCATATAACCACTACGTTTTAAAATTAAATGTGAAATTAGTGAAAATTCCACACAGAATGCTATTATATTATGTTTTCCATTATGGAAAATAGAAAGCGAATGAACAAACGCTAGCAGGAGCTGCTAGTCGAGTGGCTACATAATAATTTAGAAATGGTGAGAGGTAAGAATGATACTAGTTATTTTTTTTCATACCTACGCGTAAATCTTTAAAGCCCTCTTGAACAATGATTTCATTATGTAAACTTTACATATAAACAGTAAAGTCATTCATAAATAATAACTGCACAAACCTTTAATTACAGGAAGTCTACTTTTTTTGGAAATCAGACATGGGTCGGAGAGTTTTGGGCGGCTTTAAGTAGCAGCTTAAACCAACTTGGCCACAGCAGGACTGCACATGTAGCATGTAAGTTTATGCAAGACACCAATTTTAAAAAAAATGTACATGTATGTGAATTTTCTTTTAATAATAACTTCATTATTTACAGGTATAGAATTTGTGGGTGGGAAAGGTGAAGGCTAAGGCTCGCAAGGTGCGAACATCTATACGCGCCACAGGCGGAGGACCGGCAGAGGCAGACCTGACTGATATGGAAGTGAAAATTCTAGACATAGATGGGTCTGCCTCTGTTGAAGGATTCTGCCAGATGGAAATGGTAATAACTTGATTAATTACCTAGTTATCTACATTATTTTTAAAGACAAACTGCATGAATGCTGATTTAATATTGAATAAAGGCTTATTAAGCCACATAGTGGGCTCTAAAAGTGTTAACCGCAGTTATAGGTACATTTTTAATTATCTTGGCTTGTGTCAACCCACTGTTTGATATAGGTCTCCTCTCCTGCACACTACTATTCTGGTGTTCCTCCTGTGTTGTTACCAACAAATTTTATTTAAAGTTTTATGACTGCGGGGATGAGACTTTTTATAATATGGGTATATTAACAATTTATGATGCTATGTTAATAGGTATACAATTGTACCACATTTAGGCATGATTATATACTTATTAGGTATTCATTCACAGTTTTACATTTTAATGTACTTACCTAAACCAGATTTCTAAGTCTGTGTGGCAGGCACCAAACTTAAAATTGTGTAGTTGCATAATTTATACTTACACTTTCTTTTTACAGGGAATCCAGCCTGCCTCTGTGAGTCAATCTTTGCCAGAGCCACACCTACCAGACATGCCACCCTCTGAGGAGGCTGAACCTCAAGCAGACATGGGAGCGGAAGCTTGGAGACCCATGTGCACCCGCTGTGTTCGATGTAGAGTGCAAAGGCCTCCCCGGTCTGCAGTGAATAACAATTTAGTGCAAGCCCTCAATGAAAATGGTAGGCTATTAAGGGAGAGCATAGTGCAGGCTGCTGAAATATTAGCAGCTGCTATTTGTTCAGTGAGCCTGCGTGTACTCTTCCAACAAGATGATTACACCACACAGTAAATTTGACTTATCATGGTTTTACCATCTACTACTTCCATTTTCATTGAGAGCATGCACCAACTGCTCTCATTTGTACCTCGCTAAGTTGTAGTTGTTTAGAGTCCCTTAAAAAAATATTTGTATTTTGTTAATTGTTGATTATTTTTATTGTTGAAGTGTTATACCTAATGACGATAATTTATTATTAAAATATTAAGAAATAAAACCTTGTGTATTATTTGAATGGTTTATTTTATGTAAAATAGTTATTTATGACAAATTGGCGTATCTCTCTTCCCTCCTCAAGGAAATCAATTTAATGATATTCATCTCAATCTTGCTCTCAATCGAGTTCATCCAAATCTGCAAAAATAAATATTAATTTTAGTGTAATAACTTTTGAACCCCACATTGATTATAAATGTATTTTAATAACAATCTGCTCATATTCACTTACCAGCATCAATAAAAATATTAAATATAGTGCAACAGCATAATATAATTTTAGCTGGCTTTGTTGGTTCATAATGCAGGCAGCGATGTCTATGAAAGCATCTAAATTTGGTTTTTATCGGCCAATGCACATCTCAACAATATTTCTTGCCCTGCAATGGCACTCGCAGGTGGTTTCATTTGTAGAGGGTGGTGCCATAACAGGAGTCAGGAGCCCTGGTTGCAGAAGGTACCCCTTGTTACCTGTAGTTAAATAAAGTTTAAAGTAAATCTATGTATGCCTTATGATTTAAAAAAAAACAAGTGAGTAATAAATACAAAGTTACCCAAAAGTCACTGGTTTCTTTCTCCATGCACAAACTCATTTTGTAGAAATTCTTGGACTTGTGATGCCCTCCAGATGGCTGCATCATGTGTGGACCCAGGGAAATTAGGGTTTAATGCCACGATTTTACCTTTTGCACTGCATACCTAAGAGGATGCATAAGTGATTAAGTATTGTTTTATAAAGTAGCTAGGTAGCTACTTAAATAAGTACCTATATTACATAACAGAAAAATTCTTATTTAGTATAATGCGTGATTTAGTAGGTACAAATATAAATAAATTCTCACAATATGGCAATTAATGCTGTAAAACCCTTTTCTATTGTAAAAAAAGGTTTCCAGGTGCAGTAGGATGACCAAGTGGTGGTTTCACTATTGCAATGTGTGTGACATCTATAGTGCAATGTGCAATGTGTGTGGCACCTAGAGTGTTGGGCATGTTATATAAGGCCAGAAATCTGAAACAAATAACACTTTATATTGCTACCTACTAATTATTGGTTTTTGTAGGCCCTGAACATAGATAGGTACTTATGACAAATAACTGTAAACAGAAATTAAACGCTTACTCTGCCTTTGCTGATTCTTTTTCAGTGTGCGTTGTAGGAAATTTTGCATGTATTGAAGTTAAGTTTTCTAATATTGCATTAGTGACAAGTTCCAGGTATCTGCTAACTACTGCTGGTTTACTTAGACCTAAAAAATTGTCTTGGTTGGCCAAGACGATTTCAGCAGCCTGTAAAAAAAAATTGTAGTAAGGCTAAAGTCTGTAAAGGGACATATAAGGGATAATAATATAACGAAATTTGAAATATGACTAACAAGTAGGTATACAAACACATACAAACTTTTATATGTTTTATGGAAGGAACTTTTCATCTAACTGTGGATCATTAAAAGTGTCAATTAAATATATCAGACAAGTTGTGGGAAGGCGAAACTGTTTTTTAAATTTCTCCTCGGCTAAGTCAAAAAGATTTGAATTATCCCTTAAACCTTCCAGCCTTATCCTTTCTTGGTAATTTCTGAAATAAACTGGTAGTTAATATGGTTTAAATGATTTCTTTAAGTGTAGGTAGGTTTTATAAATGTTACCTTTCTGATGAATCCATAAGAGCTGAAACCACATATTCCATCCTGATAATTTCTGGTATTGGCACAAGCCCTAAATGATTGTTATATTTCGTAAATAGTGGTGTCTAATCTGTTGGCACAAACTAGACTAAACTTAACTAAAATTAGGTTTAGTCGTGTCAAACGACGTTCGCTAATCTGTTGTCGCATTTTTAAACTTAATTTTAGTTGGATTCTCTAAAATTAATTTTAGTTACTCAACTTAGTTTAAGTGGTATTTTGCTAATCTGTTGTACCAAATTTACGTCAAACTACACCTAATATTAGAAACGTCAAACTAAAATTAGTTGGCTTCTAAATTGGTGTACATTAAAACTATTTACGAAATATAACAATCATTTAGGGCTTGTGCCAATACCAGAAATTATCAGGATGGAATATGTGGTTTCAGCTCTTATGGATTCATCAGAAAGGTAACATTTATAAAACCTACCTACACTTAAAGAAATCATTTAAACCATATTAACTACCAGTTTATTTCAGAAATTACCAAGAAAGGATAAGGCTGGAAGGTTTAAGGGATAATTCAAATCTTTTTGACTTAGCCGAGGAGAAATTTAAAAAACAGTTTCGCCTTCCCACAACTTGTCTGATATATTTAATTGACACTTTTAATGATCCACAGTTAGATGAAAAGTTCCTTCCATAAAACATATAAAAGTTTGTATGTGTTTGTATACCTACTTGTTACTCATATTTCAAATTTCGTTATATTATTATCCCTTATATGTCCCTTTACAGACTTTAGCCTTACTACAATTTTTTTTTACAGGCTGCTGAAATCGTCTTGGCCAACCAAGACAATTTTTTAGGTCTAAGTAAACCAGCAGTAGTTAGCAGATACCTGGAACTTGTCACTAATGCAATATTAGAAAACTTAACTTCAATACATGCAAAATTTCCTACAACGCACACTGAAAAAGAATCAGCAAAGGCAGAGTAAGCGTTTAATTTCTGTTTACAGTTATTTGTCATAAGTACCTATCTATGTTCAGGGCCTACAAAAACCAATAATTAGTAGGTAGCAATATAAAGTGTTATTTGTTTCAGATTTCTGGCCTTATATAACATGCCCAACACTCTAGGTGCCACACACATTGCACATTGCACTATAGATGTCACACACATTGCAATAGTGAAACCACCACTTGGTCATCCTACTGCACCTGGAAACCTTTTTTACAATAGAAAAGGGTTTTACAGCATTAATTGCCATATTGTGAGAATTTATTTATATTTGTACCTACTAAATCACGCATTATACTAAATAAGAATTTTTCTGTTATGTAATATAGGTACTTATTTAAGTAGCTACCTAGCTACTTTATAAAACAATACTTAATCACTTATGCATCCTCTTAGGTATGCAGTGCAAAAGGTAAAATCGTGGCATTAAACCCTAATTTCCCTGGGTCCACACATGATGCAGCCATCTGGAGGGCATCACAAGTCCAAGAATTTCTACAAAATGAGTTTGTGCATGGAGAAAGAAACCAGTGACTTTTGGGTAACTTTGTATTTATTACTCACTTGTTTTTTTTTAAATCATAAGGCATACATAGATTTACTTTAAACTTTATTTAACTACAGGTAACAAGGGGTACCTTCTGCAACCAGGGCTCCTGACTCCTGTTATGGCACCACCCTCTACAAATGAAACCACCTGCGAGTGCCATTGCAGGGCAAGAAATATTGTTGAGATGTGCATTGGCCGATAAAAACCAAATTTAGATGCTTTCATAGACATCGCTGCCTGCATTATGAACCAACAAAGCCAGCTAAAATTATATTATGCTGTTGCACTATATTTAATATTTTTATTGATGCTGGTAAGTGAATATGAGCAGATTGTTATTAAAATACATTTATAATCAATGTGGGGTTCAAAAGTTATTACACTAAAATTAATATTTATTTTTGCAGATTTGGATGAACTCGATTGAGAGCAAGATTGAGATGAATATCATTAAATTGATTTCCTTGAGGAGGGAAGAGAGATACGCCAATTTGTCATAAATAACTATTTTACATAAAATAAACCATTCAAATAATACACAAGGTTTTATTTCTTAATATTTTAATAATAAATTATCGTCATTAGGTATAACACTTCAACAATAAAAATAATCAACAATTAACAAAATACAAATATTTTTTTAAGGGACTCTAAACAACTACAACTTAGCGAGGTACAAATGAGAGCAGTTGGTGCATGCTCTCAATGAAAATGGAAGTAGTAGATGGTAAAACCATGATAAGTCAAATTTACTGTGTGGTGTAATCATCTTGTTGGAAGAGTACACGCAGGCTCACTGAACAAATAGCAGCTGCTAATATTTCAGCAGCCTGCACTATGCTCTCCCTTAATAGCCTACCATTTTCATTGAGGGCTTGCACTAAATTGTTATTCACTGCAGACCGGGGAGGCCTTTGCACTCTACATCGAACACAGCGGGTGCACATGGGTCTCCAAGCTTCCGCTCCCATGTCTGCTTGAGGTTCAGCCTCCTCAGAGGGTGGCATGTCTGGTAGGTGTGGCTCTGGCAAAGATTGACTCACAGAGGCAGGCTGGATTCCCTGTAAAAAGAAAGTGTAAGTATAAATTATGCAACTACACAATTTTAAGTTTGGTGCCTGCCACACAGACTTAGAAATCTGGTTTAGGTAAGTACATTAAAATGTAAAACTGTGAATGAATACCTAATAAGTATATAATCATGCCTAAATGTGGTACAATTGTATACCTATTAACATAGCATCATAAATTGTTAATATACCCATATTATAAAAAGTCTCATCCCCGCAGTCATAAAACTTTAAATAAAATTTGTTGGTAACAACACAGGAGGAACACCAGAATAGTAGTGTGCAGGAGAGGAGACCTATATCAAACAGTGGGTTGACACAAGCCAAGATAATTAAAAATGTACCTATAACTGCGGTTAACACTTTTAGAGCCCACTATGTGGCTTAATAAGCCTTTATTCAATATTAAATCAGCATTCATGCAGTTTGTCTTTAAAAATAATGTAGATAACTAGGTAATTAATCAAGTTATTACCATTTCCATCTGGCAGAATCCTTCAACAGAGGCAGACCCATCTATGTCTAGAATTTTCACTTCCATATCAGTCAGGTCTGCCTCTGCCGGTCCTCCGCCTGTGGCGCGTATAGATGTTCGCACCTTGCGAGCCTTAGCCTTCACCTTTCCCACCCACAAATTCTATACCTGTAAATAATGAAGTTATTATTAAAAGAAAATTCACATACATGTACATTTTTTTTAAAATTGGTGTCTTGCATAAACTTACATGCTACATGTGCAGTCCTGCTGTGGCCAAGTTGGTTTAAGCTGCTACTTAAAGCCGCCCAAAACTCTCCGACCCATGTCTGATTTCCAAAAAAAGTAGACTTCCTGTAATTAAAGGTTTGTGCAGTTATTATTTATGAATGACTTTACTGTTTATATGTAAAGTTTACATAATGAAATCATTGTTCAAGAGGGCTTTAAAGATTTACGCGTAGGTATGAAAAAAAATAACTAGTATCATTCTTACCTCTCACCATTTCTAAATTATTATGTAGCCACTCGACTAGCAGCTCCTGCTAGCGTTTGTTCATTCGCTTTCTATTTTCCATAATGGAAAACATAATATAATAGCATTCTGTGTGGAATTTTCACTAATTTCACATTTAATTTTAAAACGTAGTGGTTATATGCTCTTTGAATTTCACAATAAATATTTTTGTCACTTGATTTTTCCACAGATAACAACAAAAATGCGCTCACGCCACAGATAGTAATAGCGTACAGTTCATGCTTTTCAACCAAAAAATTAACAAAATATGTTCTGAAGTTATTTATTTTAATTGTTTAATATTTTCACATACTTTTAATAAATTAAAACAGGGCTGTTTATAATATATTTGTCATTCACCAATGATTCCGTTCGTTCTTCACCCAGATAGAAACAACACTATCAATTCAATTTAGTAACTGTCAAAATCGAACTTAGTCCTGTCAATACGATTTTTAAATTTAATTCGACGTGACAACAGATTAGCTTTTATGAATCTCTAAATTAAAATTAGAGATTTTTTAGTTTGGTTTAGTTTAGAGAGTGGTACAACAGATTCGACACCAGTTTTAATGTACACCAATTTAGAAGCCAACTAATTTTAGTTTGACGTTTCTAATATTAGGTGTAGTTTGACGTAAATTTGGTACAACAGATTAGCAAAATACCACTTAAACTAAGTTGAGTAACTAAAATTAATTTTAGAGAATCCAACTAAAATTAAGTTTAAAAATGCGACAACAGATTAGCGAACGTCGTTTGACACGACTAAACCTAATTTTAGTTAAGTTTAGTCTAGTTTGTGCCAACAGATTAGACACCACTGTCAGTCAATAACGTAGGTACAGGTACAAGCATTTAGTTTACTAATGGTGGTAAAATAAATACTTCAGAGATCGTTGTTTTTATAATACTCCCATCGCATGCCGCTAATGCCTTCCATGAAGCTATCCTTGGGTGATCGTTAGTTATGATATTGAAAAGCGGTGACACAATAAAATAACTGAAATATATGTAAGGGGTACATATATTTCAGTTATTTTATTTTACATTTACATTAAAAACAAACAGCTGCTAAACACAACACAGGTAAATAGATTTTGAGAACTGCCATAAACAGTTTCCACTAATTTCCACGAACAGTTATAATACACGTGCACCAGGAAAAAAACATATTAATTATGTTTGTTCGTCAGAGCCATACAAATCAACATTAAGTAAGATTACTATTAAGTAAGTTAGATTGGGAAGAATTGTTTATTAATTATATTTTTCAAAATGTTACGCCTCATTGTAAAAAGATCAACATTTTTGGAACAATCCGAGTTAAACAGATGTTATAACATTACGTTTTTCGAGATTAGATACCTAAGCAACGCATGTCCTCTTGACGAGTGCTGGTTAGCGTGTGTAGGCTCAGCCGTCCTTGCTCGATCTCCTCTCGTCAGTAACTCGGACACATGTGCCGCGCTTGTCGCCCGTACTTCGCTCAGCCCCGCGACAGTGGGCGCTCCACTGCCGCCTTCATCTCGGAGCTCTAGTGGCCCAGCGCCAGGGTTCAACAAATCTCGGATAATCTCGTTGTATATCTCTATGTATGACATTTTTACCTGGAAACAATTGCGCAGAATTAGTGGAATGCTGCATTATTATTAAATATATCAGTTTGATATCATACGAGACGAAGTTCTTGTCTTATTGAGGTTTTATTTCTTATTACGAAGAATACGGTAAAGAAAAAATAAGATTCAATTAATCAAAAAACCTGCAACTCATTGTTATTTTAGCGAAGTGTAGCGCAAACATCAAGGTGAGCAAAGGCATTCTATTGCAAGTCTATAATTAATGAATTCTGTTTGCAAAAGTCAGAACACACAAGGCCTTTATCAGAGGCAAGATAATACACAGCCTAAAGATATTGATTCTGATAAGAAACTACAATTTTCGACTCGTGCTCTACACACATGCATTTGGTGAAACAGGACGCTATGGTTTTCAACTGTTACCTTACTTACCTAACAGCACGGCCGATATGACATAAGTTAAACTCAATAAATCTTTTAATATTCTAGATAAGTAATGGGAAATATACAATTTTTCATTGATAATTTTTCTCTATACGTATATAAGTCGACCTATATAATAATGCGCTTCATATTTTTGTGCGCGGCTTTTATGGAACAAAACTAATTTTCGCCGTGCTACGATGTTTCATTCAAATGTGAGGTCATACTTGCATGCACGACTTGCCTAATGGAATCGCGCCTTTAGTATATTATACATTAAGTATAAGTACAATGTACTATAGGTGCCATTACAACTAGAGTAAGCAGGTGTAAGTATTATGTGTATGTGTAGATAGATATCGAGACACGAAAGTATAAAATGATACTGCGATTTTTATCACAGATATTCTCTTCGATTTGAACGGTTGCTACCCTACAAGAATATCTATCAAAATATATCACATATATGACCGATTTAAAAAAAATGTTACCATAATACAACTTAATTGTGATCTTATATAATATATTAACTGTTATACCAACTAAAGTACATATTTTATTATTACCATAATTAATTCGTAAAAGTATTAATCCCAAGATAAATGGTTACAAACACATTTTTATTACACCATTATAAATTTATTTTCCTTCATTCCATTTTCTTTTATTAACCCCTTGAGGACAAAGAAAAGCGAATTGAGCATGTACCTACCTGGGTTATTTGATTTATGATAATCGCTCTACAAACTGACCCAATTTTTGCCTATTAAAATTGTGAATGTAGAGCAAAATGCAGCAACCACAAAACAATGCGAAGAAGTTTAGTATCCTAAACGAAACAACCACATGCTTATCATAGTGTGTATGGTAAGTTTATAGCTGTGTATATACTGCGACTGCAGGAAGGCAGCAGAACATTTAGTGCCACGAATTTTATCTGATTGTAATGAAAAAGAATTACCACTTCGGCCGTCGCGACGACATAATCAGACGCTAACCAATTTACCCACGAGTCCGCCAGCAAATTCTGAATTGCATTACAAAGATCTTGCTCTTATCTGTATATATAAAAATGAATCTCAATTTCCCTTGGTCAATGCATCACGCGTGAACGGATGGAACATTTTCGCTTATGATTTTTGGGTTGCGTTTGGTTGGTGGGTTTGTTATTGTCAGGAGAAGAAATTAAGATAGTTTGAAAAATGTTGGTGGGTGAAACCGTGCGGCGCAGCTATTCTGACATAATAAACCACTAATTCTTATCTATGACTTGACTGCAGCCGTAAAACGCGAGCCATGTGAATTAAAATATTTTGGTACAAGCAATTAAATTGGAAAATTTATTTTAGTAGTACTTACTTACTTAATAAAAGAACATGCACGCTCATTCATTACGAATTACGATTACTACACAATAAAAAGCAGAAAAAGATACTTTTTACCCGTCTAAAATAGCTCTCAGCCTGGTAATAAATATACTGTGTCTTTGTTCTCGTTGTGATTTTTGATTTCAGTATAGTAGTCCGGAAACTTTAGACTTTTAATTTTTATTATATGTTGCTCATATACAGTTAAATATAGCTGCCTATTAGGTACATACAAATGTCCAAACGATGTATGTATATCAAATATTTTAAAAAAAGAAACAAGTGTGCTTTAGACCACACGACTGAAGAAAAACTTATTTTGGTTTAGCTCTATCCATTGGCCGGTATAACTTTATTTTTGCTTTGTTTAATGTTAATGTCGCAATCTTGACAATTGTAAATTGTCATTTTACCGGACATACCAATATAATAATACAAGTTTTTAACTTTGTTATATTGACAATGGAGATCCCGTGACAAGTCAAGCGTGCGCAAAGAAGTATTACCTTTACTACCTTTTTTACCTTTTGTTTTAGTTTACTTGGCTAGCATGCTACACCTTCGATCACATCGTCACTTCCCATCAGGTGAGAGCGTGGTCAAATGCTAGACAAGTTTGAAGTAAAAAAAAATACTTCAAAAAGTTTAATGGTCACGCCTTTGTTAACCACCAATTTACCATGATGTTGTAAAGTTTGAGCTTTGACGGCTCCCTTGAAATTCGTGTGAGCCCATTATAAAGGTTAATAAAATGCCGCGTTTCACGACATCGGCCGTGAATGAATATTTAAACGATGGCGATGGTTCTTCAACCCTCCTCGTGACGTCAGAGCAATAGGACAGTTTTCGGAAAAGCATGGTAAATGGTGATTGAATCGTAGTAATCAAGAAGAAAGCAGTTGGAGTAGGAAGGTACCTGTATTTATAGAGATACGAGCTTCTGTTCGCAGCTTCGCCCGCGGTGTGGCCTATGGGAAAATAATACAACCACCCATTTCACCCTCTAAGGATAAAATTACGAAAAATCCTTTCTTAGCGAATGCCTACGTCATAACATCTACCTGCATGTCAAATTTCAGCCCGATCCTTCCAGTGGTTTGAGCTGTGCGTTGATAGATCACTATGTCAGTCAGTCAATCAGTCAGTCACCTTTGAGTTATATATATTTAGATTATCTACATTGTATAGCCACAGGTTTCAGGTATGTTAATGCCCTATGGACATTTCCATTACCTAAAAACTAAAGGCGATAATGGACATCAACGGCTAGTATACCGACTTATATGTATAGGTAACACACCATAAGTATATAGTAGAAAGTTTACAGTGGGCTTAACCAAGGAATCTTTATTGTGTTTATTGATATTGTATAGGTACTCAAAATGCATACATGTATATCTGTGTCAATGATGATACATACCAAAAGCTATCTATAAAATCACACAAATATTATAAAGATGAAAGTTTTTATGTGTGTATGTGTGTATGTTTGTTACTTCTTCACGCTCAAACAGCTGAATGGATTTGGATGAAATTCAGTACCGAGATAGCTTATACACTGGATTAACATATAGGCTACATGTTATCCCGTAAAAGTGAAATGTTCCCGTGGGATGAGCTAATAATTAAAATACTTTTTATCCGCGGGTGAAACCGCGAGGCGCAACTAGTTCATACATAATAAGTAAACAATTTTTTTACATTTGCATTCGCAATGGTACCTACAATACAACTCGTGTAGGCACTAAAGGCAGCAATGTGGACGCAAAGCGGCTAATGAAGGGTGGAGTGATAGGTTAATGATTGTTCCGGCGACGACGGCGGCATCACGCGAGGCGGCGACCTTGGACGAGGGGGGCTGGAACACCACACCACCCGCTTCTGAATTCACCGAAACCAACACCATTATACTCGATGATATTGGAATTCACCTTCACATGGAGTACGTTATCTCTCTATCTACAGATAGATATTGGAGGAACACTTGAATCGATAACGAAGATAGTAACAGACAGTATATTGTTTATTGCTTTGGTGATCTGCAGAAAATAGATGTTTGATTGACTCTAGTATAAAAGATAAATCAATACATAGAATAGTTTGTTTTTCTTGCTGATGCAAACAGAATGTGTGGAAATTCAGGGTTAATAAACAGTTCACGCTTCTGAGTTAGCGTATTATTAACCAATGTTTAGTCTATATATTAGTAGTCTGTCTCACACGACAAAGGTCGCGCATAAATCTTGTAAGGATATTAGCGTGCCTATTAAGTGTGTATGTACCTACAATACCTCGTATATAAGCTGTTGTGGATTGGCCTGTGGTGGATCTCTCACAAATTATAGGTTGCAAATAATGTCAAAATCTGAAAGAAACAAGTCGAAAGCAACACAATCTTACATAAAAGCGGTTTCTTTTTAATCTATCCATACGTAGGGCACACTAAGTTTCCGAAATGAATAAAAATGGTTAAATATTAATTTATTGTGTCTTTAATCATCCGTTAGTGTAAATGTACTTTTACATACGAATACATCAATTTTGAAAACGTTGTTATGCCACTTCTCCGTGGTGATATCGGAAACGTGTGTTTCATACTCTTCGACCGCCTCTTCTGGGGATGAAAATCGTTTACCGCGTAACTGGTTCTTAATTTTTAATAGCAATAAAAAAGCCACAAGTTGTCGAAACTGTATACGGGATGGTTGACTCATAAAGCTACGTTTTACACCTTCAAAAATTCATTTGTCTGTCATTTGCTGCATGAGGACTGGCATTATCGTGGATATCTGGCATATCGCATTACTGGCATTATTTTTACGTAGTTCCTTAAAAAACTTCCGGTATTTTGCACTAGCGCCACTTTTGTTGGTTTTGCTCATCTTGAAATGTACCCATACGCTTAATTGCTGATTTGCTTTGAAATCGCAGCAATAAATAATAATAATAATAATATATGTAGACATCTCACACACACAACGCCATCTAGCCCCAAACTAAGCAAAGCTTGTAGGTACTATGGGAACCAGATAACTGATACAATACTTAGATACTTTTTGTTTGTAAGTACATACGTAGAATACAATATGACACCCAGACACAGAACAAACACCTATCTTCATCACACAAATGTTTGTCTTGGGTGTGAATCGAACCCACAATTAACAAATCAAATTTTACGCGCCTTCAATGACTCAGGTAATCATGGCATTGCACCAAGTCCGTATTTTTGATCACACAATTTGTCTGAGGCTCCACCAAGAGTACTTTTTTCACGGGTTAAATTCATGCACTTTCTAAAACGGCGCCACAATGTAAAAACAAGTGACAGTCAAGTGAAAGAAACTGTATTCTACAGCCAGAGTTCCATTTTACACTTCTATACCTTTATAATAAATTACTTACTAAAACATAAATGTGGTTACTATTTAGTACCTTTTGTACCTATCCATAACAGGCTCCGTCTATCTGTGTCTGTAAAACTAATAAGTACCTACATTGCATCAGGTCTAATGGAAGATGGTCATATGCTAAAGTATTTAAAAATATATGACTAATTTATTTGGTTGAAACACCACGAGCATAGAAATTTCGTGAGGCTTGCAAGTGGATATGCATAAGAAAAAGTTACCACTTCCGGACGGTCAAGGTTCGTGTTAGTCGGCTGCTTCATTTACATATTATTTACCAGAAACTACGTCCATATAATAAATATACTTTAGTACTTTGTCGCAATACGGAAACTTAATTGTGATATAGTACTAGAGTATATATAACTAATATTTTGACGCTTGGTATTTTTCAAAGGCTCTATGGCCGCTGTCGTGCGGTGCCGTTGATGACGGTAATATAATACGATTATGACTCTAGCAGTAGCTAAGAGTAACTAAGTTGCCGCGTTGCCAGGGTTTATTTATAAACTAATAAACTGAAGGATTATATTGACTGACCTTAAGGTGTAATGTTGGTAAGATAGTGCATACATTAATGTACCTTTTACAGGATTATTTTTCTTAGTGTTTTGGGGCATCCCACCATATCACACTTGCATGTAACTTAGCACATTATATACGGTAAACAAATCTAGTACACTATTCGAATAAACTGCGACGGAGGACCTCGACCGCAATTATTCCGAGACTAGTCGTTCAAAAAATGGAACAAAGCGAAAGTGACCTTAGAAAAATTGACGTAAGACGTACCTACGTATTAAGTACAAATAGTTACAATCTTCTCCAGTATTATTATAAAATTAGTGCAGAATTTATAGGTTCTAATAATACACTTAAAAAATAGGTGGGTCGTAGAAGACTGTGATAATAATATGTATGTGTATATAAAGTGGGGACTTTGAATACCAACTGAAGTAATCCCATCATGTCATCAAACCAATCAATCATTAATGAATATCGGTAGGTGCATAATAAAAGCATAAAAAGCCTTTAGAGTGTCTCCTGTAAATAGGTACCAATCCGAACTACCTACTTATATCACCGTAGAGGACAACTAGAGTACACTTATCTAAAGCCTGACTCCAAACACAAACCGCTATACCTAGTAGGTACGTACATATTTAAATTTACATATTTTACACAATAGCGGCTAAGTGCTACAATTTCGGTGAAATGAAGGATGAATGGATGCCTCCCTTCGCCGTCCCATCCATTCATCATTTTCCCCTGTATTTATCCTTTCCCTTCCCTCTACTCTCGAATAGAGTTAGGGCGCGTAAAGGGGCTTGGCTAGAATTAATTAGAAGTTACTCTTTGTAATAACGTAATAGAGGTCAAAATTGCATAAAAACCTACATCGTATTCAGCAGGATGTCCACTCTCCGCGATGGTCGTGAACAGGTTGTTGAGAGCTCGCGACATGAGGCCGGTCATGGTATACGTCTTGCCGGCGCCTGTCGCTCCGTACGCGAAAATAGCGCCTGCAAAGCCTTGCAGCGTGTCTTCGACCAGCGGCGCGCATATCGCTTCATATACTTCTTCCTATATAAGAGAAAAGTTATTTATTTAAACAACGTAACTGATAAAAAAGAATGCATAAATATCCTTAAATTGATTAAGCGTTAGAT